>CM046879.1:15387124-16689246 GCA_025667525.1 Glebionis coronaria | reverse complement strand
ATATATATATATATATATATATATATATATATATATATATATATATATATATATATATATATATATATATATATATATATATATATATATATATATATATATATATATATATTATATAATATATATATATATATATATATATATATATTATAATATTATATATATATATATATATATATATATATATATATATATATATATATATATATATATATATATATATAAAGATGAATTAAACAAAGTGAACGTATATACAATAGTGAGTTCGGCATCTCCTTCGTCAAGTTTTTTCTCAATTTATATCTCAACATCCAAAGCATCTTAGTGTTTGTTTCTTTTGATTCGTATTGGGATGCATCATTTTGTGTATATATATAAAGATGAATTAAATAAATTGAACGTATATACAATTGTGAGTTCGGCATCTCCTTCGTCAAAGTTTTCTCAATTTATATCTCAACATCCAAAGCATCTTAGTGTGTGTTTCTTTTGATTTGTATGACACATCCAGGGGCGGATTTTAGTGAAGACTGGGGAGGGCCCCGACCCCTCCCAAAGATCGTGACGAGTAGTGTAAATATTATGCATTCCGTCTAAAAGTTATTGCCATTTTTTTTATTTTTCTATGTAAAAAATAACTCGGACCCTTCCAACATAAATGCTCAAGGTCCGCCACTGGACACATCACACAAGCAAGTATTAGGATCATGAACATATTTATCCTTAGTGATGTCAATCAAATCAAGTATGTCATTTGAATTCTTTGTCTTCCTTGTTGCATATGCAAATCCAAAAAGAAATCACTATATGAAAATGAATTGATTGGTTTGTTTCAAACAAGATATGCAAAAAGTAATTAACAAAAGGACAAGTTAAATATTTTTCACAAAGTCATTTACGAAAAAACTATTTATTTTTATTTCTTCAAAGAAAAAAGATTTATATTATGTTGGTGCTTTTCTATTTTTCTTAATTTTTGATATGTTTATGCAAGGATATTATTATACGGTTAGTGATGATGATTCTCATGGATATAATTTATTGGTGTATACAAATGAGAGGAGAGTTCTCAATTTATAGTGAAAGGATGTCAAGAAAAAATCGGTCAACTTATTACTAATGGCTCATGAACACAAGTCGTTACATTTGACCACACATTAATCTTCCATTAATACATTTGATGACTTTCAATTGTCACTCAAATCATATTTGACCAATTTTTTCTAACAAAAAATACATGAGAGGAGGCTATGGAATAAATAAAAGACGTTTCTTAAAGAACTAGATATTCGTTGTAATTACTCATTACATTACATAACTAAATTTATAACAAACACCCTTTTTTATTACATTGGAATAGTTGATTCAATTCCTCTTTTGTTTTATACTAGGAATTCGTACCCGCGCTCCGTTGTGGCAAAGTGCGGGCTTTTTTGGGAACGGTTTGTGTGTGTTCGCTTTTGGCGAAATATGAAGCTTGGAACAAATCAGCATCGTGTTGAATCTTTTCAGCAACATGAGCAGATTTGATGAGCCTTTACCAAGTAGCTGCTCGCTCTTGGGCTAGCCAGTCTTTCTGGTGGAATAAGCATCACCCTGGGAGACTAGAACCCAGCCTACCTCTTAGAACGTGAATCAATGGTGAGTGGGGGTACCCTGATGATTTTAGGCAAACCATCACAGCCGTCAACGGATTTGATATGTCTTTTACCAGAAGCCGTACCCCTCTGGACTCGCCAACTCTCAGCAATGAAGCATCGGTGAGTTGAAAACCCTATAGCTTTAAGCAAGCTATTACAGCTATCAACGGATTTGATAAAATCTTTACCAAGAGCCGTACCCCCTTGGATTAGCCACTTTTCAGTCTAGGACCATGGCAAGTGAAAACCATCCAGTTTTAGGTAACCTAGCAACCATCAACGGATTTGAGAATCGCGCCAAGAGCCGTACCCTCAAGGTGAATCAACCATTTCTTGTCGATTAGACATGGTGAGTTGAGAACCATTTGTTGTGAGGACCAAGTCCAACACCAGATGAAACCAGGAACCAGCACAAGGACCATTCAGCAACCAGAACCCATAGTGTGAAACAGCAAATGGTATTTATATTCACAAGTGTAAAATCCATGATGTGGTTAAAGTATAAGCAGATATTATATAAAAAGTATAATTTTTTTCCCTGTTTTTTTTATTTAACTATAAAGAATGAAAGTCACCAATCACTTTACAAATTGGTGAAAAGAATGATAATATGAACAAATGATCAAAAACACAAAACAAAAAACACTTACAAACCAACCAAATCAGAGACCAGAAGCAGCCTTCTTATCTGCTTTCAAACGAGCCTGGATTCCTTCTATCAACGCAGTTGCCATAGAGGACTCATTCCCTGAGGGAGCATTTGAAATCTGCAAGTGACTAGCCAACATAGCCTCCATTGAAGCAATCGTCAAAGGATAATCCACGTCTGTGAGCATGAAAACCATATGACCAGATTCCAACTCCAACATATGCACACCACATCCCGCATATAACTTCCATCGCTGAATCACCCATTGCATCTGATCGTTCCATATACCAGAAACAGGAGCATGAGGAGGTGCATCAAGCATCAGCTTAAGATTAGGCCATACTCGCAGACCAGGCCAGGAAGACACAGCCATAGGATCAAAAGGCATGCCAGAATCCACAAACCCATATAAGGCCATAAGATCTTTACGATCAGCCCAAGACAAAATACCCTGCAGACCCGAAGCTAACCGCACAGACCCATCACTAAGAGTAATTCTATGAGATACCATACCAGGAAGAGTCGTGGAACGCTCAACCGTCCAACCAGTAATATGTCCGTTTCCCAAAGGCAAATCAGAATCACTGTCAGAAGCTGCATCAATAAAATTTTCAGGATCACGCTTCTCATAGGGGACCGTCTTGCCACGTCTAACATGTCGAGCCGATTTCTGGCGAAGCGAACGTCGAGGTGTGGAATCACTAGGAGAGGTTTCAACCTTTACCTTTACCTCAGCAGCAGCAGTGGGAGCAGGAGAAGTAGACTCATTAGTTTGCCCACCCAAGGGATCAATAGGAGCTGCAGTAGAAGAAGGAATAGGTTGAGGACCAGGAACTGGTGGTGATGGTGATGCCATATCAGGTGTAGCAGTTGTGAAGATTGGTTCTAGCTTTGGATTAGAACTCGACATCTAGCCTTGTGTCGTTAGATGGTGAAGTGGGCGACGTTGTGTAGATTGGTCCTAGCTAAGATTAGGTCTCGACATTTAGCTTAGTGTCGGAAAATAATGTAAGCGACGTTGTAAGGTTTTCTCCACCAAGAAGGGAGCTTTTGGATATAGTGGAAATCCCGAGTAAGGTGTACTCGAGGAGTGGAGTCGGAAAGAGGATAGATCCTCGTTGCCGAACCACTATAAATCTTGGTGTCTAGATGTAAGGGTATAACAATAAATAACACCATTAGTACAAACGAGTTATCAAGACAAACCGAAATCTGTCTTCCATATATTTCGAAAGAGTAGTATTTCTTCGTATGTATTTGTTAAATGAAAACACCCAATTTAGAAAGAAAGGGATGAACGAAAAGCGTTAAAATTTATTTATCAAAATTAATCTAAAAAATGCCACATGAATTTAGAATTAACTTTGCATTAACTTTATTCATTATCAAATTAGTATGTTTCATGACATCATTAATTATCATTCAAAACCATTGACAATATTTTTTTCCAACAGATTTAAGGTAATTGTTTGTATCTATTCACATAATTATTTCCGGTTGACATGAGCTAAAATATGCTAATTACTAGATCACCTATTTAAGCTAAAATCTATCAACAAAGTATGTGGATCAAATTTTTAGAACACGTATACAAGATAAGTAGGATAAAAAAGGGGTTAAGTCCAAAAAAATAGCCTACAACCTATGTCAAATTTCCATACTTAGTAATGAACTTACAAAATTGTTAACATCATCCACGAATTTAGTAATATACTAGCAGGGTACCCGCGCAATGCGGCGACGGGTACCCGATAACTAATTTTATGACGAGCATGTATCTTTACTACTTTATACGTTTATAACATAAAACTTATAAATGAATGACAACTATTAAATAAAATATATGTAAACAATATGAATGCAAATTATTTTATACCCAAATAAAATAATAGGTCAGAATTAAAGTAAGGATCATAAATAACATATTTGATATATAAATTATATATTCACGTCACTAATAAATGAAATGTAATTTCTCATAAACACACATATGCAACTACTAATATTAATCATAGCTGCACGTTTTCAATTGAAGAAAAAAATAAACAACGGATATACAGAAACGAAGTTAATAGTATTCTTAATATGATTCTTCAATTATGCAATTTTATATTGTAGAATGATTATTTTATAATACAGTCCATCATACTTACACTAAAATAACTCAAAAATTAAAGCACATAATTACAATATTATTAATTAAGCCATTTGAAAATTCGAAATATTTTAAGTCTAAAGTTTTACAAATCTGAATATTATTCAAATTTCATAATAAATCGTTACCATGCATAATTTTAAATGAGCCGTTACAAGTATGATGATTTTATGGTGATTTAAAATGGCTGTTACTATGAGTGATTATAAATGTGCTGTTACGAACTTTTTTCTCTCACCATACAAAATTCTTTGTATATTTTTTAGCTAAGTTAAAGTTAAAATATAGAAAAAGAACAAAATATCAAGGTTGCATATAAGAAAGATTGACATTTTTGTAAAAAATAAATATTAAACTTCGTCATGCAAAATTGAATGAGGTTGGTGCCACACTCGACATGCATATAGTTTCGTCCACGTGTCAATCCGTGTAGTTTACTATTCTTGTGTATTAGATGCTATTATTTTTTAATTATCACACTTATAATAATATTTCAAGTTTTGTCTTGATAAAAATTACTTTAAGCAACTTACTCTTCTCGTGGTATAAACTAGAAGTATTATATTTGGTGAATGACATTCAGATGGGTTACATGAATCAGTCACACGAAGAATCATTGTTTAGTGTATAACAATTGGTCACGACACATGTTTAAATATTTGAGTGCATTGCTAATGCTAGATTTATTTTATATTCTAATCTTTGATTTAAAATTGAAAACTTGAAAATTAACTTTGTTATGCATTTCCTCACATTCATGGGCGGACCTACGTGGGAGCCGGGCGTGGCACATGCTACACTTTATTTTAGGTCAAAAAGTTAATTTTCTTATATAATAGGTCTTTTATCGACACGTGCAACACACATTTTGACCTAACGTAAGATAAATTTAGTATTAATAATTATAAAATAAATTTGTGCAACACCTATTATAAATCATGGGTCCGCCTCTACGTCACATTATGCAATATTTTCTTCCTTTTCATTATTTATCTTTTTCTACTGTAGGCTAGTAGCGGAGCTAACACGAAAATAAAATGGTTCTCTTACTTAATTGAGGACGTCAAACTAAGTGTAGGGTCTACTAGATGTAGATCTTGCAGCCTGTCAGGAACGGTGAATGACATCTGTAATCACAAGTCAATCCACAGAGAGACTCTATACACAATATGAATGCAGAACACAAATATAATAAAGAAGAACAGAATAACTATAAAGACTTGATCCTTTCTAAGGATTTCTGATATTGATAATCACTAGAACTACGTTTTATTAGGGTGTGTATAACCCTTCTGCCTAAGGTTCCTTTTATACTACAAGGAAACCCTAATACATCATTAACCAAAACATGTAAAACTGATATGCATATCCTTTCCTAACATATCTCATGCATATCCTAATAGAATAATAAATAAATAATAAAGTTTGACTTTGACCAGGACCAGGAGCACGACTTGCTCCTACTACTACTAGGACCAGGAGGAACTACATACCTCCTAGTCTACCTGTTATATTTAACTATTACAATGGTCCTAACAATCCTCCCCTAAACTTGAATTTGACCTGTTGAGTTCAAGTTTCCTGGAAAACGTGCAAGAAAGCTCGAGGATTGAATCAGCAAAACTAATAGCAGCATCAGCAAGATAAGAATCAGAAGAATCACCGCAACATGAAACACTAGAAGCTTCTTCAAAGCTTGGAACAAATCAGCATCGTGTTGAATCTTTTCAGCAACATGAGCAGATTTGATGAGCCTTTACCAAGTAGCTGCTCGCTCTTGGGCTAGCCAGTCTTTCTGGTGGAATAAGCATCACCCTGGGAGACTAGAACCCAGCCCAACTCTTAGAACGTGAATCAATGGTGAGTGGGGGTACCCTGATGATTTTAGGCAAACCATCACAGCCGTCAACAGATTTGATATGTCTTTACCAGAAGCCGTACCCCTCTGGACTCGCCAACTCTCAGCAATGAAGCATCGGTGAGTTGAAAACCCTATAGCTTTAAGCAAGCTATTACAGCTATCAACGGATTTGATAAAATCTTTACCAAGAGTCGTACCCCCTTGGATTAGCCACTTTTCAGTCTAGGACCATGGCAAGTGAAAACCATCCAGTTTTGGGTAACCTGGCAACCATCAACGGGTTTGAGAATCGCACCAGGAGCCGTACCCTCAAGGTGAATCAACTCTTTCTTGTCGATTAGACATGGTGAGTTGAGAACCATTTGTTGTGAGGACCAAGTCCAACACCAGATGAAACCAGGAACCAGCACAAGGACCATTCAACAACCAGAACCCATAGTGTGAAACAGCAAATGGTATTATATTCATAAGTGTAAAATCCATGATGTGGTTAAAGTATAAGCAGATATTATATAAAAAGTATAATTTTTTTTCCCTGTTTTTTATTTATTTATTTAACTATAAAGAATGAAAGTCACCAATCACTTTACATATTGGTGAAAAGAATGATAATATGAACAAATGATCAAAAACACAAAACAAAAAACACTTACAAACCAACCAAATCAGAGACCAGAAGCAGCCTTCTTATCTGCTTTCAAACGAGCCTGGATTCCTTCCACCAACGCAGTTGCCATAGAGGACTCATTCCCCGAGGGAGCATTTGAAATCTGCAAGTGACTAGCCAACATAGCCTCCATTGAAGCAATCGTCAAAGGATAATCCACGTCTGTGAGCATGAAAACCATATGACCAGATTCCAACTCCAACATATGCACACCACATCCCGCATATAACTTCCATCGCTGAATCACCCATTGCCTCTGATCCTTCCATATACCAGAAACAGGAGCATGAGGAGGTGCATCAAGCATCAGCTTAAGATCAGCCCATACTCGCAGACCAGGCCAGGAAGACACATCCATGGGATCAAAAGGCATGCCAGAATCCACAAACCCATATAAGGCCATAAGATCTTTACGATCAACCCAAGACAAAATACCCTGTAGACTCGAAGCTAACCGCACAGACCCATCACTAAGAGTAATTCTATGAGATACCATACCAGGAAGAGTCGTGGAACGCTCAACCGTCCAACCAGTAATATGTCCATTTCCCAAAGGCAAATCAGAATCACTGTTAGAAGCTGCATCAATCAAATTTTCAGGATCACGCTTCTCATAGGGGACCGTCTTGCCACGTCTAACACGTCGAGCCGATTTCTGGCGAAGCGAACGTCAAGGTGTGGAATCACTAGGAGAGGGTTCAACCTTTACCTTTACCACAGCAGCAGCAGTGGGAGCAGGAGAAGTAGACTCATTAGTTTGCCCACCCAAGGGATCAATAGGAGTTGCAGTAGAAGAAGGAATAGGTTGAGGAACAGGAACTGGTGGTGATGGTGATGCCATATCAGGTGTAGCAGTTGTGGTGGTTGTGGTAGCAAAGGTGGTGGTGGTAGCATGGGTGGTGGTGGTAGCAGGACCTGAAGAAGAACCCATAAGAGCAACCAAAGGAGTAGTGGTGGTACCAACTGAAGTAGCAACAAAAACCGATTGGATAGCAGCAGAACCAGGAGTAGGATCAGATGTAGGACCAGTAGTAACAGCAGGTGAAGAAGTAGTCACCACACGAGGAGAGGGACGGTAGATAAATCGTTCCGGAATTGGTTGACTCTAATGCTGGACCATACGTTCATAGAGCGCCTTGAGCTCATCAAAAGACAAAGCCCGAACCCTGTCCCACTTCCAACCAGCTTGAAAATAAGCAGCCGATTGATACTTCACATATCGTTGCATCTGCTTTCGCTCCTCAGTTCTCGATAAAGGCCTATTCTTACGCTTCTCACAAAGCTGTGCAGTAAGGGCCAACTGATGCTTGCGCATCAACACCATGGCTCTTGGAATACAGTTATGCTCATCCACATCCGCACCCAGAAGATCAGTGAACTGGGCATAATCCCTGGTAAGAATAGTCAAAACCTGCATCCAATCACTCTCATTCCAATGCATTGCATCATGCTGGACTTGTTCACATCGCTGCTGTTGAAATGCTTCCTCCTCAGCCCGAGCAGCGTCATCAATTTCGGCTTGCATCCGTTGAGCAGCCTCCTCACCTAGCCTATCCTCCTCAAGCTGTCCGCGTGTACGCTTGCGAGGTGGTGAGGGAGCATCAGTCATTGGGGCCTTCCCCTTTGGATCATGGGATGGACCAGCATTGGAACCAGCAGCAGGACCAGAAGCACCAGCCATAGGAGTGGAAACACCAGCAGGAGAAGGAACACTGGAGGATGTCGGAGGAACCGGCAAATCATCATACAATTTATCAGCAAAGGCAGCCTTTGCCAACAATGTCAACCCATGCTCAACACGCTCCTTAACCTCCTCATCAGAATCAGAGTGGATCACATGCTTCTTTCTTCGTCTTTGCTGAGTCTCCAAAGCTTTGATGCGATCAGCCAGAGGAAGAACAAACTCCCTAGTAAGTTTCCGGTGTTGATTCAATCAGCTTCCAAGGAAAGAATCCGCGCATGATACATGTGCATAAGATCAAGTAACGACATAAGTGTAATAGGCTCCTCCGCCTGCCCACCAAGAGGACTTGGGCCATAGAAGGCGTCATTGGAGCCCGAAGCAACAGATGGGTCAACATTAGGAGTACTAGCACCAAAAGGCTTATCAGAAGAGTGTGGAGCAGGACTAGGAGGTGGAGTCTCCACAAATGGAGACTTATGTGGTACTGAAGAAGGACCAGCCTTGGAAGGGGATGGTCTTTCAACCACCACCTCCTCAACCAGCTCCTCCTCAACCACATGAGAAGCACCACCAGTAGGAGCCTCCTCCTCTATAGGGTCATCATCAAGTACAACAACATCATGAGGACCCTGAGCTAGCCCCAACATGGCCTCAGTAAGGGGCCTCCACTCCCCGGTAAACCCATGGACCATCTTATAATACACTTTTGCAGTAAGTTTAGACGGCACATGTTCAGTCCTATCACGAGGAATGCAAACCAGTATTTGTTGTAAAAACCTAGGATACATCATAAACTTCTTCTGAGAACCAACACTAGATAGATTACTAACCATCCCCTCAAACGGATAATGAGAGAAATTAAATACTCTAGCCTGAGCCAAGCAAATGAGACCAGTAGCCAAAGGAGTAGGGAAAGCATCCCAACTCCCAGACTTGGGACTTAAACAATGAATCAGAAAATGCACCAGAAGCTTTCATTGGGGGGAAAACCAATTTTTCTGGAAGTTAAACTTCCCCCCATGATTGTACCCTATAGCAGCCATCCCCTCCAATACCTCCGAATTGGGGATGGACTCAACACCACCCTCATCTTGAAGATGAAGGGAAGATTGAATAGAAGCCTCAGACACCACGTATGAACATCCATCTATGGTAGCATGGAGTTCACGTGGACGACCAACCACAACCACAAGACGAGCAGATGCCCAAAACTGACGAATGACACTATCATAAATAGTAGGACATACTATAAAAGCATACCTTAGGTTTGAAGCCTCAATGAAGTCCAGAATGTTAGTAAAATCATCACGATGTGGACCATCGCCTAGATAGGCAACCTTGTTGTGAGCAGGTTGGTATACTAGGGCAGCCATGGATCTTGATTAATTGAATGGAGGATGATTTTGGTTAGGGTTGAGAGAGTAGGATCGGTTTTGTGTGTGTGATGAGTGGAATGATTGAGTCAAGGGGGTTAATTTGACCATAAATAAGGGAGGTAGTAACTGTTCATTGACCCCTATTAATGGGGGGTTGCCCTTTCAAATTACACATTATTACATAGTAACCACTTGCCCCTTTTAACATAATTTCCAAATTCCAATTTACCAAAGTTAAATAACAGTGTAAATACCAGAATTGGAAGCGTTGACCAAAAGTCAAAGCGCACAATGGTCAGACCAGAAGCAAAATGTGGTCAACAAAAGTCAATAAGAAAGAACAGTGTCCCAGACCAGCACCAGAAGCCAAACATCACTTGACATAGAAGGATTTTGAACCACCAGAAGCCAACCAATTATGACTAGAAGCTAACCAATGAGGACCAGAAGCCAGTCATGAAAGAATATAACCACCAGAAGTGAGCAAAATCCTCCACCAGGAGTAACACACACCACCAGAACCAATGCAATATGCTGTTAAAAACTACTAGTATGTTAGTCTGCGCAAAGTAATATGTACACTAAGCCTCCCCTTAGGCTTAGCCTCCCCTCAATCCTAGACCTCAAGGATTGACCATCCCAATATGAACCACCAAGTGGTTGAAACGAGGACCATCAAATGCTTTAGTCAGCAAATCAGCAACATTATCGTCCGTATGAACTTTAAGAACCTGTATCAGCTTCTTCTCATTGGCATCCCGTATAAAATGGTGCCTAATATCAATATGCTTTGTTCGCTGATGAAAAACAGGATTCTTCACAATGCAGATAGTGCTTTGATTGTCAATAAAAATTTTGGTGTTCATAAAATTGAAACCATAATCCAACATTTGATTTTGGATCCACAAAACCTGTCCACAACAACTAGCAGCAGCAACGTATTCAACTTCTGTTGAAGAAGTAGCTACTATTGTCTGTTTCTTGCATTGCCACGAAATAAGTCGACGACCCAAAAATTGACAACCACCAGTAGTAGACTTTCTGTCATTATTAGCACCTGCATAGTCACTATCACTATATGCTTGTAGAACAAAAGGTGATTCTCTAGGATACCATAAGCCCAGTTTAGGTTGAGCCTTGATATACTTGAAAATCTTCTTCACTGCATTCAAGTTCGAAACAGTTGGAGTCACCTGATGTCTAGAACAAGCATTTACTGCAAACATGATATCCGGACGTGATGCAGTCAAATACATGAGTGAGCCAATCATAGACCTGTACACGTGAACATTGACCGGGGGGTCTGGCTCATTCTTGAGTTTGACTTTAGCAACTTCATAAGGAGTTGCTGTTGGTCTAAGAGGATCCATGTCAAACTTCTGAAGGATCTCATGAACATATTTATCTTGACTGATGAAGATCCCATCCGACTGTTGCTTGACTTGAAGACCAAGGAAGAAAGAAAGCTCTCCCATCGCACTCATCTGAAATTCGTCTTTCATCAAGTGTTCAAACTCATCACACCATTCCTTCCTAGTAGAACCAAAGATAATGTCGTCCACATAAACCTGAACAAGGATAATGTCCTTGGTATTCCTCATAAGAAATAGTGTTTTGTCAATAGTACCTCTTCTATAGCCATTCTTTAACAAGAAAGTTGAAAGACGCTCATACCAAGCTCTAGGAGCCTGATGTAATCCATAAAGAGCCTTGACCACCTTGTAAACTTTCTTAGGATGAAGTGGATCTACAAAGCCCTTAGGTTGAGTGACATACACCTCCTCATCAATTTTGCCATAGAGAAATGCACTCTTGACATCCATCTGAAACACCGTAAAGCCCACATAAGAAGCAAAAGCCAAAAACAGACGAATGGCCTCAATCCTTGCAACCGGAGCAAAAACTTCAGTGTAGTCAATGCCCTCAGTTTGAGTGTGGCCCTGTGCGACAAGCCTAGCTTTATTCCTTACGACAATTCCCCGTGCATCCTTCTTGTTCTTGAGAATCCATTTGGTATTGATTGCAGTCTTTCCATCTGGTAAGTCAACCAGAACCCAAAAACTCTGAAACAAGAATTGCTGCATTTCCTCCTGCATAGCCTCCACCCAACTTTGATCCTCAAGAGCATGAGAAACTGACCTAGGTTCCACCTGTGAAAGAAAACAAGCAAACAAACAGTGTTGAAAGTCCGTATGATTATTACGCTTTTGATCTTCAATATAGCTCACAAGAGCATGATGATCAGACAAGGCCTTCTTCTGCATTCTGCGTGTCTTGACAGTAGAACCAGGATCTCCAATGATTTGAGTGGTAGGGTGATCTTTGTGTGATTGCAAGACTGGATTGGAAGAGACCTCCACTTCTGGTGCCAAGTTATTGAGATCACCAACAAAGTCAACATCATATGAAGCAGTGTTGAAAATCCCATCTACTGGTTGTTTATGTATATCATCCAGCTTGGTAGAAGACTTCTTTTGATGGTTCCCCAAATCAGAAGGACTGGAGAAACAAGTATTTGAAGCAAACTCACTAGCTGGAGTACCAATAGGTGATAAACTGGCATTAGGAGCAGAAGCTGGGGTACCAGGAGCAGCTTTGTCAGGAGGCGTATTCAAGGGAAACTTAAAACCGCCTTGAGCAGCTGCTGTAGTAGCTTCTTGTTGTTGTTTGAGTAGAGTGTCAAGAGCTACTTGGGAATCCGGTACATCCAATGGAGTTGCATCACTAGGAGGAGTAGGAGAGACTATGGTGGAGTAGGATGGAACCACAAAAATGTCATCCTCGTCATCTGAATCAGAAAGACTAGAAGGAACACCTGTACTAGAAGTTGCAAACACTTGTGGACCTGCATCATGGTTAGTTTTGAAGCGAAAATATCCTAATGAATCACTAAGATAATCAAGATCAAAATACCATTCAGGACCCTTGCCTTGGATGTTTGACTTCTCTTCGAAATACCTGATATTTATAGTTTCAATGATCCGCTTGGCTTGAAGATTGTAGACACGATAAGCCCGAGAGTGAGCTGAATATCCCACAATGTATCCTTCATCTGCCTTGCCATCAAACTTCCCCAAATAGTCACTAGTATTCAGAATGGTTACTGGACACCCAAAAGGCTTCAAATGAGCAATATTTGGAACTTTGCCCGTTAGAAGCTCATAAGGAGTCTTCTTGTGAGGATTGGTAATAGAAACCCTATTTAAAACATAACTTGCAGTATTAACGGCTTCTGTCCAGAACATGGTTGGAAGCTTGGAATCGGCAAGCATTGTTCTTGCTGCTTCTATTAGTGTCCTGTTCTTTCTCTCTGCCACGCCATTCTGTTGAGGATTTCTTGCTGCACTATAATCTCTTTTGATGCCCTTAGCATTACAAAGTGCTATGAGGTCTTTATTTTTGAACTCGGTTCCATTATCACAACGAATACCTTTAACTTACTTGGACAATTGGTTCTCTATAAGGGTAAGAAAATCTTTAAGAATTGAGTAGGTCTCACTCTTGGCAGCCATGAAGAATACCCACGTGAACCTGCTATAACCATCAGTTACCACCAGACAGAATTGTTTGTGGTCAATGCTCCTAATGGAAGTAGGACCAAATAAATCCATGTGTAGTAGCTGCAATGGCTCAGTAATAAGACTAAGAGCAGTAATGGCCTTAAAGGATGCTTTATGCTGTTTGCCTTTGCTGTAAGCAATACAGTTTATATCATTCCTAAAGGACGTGGGAGGTAAACCAGAGACCAGATTCATATTTGCTAGTTTGTGAATGGTCTTGAAGTTCACATGCCCCATCCTTCTGTGCCATTGAGTAGCTTCATCTTCTGAGGCTTTAGCAACCAGACATGCTAGTTGACCAGTAGGATTGACTTCATTCAGCTTGATGCTATAGAGATTGTGTCTTCTAGGGATTCTGAGCAGAACTTGTGAGTCATCCGGAAGCTGAAAGTCTTTGGAGAGCACAAGTGCATCAGTATCGGTGAAGAGAACAAACTGCTTCTTGTCACAAATCTGAGAGACAGATATCAAGTTGAAGTGCTGAAGTGCTTCCACATAGTAGACCTGCTCAAAATTTAGATTAGGCGTTTTAATTGTTCCTTTGCCAGTGATCCTGCCTTCTCCTCCACCAAAATAGACCTTGCCGCCATGAAATGGTACAAAGTTAGAGAGAAGACTTTTATTTCCTGTCATGCTCCTGGAGCAACCACTATCAACAATGCCTAAACTAGGATCTTGGTATGGAGTAACCTACAACAACAAGATAATAAAAATGCAAAAGTTAGTGTCTTAAGGGGACCCAAACCTTTTCAGGTTTGAGCCTGCCTTGTGGATCTTTAGTAGAGTGCCAAGAAGAATAATGAGATCCATCGTTGTTCCTTGGTTGCCTATGCATCATATGGGTATTATTGTTTGACCAAGAACAACCTGCTGAGGGCTTAACAGCAGTTCCCAAACTTCCCAAACCAAAATACATATGGCCAAAATTTTGTGGATAAATTGGATTAAAATTTTGAAAATAGTTACTGGTGGATCTATTCGTTGTTAATCCAATGTTTCTCCAATGATCAGAAGGTAATGGAGAGGGCCGTCTAGAAGAAGAAAACGATTGAGCACTAGGATTGAGTCTTCTAGAAGTATATGAGGCAGCTCCTGGTGGACCAGGAGCAGGAATGCTTGATTAACAGAAGCATGTGTGTCATAAAAATCACAATCTTTAATCAAATGAAATGTACTTCCACAAACAAAACATGTTTTAATAGACCTTTTATTAGAATGATATTGTTTCATACTGCTAACATTATTACACACAATTCTAGGAGTATCAAACTTCCTAGGACTCAATAAACCATGACCAGACACACTTGACTTAAAAGCAACTCTTTCTTCACACATCCTAGCACCAGTAGTAGCATGATCATTTGACTTGGAACTTGTAGGTCTTGACCCTTCACTTGAATCACTTGATCCAGAGTCATTGGCTTTGTCACTGAAAGTACACGAGACAAAGTCATTAGAATTAGTAGAACTTTTTGGGGACTCATGCATCTGTGATCCATCCAAGTCATTATGCCAAGAAGTGGGCATAAAAGTTCCAGTAAGAGGAGGAGGGACAGCATGCATTTCTGCTGCTGGTTTAAACCTATTGTAACTAGGTTTTCCCTCTTCCTCTTTGTCGACATCAAAGACACTCGAAAAAGATAAATCAAACACATCTTCTGAATCAATATACTTTTCAAATCCTAACCCTCTTTTAGTCCTACCAGACATGCTACTATCAATTAATTTTGAAAGATTTTAGGTGCCTTTTGCCATTTTTCAAATCTCAACATTGTAGCATCTAATTTTTCTTGCATCTCCTGTTTTTCTTTGATACTTGCATCTCTTACCTTTTTTGTATATTTAAGCATATTAGTTGTGTTTTCTAAATCGATGCTTAGTATTCGAATTTTATCCTCATACTCACGTTGAGTATTTTGTAGCCACCTCTTTTGTTGTTCCAATGTGTTTAAAGAAGCTTTATAGGCTTGAACCTCTAAAAAATACTTATCATTTTGATCATTTACTTCATTAAATTGGGACAACAATTATGAGTATTTATCATGACAACCAAGAGGACAATGTTGTACCTGAGGTGAGATGCCCATAATGGCAAACTCGTCAGCTTCTTCTGCATCAGATAGATTCCCAGCAATCATTGCAAACACGTCAGTCGAGGATTCAGCTGATTCCAGAGTGGAAGCCTGATGATCATTCCAGTTGACCATAGAGTCAACTGATACCAATGCCTTCTTGTCATCTTTTACCTCCTGAACCTTAAAAGCTGAGTACCTGCTCTTTTCCTGATCATTCTTGCTAGGGTATTCCCTTGCAAAGTGACCTTGTTGCTGGCAGTTATAGCATCAAACCTTGCTTCTGTCGAATCTTGCTGGCTCCCGAGGGTTGTAATTGAATTTTCGACCTGCTTTCTTCTCAAACTTGTGAACCCTAAGAGTGAGCATGGCCATCTGCCATTTAAGATCCATTTCATCCAGGTCAAGTTTATCGGCCTGTTTGAAGTCATCAAAAGCAAGCTGTTGTTGAGCATCAACATCAGCCACAAAAGAATGAAGAACAGCTTCTACCATACTACCAGACTTGGCAGTAGGATCAGGAGCAGAAGTATGCTGAAAAGTATGTTGAGAGGACACAGTATTGCTTGGGCTACTAGCATATGACATGGGACTGGATGCCATAGAACTCACAAAGGCAGAATTAGCAGGAGTGGGAAAAGATTCACTTGAATATCCTCTCACATGTGGTTCAAAAGTTCTGAGCTTATGAAATAAATCATCAAAGTTGAGATAGTCAAGCCCACCTTTGGCTTTGAAAGAGATCACCACCTGATTCCATGAGTAGGGTAAGGCTTTAAGAAACCTTGCATTAATATCACCATCGTCAGGCTTTGAACGAAGTTGATTCAATTGGCTCAATATCTTCTGAAACCTGTCATACCCTTGATGTAAACCTTCAGTTTCTGAGATTTTGAATTCTGTGAATTCATCTCTCAGCATGGATCTTCGCATTTTCTTTGACTCCTCATTCCCACCAAACCTTGCTTTTATTCCATTCCAGATCTCTCTGGCATCATCCAAATGGTAGAAGTCACCCATGTGATCATCAGGAAGAGATTGAAGCAAAATCGTTTTTGCTTTGACCTCCTTCTAAATAGCTATGATTTCTTCATGAGATTTAGGGTCAAGAAGAGTAATATTACCATTCTTGTCTCTTCCAGTTAGCTTCCTGCTGTTCCCATTTAGAATAATCTTCCAAAGGTCTTGATCAGTATTGGTGATCCACCATTCCATCTTCATTGCCCAACTATCATATTCATCCTTTTTCAGAAGAGGGAATTTACCATTCGTGTTGGAAACCGTAGCAACGATCTGCTGAGGTTGCACAGTTTTAGGAGTGTTGTATTCTCCTGTTTGAGTAGAAGTTGAGGCAGAAATGATAGAACAAAAATGTCAGTAATAAGAAAACTTGATTCTTCTTGTATAGAGACCCTCCCAGACTCTAATACCACTTGTAGGGTCTACTAGATGTAGATCTTGTAGCCTGTCAGGAACGATGAATGACTTCTGTAATCACAAGTCAATCCACAGAGAGACTCTATACACAATATGAATGTAGACCACAAATATAATAAAGAAGAACATAATAACTATAAAGACTTGATCCTTTCTAAGGATTTCTAATATTGATAATCACTAGAACTACGTTTTCTGAGGGTGTGTATAACCCTTCTGCCTAAGGTTCCTTTTATACTACAAGAAAACCCTAATACATCATTAACCAAAACGTGTAAAACTGATATGCATATCCTTTCCTAACATATCTCATGCATATCCTAACAGAATAATAAATAAATACTAAAGTTTGACTTTGACCAGGACCAGGAGCACGACTTGCTCCTACTACTACTAGGACCAGAAGGAACTACATACCTCCTAGTCTACCTATTACATTTAACTATTACAATGGTCCTAACACTAAGCGAGGCTTAAAAGTCAAATAGTCAACGATTTGCGTTATTTTATGTCTTTTCGGGTAAAATATAATATATGAAAAAAGAAAAAAAGTTTAAATATACACATACTATACTTTTTTAGCAACACAAACTATACTACAATACACCAAAATAAACCATAGTATATGTATATTCCATAAGAAAAAGTCAAAAAACATGACAAATGCATGAAATTTCAACCTAAAGTTGCTATTACCAAAATAAAAGTAGCTTTGAAGTTAAATTGCTAATTTCGATCAAAGTAAATTACTATTTTCAGAAAACCCATGTTTCATCTTCTTTCTTCATCTTTCTGTCAAAACTCGGACGGATATTGTCCCATGTCTAACCAAACTTTTTCTTTTTACTTGCTTTCATTCTTTCATCTTTCAAAATTTCAATCCAAGGTGATTCCTTAATAATTTCTAAGGTGGTTCCTAAAAATAATCCTATATCACTTCTATCGAAATTTTTCGTCCAAGGTGGTTCCCGGGCACCGCCAACGTAAGGCATAGCTCCGCCCTTGACTGTAGGTAAGATTGTAAGTTTCAAAGAACACCACATCTGGTTATATCAAATAAAGATACAACAAAGCTAGTTTCATATTACTTGAATGTTAACATTATCTTTACTAATCTATTTGTAGCCTCACAGCAACTAATTGCTATATAAGATGAAGCAACTTGTAAACGGAAAAATAAATCAAGCCACAACATATGAATACAGTAAAGACAGTCTCAAAGAACCTTGCTAACTCAAACCACCTGCACCAAAAGAAATGCTCATATAAACACACAAGCACAGTAAAAAAACTTAAAAACACATAATGTCATATTGACCGCCAACCAAACGACACCACAAGCCAACAATGCCCCTTAAATTACCAACTGGAATTACCTAAACCTCAGCGATGGTGGTTGTGGTGAAAATTTAGGAAGGTGGTGGCAGGAAAGGTTTAGTGGTGTAAGCCTTAAAGAAGAGATCTTTCGTTATGTTAGATGACATGGGAGAAACAGAGAGATATAGAGAGTGTGTTGTAAATGATGATGTGTAGGAGAGTTCAGAAGTAAAAGTTTGAGTGTGCTTGTTTATATACCGTTACAATTTGGTTTGGTAATTACTACAAGATGGGCTGTTACACTTTTTCATTTAATTTTCAGGATGTTAAATGTGTTGTTATTACATATACTGTTACAATATCGCATGATTTAAAACAAGTTGTTACTTTGACCATGCCTTAAAATAATATTGACTCAACGTTACATCATGTTACTTTTAATAGAAATGTTTTGTCTTAATTTTTTAAGACTTCCATTTTAAGAAAGTGATAAATCTTTTATAAAGTAACTAGCCGGCTACCCGCGCAATGCGGCGGCGGGTAGCGAGTGACTAATATCGTGGCAAACTCAGATCAATGAAATCATATCTTGTATCATAAGATTTGGCTAAACCATGAAACCACCATTACAAAAACGAACATCTTTTTTGGATATGACGATCACAGTTTTTTTCGGAACCTTAAAGTCGGCGACAACGGGGGGTGGTTGAGAGAGAGCGATGGTTTTGTGTGGTTATGTTTTGTGTTCACAATTCGATATCATGATCTATTACTTTTACAACGGATAAAAGTACACCACATAATCACAAATAATAATATACGATATCCTCATTATACAATCACTCTTTTAAAAACTATAAAAAGTTGAGATGATAAAAGAACATGATTAGCAACAATTTTTGTCTTCCCCGGCGTGGGTGGTCAGCCACACCCATATTTCTGGCCACTCGTCGTCGGAGTATCTGCAACATCAACCGGCGCGGACTCATCATGTGTCTTTGTTGGCCGGCTTATGGGGTGCATAAGATATACAGCAGTACTTTCAGTAACCGACTTATTAGGTTTTTGTGGGTCGAGTATACCATGGTTGTTTTGTGTGAAAACTAATTAAGAGCTTGCTTTCATTTTGTTGAGGTGGTGGACGTCAAACATGAAAAAAGATGTGTTTTTATATTAAAAAATGACGCCGTGTATTTAATTTTTGTTTGAACCAAAACCGTTATATATTTGCATATTTAATGGGTTGTTACATGTTTACATTTTAAATGTGGTTTAAATGAGGTTGTTACATGTTTACAAAACATTACATTTTGCATATTTAATGGGTTATTTATGTACATAAAGTGTATCATCAATTTTTTTAACGGTTGTTACTACTCGTTTAAATTTCTTATATATATTTTGTATTATTTCTTAATTACAAAATGTTTGAGGCTGAAAAATTTTAAGGCTTACAAAAATAGAAAAGCTTAAATGTTTATAAAGTAGTTAAGATTACGATAAGATTATATAGTGAAAAACAAAAAAACTAGACTTATGATTAGTGAAATTTAGCCTAAAAGTCCATTTATGTTGCATTTATTCAAAACATTTAAATGGGATAGCTATTACTTGGTTTTAAAATGGGTTTTAATACTTTAAATGGGCTATTAATGTTAGATTTTAATACATTTATTTCTAGGCCATTACTTTTAATGATGTAATTTAACAGTTTTAACTTTTATTTAATGTGTATAAAGTATTGGTTTTTTGAATAATGGTTTGTGGATTTCTTATAATAGAAATGTTAAAGGCTTAATTTTTAAGACTTCTAAATATAGAATATGGCCTAAATGTTTTATAAAGTATTAAGATAAGATAAAGATAAAGATTTTCTATCACTACAATATTGTGGGGTGGTAACCGAAAAAATTTACTAAGTTTCTAAATAATAATGATATTTTTGAAAGTTTGGACGATGTTGGTGATAGTAGTATTTTTGTAAGTTCACTACTTAAATGTGGAATTGTGAAAAAGTTCATGACTTATTCTTAGACTTAATCCTAAGAAAAGATTATTCAGATAAAAACATTAAATTACAATAAAAAGTTTGATTAAAAATACAAAAAAAAATGCATAGTTCAAACCGTGAATTAGTCGGACAATTAGAAATTATGGTTGCCAAAAAAAGGCAATACAAAACGACAATAATCGACCTCCATATCTAGACGGTAAACATCTTCCCTATAAGCAAAATAAAATAAAAGCATTAATAAGGACATTACTTATTTTAAAGTTATTTTAGATCTTTGTTTTTACTTATATACCGAGAGACTAATTATAATCATTTACTATATAAGATTAAGAAAATATAGAAAGATTATTTCTGTTAAAATGTCTAAAAGTTATAAAAATACGACAAAGAGACTAAGTTGTAAATATTGCTTTCACTATCACAAATGATAAATCAATATTTCGTCATATTTACAATTTTAGTCTTTTTGTTTTTTACAACTTTTAGACATTTTAGCAAGAATAATCCCTCCGTGTTTTTGTTAAATCTTAAATTAATATTTACTGTTAAATCAAATGTAATAGATTAATCGCTTAATATCTAATAAAAAACAAAGATGCAAAATAAATCATTTTATTTATATAATTTCTTTCAGGAAATACCTTCGAGAATCCTTAACAAACCTATGACTCACCTTCTAGAATCCTTAACAACCCTATGACTCAGAAGTCATAGTCAACCAATTAGTAGCAGATTATTAAGCTAATAAACCCATGTTACCCTCTTCTTTTGCTATTCTTCCTTGTCTCACAATATGTTTTAAAACTAAGGGTGTCTTTGGTTTGGAAATGAGTTTGAGTTTAAATTTAGATTTGAGAAAAGTTTGATAAGAAATTAGGAGAGAGAAAATAAATTATTATTTTAAATATATATATTTTGTTAATTAATGTACGAAAAAATATTACTTTCAAATAAAATATTAATAAAAAACATACAATGATACTCAACATGTGGTTTATAAATTTTTACAAACTTAAAAAATATATTTATTGAAAGAAATAGTCAAAAGGTAGATTAGTGTATAGATTTGAATATTGGGAACCACAGTAGCACGTTAGTTTAAAATTAAGATACGAAATAAATGATTTCATATGACTTTCAGCCTAAAGTGGGCTAAACTCGCATACCAAACGCAATGTAAGTTTCTAGTACAATACAAATTTATATTGGTTTTGCCAATCAATAATCATTGGACAGAAGTTAATGTGTAATAAATGAACATAAATCATTCTTATAAATTATGAAATACATTAAATGTACATTAAATAAACTCATAAACTAATATATTTGTAGATAGTTTATACGGTAGTATATTTTTATGCATTTTAATGTGTATTAATGAAATGTAATGTAAATAAGAAAAGTTTGTATTCATTTATTACATGGTCTACAATTAACTCAAACTTGTTGATCCTAAACTTAGATTTTAAAATTTAGCTTGTTTAAGGGTTGTAATAGCAAGAGTAAACTCAAACTATTACTATAGAAACTTTGCAAAGTAACTAAATAAGATGAAGAAAGTAATGTTTAGCACAAGAACAAATGATGAAACAAACTGTTAAGCTTTAGTATATCGAAACAATATACGAATACCCTTAATGGTATTAGAGTTTACAACCTTAAAGCTGAAATGAAATGATAGAGAATGTTATATAGAATACAATACCCTAGAGAGTCCCTTTATAGTACAAGGACCATAATACAAGATAACTATGAGATAAACTAGGAAAATATTCTACTAATGAAACAGAAACGTGCTATTATTTATTCCATGTTTATCTTCACAGCAGGGTCTCTGACTTCATACAGTGGGAATAGATACCACTGTCTTCAATCTTCCAGCAGGGGAAAATTACACTAGTAGTGGGAACTTGATTAACATAGCAGGGGAAACTTCTCTTCAACATTTATTCCCAACAATCCTCCCCTAAACTTGTGCTTTCACCAAAATATAAGTTTCTAAATAAATATTGCTAGTGCTGAGGATGCTTACAAATTCTCAGGCAAGATCTGACTGTGGATGAATCTGAAAAACTAATATAGAACATGATTCTTGCAATCCACCAGTAGACTAGTGTTCATCAACTTCTTCAAAGTTTCTTGAGTTAGTGGGTAATACCTGTTATAAAGTATATAGGAAATGAAACCTGTCATAACCAGTTCATATACACCAAAGGATGTAAACAACCTCCAATGTAATATAGTAACACCCTTTTGAAATTTGAAAGCCCAATCACCCTCCTCATTTTCAAACATCCTTTTCATGCTTTTCCACATCAACCAGTCCTTCTCAACAGGAGACCATGGAGTGGGAGGATTATTCCCGAACTTAGCCTTCAAACCCCTACATAGATCATCTAGGTCTTCTCTATCCAAAGTCTGGAACATCTAACTCAACTCTTGTAATGCCTGAGCAGTATCACCATTCCTAGTTAATTTCCACCAGCTCATCCATTTGTCTTCATAAACTTCATATTTCACCATAGGGAACTTCATTCTCATATTCTCTGGCACAAAGTCATCTGACTCTTTCAACACTAAGAATTTGTCTATCTCTGTATCTTTTAGACCTTGATCTCCTTTTGTGAATACCCCAAGTTTCTCCATTCTTTTCATTATATTTGCAGCTATTTGTATTTCTAACAAAACTTGTGGAGATGAAGTTTCAACTGCTATAGATGATCCACCTGTTGTAGCAGTTGCACCTACTGCATCCTCTGCCTTTCTTTTCTTGTTTTCTTTGGCCTTTATCATCATTTCATCCCTTCTTTTTATATACTCAGCTTCTTCTGTTGAGCCTATTTCCAAAAAGTTCTCTACACTGTTCTGTCTAATCACAAGAAGAGCTTCACTCTCTATTTCCTCAAATGTCATGCCTGTAAATTCTGCATCTCTGTACCTTTTAACCTTTTCATCATAACCTTCTAATGAGCCTTCCTTCCAGCTTCAGAACTTAGATACTTTTCCTTGTTATCTGCCTTTCCCTGATTTCCTTATAGTTCTTTTGGAAATTGAATGTCATAAGCATTAAGTCATACCTTACATGTAACGGTTCATTCACATTCTCTTTCTCCCAAGCTTCCAAAAACTCTACAATCTTTGGCACATGATCATCTAACTCCCTGTGCATTATTTCAATTTCCTTTTCAATCTCCCTAGGGTTCATCTGTGCCTGCTCCTCATCAGATAAGGATAATTTTGAGATATCTAGATGTCCCTCTTCCTTCCTCTTTCTCATTCTTTCTTGTTCCACCTTCCGTTCTTCCTCCCACATTTGCCTAGCTAGAACAACATCTGTAAGTTTATGGACTTATATTTAATAGTCGTGTGATAGGATCGAACTCGAGATTACGGGATTGCACACAATATGTAAAGAGTTAATTTAATTAATAAATACATTTATTGTATTTATTAATTTATTAATTTAAACCGAGCAAGTAACTATATGACTTTAACGATCGTTAATTAATTAATACTTAATTATTAACGATTGTTAAACAAATATGTAGTAAGTAAACAAAAGGAAAGAAGGACGGAAGTTTCCGGAACACCCCACAAGGGGTGTTCGACCGTCGGTTAGAACAAAGGGGGGAGGGCAAAAGTTGCCTTTTATTTATTTGGGCTAAAATAGGTTGGGGTCTATAAATACACCTCCTTATCCCTCATAATTTATACATAACTTGAATCTCTTTCCCCTCTTCTTTCTTTGGTTTGATCGCAAGGTGAAACCGACAAAGGGTTTCGGTTGGTTTTCTTGGATGATCGATTTACTTACAATCTAGTCCTAGCCCCTCTCTAGGGTTGTTGGGTAGATTAATTACAAGCATTGTAGCTCAGTTTTCACGTGCTAGAATCACGGTTAGATCGTTGTATTACGTGTGTACAAGATCGTAATATATTCTTACTTTAGACTATATCTTGGTATATACGGTATTAACCAGAATTGGTGATTCGTTCTTCTTCTTGTGGATTTGCTTTAGCGTAAAGGTATGTAACCCAAATTCGATTAATTATAATTGTGTTATTAATTATGATATAGTTAAATCGTTTCCGCTATATGTGCTTTGATCTGGTTTAGGGTTTTATATAATTGTTATGATATTAATAAACCTTTAGTGGCATCGAGAGCCGTTTTAACATGTTATAATTATCGAAAATCTAAAGTTTTTTAACTAATAATTGTTTTGAGTTAAAACTACATGTTTTTTAGGTTTTCATAAAATTAGGGTTTTGTTTTCTAAAAATTAGGGTTTTGGCCGAATTTTTAATTTTAAAAGGGAATTGTTTTGAAACCCTAAATTACATGTGGGATAATTTTAGATTAAATTACATGATTAATTATTATGTCATGTATGGTTACTATCCATAGAGATTTAATTGTTAAGATTTGTGAGGAATCCATGATTACGTGCATGTTTTCATGGATCCTAAAATTATATGTTTATATGATTTTATGTGCTACGTGATTATTTGATTCAATAAATCTAAAATTAGGGAAGACTTTTATATGAATATAAAGACCTAGATTTGATGATTATTGAATAAATTGTATGCATGTGGCAATTTGATTCATTTATTACATATATAAATTGTTATTATGTGTTTATGATTTAGTTTTTTACTTGTTCATATCAAAAATTGGTGAATTGTTGTAAACAAGGGTTTTTTTTTATGAAAAGAAATAATATGGACTAAATCATATTAAAATAATGGTTTGTTAGAGATTTAAATTACATAAGATTACGTTGATTGGTGAATTGCAATAATAATCTAACAACCTACTCCTTTTGACAAACTATAAAGTGGGTTTAACGCACCGCTAGTCATGTACCCGGTTAAGGAATGTAACACCCAATTTTGATAATAGAAATGTCACATGCAATTATGGCGTGTCATCAAAGCATACAAGTAAAAATGTCTAAACATTACTTGACCATAAAAGGAAAATACCGGAATCAAACATCGGTAGTCCAAAAGTAAAGCTCATCACACACAAACATAGGTATAGTAAAGGAAAGGACTAAACAACGTCCATAGCAAACGTATCATAAGAAAGGAAATGCATAAAGTAAAGAAGGCTAGACAGCTTCTAGTCCATATGCACGTACTCTTAAAGTCTATGAGCGTCCCTGAGTACCTGCCATTTTGGTAACATAGAAAAGGAAAACGCTGAGCAAAACGCTCAGTGCACGGATGTAAAATAAAGCATGAATAGGATAAGCATATAACATATAAAAACGGAAGAAAACAAAGTCCCGAGTAACCTGGTTAAGTCTTGATAAAACTGGTTTTATAGTTTGAAAAGTCTTATGTTTATCTTGTAAAAACTGTTTGTCACATTTTACCATTAGCCAATATAGGTCATGAAAATCCACTGTACATGAATACTTGGAGGGGTGACCTCATCATGCAAATTAGAGGGGCTGCCTCTAATTTAATATACTGGTTTTTGGGTAGGAGGGATCAGCTCCTTGTGAAGGATGCAAGGCACACACCACATTCACCATGAAATCCTGACTAAAAACGTGTAACTAGGATGCACCCATACGCCCCACATGATATATATAATATAAATGGCCAAAAGCTGAAGGGACGCCACGAGCAATCACTCCGCCGTGGTGAAGTCATAACATCAGTGCCTCTAATGTTATGGTTATGGTACCTCCATAACTAGGTGAAACTGGTCATGCATGTATATGGCTATAGGTAATCTTAATTAAACATAAGCAATCAAACACGTAACTTATACTACGGGAAAACATTTGGCTGCATACGGGGAACCCTAATAAGGAAAGAATGTCCATACTGAAAGGACGAGAATCCGTACCTTATGTCCAGTGAACGAAGAAGATGAACTGAGAGAAAATCCTACTTCCGTATCACTAGTGCTACATAAATACATACATGAATAAGTATCTGCTTACTAAATACGTAACTGGTTTTATGTCATGTCTTAGCTTATTTTATGTGTTCTTACCATGTTTTACTGTTTTAAAGCCTTAAACCGTGTTTATCTTATATTCTGTTTAATCTGATTAAGTATTTCTGGTATTTCATGTATTATTATACTTACTGTGTAATAATAAGTAACTTTCCAAAAATAGCAGGTTTCCTAAAATAGAAAGTTTCCAAAAATAGAAAGTTTTCAAGAATAGAAAGTTTCCAAAAATAGAAAGTTTCCAAAAATAGAAAGTTACCAAAAAATAGAAAGTTTCCAAAAATAGAAAGTTTCCAAAAATAGAAAGTTTCCATAATTAGAAATAAGCTGGTTAAATAAGCTAAGTATATAAGCCTAAGTGTTTTCATGATTATTTTCTAAGTCATATGATATAATGTATAGTTTAATAATTATTTCATGTAATTAAATTAAACTATAGGTTAATATATTTAATTAAAGTATAACATGTTTTTAATTAAATAAAGTTAACTACTTAGGTTAAAACATGTATTATTATTTATTAATAATATAACCTAAGTCATGTTAAGTAATTAATTAATTATAATCATGGTTTTTAAATAATTAATTAATTATAAGTCTAAAATATAAAATACTTTGGTTAATTAATTTCATGATTATTAATAATTAAAAATAACCTAAGTCATGTTATTAAATTAATCATGTCATTTATTAATTTAATTTTTAACATAAGATCATAAAAAAATAAAACTAAACATACACCATGAACCGGATCTAGAATCAAAACCATGAACCGGACATGAAATCGACACCGTACCCCGAACCAACTCGGGGTACCCCTTGTAACACCCCATTTTGATAATGGAAATGTCACGCGTAATTATGGCGTGTCATCAAAGCATACAAGGATAAATGTATAAAACATTACATGACCATAGGGATAACCGGAATCAAACATCGGTTCCCAAACATAAGCCCAAAACATAATAAAGCAAAAGAAATGAATGAAAGACTACACAAGCATAAATATATGAAGGCAAAAGGAAAAGAAGTCTCTAGCAACTTCCATCCGATGCACATCCTCCAAATGCTCGAGTCTTTCCTAGGGTACCTGCCATTTTGGGACATGGAAAGGAAAGTAACGGCTGAGCAAAACGCTCAGTGCACGGATATAGACATAGTATGAATGACTAAAACGTAATAAAGACTTAATAGCAGCGGAAATGTATAAGTCCTGGAAAACCTGGAACATGTTCATAAAACTGGTTTTATAGTTTGAAAAGCCTTATGTTTATCTTATGAAAAATGTTTAACATATTTTTACCATTAGCCAATATAGGTCATGAAAATCCACCGTGCATGAATACTTGGAGGGGTGACCTCATCATGCAAATTAGAGGGGCTGCCTCTAATTTAATATACTGGTTTATGGGTAGGAGGGATCAGCTCCTTGTGAAGGATGCAAGGCACACACCACATTCACCATGTAATCCTGAATAAAACATGTAACTCGGATGCACCCATATGCCCCACATGATAAATATAAATAAATGGCCAAAAGCTGAAGGGACGCCACGAGCAATCACTCCGCCGTGGTGAAGTCATAACATCAGTGCCTCTAATGTTATGGTTATGGTACCTCCATAACTAGGTGAAACTGGTCATGCATGTATATGGCTATAGGTAATCATAATTAAACATAAGCAATCAAACTCATAAATTATACTACGGGAAAACAGTTGGCTGCATAGGGGAATCCTAATAAGGAAATAATGTCCATACTGAAAGGACGGGAAATCTGTACCTTATGTCCAGTGAACGAGAAAGACGAACTGTGAGAATCCTACTTCCGAATCACTAGTGCTACATAAATACGTACATGAATAAGTATCTGCTTACTAAATACACAGCTGGTTTATGTCATGTCTTAGCTTATTTTATGTGTTCTTACCATGTTTTACTGTTTAAAAGCCTTAAACTGTATTTAAATCTTATATTCTGCTTAATCTGATTAAGTATTTCTGGTATTTCATGTGTTATTATACTTACTGTGTAATAATAAGTAACTTTCCAAAAATAGCAGGTTTCCTAAAATAGAAAATTTCCAAAAATAGAAAGTTTCCAAAAATAGAAAGTTACCAAAAATAGAAAGTTTCCAAAAATAGAAAGTTTCCAAAAATAGATTTACTGCTTAAAATAGATAAGTTTCTAAAAATAGAAAGTTTCCATAAACAGATTTGCTGCCTTAATTAAATAAGTTTCCATAAATAGATTAGCTGCCTTAAATAAATAAGTTTCTAGAAATAGCTGGTTTCCATAAATAGATTAGCTGCCTTATTTAATTAAGTTTCTAAAAATAGAAAGTTTCCATAATTAGAAATAAGCTGGATAAATAAGCTAAGTACATAAGCCTAAGTGTTTTTCATGATTATTTTCTAAGTCATATGGTATATTGTATAGTTTAATAATTATTTCATGTAATTTAATTAAACTATAGGTTATAATATTTAATTAAAGTATAACATGTTTTTAATTAAATAAGTTAAATACTTAGGTTAAAATATGTATTATTATATATTAATAATATAACCAAAGTCATGTTAATTAATTAATTATATCCATGGTTTTAGAATAATTAATTAATCATAAGTCTTAAATATATAAATACTTAGGTTAAAATAATTTCATGTTCATTAATAATTAAATAACCTAAGTCATGTTATCACATCTTTTATTAATTTAATTTTAACATAAGTTCATAACATAAAAAAAACTAACATAAACCATGAACCGGATCTAGGCTAGAAAACATGAACCGGACATGAATCGACACCGTACCCTGAACCAACTCGGGGTACCCCGTGTTCCCCTTGCTGCCGTGGGACCCACACGCACCAACCAAGACCATATGGTCTTGGTGGTGGTCGGCTTGGCAAACTGAAACCCCCCTCGGGGTCGGTTGCAGCCTGCGGCCAAAACAAACACCCCTTAAAAACAACCCTTTGATTTAATTTAACACCTAAACATGTTAGATCTATGATTAATTATTATGTTTTTATAAAAACATCACATGTTCATACTTAATAAAAAGATTAAATTAGAAGAAAAGGTTTAAAAAGGTTTTACCGAATTCGTGGATCAAGAGAACGAAGAACAAACACGATCAATCACCAAATCTTCAAGATCAAAGATCAAAAATCACCTTGTATGGTGTTCTTAGGGTGGCGGCACAAAAGAGAAGGAGAGGAGGGTTTTTAGGTTTTTGCTAAAAATCTTCTGTAAGTTGTAAATGAGTAGTGAAAATCCCTTAAACCCCCTTTTAGTAAAATTTGATGGGCTAAGCCCATCCTCCCTACCTATTTCGTGGTAATGGGGCCCACAAGGGGTAACCCGAATGTTTTTCCGTGTCTAAAATATTGGTGTGTTCTCGTGTGTTCTTGTGTTCGTGTTTTACGTGTTTTAATTAGTTATCGATCGTGACTTAATATATTTATTCGTGTTCGTAATAAATATATATACGTAACTAATATTAGCCTGTGATTTAATTACGTTCATGATTTCATGATCGCATGTTCGTGATTAATTATTGTTAAATAATTATTACGTGCTCGTGCGTAGTAAATACTTATCGTGTTCTAACACGTACGTAATACGTAAAATCCTAACACGTAATCGTAATCATGCTATATTAGGAAAGTTTAAATCTAGTACGTACGATCTTAAGGGTACTATTCATGGTAAAAGCATGCGGGTTTTACACCCGTTGTCTTGATGATGCCGTGGGACCCACACCAACCAACCGGGACTATATGGTCTCGGTGGTGGTCGGTTGGCCAAACCGAAACCCCCCTTGGGTTCGTTGTAGGTTGCGGCCAAAACAAACACCCCTTAAAACCATACTTTTGATTTTATTAAACCTCAATTCATGTTAGATCCATGTTTATTAATTAGGTTTTTGTAAAAAAACATAACATGTTCTTGATTTATAAAAGATCAAATCAAAAGAAAAAGGTTTAAAAAGTATTTACCGAATTCGTGGATCAAAAGGACGAAGAACAAACACGATCACCAACTAATATTCCAGGATCCAAGATCAACAACCACCTCCTTGTGGTGTTTTGAGGGTGGCGGCCAAAAAAGAAGAGATTGGAGGGTTTTAGGGTTTTTTCTAAAATCTTCTGTAAATGTAAAAATGAGTAGTGTAAAAATCTTTTAACCCTTTTAGTAAAAATTACAAATGGGCTTGGCCCATTTGTCCCTTGTAGCCGCGGGTAGGGGGCCCCACTTGGGGTACCCGTACCTTTTTCCGTGTCTCGATGTTAAGTTATACGTTCATGATTATTTGTGTTCGCGTTTTAAGTGTTCTCGTTACGTAATTATCGTGATCTAATATATTTAATTACGCTCGTAATAATTATATATACACGTAATTAATAATAGTTTGTGTTTTAATTACGTTCATGATTTCATGATCGCATGTTCGTGATTAATTATTGTCAAATAATTATTACGTGCTCGTGCGTAGTAAATACTTATCGTGTTCTAACACGTACGCAATACGTAAAATCCTAACACGTAATCGTAATCATGTTATATTAGGAAAGTTTTAATCTAGTACGTACGATCTTAAGGGTACTATTCATGGTAAAAGCATGCGGGTTTTACAACTCTTCCCCCCTAAAAAGAATAATTCGTCCCTGAATTATAGATAAAGTAAACTGGAAAGAAGAACATACCCGAATTCAAAATATGAAATGAGGGTAAGAAGCCCGGATAGACTCCTCTGTTTCCCAAGTGGCTTCCCCCTCGGTATGATCCCTCCATAGAATTTTGACGAATGGAATCGTCTTCTTTCTCATGACTCGTTCTTGTCTGTCAAGAACTCGTTCGGGTTCTTCTATAAAAGTGAGATCTTCACGTATCTGTTCCAGTGGATACTGAACCATGTGAAGGGGATGATACTGGTACCCTCTGAGTAAGGACACATCAAAACACATTGTGCACATGCGAAAGCTGCGGAGGTAACGCCAATCGGTAAGATACTTCACCGACTCGTTCGATGATATCAAACGGTCCGATGAAACGAGGACTGGGATTCCCTTTAATCTCGAAGCGTCTAAGACTACGTGCCGGCGAAACCTTAAGGAAGACGTGATCTCCTACGTTAAAGTGTATGTCCCTACGATGCTTATCGGCGTAACTCTTTTGACGTGACCGTGCTTCCTGAATTTTCTGCTTAGCTACTGCGATCTTCTCATTGGTCATCTCTATGATTTCCGGTCCTTTAAGTGTTCGCTCGCCAACCTGATCCCAGCAGATTGGGGCGCGACACTTCCTGCCATACAACATCTCAAATGGAGCACACTTGATACTTGCGTGCCAACTGTTGTTGTATGAAAACTCCACCAAACAGATGTAATCGTCCCAATCACCCGTCCATTCCAACGCACATGACCTCAACATATATTCCAATGTCTGAATGGTTCGCTTCGACTGTCCGTCCATTTGAGGGTGAAAAGCCGTGCTAAGCTTAAGTTGTGTACCCCAAGCTTTCTGCAGACTCTTCCAAAATCGCGAAGTGAATCGAGGATCTCTGTCTGAGACGATGCTGGATGGTGCACCATGGAGTCTCATGATCTCTCTTCTGTACGTATCTGCGAGTTTACTTATCGGATCTTCCTTGCGGATCGGTAAGAAATGAGCTGATTTGGTAAGTCGATCCACGATAACCTAAATTGCATCGTGCTTCCTCTTGGTAGGCGGAAGACCAGTAACAAAATCCATGGTGATTTTGTCCCACTTCCACTCTGGAATATCTAACGGTTGAAGGAGACCGCCAGATCGTTGATGCTCGATCTTAACCTGCTGGCAGGTAAGACATTTAGAGACGTAAGTGGCCACATCCTGTTTCATACCACTCCACCAAAAGTACTACTTGATGTCATGGTACATCTTAGTCGAACCAGGATGTATAGAGAATGGGGAAATATGAGCTTCAGCTAACAATGCTTCCCGGAGTTCTTGGTCATCAGGAACACAAAGTCTCGTGCCCTGCCATACGATACCATCTGCATCTACCCTGAATTCCGTCTGCTTCTCCAAATTCTGTAGTATCGCCCAGATTTCTCCGTCATCCTTCTGAGCTTCCTTGATCTTAGATAGTAACTCGGGTTCTACTCCAAGATTAGCCCAGTAACCGTGCTGTCTACGTACCATGATCTCGATGTCTAGTCGCTCCAAGTCTCTGATGATTTCCTCTTCGATCCTAATGTCGTTGATCATTCCAGACTTCCTGCTAAGAGCATCTGCTACTACATTTGCCTTTCCGGGATGATACTGTAGATTAATGTTATAATCCTTCAACAGCTCTAACCATCTCCTCTGCCTCATGTTCAATTCACGCTGAGTGAAGATATACTTCAAGCTCTTGTGGTCCGTGAAAATGTCACATGATTCTCCATATAAGTAGTGTATCCATATCTTCAACGCAAACACGACTGCAGCAAGTTCCAGGTCATGCGTGGGGTAATTTTCTTCATAAGGCTTAAGCTGCCGTGAAGCGTACGCGATCCCTTCCCCATGTTGCATGAGAACACAGCCTAGTCCCTTCCCCGATGCATCGCTGTAGATTTGAAATCCACCCGTACCAGATGGTAGAGTAAGAATAGGTGCAGATACTAGCTTCTGCTTCAGGTCTTCAAAGCTCTTCTCTCGATCTTCAGTCCAAACGAATTTCTCCCCTTTCCGCATCAGTTTGGTCAATGGTAGTGCTAGGCGGGAAAAGTTCTCCACGAACCTACGGTAATAGCCAGCTAAGCCTAAGAATATGCGGACTTTCGTCGCTGATGTCGGCCTTCGCCACTTAGTAATGGCCTCAACCTTCGCTGGATCCATAGTGATTCCTTTTGCTGATACAATGTGACCTAAGAATGCCACCTTGTCTAACCATAACTCACACTTGGAGAATTTAGCATACAGCTGCTTCTGGCGAAGAATCTGTAGTACTGTACGAAGATGGTCTTCGTGTTCCTCCTTGGACTTTGAGAAAATCAGGACGTCATCGATGAAGACAATGACGAACTTGTCCAGAAATTCATGGAAGATTCTGTTCCTCAAATCTATGAACACTGCTGGAGCATTTGTCAGGCCAAATGGCATAACTACAAACTCGTAGTGGCCATAACGGGTACGAAAGGCAGTCTTAGCGATGTCCTGCTCCTTGACCCGTAGCTGATGATAGCCTGACCTAAGATCAATCTTGGAGAAGTGTTTGGCCCCTTGGAGTTGGTCAAACAGATCGTCAATGCGTGGCAGTGGATATCTATTCCGAATGGTAATCTTGTTGAGCTCGCGATAGTCTATACAAAGACGCATACTACCGTCCTTCTTCTTAACAAACAAGACCGGTGCGCCCCATGGAGATGCGCTCGGTCGAATGAAACCTCGTTCAAGAAGTTCTTGCAGTTGATCCTTCAGCTCCTTCAGCTCTATGGGAGCCATGCAATAAGGAGCTTTGGAGATTCGTTCAACTCCTGGAATAAGCTCGATACTGAATTCCACTTCTCGTGCAGGTGGTATGCCCGGAAGTTCTGCTGGAAAACATCTTGGAATTCCGACACTATAGGTTGATCCTGAATTGATGGGGATTCAGCATCCATGTCGTGAACCGTAGCTAGGTAACCCTCGCAGCCGTGTGACAGTAGTGCACGCGCTTATAGGGTAGATATGATTTGTACACACCGTCCGGGTATGAACCCATTATGAATGTACTCTGGTGCATTAACATCACCGAAGATAACTCGATATGAATGGCAGTCTATGGTAGCATGATGCTTGGATAGCCAATACATGCCCAAAATCATGTCGAAGTCATTCATGTCCAGCGGAAGTGCGTCGACAGGTCGAACCTTATCGTCAAATTATAGGGGAAGACTCTTGTATACATGGGTGATTAATACAGAGTCCCTCAAAGGCGTGGAAATAGTAAGCCTATTTTCTAGTGGCATGGGGAGCTTCCTAATGTTCTTAGCATAAGCAGTAGAAATAACCGAGTGAGTAGCACCCGTATCGAAAAGAACACATGCAGCTTGACCATACATATACAAGATTCCAGTGATGGTACCTGTAGACTTGTTGGCCTGGTCTCGAGATGTCGTGTAGACACGCCCGGTAGTAGGAGGCGGCTTGGTATCAGCATGTCCCAATGTACACTCCATCTCGCCCTTACGGCAATCCTTCATAATATGGCCAGGAAGACCACACTTGAAGCACACATCAGTATTACGGCGACATGGTCCTGGGTGCCTACGGTGGCAAGTAGAGCAAAGAGGATGAGTGTATCCTCCAGCAGGTGCTCTGGCTGGCTAGGAACCTGATAAAACATTTTACGGAAGACATGATAGTTGGGTACAAAGGACAAAGCGGATAATCGTAAGATGGAATACCAGTGATAGCTGGACGGCTAGGCTGCGAACCTCTCTGGTTCTGGTCCCTACCGTTTCCATGATTCTTGGTAGAAGTTTTGCTAAAGTGTCAGAATATGAGTTATAACATGAAATCATAAGGAAATGCTTAAATATTAGGACCTGCTGTTGTTGGAGTGCCCAGCGTTGTTACGGTAATTATCATTACCGCCACGCCTATCCGTAGCAGAACGGTCGTTAGTTTTACCGTTTCCCTTGGGCTGATGAGGCTACTGCTGAGTAGCCGGCTGAGACCGGTCCCCAGTTTTCTTCCTGGAAGATACATTTAAGAGATGAATAATTGACATATATGGAAAGTATACGGATTGATCACCGCTCGAATATGAATGTTTACCTCTTGTCGGGTCTTTTAGCTTCCCCGAACTCATCTCTCTCCTGCAGCATCTCCAGTTTACGTGTTGCATCGGCCACTTGTGCTACCGTGTTGAACGTAGCACACACCAGATTGTTTGCGACCGATGTGCGAAGAGCCCACCTAAAGTGATGTGCCTGCTCTTCAGGAGTACCTGCTGCCGCACCAAGGAAACCAGCTAAGCGAAGAAAGCGTTGCATAAACTCATTGTTATTCTCCTCAGCTCTCTGTCAGATTCCATGGTACTCTCTCTTGAGCTTGTCCTGCTCAGCCTTGGGAAAGAACTGCTCCATCACCCTGTCCTTGAACCGAGCCCAAGTCAAACCAGCAACCCACTCGTCACCACCTTTAGACTGCATCAATGCTAACCACCAGTTTAGCACATCGCCTTCGAATCGATATCATGCCAACCTCGCCTTGTATGCGGGGTCACAACCCATAGCATTGAAAATCTTCTCTATGTGGGCCAAACAGCTTTCAGCATCGCTGGGGCTATCTGTCTTCTCAAAAGCTCGAGGGCGGAGCTTGTTGAATCTCTCCAGCCATACTGCTAATGTCACTGGAGGAGGAGGAGGAGGTGCCTGATTATGCTGCTGATTGTTGGCAGCTTGAACTTCAGCCCTGATGTCATTCCTCAGTTGAGGAAGCAAAGCTTGCATAGCGGCCTAAATTGCAGCATTGAGCTGCTCCTGTTCGCGTGTGAGAACCATCTGACAGTTTAACATAAAACATATGATTAAACAGATCAAAACATAAAATATATATACATGAAAAAAATTTATTCTAAAATTTCACGAGAAAAATTTTATGCAAGAAAATTTTGTGTATGAATGCATGATGCAGTTTTATGAAAACTTTTGTATGCTCGAGAGTGAACGCCTCTGGTCAGTTCACCCAAAACAAAAGACATAGCGAGGGGACGCCTATGGGTCGGTCCTAAATTTAAAAGTTTCGATAAAACACATGCGACTAAATAGGGCCAGTCCTATACCAACCATTACTTAGTCAAAAATCTGCGACAATGACATGTATATGTATGCTTAAAAATGATGAATGCATGAAAAACAACTGTCAGTTCTAGGAAGACCGTAGTGACTACCCACTAATCACAGGTCATATTTGAGAGCCTACAGGTCGAAGCCTTGGCTCTGATACCATAATTGTAACACCCCATTTTTATAATAGAAATGTCACATGCAATTATGGCGTGTCATCAAAGCATACAAGGAAAAATGTCTAAACATTACTTGACCATAAAAGGAAAATACCGGAATCAAACATCGGTAGTCCAAAAGTAAAGCTCATCACACACAAACATAGGTATAGTAAAGGAAAGGACTAAACAATGTCCATAGCAAACGTATCATAAGAAAGGAAATGCATAAAGTAAAGAAGGCTAGACAGCTTCTAGTCCATATGCACGTACTCTTAAAGTCTACGAGCGTCCCCGAGTACCTGCCGTTTTGGGAACATAGAAAAGGAAAACGACTGAGCAAAACGCTCAGTGCACGGATGTACAATAAAGCATGAATAGGATAAGCATATAACATATAACAGCGGAAGAAAACTAAGTCCCGAGTAACCTGGTTAAGTCTTGATAAAACTGGTTTTATAGTTTGAAAAGTCTTATGTTTATCTTGTAAAAACTGTTTGTCACATTTCACCATTAGCCAATATAGGTCATGAAAATCCACCGTGCATGAATACTTGGAGGGGTGACCTCATCATGCAAATTAGAGGGGCTGCCTCTAATTTAACATACTGGTTTTTGGGTAGGAGGGATCAGCTCCTTGTGAAGGATGCAAGGCACACACCACATTCACCATGAAATCCTGACTAAAAACGTGTAACTAGGATGTACCCATACGCCCCACATGATAAATATAATATAAATGGCCAAAAGCTGAAGGGACGCCACGAGCAATCACTCCGCCGTGGTGAAGTCATAACATCAGTGCCTCTAATGTTATGGTTATGGTACCTCCATAACTAGGTGAAACTGGTCATGCATGTATATGGCTATAGGTAATATTAATTAAACATAAGCAATTAGACACGTAACTTATACGGGGAAAACATTTGGCTGCATACGGGGAATCCTAATAAGGAAAGAATGTCCATACTGAAAGGACCGGAATCCGTACCTTATGTCTAGTGAACGAAGAAGATGAACTGAGAGAAAATCCTACTTCCGTATCACTAGTGCTACATAAATACAGACATGAATAAGTATCTGCTTACTAAATACGTAACTGGTTTTATGTCATGTCTTAGCTTATTTTATGTGTTCTTACCATGTTTTACTGTTTTAAAGCCTTAAACCGTGTTTATTTTATATTCTGTTTAATTTGATTAAGTATTTCTGGTATTTCATGTATTATTATACTTACTGTGTAATAATAAGTAACTTTCCAAAAATAGCAGGTTTCCTAAAATAGAAAGTTTCCAAAAAAAGAAAGTTTCCAAAAATAGAAAGTTACCAAAAAAATAGAAAGTTTCCAAAAATAGAAAGTTTCCAAAAATAAAAAGTTTCCATAATTAGAAATAAGCTGGTTAAATAAGCTAAGTATATAAGCCTAAGTGTTTTCATGATTATTTTCTAAGTCATATGATATAATGTATAGTTTAATAATTATTTCATGTAATTAAATTAAACTATAGGTTAAAATATTTAATTAAAGTATAACATGTTTTTAATTAAATAAAGTTAACTACTTAGGTTAAAACATGTATTATTATTTATTAATAATATAACCTAAGTTATGTTAATTAATTAATTATAATCATGGTTTTTAAATAATTAATTAATTATAAGTCTAAAATATAAAATACTTAGGTTAATTAATTTCATGATTATTAATAACTAAAAATAACCTAAGTCATGTTATTAAATTAATCATGTCATTTATTAATTTAACTTTTAACATAAGATCATAAAAAATAAAACTAAACATACACCATGAACCGGATCTAGAATCAAAACCATGAAACGGACATGAAATCGACACCGTACCCTGAACCAACTCGGGGTACCCCTTGTCTTGATGCTGCCGTGGGACCCACTCCAACCAACCGGGACCATATGGTCTCGGTGGTGGTCGGTTGGCCAAACCGAAACCCCCCTTGGGTTCGGTGTAGGCTGCGGCCAAAACAAACACCCCTTAAAACCATACTTTTGATTTTATTAAACCTCAAATCATGTTAGATCCATGTTTATTAATTAGGTTTTTGTAAAAAAACATAACATGTTCTTGATTTATAAAAGATCAAATCAAAAGAAAAAGGTTTAAAAAGTATTTACCGAATTCGTGGATTAAAAGGACGAAGAACAAACACGATCACCAACTAATATTCCAAGATCCAAGATCAACAACCACCTCCTTGTGGTGTTTTGAGGGTGGCAGCCAAAAAAGAAGAGAGAGGAGGGTTTTAGGGTTTTTTCTAAAATCTTCTGTAAATGTAAAAATGAGTAGTGTAAAAATCTTTTTACCCTTTTAGTAAAAATTACAAATGGGCTTGGCCCATTTGTCCCTTCTAGCCGCGGGTAGGGGGCCCCACTTGGGGACCCGTACCTTTTTCCGTGTCTCGATGTTAAGTTATACGTTCGTGATTATTTGTGTTCGCGTTTTAAGTGTTCTCGTTACGTAATTATCGTGATCTAATATATTTAATTACGCTCGTAATAAATATATATACGTAATTAATAATAGTTCATGTTTTAATTACGTTCATGATTTCATGATCGCATGTTCGTGATTAATTATTGTCAAATAATTATTACGTGCTCGCGCGTAGTAAATACTTATCGTGTTCTAACACGTACGTAATACGTAAAATCCTAACACGTAATCGTAATCATGCTATATTAGGAAAGTTTTAATCTAGTACGTACGATCTTAAGGGTACTATTCATGGTAAAAGCATGCGGGTTTTACAAGGAAGGAGGTGTTATGCCATTAGTCGCTGACCAAATTCCCGGCTCGCCTGTGCGTCAAATTAAAATTACCAACGATTATTAATTGAGTTATACCTTAAGGGTGATTTACCACAAATTCACATCCGAAACACAATAAATAAGGGTATTGCTTTGTGCGTAGCCGAGTTCTAGCAAAAGTACGTTGTGATTAGTTGTGGGTAAATTCTTTAATTGGTTTAACCAATACCGCAACATAATTTATGAAGAAATTTAATCTTGTGAAAAAGTTTACGAAATATTTTATTAAACTTATGCTATGGAGATTGTATGCATGCTTCTCCATACATTGATTTTGACATCAAAATTTACACCCTTAAAATTTAAGTCGAATGCTCCTAATTGACGAACACTTGAAATTACTTCGTCATCAAATGAGATTTTTGGGTGATGTTGTGATGGAGAGAAAACCGTTTGTAGAATGAGAAAACGAATGATGGTTTTACGTTACTCAAATTAGACGACTTAATTAAGTTACTTAGTGAGATCTGGAAACTTAATGCATTAAGAAGGGATGAAACATGTTTACAATGTAAAACGGTTTTTTTGGCAATGTAAATCCCTTAAAAAATCTAGAAATTGAAAATTGTTTGTCAATTGAATTGTTCGACAAGTCGCTATGTTGAGTACATTCATTACTAGCAGATCAACTGATGTAATGAATCTATGTCGATATAGTTCTAGAATTCAAGGAAAATAAATATGGTTTTTATACCGGGGTAATTTTATTTTCTTGAAAGTATTTTGTTATCGAAAATACTAATATTTGAACTTATTTCTGTAGAAATGGCTCAACCCACCAATAACACTATAAGCTCTGCGTTCAAGGCTTTCTTTGAACGTCCTGATCTTACTAGACCAAAATTTAATGATTGGTACCACACGCTATGAATTGTCTTGAGAGCAGCGGGTACTATCGATATCTTGACTACTCTCTATCCGGAGGATCTTGCTGATGGAGCATCTGATGCACAAAGGCTTGAACACGCTACTAATATTAAGAAGCACTCGGAGGTGGCTTGCTTAATGCTAGGAAAAATGGCTCCTGCACTTAAACAGAAGTATGAGCTATTTTCACCTAAGTGAATGCTTGATGAGCTCAAGGCTATGTTCGAGAAGCCACAAGCTGTGGAGATCTACGACTTGGTATATGCTTTGCATAGCTGCAAGCAAGCTCCAGGAAAGTCTGTAAGTGCCTATTATTTGGAGATGAGGGGTTATATGGAACAGCTCATTGCACTAGGACAACCCTATGATCATAATATGGCTATCAACTTGATCAATAGGTCCCTTAACAAGGACTTCAATGATTTTGATAGAAACTATAATATGCATTGCACGGGGAAGACAATTAATGATTTGCATGCAATGCTCATTGACTATGCAAAGGGGTTGAAAGACAAGGCATCTGCCGTACGCCTTCTGTACTAACCATACAAAAGGGTAGAGTGAGTAAGCCAAAACCGCAAGCGAATATGAAGAAAGGCAAAGGCAAGGGTACTAAGGGCAAACAAGTTACGACTTATTCGAAACCTAAGCAGAACTTTGTCAAGAAGAGTCAATCTCAAAAGGATGAGACTTGTCACCATTGCAAGGCAAGTGGTCACTAGAAGAGGAATTGCCCTCTTTACGTCGAAGAATTGTGAGAAATAAAGAAGAAGTCTGTGCAGAGCACTGCAGCTTCAGGTACTTTATTTATGATTGAATTGTTCAATTTAACATACAAATTCAATTCCTGGGTATATGATACGGGATGCGGTATTAACATTTGTAATACGTTGTAGGGATTTAGTCTGGAAAGGAAGCTTTCCTATGGGGGAACAATATCTGCAAGTGGGCAATGGCGCACAAGCAGCGGTTGAAGCTATAGGAACTTTTAGTCTAGTTTTACCTTCAGGTTTAATACTAAGATTAAATGATTGTCATTATGCACTACCATTGTTAGGGGTGTTATTTCCTTTTCTTGTTTGTTAAATAATGGATTTGTTCACACGATTGATAATAATAGAATTTCTATTTGAAAAAATTGTATTTTCTATTTTAATGCAATTTTTGTGAATGGTGTGTTTGAAATAGACATGCATGATAATGAATCCAAGAATGATAAATTTGTATTTAGCATGAGTAAGAAGAAAAAGTTTGACAAGAACTCTTCTTATCTTTGGCATTGTAGACTTGGCAATATTGGGAAGACTCGTATACAAAAGCTTCAACGTGAAGGTCTTTTGGAAAATATCAATGATGAATAATTTGATAAATCTGAGTCTTGTATCTCTGGGAAGATGACCAAGAAACCTTTTAATAGCAATATCGAAAGAGCTACTGATCTACTTGGACTTATACATATTGATGTGTGTGGACCACTTAGACATACGTCAAGGAAAGGTGTTAGCTACTTCTTAACATTTACCGATGATAATAGCCGTTATGGTTATGTTTATTACTTAAGAATAAACATGAGGTATTTGAAACATTCAAAGTGTTTAAAGCAGAAGTAGAACTGCAATTAGGGAAGAAGATAAAAGATCTTCGTTCTGATAGAGGAGGTGAATATTTAAGTCAAGAGTTTATAGATTATCTAAGTGAGAATGGAATTGTTCAGCATCTTACTTGTCCCTATACTCGACAACAAAATGGTGTATCTGAAAGGAGAAATCATACATTATTGGATATAGTACGATCTATGTTTAATCTTACAACTTTATGTTGGGTCAAAAGTTGATGAGTCAAATCACCATGGAAACTAGAAGGACCAAATAAGACATTATGTGAAACTTCAAGCTGGTGGACAAAATACTACAAAGTTCCCCCTGCTAGTGAGACTTTCCACTTCTATAAGTTTCCCCTGCCATATGTGATAAGAAGAAAATATTTGGTCAAAGTAGTAATAAGAATTAATTTTTCTGTTTTGATTTATTCATTAATACTTTATTTAGTTTCCATGTAATCTAAGTTTCCTTATGTTATAAAAGGAACCAGACGTAGATTTTGTTTATCACATCCATATTCACAAATGTAACCTACATTAAACTTTGATCTCTAGGTATGGGATTCAATGTACACACACCTAGAGTGGTTTGTGTTAATCATCAATAATACAAACCCTTTGGGAATCTTTCATCTTGTTAATATCTTGTTCTAGTTAATTGTATTATTCCTTGTGTTCATCACATATACAATTGACAACCTAGATAAAACGGTTTTTTCTATTTGAGTCTAAAGATCTTGGATTCAACATGTGGTATCAGAGCGAATGGCTCTTGATATCTAGGATAAATAAGATGTTTAATTTATGTTGCTGTGAAGATGATGGTGACTGTCTGTGATACGATCGTTGCTGAACAGAAGGTTCAATAAAAGATTTCGTTATTTAAATCTATTATACGTTTGCAAAAGAAAATTATGTCAACAAAACCTAAGGGCCTCGTGATATGTTTTGTTGATTTATATTCAACGCAGCCAAGTGATCAGAATAATTATTGATGATCTTCACTTAATGGTTTATGAAAGTGACGTGATGTTTTTGAGAAAAGCATAAACTTACGTGGGTATAAAAAGTGAATATATCTTGGGATCATTATGTACATAATGGTAAATTATGGGCTGCGATAATGGCTTTTGTCTTATGCGCATTCATGGTTGTGATCATATTGGTTCAAGGAAAGGTCCAATGGAATTAAACCATTCTCGGATCAACAGTTTGCATTCATGATGTGTTGACATCAATAGGTGGGACAGAAAGGAGATTAAAAGAAAACTGGGACAACGTTGGTGTTTTGATTCAAACAAATCACATTAGCGTTGGACTTAATATGCCATAGTTCTTTTATTGGACGATATGCAGCAAGTGGATTTGTGATTTGTGGGTCTGAGATACAAAAGATATCACAACAGGTATAAACTATTCACAGTAGGTCACTTTTAATTGCCTTTGTTTGTGTTATTTATTCCACTATTATAAACTCATTCCCATTAAGTGTGGGTTTAGCACAGTTAATAACAAAAACAGTGGCATTAAAAGTTCCCATGCTTTTGAAAAAGTTCCCCCTACTTCCATTAAAAGTTCCCCCTGCTACGATCCCCGTGCCTTCAATAGATCCCACTGCTTTCATTAATGTATTCCCACTGTTTTTGAAAGTTCCCCCTGCTGTTAGATATGATTTTTGGGACAACATTGTTTTGGAGTTTGGTATATTCACAGCAACTGGTTTAAAGGTATAAAGGCTTGTTTTATATTTATTGATTACGAAGAAAAGTTTTTTTATCATTTATTTGAGGACGAAGTAGATTTTCGCGGGTATGTGGTTTATGCTTAAACGCTTAGTGACGAAGTGGTACAAAGATCTAGGTATGTGTGATTTTTCTTATGGTATTGTATGCACATATTTTCTATCACTTGAAGGAGTTACATTATCGTGCTCAGTGTCTCGTTTCAAAGGTAAATGAGGATTTTTGTATACATAAGCTCTTTGTCATGTGGTTAGTGCAAAATATAGAACGCAAGTTTGGGTTATTCTACTTCATCATCAAGTAAGTTATGATCAGATTTCTTCATATGTAATCATTACATAAAGCTTACAGAATTGAAGATTCATCAATGACTAGCACAATTTTAGGGGAACCTAATTGTTGGAGTGTTAGTCATTTACATACAGCATTGAGGTGAAGATTTTTGCTACTGCTCATTACTATTATTACAACTAATGTGAGTATCTACTGTTCAAAATCATTTTTTGTTAGGAGTGATTGCCTATGTGCTTCATGGAGGGTATTCTGAAAAGTGGAATGCTACTTATTGGTATTATTACAACTAATCTAAGTTTTATATTTCTGAACTTCATTTTAATGCATCACCTGTGCTTCAAGGAGGGAAATTTGAGAAGTTAAAAACTTGGGTTAGGAGTATGATATTAGTTAGTAGTGGTTGAGAATCAAGGTTGTTTACATACAAGACCCCTATTTGATCATGTCAAAAAGGGGAAGTGTCTACAGAGAATGTTCATCCTGTTGATCTTTGGTATTGTATGCTTAAGGGGAAGTGTTTTGACATTATCAACTAGGGGAAGATTGTTGGGTCAAAAGTTGATGAGTCAAATCACCATGGAAACTAGAAGGACCAAATAAGACATAATGTGAAACTTCAAGTTGGTGGACAAAATACTACAAAGTTCCCCTCTGCTAGTGAGACTTTCCACTGCAAATGAAGTCTAGCTAAGTTGGATGGATGCATTTGGTTATAGTCTTCATGTGGGGGAGGTCAGGGGTTCGACTCCTGTCATTCCCTATATGGGGGATTTTCCCAGAATTGGCAGCCAGGTTTGAATCCTATCACAATGCCTTGAAGCCCCTTAATGGGAAACTGGATGGCTAGCATGGGGGTTGAATTCTCTTCGTGAGATGATTCGAACTCGGGTTGAGAGACTTGGTGCCTCGGTGGCACGCAAGATACTCCGCTGCACCAAACTGTCGTTCAAAAAAAAGTGAGACTTTTCACTGCTATAAGTTTCCCCTGTATATGTGATAAGAAGAAAAGATTTGGTCAAATTAGTGATAAGAATGAATATTTCTGTTTTGATTTATTCAGTAATACTTTATTTAGTTTCCATGTAATCTAGGTTTCCTTATGTTATAAAAGGAAGCAGATGTAGGTTTTGTTTATCACATCCATATTCACAAATGTAACCTACAGTAAACTTTGATCTCTAGGTGTGGGATTCAATGTACACACACCTAGAGTGGTTTGTGTTAATCATCAATAATACAAACCCGTTGGGAATCTTTCATCTTTTTAAACATCTTGTTCTAGTTAATTGTATTATTCCGCTGTGTTTATCACATATACAATTGACAACCTAGATAAAACGGTTTTTACTATTTGAGTCTAAAGATCTTGGATTCAACACTTTACCTTTATCCTTTTGGGATTATTGATAGGTGTGTAAACACCCATCCTTTTTACCACTTAATCACAATAATTACCGAGCCAAAACGTGTATTTTATGTCATTTATGTCGGAATTATGCGTGGTTTGTGTTTTTGTTGTGATTTAGGACGAAAAGGTGAAAAGTGGAGAAAACACGGGCATTCACGGGCTTTTATTGAAGAAAAAGATTAAAGATGAAGTCAAGAAGTCAAGAGTGCAAAAAGAACGGAAGTCCAAGACCAATTCTGAAGATTTATTGAAGAAAAAGTCAAAAGACGGAAGTTTACTAAAAGCCGAAGAACTCAAGTCTTATTTATTGAAGAATTAAAAGACGAGTTTAAAGAAATCCCGAGCCAAAAGTCATTAAAATCCAAGATTAACAAAAGATTAAGAAATGAAGGACTTAATGGTGCAATTAAGAAGAAATGAAGGAGGGGAGGAAGCTTCCTAAGCATTTCTTAATCCTCCCCTATATATAGATCATTAGCATTTCATTTTTACACTTGTTGGCTAGAGTGACACTAGTTCTTCCATCTTTAATTTTTGCACATTTACTTTTCATGTCAATTTAAATACATTGTCTTGCACTTTTAATACCTTTTAATTCCAAGTAAGTGTTCTTTAATTTTCTTGTTTTAATCTCTCAATCTACCTTTCTTTCTTTGCTTGATCTTTATGTTTATGTGTTTATTATCATGCTTATTTGATTAAAGGTTATGTTTTTATGCTTTTGATTGCTTTGGATCATTGATTTTTATAGCTTATTTGTTTTTATCTTCAAGTTTCTTAAGTTTTTATAAAAGTTATTTTCATATAAAAGTTTGTTTTCGTAAACTTTGTTTCATTTTGTGTTTTTAAAAGTCTTTAAATTGTAGCTTATTATCTTTTTCTTACACGTATTTGCTTAGGATTTTAGGTGTGTGCTTATTTGGTAATAGCTTATTAGTTTAGCTTATTTTCCATTCCTTTTCCTGTATTCCGACCAGCCCTGGTCAGAAAAGGGTTTATCATTCCAATCATAGTGATCGGATAAGGGTTTCTGATATTCAGATTAGGGATTCCGATCTGTCATTCCGATCTGGGTGTTGTGTTGATATTCCGATTAGGAGTTCCGATCATCATTCCAATTTGAGTATTCCGACCAAGGGTATTCTTACCATATTCCGATCTAGGTTTGTGACATTCCGATCAGGGTAAGTTTGGTTATTCCGATCAGGATAGGTGACAGCATTCCGATCCAGGGTCCATTCCTTATTCCGACGAGATCATCATTCCGATCAAGAGGTAAGTTCATTCCGACGACAACATTCCGATCAGGGCAAGGTGAGGGCATTCTGATCGGAATATATTCCGATTGGGTATTGTTTTCTATTTAGTCTTGTTTAATTTTTAAGTTCTCATTTTAATACTTTGTCAAATTTTAATTTTCGTCACGCTTTAATTTTTGTCATCTAATTAATTATTTTTTAAGCTTTTAAATTCCCGTCATTTAATTTCTCGTTATTTACTTTTCAAAGTTTTTAATATTGCGTCATTTATTTTAAGTTAGACTCAGATTTATTTTAACGCCATTTTACTTACACGTCATTTATTTTTAAGTCTTGCATTTGTATTTTTCAACAACGACAAATATTTTACTTAACCAAGAACAATAGAGTCACACTTAAAACCATTTTTCAATTCGATTAGATATACGACAAAGAACTTTTTAACTGAGTAAAATCTAGTTATTAAATGACGCCGCTGCCGGCTCTTTTCGTAAAGATTAACGGTTTTCTGTGAGAGACGCGTTGTTTTTTTTTTGGGATCCGTTCACTTGTGAGCTTTATTTTCTTGCTTAAAAAATTCAAAAAACCATAAAAATTAAAAATTGTTAAAAATCCATAAAAATTAAAAATTTCAAAAATCCAAAAAGATTTTATTTTTATTTTGTATATATATTGTCTTTGTGTTTGGTTTCTTTTTCTTTTGCATTTTCAGGTGTATGCGTACTAGATCTTCTAATTATCAAGAGCCCGAGACTCGAGAAGATTTAAGTATGTCAGGTGTTAACAACAATAATAATCTACCGCACCTCAACAATAACAACAATGTTCTTCCACAGCCCGATCTTCGGACAATGGAGGAGCTTTGTCAACCTACCATGTTTGGACGAGGAGGACCGATTGCGCCGATGCAAATCACGGCTCCAAAATTTTCGTTGAAGCACCACATGATTCAGCAAGTGCAAACAGATCCTTTTAGAGGATTGCCTGATGATGATGCCAACAAACACCTCGACAAGTTCATTACAATCACCCAAAGCATGAAGTTGCCTGGTGCCACAATGGATGTTCTTCGCCTTCAACTCTTCCCACATACTTTATCACATCATGCGTAGAAATGGTTTGATCGTCTTCCAAATAATTCTATTCACACTTGGGATGACATGACTCAACGCTTTTTGTCGCGCTACTTTCCACCATCCATGGTCACAAGCCTTCGCAATCAAATCAGCGGTTTCATGCAAGATCCCGATGAATCTCTTTTTGATGCTTGGGAAAGATATAATGTCTTGATCGATCGTTGTCCAAACCCCAACATGCTTCTAGTCACATTGATTGATACTTTCTATAACGGATTGACTTTTCGAGATCGTGATACGATTAATGCAGCCGCCGGTGGCACATTCATGAAAAGGAGACCCGAGGAGTGTAGAGAGCTTATTGAGAACATGACTACTCATCACAAAAATTGGGATTCCTCTGCTTCTTCAAGGAACAACCCGAGAGTCAATGTTTCTTCTACTTCAGCAAACCCTGATATGACCGAACTCACCCGCATGATGACTGAAATGAGCAAAAGTATCTTGCTTATCGCTTCAAACCAACAACAACAAGTTAAAGCGGTTGCACCTTCTTGTGAAACATGCGGCGGTCCTCACTCATACACCGATTGTCCTTCTACACAAGGAAATCCGGAAAATGTGTATGCAGCTTATGGTAATTATTCACCATAAAATTACCAAGCTCGACCACAAGGGGATAGAAATTTGCTGAGTTACCGATCAAACAATTACCTTTCACCCGGTGTTTCTCCTCAAAACCAAAACCCCGCCAACAACTACAATAGAAGCAACCAAATCCCACCACGAGCTTCTAATCCTTATCACCCACCCGCCCAACAAACCCCACCCATTAACCCGGATGTTGAAGCCATCATGAGAAACCAAGGTGAGCAAATCAAGAATCTGCAGAGCCAAATTATCAATCTGAAAGGAGATATTACCAAGCAAGGAAATGACCTTAGATCCGAGCTTCGCGATAATATCCAATCCTCCTTCAGCAATCAAACAAATGATTTGAAGAATATGCTTGCTAGTTTCTTGCCCGCCGCTCAACCCTCTTCTTCGAGTTCTCTACCTTCAAACACCGTCACCAATCCGTGAGCAAATGTGAGTGCTACCCGTAGTGGAGTCACCATCGTAGGACCACCTATCCCACCCCCATCATCTACACCTCCTCCACCACCATTTATCCCTACTCCTCCTACACCTAGTATTAGTACACCATTACCGTCTCCGCCTCGTCATGACGATGTTCCCAAGAAGAACCCTTCAACATCTCAACCTTTACCTGCTACGCCTTCACCTTCACCACCCAAACCTAATATCCCATATCCTTCTCGCTTAGGCAAGACCAACGAGCTAACCAAGAATGACTGTCAAGTGTCAAGCTATGTGAAGATGCTCTCTCAAATGAACATCAACATGAGCCTTGTTGAAGCACTTGTCCACATGCCAAAATTTGTTAAAGCATTTAAGGAATTGCTTTACAAGAAGGAGAAGCTGATTGAGCTCGCCAACACACGCTTAAATGAAAACTGTTCTGCAGTTATTCTTAAAGAACTTCCGGAAAAGCTTGGAGATCCCGGTCGTTTTGTGTTGCCTTGCATCTTTAACAAAACCGAATTATTTACTGCCCTTGCTGATCTCGGGGCCAGTATTAATCTTATTCCTTTAAGTTTTTGGAAAACACTATCATTACCCGACCTTACTCCAACAAAGATGACTCTTGAGCTTGCAAATCGCACTCTCGCTTACCCCGTTGGTATTCCCGAAGACGTGTTCATTAAAGTTGGCACATTTACTTTCCCGGTCGACTTTGTCGTTGTTGATTATGAAATGGACCCTCGTATTCCTTTAATACTTGGTCGGCCATTCTTGAGAACCGGACGAGCTTTAGTTGATGTTGCCGAAGGTGAGTTAATCTTAAGAGTCGGGAATGATTCACAAGTTTTCAAAATGGGGAAGCTTACAAGCAAATCCTTTGGAAGAGAATCCGTGAATATGATTAATGTGCTCGATGATTTTGTCGTCTACAACAATCCTCTATTCAATTCTTGCATTGATAATCCACTTTTTCAAGATGATGTGGATGATTCTCTATCCAATTTGGAACCTTCTCCCATATATGATTCTCCACCGATCTTTGATGCTTATGATGATGATTCTAGCTCAGATTCGGATGATTTTGATGATTGTACTTCCGAGTATCCCGATATGCCCACATATGATGATTTTGATGAGGCTGATACTCTTTCGAGTGATTCTTCACACGATGAAGATCCTCCGCCATCACTCGATCCTACTTTGGACGATTACTCATTTGAAGAAGACTTCTCTGCATTTCTCAATACTTACTTCCCTCATGAGAGTGATGCTCCTCCTTATGATTTTGAAGATTATCGTCTTGATCCTACTTTGGATTTGAAGAAAATTCTTTCAAAGGAGAAGAAACCGGTCGACACTAATATCCGCAGCACATATGATTTAACACCTATTTGTCCCCCTTCTCAGGACGAGGTTGTTCATCTTCTTCGCGGATCTTCTTCACACTCTGCTGAACCTGAGTGCTATTTTCCCTTAAAGGAAAAGGTGTTCGACCCCGGTATCAATATTCTTGAGCCATCTCAGTATCCACCTGATGAAATAAAAGGAAAAATCTTTAGAACTATTGAAGACATGCTTGCACCTCACCATACTTGCTCCCACCGTGCTCCATCGCTGCTTAAGGGAACCTTGCCTATTCTTCTTTGGCTTGCCTTGTTCGCCTTAAGCTTGTGCTATATGATGGACGAAAACTATGTCTTTGATCCTGGTGGATATGTTTCATGCTTCTTCCTATGGTAATCAAGGTCGAGTCAGGCTCACGACTCGGTAATAAAAAATAAAGCGCTTCTTGGGAGGCAACCCATGTTTCTATATTTTAGCTTTCTTTATCCTAAGTGTAGGGGAGACCCGTTGGTGTTTACTCTCTCCTCTCTTCTTGTTCAGGGATTCGAGCTTCAAAGATCCACTCTTGATGATTCTTGATGACCCGTGATTTCGTGTTCCAATTTTCCCGGTTCTATCCTAAACTCTTTTCGATTCACTATTTTATATTTTCTCAATATTAAAATAGGAATCCCTTTAGTTGTCTCTTCCTTAGCAAGATTTAAACAACGTGCACAATGTCCTAAGTGTAGGGGAGTTTACTCCCACATGCTTAAACAGTGAGGACAATGTTTATATTAAGTGTAGGGGGGACTTCATCGAAGTTAAGTGGTCTTTTCCTTGTAATTGTCCTCATTTTAATCGGAAAATCAATTTTTCGACATTTTTCAAAAATTTTGATCTATTTTGGCCTATTAGTTTTTCCCTTTGTATAGTTATTTTCGTTCCTTATTAGAATACATTTTTAATAAAGTAGTTTTAATTTTCAAACGTTGTGAATCTTTTGACTCAACCCGAGTTTACTTATCTAAGTTACTCTAGCTAGTATCCTTAACGTGTTTAAGTCAAGTTTTGCTAGGCTTTTATATAGGGAGCTATAAAACGCGAAAGTCTTAACTCTCACGGGTTAAGAACAAGATCTTTTCGCAAGTTCCTATAATTTATCCTAGAGAGTCGTTTATCAAGGGAACTTTAAAATGCGATTTCTAAACTTGAAAAAGTCTAAGAGTTTGCAAGATCCTATAGGCGACTCGAAAACCCAAAACTTTGATTTAATAGGCTAAGCATCCACGAGTCTCATTCCTTGAGATTTTAAACTGTGGAGAACGAGAGATGATAGAGCCAATTATAAGTTTGGTATTCTTTCGTGAATTTATGTGAGTTAATTATAAGCCTATTCTCCATCGCTTGTTAATAAATTTATATGCAATAAATAAGGTTGTACGATTTGAAAAGTTACTTAGCTTCTAGCCCAAGATCGTTTAAAAGTTGCTCGATATGGATTAGAGTTCATAGCCAAGGCATAACTTATTGAAGCGGGATGCGAAAATTGGCGAGTCCAAAAAGGTCCTAACAAGACATGAGGGCTATATTTTGTTGCTAAAGATCCAAAGTGATATGAAGAATCATTTATCGAAAATCAATATGAAGGATCGAGACACACGACGAAAAGGAAAAACTCCCCAAAAGTCATGGAGAAGTGTATCCGAAAAGACCCTAGCAAGGTATGAGGATAAATAGATCCAAGTCATAAAAGGAGGCGGATCGTTGTATATCAAAGTCCAAAATAAAGATTGGAGAAAAATGAAGAGGTCGTGGTCCAAGAATGAATCTCTCAAAACATCAAGTAAAGAAATTCCTATTATGAAGAGAAGGCCATTATTTCATGAACGTCTCTCAAGGTTTGAAGTATGAAGTCGCTGCCAAATATCGGTCCGAGAAAGGTCTCAAATCGCGAAGCGAGTTATGCCAAGATATGAACTTTATGAGGTCCCGAGAAGCAGTTTTAAAAGATTTTGTCCTTTAGCTAACTATTGATTAAATCGTTCACTTTATTTTCGGCCTAAATAACTATCGAAATAAGTCAACAATGCATCCTCATGATCATTCAAGACAATAATAAAATATAAGAGATACACCTAGGAATAAGGGAGTCTAAGTGATTAATTGGCCCACATGAGTTCGTGTTAGTTTACTAACTTATAATAACAATGATCTCGTTTTTAAGCTTGGTTTGGAGAAAGTGAAAACTTGAGGATGATGATTATTCATGACATTTCCAAAACCCAAGGTATGCTTTTGATTTCTTTACTTTGAATGTTTATAGTTTTCTATCTCTTTAATAAAGGCCAACGTGGATTGATTATGATGAAAAATGTAAAAGTGCTTTGTAACTAATGCATTGCATGAGGACATTGCAATGGTCAAGTGTAGGGGATTTGATAGGTGTGTAAACACCCATCCTTTTTACCACTTAATCACAATAATTACTGAGCCAAAACGTGTATTTTATGTCATTTATGTCAGAATTATGCGTGGTTTGTGTTTTTGTTGTGATTTAGGACGAAAAGGTGAAAAGTGGAGAAAACACGGGCATTCACGGGCTTTTATTGAAGAAAAAGATTAAAGACGAAGTCAAGAAGTCAAGAGTGCAAAAAGAACGGAAGTCCAAGACCAATTCTGAAGATTTATCGAAGAAAAAGTCAAAAGACGGAAGTTTACTAAAAGCCGAAGAACTCAAGTCTTATTTATTGAAGAATTAAAAGACGAGTTTAAAGAAATCCCGAGCCAAAAGTCATTAAAGTCCAAGATTAACAAAAGATTAAGAAAGGAAGGACTTAATGATGTAATTAAGAAGAAATGAAGGAGGGGAGGAAGCTTCCTAAGCATTTCCTAATCCTCCCCTATATATAGATCATTAGCATTTCATTTTTACACTTGTTGGCTAGAGTGACACTAGTTCTTCCATCTTTAATTTTTGCACATTTACTTTTCATGTCAATTTAAATACATTGTCTTGCACTTTTAATACCTTTTAATTCCAAGTAAGTGTTCTTTAATTTTCTTGTTTTAATCTCTCATTCTACCTTTCTTTCTTTGCTTGATCTTTATGTTTATGTGTTTATTATCATGCTTATTTGATTAAAGGTTATGTTTTTATGCTTTTGATTGCTTTGGATCATTGATTTTTATAGCTTATTTGTGTTTATCTTCAAGTTTCTTAAGTTTTTATAAAAGTTATTTTCATATAAAAGTTTGTTTTCGTAAACTTTGTTTCATTTTGTGTTTTTAAAAGTCTTTAAATTGTAGCTTATTAGCTTTTTCTTACACGTATTTGCTTAGGATTTTAGGTGTGTGCTTATTTGGTAATAGCTTATTAGTTTAGCTTATGTTCCATTCCTTTTCCTGTATTCCGACCAGCCCTGGTCGGAAAAGGGTTTATCATTCCGATCATAGTGATCGGATAAGGGTTTCGATATTCAGACTAGGGATTCCGATTTGTCATTCCGATCTGGGTGTTGTGCTGATATTCCGATTAGGAGTTCCGATCATCATTCCAATTTGAGTATTCCGACCAAGGGTATTCTTACCATATTCCGATCTAGGTTTGTGACATTCCGATTAGGGTAAGTTTGGTTATTCCGATCAGGATAGGTGACAGCATTCCGATCCAGGGTCCATTCCTTATTCCAACGAGATCATCATTCCGATCAAGAGGTAAGTTCATTCCGACGACAACATTCCGATCAGGGCAAGGTGAGGGCATTCCCATCGGAATACATTCCGATTGGGTATTGTTTTCTATTTTGTCTTGTTTAATTTTTAAGTTCTCATTTTAATACTTTGTCAAATTTTAATTTTCGTCACGCTTTAATTTTTGTCATCTAATTAATTATTTTTTAAGCTTTTAAATTCCCGTCATTTAATTTCTCGTTATTTACTTTTCAAGGGATTATGCTTTAGAATCTGTTGTTCATATTTTAAATATGGTTCCCACAAAGAAGGTCGATAAGACACCATATGAGCTAGGGCATGGCAAGAAGCCATATTTGTATTATTTAAAGGTCTAGGTTTGTGAGGCGTATGTGAAACGTGACTCGGGTGACAAACTCCAACAACGATCTGTGAAATGTATCTTTGTAGGATACCCTAAGGAAACTATGGGTTACTATTTTTATTATCCACCTGAGAACAAAGTAATTGTTGCTAGGTATGGAGACTTCCTTGAATCTGATCTTGTTAATGAAGAATTCAGTGGGAGAAATTATGATCTTGAATAGAGTCATATAGATACATTACCTTCTGAAAACACTAGCGATGTAATTCCTGTAGAACCAGAAAGTCTGGCGATTCCACCAGAATTAGTTCCTCTGTGTAGATCCGCAAGGATTAAAAACGCAAATAGAAAAATATGTCTTAACATATAGGATGATGATGAGTTAGGGGATCTTGGTGAACCCGCTAATTATAAATCCGCCATACTTGATCCTGAGAAGGATAAGTGGATGGTTGCTATGGATGAGGAAATGAAATCCATGAAAGTAAATGACGTTTGGATTCTTGTAGAACCACCACCGAATGCTAAAGTAGTGAGACATAAGTGGATATAGAAAAAGAAAACCGACATGGACGGAAAAGTACATGCCTATAAAGCTCGTTTAGTAGCTAAAGGTTTTACACAAACTTTTGGCGTAGACTACGAGGAGACATTATCTCCTGTAGCAGACTTAAGAGATATTAGTATTCTAATAGCTATAGTAGCATACTATGACTATGAGATATGGCAAATGGATGTTAAAAATGCCTTCTTGAACGGTCGCTTAGATTAAGACATCTATATGCAGCAACCAGAAGGGTATGTTGATCCTGAGAATCCAGGACATGTGTGCAAACTTCAAAGGACCATTTATGGTTTGAAGAAAGCATCACGTCAATGGAATAAAAGATTTGACGAAGAAATAAAAAAGTTTGGATTTATTCATAATCATGATGAGCCATTTGTATATCGCAAAGCTAGTGTGAGTGATGTAGTATTCCTAGTCATATATGTTGATGACATATTAATCATGGGAACGTAACATTCCAAGACTTAAAGCTGTTAAGGATGATCTTGGTAAATGTTTTTCTATAAAGGATTTAGGAGAAGCAGCATACATTATGGGAATTAAGATCTATTGGGATAGGAAAAGACGGTTAATTGGTCTATGTCAAGATGCTTATATAGATAAGATTTTGAAGAAGTATAATATGCATAATTCCAAGAAAGGTTTTCAACCTATGGAAGTTAAGCATAATCTGAGTCATGAGATGGATGCATCAACTCCTGAAGATGAGGCATACATGCAGAAGGTGCCTTATGCTTCGGCTGTAGGATCTATAATGTATGTTGTTAGATGCACAAGGCCCGATGTGGTGTTTGCTCAGAACTTGGTCAGTAGATACGAACAGAATCCAGGGAAGCTTCACTGGACTGCTGTTAAACATATTCTAAAGTATTTGAGAAGTACGAAAGATATGTTTTTGGTATATGGAGGGAAACCAGACACAGAGCTGAATGTTACAGGTTTCTATGATGCGTCCTGGAAATGTGATAAAGACGATACGAAGTCTCAAACGGGCTACGTTTTTGTTATCAATGGAGGAGCAGTTGACTAGAAGAGAAAGAAACAGACAACGATTTCAATGCATGATACTCAATCTGAGTACATGGCTGCTTCAGATACTACAATGGAAGTTGTTTGGATTAGGAAGTTTATTGAAGATCTTGGAGTGATGCCTTCAGTTAAAGAACCTATAGATATGTATTGTGACAATTCTGCCGCAATAATATTTACCAATGACCTTGGAGTCATGAAAGGCACCAGACACTTTATGCGTAGACATCACTACGTCCGAGAACAAGTTGAAGCTCGTGAAATCAAATTGATAAAAGTTCACACAGATGATAACGTAGCCGATCCTTTAACTAAGGCTTTGCCTAGACCAAAGGTAGTAAGCACGCTAAGGCGATTGGGATGCAACTAGCTAGCGAACTCATGTAATAAATCTATTATTAGTATTTGGATAAAGGATGTTATGACATTATTATATAATAAAATGAAGATTGGGTTCGTTTATTTTTATTATTTAATAAGTGTATCCTATTTTACATGTTTTAATCCATGAATAAAAGTAATGCAAATTCTCCGCTTTCGATTAATAATATGAGAATATTATTAAACTAAGACAAATCAAAATAGTGATAGGGTATACTTGAAAGTATATTGATCGATTTTGGATGATATTTGATGAATCAAGTATTAGACTTATCCCAACTATATGCTTTTACTTTATGGATCTTTGTCATCAAGTAAAACATAAATAGTTTTCCTTAGAATTGAGATACCATGATACTCTTGTGAATCTAGTGCATCTCTGTGGAATAATCTAACGCTAAACGTAACTAGTAGCTATAAGGATTATTTTCAGAAGTGTTGCAAAATTCATAAGTTTTGCTCGTAGTCAATATGGAATTTATTTCCTCCAATTTCATTTTGGAGTTTAATACAGTTGAGGCCCTTGTGGGATTAGTAAGATGTTTGTGTGGCCACACCCAAATTTGTTTTGGTAATCTTGCTGAATATGTGAACGAGAAACGGAATGGTTAATGAAAGGAATGACTGAGATCTATATCCTTATTAACGTTGTATTAGAAATAAAAGGATAATAATAACGATGAAGAATCATTAAAAGGTTTTGTCTAGGAAACCTTACTCGAGTTGTACTAGAGACATTGCTATGTGTAACAAGACGCTAGACAATGTAATCACGATATTCGAAATATGTCCAAGTGGGAGGTGTAAGTTTATGGACTTATATTTAATAGTCGTGTGATAGGATCGAACTCGATATTACGGGATTGCACACAATACGTAAAGAGTTAATTTAATTAATAAATATATTTATTGTATTTATTAATTTATTTAATAAATACATTTATGTATTTATTAATTTAAACCGAGCAAGTGACTATATGACTTTAACAATCGTTAATTAATTAATAGTTAAGTATTAACGAGCGTTAAACAAATATGTAGTAAGTAAACAAAAGGAAAGAAGGACGGAAGGTTCCGGAACACCCCACAATGGGTGTTGACCTTCGGTTAAAGCAAAGGGGGGGGGGGGGGGGGGGGGGAAAGTTTCCTTTTATTTATTTAGGCTACAATGGGTTGGGGTCTATAAATACACCTCTTTATCCCTCATAATTTATAACATAACTTGAATCTCTTTCCCCTCTTCTTTCTTTGGTTCGATCGCAAGGTGAAACCGACAAAGGGTTTCGGTTAGTTTTCTTGGTTGATCGATTTATTTATAATCTAGTCCTAGCCCCTCTCTAGGGTTTTTGGGTAGATTAATTACAAGCGTTGTAACTCGGTTTTCACGTGCTAGAATCACGTTTAGCTCGTTGTATTACGTGTGTACAAGATCGTAATATAGTCTTACTTTAGACTATATCTTGGTATATACTGTCTTATCCCGAATTGGTGATTCGTTCTTCGTCTTGTGGATTGTCTTTAGCATAAAGGTATGTAACCCTAATTCGATTAATTATAATTGTGTTATTAATTATGATCTTGTTAAATTTCTTCCGCTATATGTGCTTTGATCTCGTTTAGGGTTTTATATAACTGTTATGATATTAATAAACCTTCAGCATCAGTTTCAGCAATGGCTCTCAACTCTTCTGTTGACTTGAACTTTTGCTTTCTCTTTGGTTCTTCAATCATAATACCCTTCCCTTTGTCTTTTGGATTAACTGCAGATGAAGCTTTTGGTGCAGTCCTTCCAATAACAATTCCCTTATGTGCTGGTTGTCTTCTTTTTCTTGTGAATGTTTGAGAAATTGCCGCTCTTGTAGAAGCCATACTTGCTGGAGCAAGGGTAACAACACTAGTAGGGGGAATATGTAGTAGCAGGTGAACTTACAATGGAAGGGGGAACAATTGTACTTGCAAGGGGATTTGTTGTAGAAAAGGGAACATTTGTTTGGCCAAGATTTATAAGAGTCTCAGCCACATCTTTTGTTGCACTTCCCTTATCACTTCCTTTCTCACCATTGCCCATTGTCTCTGCTCCAAGAATTTGTGGTCCTGGGTAATCAAATCATTCTGTTGATCCACCTGTAGGAACATCCTCCCCTTTGGAAGCATCCTCATCAGTTGATATAATCAATTGGGGACGTCTCCTCCCCTCAAGTGTAGCAAGCCTAGACTCTAGATTGGAGATCATTGGGCCTTGCTTTGTGACAGTTTGTACCAATGGTGCATTCTGCTTTTGTAAGCTCATGCACATAGTCGTCAATTCAAGTATGGATAAAGGTTTCAGACTGCTCTCAACCCTATTGGGGGATTTCTCCCTCAATAAGGTATCATTGAGTGGGAAAGTGGACATAGATATGGTGTCATTGTCCTGCTCACTCAATGAGTCTGAGGCAGTAGTGGAGCCAAATCCCCAGAACATTCCATACCCATGGAAGCCTCCCTCTCTACAATAGGTGAAGATTCACTAGGTAAGGGAGACCTAGCAGATCTGGTTTTGGTTCTTCTTTCAAAAGGTAGATCAACAGGGGGAAGATCATTGGCAGGGGAATTGGAAAAAGAAGCAAGGGGATCTTGAAGTGTGGATTGGGCTACTCTAGGTCTTTTAGGAGCTTCACTTCTAATCAAAGTTAGCATGGTTTGGGTATGGCGTACTTCTCTGCCAGAAAAATTTTGTGTGGGTGGGAAAGTGTGTTGAATAGTTTAGGAGTATGTGTTGTGGCTGTGAAGTAGTGTTTGTGTTTAATGGGGCCATGCTGGTGGATATCAATTAACAATTCCATAAACTGGGGGTACATGCAAAACTTTCCACTGCTTTTCGCATTCTTAACCATATTATCAAAAATCATTTGAGAAAAACAAAATTTTCGCCGTGTGGCCAACAGACTAAAGCAGCGGCAACATTGCTGCTAAATTCATTAATAGCAATGGTTTTTGAACTTAAACATTGCAAAATAGTATGAATCAAATATTTCCAATGGGGGCAAACTGACCTTTGAAAAACTTAGACTTTTGGTTTTCAACAATGTTATACCCCAAGTTTGAAAGGTGTTCAAAAATCTCAACCTCAGGTTGGGTAATCACCCCATCCTCATTATTCAAGAGAAGCTTGTCTCGAATGTAGGCAAGTGTTACCACTTTAGGGTGACATCAACCCGCCTCCTAATTATGGCCTCTCCATTTGCTGTTTCAGTCGTAACATTTGACCAAAACTGTTGAATGTGTGAGGTGTAAATGCGAGGACTAAGAACAAGAGATAACTTGAAGTAACTAGCCTTTAGGTAAGCCACTGCCTCATGAAATGATGTATGTTCATCAGATAAAATGGTAACCACGTTGTGATACTCAGCAATTTGAGCGCCATGGAAATTCTTTTGATTTAATGAAAGCTTAGAGGAAAAGGTTGGTGGGATATGATCGTATGAGTGAGTTGAGCCTGTTGGTTAAGGGAATTGAGTTTATATAGGCAAATTAGAAGAATTTTATTGGACCGTATTTTCAACTTGAATATAATTTAGAGGAAAAGAATTGAAAAGATTAACATAAGGAAACTAATCAGTGAAGAAACCGCCTTAAATATCTTCTAAATATTTTAAAATATTCCATAACCAAAAATCTTACCAACAGGACCAACGGCTATAAGCAGGGGTAACGGTCATATTGGTCAACGGTCAAACAACAAGAACTTTTGCAAGTAGGGGGATTATGTACAAGCAGGGGAAAGTATAACAAAAACAGGGGGAAGTTTGCAAAAAGGCATATATAGCTTGTCTTTATTCAGCAAAAGGTAAATGGCACTGCCCAAATGCACACAGTTGCTAGGGCAAAGTAGATACATAGGAACTCAAGTGTTCTCCATTCACCAAGAGCTTCATAAATAGAGTCATGACTTTAGGGAGACTTTCCTAGGGGTGACGGTTCTGTCTAAATAAGCAAGAAGTTAATAGCATTGCTCAAAACACAACCCCACAGTTGTGAGATAGATGTGTTGAAACTCAAGTGTCCTCCATTCACTAGTTGCCCCATAATGAGAACTAACACACAATCTCACCCTGCACCAGGTCATTCTAAGAAAAGAAATATACCCAGGTCTCCATCCCAACTATCCTAGAACTTATAGGCAATAGTCTTGGCAACATGCACCCAAAGATACATGTTATAGTTCCTCAAGATCAAAGATCTTACTCACCAGTGGGTATAATCTAAGATCATACATGAGTATCATAAGGATACCCTCAATTCTAATGGTTTGACCTACCCCTACCCTTAAACATTGAATACTTATACAAAACCCATGTAGAAAATACATCACAATCCTAGCTGGTTCCTGCATAGTTAGTCTAAAACCGCAAGCACATGACAGTTAAAAAAGAAAAACCCTAGCAGGGGAAACTACCCAGGCAGGGGGAAAACTTTCCAAAAATATTGGCATTAGACAAAGTAGAAAAACTAACTAAGTATGTAACAACAACAAATAATAGTACATCCCTGAGTACACACAAGAACTTACAAACATCTGACTAGGGATTGATCATTCCAATACTTGTTACCAAGTACTGAAACCTCCCAATATCAAAAGGTTTTATCAAAAGATCAGCCACATTAAGTTCTGTATCAATAGATTCAGGCACAAGCTATGATACCAATTGTGGAATCCCAGATCTTGAGACTCAAACAGTCAAAACCGTTTATCTAGGATGATTAACATTCATATGAATTAACATATCAGGATAGAATGATAATCATGAACAAGATGTTTAACACAAGATGAATAATTCCCAAAGAGTTTGTATTATTTGATTAACACAAACCACTCTAGAGATGTATACATTGAATCTCATGCTTAGACATGTAGGTTACATTGTAGTAGTATGAATGAATGAATAAACCTACGGTGTTCCTTTTATGACTTAAGGAAACCAGGAATACATGGGAACTAAATAAAATATTAATGAATAAATCAAAACAGAAATAGTCATTTTTATCACATATTCTGACCAAATCTTCATGTTTTAATATATGGCAGGGGAAACTTTAAGCAGTGGGAACTTCCTTATATTTTGTCCACCAGCTTGAAGTTTCTCATTATGTCACATTTGGTCCTTCTTGTTTCCATGGTGATTTGACTCATCATCTTTTGACCGAACACCATGTTTCGCCCATAGATCAGCAAAAGGAGACACGTATTCACCTCCTTATCACTTCGTACAACCTTGATTTTCCTAGCAAGTTGATTCTCAACTTCGGTTTTGTATAGAACAAACTTGTCTATAGCTTCATTCTAGTTGGCGAATTAAGTTAGTTGGCTTAAGCCCAACATGTGAACTAGGTTTATTAAAGTTTTATGCTTTGTACTCGATTAGGTGTTTTCATTCTAAGAGCATCCACAATGGTAAAAGTGGTGGGTGACTTTTCATAATTTCACAAAGTGTTTTGATGTGTTTTTTACCATTGCATGACAAGCTTTATGAAAATCTTTTTACAAAAGCTTTACATACTAAAAGTCTTTGATACAATTTATAACGATTAAATGATTGTTGCATTTAATATAATAAATGCTCAAAGTTATTAAACCATTTTAGTATTGTAGATGCTCTAAGAGTTTAAGCCTAAGAGAGATTTAGCCCGTGCGTTGCATACGGGCGTAAGGTCTTTTTGTAAAAAAAAAATTGGTGATGCAATGGTATAACCTTCATTATACGACCTCGTCGTTAAATTAAAGAACCCAAAATTTATATATAGCAAGGGTTTGAAGCCTGTGCGTTGCAACGGGTTAAATTAGATGTTTAGTCAATACATGAATAGATTACCAACCATGTTCAAGATATATGGTGTGTCTTAAATACTACTTTTTAAATGGTATTTGTTTCGGCTTGTAAAGCATGCTTACGAGTGTGATGATTCTAACTAGGTGTATGTAGGGGTGGCAATTTCAGACCCGACACGAAACCCGACCTGAAACCGACACGAAATTTAACAGGTTCGGGTTGAATATATTGAATCTTAGGTCAGGTTTGGGTCGGCCTATCTGACCCATTTATTAAACAAGTTAGGTTTGGGTTGGAAAAAAATTAAGCAGGTCGACCCGGTAACCCGTTAAAGAGTTTTTTCCTTATATTTAAAATGATTAATATTTTACCATACATGTTTACTAGGTTTTTCATACCGAACATAAACAAATTTAACATGATTATCACGTCTAATGTGCCTACTTTATATATAAAACTTGTTAAATGGATCAATATATAAACTCGTTTAACCTATCCAACCTATGTAACATATTTAACGTCAACCCAAATATATATACGGGTTAAATGGGTTGGGTTCGGGTTATGGGTAAACGGGTTAGGGTTGACATAATTGACCCGGTTATTTAAATAGGTTAGGTCTGGGTTGAGATTTTCTGACCCGCTAACCTGACAACCCGAACCCGCTAACCCGTACCCGACACTAATTGCCACCCCTAGGTGTATGTTTATTGTAAAGCATGCTTATGAGTGTAATACTACTTAAGAATACTATGAGGTGTTTGAAAATGCATATGAGAAATTTTAGGTATCATGGTCAAATTTATGATGTCAGAAATCCTTAAATACTAATATACATGTTTTCATATACCTTTCACACATCATTTGGCCATTTTACTACTAATTCAAACATTGTAGATATCTTGGTCAAATCGGCTAATACAATGATAACAGCCTATTAAAATTGACTAGGTGATTACCCGCGCATAGCTGCGGAAATGTCTGGAGGCAGATATTTAGCGAAACGCTATATTGTGATAAGATAAAATTGTAGTTGAAAACTGTTGTAACATACGATAACTCAAATTTATTGTTTTATGTATTTACAAAATTATTATTTAAAAAATATTAATCTGTTATTATTTTATGTATTTACAAAATTATTGTTTCAAAAAATACATTAATAGATTATTTATATCTATCATTTCATAATATTATAACTATATATAGTTTATGAAATATATATAGTACAGTGATCTCATTTTTTATTCTTTCCCCGATTTTTTTATTAATTCTTCTAAGCACCAAACCTTACAATTAATGGAACCCACTAACTCTTTCATTAATGTCACAATTTACCTGGCCTAACTGCATGTAAATGCTGTGACATCTGTCCCTCTCTTTAAATCTCATATAGAGTTTATGGGAAACATACACAATGATTTCTCAAAAGAAAAAACACACACACAATCCAGGTGCTCACGGAAGCTGCTGGAATTCTTGCAATGGATTTGACGGCTGCGATGTCGTAGGAGAGTGCTAGTCATTCCGCTGACGTTGTGATGATTTGTGATTCGATTATTAGGGTTGATGGAGATGGATGCGAGGAATATTTCAAATATAACTGAACCGTCCTCTGACCTCCTTCGGACACAAGGTTTCTTTCAAAGCTAAAATATTTTCTTTATTTTGATTCTATTATAATGTTTCTTTTACAAACTCACAAGCCAAAATAAAAAAATAGCAACAACACAATCAAGATCCAAATGAGTTTTGCAATTCCAGGTATCATGTTAAAACTAATATTGAAAATAAATTTTCCTACCAATTTTTTGGTAGCTTTTATATTAAAAATCAGTTGGTGATCTTAAATCTAAGTTTTAAAGGAACACTTTTTTCCTAATATTTTTGATAATACTAATATTAAAATAATGATGTTATTTCTAACTTTTATGATGAAGTGGTTTATGGTGATCTTAAAGACACATTCTAAGTGTTCGATGTAATGTCTAAAAAATATGGGTAGCTGCGGATGATGTAATTCCGAAATGTTGAATAAGTATTTATCAATAAATGTGATGTAGCTGTGAATGAGATAATCAGAAATGGGATTCTATCAACTAATTTACTTCTATTATTATGTCATTATGTGGCAGGAGTTGTCGTCGTAGTTGAGGTGCAAAGAAGTGCTAACCAAAAGCTATAAAAGAAGAAATCCTCAATCGTGAAATTGAGGTGATAATTCTTCTTTTCCATGTTTAATGTTATATGACATTATATAGTTTTGTAGTGCTTTCTTTGATTTATATGACAAAGTCCCTAATTATTGTTATCTACCAAAATATGGATTTAGAACTGCAATCTTTTGACCAATAGGCATCTGGCCCATCGTCCAATTAGTGTGTATCGAAGGTGCTTCTCAATGAAGTGGCTGAGGGTTTGAGTATCATATTGGATACACGTCTAAAGTAAATGGCTATATGCTATTGTCTTAATCACGAAAAAACTGTAATAGTATCAAACCTATATTTTTTTTATAACGCCTTCTTTTTTTAATAGTGGATGTATATATTTGCTTCAATCAACCTTCGGTTACTGGTCTTTTGGGTTCAGTTTACGATATTTGTGGCCCTCGAATAAAATGGTTAAGCTATATCAGCTATCACGCTCGATAATAGGTCATGTGAAAACTACCTTTTGAAACTATGCTTGGTTTCTCAATTATTTTTCATACCACATTCATATGCGTTCTACCTTTTGGATCTGCCTTTGATCTTGATAACTATTATCATGTATACCACGTTCAAATGAACATTATTGTCACATATGTTTCCCTTTGAAAGGTACTTGCAGATCAAAGAAGACATGACACCCTCAACTTGACATCACATTTTCGTGACTCGATACCATTCATGTTTACTCTAAATCTAAAGAATTTTGACTAATGTATATAAAATAGCTACTTTAATATGTAAGTATAGTTCATTTAGCAGATCTAAAAAATAAGCATTTATCTGTATATGTTATTTAACAAATCAGAAGGTTGTTGCATGGAATTATTGTTTAGTACTACCTTAATAGTACCGTTACTTAGTATTCAACATATTTGGTGTTCCCAAATATATTGTAATTAAGTTCTTCCTTAAACAGTTTCAAGTGGTATGGATAAATCCCCGATTGTTGGAATTTACCGATAGACCACAAAATACCCCTAAGATCTCGCGCAAGAATGCATTGTAATAGGACTTCTAAATCCTGTAATTAGTTAATACAGAGCTTAACTCATATGTAACCAGTGTTTTATTATCTTTGTTGCTCAAGGGAATAACACTGGCCAAGTTGAAGATATGGAAAAAAACAAGACACATAACCCCCGCAGCGAAGCACAGGTCTTTCATCCTTGTTCTTATTACATAAAAAAAGTAATATATCATCCCCACAAAAAACCACCACCGATCATTTACTCATTTCACACATACCTAACACAGATCCCCCTCACACACATACCTGAATCACAAATTCAAAATCCCAAATTCAAAATCCCAGTAATCATATTATCGATTATCAATTACATAAATTATTTAATTAACCCGATTGATCTGGCCTTCAATTACATCCGGTAAGTTTTAATTTTGTTTTGATCTGACCTTCAATCTAATTAATCCAGTTAGTTTCTGGCCTTCAATTACATAAATTATCTTATGATAGTATTGTTTTCGATTGTGTTGGTTTGATCTGGTCTTCAATCTAATTAATCCCAGTTATCTTATGCGGTTTTCGGCTTATATAAAAAGGGGGTTGCCTTTAAATTTCAAACAAAACTTTTTATAGAAAAAAGATGTGTTAAAAGGGATTGCCTCATGCTTAAAAGGGATTCGAACTACTTAGTAGTTCTGCTGATATGCATAAAGATAAGTTGCTTACAGCAATCCCAAACATACTCTTACTCGGCCAAAAGTAAATAATATTAAGAATACATGGTTGTGGGATTATCACCGGTTTTTATTTTTTATTTTTGGTGTCGTGTTTGTTAGGAAGTTCAGTTCTGTTATTAAACATGCTTCATATTAATTTGAAACATAGGTTTTGATTCTGAAGAGAAAGAGATGAGGCTAGCCAATGCTCCTTTTATAGATGACAGACTGTGCCGTTCTGCAGTTCCAACAAAAAAACGATGCATGAGTAAGGGACAGGGAAGCGTTATGATCCTGTTTTTAGGATTTGCTGCCATTTATGCAGGTTCTTCTCAACACTTTCACTTTACTTTTGTTTGCATTTCTTTACTTTTTCTGCTATCATATTAGCTTTAAATGATTATAATGACATTCGTTCATGTGTATTCACATTGAACCTAAAGTAGCTGAAACTTCTACTGTGATAGCTTAGTTTCTTATACAATGTGAAACACCTTATCTGTGTAGAACCTGTGTAGAACCTGCAGGGGCTTGGGATCAACTTCTGGGAAACAGGGGCTTGGGATCAAGGACCAACCAAGGAAGGCTGCACGTGTCCGGTTTCAAGGGAAAAGAACAGCTTTCAATGATGACGACGGGGAGGAATCTGAGGCTGAAGATTGCATCCATCAGTAAAACGGGAATTTGATGATATATGAGAGTCACCAAAGAAAGTTGAATCACACCCAAGATTATAAAGTTGTGCAAAAAGCTTCTTTATCAAGTATGTTACTTCAAAGAAGATAATTACTTTAGATATTTGTTCAATATTCTTATTTGTGTTGATCATGTTAGTTTCCAGGAATTGAAATTTGCTTTCATTTGTGTTTGTAGATAATTTTGAAGATGCGGTAAAGGAGCTAGATCATTGTTCATTCCAAGAGAAACTTGTTAACAAGCTTAAAGAAATGGATAAAAGACTCTAGCAAAAGGAGGTAAATGTTTGGTTCTTACTTGCATTACACGCAAGCTTTAAACTGTGGTTATAGCTAATAAGTTTGAAGTGTGGATTGAAGTTTACATAGAAGTTGCTAATATCTTTTCCTCTCATTTGTTGATTATATGAAGGGCTGAAATGAAGGGGGTTGCGGTTGGTGATACTTTTGTTCTTAAGCAACACTTACGAGAAGAAAGTTCAAGACTTGGAGCAACAAAATAAAAAACTGCAGGTAGACAACCAGATAACTTTCTGTGATTACCTTTATATTCGATTTCAACATACCAAAGCTGAGCACTTTCTGTGATTACCTTTATATTCCATTTCAACGTACCAAAGCTGAGAACCTGATAACAAAACCTGATAACTTTTTTGTGGCGATGTATTTGGCAGAATTTCAATCTTTTGAAAGTGGATTGAACACGTCAAATCAAGGTTTCCAAAAAAATAATAGGTGTGATGCTGCGTCGAAGGAAGAATAGTTAAAGATAGATTCAGGCTCCCGTTACTGGTCCAAGAGGTACTCACGAGGCTTCCATATTATTCAGGTATTGCACATGATCTCTTTTGATTGTTTAATCTTAACTTTTGATATGCTAGTTTTGTTATATAAATAAGTGTTCATAAGTTGATTTTAAGTTTCCATATGCTGGTTTTGTTTGATCTAAACTTACGATTTACACATGTAAATGCCAAAAAAATGTATATAAGAAAGTTAAGATTTATACATGTAAGTTAAAAAATGTATGAAAGTTAAGATTTAACTATATAAGAAAGTTAAGATTTATACATGTAAATGCTAAAAAAATGTATGCTAAAGTATTAATTTAGGTGTTAGGCACTTTGGTTGAGTAATAATTTTTTATTCAATGAGTATTTGAAATGTTATAGAAAAATTATTTTCCTTTATCATTAGCATAGTAGTTAACAATACATACTTAATTGGCAATATGATTAGTGTTAATTGGCAGTATGATAAGTGTTCTCATTAGAGTAGAAATGCATACAAGTAAATCGTGTTTCGAGATTACCTCAGGAGTATTATCCACATCGGCCGGGTTGAAAATGGTTTCAATAGGACCAAAAGCGCTAAAGATGTCGTCATCCTATATAAAATAGTACAACGCATATTATACAGATGTTAAAAACGTATATTTGAAAGAATATCATAAACTAAATGATAACGTAAACCTCGTATGCCAATGAGTATTGACAACAGTTTCTTCAAGAACAACATGATGAGCATTTGGATCATCTTGGTTTGAGGTGTTTTCCATAACCTCTATATCTGTATTCATGTATAGGTTTTGCCTTTGGTATGTGTTTTTTGTTGTCGATACGTATGTTTTATATATTTATAATAATAACAACTAAATAGGAAGGTGTAGGACTTGCCAGGATGAATAAGTTTTAAATAATGTTTAAAAATGATGAAGATTTCAAAGAATTATATATGTAAATGATATGCATACTTTTAAAAAAAGTCAATTTGTCAAGAATTTATAAAAAGGATAGAAGATTTGAAGTAATTGTATATGTAAATGATATATACTTCAAATAAAAGTCAAAATATGTATAAAATAAAAAGTGTTATATATGTAGAAGATTTGTATTTATCAACTTTGAAATTTTTATAACAAAATGTGTTCAGGAAATGTCAAAATATGTTTGAAAATGTTATATATGTAAATGAAAAGGATTTGGACTAATTAACTTGGAAAGCTGTACCACAAGAAATTACATATACAAATTAAAAGTACTTAATATGTCAGCCTTTAGGTTAGTTTTTACTAAAATAGTTGTCTTTATATGATAAATAATACCAAAAGTAGGTCTATTGAATTTCAGAAAAAAGAATTCTAACCTCCAAATCATTGTTGGCAGCAGGAGTTTGTGGGAAACGCTGCATTCAAACACAAATCAATGTTATATATGGCTGCATTTACATCACAGAAAAAAGAATTATAAAACGCTGCATTTACATCTCTACTACAATAGATAAAGCTACAATAGATAAAGGGTTGCATTTACATTGTTGGCGTTTTTGTCATTTGTTGTTGACATGGCTGCAGGAACTACAAAGATGAATGATGAAGGGCTGCAAAGATGAATGATGAAGGATTACAGGTTTAGGTTTATATAGGGGATTGTATGGGCTGCAGGAACTACAAAGTAGAGGTTTTTAGGGTTTCAAAGATGAAACGTAATATTTAGTTTTATTTAGTTGCCAAATATAAGTGTTGTTGACATTCCAAATGTAAAATTATTTGTGACATACAGCTGGTTTGTTGTATTCCTGCGTTGACATACATGTGTTTGAAGGGGATTTCTTATTATGGATTAGTAGTATAGAAGTAGTATAGATAATTAAGGAAGTGTTGAGAAAACTTACTTATTTTAGAAATGAAGAGAAAATTATACAGACATTATAAGTAGTAGAGATAACAGATGGAACATAAGCCCATCAATAACTGAATACTATTACTATTTACTACAATCCTAATCCAAGATATAACATCATAACCCTAAACCTACTTATAAACATAACGCCTCCATCTTTTCTTCTTTTGAATGAATCAATCAAATCGCAAAACTAATCTCAACATCATGAAACCAATTATAAGCCCAAGAACAACCACAAAACAAAACCCCCTTTTGATAATTATCTTTTGGCTTTGTTTTATTTTCGTGTAAAGACGCTTTACAAACCTTGCTATTGTCACCGGAATTTTTAGCCTGATTTGCTACGTTGTCGGAACCATGGATCTATTTAGATCTCTTGACCATTGTCTAGTTTAGATCCCTTTGTTCCTTGATATTATCAAACACCAAGAAAATACAAATACTTTCTTTCTCTTGTTACTACTCTAACCCGATTCATAAACACAAACTACCTTTTTGTTATGTAATCCAAACCGCAACAACATATTCAGTTTTTTTTGTGAAAATCATACGCAATTAAAACCTTTATTTAGTGTTTCTGCTCTGCCCAAACCAAACTATACACAATCTCTAAACGGATTCAAGATCTTTGAAAAGGGTCTCGGTTAGGTTTGTACTTCATTGTTTGTTTTTGGTTACTTTCTTTCTAGCCATGAAAGGAAACAATGAATTTTAGACGGCGAATTTGAAACATCTTCAAGATCTGAACTAAGCAGGTCTCGGGGAGGTATTTGTTTCATGTATTTATTTTTATCGAGTTTCTGCTCGATGTGGTAGGAGTTTCTGTTCGAGAGGGTGGGGATCTTGGCCTCCTTATGAACTCTTCACCTCCTGATGCAGCTTTCCCTTCATAATGAGACCTTGATATTAAATTATTTAGAGTACTGGATTATTATATATAGTAAGATACTCTGTTAATCCAAGTTCATTATAATTTTAAGACTTTTGTTATCAACTCTCCTAAACACGATTTAGAACCTTTAAGACACAAGCTTGTTCCATCGAGCGGAAGTCGAAGATGAATAAATTAAAATATTTAGAAAAGAACTTTAACATCAATAAATATGTTATGTATTACCAATGGAGAGAAAATTAGAATAAAATCTCTCCTCGGTAGTCATGGATACGTCATACGTTTCTAAGAGCACCTGCATCCTACAAATTTCCTTAGTGGCCATGGACACTGACATCCCATATAATTGCATGTACAACAACATCATATCTTAAAGTTTTTATATCCACGATTAAATAGATAATGCGAAGTTTTATTTGCTTTTTGGTGATGTGTGTGAACTTCACTATGAAGCGCAAGTGTATAACCCATCTTAAGGTAGATTTGCCTAACTATAGTTGGGCATAGTTTAGTGAAGCTTTTTTGACATAATAAAATACAAATAATTAAAGCCAGAATTCACATATGTTGGATTCAATTCGTCTGAATTTTGCGCAAGATTAGATGAGCTCCGAACTGAGGTTGAAGAGTAATGATGGTATGCGGAGCATGTGAATAGGATGGCGACAGTTCAAAGCTGAATTGTTCTAGAATCACAGCGAGTGCAATTTTGGCTTCTAACAAAGCAAAGTTTTGTCCAATGCATATACGCGGCCCTCCACCAAAGGGGAGGTACGCTGCTTGGCCCTTGGTCGCATTTGACATACCTTTAGAGAATCTTTCAGGGTTGAATTCCTTGACATCATCACCCCATATATCCTGATCATTGTGCAAAATCATAGTATTCAATTGGAGGAAACATCCAGCCGGCAAGGTTATGTCCCCCAATTTGGTTTCTTGATGTACCATTCGACTTAGTAATACAATTGGCGGGTAAAGCCTAAGTACCTCATTGAAAATCATGTTGATCTGGAAAACAAAGTGAATAAAATACCATGAAGAACAACATCGACAAATATGAAAATTAGGGAGAGGTGATACTTACAATTTTAAGGCGACTTAATCCATCGCCATGTGGTTTTTTCTCCCTAAAGAAAAGTGAAACTTCATCTCTAGCACGAGCTTGCCAATCTGTGTGTTGAGCTAGCAAGACCATTGTCCAAACAAGTAAGTTTCCTGTTGTCTCTTGTCCTGCAATGTAGAAAAGCTTACACTCTTCGATGACATCATCGATACTTAAACCAGAATTGCTACACCCCTGCTGTTTAATTTCCTCTTGATTAGAGTCCAAGAGTATTCCTAACAAGTCATCATCACTACTTTCTCCAGATTTCATGGCCAGTATGCGCTTATCAATGATACTCCTTATCAAAGTTTTCACTTTCTGACCAATTTCTTTCATCTTCTTGTTTCTTTTTGTTGGCAAAAATCTACAAAATTATGTTTTTTCTCACAAATATGATGGTGAAATGTCAAATGATATCATTTTTACAATAGGTAGTATATTTGTATTACAAGTGAAAAGATAATGTGATGAATTCACATATATGTTGTGGAGTTTTTGCAACTAGAAAGTACATGGAACAACATAACAATGAAAATTGCTATGGTTTTTTAACCATCCCATTATCTTGGAAAACATACTTACCTCGATCCAGGAATGTAGACTGATTGTATAGCCTCAGTTAGCAACTCTGCTAGTTGTCTCTGTAGTTCAAATACGATTTTCCCTTCTTCAAAACTACTACCAAATGCAGTACGTGAGATTACATCACTCGCCAATGTTTGAAGATAAGGCCAAACATCAACTTCACACGAATTTTCCTTGCTTAACAGTTCTTCCCATTTGTTGATCATCTCCGCACAACATATAGATATTGTGGACGCCATATGCTATCCAAATTAATGTTATTTGCAATTGCGAGTAAAATTCGGACAAATAGATTCGCTATTTCAGGTAGTAATGGAATTATGGAAAGGCATATGAAAACAAAACAAACCTTAACCTTCTCAACGTGGAAAGCCGGATTAATAATCTTTCTGTGCTTGCTCCATCTATCAGTCTCAGCGCGCCCTAGACCTGCCACTAGCAACCTTATGAATGGGTTACTTCCGCTTGCCTTCTGAAATCGGTAATTATTTGCTAAAATTTCCTTTATCAGAGCAGGTTCTGTTATATGAACCGTAGGACTCGGCCCCTTCCATGTAAACCATAATCTTCCTATACGTCAAGCAAAAGATTTCATATAGCTTATGTTTCTTGTTTGAATGCATTATTAGTATTACGTAAACTAGTAAGTAATATATGTTGAATGTTAAACTCGTAGGTTATTATGTCTTTATTGATGAAGGTAGGAAAACTAAGATCGGGATCTTTTTAATTGAAATCTTCAAATTGTGGCATCCGGCGCACAAACTTTGTAATGATGTCGAATAACTTGCTTTTGTTTTTTTTTCCGAACTTCATGATCACAGATGATTTAATGCTAACATAGAAAATTTTTTAGGAGATTTAAAATATAACAAAGACAAAACAAGACAAAGATTTTCTTACACGCCATGAAAGAAAGAAACCACGTTTGACTTTTTTTTTTATGGAAACGAAATTAAACACAGATGGGATATGACTTAAGAGAAGAACAATTTTTAGAGAGGACTAAATTCATATAAAAGAAATTGGTGGTCTTTTTTGAGAGGATATAAGCAACTCATGACAGTTGACAAGTAGGATGATAAAGATAGATGATTTGGTTTTGACAAACGGCCCATGACGATCGACAAGTAGGATGATAAGAGGTCGGCTTCAACATCTTTGCCTCTTTTTGCTTTGGTTTTCTTCTGCCCTCCTTTTTTTTGATGAATCGACTTGTAGTTATGTGAGTGATTGAGAAGTTTGATCGTTGAATGACGGTGGGTTTTGTTGAAGGTTTTGAAAGTCAAGGTTAAGCAACTGAGATTGTTACCATGCGAAAAAAAACTTCTTGTCATTGTTGTTGTTAGTGTTGTACAAATTGTTAGAAAGTCATGTTGGATGTGAATTGGTTAGAGCAGCCGGAAAATGGAGCATTCGGTGTCGGAGGGTTAGACGAAACTCTCGTTGAGGAGATTCAACCCAATGCGTGTTGCCCACACAACATCGTTTGGCGGTGCGATAACGCCGACCAGTGTCGTGGCACGTCAACACCAACGCCATTACGTCACCGCACCTAAACCTCTTACATAAAAAACCGATTAGTCAAAGATTCGACTTCCCGTACGTGCAACGTGAACTAAGATAATACTATATACTTACAAAAATAAGTCGAAGAAAAAAACAACAAACGTGTATACCATAAGCTGTTATATTTTTATTGTCGAAGGGCACGATTCGAGGAACGATATCATCGGTCAGCTTTATAGGTTTCGATTTGGCCTCGGTACCCATCTTTACCATATCTTTCAAGTCTCCAAACAAAAACCTATAGGAACTTCCCTTAAGGCCTTGCTTTCTTAGCAACTTTTCGATCTTCCTTGGTTTGAACCACACCCAATTCCCAAATTTTAATGCATACCACACCAAGATCATGACTACGACTCCCACGCCACACCGTACTCCACTTACTTCCATCTTGGAGGATTGTTGTGTGAATGAGTTAACCAAGATGGAGAAAAAAGGTTTTATATATATAGATGGAAGATGTCTACTAAAAACCCCTTGGTCTTTTAAACAACTTATGGCTGTTTAAAATAGAGTTATAGATCTAAGAAACTAAATATACGCGTGGAGATGATGCATTAATTGGTTCATGTATATTACTTACTCTTTCGAGACTTATAAGTGCAAGTCACTAACTTAATTACGAAATACAAGAATATGCTACTTAAAATTCGAATACAGCTTGACAAGACACCTAAATCCAGCCAGAGAAACGATCATGGTGGCCGAAAATGTGGGCGAACGAGTTAATCGTATGAGACATTGCAAGCTGACATTATGAACTACCGCGCCAAAATTACTAGGAAACGGGCGAACCAAGTCACCAACGAATCAATCAAAGAAATGGAGTTTTAACAAGAATGTATGCTCTATATATGGATTGACACAAAAGATGAGCTAATTAAGTCGATCACTTAGAATAATATGTCCAACATTTATAGGTCCATGCCCCATTGTCGATTAAGGTTTTCATAAACGTCCAAATATGGATATTGGAAAGGTGGAATAAACAACAAAGTTATACTGATTTTTAGTTTTTAAAAATATTTTTAGTTCTATGAAGCCTTAATTTCTAGAGTGATTTATCAATCTAAACGGGTCATTCCGGGTAATATTTTAAATCCGGTGTATACCTGTCACGTCACAAATTATTATTCAGGTGAGATTTTCCTCGTGTTTGAAAACATAAAACTAATGATAATAAACTTAATGGTTATAGAAGTAGCATATGTGATATAGTCAAAATGTCCAATAAATTTGGTTTAGTAAAATGTTTACTTTCTCCAAAATACAACATGCATGAGTATGACATACGTCAAAATCATCTAGAGACCCAATGACTTTGATTACGTGAGATTATTATGGTGATTACTCTTCATCGAATATTATTATTGTTAATTTAACTACTAAAAGTAAAACACATAATGTTCAAAAAGTGCCCATGCTATGTTTCTTTAGGTAGTATATAATAAAGTTGACATGTCGGAAAATAATGAGATAGATTTTAAGCTAAAAATGAGTGAGAACACAAGAGGGGTGTGTTAAAAGATCAAACAAATAACATGAATATCAAGTTTATCATACAACCAATCTCTCATTTGTGATATTTATTTAAAGATTTAAGTGTAAAACAGAAATGAAAGGATTAGTCCTCAATCCAGTGCTAATCATACAAATCAATCGAGTGCTAATCATACAAATAAAAAAAGAAATATTGAGATCGTCCCAACTAGGTTGATCTGATCTCCCTCACATACAAATGATCACTCAATCACACTATACAAGATGAATCATCAAACTCCCAGGTCAAGCTTCATGTTCTTGATGAGAGAGAGAGGGAGAGAAAGAGAGAGCAGCCAAGAGCGGCTGTGTGTGTGTTTATGATGTGATAACCCTAGGTTTGTGAGAAAGCTAGGTTAATATACCCATTAGACAGCAACGGTTCCAAAGCCCACCAAACATTAGAGCCCATCAAGAGAAAGGCCCAAGAGTGAAGAGTAGAGTAAACACCCAACAGGCCCAACAACTTAAAACATGTGACAACAAACGGAACAAGCACAAATAAAACGAACAAAGGAAGATTGTCAAAACAACACCCTTCCTCAATCTAAAAAGAGAGAGAGCAGAGAAATTATCTGCCAAACATGTCCACAAGCCTCAACAGTTTACAAAGTTTCAAGTGTTGATTAATTCCATGGGCTTTGGTAAAAATGTTAGCAATTTGATCAAGAGAAGCAACTTTGATGGTGTTAATCACACCATCCTAAACCTTTTCCCTAACCAAGTGAACATCCACCTCAAAATGTTTAGTTCTCTCATAAAAAACAGGATTGGCAGCAATTTGTATTACAGAGTTGCTGTCACTAAAAAGGTTCATAGGGAACAAGTTTCTAATTCTGAGATCACTCAATAAATTGGTGATTCATATTACTTCACATGTTGCACTGGCCATACACCTATATTCAGCCTCAACTGATGATATGGATACTGTGGGTTGCTTTTTGTTCTTCCAAGAGACAAGAGACCTTCCAAGAAAAACACAGTATCTAGATACTGATTTTCTAGTTTTGAGACATTTTGCCCAATCAGCATCAGTATAACAAGAGACCTTTAAAGAGTTATCTTTATAAAACTGGATTCCAGTCCCAGGAGAATTTTTAAGATATCTAATAACTCTTAAAGCAATTTTAAGATGAGACTGAAGGGGTGCATGCATGTACTGACTAAGACAATGGACAGCATAGGAGATATCAGGTTTGGTGTGAGTAAGATAAATAAGTCTCCCAAGTAATCTTTGATACTAAAAAATGTTAATAAGTAATTTGTCATTTTCACTTTCATCAACAGCCAAAACACAATTTTCAGGCAAAGTAGTTGATGCTGGTTTGGCAGCAAGCAAACCAAACTCATAAATAAGCTCACGGCAGTACTTCTTTTAGTCATGCATATTCTATTAGCATTTTCAAGAATCTCAATACCTAAGAAATACTTCATTATGCCAAGATCTTTTATCACGAATTTAGTTTTTAGAAAGCTTTTAAAGGATTCAATTTCCTCAATGCAATTACCAGTAATAATAAAGTCATCAACATAAACAAGAAGAGCAATGAACACATTCCCATTTTGTTTGATGTAGAGAGAGTAAAAACTTACTTTGGATGAAGCCATGCTCAACCAAGACAGTGGTTAGCTTGGCATTCCACTGCCTTGGGGCTTGCTTAAGACCATACAAAGCCTTATTTAGCTTCCAGGCCTTATTTTTATCATTGCAATTAAAACCCAAAGGAAGTCATATAAATGTCCTCATCAACATCACCATACAAGAAAGCATTGTTAACATCAAGTTGAAAAAGAGGCCAATCATTAGAAACAGCAATGCTAACAAGACATCTAACAGTAACCATTTTCACAACAGAACTGAAAGTCTCATCAAAATCAATACCTTCCTTTTGACTATAGCCCTTAGAAACAACTCTAGATTTGAACTTATCAACAAGACCATAGGACTTATATTTGATCTTATAGACCCACTTATTATTGATAGCTTTTATATCAGCAGGTAAATCATACAAGGTCCAAGTATTGTTCCTTAAAAAAGCCTCAATTTTATTGTTCATAACCTCAACCCACCTACTATCTTTTACAGCTTCATAGTAGGTAGGAGGTTCAACAGATTGATTAAGAGTGGTAGCAAAGCAAAGATTGGTAGTGTTCAACTTAGAGTAATTCACATGCTTCTCTAAGTTTAGCATGCACGTTTAGTAGGTCTAGAAGACTTCCTAACAGGTTGAACCCCTTCCTCAATGGTATCCCTGAAATGCTCATTAGAAGTGTTAGAAGGGACAATAAAATTGCCCTCAGAAATAGCATTGTCATTTATTTGGGTTGCTGGATCTTCATCAGGGGTGTCCTCATCAGTTGGATCATCCCCTGAATGAGTCCTGTCATCCCCATTAGATGCAGCTCTCTCTTCATCATTGGGACTTAAAGTATTTTGATTATCAAAGAAATTTAAAAGTTCAGCATCACTTGTAAAAGTTACATCTGCCAAATTAGTTTCCTTTTGGTTTTTCATCTTAAAAGGAAAAACAGTTTCATAAAATCTCACATCTCTTGAAAACAGCACTCTTCTATTATCAAGACTCAAAAGTTTATAAGCCTTTTTAATGGAGGAATAACCAATCAAACACATTTCTCAGCCCTAGATGTGAGCTTGTCACTGTTATTTAGACAAGTTGAAAAACAAAGACATCCAAAACACTTAAGGTGAGAGAGATTAGGTTATTTATTATGGAGCATTTCATAGGGGGGTTTACCTTTTAAGACAAAAGATGGCAGCTTGTTATTCAGATACACAGTAGTTAGAACACATTCAGGCCAAAACTTAATAGGAATCCTTCCCTGAAACATAAGACTCCTGGCTACATTGAGCAGGTGTCTATGTTTCCTTTCAGCAATACCATTTTGATGGGAATATGAGAACAAGAGGTTTGGTGGATGATACCCAGATTGGAGAACAAGGTGTGAACCTTATGGTTAACAAATTCAGTCCCATTATCAGATCTAAAAACTTTGATATTAGAGTTAAACTGAGTCTTAACAAGGTTTATGAAATAAACAATCCAATCAAAAACATCATCTTTCCCTTTTAGAAGATAGGTCCACACAGCCCTAGAGTAATCATCCACAATAGTAAGGAAGTACTTGTACCCTTCCTGCTTTGAACCTTATAAGGGCCCTACGGATTCCAAGTGAACAAGTTCACCAATTTTGTAGGATTTGTGATCACTCAAGGGAAAGGGTTCCCTTGTTTTCTTAGCCCTATGACAGGTTTCACAAACAAAAGTAAAGATGGTTTTAGTTAAATTTAGGTCAAGTTTGAGAGCATTAAGGACTTGATCAGCAGGATGACCAAGTATGCAATGCCAAAGGTCTTTAGAGGGGTTAAAGGTCATAGCAGAATTAGAAGTACCTAAGTTGGCATTCTTATGGTCATCAAACAGATAAAGCCCCCATATTGGCTACCATTCCCCAGAATGGTCCCCTTGACCAAGTCCTGTATATAACATTTATCTTCATCAAAACCCACATATAACTTGCTATCTTTAATAAGCTTGTTAACAGAAAGCAGACTAACACAATACACAAGCACAACAAGAACATCATGAAGAACAACATAATTAGAGAGTCTAAGATCACCAATGTGACTTATGATAGCAACAGTGCCATTAGGGTGACCAACGGAAATGTTAAGATTAGATATGTCAACAACATTCACCATACCAACTATGGATGTGGTAAGGTGTGATTGGCCCCAGAATCAATAATCCACCCAAGAGTTAAACTTTTAACAACAATTTTAGAATTGCCACAATAGAACTTAGAAAAATTAATTCTACCTGCCATATTGGACTGAGTGTGGCCAGAGGAGTCATTGATCAGGTTAAGGAGATTCTGTATTTGTTCAGTGGTAAAAGAGTTTGGAGAATTACAACTAGAGGTATGTTTTTCTCCATTTTTAACATCACAATTAGCATTAAAATTAGTCTTAAAACCAGGTTGTTTTTTAGAATTACCCCCCTTCTTGTAACCAGCAGGGTATCCAACTAATTCAAAACACCTATCAACAGTGTGGCCAATTTGACTGCAATTAGTACACAAAAGGTTAGAGTTAGGACCCCTATAACTTTTGGACCCATTTCCTTTGAAAACATATCTATTAGGAGTATTGGAAGTACCCCTCCTATTATGTTGAAAAGTCTTAGCAGCAAAAGAGGTGACATTCATCTTAGCCTCAGTATGATCAGAGTTCTCAGGGATACCCCTATGGGATTCCTCTCTTAATACTGTGACATAGGCTTCCTTCACATCAGGAAGAGGGTCCCTAGTGAGGATAGAAGTTCTAATAGGTTGATAACAGTCATCAAGCCCCATTAAGAACTGCATTAGCCTCATGATCTGCTGATGCAGAGTCAGCTCTGTGCTAGCATAACAAGAAAACTTAACAACACAAATACACTTAGGAAGTTTGGTAACAACATCAAATTCTCTTCAAAGGGAGTTAAGTCTATGGTAATAATCAGCTAAGGTACTACCTCCTTGTTTAACAAACCTAATTTTTTGAAGCAGATTATAAACCACAGAACCATCAACCTTATCATATGTTTCATTCAAATCTTTCCACACAATAGCAGCATTCTCAGAATAAACAAGCCCCATATAAACATCACTAGACACAACATTCATAATCCAAGTAAGCATCATAGCATTACATTTATCGCACTGACCACACAAAACATCATCAGTATAAGACTCTAATAAGTGTGAAAACACTTATCCTTTTACCACTTAATTATAATAATAACCAAGCCAAAACGTGTATTTAGTGTCGTAAATGTCAGAATTATGCGTGGTTTGTGTTTTTGTTGTGTTTTAGGACCAAAATGTGAAAAGGGAAGAAAACGTGGGCTTTCACGGGCTTTTATCGAAGAAAAAGACAAAAGACGAAGTCAAAAGATCAAGAGTGCAAAAAGAACGGATGTCCAAGGCCTATTCTGAAGATTTGTCGAAGAAAAAGTTTAAAGACGGAAGTTTAACAAAGTCGAAGAACCAAGTCTAATTAATGAAGAAATTAGAAGACGAGTTCATTTTATTTATCGACAAATCCCGAGACAAAGTCGAGAATGACGAGTTTATTGTCAAAGACGAAAGACGAGAAGATAAAAGGAAGAAAGAAAGAAAGAAGCATAAACATCTCCTCCTCCTATAAATACCCTCCTAATGTGTCATTAGGAGGTGTTAGCTAATTTGACACATTAGTCTTTCCAATTTATTTTCTTGCACTTTCATATTGTCATTTACGTAATTGTTCTTAATTTGAAGATTATTTCAAGTAAGTTTGTTGAATCCTTATCTTTAATTTCAAGTTTTATATTAATCTCTCATTCTACCTTTCTTGTCTTGTTTAATCTTATTGCTTATTTGCTTATTGTCATGCTTAATTGATTATGTTTATTGATTTTTATGTGTTTGATTTTTATAGCTTATTGTGTGTGGTGCTTATTGTTTGATTTTGCTTATTTTGGATTAAGTGTTTTTATTAGTTTATTTTATAAAAGGTTGATTTTTATTATTTAGATTAATTAGTGTTTTTCAATTAATTTGTGGTTGAACTAGTTTTTCTTAAAAGTATTTTAGATTTAGTTTTAGTTATTTGCTTATTTGATTTTTGCTTATGCGTAGCTTATTTCCTTGTTTTTAGTTAAAGTCTGTTACTGTTCGTCTGAATTCAAAGATCTTCGGAAAAGGGTTTCTGAATTCCGAACTTTGCCCCTTATTCCGAATTAATTTATCCGAAATTTTCTTTTCATTTTAGTTTATCCGAAGAATTTAGTTTTTATCCGAAGATTTCATTTATTCGAAGATTTTATTTTATCCGAATTAGTTTTTATCCGAAAATAGTGTTTTTATCCGAAAATTTATTTCAGTTTATCCGAAAATAGTGTTTTATCCGAAATATATAATTTATCCGAAGATTAGATTATTCCGAAAAAATCATTTTTACACATTATTCCGAAAAAGTCTTTTTATCCGAATATCAGTTTTTTTTTCCCGCTCATTTTATTTATCCGAAGGTAACAAAAAAAAAAGATTCCGAAGAAGTCAAAAAAAGAAAATATTCCGAAGATACACAATACATTTATCCGAAGATTCAAAAAAGATTTTCCGAAGATCTAAAAAAAAGTTATTCCGAAATACTGCATATAGATTTATCTGAAGATTGTTAGCTTGTTGTTTTCCCTCCAAAATTAGATGTTCTCCCATGGGGAACATGTTGCCTATAGTGTGACACTTGTTCCGTTAGCCGTCTAGTTTTATCCGAAAGTCGTGTTAATTTTTATTCTGAAAGTCAGTTATTTTTAGTTATATTTTCGTCAAATTTTAGTATTAGTATTTTTTTTCGAAAAGTTTAAGTTTTAACTTTTATTTAGTGCCCGCTTTAGTTTTTGCCTCGTTTAGTTTTTAAGTAGCCACATAGTCCAATTTCCTCCTTTTCCATTAAGTAAATTTTATTTTTAAGTCAAAAATTTATTTTTATTTTTATATTTATTTTTATTAATTGTTTTGTTTTAATTTTCGTTTTATTATTTGTATTGTTTCGTTATTATTAATTATTTGCTTTTAGCTTACTTTTATTACTATTCGCATTTACCTTTTAAGTAGAAATAGATAATCAAACTTCCCTTTTAGTTACCAAAAACGATTTCTCCACCCTAAGCCTTAGTCAATTCGAATTGAATCGAAAAAGAACCTGATAAAATCTCGTTATTAGACTCCCTTAAACAAGAACCATCAACAAACCCATATTTGTTTCTAGCTTGTAAAGAAAGTTTCATAGCATTGTTCCACATTCTATAATTTTTAATGCCAAGTAATTTGAAAGGAACAAGAGCAGAGCTACTGTTGTCACTGTTATGAATGTGAAGTGGGTTTTCAGTATCCAAGTTGCTAATAAGAGCAACAGGATTAGTGGTGGTTTTAGGGTCACCCCTACCACCACCATTTCCTCCAGCACCAGTGGGTGAAGGAGGAGCACCACTATCACTCATGAATCATACCAAGAGAGAGCAAGGAAAAAAGTATAAAATCAAGCAAGAGAAACAAAGCAAGAAAAAAACAAGTATAAGAGCAGCAGAAGAGCAAAAAAGTAACCAAGGTATAATAAATCAAAGAATAACAGCCAAATAAGCAAGTAAAAGAAACACTCAGAATATGGGTTACCACAAATGCAAGTTGTGGACTCGGATTGGCCAGAGCAGGTATCCACACCAATCAAGGCTGGAGGGTCAAGGTGTTAACCAAATCCGTTTGCACCCACACACTTAGCAACAGTAACCCACAAAAGTATCCAAGAGAAAGATAAGTAAGAAAATTAAGGAAGGACTTACAGTGCATAAACAGCAACCAGTATCTATCAAAAAACACCCAAACTCTAGATTCACTTAGTCTAGAGAATGGGTGAGCCAACAACAAGAAACCCCCAAAAATTAAATTAGGGTTTGTGAAAACCCTAATTGAGAAATACTTGTTAAGTCGCCAAAATGGTAACGGCACCACCAAAAAAGGCTTCCAAGACATCAAAGAACAAATAACCTCCAAAAAATTAAATTATGGTTTCTGAAAACCCTAATTCAATATTTCAAGAATCGAAACGGCACCACCTAAATAATCAATGGCACCACCAATAAAAGCTTCCTGGACACCAAAGAACCAAGATCCGTAAAAAATAAATTATGGTTTGTGAAAAACCCTAGTTGTATTTTAAGGAAAAATAGCGGCACCACCAATACAAGCTTCCAGATCGATAAGGAAACACCAAGAACACCACCAGTATGAAAAGCCCCAAAAAATTAAATTAGAGTTATTGAAACCCTAGTTCAAATCTTTTGGTAAATCAAAAAACAACTATTACAAACAAGAGTTAAATGTGATACACAAGAGCAGATCTAGCAACCAGGCTCTGATACCATGTTAAAAGATCAAACAAATAACATTAATACCAAGTTTATCATACAACCAACCTCCCCTTTGTGATATTTATTTAAAGATTCAAGTACAAAACAGAAATGAAAGGATTAGTCCTCAATCGAGTACGAATCATACAAATACAAAATAAATATTGAGATCGTCCCAACTAGGTTGATCTGATCTCCATCACATACAAATGATCACTCAATCACACACTATACAAGATGAATAATCAAACTCCTAGGTCAAGCTTATGTTCTTGATGAGAGAGAGAAAGATAGAGCAGCCAAGAGCGGTTGTGTGTGTGTTTATGATGTGATAACCCTAGCCTTGTGAGAAAGCTAGGGTAATATACCCCTTAGACAGCAACAGTTCCAAAGCCCACCAAACATTAGAGCCCATCAAGAGAAAGGCCTAAGAGTGAAGAGTAGAGTAAACACCAAACAGGCCCAACAACTTAAAACCTGTGACAACAAAGGGAACAAGCACAAATAAAATGAACAAAGGAATATTGTCAATACAACAGGGTGGACCCAGAATATTTTATTGGGTGTTACATAAAAAATGAAGGCGTTGTATATCATTTCTTTATCATAAACATGTTTTAACTTAAACCAAAGTAGCAAAAAAAAATTGGTGTTACAAATACTAGAAAATCAATACTTTTCGAAAAAATTTAGACTTCATATCCTTAAATCGGATGTGACTCGTGCCACACCCGGCTCCCATGTGGGTTCGCCCATAAACACAAGATGTTTTGGTCATGCTAAAAATTATCAAGTCAGTATATTTTGACTATATATATAAACTACCATATATGGAGACACATACAATCTATACGGCTGATTCATTAACTTCAAAAAATGGTTTCAATCTTGAAACGAGGAGGAACTTCCTTGGCTCTAATTTTGCCCATCCTGGTTAGCTCATCGTTCGAAACTTTGAAAGTAGCTGAAGCTCGAAGGCTATTCAACCGTGTTCGCTAGATAGGTATTTGATAGAAATCATACTATTTTTGTGTTTTAAGACGTGATTAAATTGTCAAGATTCTTTGTCAAAATAAATAACATCTTTCATTTATTGAATCATATTTGGATATGCAGCTACTAATTGCAATTCAACAAAATAAGGTGAAATAGCTGGTTGTGGTGGTGGTAAAGGAAGTGGTGGATCATTGAGACCAAGTGGTCCAACACCTGGTTCAGTCCGTTGCAGGAAGGGGGTTGTTCAAAAACAAAACTTGGAGAACTTCTTTGTGGTTTCTCACAGAGGTTAGCACCTCTATGAGTCTTCATCGTTGCCTGACAATCTAAGCTCACGCAAATTTATAACACTTAGCTTATTTATAAATTAAATCTAAGTTAAGGGAAAACTAACAGCCTTAATTTTCTCAATAATCTCCCTCTATTTAAACATAAATAAAACTATGTCTAAAGTTATTGTAAGTGATTACAGAACTTCTTCTTAAACATAATTTAAAGTAAGTGTTATAACATTGAACAAATTTTTTTTATTGAACATAAATTAATACAAGTACAAAAGTGTCATACATGTAACCATTTTTGTTGTTCTACTTATGTTGTCCCGCCTCTAGGATGTCCCACCTATGACGTCTCAAATTTAATGTACCAACTATAGTGTATCACCTCGGCCTTTATTTCTTCAGGTCTTCATTCATCAAGCTTAAGCCTAGCGATTTTTCAGCTTCTTTCATGTCATCTCTTGAGTTTATGATCACCCGGATCTCATTCTCCAGATGTTTAGCATATTCAGAGTTCACCTTTATTATTTTCTTGAGATTGATAAGTTGAACTATCGAAGCTAATATCAGCTCATTCTCTCTCTAAAAGCAGTAATCACATCTTCTATTTATGATAACATTCCCCTTTCAGGCTCAGTGTAAGCTTGTCCCTCAACAAGACCTATAATATCCTTGGGTAGAATGATATTCATATACATGTCATCCAATTTTAGGTTTTTAGTTACAAACACTTCTTTAAGAATGTCTCGGGTCCTCTTCCTCTTTTTGTCAGCTTTAGTCATTTCTTTCTCAAAAAGCTATGGAGGAGGATCAACCTTGACCTTTTCATTTGCTTCCAACAGCCACGTGAACTTTGCCTTTAGTGTTTTGAGCAAGGATAAGTTATCCTGACCATTCTTCTTGGATGCCAGCTGTTGAACCACACGCCACTCTGTTAAGCCAAGCATCTTGACTTTGAACTCTACATAGACTTGATAATTTTTTGGCTGATTATTTCTCCAAATCATAATTTGAGCTTTCTTTCTTATCAATTGTGACTTAAACTTAGTGATTTATTCAAGATGAAGTATGTTTGAAAAAAAGGCATCGTATTCAGTTTTAATCTTATTTACATGTTCAGTTCTCTTTTGTTCAATCTCCAAAAGAGATTTTCTCAAATCCTTTCTTTGAGCATGATTCATTCTTCTTAGCTTAGCTTCGTTTAGCTCTTTGGCCGTTTTGATGTTTTCCCGTCTTTTGATTTCTTCTAGTTGATACTGAACATCTTTTAGGGTCAATGGCTTTTCACCAGCAATGCTGAACGTTGAGAAATAAGATGAATCAGGTTTTAAACCTCTTTCTTGTAGCATAGAGGTAATATTTTCTAACTTTTCTTCATTGTGTATAGAGATGATTTGTTTGCCTTTATCATCATTATGTACTTGTATAATTTTTTTTGTTAGGATTAAATTTAACTAATCATTTTATATACTTAAATATAAAAAATATATATATGAAATTGTATAATTTTGGTTTTCGGTTCAGTTTCGGGTTCGACCGCTAAACACAGCCTTTGCCTACTAAAGAAAAGAGTCATTAAAAGTCTTACACTTTTACCAGTTTACTTACTAAATAATAAGTAAAAGATTATTTGTGATTGTTTAATATAAATTGATACGATTATACTTTTATTGACCCCCTTATTACTTACTCTTTTCAGATTTCACCAGTCACACGCATAGATGTTTTTTTTCTAAAGTCAGAGGAAAGGTCAGATATAAAAACATGTGACTCGATCAGACTTGATGATTCGGCCTGACTCCTTCTTAACATAAACATATTTGGAGCCACCCAAACCTTTAAACCACAACACCATCACTCATTATTGACCTTTGATATATATACATAAAAAACTTACCCGACAATACCTTTATCATGATTCAAAGCATAACTAACTAGCCACACGTTACAAAAAGATACAAAATTAATTGTTGTTATTTTTCTGATTCGAGTTAAAAAAGACCAAAAAACATGGTAGTTTTTTTTTTGGGTAGAGAAAAGTGAGAAAAATGGTGATGGTGACTACAAGTGTGCTATGTTTAGCTGTGAGAAAGTGTAGGGCACAAAAGTTTAAATTATACAAATACTAAATATAGTTTCGTTCAGACAGTTAGATATACTCAAACAATTATCAAAAAACGAACAACATTATTTGATTTAAATTCAAATTTATAACAGACTTAAACCTAAATGTCATACATGTTGTAGTCTATAGTCAACCAATTAGTAGCAGAATGAAAGCTAATAAACCCATATTACCCTCTTCCTTTGCTACTCTTTCCTCTCCTACAATAATTACCCACCTTAAACTATCAATATGCTTTAATTAAAACTAAGTTTCTAGTACAGATTTAACATCTCTCTCTGAATTATACTACCTCCGTCCTAAATTTATAGTCTTGTATACCATTTCGGAAAGGCCGTCCCGGAGATTATGAGTGCCCTAGGCAGTAACTAAAAAAAGGCCCTTAAAAAATTATGTGAGAAAGAAAATGTATCGTTATCGATGCTAAATAAAATTACAAATATCTAAAATATACTAATCGATGGCTAAAATTTTTTATAAATATCCTAAAATAATATTACAAAGACCATTTTAACTTAGAATTAAGTGTATAAATGAGTTGGGCTTTTAAAAAATGTACAAATAAGTTAGGTTTATAAAAAGTTTGGTGCCCCTCTAAAATATAGGGTCCTGTGTCATGGCCCATGTGGCCCTTGTCCATCTACAGCCCTGCATTTCGGGACGTTCCAATATTATAGTCCCCTTCTAAAAATAGATGTAAGTAATGTAACAAGTTTACCATATTGCACCTAGTGGTACTAGAAATTACAAAGTATATATAAAGTTTTAATTAATTGCATAAGAGTGTCATTTTTAAAAAAGTAAGAGAGAGAATGCGGTGATAGTGATGTTTTCTAAAACAATTGTTTTTTGTCGGGGACTATTAATTTGAGACGGATGGAGTAACAGTACAAGCCCCAAAACAAGTGAATGATCTATTACTATGAAAGCTACATCAAAGCATTAGTTCGTAGGCCTCTCTACAGTTGTCCCCATAACTTGTGCTCATTTTTCTTAATCAGATAGAAATAGATCACTCAAACCAAATGTCTCGGATTCTTCGTTTTCATAACCATGTACTACTTCTTCCGGACAACTTCTTCCCAAACAACTTCTTCCCTCATCATTGTCCTACAATCAATCAATTTGTTACTAAATCAAACATCAATTGCTAACCGGTCGGAGATGAATTCAAGAAAAATAAAAATTATAGATAATCAGATAATAAAGAAACAAAACTGAAAGTACAGTCACTGTTCTTCATCGGTTAGGGTATATAGATGGCATTCTACAACGCTTTAATCGTTCTTTTCTTTTTGCGGCTGCTTGAAGGAGTCTTCTCCTACAATGAGGGATAAACAATAAGGGTTTATCCTTCCAAGTCAAAATAATATTGTAGATAAAATAAACAAAGCTAAAAAAATACTTACCGTTTTCGTATAATGGCAGCTGCTATCACCCAAATTTTCCTACAGTCAATTCGTTAAAACACCAGTCAAAACAATTGGAGTTTATATAATTCTCAACCAAAATTAAAATAAAAAATTAAAGTTTATATATCTCACTTTTCATGATAGGTTAGAGATGAATACTCAGCGGCAAATACTTTTGAGTTATCACCCACTGCCATTTTTTCTGCAACAATTAATCATTTTGTTAGATAAATTATACCTCGCAGGAAATCAAATGGCACTTTTGATGAGCATATTTTCACATTGGTCTTTTATGAAACAAGATCAACATAAAATACAAACCTTGTTGCTCAAGATACAAAAATTCATATATATAACAGTACATCACTAGAATCAACATCAAAACTTAAGGCATATCAAGAAACAGACACTTCATACTAGCGGCATGTTTCACGCTATGCAGCAGCATAGAAAGGGGATAACGATGAAAGGCCACAAATGTGTTCAAAAAATTAGGGAGCACAATTTCACCTGCTGTATGTTATTTTCTTTTCATTTAGATAGAGAAATGTTACTAGATCTTTTACCTAAATACAAAAGAATATCTGTAAAGATTGATAAAACACAAGTATGATTCTCAAATCAACTTTATTAAAATCAAATCCACCACAGAATAAAGTCGGTATAGATCTATTATCTATCTTGATAATAGTTTTACAAAACTTAAACAAAAAACAAGATTACAAAAGATCAAGATGATCTCAATCACCAAGAACACTGAACCGATCAACTGTGTGTAAACAGAGAGAGAAAGTAATCGTGCAAGATGTGAGAAAAGCTGGTGTTGACCAACTTATATACTCTACTTCAATAGCCTTTGGCACTTTGACAAATCTAGCAATCATACAATCCTAATTGACCAACAAGCTTATCATGTTGCAACTTGTCTAACCCTTTAGTAAGAATATCAGCAGTCTCATCTGCTATATTAACCTTACAAGTTTTTATCACACCAGCCAAAATCTTATCTCTCACAAAATAAAGATCAATCTCAAGATGTTTTGTTCTTTCATGAAAGACAGGATTAGTTGCTATCTTAATAGCAGCTTGACTATCACAAAATAGCTTAACTGGCAAAAAAATGTTCCCAGTTTAACTCCTTTAAGATTTGGAGGACCCAAACAATTTCTGAAGTAGCTGAAACCATGGCTCTATATTCAGCTTCAGCACTAGACTTAGAAATGGTATTTTGCTTTTTGCTTTTCCATGATACTAATGATCCATCTAAAAGTAAACAAAAACCAGTAACAGACTTTCTAGTTTCTAAACACTTAGCCCAATCTGCATCCACAAATGCCTCAAGAGAAACATTTGGACACCTAACAATATGAATTCCCTTGCCAGGAGAACCCTTTAAGTATCTTAAAACTTTAAGAGTAATTCTAAGATGAGACATAATAGGTTTATGCATAAACTGACTAAGGCAATGAACAGCATATGAAATATCAGGCCTTGTGTGAGTAAGATAGATAAGTTTATCAATTAGTTTTTGATACTCAGTAATATTATCAAGCATAGAATCAGAATCAGTAGGATCACTAGCAATAACAAGATTTTGCTCAAGAGGAGTAGCAGAAGGCTTACAAGCAAGCAATCCAAAATCAGATAACAAGTCTAAGCAATACTTTCTTTGATTAAGCCACAATCCATAGTCAGTATTAATAACTTAAATACCTAAAAAGTATTTAAGTTTTCCTAGATCTATAATCTGAAATTTACTTCTCAAAAACTTTTTAAACTCTTCAATATGAGCTACACTGCTACCAGTAATAACAATATCATCCACATAAACAAGTAATGCAAGAAAAATCCCAGACTCATGTTTGGTAAATAAAGAATAATCACTTTTATATTGCACAAAACCATGTTCAATAAGAGCCTGAGTTAACTTGCCATTCCATTGTCTAGGGGCTTGTTTTAATCCATACAATGATTTATTCAACTTACAAACCCTTTTATCATTTTTATCAAAATATCTATTAGGCAAAGACATATACACAGTTTCATCAAGATCACCATACAAAAAAGCATTATTAATATCAAGCTGAAACAAAGGCCAACTACTTTGTACAGCCAAATTGATCAAACACCTAACAGTAACAATTTTCACAACTGGTGAAAAATTCTCATCAAATTCCAATACCTTCTTTTTTATTATAACCTTTAATCACATATCTTGGTTTATATCTTTCAATCTCTCTACTAGATTTATACTTAATCCTATAAACCCATTTATCATTAATAGCTTTCCTATCACTAGGCAAATTAGTAATAGTCCAAGTATTATTCTCATTTAAATCATCCATTTCTTTATTCATAGCATCAATCCAGTGCTGACTCTTACTAGCTTCCCAAAAGTTTTAGGTTCAACACTTTTATTAATTTCAGTTACAAAACAAAAGTTATCAGACTTAAGTCTGGCATAACTAACAAACTTTTCAAGACCAAATTTTACTTTAGATGTCAAAACATAATCATTATATTTCTTTGGCAAAATAGGTACCCTTTCAGATCTACTAACAATAGGACTCATAGCATTAGGCATATTATCATTAATGCCCTCAAGTTCATGCTCATTAAGGGGAGCAGCCATCTCATTCTCTTAGGTAGGCTCGTTAGAAACCTGAGAATGCCCCTCCTCACTCTCAAGTGGGTTAACTGAAGGCTCACCACTATGAGAAGAGCTGTTGCCCCTAGAAGGTGAGGCAGAAATACTTTTATCATAGGGCACACCAGGATCTGAATCAATAACAACTTCTAAGAAATTATCAAGACTAAGACCCTGATTATCACTGCTAAGAGTACTATTGTCATTAGTCTTAAAGGGAAAGACATTCTCAAAAAACTTAACATCTCTTAAAAACAAGAACTGACCCTTTTCAAGACTTAACAACTTATACCCTTTCTTAAAACCAGAGTATCCAACTAACATACATTTCTCTGATCTACTACGAAACTTACCATTACTAGTAAGTAAAGTAGCAAAACAGAGACAACCAAACATTCTCAAATGTTTTAAACCAGGTTTTTTTATTAAACACAATTTGGAAAGGACTTTTTCCTTTCAGCACTGAAGTCGGCAACCTGTTAATCAAGTAAGTAGCAGTAAGAATACATTCAGACCACAAATTCAGAGGCAGCCCCCCCCCCCCTGAAACATAAGGGATCTAGCAACATTGAGAAGATGCATATGTTTCCTCTCTACAATCCCATAGTTGAGGAGTATAAGGACAAGATGTTTTATGTATAATCCTATTTAATTCACAAAACTCAACCATTTTATGATTAATAAATCCAGTAACATTATCACTTCTAAAAGTCTTAATAGTCTTATTAAACTGATTCTTAATCAGATGGAAGAAAATCTTAATAAATTCAAACACCTCACCCTTATTTTTCAACAAATAAACCCAAACAGCCCTAGAAAAATCATCAACTACAGTTAAGAAATATCTAAACCCTTCTTTACTAGTGACTTTATAAGGACCCCACAAGTCTAAATGAACTAATTCACCTAGACTAGTAGAACACTTAAAGGGTAAGGTTCTCTAGTCTGCTTAGCTTTTTGACAAATCTCACAGACAAATTCACTTTTAGTTTTCTTAAAAACCAAATCATCTTTTAAGACATTAAGAATTTGGTCTGAAGGATGACCAAGTCTACAATGCCACATATCTTTACTTAAAAAACAAGTAACATCGGGTTTCTTAAAACCAGTACCTCTATCAAAAAAATATAAGCCATCCTTTTGTTTACCAGTCCCCAATAATTTCATCTCCCTCAAACCCTGAGGTAAAATATAACAACTAGACTCATCAAAAGCAACCACAAGCTTACTATCTTTAGCAATCTTATGAACTGACATAAGGCTAACACAATATTCAGGCACCACCAACACATCATACAAAGTTAAGTCTTTGTTTAAAACCATATTTCCAACTTTGGTAATGAAGGCCTTAATCTCATTTGGATGAGACACTTTAATACCAAGTTTAGAAATATCAATAACATTAACCAAATACTTATCATCATATGTAGGATGCTGATTAGCACCTGAATCAACAATAAGACCATTATCCATAAGACTAGGCTTAATCTGACTATTAGAACAGAAAAGCTTATGAAAATTCTTGTTAAAACAGAACTTTGATTTAACACAATACCTGCCATATTGGCTTGAGCACCAGCGGAATTGTCTTTAATCAAAGCAATGATTTTAGACAACTGCTCATCAGAAAAAGAAGATGTAGAACTGGAACCAACATTGTTATTATTCACAAATCTTTTGTTAAAATTCTGAGATGTTTGATTATTATTGGAAAAACTAGTATTATTTTTCTTTCTAAAATCTGAAGGATAACCAATAAGCTTGAAACATCTATCAACATTATGTCCATTAAAACCACAATTCTCACACACCAAAGTAGGTCCCCCATTAGACCTTTCATTCCATTAGTAGGTCTGTTTGAACCAGAAGGTCTAGAAACATTAGAAGTTTGGGGTCTCTGAACATTTCCCTTATTCACACTAGAGTTAAACACAGAGGATTGGCTTCTTTAGGAAGACCCTGAGCTAGACATAACTCTGTGAGACTCCCCATTAGAAATAATAGCATAAGCACTTTTCACATCAGGTGGAGGATCTTTAGAAAGAATACTACTCCTTTTTGCATATAAGAATCATCAAGTCCCATCAAAAACTGCATAAGTTTCATTAGTTGATTATGTTTTTTAAAGTCCTCGGCAGCATGACAAGTACACCTAGGACGTTGAACTAGTGCATCAAATTGTTTCCAAAGGGCATTTAGTTTATGATAATAATCAGCCAAAACAGAACCATTTTGAGATAAAGAATGAATTTTATGATGAAGATTAAAAGTGACAAAGCCATCAACTTTGTCATAAGTATCTTTAATTTCATCCCAAACAATTTTAGCCCTTTTAGAAAAAATTTGACCCAAGAACAACTCCTCGGTTATAGAGTTTAGAATCCAACCAAGAAAAATTGCATTAACTTTATCCCATTGTCTACCCAGAACCTCATCAACATTAGACATTTTACAAGACTCATCAATAAAACCAATTTTACTTTTGCCTTCAAGAGCAAGTAACATAACACAAGACCATACTTGATAATTCTCAGTACCCTTAAGTGTAACAGACACAACAGTTAAAGAAGCAGAATCATTAGGATGAAGATGCAAAGGATCACTAAGATCCAAACCACTAATATTAGTAACAGAAACATCAGTAGCATCACTATTATAGCCATCACTACCATGCACATATTCCTCCTCAGACATACCGTAATAAGACATATAGAACACAAACAAACAACAAGAATCAACATAAACGATAAAGAATTCAAGAACAAACCCTTGTCGTTCCTAGGTTTCCAAACCATTCAAGGATGGTAGGTCAAGGGCTAAAGATTGACAAGACACGAGAAGAAAAAGTTACACTACTAACAAAAACAAGTGATCGCAAAAATCAAGAACAGATATCAAACAAGAATCATATAAAAGAACAGAAAAGTAAAAGAGGTGTTATAGAGCAATAAACCAGCGGAAGCAGCCTTAATTACCCTTTGATTCACTTAGTCAAAGGATAATAAAGAACCCAGAACCAAACCCTAATTCAAAAAATTAGGGCAAATCACCAAATCACCAATTCAAGAGTACCAATCGAACAAATCAACCAATGATCAACACCAATCGAACCTAAATCGAACAAATCCTCAAAAGTCACCAAACCCTAACTTTTCAAGAAATTGCGGTTAATGATCAAGAACGCCAGGAATGATGAATTAGCCACAATCGATTAACACCAGTTAACCAATCAAGAACCTCACAATTTTAAAACCCCCAATTATTTTGAAAACTCTAATTTTATAAAAATATCGAAGCAAGACGATGGAACCAAGCTCTGATACCATGTAAAGATTTATAAAACACAAGTATGATTCTCAAATCAACTTTATTAAAATCAAATCCACCACAAAATAAAGCTGGTATGGATCTATTATCTATCTTGATAATAGTTTACACAACTTAAACAGAAAACAAGAATACAAAAGATCAAGATGATCTCAATCACCAAGAACAATGAACCGATCAATTATATGTAAATAGAGAGAGAAAGTATTGGTGTAAGATGTGAGAAAAACTTGTGTTGACTAGCTTATATACTCCAGTTCAATAGCCTTTGGCACTTTGGCAAATCTAGCCCTCTAAGCTTTCTCAACTTCACACTTTCACCCTTAAACTTTATGTCAGCTACACCTTTAGTCCCTGCACAAAATAACAGAAAAAAACTTGCTACAAACCAGGATTAGATCATATTTAAACAATATCCTCGTCCTACCATTATGGGGCTATCCGCTATGAACATATATAGTTTCACTTAAAGTATCCTAGGCATCCATCAAACCTAATGGTATTTCTAAAGGTGGAAAATACGGTATGGCGAACCTAACTTACCCGAGACATTAAGGTCTCGGAATTAAACATTAAAACAACCTAGAGTTAAACGAAATATCAAATTAGTGTTTCCATAAATAGAAAAGATACTTACCACGTACCAGAATTCTGTTAAATTTGCGTCACGTACCACACGTACCGAAGAACACAATTACACAGTGTTTCTTTCTTTCTATGTATATTTGATTTCGACTTATATTTCGTAAGCCCCGACTTATTTTGAGACTTATAAACTTATGATGTCATAATAAGCTTCCATAATAAGCCCCTAAGTCTCACATAAGCTGGAGAATTAGGGCTTATTATAGACCGAAAGAAATACCCCCTAGATTAACTGAAAATAAAGTATTGTATTATGTATTACTATGAAAATATTATTGTACTCGTGTTTTGATTTTTATCATGTATATATAGATTAATCGTTAATTTTATGCAGCTTCTGTGAGCCCATCAATGTCAGTGACCAAGCCAATAGGCGAGTTAGTTAGTCATGACCAAGTGTCGATCCACGTCGATGTAGATGAGTTAATGGCCATGGAGTCTTGTGTTATCAAGAATTGGACAAAAATGAAATGTGTTACGTGAAGAGTATCAAATACAAAACCGACGTCGTCGTTCTAAAGGTTATTGAATTATGTAAGAAACATGAGGATATTCGGAATAGCGATGAAAAGCTCGGGCATGAGAATCTGAAGGATTTCCATTCTCAATTTGTAAAAGACAATCAAAGCTTTCTTGTTGATCTTCTTTCTGTAAGTTTTTTTTTCTTTTTTTTGTTGAATTGATTATTCGTGCTATATATTTTTAGTAATAGACAATTAAATTGTCAACATTTTCCTATCTATTTTTAGTAACAGACAATTAATTAGGCTTCATAATATCGATGGGAAGAAGGTTAAAGATTCACAAGATGTTCAACTTGAAAGAAGGACTCAGTTATAAAGAGTTGGAGGGGGTATGCCTCCTTTTCAGGAGTTTATGCATCCATCTTATGACTTAGATTATGCTTAACTTCTATAGGTTGAAAACCTTTCTTGGAATTATGCATATTACTTCTTCAAAATCTTATCTATATAAGCATCTTGACATAGACCAATTAACAGTCTTTTCCTATCCCGATGGATCTTAATTCCCAGAATGTATGCAACTTCTCTTAAATCCTTCATAGAAAAACATTTACCAAGATAATCCTTAACAGTTTTAAGTCTTGGAATGTTACTTCACATGATTAATATGTCATCAACATATAAGACTAGGAATACTACATCACTCCCACTAGCTTTGCGATATACACATGGCTCATCACGATTCTGAATAAATCCAAACTTTTTTATTTCTTCGTCAAATCTTTTATTTCATTGACGTGATGCTTTCCATTATGAAACAGTTTGTCTCGGTGAACTATTCACTTTGAATATTTTCAACGGTGATTTTTCATTTGCCTTTAAGAAAGGTTTCTCCAAATCCGGTCCAGTTCTACCACGTGAACGACGATAGACCTTGGTAGTCGATTTCCTTTACTACGAAATGTGTTGGTAATTTTAGTGTTATCACATGTAATTTTTATGTAATTGTGTTTTACTTAGAGACCAATGGCCTTAGATAAGTTTAGCTAAAGACGATTTAGTGCGGAGTGCACACTCGTCAAAGTTAGCTTGATATCGCCACGACCAAAATGATTTTTACTAAAGTTATTATCGTTTCCTGCCAGAATTCCCATAAAACGCATCTTTTCTTAACCAACACGATAGTTGGAAAATAACTGTAAAACATTCCGGGTTGGTCTCTTCCACAATATAGAACATTCATAACATTCTAAAGTTCCTAATTGATTTCTCGTGCCTTAGATTTCAGTTGCAATTTGTCTTATCCGATTAAAGATTTCGTGAACCCGAGGCATATAGGATCGAAATACTTTGATTCGAAAGTGATTACACGATTCAGATTGATATCCAGATTATAATCATGCACACATACAAATTTCCTACAAAATGGAATTGTATGCGTAATAGCTGCCACAGTGCCACTCTAGGCCTATACTGGCCAATTTAGTTTTCTTTTTTTCTTTTTAAGATTTCGAACAGAAGGATTTAATTATCGTCACAGAAGCCTTATAACTTGGGCTAGACGAAAGACAGTGTTTTTTGGTCATGAGTTTGGTTATGTTTTACAAGATGCTTTTAAGAGCATTTTAGCAATGTTTTAAACCCTGTGTTTTAATTGACTCGGTCGAGTCGCTGGGTCACTGGATCAAACCAGTTTTACGCCAAAAAAAAGATCGCCTACATGTAGAAGCCAAATTTTTCTGCACTATAACATATCAAACACCTTATCAAAGGTATTTGTATCTTTTTAAATATTTGAGAGCATTTTGGTCTATTTTTGCCGGTATTAATATAAAAAAAAACAAATCGATAATTGGGTGATCTTAAGCCTGTAATGTGGTAATATCCAAGGATTAGATAACTAAAACTTCATTACTTAAACTCTATCAAAAAATCAAAGCTCACATTGGTGCTAACAGATGATGAAATAGATAAGGGTGGTGAGTATAGTATGTAGTTCACAGTAAAATTGCAAAAGTACTCATCGCAGTTGAGCACTTGTCGCAAGTCAACCACTGAAATCTGATGCAAACATTTTGGCGTAATTCTAAAACATGAAATATATGCAAATAACTCCAACTTATCAGCTAGCAACGATCTTTTGATCATCGGCTAACTTCTTTTCCTCAGCAACTTCCGTCACAGAGTTGGTATCGGCTGTTTTTTCCTCACTGTCAGAAATAGATTTAAGGGTAGTAGTATTTGGCTCCGAGCAAGTGTCTCCGTTATTAACAATGATCCTCTTTGCATCATCTTCCTTCATGTTCTCGGCGTATTTCTTGATGTCAAAGCTTTCTTCAACTTTTCCACCAAATGCACACTCGAGTTCTTCCATGCAAAATAAGTTTTCCATGGTACTTTTGGTGTTTGGATCGTCAGCGTATACAAACTTCACTTTGTTTGCGGTCTTGGGCTCTAGGAAAGGCTTTACGATCTGCAAAAAGGTTTAGATGAGGTCAACTTTTATTTCAATACGAAACGTTTGACTTTTGTAGTCAAATGTGCTAGTTTGCAGACATACATGTCGTATCGGTTCTTGCACCTTTCCAAAGAAACTTATGATCAGAAAGATTGGGTGTGGTACATTATTAAATTAGTACAAGGTTCTTGTTGGCTATATAAGAAATCCGGATCATTTTGAACTTTAAAAGTGCTGATTTTGACTCCAGAAGTCAAATTCTACCTCTTATTGTTTTGTAGCATATGAGTTAGCACGCGTACCTTATAAAATGGTTCAAAGAATTTTGGTGGATTATATAGAATTGCTAAGCCAAGCCTCTCGGGATATTGATCTTGTAAGATAAAAGCAGTTTCCTTGGTTGACTTGATCGATATGTTGGACAAATTGAAGCCATTGAAATCTATCAACCAAATCATTTGCTCTTGATCCAAAGGCAGATTCAGTATCGCGTTTTCCATACAATAGACCAAATACTTTATCTGCGCTTTTACAGACTTTGTGTTCTGCATATTAGAAGTCAGCGTCACAAGTTCATCTTAAACACTTGTAAAGTTAATACGTATATCTTTTTACTGGAATTTAAGAGTATAGCTGATAACTCATGGATGCAAAGAAAAAGAAAATAACATATTCACATTCAGCAAAGTGAGACGTAACCTGAAATGCAGGCCTTAAAACGAGAACCACCCTCCCGTTCTTATCCTTATAATTCGACCTATAGATTTTGCCAGTTTCTGCTTCGGCAGCAACATGTTCCTAAATCAACCAAACATAAACATCAATGATTAACACGACATCATAGTTAATATCTTTTGTCCTGTTTCAGTTATTGTACTTTTCTCCATACATCCGAGATACTAAAAAGATGTTTTTGTATCTTATTTGCATCATTTTTAAAACAAAAAAGCCTTTTACAGAAAGCTCATAAACTTACCCATACGATCTCTTCTGGTTTATAGCTCATTCTCCATAACAACGATCCTTCTAGCATTTTAACGGCTTTCTTAACATTCCAATTTCTTGCTCTTAGATATCTTAATATTGATGCATCAGAACAAAAACTAGCAAAATCACTTGGACGATGCTCTATGACCTTTTCAAGTGATTTGAGCTTCTTAATCGTCTCGCGCACCTCAGCAATCTGACATAAAACTGAGTTTTGTTACTTTTTAATTTTGTTACATTTGTATAAGATGATACGAACCGTTTTTTGTTGATCTTCTGGTGTAATCGGACCATTTGAGTTTGATTTCTTTAGTTGTGGATTCATAGCTGGATAAGCGGTCCTGCATTATTAGCACAATCAAAAACATAACTTAAGGAACATAAAAACACAATTATCACTAATTTCTTTTAGAAAATGTCATTAATTTCATCATACGCCAACAGTAAATATAGAATTGATCCGAGAACAACTTAAATACCATAAGGCAAAGAAGCATACTGCATATATAATAACTTGAGCATGTGTTGACTGCAAAAGATTACTTTCGTAGCAATTTTAGCGAAAAAATCATATTTTGTTAAGACCGGGTAGAAACTTGCCGGTAAACTGTAAAATGACAAAAATACCCCTAACCGTAGAAGCCACGTTTTTTACTGCAGAAACAACTTTTCTGCACTATAACATTTCAAAACACCTTATCAAAGGTATTTTGTATCTTTTTAAAAATCTGAGGCCATTTTGGTCTATTTTTTGCCGGAATTAATATAAACGAAACCAAATCGATAATCGTGTGATTTCAATCCTGTAATGTTCTTCCAAATTATCCAAAGCTTAACTTCACTACTAAAACTCTATCAAAAGGTCAAAGCTCACATTGGTGCGAAACTGAGAAAAAAATTTAAACACAACATAATTTTAACTAAATTTAGCTAACCACTTTTGTACTTAACTATAAGCAATCAAACATATAACTTAACTCAAGAACATATCAAAATTCAGAAAATTTTACCTTTTGCTTATTGGGTTGTGTAGACTATTTGAACAAAGAGCTTTGATGGTTTCTAAAAATAGAAAGACATAAAAAAAATAATTTTAAAAAGTTGTGATTAGTACAATGATCAAGAAACTGATAAAGGGTGTTACAGAAAATGATGTTGATTACATGGGGATTGGGTGAAGATGATAATTTAAAAGTGGAAAGATTTAATTGGATGGCTTTTTTATTTAAGACATGTGAAAACAAGTAATATAAGGAGTTTAAAAGAAATAAAAAGGTGGTGTATCCGACAAAGATAAAATAATAAATCCAAATAGTCTTTTTGTCTATTGTCATTTGTCACATATTTTTGGGACCTATATATTGTTTTTGCTATGGCTCACTCAAATTTTTTTATGGGGTGTGCAATGGATCAAAATTGGATCGAATCGGAATCAAATTAGGGATCTTAAATTTTTATGTTTAAGGTGTCGTTTGGTTGAAGATATTAGAGTATCTCAAATATTGTGTTTTGTATGATCAACGAATGAATTTAAAATTTCTTGAATTGGCAAAATGAAGAATATTATAATTACTCCAAAATCTGAGGAATTTTAATTTACTTGAAAAAAAATTTATACTTTTTTTCTAGTCGTTTTTATTCGGGTTTTATGTTTATATAAAAAATTATAAAATTTTAAAAATTTAAATAAAAATTAGTTTTTCGGTTTTTGCTCTTTTAAATAGCAAAAATAAAACTTATATAAAACGTTTTTTTATGAAATTTATATTAAAGGTGAAAATTTCAATTTTTACTCATTTAAGTAGAAAATTTAAAAAATTTAAGAAAAAAAAATTTATTCGATTTTTAGTCATATAAACAAGAAAAATAAATTTACATAAAAAATATATAGAAATTTTTAATAAAATATAAATTTTTATAAAACTTATAGAATTTATTATAAAATATATATAAACTGTTTATAAAATTTATAGAAATTTTTTTAAAAATTTATATAAAATTTAGTTAAATTTTTTATAAAATTTATATCAATTTATTATAAGACTTATTAACATTTTTTATAAAATTTATATAAACTTTTATAACATTTATATAAAAAGTAAAAATTCGATTTTTACTCTTTTAAATAGAAAATTTATATAAAAAAATATTTATTCGTTAATTGTTTCAACCCAATATCAAAATTTTAAAATATTATGAATTTATGCCAACCAAACATGCATAAGTAATTTAAATTTTGGAATTTTTAATTTTTGAGAATTTTAATTTATTAAAATTTAGAATTTCAAAATTTCAAAATCTTGAACCAAACGGCACGTAAGTTTACTAGGCATCATTTTGTTTATTGCAGCAAATGAGTCGTTTTTTTACAAACCAATAAATTATCTTCATGCATATATAAATAGGGAATTGCATCAATATTCAAAATACAAGTTTTAAATGCCTATTATACAATGTTGTTTAAACATGTTTTAAAACAAATATCTTGGTCACATCAAAGTATACATGCAATTGTCACTTGTATGAAAACTCAAGTATTTGGGTTGTTATGTGTAAATAATGAAACTCTAATTTTCAAAACATGCCATGTGATGTGTATGGGGTAGTTTAATAATGCAATTTTTTTGTTAGGACAAGTAAAAAAGAAACATACTACATATAAGAGGATACTTACAAGCGATAATTATGGATCAAGACAAACGTTTAAACTTTTCATACTAGTTTAGGGTATAAGTTGGGACCAAAATTTATTAATAAAATATTGTAAACCAGGGTGGACTTAGAGAGGAGGGTGTGGTGGAGTAGCTGTGCTCGCCATGTCTAGGTGGTAAATTCGTCGGCTTACGTCGGTGCTCACCGTTACACCCATCTTATCTTCGTCGAGCTTTCGTCAGTTCGCCGGTGAAGGATCAAAGAGAGGAAAGAAAAAAAGTAGCCGTTGGTAACGGTAGTTTTTTTTAATAAATTTAATTATTTAAAAAAAAAACTTTTATTATTATATATTCTCTCCTTTTAACACACACATCTATTTTTAATCTCTCTCTATCAAACAACAAAAATCATATCCAAAAAATGAGTGACCCAAGTATTTTCAATTCGTCCGATTTTAAAAATATAGCCGATTTAGAAATGATAATGCAGCTTAACGAAGCAAATGAAATGAATTTAAATTTGTGTGAAAATAAAAATAAAAAAATTAAGATAGTGGTGCCGTGGTGGGGTCAAACTGGAGAGGGGTTGGCTATCCACTACAATGAGAGTGTTTTGGTTACTTGTTTCGTAATGATGTGGCACATGTAGAGACAAAATAAAGAGAGATCGTCTATCCACCATACCTTTCTCTCTTAGCGAGGTTCCAGAATTCATGAAAGCTTGGGTTTTTTAAATGAAATTTGTTTCGAAATTTTATGTCACATAAATACATTTTAGTTAAACCGTAAATAATTTTATTTTATTTTTATATACGTATCGAAATATATACAGGAGTCCTGAGTCCGACATGACCCTGATTGCAACATCTTACAATTTTTTATTTTTTAAATATTTTTAATTTTTCACAATTGTCATGGCATACGTAAAGATCTGCTATATTTAACGGCATGAAAACTATATACGTGTAGCAAATGACGTACAAATTACTACTCAACTATATATGTTTGGCTCAAACTAAAAGAACATAGTCCGTGTCTCCGCGCGTGAATAGGAAGGCGACATGCGACAACAACATCGTGGTAGAAGGGGCCGGGTCGTTACAAAAAGAGGGAGAACGATGGGCCGTCACGAGGGGTGGGGGTCTATTCTCAGCTACCGAGTCGGGGAGTCGATTGTTGCTACGAAGAGCGGGTTTGGGACAAAAATGCACCTTTCAGAAAATGAGAGATACCAATTAACTTGTCGCAAACATCATAATAAATGTTATGAACTTTAAGGACTCGACTAAATAAAACTTAAAAGCTAGCAATTTTTGGCTAATACTTGGCAGTATCGTATATATACACAAACATTCGAATTAAACATGTTTTTTTAAGAAAAAAGTTATTTTAGATATCATGTGGATACGAAGAAACCCACTATCCATCTTTATCTCATTTAATGGATAAGATTAAATGTATTTAATTATTTCACTTATTTTTATAATTTAAATATCTTCAAAACCGTTAATCGTTCGCGACGAACATTTAATTAGCTTTTTACAGATATGCATTATTATATACTTTCGAAGAATTTTTTTTTTTATTTTTTTACGTTTTTTAAAATTTACGTAAAATATATATGATAATAGTGTTTCATCATATATGATATTTGTTTATATTATATATGATTAGTTATATCATATATGATACTAGTGTTACTATCATATATGATATTTAGTATCATATATAATAGATTTTTTGACAACGAAAAAAAACGTAAAAAAACAAAAAAAAAATTGTAAACATATTATACAGCATATCTGTAGAAAGATAATTAAATGCCCGTCATAATGGTATATTTTTTTCGCGTAGCGATTAACGGTTTAAGAGATATTAATGTTTGAAAAAAAATGAGAAAAATAGGTTTTTGGTTAATTTTAACCATTAAATTAAAATAGAGATAGAGGATGGTGATTAGTCGTTGGTATCCAAATAAAGTTTGATATTAAATGAATTTAAATTTTTTTTAATGGCTGAAAGATTAAATATACAACTATCAAAAAACTAGTAGAAAATTACAAAAAAAAGAACTACGAAGCCATTGAGACCGGTTATGAACTTTTTTACGTTCAAATTTAGACCAATTAAAAAAAATAAGCGAATAGAATCGAAAATATCACATTTCTTCATATGTATCGAGTAAAAATATTCGAATAACAAAACAATAATTATGGTTAAAGTTTTTTTCTTTAACCAACCAATATAGACCAAATCATACAAAAGTCGTAGATAGCATACTCAGGTTGTTGCAACTTCTTAAGTTATCCCATTAAATAATTTGACTATTGTGTTTATAGTAATTGTTTCGGTCTTAAATAATTATTAGTTGAAAATTAAATGAGAAGATAAAATACATGTTAGGTTAAACGTGTGAACGTGAATGTATCTACCTGTTTAACTAGAGTTTCATCAACTGTTTTTGACTCTTTTCTAAGGCTAGGTGAAATGGCACTCGACTCACGAGTGAGTTAGCTCAACTCATGAGTGAGTATCATCTTGCCAATCAAACTCACGCGTGACTTATCGTGTGAAATATGAGTTTTTCATCAGGCGTGAGTTAATTAGATTGAGATATGTTTAACTTTTTAATACTTTATTAGTTTATGAGTGTGTAATAGTAAAATATATTTTATTCTCTTACTCTACAAGTTGACTCATAATCAAACTAGAGACAATTTGTTTGATCCATTTCTGTTTAGCCTGTTAATTACACGCGTGCCGCACGGAGTGAGCATCGGTCCGAGACCAGAACGAATCGGCTAAGACCAGACAGGACCGAGCACCGAAATGGTTCGAAACCCCGGACCGAGACCGGATCGAAATAGTCTGGTCCGGTCCAGGTTGGTCCGGCCCGGTTCCGTCCTCGATCCGATCTGGTTCTATTAGACAAAATTTACGAGATTTTGGTAAAACCGAACTGGATCGGATCAGATCGACCGGATCAAAAACCGAATTGGTCCAAAATCCCAGACCAAAATTATTCGGTCCGATCCGATCCAGGTCAATTTTAAATCTGCCGTGTTCAGCCCTACGCGTGCGATCAGGTAGGTGAGATTAATGAGAAGCCAACTTTGACTAATATAGCAAAGATAATAAACAACAATCAGGATTTAAAAAAATAAAACATGTCTACCTACATCTATTAATTTATACATTTTTTTAGACTTGTTTAGATAAATCCAATGTTGTTAGTTATGATTTAAACCGGGTTATGTTAAACAATTATGAGTTGGTTGCATGTCAACTTGATTAGTTGATCTATAAATTAAAAAAGCTATTTTAAAATTGACTTGAGTTGAATCTAGGGGTGTAAATGAGTCGAGCCGAGTTCAAGCTCAACAAAACTTAAGCTCGACTCGAAACATAATTAGTGGGCTCAAACTCGGCTCGATTGTTCGTCGAGCTTTTACCTTTAAGGCTTGAACTCGGTTTGATTAGGATTCGAGCAAAGTTCGAGCTTAGCTTGAAAACCTCAAAATTATATATACGAAACAAATTTATCACTATTGTTTACACACCACTTCAAATTCAAATTCTATGTTAACGATTATCAATAAATTATTTAATTTTTTATTGTTACTTTTTAGCTTGCTTACTTATCTAAAAATATATTTATATACTAAGGCTCGATAAGAAGCTCGAGCTCGGCTCATTATATGTTTCGAGCCATATTATTGGGCTTGAGCTCGGGCTTAGGCTCGACCGAACCGAGCTTGAACTCGAGCTCGAATAGCTTGATAAAAGCTCGACTCATTTGCACCCTAGTTGAATCCACATTATATGTTTGTTTACTTATGTGTTGGTTGCACACCCAGCTCGACTGATCGGAACAGATGAACAGCTTCGTTAGCAATTTTAGTCTCATTTGCGAGCAAGTTCACTCGACTCACATTATGTTTGAACATATCTAACCAAATGGAGTAATGGACTAGTCACTAAACACATCGAAATCGCCTATTGTCTCAGATATGATGCTATAATCTCTATGGTTAAAAAAAAGAAGCCCAGATATAAATATTTCTGGAAAGGGCACTCAGATATAAATATGTATACAACAACTTGAAGTTCCAGTCATGAACAATGTTTGTGAAGCTTATCACGAGATCATCGTCGCCCTTCCTATACAAAATCTTGCCACCATATACCACCCCTAACGTCTTTTCTATTCCATATTATGTATAATATGCAAAAACTATAATTGCAGGTCCTATGTCAGATATTAAAACAACTTGACATTTTCCTGCGCCAACAGTCCACCAATGCAGTTCTAATAAATTTTGAACCCTTCGATATAAGGGTTTTGGTTGGCGTTACCCAAGCAGATATACCTGTGACTCGACTTTATGGGACAACAAAATTTGGTGTTTATAACCCATCTTTAGTAAATAAAACTTTAACTTCATCTATTTTAAGGGCTTTCGGTAAACACATTATAAATACCTCCCTATTACTCGTTTGGGTTCAGGGGTCGGGCCCCACAAGAATTTTGGGCGACCTCATGAACCGACAAGCGTGAGGATCCTTTCCTATAACCCCAATCAATCTTACCTATTCTGAGGGTTATACTGCCACAACTCTTTAGACCGACCAACATTTTCAATGGAGTTCTCTAACGGTGTGTTAAAAGGATTATAACTATTCCCATTTCTTGACGCATATGATGAGTTTACTTTATTATCCTCTGTTCGTGCTCCAATCCTAGGATCCCTATTCTCGTATGGCCTGTGTCCGATCCTATTATTTTCCTCACCCGATGATGTCCGTGTTCCAATCCTAGGATCCCTATTCTCGTATGGCCTGTGTCCGATCCTATTATTTTCCTCACCCGATGATGTCCGTGTTCCAATCCTAGGATCCCTATTCTCGTATGACCTGTGTCTTGATCTATTTTCCTCGCCTGACGATGTTCCTGTTCCCACCCTAGGTTCCATGTTATCATATGACCTGTGTCTTGATCTATTTTCCTCGCCTGACGATGTTCCTGTTCCCACCCTAGGTTCCATGTTATCATATGACCTGTGTCTTGATCTATTTTCCTCGCCTGACGATGTTCCTGTTCCCATCCTAGGTTCCATGTTATCATATGACCTGTGTCTTGATCTATTTTCCTCGCCTGACGATGTTCCTGTTCCCATCCTAGGTTCCATGTTATCATATGTTCTGTGTCTGAATTCAGGCCTCGTATGCCCCCTAGAATTAGAAAACTTAGCTTGGTGTGGACCGTAGGATGTTGAGGGTTCCACTTTTGGTGCAGCCATGAAATCTTTAGGAATTGAGTCCATGTCCATGTAGCATTTTCTAGCCTTCGCATCAGCAATTAGAGCAGCCCAATCTTCAGACTGAACCAGAGCACTTGCGTTTCCCATCACCTGTTCAGCAAACGAAATACAAGTATGATATTAGAAGGGGCAAGTTTGGTTATATTTGTCAATCTTTTAGGTTTCTTGGGGCGAAACAACGTATCCAAACGGATCCCAAATGAGCAAAAACTAAATAAAAGCCAAGGTGTTTACGAGTCAGAACAGGTTGGGCCGAGTAGCATTAACCTATTAGCATATTTGCAACCTTTGTCTTTAAAAAGTATTTTGTAGAAAACATTATTGTCTAAGATTACAAAACATGGAAAAGAAATTATACCCAAAGTGCCCTTTTCGCACGAGTAAGAGCAACATTCATCCGGCGAATATCCGCAACAAAACCCACTCCACGGGTTGAAGCACGCACACACGACATAATTATAACATCACGTTCTTGCCCTTGGAAGGCATCAACTGTATTGATATAAATATCTTTCCCTTCCTCAGATTTCAATACTTCCTCAAACTCCCGTTGAATGCATTTTAATTGTAGTTTATACGGTGTAATTATGCCCACAGTGACTTTCCTCAAACCCAAACTCTTGACAGTTTTCTGAAGATGCTCATATAACCGAAGACAAAATTGAGCTTCATGTGTATTCTGTAAAGAAACCGACCCTCCCCAATGTGATTCACGCCCGTGTGTAACATCATAAAAAATATAAGGTCTGAGTAACGGGTCTTTGTAGTAAACCTCTGGGGCTAATGCAGTAACACTCTCACTATCGGTAAGGCGTCCTTGGTAGAAATGTCGAGACGGGAAATCCCGTATCTGTGAATGCATACGATACTGAACTGATAGCAAAATTGTGGGGCAGCCCGCTTGTTGAAATCTTTCAAAAAGACTCCGACTGTATAATAAAGTCCCGGCTGCTTTACTAATAACAGTTGCGGGAAGTTGTTGTGGATCCCCAACAAGAACGCATCGGGCTGCACCGAGAGCAAGTGGCGGTAACACTCCTACTTCACTAGCTTGAGCCGCTTCATCAATAACTACCATATCAAACCCATGGGTTAACCGTGAAAAAAGCTTTCGACCGCTACTCGATACGGTAGTGAACACGATCTCAGCTTCATTTGCAAAACTCGCCTCTAGACTAGCCCGTGCTTCCTCCAAATTGAAATTCCCACCGTTGAACCGACCTTCCAATATGCAAAGCCGTGACATTTCGACTAAGACTTTGTCTCGATTCTCGACCACAGCTGCAAGGTGTTGTAATAATGAGTCACGGTTCTGGTCACGGGCCATGAGAACATCTGGATCCACACCAACTGACCCTTGGGCCCGGCCTGCGTAAGCTGCAACATTAAGTTGTCTTTGAAGGGACGCAATCTCTTGAGATAACTGAGCTTCACGGGCTCGTAACTGATGCATCCACCCATAAACTTCTTCTCGACTTTTAAGTAGAAGTTGTTCAGTCCTACGCTCAACAGACACCGCCTGAGCCGCGCGTGTTTGAGTATCGACCCCCACGCGGGCCACGTCAGGTCGGTAAACCTTCATCTCCCCATCGATGAACCCTCGGTCAAGAACACGTGTTAATAGCTCGTCGGTTGCAGCATTAGAAGGAGCACAAACGAGCATTCTTGGTTTTGGGCAAAGCTTGTGAAGGGTTCGGAAGAGGTTTTGGTCCATGCTTTGAAGTACCTGGTCAATGGACCCAACAGGGGTGTTTTCAGGGCTTTCGGTTGCTTGTTTGTAGCTTTCGGGAGCAAGTTTTTTAAGCAATGCGTTATAGTAATGTTGATACTGAACCAGATGAATAACATTTAACATTCCCCATACCGTATGAGTCTTTCCTGTTCCAGGTGGACCTTGGACTAGAGTAAAGGGCCATGGATCTTGCTTTTTGGTCGAACCATTAGTTGTACCAGCAGCAGTATGCATTGCAGCCCAATGGATAGCTGATAACTGGGGATGATTAAAGGTTTCGCTCAGATGCCTAGCAAAATTTTCTGTAAAACATTCGGGCGCGCTGGGCGCCTGTTCTTCATACTTAGGAAATAGCTCCGGGCTAGGCTGAAGAATGGCAGTTTGCATCTACAGAAAATTATTTAACCAAAATCAGCAGGTTGTACAACACTAAACTGAATGAACTGTTTTTCTTGGCATCTAGCATGTCAAAACACGCCAAATAAACATAAGCTAAATGGAAACAGGTTGGAAGTTGGTCAAAGTATGTCTTTCAAAGCATAAAACCTCCAAAAAAAAATATTTAGTAACTTAGGTTCGTTATTGAAATAATAAAGATATTGTGCAATCATATTAGAACATAAACTTTTAAAAAAAGATTAAAGAAATTTAAGACAACAATGACACAATAAAATTGACTGTCGATATAATCAAGTCCTTTAGGACCCAGGGTATAATTTAGCAATTGCCACCCAAACTGCAGAACCCACCTGTGAATTGAGTCTACGAAATGCATGCAATGCAGTATATTCTCTCTGGATAGTAGCAAGCGCACCAAGAACAGTTAGAAACCAGACCCCCTTAGGCAGTAGTTTATCTAATATGTGGTCATCATCCTTACTGTAATATTAGAAGCACAAAAAAAACTTCATTAACATATGAAACTAACAAAAAACAATCACATAAAGATAAAATTATAATACCAAAATATAATACCTCCTAGAATCATAAGAATCGCCAACATAAAAATGAAGGACAGCCCCTATAGGATCACGAGTATCTACTGGTATATGACGCCTCACGGTACCAGCTACACGTCCACTAACCTCAGGCTCTTCCGTGTTTGGTCTCTTAGATCTGACTGTTAATTGACAATAGATTTTCAGTCGATACCTTGATGTAGGTCTTGTTTATTTAAGTGTATTTCATAAATGGTTCCTGTGGATTGCAATTTACCAAATTGAACCCTCACCAATACTAACAACGGATATAGTTCCTGAAACACTATTTCTTTCATACCTGATCCCTCACCCTTTATAGATTCCTAGCTATAGATGACGCTATCATGTAAAAATGAAATTAACTACATACTAGAAGGACCATACTGAAAGTAGGGGTGAGCATCGGGCCCGAACCGGACCGACCAAGACCGAGGACCGAAATGGTTCAAAACCCCGGAGTCCGGTCCGGGTCGGTCCGGTCTTCGACCCGGTCTGGTCCTATTGGGCATAATCGACGGGGTTCTGGACCGAGGACCGACCCTGGACCGAGGACCAGACCAAAATTGTCCGGTCCTATGTCCGGTCCAAATGCTAAGCCCTAACTGAAAGTATCAGTGGTAGACCAATTCTGTAAATTTGACCAAGCCAAAGGGGGCCATTTTATGTAAATTACTCCTTTAAATTACTCCTTATTGTACGAATAGGAAACATGTAGCACACCTGTTCCAGGTCTAGGGGTTGAGAGAACAGCAACTTCGCCCTCCTTAAAATACCATCTGCTTTCGTTGGTCGGCAGAAGTATCACATCGTACCATCCTGTGACCACATAAAACTAAAAATTAATAAAAAAGGCACCTAAAATCCACTTTAAGTAAATAAAAATTGAAGATAAGAGATACAGTACCTCTTTCTCGTCTTTCAACACTTTTTATTCGAACCATTGCATGTGAATTGGAATTCGTTTCAGTTAACTCCTCCCAAGTACTGTAGAGTTGTGCACGACATTCTTCAAAAAGTAAAGGCTCAAAAACTCGAATATACTCTTCTACTGATTCAAATCTCCCTGGAACACGTTGAAGGTCCGCATCCTCTGAATGTCAAAAAAAATCAATTTTTGTAAGAGAAACAGATGTCCAGAAACTAATGGACACCTTATATAGGATGCTGAAATGATATAAATTATGTATTCAAAAGTAATCATGTTAGTATCATAGCACAAGCTCTCTGTAAAACAATGGTACAGAGATAGCTAATTACTAATGAATGAGGATTCGTCTTCCATTCAACACGCTCGTGTGAACGATTGAACTCCGACGACATGAAGCTGCCGGGATTCCCTCTGCTATGCATGGGCCTGAGCAATACAAACCCATTACCATTCATTTAACATCTAATACAATCACAGTTGTTATATCGTGAATTGTATTTTGAACCCACCCTTAACCAATTGCATGATAACGTCATATATAACTAGGAATCTAGAAGAGAAAACTATTGTGGTTTCTTCCGAGTCTAATAATAACAAATCACGTCAGTATCCACTTTTCTGAGTTTTGAGTAAATGCATGTATTAGCCCATTTTCTCGTTTTTCCTCAAACTAATGTGCTTAAGATATTAGGACGGTGTGACAAACAAGAAGTTACAACAGCACAATGGAAGCAAAATGTGCAGTATAAACGTTACACTATTGTTTAAATTACGAGTGGCAAGGGTATCAGACCTGGATGCTGCCAGAACTTGTCATTGGTCACCTCCCGCAGAAGACGCTCAATCGATGTATCCTGATACTGAGTGCTGACAGTTGCTGGTTTCTTCGAAGGCAGCTTTTTGAATCCAGCCCAGGAATCGATACCGCTTAGAGGAGGCTTCTGGATAGGAGCATAACCATTCTTCATCTGTCTTGAATCGACTGTTGTAAGTGTATCCTCTGCAGCATGATTCACTCCATTATTTATCCTTTTAAAACGAGTCGCTGATCTTGAATCTAAATCCCCACTATTACATTCTGATCTGATATCACTAGACTCTACATTATCGTTTTCTTCACTGTTCGACTCATCAAACTGTTTTGCATCCTTCACCGTTTCTCCACAGTCAAGAAGAGCCTGTGATTCTTTCGGGATACGAGTTGTGGTGGGTGGTAGAAAGTTCGGCCTTCTAGGTGTCGGAACTTTAGCGGGTGCTGCTTGCTTAACATCTTCCAAATTAAGAAACATGGTTTGCCTACTACGTTTTTTACCCATCATCGTTTCCTTTTGTTGGTCAACCTTAGGTTGTTTCCCAGAGTTAGTTGCTAGCTTTAAGGCGTGAGTTGCTTCAGGTCCTCTTATTTCTTTACGTTTTGGAGCTAAGACGGAATCTTCTTGATTCCTATTTTCACTTTTTACATTATTTAGCTCCTCTTCGTCAGACCATTCACCTTCTTCCTTCTCAACAGCCGAGTTATTACTAGTTCCCCTATTCTGGTCTTCATCAGCTTCAGATGCCTGGTTTCCCTTTAACCGACCCAAAGGCCGAACTCCGTGTTTCCTTAACACTGTTCTGTGAGGACTAGTAGACGTTGTAACTACTCTAGAAGTGCTGTCAGTTGATTGGACTTTCCTCCGAGTGAAGCGTAAGGGAGATTCATCATCATCATCCCTAACAGCAGGGTCGTTAACATCAAATGGTGACTTTTCTTTAGAACCCATTTCTCATATACACAAATTACCAAAAAGTTGCACCTTCCGCGCTGACGAGAAAAAACTTTAATCGTTCAAAAAAAATAGGCTCTGCAATAAAATTTTACAAAGAAGAAAAACAAATTCAATCACAGGGTAAGAAAAACGTAAGTATATGTGAGAAGCACGATACTAAAATTGCGATTACTAGACAACTCTCTTATTATATTGGCAAATACCATGAAATGCAAATCACAACAAATACTAAACCTAATATATACACGACTATCCCCAGAATCAAGTTCATTAAAGAACAAATAATTATACAAATACACAAACCGAACACGAATGTTTCACCTTTCACTCATAGACAAAACCCCTTCAAATAGGAAGAAAGCTTCAATGAGACTAGATGTAAGAATAACACGAAATTAATCAACAATAATGATTGCTAGATCTCCTAACCCAATCTCTTACTAGCAACACTTTTTTTCTAATTACCGTATATAGACAAACATATGTTATTAAAAGCTATGAGAAAAAACTACAAACAAAAGAATGACAGTTGGTCATCAAACTATGATAAAGGACGTCATAATGCCATGTCATAAGAAGTTGTACGTATACATTTAAATACACAAGTTTGTGCATAATAAATATATACAATTGTTATATGGGCACGTATATTTTGCATAATCTCGTGTTTTCATTTAGATGATTGTGAAAAAACGTTTACACAATCTCTATATCATAAAAGCTAGTTAGTTTGGGCAACACAATCTTCTCCCGCGTATGGTTATCACTTACACCATTCACCGTAGTGGATTGATATGGATCCAACACTCTAATAAATAGCATAACTTAGACAAATTACAGGTTTATGCCAGTCAGAATACTTGCTTCATACTTATCAACCACTCTATATAGCACAACCTAAACGAATGACAACACAAACAAAAACGCATAACTCTAACTAATTAAATCATAATCCATATCGAAATCAAACTTTCATGCATTGATTGAATCTATTCATTTAAGTTACACACTATAAGCATACAATGTAACGGAAATTTATCATGCGAGTTTATTCATTATATGACTTTAGCTCATATCGCAAGTTTTGTAACTAACTAAGCACTCTAACTAGCATAATCAAGACGAACGACCATATGAACAAAAATGTATTCACTTAAACCAACACCCTAGCAATACACATGACAACATGAACAAAAAAGCGTAACTCCCAAACTGAATCATATTTATGATTATCGAAATCAAACTTACATTTATTAATTTAATCAAATTCATCAACCGAGCACAACATAAGCATATCATGTGAGTTTATTCAGTATATGACCTTAGCTATATATCAGTTTAAGCAATACATCATCTATGTTCATATCGTTACACATGTTTATATAAGGACACTAAGGGGAACGACCATACTCAAAAAATGTATCATTTAAACCAACACGAACAAACTTCCATCTAAGTATAACCTAGACGAATAACAACTACACGAATAATTTGCATAAATCCAACTACCACCCTTAATTAACTCATATTAATCAATATCAAAATCAAACTAACATATATCAATTTAATCACATTCATCAACCGTACACAATATGAAGCTATTTATCAGTTTAAGCAATACATATATGTTCATATCGTTATCGTTACACATGTTTATATAAGGACTCTAAGGCGAAGGACCATACGAACAAAAATGTATCACTAAAACCAACCCAATCAAACTTCCATCAATCTAAGTATAAGACGAATAACAACTAGACGAATAAATTAGCATAACTCCAACTACCGCACTAGTTAACTCATATAATCCTAACTAAAACGATACATTTTGTGCGCAAAGTCCTCTAAATAGCATATACTATACGAATAAATTAGCATAACTAGAACTAACGCGCTAATTAACTCATACAATCGTAACTAAAACGATACATTTTGTGCGTAAAGTCCTCTAAATAGCATATAACCTAGACCAACGACCATACTCTAAAAATGTATCACTTAAACAAACACAAGTAAACTTCACGGCTTAGCTCAGTTGGCCACCAAGGTTCCACTAAGTGGTTTCCTTGGGGGAGGTTTGCCAAGGGCCTTTCAGGCGAAGCGGATAAGGAGTCTAACATAACTAGGCGAGGGTTCGAAGAAGACATTCTTCCGCTTGGATGTCACTGCACGACTCGGCCCACTAACCACTAACATTTGCCACTACCGCACTAATTAACTCATATAATCCTAACTAAAACGATACATTTTGTGCGCAAAGTCCTCTAAATAGCATATACTAGACGAACAAATTAGCATAACTACAACTACCACGCTAATTAACTCATACAATCGTAACTAAAACGATACATATTGTGCGCAAAGTCCTCTAAATAGCATATACAACAACTACCGCACTAATTAACTCATACAATCGTAACTAACACGATACATTTTGCGCGCAAAGTCCTCTAAATAGCGTATACTAGACGAATAAATTAGCATAACTCCAACTACCGCGCTAATTAACTCAAACAATCCTAACTAAAACGATACATTTTGCGCGCAAAGTCCTCTAAATAGCATATACTACAACTACCGCACTAATTAACTCATACAATCGTAACTAAAACGATACATTTTGCGCGCAAAGTCCTCTAAATAGCATATAACCTAGACGAACGGCCAAACGAACAAAAATGCATCACTTAAACAAACTCAAAAACAGTTATAACAAAGTCTCGCTTTCGGTTCGGATAAATTAGGTCAAATTCAATTCAAACAGTAGCAGCAATCGATTATATCTAGATCTATCGTTCCGAAAACACGTATAATCATCATAACTGAATGATTAAGCGCTCAGTTCATCATCTAATTAAGTTGAATTCAAATTGAATCGATGATTGATTGATTGATACGCACCTTGAGTTCTTAACTATGTGAAACTGAAGGTGAATTTAGTGTGTGTTTGTTTTTTTTCGAGAGTGAAATTAGGAGTCTCTGTGTGTTTGTGTGTGAATTTGTTGGGGGCTGTGAGTTAGGTTTTATAGGGGGGGATTTTGGGGGTTTTGAGATGGCCCGGCCCGGCCCGGATTGTTTTCAGATTATTGACGGTTATGAATTCTGAGACCCGGTTTGGATACAATACGAATTAGAATAGTCTACAAAGTTTCTTCTACTAACAGGGCAGGGTACGGTGGTTGGCCGCTCGGCTGGCCACGACGGCGCGAGGCGACGGCGGCGTCAATCGTATTGTGGGTGGCGTCGTCGTGTTTGGGCTGGCTACAACCAGCTGACGTCGTGGGCGACGGCGCAGCCAACCACACCGTGACTTGCGCCATGGGGCTGAGTTATACATTTTTTATTTTTTTTATTTTTTTTTGAAAATTTAAAAATTTGTATTTGTATTTTTATTTATGAATAAAATTTGTTTTTATTTTAAAATAAATTGTTTTAAAAAAAAGGGTGGTGGGGTGATGATGACACGAGAATGTTGGTGTTAACCAGGGAGAGGGGTTGAGTCATCGTGGGGAGTTTTGGTGTCGTGAGAGAAAAAGATGATGTGGCATCACTTTTTGCCCACGATATGAGCTTGATGGCTCGACTGTACCTAGAGCTCTAAGGGTGCGTTTATGGGTAAGGGAATGTTATAAAGGTGGGATGGTAATGAATATATCATGATTGATATTGTTGTTTGTTTGTATTAGTTGGGTATGAAATAATTTAATAAAATTTAAAAATATATGTGGTGGAGAAATTTGAATTTTAATAAATATGTGGTCGACAAGTAAAATACACGGGACCCACGAGAATAAAATATAAAAGTTACATTTCCCCACAACTATGGATCCATGGGTATCCTTTTCTTCATTCCCATAGGCATCAACCAAACATATTTATTGATTACGATGGTCATTCCACAATTTCCATAGTGCAAACTTTGGGATATAGGGATGAGCACGGTATTGGTACCGTATTGATCTCGTATCGAATTAGTTTTATTGATTTTTTCTCGAGCTTAAATTAACGGTACTGGTATCGTATCGAATGGGATTCGGATACCGGTATCGGTACCGGAAAATCGAAATTTTCTTTTTTTTTTTTTTTTGGGAATTTCTCGATTTGGTATCGGTCCCGTATCGAATTAGTGGTACCGAATTTTTTTTCGCCTTATTTTGTAGTACCGATACCGTACCAAACAGGATTCGGGTACTGGAAATCGATACAGTGCGGTTCAGTTTCGAGATTCGGGACGAAATACTCATCCTACTTTAGGATTAACATGTTAATTTTAGGAATTTTGCTGAAATCACAAAAAAAAAAATTAATTTTTTTTTCTAACTTTGATTTTATATAATTTTATTTTTGATAAATTATATAGATTGATTAGTTATTAAATATATTTTAATTGTTATTACGTATAAGTTTTAATGAACTAAAATATAACAGAAACACAAATATTAAAGTCAAAGTTAGATGAACAAAAATCGAGAAAACAATAATTTTATAGTTAAATGAGTACAAAAGAACATCTACATATGATGTTGGTTTAATTTGTGTTTTTTGTTTTATTTTCTCTCTATTCTTTGCAATTAAACCATCGTACATAGTCAATATTATTTTGTGAATATTCTTTTGTATATATTTTGTGTTTTTAGCAAAGCTTTAAATTTATAAAAAATACAATAAATTAAAACCAAGGATTGGATTTTTTTTCAAAAAAATTATATTTAACAAAATTTTACACTAAAAAGAACTTATGAAGTTTTTGGACAACCCTAATAAGTCAAGAACCCCCTCGGTCCATTCTTGTCCGAGCTCACTTTATAAAAATCGTGAATGTTTTTGTAAGCCCGTTGCAATATAGTAGGGTCTTTTACGTTCAGAGGTAGTAAGTAATAAAAAGAGTCAATATTTGTAGCTTAACGCTTGAGCCAATATCTCTTATCTAACACAAATTCTAATTAAAAACTAATACTAAAAAATCCTCTAACATGTTTTTCGTAACACTTTCTGCTATAAATATTTTTTCATTCCTCTTTAATAATCATTTTGCCAAAATTCATCTTTGGTTCTTGGCTAAAATGTTTTTAAAGCAATTCATAAATAGTAGTATATAAATTATAAGCTTTATTATGTATAAATTTAAATAGTATATAAAATTGAAATTATAAGTTTTGCATGGACGCGTGTGTGTAACCTATATCTATATATATATACTATATATTAAAAAAAATACCTTTTATTTTTAAAAATATTATAAAATCAATTTACAACATTATATGCATAATGTACAAGTATATAAACTTAATTAGAAACTAGTTTATAAATAATTTAATACTCATTGTTAAAACTAATTAATACTATATAGTTTAATATTCATTGTTAAAACTAATTAATACATAATATTAAAACTAACTAATACATAATTTAATACTCATATTAAACTAATTAATACATAGTAATAATTAATACACACTTAAAAATTATTAATGCACCACATTACTTAGAAATACTATTATATATTCACATTGTACAACAATTAAAATAATATATATCTACTAGATCGTACATATTGTCTACCCAAAATGATGAGGTTCAACTGGAAACCAGAAACCGAGTCACAGTCGGTTCAACTAGCGGGAATAACCGTCAGAAGACGAACCGGAGAGGACCCACCAAAACTGATAAAAACGGAACCATTAAATTATATTGTACTACTTTTTGAACAACACACAAATCTGTACTACTTATACTAGCAGGGTACCCGCGCGTTGCGCAAGGGCGGACGTAGAACTTAGAAATAGGGTATGCACTAAAAAAATCTTTATTCGGGTTTTTAGTTTAGTTTTTCAGTTCAAGTTTTCGATTTAATTTTCTGATGCACATATCCGATAAAAAAGCAATGTAAATAAACGAATAATCAAAACATTATATATAGCAATAATAGAGCTTTATGCTTGGTGCTTACGATTACTCATATTTTTGAAGCATATAATAATGTCATTACCGCTAATCATTGAGAATATTTTCTTCTGGATGAAAATAACTAAGCTATCATATTATTATCTATGCTATTTCGTAATTTGTTTTTCATAAAATATATGTCCGAAAAAACTCGCGTACCGTTAGAAGTAGCCACCAGAAGAATCGACACCAACTTGATAAGTAAGTAAACAAGATCAAATGATTAGTGTTTGTTTAATTTACAAGCTTTATCAAGAGTTCCCAAATATTTTTCAATCGTGTAAATCTTTCATCTTTACTCACATCATGAATGTAGGTGTCAAGTTACTATCAAAAGCAAGTTATAAAACACTTAAGAGACTCTTAAAGATAAAGCTTAACAAGTTTGAGATTATCAATAGAGGTGTCAAGTTTACAATTATACAAATTGTGCAAAATTTTAAATGGGCTTGAATTAATCATTTGGACTCATTGTCGTTTAAATCTTTTTTATAGATTGTAATAGACTCTTTCATTTGAGAAGGGCTGTCAGCTTTGCAAACTTCAAATGGTGTGCACTTTTGCTATTTTTTGTTATAAAAAAGAACTTTATCTAATTGTTTAGCTTAATCGATGGTGGCTCCGATTGAACCGTTGGCTTGGTTATGTATTTAAAACTATATACACTGTTATTTTACACTAATTATTTTAAATATTTATTTCAAATTCAAACACTATTTTTTAAAACAGCGTTTTCTAATTGTTGATTATCTGATTAATTAAAACGAATAATCTATTTTTAATAATCAATCTCAAACACAAATCAAATTCATTCATATTGAGATCAAAATTACATTTATTGATTTTATCTATTCATTTAAAGTACACAATATAAGCATATAATGTAAAGGAGTTATATCATATGTGTTTATTATGTATATGACTTTAGCTTGATATTAGTATGAGAATACGTCAATATTCATACCGTTATCCTTACATGACACTAAATAACAAACCCTGGACGAATGACAACACAAAAAAGAAAACATATCTCAAACTAACATCCTAACTAAATCATATTAATCCATATCGAGATCAAACTTAGATGTATTAATCTAATCACATTCATCAACTGTACACAATATAAATATATATTGAGTCTATTATGTATATCATCTTTAAGCTAGGGGTGTTTGTTTCGGCTAATATAGTCGGCTTATGGTTATTTGGCTTTGGACTTATGTTTCATACTTTGAAACTTATATAAGTTTCATTATGTTTCATTATGACATAATAAACTTATATACGTCAAAATTCTTTAAAATAAGCTACAAAAAGTAAGCAAATAAAACATAAGGCCAAAACGAATAAAAGCCATAAGCCTGCTATATAAGTTGAAACAAACGCCCCCTATATATTAGTTTGAACGATACATCTATATTCATATGGTTATCCTTACATGTTTCAATCAAACACTCTGACAATAAAAACAAAAATGCATCACTTATACCTAAAAATCATCATTTCAAACTTACATTTATTAACTTAATCTGTTTATTTACGGTAGACAATATAAGCATATAATGTAACAAAAAAATGTTCATACCGTAAGTCCTTAACTAATTAAGCACTTTAAACGGCCATACCAACAAAATTGCCTCACTTAAACCAACACCGTAGCATTTCAAACTTACATTTATTAACTTAATTTAGTCTATTCATTTATAAGCATATAATGTAACAAAAAATGTAGTCATTGTTCATATCGTAAGCCCTTAACTAATTAAGCAAGAGGTAAAAGGTTCAACAAGAGGTATAAATAGCGTAACCTAGACGAACGACCATATTTATCTTAAAACGCACAGTCTAAACCACCACCAAATGGCCTAATGGTAATGTCTTTCACCCTCAAACAAGAGGTCAAAGGTTCAAACCTTGTTAGGTGTATACATGGAGGGGTGACGGAGGTTCACCTGCGCCGACTGAAAACACATAGTTGTCGCAAAGTGTTCGTATAAATTAGGTCAAATTGATTTCAAACACTAATATAAACAGTACAAATCATTTATATCTAGATTAATCGGGTTCGAAAAACACGTATAATCATCATATATTAAGCTCAGTTCATCATCTAATTAAATTCAAGTTAATCGATGATTGATAGGTTTGATATGCACCTTGAGCTCTTAACTATGTGAAAGTGAAAGTGAATTTAGTGTGTGTGATTTTTTTTATAGAGTGAATTGAAAGTATGTATTGTGTGCGTGAATTTTGTTGGGAGGGCTGTGAGTTAGGATTTATAGGGGAAGGAAGCATGTGGGATTTTGGGGGGTTTTTGAGATGACATGACTCGGATTGTTTTGAGACTGATAATTGACGGTTATGCTTAAGTTAGTGGATTCGTCCCGGTTTGGATATAGTAGAATATTCTATAAATTTTCTATAGCTTTAGGATTGGTGGGCCTGATTGGTTTGCTTGTGGTTTAGATTTAGGTTTAGGTTTAAGTTTGGTTTAAAGATTAAATTTGTTGAAGCATTTTGATTTGATGGATGAAGATAAATTAATGTATTTTAATAAAATAAATTATTTTATATTTAAAAGTATAAAATAAAATATATTTAAGTTTATTGAAGTATCATGCTTTGCTATTTTCTTTATAACCAAACAATATGAATTAATCCAAAAATAATCCTTGGCCTTCAAAAACCACCAAGCAAACACACCTTTAATTTATGAATTTTGCTGAAATCACAAATAATTTTATATATTTTTATTTGTGATATTTTTGATAAATTATATAGATTGATTAGTTGCTAAATATATTTTAGTTGTTATTATATATAATTTTAAATAAACTATTATATAACAGAAACACAAATATTAAAGCCAAAGTTAAATGATTTTTTTTTCAAAAAATTATAATTTTATGGCTAAATGAGTACAAAAAACAACTACAAATGATGTTGGTTTGTTTTATTTTCTCTCTCTTCTTTGCAATTAAACCATTTTACATAGCCAATATTACTTTGTGAATATTTTTTGGTATATATTTTGTGTTTCTAGCAAAGCTTTAATTTAATGAAAAATAATATAAATTAAAACCGAGGATTAGATTTTTTTCAATAAAATAAATATATTTAACAAAATTTAACACTAAAAAAACTTATAAAGTTGTCGGACACCCCCAATAAGTCAGGAACCCCCTCAGTCCATTCTTGTCCGAGCTCAGTTTATAAAAATCATGTATGCTTTGAAACTCCGTTGCAATATAGCAGGGTCTTTTACGTTAGAAGACAGTAAGTAAAAAAAGCCAATATTTATAGCTTAACGCTTGCCAATATCTCTTATCTAACACAAATTCTAATTAAAAACTAATACTAAAAAATTCCTCTAATATCTTCTTCGTGACACTTTCTACTATATATATTTTTTAATTCCTCGTTAATTCTCATTTTGCCAAAATTCATCTTTGATTTTTGGCTAAAATGTTTTTAAGCAATTCATAAATATAAAATTATAAGCTTTACTATGTATAAATAGTATATAAAATTAAAATTATAAGCTTTGCATAGACGCATGTGTTTAATCTATATCTATATCTATCTATATATATACTACTATATATTAAAAAGAAAACACCTTTTATTTTTAGAAATGTTACAAAATCAACTTACAACATTATATACATAATGTACAAGTATATAAATATAATTAGAAACTAATTCATACATAATTTAATACTCATTATTAAAACTAATTAAAACTCATTATTAAAACTAATTAATACGTAATATTAAAACTAACTAATACATAATTTAATACTCATATTAAACTAATTAATACATAGTAATATTAATACACACTTTAAAAATTATTAATACACCACGTTTCTTAAAAATACTATTATTTATTCACATTGTACAATAATTAAAATAATATATATCTACTAGATCGTACATATTGTCTACCTAAAATGACGAGGTTCAACTGGAAACCAGAAACGGGAGTCACAGTCGGTTCAACTAGCCAATAAAAATCGTCAGAAGACGAACCGGAGAGGACCCACCAAAACTGATAAAAACGGAACCATTAAATTATATTGTACTACTTTTTGAACAGCACACAAATCTGTCCTACTTCTACTAGATGGGTACCAGCGCGTTGCAGTTGCGGGTACCCTGTAATATAAGTTTCAGTCAATAATAATTCAATTTTATGTTCCTTACAATGATAGCTCGAAAAACGACAACTAAAGGTTTAAGTAACTTTATCTAATTGTCTAGTTTAATCGATGGTGGCCCCCGGTTGAACCGTTGGCCTGGTTATGTATTCAAAACTATATATACTATCATTTTACATAAACAACATATGTATATATGCTTTTATTGATATATATGCTTTAAATTATTGTATATTGTGAATATAAAATTGTATATTTAAGTAATGGGGTGTATTAATTATATATTAATTAGTGTTGAGTAATTTTGAAAAAACAATTGGATGGAGTGACATTTGTATAATGTGTCTTTTATTTGTAGATTATGATAATAGGGTGTTTTAATTATAATTTTAATAATATTTAATTATAATATTAAATGTAATGTGTTGTATTAAATGAAATTAATTGTGTATTACAATGTTATTATTTCTATTTATTAGAGTAAGTTGATTTTGTAACATTTCAATAAAAAGAATTGGTTTTCTTTAATATATATTAGAGACAATGTTACAAGATTTTGGTACAAACCTTTACAACCCAAAAATTTCATAAATTTATTTCTGTATTAATTGATTGACAATACACATTAAATGACAAAATTAATACAAATTAATACGTAACATCTACAAATGATTATTGTTATAAATTCTAATTTTTTAGATACAATTATTTAAATTGTTTGCTAATGTAAGTTTAATATCAAATTTTCGTGTTTGATTTTGAACAATTTTTTTTATAAATTTGTATTTTCGAAGACATATATCGTTTATGTATATATATAGTACAAATTTAGTGAAATACTTATCATTTTGCTAATTAATTCAATTAAATCGTACACATTAAAGTAGGAAGATTTTAAGGTCATTATGATGTATGAAAACGTGTTAACGTATAAAGTAAGAAGATATTCTATATTTATATGTTATATAATATTACGATATTATATAGATTTGTAAATAACTTTCACCATCAATCATTACAATAATATGAAATGGTTTATTATTTCTCAAAGTTATTTCAACTTAAATCTATCGCTCATTCCTTTCTTTTTACAACAAATACATCATATTGTACAACCACCAGCTTTTTGTTTACATAATTTAATACTACTCATTAATACATAATTGAATACTCATATTAAAACTAATTAATGAAGGTTTATATAGTTCATAACAATTACACAAAACCCTAAACGAGATCAAAACACACATATAGCGGAAGCGATTTAACAAGATCACAATAACACAATTATAATTAATCGAATTAGGGTTACATACCTTTTCGCTAAAGCAAATCCACAAGATAAAGAACGAATAACCAGTTAGGGTTTATAACAAACACCACCAAGATACAGTCTAAAGTAAGACTATATTACGTTCTTGTACACACGTAATACAACGAGCTAACCGCGATTCTAGCACGTGTAAACCGAGCTTCTACGCTTGTGGAAAATCTACCCAACAACCCTAAAGAGGGGCTAGGACTATATTATAAGTAAAACTGAAAGAACAAGAAAACCAACTGAAACCCTTTGTGGGTTTCTTGTTGCAATCGACCAAAGAGAGAGAGGAAGGGAAGGAGTGAAGAATTATGAGGGGGAGGGGTTGTTTATATAGGCCTGGTAATTCTTGTAGCCCAAGTAAAAACAAATAAAAGGAAAGTTTTCCTTCCCCCTTGTCCCTTAACCGACGGTCGAACACCCCCTTGTGGGTTGTTCTGGAACCTTATTTGCTTCTTCCTTTTAATTCCACAACGCTCGTTAATACTTAACTCTTAAATATTTAACGGTCGTTAAAGTTGTAGCTCGGTTTAGTTTAATAAATATAATAATTATATTTATTAAATAAATTAACTCTTTACGTATTTAGTGTAATCATTTAATCTTGAGTTTGATCCTATCACACGACTATTAAATATAAGTCCATAAACTTTCAGCTCCCACTTGGACTTATTTCGAATATCACGATTACATTCTAGTGTCTAGTTACACTAGCAATGTCTCTAGTACAACTCAAGTAAGGTCTCCTAGATAAAACCTTTTAATGTTTCATCATTATTATTATCCTTTTATTTCTAATACAACATTAATAAGGAATGGATCCGTGACAATCCGTCAATTTCAGGTCGTTATTTTAATCTCGACTATTAAATATTATATATTTACTTTAATGAGAATTTTAAATTATCTACTAACCGAGAAGGTTATAGTTTGAAACTTAATGTAAGAATGTCGTTTAGATGAAAATCGACAAGAAATACATTAAGTATCGATATTATATTCTCAAATTATCATATGAATTATTTTATTGTATTTATTTTTATTTCTCGTGTTTTACGTTTTAACGAATGACGAGAACTATTAGTGATCGCGATACCGACGGATGCCCGAAAATTTACATTTTATTATCGATTGTCTCGATATTTAATATTTTCGACTTTTCGATCTAATTACGTTTTAAGTCGTGTCGAAGCTATATTATTATATTTATGAAACGTTTTAACTTTTGACAAGTATTTTTACGAAACCCGAGTCCCATAAATATTTTTAAATTTGACTAATAATCATTTTCTACCCTTTTAAATTATTTAATTACTTTTTGGTCCAAAACTATACCTTATTGGTAAAACTAGTCCCTCCACTACCAATATTATTTAAACAATTTTCACCTAACTACTTCTACTACTTCTCATTTCATAAAAAAACACACAACCCTCTCTTCCCCTTTGTGTTTCCGTCCACCCCTAGCCCCAAAATCATCAAAATTTGTTGATTTCTACTTTGGATCTTCCAAAAATAAAACAAGTCCCTATCTTAAAATCAAAAGGTGATCATGTTGATGCAAAATTTTCTTACATGCATGAAGTTTGAAGTTTTGATAAAAACAAGAAATTTTGAAGGTATTTTTATAATATGCATGTAATGATCTTGAAAACATCATGTTATTTTGATGATAAAAGTTTGATTTTAATTTGGGTTTTTATTTATTTGATTCATACAAGTGTTAGGATGAATATATGTTGTTATTAGGGGTATAGGATGATGAGAAAAGTGGTTAGAATTGGCTAAAAATATGATTTTGTATGAGTTTTTAGTAGGTAATTTTGGGCAGTGACTTTAAGGCAGATTTTGGATGTCTTAAGTTTGATTATTTGTTTAACTAATGAGATAGGGTTGTAGAGAATTTCGTTAGCTTCGATTTGATATAAAGTTGGACTTCCAACTCCAAACGAGTGCGAAGTTACAATAGTTTTAGTATTCGTGTACCGGGAGACGAGTATCGGCACAATTCGAAAATTGTTGTCGATATTTGGATCGAATCTCGAGGACTATAGAATGAGTTTTAAAAATTTTCAAAGACTGATGTTAAAGTTTAAACCTCAGTTCATGAGTCTATTTTCAAACCCGAGTGTCGGTTTTATAAATGGAATTATTTAGATATGTCAAAATGGTTTTATAAGTCAAAGGCGTAAATCTGTCCGGTTTTTATAACACGAAGGTGTGTCGGGCAGAAGGTCTTAGAAGTAATATTTTTGAATGAATTTTAAACTGAGTCTTATTCATATTATATGTGAGTTTTTGGCCAAGTTTCGTCAAAATCGGACAAGTCTAGATAGGGTAGATTGGTGTGTACATTTGGAGTGTACATGCTGATTGGTATTTTGGACACATAGTCCAATGCTTATGTGGCGTGAGTTGAGTATTCACTATTGGACATGGTGATTTACTCAAGTATTAAGTCATTATATAAATGACTTAGCTACTGGTCCGAGTGAAGTAAAATGATATTTAACTTGCATTGACTTGGCGTCTTATGACGGGTCAATGTCGAGAGTGCAAGTGTTTAAAAGAATAAATGTTGAATAAAAAGGGTATAGTAATATCACTTGTATCGTTATATTTTTCGGGATTGTCATGGTTTGGTAATTTTGATTTTTATATTATTTAAGTATGATTTATACTTGAGTCGATTATTAACGAACGCGCCTTATTGGCTAAGGTGAGTCTATAACCTCGCTTTTAACATGTTTACTTGTTTTATAAGACCCGCGAGGGGGATAACATGCTTGTTTTATAAAAATAAAGGGTACAACGAGAAGTTGTGGAAACTCTACTTATTAGAAAAGCATTTAATATAAACGAAGGGTACAACGAGAAGTTGTGGTCAACCCTCTTTGTTTTAAAAATTGAACACAAGGAATCCGATTGTATGTTTAGATGAAAGTTATTACATAAGTTTGTTTAGCCTTAAAAGACCCATGAATCGTGAATTGTTAATCGAAGTAACGCTAATGCTATGGATAGATCTATCGTGGTGACGCCCAGTCCGGTCGCGACTAGCTATCGCGTGGTGTTGTGATGCACTAGTAATGAAACATCGGATGCATTGTATAAGAGAAATATACGCACTTGGCTAGGTGTGTTGGACTGAAATAATATATGTTAACGTTCAATGTCACGAGGCTTATGTAATGACACCGATAATTATGTATGTACAACATAATTGTCTTTGATAAATTATTAACCATGGAAGGTTATTTTGAATACTTGTGTTCTCTTTATTTAAATTAAACTCTATAGATACACTCGGCAAATTTTGCTGACTTTTTAGCATGGTTTATCTCAGGTCCATTGGGAAGGCACTCAAGGAAGGCGATTTCGTGAAGCTTGCTTATTTGAAATGTTTTGGCCCGCTTTTATAAATTATATCCATTCAAATAATTTTTACCATTTACTAGGTTTTGTAAACTTGAAGTTATCTGGGACCGTGTATGAAATTGTACTTTTATTGAATGAAAATGAATGGATGTTTACTAAAACTACTTATTTTGAGCCGTTTTCTATGATTATGAGATTGAACCATGATAGTAACACCCAATGACCCTTCCGCTGTTATGACCGAAATTTGGGGGTGTTACAGATTGGTATCAGAGCTCAAGTTATAGAGAACGAAAAGATTTTCCAAAAATGAATTTTTGAAATCTTTTAACTAAAACTGTTTCAAGCGAAACCTCCAAGTTGCCAATGGACGAGAATGAAAGTATTTATATATATGGGATTATATATATGTTGTAATCTTTATCGAATATTTGAACTTGTGAATTACAAGGTATGTTTTCATTTATTTAATTATAAATAATAATTTTATACTTATACGAGATTTATACGACGTAGATTGTCACGAAGCCACCCTAGTCATTTTAATGCTAGCGCTGAAGCTATTCCTGAAATGAATCATGTTATTCTCGAGACTAACTAAGTTGTGGATATACATAATCCCAACGAAATGGTTAATATTCGTGCTGATATTCTTTTGGTTACAAAGATTTTGATTTCCTTGGTTCTTATTCTTGATTTATCGATCCGTTCATTTCGTTTAGTAAATTTAATTTGCATTTTCATTAATCTTCGACATTATACTGTTTTGATAGAAATAAGTTTGTCTGAGATGGTACTATTGATTGTTAGGAATTGAGATTGATTGTTATGGTGTTCACATGCCAACCAGGATTCCATATCATATCACTGATCATTTTCTGTTAAATCAGTTTCTCATTTGTTTCGATCTTGATCTTTTACGTTGAGCTGGCGATGCTTAAATAAACTGATTTATAATCGTTGAAATAAATTGACTATTTATTTGAACAAGGAAATAATAAATTGTTGAACTACAAATTTCTGAATCTTATTTGGAAGGACTTGATCAATCCATGGAAATAATGATTCATAAACGTGTGGGCTTAAGCATATAGCATATGTGTGATTAAACTCTTATTGACTCATATTTTGTTTGCTCGATTCATTCTTTGATTTTGTTCCTCTAATTCCTTGATCGTGAGATGGTTGTATTGGGGCTTTTCCAAAAACCACCAATTGAGGAGGATATCAAGCATCTCTAAAAGACACTGAAGAAATCTTCTTCTTGTGGGACCGAGGAGCCTTCTTAGCCATGTGAATTACCTAGTAACTCTTGTGTTTTAGCTTATCAATTGTAGTATCTTTCAAATCACCAACTAAACTGTGACAACAGTTAGTAGGACTAGTCTTTTAAGTTGTATGGCATTAGACGATGATTATCTATAATGTTTGACAATACAACTTGTACTAGTTTGTGATCAATGGAATGACTATCTTTTGATTCCTAATTCTACATCATTTTATTATTATCTTTCTTTGCCTTTCTCATCTATATTCCTGTGGTATAACGCAATCATTGAATGAATACTCATTATGATTTGATTTGCGTTACACAAGACTCATCAGTCAATGAAAGCTATGACTGAAGCACGAATGTGCCAAGTTATTAGTGAATAAGTTGTTGTATCTTTAGATGAATTCATGGCCAACATGAATGATGGATCTGGAACTGGAGCTGAAGTTAAAAACTGGTGGAACTGGAACCGGTGGAGCTGAAGCTGGAGCCGATAATGTTCGTGGTACGGGTGGAACAAATGTGCCCGAAGTTAGAGGCTATAACTACACTTCATTCATTAAGTGCAAACAGTAGACTCTTAAGGAGACTAAATATGATGGAGGATTGTGTCAGTTGTTGAAAAGCTGGCGTCAGTCTTTCGAATCATTGACCCTAATCAGGAGGATAAGGTGCAGTTTGAAATCGCTACTCTCCAAGGCCGTGCATTAATTTGGTGGGATGGCAGACTTGCTTCCATAGGTATCGTTACATATGGGACACCATGGACTAAGGTGAGAAAGCGGTTAACTGAGGAGCTTGTCCTCGAAGTATTTCCAAAGTATGGAGAAAGTGTTGTACAATCTTAGACTGAAGGGAACTAAAATTGGTAGATATATCAAGTGTTTCCACAAGTTGACTCCTTTATGTCCAAGAATTGTGGAACCCGAACCGTCAAGGTCAAGCAGTATATTCACGGCTGACCAAGAATAAATGCGGTGATGTGACTTCTTCTAAGCCATTTACTATTTGTGAAGCTGTCTACATGGCTTATTAGCTCGTGGGACACATAATCCAAGGCAAGGCTGATGAGGTTACTAAAGGGAAAAATAATTCCAAATTGAAAATTCTTTTCGTGCATTAGAGCTCGTAAGTATATCGAAGAAGGTTGTGGATTATTCATGGCTTAGGTATCGTAGAAGGAATTGTAAAGAAAGTGAGTAGAGATATTGTAGTCATTTGTGACCATCCCGAAGTGTGTTTCTGGAAGATTTTCCAAGGCTTCCGCCTCCAAGGCAAATAGAATTCCTAATTGATCTAATTTCTGGTGTTGCAGCTGTGGTACATGAGCCATATTTATTAGCACCCTCTGGGTTGAAGTAGTTATTGTGCAGTATTAAGAACTATCTGATAGAGGTTTTATTCGACCGAGCTAGTCAGTTTGTAGAACTCCTATTCTATTCGCTAAGAAGAAAGATGATTCGTTTCGTATGTGTATCGATTACCGAGAGCTGAATAGGTTAACGATCAAGAATCGTTATCCGTATCCAAGAATTGATGATCTATTTGATCAACTTCATGATTCTCGTGTGTTCTCTAAGATTGATCTTCGTTCTAGTTACCATCAACTTCGCATACGCGAGGGAGATATTCCTATTACGGCGTTTAGAACTCGTGATGATCATTATGAGTTTAGTGTTATGCTTTCTGGTTTGACTAGTGCACCTGCTGTATTCATTGACTTAATGAACCATATGTGTAAGCCGTATCTTGATAAATTCGTGATCGTTTTCTTTAATGATATTCTAATCTGCTCTAAGAGTGAGGAAGAACATGCCGAACACTTAAGGATTATCTTGAATTTGTTAAAGAACGAAAATTGTACGCGAAACTCTCAAAGTGTGATCTTTGGCTTAGTTCTGTACAATTTCTTTGACATGTGATTGATAAAAGTGGGGTACATGTTGATCCTACAAAAATCGAAGCCATCAAAAATTTGAATGTTCCAACTATTCCAACTGAAGTACGACAATTTCTAGGTTTGGCTGGTTACTACTGAAGGTTTATTGAAGGATTCTCTTTGATATCAAAAACCATTAACTAAGCTAACTAAAAAGAATGAACCGTATGTGTGTGGCATTGATGAAGAGAAAGCTTTTCAAACCATGAAAAGAAAACTCTGCAGCACGCTGATCTTATTGTTACCTGAAAGAACTAATGGTTTTGTTGTTGATCGTGATACATCTCCTATATGATTTGGAGTTGTTTTGATTGTGTATGCTTGTAGGAAACCCAGGAAGAATGAGGAAACTACACAACCCACGACTTGTAATTGGGTGCGGTGATTTTACTCTTCGACTATTGAAACATTAATTGTATGGCACTAATGTACGGTATCCACCAATAGTAAGAGCCTACAATGTGTTCTGGAATAAAAGAGGTAAATAAGCCTTTAAGTGATTGTCATTGTGTTATTCGTTAACATTTGGAGGTAGGAGCAAATTACAATGGACTTCATTGTTAAGCTCTTGAAAACTCAGTCTGTATATGATTCAATTTGTGTCAATGTTGACCGAATGACTATTGCTCATTTCATTCTGACAAATAAATGATCGTGCGAACTAAGAACCGTTGTTAACTGGTCGTAGTAGACATGAAAGTTATGATAATGTGAAGCGAAAACCCTTGGAATTCGGGGTAGGTGGAAAAGTTATACCAAAACTATCACCATGAAAAGGGTGTTATATATTTTGGAAAGCGTGGGAAGTTAAGTCCCCGTTGGTTTGGACCATTCGAGTTGATATCGAAAGTGAGTCCCGTGGCATGAAAACTTAAATTACCTTGAGAGCTACAAGGAATTCACAATACCTTTCATATGTCGAACTTAAAGAAATTTCTTTTCGACGAAGATCTTATTATCTCTCTTGATGAAGTATGAATCGACGGAAAGTTGCATTTCATCAAAGTACTTGTTGATATTATCGATAAGGAATTTACACAACCGAAGCAAAGTCGTATTCCTATTGTCAAGTCTGATGGAAGTCAAGACGAGGACCAAAAATACGTTTAACCCTTTGATTTTAACGAGCGATCTAGGAAGAACGCAAGTTGATCTTCGGGACGAAGATCCCAATTTGGTGGGGATAATGTGACAATCCGTCAATTTTAGGTCGTTATTTTAATCTCGACTATTAAATATTATATATTTACTTTAATGAGAATTTTAAATTATCGGCTAACCGAGAGGGTTATAGTTTGAAACTTAACATAAGAATGTCGTTTAGATGAAAATCGACAAGAAATACATTAAGTATCGATATTATATTCTCAAATTATCATATGAATGATTTTATTGTATTTATTTTTATTTCTCGTGTTTTACGTTTTAACGAATGACGAGAACTATTAGTGATCGCGATACCGACGGATGCCCGAAAATTTACGTTTTATTATCGATTGTCTCGATATTTAATATTTTCGACTTTTCGATTTAATTACGTTTTAAGTCGTGTCGAAGCTATAGTATTATATTTATGAAGCGTTTTAACTTTTGACAAGTATTTTTACGAAACTCGAGTCCCGTAAATATTTTTAAATTTGACTAATAATCATTTTCTACCCTTTTAAATTATTTAATTACTTTTTGGTCCAAAACTATACCTTATTGGCAAAACTAGTCCCTCCACTACCAATATTATTTAAACAATTTTCACCTAACTACTTCCACTACTTCTCATTTTATAAAAAAAAACACACAACCCTCTCTTCTCCTTTGTTTTTCCGTCCACCCCTAGCCCCAAAATCATCAAAATTTGTTGATTTCTACTTTGAATCTTCCAAAAATAAAACAAGTCCCTATCTTAAAATCAAAAGGTGATCATGTTGATGCAAAATTTTCTTACATGCATGAAGTTTGAAGTTTTGATAAAAACAAGAAATTTTGAAGGTATTTTTATAATATACATGTAATGATCTTGAAAACATCATGTTATTTTGATAATAAAAGTTTGATTTTAATTTGGGTTTTTATTTATTTGATTCATACAAGTATTAGGATGAATATATGTTGTTATTAGGGGTATAGGATGATAAGAAAAATTGTTAGAATTGGCTAAAAATATAATTTTGTATGAGTTTTTAGTAGGTAATTTTGGGCAGTGACTTTAAGGCAGATTTTGAATGTCTTAAGTTTGAATATTTGTTTACCTAATAAGATAGGGTTGTAGAGAATTCCGTTAGCTTCGATTTGATATAAAGTAGGACTTCCAACTCCAAACGGGTGCGAAGTTACAACAGTTTTAGTATTCGTGTACCGGGAGACGAGTATCGGCACAATCCGAAAATTGTTGTCGATATTTGGATCGAATCTCGAGGACTATAGAATGAGTTTTAAAAATGTTCAAAGACTGATGTTAAAGTCTAAACCTCAGGTCATGAGTCTATTTTCAAACCCGAGTGTCGGTTTTATAAATGGAGTTATTTAGATATGTCAAAATGGTTTTACAAGTCAAAGGCGCAAATCTGTCCGGTTTTTATAACACGAAGGTGTGTCGGGCAGAAGGTCTTAGAAGTAATATTTTTGAATAAAATTTAAACTGAGTCTTATTCATATTATATGTGAGTTTGTGACCAAGTTTCATCAAAATCAGACAAGTTTAGATAGGGTAGATTGGGGTGTACATTTGGAGTGTACATGCTGATTGGTGTTTTGGACACATAGTCCAATGCTTATGTGGCGTGAGTTGAGTATTCACTATTGGACATGGTGATTTACTCAAGTGTTAATTCATTATATAAATGACTTAGCTACTGGTCCGAGTGAAGTAAAATGATAGTTGACTTGCATTGACTTGGCGTCTTATGACGGGTCACTGTCGAGAGTGCAAGTGTTTAAAAGAATAAATGTTGAATAAAAAGGGTATAATAATATCACTTGTATCGTTATATTTTTCGGGATTGTCATGGTTTGGTAATTTTGATTTTTATATTATTTAAGTATGATTTATACTTGAGTCGATTATTAACGAACGCGCCTTATTTGGTAGGTTGAGGTTTTCGTGTTGAAACGGGCATCACTAATCGTCGGCGATCGTCTCATTACCACTATTGGCTAAGGTGAGTCTATAGCCTCGCTTTTAACATGTTTACTTGTTTTATAAAACCCGCGAGGGGGATAACATGCTTGTTTTATAAAAATAAAGGGTATAACGAGAAGTTGTGGAAACTTTACTTATTGGAAAAGCATTTAATATAAACGAAGGGTACAGGAGGAATCCGCCCAAGGAGGGGCTCGCGTCTGATTCTACATATTGATCGTTAAAAGAAAAATTTTGAAATGAGAAGTTGTGGTCAACCCTCTTTGTTTTAAAAATTGAACACAAGTAATCTGATTGTATGTTTAGATGAAAGTTATTACATAAGTTTGTTTAGCCTTAAAAGACCAATGAATCGTGAATTGTTAATCGAAGTAACGCTAATGCTATGGATAGATCTATCGGGGTGATGCCCAGTCTGGTCGCGACTAGCTATCGCGTGGTGTTGTGATGCACTAGTAATGAAACATCGGATGCATTGTATAAGAGAAATATACGCACTTGGCTAGGTGTGTTGGGCTGAAATAATATATGTTAACGTTCAATGTCACGAGGCTTATGTAATGACACTGATAATTATGTCCGTACAACATAATTGTATTTGATAAATTATTAACCATGGAAGGTTATTTTGAATAATTGTGTTCTCTTTATTTAAATTAAACTCTATAGATTCACTCGGCAAATTTTGCTGACTTTTTAGCATGTTTTATCTCAGGTCCATTTGGAAGGCACTCAAGGAAGGCGGTTTCGTGAAGCTTGCTTATTTTATATATTTGGTCCGCTTTTATAAATTATATCCATTCAAATAATTTTTACTATTTACTAGGTTTTGTAAACTTGAAGTTATCTGGGACCGTGTATGAAATTGTACTTTTATTGAATGAAAATGAATGGATGTTTACTAAAACGACTCATTTTGAGCCGTTTTCTATTATTATGAGATTGAACCATGATAGTAACACCCAATGACCCTTCCACTGTTATGACCGAAATTTGGGGGTGTTACAGGATCTCAGCCATTCCTTTCATTCTCGTTCACAGATTCAACAAGATTACCAAAACAAATTTGGTTGTGGCCACACAAACATCTTACTAATCCCACGAGGGGCCCAACTGTATTAAAACTCTAAAACAACATGGGAGGAAATAAATCCCATATTTACTACAAGCAAAACCAATGAATTTTGCAACACTTTTGAAAATAATCCTTATAGCTACCAGTTACGTTTAGCGTTAGATTATTCCACAAAAACGCACTAGATTCAAAACAGTTTTGTGGTATCTCAGGTCTAAGGATAACTATTTATGATTTACTTGATGACAAAGATCCACAAAGTAAAATCATATAGTTGGGATAAGTCCAATATCTGATTCATCGAATATCATCCAAACTCGACCAATATACTATTTTTCCCCTCCGTCTTATGAAGATACAAATAGAAGTGATAAATGTTATGGCACCTACTATTACAAAAACAATTACTATGATCACAGTTCGTGTCTTGCTTGTATTATTTCTTGCAAAAAGAAATAAAAAAATTATCTGAATAGTAATATTAGTGTCCGTTCGTAGGTGTAAACTGAAAGTTTAATGGAGTTATATTTAAATAGTCGTGTGTTAGGATCGAACTCGGGATTACGGGATTGCACACATTATGTAAAGGGTTTATTTATTTAATAAATATATTTTATATTTATTAAATTAAACCGAAGCTTAACTAACGATCGTTAATAATTAAAAGTTAAGTATAAACGACCGTTGTGGAATTAAATAGAAGAGAAAAGAAGGAAACGGGAAAGTTCCGGAAGACCCCATGGGTGGGCTTCCACCGCCGGTTATACAAGGCCCAAGAGGGGGATTTTGTTTCCTAATTGGTTTATTACTTGGAGAATAAGATTTGCCAAGGCCTATATAAACAATCCCATAGCCTTTATAATTTTTATCCCATTCTCTCTTTCTCTTCACCCTCCTGCGATCACATAGCCAAACGCACCTTAGGGTTTCGTTTGGTTTATTTGATTTGTTTGGTTTATATTTCAAATCAACTCCAAAGGAAAAACACCTTTTTTAGGGTTCCTTTTATCTTTTGGTTTTGGTTTAGCAATAATCTAGTCCTAGCCCCTCTCTAGGGTTGTTGGGTAGATATTCCACAAGCATAGAAGCTCGGTTTACACGTGCTAGAATCACGGTTAGCTCGTTGTATTACGTGTGTACAAGAACGTAATGTAGTCTTACTTTAGACTACATCTTGGTAATGTTCGTCATAAACCCTAATTGGTGATTCGTTGATGATCTTGTGGATCTTCGCTAGGATAAAGGTATGTAACCCTAATTCGATTAATTATAATTGTGTTATTGATTATGATCTTGTTAAATCGCTTCCGCTATGTGTGCTTTGATCGATATTAGGTTTTTTAATAATTGTTATGAACTTCATAACCTTCGGTGGTATCAGAGCCGTTTTAACATGTTATAATTATCGAGATCTAAAGATTGTTTTTTAACTAATAATTGTTTTGAGTTAAAAACTACATGTTTTTTTTGAAAAGAAAATTTAGGGTTTTGGTTTTGTTTGTTTTTTTTAAATTCGATTTAAAAAAAAGGTCGGTTTGTTTTGTTTTTTTTAGCCGATTATAAATTTAAAAAAAAAGATAGTTTTTTTTGTGAAACCCTAAAATTGCATGTTTTGATCTTTAGATAATTACATGATTAATTGTTATGTCATGTATTTAAGGTTACGATCCATAGTGATTTAATTAATTGTTAAGTAATTTGGGTGGAACTTGATGAATTGCATGATTAATTGTTATGTTATGTGAATTCATGTTTTGATCCGTAGAGATTTAATTGTTAAGTTATGTGGGAGATCCGTGATGAACATGCATGTTTCCATGGATCATATGTTTTATGTGGTAATTGTTACGTGTTTTGTTGCATGCTTTATTTGATTCAATAAATCTAAAACTAGGGAAGACTTTTATATGAATATAAAAACCTAGATTTGATATTATTTATTGAATAAATCGTATGCATGTGGCTATTTGATTTATTTATTGCACATATAAATTGTTATTATGTGTTTATGATTTAGTTTTTTTTGTAACTACTTGTTTTCATACGTCTTATATTGATTGTATGTTGTATACAAGGGTAATTTTTTTAAGAAAATTAATATGGACTAAATCATATCAAAATTAATGAATTGTTTTGAGATCTAATTGACATATGATTTGCGTTGATTGGAATTGCAATAATAACTTAACGGCTACTCAACTTTGACAAACTATAAAGTGGGTATAACGCACTGCTGGTCATGAACCCGGTTAAGGAAGGAGGTGTTATGCTTCAGCGCTGACCAAATTCCCGGCTTGCCTGTGCGTCAAAGTTGAAATTACCTACGGTTATTATTTACATAATTCCTTAAGGATGATTTACTACAAATTCACATCCGAAACATAATGAATAAGGTTATTGCTTTGTGCTCTAGCCGAGTTCTAGGAGACGTACGTTGTGAATAGTTGTGGGTAAAATCTTTAATTGGTTTAACCAATACCTAAACTTGCAATATATATGGCGGAAAATTAGTCTCACCAAAAGGTTTACTAAAAGTTTTTATTAAACTAATGTTATGGAGATGTATGCATGCTTCTCCATGCATGATTTTGACATCGAAATTTATACCCTAAATTTAAAGTCATATGCCATCTAATTGACGAACACTTGAAGTTACAATTTTTGTCATATGAGATTCTGGACGATGTTGTAATGGAGAGAAAACTTCATGACTGAATAAGATTGCACATGAAGGTTTTACGTTCTTTAGATTAGTCGACTTAATTGAGTTACTCAGTAAGATCTGGAAACTTAAGGCATAAAGAAGGGATGAAACATGTTACAATGAAAAATGACTTTTGGCAATGTAAATCCTCTAAATATCTAGAAATTACAAATTGGTTTGTCAATCATTGTTCGACAAGTTACCATCTTGAATACTTTCATTGCTAGCAGATCAACTGATGTGATGAAATTATGTCATTTTGGATTCTAGTTTTCAAGGAAAATATTATTGTTATTATTACCAGGGTAATTTTATTTTCTTGAATGGTATTATCAAAAATACTAAAATTGAATTTTGTAAATTCTTTTACAAATGTATTAATGCAACGTTACACCGTAAACGTGGTTTATTCATCCATTGATCTAAAACCGTATGGTTGAGGATAGAGTCAATTTAAAAGATAAACCTAAATTCTTTTCCATGAATGAAAAGGAGTAATAAGGATTTTAGAAATGTCTAATTCAAAATACATAACTCATAACAAACTTTAATAGTTAAGAAAAGTGCATTTTTGAGTTATTAAAAGTTACCACTAATTGGTTATAAGGAAAACTAGCATATTTTTAGTTGTGCTTTGACCATTTATAGGCACTACATACCATTGTGGGGTTGGTAGACCTATTAAGGAAGAAATTGCATGTCAAGTCTTTCAAGTTAAAAAGCATTTGATGGATAAGTCATCATTTACAAAGTAGAGTACACTCTTAAACACTATAAGTAATTGTTACGAATGTGTTTTTCAAAAGTGTAAGAAAGTAAACACAACACTAATTATTTTCACCGATTATGAAACATTTTCAATGTTATCAAGTTCAGTGGGAGAATTGTGTTGTATTACTGATTTTTAGTCTATTGAAACATTCTCTAATTCTGTGGGAGTTACAAGCCATGTTATCTTTAGTATGTCCTAAGATAATTACTTTCGAATTGTTGACACTATTATCTTCAAAGGATATGCATGTATTGATTCTTGTTGATTAAGTGTTTCTACATCTACTTGTAAAAGCTAATATATGTGACACAATCATATTTTTGTAGACAAACGTTAGACGTGATGTTTATCTAATATATGAGGTTGTTCCATGCACAAGTTGGAGAAATGAACATTGTGTGCAAGAAACAACTCAAAGATATGATTCTCTTGAATTCAAGATAAGAGACTAACAATCTAATTAATAATTAGATGAAAGTTAGATCATGTGTCAATATGATTAAAAGACTACTTAAAAGTATATATATCATTCACGTTAAGAGACACTTGTTGTTTTGATTTAGTCATATGAAAGCTTGGACTAAATTGTAAACACAAGGGTAAAATATCCACATGTCGTAAGATCGGACGTGGAACGTTTTGTAGTTTCTTAAAATGGATAATTCCTTGAATGACATAAATACATAAAGTAATCTTATTCTACTAAAGTAAAATATTTGTGTATTCTTGAAATTACATAAATAGACATAGTAGTGAATTAACTTGAAAATATTATTGAAACCTAGTGGTGTTCATAATTACTTTAGTTATACATGTTTATGATTTATTGAATAAAGTCACAAACATAAAGTCTTGAAAGACGTATAATATAAAGTAAGACGTTTATGTTTTAAAGACATGGAAATGAAGTGACTTTGTATTAGAAGTACTTGAGCATGCAAAATGGTTAGGAAATCTAGTATACCATTAAGATGATTTAGTTGGTATATAGGTAAGCCTAAAGATATATATTTATCTTAAATATTGTTAAGATTAACTTACAATATTTCCTAAATGAAATACATCATTGTTATGGTATGTTCATTTAGAGAATCAAAATTCTCAATATGATGGTGATGTTTGATTCAAGATAACTATATCTTCCTTTATTCCAAAAGATATCAAGGTTAGATAGTTGAGTATGACTTGAGCTAAGAAGATTAATAAGATACCATTATATATGGAATATTCACGTTATATCTTAAATGAAGTTTGGATTTTGCTAAACTACTTATGAAGTCGATTGTTAGAAAACAAAGAGTATGGAACTGCCATTGTGTTTTGTAAAATCCCACATAGACAACGTTGTAGTGTTGATCTATTTGCTATGTATTTAAAGAGTAATTTTAAGTTACTAAAAGCAAGTGGGAGTTTTGATCTTGAAAGATAAAATTACAAGATACATAATCTTCTGAAATACACTAGTAATTATCATGATGTAGGCTTGTAAATGCTAACTCTCAAGATAAAGGAATTTAAGTCATAGGTCCGCGAGGATATCTTGGATATGTGATTAATATGCTGAGAATTATGAGTTACAAATAATCGTTATGATTTGTTGCCAAATATTGAATTGGGTAAATTACTCATACTATGAACGTTATAGATGTTTTCCAATAAGATAATCAATTTTAGATTTGTTTTATCTAAAATAGTTTGACTAGAAATTGGAGATGAGTTTCGTCAAAAGAAGAAAAACGCCAATTGTGGTGGTTTAATCTTTGTGTCGAAATTATATGGACAAAATTGTACACATATTTAATGTATGTATTATGAATATATTATAAATCACACTTAAGTAATTAATTGTGATTGGGTATTCTTTCCTAAACACATTAAATGTATAAAGATTTTGATGGTCATATTTTAAATTGAAAAAATTGGATATGTATGAACTATTTATTGAATGACTACTTGAGGAAGGACTTAAGTAATCGAAATGAGTTTATTACTTCAAAATAAATCTTTGGAAAAGTACAAAATGCAATTATCCATTAATGGATAAAAGCATGCATCTAGAAGATTATTCTTATATTTAATTTGAAATCCAAGATTGGATTTAAATTTGAATAAGATGATTTTTGAGTATTCCTAAAAGCTAGTTGGAGTATTATGGTTATTTTCTTAAATTATATGTGTCAAATAGACATGTAAGAAAGTAAGTTTTCATTCAAATTAAATGTTGATTTGGTTTAGATTTGAGATGAAACTTTGCTTTGGAGATTTAGAAAATAAGATATACATAACCTTGGAACAAATAATATTTGTTTGTTTATGCGGTAGAAATACAACATAATATGCCATGTAGTAAATTTATATGGATATTTAGAACATGAAGAAATCTAAATCTGGTTTGAGAAATTCTCATGTGTGTCGTGTTGTATTTATATCATGCTTAAGATGCATGATGTTTTGAATATATTGATCTATTTAAAAGTTATTAAATAACTTGTGTAATGAATATTCCGAAAGAATATGTTTGGAAATAGAATAACATCCTAAATCTTGGATCGGCTTCCATATTCTATAGATGAATAATTTGTCAATCGTTGTGCAAATTATCATAGCCAACAAACTTGGAGGTTTGGTTGGAATCAAACATTACATAATATATATTAAAGGTAACGTATTTATATCTTTTATGACAAGTTGTAAAAATTTGAAAAGATATAATTGAGGTAACACTCAATATTAATCATGGGATCTTTGGAGATGACATGTTGATTAAAGTTGCATTATACATTAAAGAATTAGATTACTTTGAGATTCAAATATGTTTTGAAAGTTTAGGAAATTGGTGATCAAGGATGTTTCACAATTTTCATACTATGTGGCAATATCAAATTGTTTGAATGCATATGTACAAGAGTTTCAATGAAATGAATTCTTGAAGAAAGTATTCTCAAAATTCCAATAGGTCAAGATTGGTTATTTTATGCTTTGCCAAACAAGTATGAATGTCATTACTAGAGGCATGATGCATGTACCAATTTTATGCATTGATCTATATTGGTATTTAGATAAAGGATGTTTAAGACATTATTGAATTGATGACATAAAGATTGAGTTTCGTGTATTTTCTGTTATTTAATTTTGTGTCCTATTTTGCATGTTTTAATCCATGAATATTATACTATTTATAAATGTCTGTTGTCGATTAATAATATGGGAATATTATTAAACTAAGATAATTCAAAATAGTGACAGAGTATACTTGAATCAAATATTGGACTTATCCCAACTATATGATTTTACTTTATAGATCTTTGTCATCAAGTAAATCATAAATAGTTATCCTTAGACCTGAGATACCAGGAAACTGTCGTGGATCTAGTGCATTTCTGTGAAATAATCTAACGCTAAACGTAACTAGTAGCTATAAGGGTTATTTTCAGAAGTGTTGCAAAATTCATAAGTTTTGCTTGTAGTGAATATAGGATTTGTTTCCTTCAAATTATTTTGAAGTATAATACAGCTGGGCCCCTCGGGGGAGTAGTAAGATATTTGTGCGGCCGCACCCAAATTTGTTTTGGTGATCTTGCTATATCCGTAAACGAGAAACAAAATGGTTAATGTAAGGAATGACTGAGATCCATATCCTATTAACGTTGTATTTCAAATGAAAGGATAATAATAATGATAGTAAATCATTACAATGTTTTATCCTAGAGACCTTACTCGAGATCGGACTAGGGCATTGGCGTGTAACTAGACGTAAAGGGTTAATTTATTTAATAAATATATTTTATATTTATTAAATTAAACCGAAGCTTAACTAAAACGATCGTTAATAATTAAAGTTAAGTATAAACGACCGTTGTGGAATTAAATAGAAGAGAAAAGAAGGAAACGGGAAAGTTCCGGAAGACCCCATGGGTGGGCTTCCACCGCCGGTTATACAAGGCCCAAGGGGGGGATTTTGTTTCCTAATTGGTTTATTACTTGGAGAATAAGATTTGCCAAGGCCTATATAAACAATCCTATAGCCTTCATAATTTTTATCCCATTCTCTCTTTCTCTTCACCCTCTTGCGATCACATAGCCAAACGCACCTTAGGGTTTCGTTTGGTTTATTTGATTTGTTTGGTTTCTATTCCAAATCAACTCCAAAGGAAAAACACCGTTTTTAGGGTTCCTTTTATCTTTTGGTTTTGGTTTAGCAATAATCTAGTCCTAGCCCCTCTCTAGGGTTGTTGGGTAGATATTCCACAAGCATAGAAGCTCGGTTTACACGTGCTAGAATCACGGTTAGCTCGTTGTATTACGTGTGTACAAGAACGCAATGTAGTCTTACTTTAGACTACATCTTGGTAATGTTCGTCATAAATCCTAATTGGTGATTCGTTGATGATCTTGTGGATCTTCGCTAGGATAAAGGTATGTAACCCTAATTCGATCAATTATAATTGTGTTATTGATTATGATCTTGTTAAATCGCTTCCGCTATGTGTGCTTTGATCCATATTAGGGTTTTTAATAATTGTTATGAACTTCATAAACCTTCATAAACATCAAACAAAACATTATATGACTCAATAAGTTTTCTGATTTCATGAGAGAACATCAACATTTTAGTTTATTTTCTTCAAATCTTTATATAAGTGTGTAAACTTAATCAAATACGGTAACTTGCTCGAAATTTTCTTTTTACTTGGCTAGATAATGTAAACTGGATATCTTTTGCTTGTTGTTTTAATATGCACAATGAAGGTTTATATAGTTCATAACAATTATTTAAAACCATAAACAAGATCAAATCACACATATAGCGGAAGCGAATTAACGAGATCATAATTAACACAATTATAATTAACCGAGTTAGGGTTACATTCCTTTATCCTAGCAAGATCCACAAGACAACAGAACAATCACCGGTTAAGATTAATCACGAACACTAACAGGATATAGTCTAAAGTAAGACTATATCACGATCTTGTACACACGTAATGCGGCGAGTTAACCGTGAATCTAGCACGAACAAACCGAGCTTCCACGCTTATGGAGTATCTACCCAATAACCCTAGAGATGGGCTAGGACTAGATCTATTAAATAGCAAAATTGAAAACCGAAACCCTAATTGAGGGGGTGTTTGGCCGGCGGTTTAAGAGCAAGAGAAAGAGGGAGAGAGATGTGAATTATGAAGGCAAGGGTTTGTTTATATAGCCTTGGAAAACTTTTCCTCCAAGTTTAAAAACAAATTAGGAAGCAAAATCTTTTCCCTTCCCTTCTTGTTCCCTTAGGCTAACGGTTCACAAGGCCCATATGGGGATTCCGGAACTTTTCCGATTTCCTTCTTTTAGCTTCTATTTAATTTCCATAACAGTCGTTTAACACTTAACTTTTAATTATTAACGATCGTTAGTTAAGCTTTGGTTTGATTTAATAAATATAATAAATATATTTAATAAATAAATTAACCCTTTACGTAATGTGTGCAATCCCTTGATCCCGAGTTCGATCCTATCTCACGACTATCGATTTTAAGTCCATAAACTTTCAACTCCCACTTGGACAAAATTCGAATATCGTGATCACATTGACTAGCGTCTAGTTACACTAGCAATGTCACTAGTACAACTCGAGTAAGGTCTCCTGGACAAAACCTCTTAATGATATATCATCATTATTATTATCCTTTCATTTCAAATACAACGTTAATAAGGATATGGATCTCAGTCATTCCTTTCATTAACCATTCTGTTTCTCGTTTACGGATATAGTAAGATTACCAAAACACATTTGGGTGTGGCCACACAAACATCTTACTACTCCCCCGAGGGGCCCAACTGTATTTATACTTCAAAATAATTTGAAGGAAACAAATCCCATTTTGACTACTTGCAAAACACATGAACTTTGCAACACTTCTGAAAATAACCCTTATAGCTACCAGTTACGTTTAGCGTTAGGTTATCTCACAGAAATGCACTACATTCAATGCAGTTTTCTTGTATCTCAGGTCTAAAGATAACTATTAATGATTTACTTAATGACAAAGATCCATAAAGTAAAATCTAGTTGGGATAAGTCCAATATTTGATCCATCAAATATCATCCAAAATTGACAAATATACTTTCAAGTATACTCTGTCACTATTTTGAATTATCTTAGTTTAATAATACTCCCATATTATTAATCGACAACAGAAATTTAGAAACATCATAATGCTCATGGATTAAAACATGTAAAATAGGATACAAAATCAAATAACAGAAAAATAGACGAAATCCAATCTTTATTTCATCAATTCAATAATGTCTTACATCCTTTATCCAAAATACTAATCAACAGATTTATTGCATTAATTCGCTAGCTAGTTGCAGCCCAATAGCTTTGGCATGCTTAACTACCTTTGGCCTATATAAAGCCTTAGTAAAAGGATCAGCTACGTTATCATCTGTGTGAACTTTTATTAATTTTATTTCTCGAGCATCCACTTGTTCTCGAATGTAGTTATATCTATGTTTAAAGTGTCTGGCGCCTTTCATAACTCCAGGGTCACTGGCGAATATTATTGCCGCAGAATTGTCGCAATATATATCAATAGGTTCTTTAATTGAAGGCATCACTCCAAGATCCCCAATAAACTTCCTAATCCAAACAACTTCCATTGCAGCTTCTGAAGCGGCCATGTACTCCGATTGAGTTGCATGCATAGCAATGGTTTTCAGCTTACTGCTCTTCCAGTCAACTGCTTCTCCATTGATGAAAAACACGTAACCCGACTGAGACTTCGTATAGTCTTTATCACATTGCTAGGACGCATCACAAAACCCTGTTACATTCAATTCTGTGTCTGGTTTACCCCCAAATAACAAAAACATATCTTTCGTACTCCTCAAATACTTTAGAATATGCTTAACAGCTGTCCAGTGGAACTTTCCTGGATTCTGTTGGTATCTACTGACCAAGTTCTGAGCAAACGCCACATCAGGCCTTGTGCATCTCACAAAATTCATGATAGATCCTACAGCCGAAGCATAAGGCACCTTTCGCATGTAAGCCACCTCTTCGGGTGTTGATGCATCTTTCTCATGACTTAATTTATGCTTAACCTCCATCGGTTGAAAACCTTTCTTAGAGTTGTGCATGTTATATTTCTTCAATATCTTATTTATGTAAGCATCTTGACTAAGACCAATTAACCGCCTACTCCTATCTCGATAGATTTTAATTCCCAGAATATATGCAGCATCTCCCAAATCCTTCATAGAAAAACATTTACCAAGATAATCCTTAACTTCCTTAAGTCTTGGAATGTTACTTCCCATGATTAATATGTCATCGACATATAAAATTAGGAACACTACATTACTCCCACTAGCTTTGCGATACACACATGGCTCATCACGATTTTGAATAAATGCGAACTTTTTAATTTCTTCATCAAATCGCTTATTCCATTGACGTGATGCTTGCTTCAAACCATAAATAGATCTTTGAAGTTTGCATACGCGCTTTGGATATTTAGGATCAACGTACCCTTCCGGTTGTTGCATATAGATGTCTTCATCTAAGCGACCGTTCAAGAAGGCAGTTTTAACATCCATTTGCCATATCTCATAGTCATAGTATGCTGCTATAGCTATGAGAATCCTAATAGCTCGTAAGTCTGCTACCGGAGAAAATGTCTCCTCGTAGTCTACGCCAAAAGTTTGTGTAAAATATTTAGCTACTAAACGTGCTTTATAGGATTGTATTTCACCATCCATGTCGGTTTTCTTCTTGTAAATCCACCTATTTTTCACTACTTTAGCATTTTTAGGCGCGTCTACAAGAATCCAAACATCGTTGATTTCCATGGATTTCATTTCCTCATTCATCGCAACTATCCATTTTGATTTTTCTGGATCAAGCATTGCGGATCGATAGTTAGCAGGTTCACCAAGATCCCCTACTTCCTCCTCATCACCCTCTATGTAAAGACATAGTGTGCTTGGCACACGTATGGTTCTTTTAGACCTACGTGGAGGAATTAATTCCGGTGGAACTCCCAGACTTTCTGGTTCTACATGAATTTCTTCGCTAGTATTTTCAGAAGACAATGTATCTTCTTGAATTTCTTCAAGATCATAATTTCTCCCACTGATTTCTTGATTTACAAGATCACTTTCAAGGAAGTCCCCATACCGAGCCACAACTACTTTGTTCTCAGCCGGATAATAAAAATAGTAACCCATAGTTTCCTTAGGGTAACCTACAAAGATACATTTTACTGAGCGTTGTTGGAGTTTATCTTCAGAGTCACGTTTCGCATACGCCTCACAACCCCAAATTTTCAAATAAGACAAATATGGCTTCTTGCCATGCCATAGTTCATATGGTGTCTTATCAACCTTCTTTGTGGGAACCATATTCAGAATACGAACAACATATTCAAGAGCATAATCCCAAAAGGATAATGGTAAAGTTGTAAGATTAAACATAGATCGCACCATATCCAATAATGTACGATTTCTCCTTTTCAGATACACCATTTTGTTGTGGAGTATATGGAGAAGTAAGTTTCTGAACAATTCCGTTCTCACTTAAAAAATCTTTAAACTCTTGACTTAAATATTCACCACCTCGATCAGAACGAAGAGCTTTAATCTTCTTTCATAGTTGTAACTCTACTTCTGCTTTAAACATTTTGAATGTTTCAAAAACCTCATGTTTATGCTTAAGTAAATAAACATAACCATAACGGCTATAATCATCCGTAAACGTTAAGAAGCAGCTAGCACCTTTCCTTGACACATGTCTAAGTGGTCCACACACATCAGTATGTATCAAACCAAGTAGTTCAGTAGCCCTTTCAATATTGCTATTAAAAGGTTTCTTGGTCATCTTTCCAGAGATATAAGACTCACATTTATCAAATGATTCATCATTGATATTTTCCAAAAGATCATCACGTTGAAGCTTTTGTATGCGAGTCTTCCCAATACGGGCAAGTCTACAATGCCAAAGATAATAAGAGTTCTTGTCTAACTTTCTCTTCTTATTCATGCTAAAAACATAATTATTTTTCCTCTTGGAATTATTATCATGCATGTTAATTTCAAAAACACCATTCACAGAAATTGCATCAAAATAGAATTAACGATCTTTGAAAACAGAAATTCTATTATTATCAATCGTGTGAATAAATCTAAGATCCAACATACAAGAAAAGGAAATAACACCCCTAACAATTGAAGGTGCATAATGACAATTATTTAAAATTAGTACTAAACCCGAAGGTAAAACTAGTTTAAATATTCCTATAGCTTCAACCGCTGCTTGTGCGCCATTGCGCACTTGTAGAAATTGTTCCCCATAGGTAAGCTTCCTATTCAACTCAAATCCCTACAGGGTATTACAAATGTTAATACCACATCCCGTATCATATACCCAGGAGTTTGATTTGTATGTAAGATTAAATAACTCTATCATAAATAAGTTACCTGAAGATGCTGCAGTAGCTAGCTCAGCTTTCTTCTTATGTTCTTACAACTCATGGAGGTAGATAGAGCAATTCCTCTTCCAGTGTCCAGTCATTTTGCAATGGTGACAAGTCTCATCTTTCTGAGATTGATTCTTCTTGACAAAGTTCTGCTTCAGTTTTGATGGAGTCGCAACTTTTTTGCTCTTATCAACCTTGCCTTTGCCTTTCTGCTTCTTGTTCACATGCGGTTTTGGCTTATTCACTCTACCCTTTTGCACATAAAGTACTTGAGGAGTAGGAGTGGATGCCTTATCTTTTAACCCCTTTTCAAAGTCAATGAGCATTGCATGCAGATCATTAACCGTCTTCCCCGTGCAATGCATATTATAGTTACGGACGAAATCATTGAAGTCCTTATTAAGGGACCTATTAATCAAGTTGATAGCCATATTATGATCATAGGGTTGTACTAGTGCGATGAGCTGTTCCATATAACCCCTCATCTCCATATAATGAGCACTTACGGACTTCCAGGAGCTTGCTTGCAGCTATGTAGAGCATCAACCAAATCATAGATCTCTACAGCTTGAGGCGTTTCATACACAGCCTTGAGTTCATCAAGCATTCACTGAGGTGAGAATAGCTCATACTTCCTTTGAAGTGATGAAGCCATTCTCCCTAACATTACAGCATCCACCTCATGGTGCTTCTTAACATTAGTAGCGTGTTCAAGCCTTTGCGCATCAGATGCTCCCTCAGCAAGATCCTCCGGAAAAGGAGTAGTCAAGATATCAATAGTACCGGCTGCTCTAAGAACAATTCTTAGTGAGCGATACCAGTCATTGAAGTTAGGGCCAGTAAGTTCAGGACGTTCAAAGAAAGCTTTGAACGCCGAACTTATTGTCAGATTATTTTCGGTTTGAGCCATTAATACAAAAATAAGTTCAAAACATTAGTATTTTTGATAATACAATTCAAGAAAATAAAATTACCCCGGTAAAAAACCATAGTATTTTTCTTGAAACTAGAATCCATATTGACATAGACTTATCACATCAGTTGATCTGCTAGTGACAAATGTATTCAACACAGTAACTTGTCGAACTATAACTGACAAACAAATTTGCAATTTCTAGATATGTTAGGGATTTACATTGCCAAAATCATTTGCATTGTAAACATGTTTCATCCCTACTTTACGCCTTAAGTTTCCAGTTCTTACTGAGTAACTTAATTAAGTCGACTAATCTAAAGAAAGTAAAACATTCATTGCGAATTCTCATTCTTATGAATGTTTTCTTTCCATAACAACACCGCCCCGAATCTCATATGACGATAATTGTGACTTCAAGTGTTCGTCAATTAGATGGCATATGACTTAAATTTTTAGGGTATAGATTTTGGTGTCAAAATCATGTATGGAGAAGCATGCATACATCTCCATTAACATAAGTTTAATAAAAGGTTTAGTAAACTTTTGGTGAGACTAAAATTTCATCATATATTTGCAAGTTGAGGTATTGGTTAAACCAATTAAAGATTTTACACACAACTAAATTCACACCGTACTTTTTCTAGAACTTAGCTAAATCACAAAGCAATAACCTTATTCATTGTGTTTCAGATGTGAATTAATGCAGTTAAATCAACCTTAAAGATTTATACAAATAATAACTGTAGGTAATTCCAATTTTGACGCACAGGCGAGCCGGGAATTTGGTCAGCGCTGAAGCATAACACCTCCTTCCTTAACCGGGTACATGACCAGCGGTGTGTTATACCCACTTTATAGTTTGCCAAAATTAAGTAGGCCGTTAAGTTGTTATTTCAATTCTAATCAATGCAAATCATATGTAATTTAGATCTCAAAACAATTCATTAATTTTGATAAGATTTAGTCAATATTATTTTTCTTGGAAAAAAATTACCCTTGTTTACAACATACAATATAAAAAACGCATGAAAACAAGTAGTACAAAAAAACTAAATCAAATAGCCACATGCATAACAATTTATTCAAAGAACATCAAATCTTGGGTTTTTATAGACATAAAAAGTCTTCCCTAATTTTAAAACTTTGAATCAAATAAAGCAAATAGCACACAAAATTAAATGATCCATAAAAAAACATGCACGTTTATTACGGATCTCCCACATTCTCATAACAATTAAGAACTACGGATCGTAACCACACATGACATAACAATTAATTCATGCAAACATCTAAAGCTAATTACCATGTATTTTTAGGGTTTACAAAAAAAAAATTTAATAAAAAATTCGGCATAGCCGCTTTTTAAAAAACAATAAAAACAAAAAACCCTAATTTTTATAAAACCTAAAAAAACAACATGTAATTTTTTAACACAAATCAATATTAGTTAAAAAACTTTAGATCTCGATAATTATAACATGTTAAAACGGCTCTCGATGCCACTGAAGTTTTATATAGTGAGGAATCCTAAGATTCACGGATCTTTAAAGCTACTAGGAACGCATCATGTTCATATGATTAGATAATCAAAGTGGAATTAGAACACGACACATTAACAAGGTGTTTAAGGCACAAGACATGAATTAAAACAAAAGGATTGTTCATTATATTAATAAAAAAACAACCACTAGGTGTGTGTACATTGAATCCCACACCTAGTCGACACACGCTTTAGGTTTACATTGTGAATGAAAGTAATATAAAACCTAATAAACCTTGGTTCCTTTTATAGTGTAAGGATTAGGGTTTTACAAGAGATAATAATGAATAAACAAGTAAATCTTCTATTTAGATAAACATATACATAATATATCCTGCATATATATCCAAATAGAAGCTTCTAAAGGCTTCTTGTCTACGTTTCTAACAATGCTTACATTGTACATGACAATGCTTGGATTGTACATGACAATGCTTGCTTTGTCAACCTTGGATTTGCTTTTGTCAACGCTTAGATTGCTCTTGACAACGCTTAGAAAAAATCTTCATGTTTTTTTTGTTTTTGAGTTTTTGCCACATCAACTTTTTGACCCAACAATCTTCCCCTAGTTGATGTCGGCAAAACTCTATGTGTATCTCTTGTAAGTTGTACATGATCTTCAAATTGTTTCCCCTCAAGTGTAGCATGTATGTCTTCCCCTTTTTGTCACATCAACAGGGAAGTAAACAATGTATGCAATCTTTAAAGATTCTCCAAATGTAGCTCTATGTAATGATCTTGAAGAAAAATAAATAAAGTAATCTTGATGTAGAAGTAGAATAACCCAACCTTGTTTACAATGAAAGTGTTTAACGTATGAAAACTTATATTGAACAATAACCTAAAGGTCTTCTTTTATAGACATAAGAAGCCTTGTAGAAGAGTCTACGTATCAACTATTCTTGGTAAAGATAATTATAGAAAATATATTGTTGAACTTATCCTTACTAGAAACAAACTAGAAACAATATACGCGTAGACTAAATCTTTCCATCAGTGCTTGTCTTCAATGTATCAACGCTTGACTTCTTAATATGTGTGACAAGAATGAGTGGAGCATGATAAAGAGCATACCTAATTGGGGATGCATTCAAATACACCACCATTTGTGTATATTGGGGAAACAGAGTATCATCAGCGTCCAAATATGCTATCATGTTGTGTTGACTCCTGAATCCCAATTCCAAATCACTTGGTTTATATTTTGGTGCCATTGTTGAAAGCTGATTGAATGATTGATAAAGATGAAGTATAGGAGAAAATATTGTTAGACAATAATGATAGGTACCCTGTTTAAAAATAGGAGCCAAATATATAGGAGAGAAATATGCATGTGATTGGTCAAAATTAGGCAACTATTTTCAAAAATACAATCATGAAAATATTGAAAAGAAATAAGTTTATCTCATGCATTAAATGAAAGTTATCTGCTCCCAAAATTACGGCCCAAAAACTCGTCAAAAAGTAACAACTGGGTAGGTCCCATTGAGTGTCAACGGTAAAAAATAATCCATCAACGCCCAACGGCTATATTCTTGTCAACGTTTGCCAAAGCCATGTCAGCGTCTAAATTGGTCACAACAACGCTTGGAAAAATACTTGTCAGCGTCCAAAAATAAAAATTTATAAAAATGAAAAATGACCTTAACAAAGTAATTTATCCTAGAGAAGATAACCTATAAGTTGATAATTATTATAGGGCGACAAGCACTGTCCAGTTATACACACTTGCTTATGCAAGATAGACATAACAGTCCTCTAGTGTCCCTTGCTAACCAAAACTCTTAACAACTAAGTTACCTCATAAAATTCCTTGTTACTCCCAGGTAAAACCCATGATAAAATCATTCCCAAGTCTCCCAACAGACCACAACCAATTCTAGGCCAAAAATGTCTTGGCAGCATGCATAGTATATCAACTTTGCATGCTACAGTACCTCATGATTTAGTAAAACTAACTCATACTCACCTGTGGACACAATCTAGAATTATGATAAGAGTATCATAAGGATACCCAAAAGTCCTAAAGGTTCCTAAAACCTCCCCTTAAACTGTGATACATATGTTGCCAAAAATATGCATGAACATAAAATTTTTATGTCAAGATAGGAATAGAAAATTCCAACCATCATCCATAAATAAAAACATGCTCAAATGATTCTCCAATGATCCATAAGCAACTTTGTATCCAATGGTATAATGCTAACACCACCTGCACATTTAGATTGAAAACCACAAAACTAACATTGTTGCTGACAACGCCCCGATAACACTTGTCAGCGTTAAGGAAACATTTGTCAGCGTTAGACAAATATATTGCTGACAACGTTACAATAACACTTATCAGCGTTAAAGTAACCTTTGTCAGTGTTAGAAAAATATAGTGGAAAATCTAAATCCTCAAAAAGACCAATAATAATGCATTATCCTGTACATACTTTTACAAAAAGACCCCAAAACACATATTATGTGAGATTGATCATTCCAATACTTGTTACCAAGTATTGAAACCTTCCAGCATCAAAAGGTTTTGTTGGAAATACGTTTTACGCATTTAGAAAGTCTCGATCACTCCAACAATGTAGTTATAGGCTCGTAGTAATGTTTAGTTTCATTTATTAAATAGCCCGACCCATGAGCATGTTCATGGGTCGGAAGCCCAAGTCCATTAAGGACTTGGGGTATTTAAACCTCTTTCCACCATGGAAAGAGGTGTTGGTTGTTCATTTCTTACAAGTCAATATACAAGTTTCTTTCACTTCTCTCTCTAAGTTTCTCTCTCTAGAAAACATCAACCCCCTTGTTTCATAAAGATTATCATTGTTCTACAATTGGTATCAAGAGCATGGGATGAAATATAGGTTTGTTTTATAGTGTTGCGTATTGTTTTATAAACATTTCGTAGGGTGTTGTGTAGTTTTTGCCGAATCTTCAATTTTTTTTTGTGTTTGATCGTAGTTTCAAGTAGTGTAACGTAGTGATTCGTGTTATAGTGTTTTTGGTATCTTGGTTTTGGTTAAAACACAATCTTTCTTGGATCAAAAGTGCAAAAAGGTCTTGTGTTCTTCATTCCGAAATTCAAGCAAACATCTCCATCGGAAAGTACAAGTGAAAAGGGGGCTTCCATCGCAATAACCATCACCATCAGAAAGTGATTGGTTACACATTGCGATACTTGGATTTCAATACTTATTCCGATCTGGACATTCCGATCGTTCTTTGCGATCTGGGATTCCGACGGTTATAAGGAAATTTTAAGTCGTTACTCTGCCTAAATTTTGTCAGCTATATTCCGATCTGAATCATTCCGACATCACTTTGCGATTTGAGCATTCCGATAGGACTTTGCGATCTGAACATTTCGACAGCTTTGCATTGCGATCTAGGCATTCCGATACCATCATCATTCCGACAAGGTTACGTTGCGATCTGAGCATTCCGATCTGAATCATTCCGACAAGCACTTTGCGATCTGAATCATTTCGACAGCTTTGCATTACGATCTAAGCATTCCGATAGTAAGACATTCCGACCTGGGTATTCCGACAGAAAGAACATTTCGATAGAACCTGTTTTTAGATACTTAGTGGATTTCTTCTATTTGGCATTTAATTTGGTAATTTGGAAAAATTTCAAAAGCAAACACAACAACAAGATAACAACATCTTTTAGTTAACAACACAAAAAACTCATAACCTTATTTCATTGTTCGATCATCTTTGATAATTTTTTTTCAAGGGATCACAAAATGAATTCACATTCATTTATGCCAACTATGACTTCACTCACCGATATATCGATCATTTCGGGTACCGATACTCGCCCGCCTTTGCTCATCAAAGATCTATTTGAAGCATGGCAAGGCCGTATGAGAACGTACATCATGGGCAAACAAAATGGTCGACTTATGCTTCAATCAATTGATAAAGGACCATTAGATTGGGGAGAGGTTACCGTCAACAATGTGACAAGGCCAAGGGAGTATCATGAGTTAACCGATGCCAATAAAATCATTGCAGATGCCGATGAAAGGGCTGTTCAGACAATTCTTCAAGCCCTTCCACCCGATATCTTTCGAATGGTAAGTGAACATACAGTGGCAAAGAATCTTTGGGATCGACTTGTGGTTTTGCTACAAGGGACATCTCTCACTAAGCAAGAACGAGAGTGTCAACTGTATGATTTGTTTGATAGGTTCACATACCTTCCAGGGGAGACACTTCATGATTTTTACTGGCGTTTTACCACTTTGATGAATGACATGAATGTCTATAATCTAAGGATTGAACAGTTTCAATTAAACACCAAGTTTTTGAACACACTACCCCCTGAATGGAGTCAATATGTGACTGATGTCAAGATGATTCGTTATCTCCACAAGTCCAATTTAGATCAACTCTATGCTTTCTTACAACAACATGAGAAGCATGTGATCCAGGACCGAATTTCTCAAGGACCTTATCATGAACCAATGACATTATTGGCAAACCATCCTACACTGTCATACCACAACTCTCAACTTGCTTTAGGACACAAATCTTCATATTAACCTGTGTATCAAACACCAAGCTTCCCACAGTACTCGATTCTGCCACCGCCGCCAACATCTTATCACCAACCATCATCACAAGGAGATTCACACCCATTACCTTATGCTTCACACCAGTATTCACCGTATCAACCTCCCAACAACCCTGCTAGCACCTATCCACAACTTGAGGCTCCTCAACCTCATTACTCACAACAAGTCAGTGCTCCAACCAATCAGATTGTAGCTCAAGCAGCACCAGCTTTCTACTGTGAAGATGACATCCCTGTCCCTGAATTTAGACAAGGAGATAGCCCTACTGAAATCCTTGCTCTGATGTTTGCTTATTTAAGTCAAACCTTGAACAAACGAGGTTACCGAGGTCCAGCAACAACTAACAATCCCTACACATTCTATTCTGTGTCAACCCTATCTGGTTGTATTAAACCCTTTTCAAAACAATCCCTTATAAAATGGTGTCTAATTTCTATGTGTTTAGTTTTAGAATGATGTACAGGATTCTTAATAATGCATAAAGTGCTGTTATTGTCAACAAATATCTTGGTATGCATGAAATTATACCCATAATCCAACAGCTGGTTCTGAATCCATAAAACTTGTCCACAACAAGCAGGTGCAGCAACGTACTCTGCTTCAGTTGTAGAATTAGCCACCACTGTTTGTTTCTTGCATTGCCAAGATATCAACCTGCTCCCAAGAAACTGACATCCACCAGTTGTGGATTTTCTATCAAACTTATCACCTCCATAGTCACTGTCTGAATATGCAATAAGCTCCAAAGGTGAATCTTTTGGGTACCACAAGCCAAGATTGGGATAACATCTTAGGTACCTAAAGATTCTCTTGACAGCATAAAGGTGACATTCTTTGGGAGTCACTTGATGGCGTGCACATGCACACACAGCAAACATGATGTCAGGTCTGGAAGCTGTGAGATACATCAATGAACCAATCATTGATCTATAGTGCCTGACATCCACATCTTTTCCATCTCCAATCTTTCCCCAAGGGTGTTCTCTATCCATAGGAGTAGTAGCCCTCTTTTCATGTGGAGAAAAGCCAAACTTCTTCAAGATCTCTGCCACATACTTATCCTGGGAGATGAAGATACCATCTTCTTTCTGCTGAACTTGTAACCCAAGAAAGAAGTTCATCTCCCCCATAGCACTCATCTTGAATTTATCTGTCATAAGCTTGGAAAAGTCTTCACTCATGTTTGGATTGGTGGATCCAAAGATGATATCATCAACATAAACCTGAACAAGCAAGACATACTTACCAGCCTTCTTGGTAAATAATGTCTGGTCTATGGTGCCCCTTTTGAATCCATTTTCCACCAAATAAGTGGACAATGTACCATACCATGCTCTTGGGGCTTGATGAAGTCCATACATAGCCTTCTTGACTCTATACACCTTGTCTGGATTCTCTGGATCTTCAAAACCAGGAGGCTGCATCACATACACCTCCTCAAAAATTGTTCCATAGAGGAAGGCACTCTTCACATCTATTTGATAGACAGTGAAGCCCATGCAGGAAGCATAGGCTAGAAATATTCTTATAGCTTCAATCCTTGCAACTGGTGCAAAGACCTCCTCATAGTCTATCCTTTCCTCTTGTGTATATCCCTGAGCCACTAAACGTGCCTTGTTTCTGACCATAATGCCTCTTTCATCTCTCTTGTTTCTTAGAACCCATCTTGTCCCTATAGGTCTGACATATTAGGGACAATCAACCAGCTCCCAAACATCCTGAATTGCAAATTGGTGAAGCTCATCCTGCATTGCTTCCACCCAACTTGGTTCTTTGAGAGCATCAAATATCTTCTTGGGTTCCTGTTGTGACAGAAAACAGGCAAACAAGCATGATTGAACAAGAGGGGTATCAACCTTCTTGTGTATATTGGCAATGAATCCACCAAGATTCTGATGAGATCTTCTAGTCTGAACAGGAGTCATAATATCACCAATGATTTGAGAAGTAGGGTGATTCTTCATAGTGGAAGTAAGAACTCCTCCTTCAAAAAGTCTGTTGTCTTCAATCTCATTATCCAAGTTGCCAATATCTTCATCAGACTCTCTTTCATCAATAGTAGGATGAACCTCTTCATATAAATTGGAAGGTTCACCTTGTTCAAAATTAGAAGAGAAAAGATGCTCAAAAGTGTTGTCAACGCCTGATCCTTGGTTGTCAGCGTTTGGTTGTCAACGCCTGAAATGGTGTTGTCAACGTTTGAGCCATCAACGTCTGAATTTGTCCTGTCAACGCTAGATTTTCCTTTGTCAGCGCCTGAAGGACCATGCATGTTGTTAACTGGTGGTACTTGGGGACCAGCATTATCCTTTCCAGCAGCAGCAGCAGCAACAAAAGCATCTATCCATATGGGAATTGTGACATACTCTTGTATAGGAGATGACTTGTCTGCTTGTAATTCAACCTCTTCATTAACCTGTGTACCTGAAATATCAACAACTAGTTCTTCCACAACATTTGAAGTTACCTTCACAATGTCTGGATTAGTGACACGCATATAATTTAAAGTCCTAGATAGAGGTTCCAAGTCAAACAACCAATTTGGACCACTTTCAAGATCACTAGGTTTACTCTCTAAAAACCTAACATGTACTCTCTCAAGAATACGTTTTTCCTTCTTAAGGTAAACCCTATATCCTTTGCTCTGCACAGAGTAACCCATGAAATAGCCTTCATCACCTTTTGCACTAAATTTACCTAAGGCATCACTAGTATCAAGTACAACTACATGACAACCAAAAGGTTTAAGAAAACCAACATTAGGTTTCCTTCCTCAAAGTAATTCATAAGGTGTTTTGTTCTATATCTTGTTGACCAATGCTCTATTTTGAACATAGCATGCTGTATTCACAGCCTCAGCCCAAAAAGCTATGGGGAAATGAGCATCAGCCAACATAGTTCTGGCTGCTTCAATTAGGGTTCTATTCTTTCTCTCAACAACCCCATATTGCTGTGGGGTTCTGGCAACACTAAACTGCCTAGTAATCCCTTTCTTGGCACAAAAATCATCTAAAAGTTTATTTCTAAACTCACCACCATTATCACTCCTAATCATTTTAACTTCATTACCAGTCTTCTTCTCTATATGAGTGATAAAGTCAATTAAAGTGTCAGCAGTGTCACTCTTCATAGCTAAAAAGAAATTCCAAGTAAACCTAGAAAAATCATCTGTGATGACAAAGCAGTATGATTTACCATTCAAACTTTCTATATTAGTTGGACCAAATAGGTCCATATGCAGCAAGTGAAGTGGTCTAGTACTAGAGTGCACCTGCTTAGACTTGAATGAGACCTTGTGTTGCTTGCCTTTAAGACATGCAACACAAGAGTGGTCATTGTGGAAAGCCTTTTCAGGCAAGCCATCAACCAAGCCAAGTCTCACAAGCCTGTTTATATTCTTAAAGTTTATGTGCCCTAGTCTCCTGTGCCATAGATTACTCTCATCTACTGAAGCTTTATCATAAAAACATGACATATTATTATTCATCCTAATCCAATTAAGATTCACATTATAGATGTCTTTGTGTCTAGGTGTTCTATAGTCAATATATTTCTCATCTGGGATCTTATAATCCTTTGCTTAACACCAAGCATTCAGTATCAGTAAACAGAACTTTATTTTTGTTATCACAAACTTGTGATACACTAAAAAGATTGTAATCAAGTTCCTTTACCAGAAACACGTTCTTAAAACGCAAGTTCTTGGTGAAAAGGGTTCCTTTGCCTGTGATAGTTCCATATCCGCCTCCAAAGTAAACCTTATCACCATCCTTAATGGGAGTGAAGTTAGTCTATTAATCTTCCTTCCCTGTCATGTGCCTTGAGCATCCACTGTCCCAATATCCATAATCATTGACCTGTTTTTTAATGCCCTGCACATAAAGAAAACAAATTAGTTTTCTTTAGGAACCCAAGCCTTAGAAGACTTGGATTCATCTGGTTGTTCAACAAGAACAGACTTAGTTCTCATAACAACCCCTTGCTCATCCCTCTTTAGATGAAATACCCAGTTAACCCCAATAGGTTTTGTAATGACCTTTGAAATGTAATTAAATCTGTTGCAGGTCATAGAAATCCCATTATCATTAGGGTTTTGATATTGCTTTGGTCTCCATGTCAGGCTTGAAGAAGCTTTAGACCCCTTACCCTGTGGTTGCAAATATTTAGGTCTGGTCACGTTTCTGTCAGCGTTGGATTTAGTCTTGTCAACGCTGAAATTACCCTTGTCAGCGTTGAACCTAGGGTTTGCTACAGAAACCTATTGCCTGTTAGACCAAGTATTTGTCTTTTGAAATGGTCTTTGTCCATGAGTGTTAGACCCTCTAGTGAAGAATGGGGCAGGTCTAACAACTTGTAGATTTTGCTCCACAAAGGTTTTGGATCTGACAACGTTTGACTTTTTAACAGCGTTGACCTTTGAAGCGTTGACACACTTATATGCTAAATGTGAAAAGCTACCACAAGTGTAACAGGCTTTTCTAGACACAACCCTAGGTCTAGAAGAGAAGAAGCATGTTCCTTCATTACTAACTTGGCTTTTAGGTGACCTAGTATTCCTATACATTTCTGCATACTTGATGCTAGGTTTTCTAACAGTGTTTGAGCCAAGGTTAACAACCTTACCAGTGATTGGGTTTGTTACCTTAATAGGGGTTGACTCATTTGGGCTTTCACATAACAAGCCACCCTTAACAAATAAGGTAGGGTTGGCTTTCTTCCATTCATTCAAGTCAGTCAACTTCTGTTGTTACTCTTCAACTGGGGTAATGACTCTTGGTGGAGGAATAAATTCCTCCTCTTGGAGTTCTGGTAGACCAGTCCAAGATAGGTCCTTTCTTTGGACACCATAGAAGTCCCCAGCTGGTGGTGGAACCACAGTATAGTCTTTCATCCCAATCCCAGTCATATCCTTAGGATCCCTTTGTTTATTAACACATTCACCTAGGGTTTGTGTGGCCTTATCAAATCTCTGAATTTTAAGGCCAACATTATCCTTATTCTTAATGGCCTCATCTAACTTAGCCTGTAACTCACCATTAACCCTTTCCATGATGTTTCTAACATCATTACTAGCATTTAACTCATGTTTTTTAAGATATTTATTTTGTCTTTTAAGTCAAATTCCATTTTCTTGTACTCAGAAACTGTCTTCTCAGTTTGAGTGAGAGCAAGTTGATAATTAGACAGTTTGCATCTTTCAGTAATCACATCATCTAATAATCTTAACACCTCTTTGTTAAGTTTCTCAGTATTTAACCTACAACCCTTACTACAAAAAGCATCATCGTATACCTCATTATCTGATGAAGAGGAGGAGTGTGCCATGAGAGCATATTGAACATGCTCTTCTTCTTCTATCTCAGCAACCAAAGCTTTATCCTCTTCCCCATCTTTAGCCAAATAGCTCCAATCCCATCCCATACCATCAATTTCTTGTACTGCAACCATGGTCTTAGGATCCCGAGCCTTAACAATTTGGCTCGAGGGTTTGCCAGCATCAGATCTTCTAAGAGATCTGCATTCCCTCATGAAGTGCCCTATACGATGACAATTGTAGCATTCAACCTTGGATTTGTCAAATCCAGCAGTGTCCTTTTCATTAAAGGTCATCTTCTTCTTAAACCTTCTATTCCACCTGTTTGCTCTTATACTAGCAAGAGCCATGTTCCACTTAATATCCATCTCTTCTAAGTGCTCATCACTTATTTGTTCAAGGTCCTCATATGTAATCACTGAACCATTGGGCAAAGAAGCAATATAAGCACATACAAGATCCAGATCCAAACCAGCAGGTTTAACTCTTGGTGAGTCACTTTTGAATGTGTCAGCGTCTGAATATGAGGCATTGACAGGACATATTCCAACTTTGACACATGTTGATCCAGTAATTGGATGCATGTAAGAGTCCTTCTGATTAAATTGACCTTCACTATGTGAGAAGAAGGCCATGTTACTGTTGGTAGACTTACTTCCATGCTCCAAAAGAGTTTCATTCTCCAACAGCCTTAGTTTGTTGTAGATATCATCAAAAGTGGAACTTTTGTGAGTGTTATTGGCAAGTATAGATCTTGCCTCAATCTTCCATGCATCACCAAGGCTTTTAAGAAAGGTGGCAATAGTGTCAACATCACCAACTTGTGTCCCTATGAAGGACAACTTACTCGTAATGTCAAGCAGTCTGCTTCTAACACTGCTAAGCTTCTCATTAGGTTGAGCCTTGAAAACAACATACTCATGCATGAGTTGCTTCTTCTTCTCTTCCTTAGTATCATCATTGCCACCATATGCTTCTTCAAGGGCTGCCCAAAGGTCCTTTGCAGATTCATAACCTCTGTATTTATGCTGGTTCTCTTGTCCCAAAGAGATTTTTAGAATGTTTAGGGTTTTCATATCAACCCTTTTCTTTGCTATGTCTTCAGCAGACACAGCTCTACCATCATCATGTTTTTCTTTCTTATCTGCTTCTGAACATCCAGCAACAGCTGATCTTGCAGCAATGGCATCAGCAATCTTTTGAGCTTTATTGAATGTGTTTCCATATTCAATAATCTCCTAGAGAGTGTATTCATAGATCCCCAGATATTGCTCAAAGTTGAATTTCCACAACTCGAAGTTGGTTGCATCAAGCATGGGAATCTTGATGTTTGGTAAAGGTGAGGAGGAGGAGGTTACTTCTGGATTTGACATGATGTTTTTAGGGTTTTGTTAAAATTAGGGTTTTGGTGATTTTAGGGTTCTTGTGTTCTTTAAGATCAAAAGTTTCTCAACAAGCTCTGGTACCACTTGTTTAAAACCAAAGTTTCATAACAATTATTTAAAACCATAAACAAGATCAAAGAACACATATAGCGGAAGCGAATTAACAAGATCAAAATCAACACAATTATAATTAACCGAGTTAGGGATACATACCTTTATCCTAGCAAGATCCAAAAGACAACGGAACAATCACCGGTTAAGATTAATCACGAACACTACCAGGATATAGTCTAAAGTAAGACTATATCACGATCTTGTACACACGTAATACGGCGAGTTAACCGTGAGTCTAGCACGAACAAACCGAGCTTCCACGCTTATGGAGTATCTACCCAACAACCCTAGAGACGGCTAGGACTAGATTCATTAAATAGCAAAATCGAAAACCAAAACCCTAATTGAGGGGGTGTTTGGCCGGCGGTTTAAGAGCAAGAGAAAGAGGGAGAGAGATGTGAATTATGAAGGCAAGGATTTGTTTATATAGCCTTCTTGTTCCCTTAGGCCGACGGTTCACAAGGCCCATATGGGGCTTCCGGAACTTTTCTGATTTCCTTCTTTTAGCTTCTATTTAATTTCCATATTGGTCGTTTAATACTTAACTTTTAATTATTAACGATCGTTAGTTAAGCTTTGGTTTGATTTAATAAATATAATAAATATATTTATTAAATAAAGTAACCCTTTACGTAATGTTTGCAATCCCGTGATCCCGAGTTCGATCCTATCTCACGACTATCGATTTTAAGTCCATAAACTTTCACACAATTGCACACAGGAGTAATTAATTTGAAACAAGTAAAATGCTCCCGCGCCTACTCCAGTTGGTGCCCGATTGGGCAGGAAAGTTGCCGGACTTATTCCTTGTGGGCTGAACAATGGTTGGTGTCAAAAGGTACACGGGGTCAGCATGTTCCCGCAGATTCACACATTTTTGTGGACACTATTTGACGTAGAAAGAATGTAAACAGTAACAGATTGGCGGCTTTCTGTTAGTCAAAAGGGAACAATCCTTACTTTGACTAATTGATATCATTATACTGTAGAGGATGACTACATATAATTTACATTATCGGTTAGAGAACTCTACCGACCATCATAAGGCTCATTATAGTCCCATGGCAGTACCTTTGGCACCAGCCGAGACTGTCCCTATATGCAAGATGCGCATCCGCACAAGCACAAGTTAAAAAAATTTAGGGGTCTCAAAATCTATATTGCTTCATGTATATGGGGCCTCAAAATTCTCATCAAATAAGAGCTAGATCGTTATAAAAATTAAGAGCTAGATCGTTATAATATAACTTTGATTGTCATGTTTATTTATAACATAAGTTTTTGCACAGAACCTCGTTAATTAACTTAGCTACGGTAATCTTGTCATGTAGTTTTAACCTGCATAAAACTTAGGTAATATCTTATGTTACCTGATGATGGTGATGGTGATAAACCTTGCGAATTCGGTGGTGGCGGTGAAGTTGGTGGTGGGCTAGCAAGAAAATTCTCGTTATAAAATGGACTATTCTCATACCTAAAATTACACATAGGTAGGAGAGTTCTCTCTCCAATCCTCCCATTAAACCGATTAGAAAAATGACCAATTGCACCACCCAAGCACTCATTGCACTGCTGCTGTGTTAAATCTGGAGTACACTGAACAAAGGCATATATATCTGCAAGACCTGGTCCACGAGTGTTCCCTACGGCAAATTTCCAGAGCGAACCACCAGCCGATGCTTCAGCTGTCAGATTGTTTAACAAAGGTGACAGAGCCTCATTGAAACGACCAACATCCGAAGAATTTTCTTGGTTAAAAAAATTCACATAGAGATTATTTGGTTGAGTGTTTCCTAGTATAGTCTGGTTTGAGTATCTTAGCATGCATGAGTCCTGGTAACCAATTGCTTCCTTTTGGTTAGGACACACTGTTGGAAAATGTTTTGTAAAATATGGTTTTTGCAATACTTTGGACATAATTTTATATATGTATATGTTATATATATTCGTAGTACTTAGTAGCTTTGTGTTCTCCTCGAAGAGAGCTTCGCAACGAGCTAAAGTATGTCCAATATGGAGTTAATATGAATGAGATATCGTGTCTCAAAGTGAGTCACGTGAAACACAATATTTGGAAAATATTTTGTCCCACATCGCGTGAAACATGAAGTGAAAACATGTTTATAAGGAAATCCTAGTTTCTATCCTACAATATTCATTTGTGGGTTTTTACTCCCACGCCTACGGGCGCGGAGGGGGGGGGGGGGGGGGTGCAGAAAGTGAGATTTCTAGGCTAAAAACGGGTTCGAAGCTACTGAACTTGTGCATGAGCGAACGACATGCGGACACGAATGCAGCTCCGAAAACTGGCTTGGGTGCGGGCAGATTTCGGTATCTTTTTTGCTGCAAATTCGATTTTTGTTTCCAGAAAATTCTGTACATCTATTTAAGGAATAGATATAGACTTTCTTATTAAGTCGTGACATAATTTTCCTGTGTTTGTAAAATATATGCGAATCGTGTTTATTTTTAACAGATTTGTATGTCTGATTATTTTAGAAGCATATATTCTGTCTTGGTGACGAAGACATGAATTAGCTATTAAATAAACCATTCTCATTCAGTTGTAAAAAATCAGAAAAAACACAGTTTTTTCTTTACTCCATTACCAGCTCGTTTTCCAGCAGCTCGTCGATCAGAAGCACGCAAGGCTTCTGTGATCTTTCAGGCAAGTTTGTTTAGTCTGGCTGTACAACAGCTTTGAACGTTGTACCCTGGGAAACAGACGGCGAATCTGTTTTAAGGGAAGCGTGTTAAACACGTGCCTCGTCTTAGTTTTACTGCTTTCTTGATTACTGTTATTATTTTCTGTCTTTATATTCTGTTAGTTTTATTAATTGTAATCTGATTTTAATAAAAGTATACACCGTTTCCTATACACACTTGTCTCAAGTAAACAATGGAATTATTAAGAAAACTAAGACAAGCATCTAGATACACGTCACCTAGACATAAGGCGACCGAGTGGACCTGATCATTGGTGCCTTGGCATGTGGAACTAGTGTTGAAGAAACCAAAGCCAAAGTCGGTGTTAGGAAGGGTAGAGAGGGTTGTGTTTAGGTTCCTTTCGTACGTGCCCTTTCTAGTATAATTAGCCACGTTTTCCCAGTTATAAGCAAGAAAACTTGGTTGAGCTAACGTGATTGTATTTACTAAATATAGGAAAATAAACAAGAACACCAAGGATAATTTTCTAGTGAGTATGAACATTTTAGATGCTAGAAAGAAGGAAGGATTAACTGGAACAAATTGGGTGGAAATTAAAAGGTCATATAACTTATAAGAATTGAACATTTTTGCAATAACAATTGACTATTATCAGAGAAAAGTATGTACTCGTTTTAAGTTGGAAAAGTTGCATGTCTATGATCAAGAGGCCATTACTAATTTGTCTTTAATTTTCACGATACATATATAGCCAAATGTGTTCTGGATTCTAATGATGTGCATTTTTTGAAAAAATCTACTATAGGTGCCAAAACCAGCGAGCCTACGAGTTGGGCCAAATAGACAAAGAGCAAACGTGTGATTCTTAAAATTTTGATCAAACGAGCGTGAACCAAGCGTGCGCATGACAATTTGGACTCATTGATTAAAATTGAATTTAGTTGGTCAATTCTTTTTCGTCTATATGTTTTCATATGTTTCATCCGGCCGACCCTAACTCGATAGCTTCTTCCTTACTAGTACACCTATGTTTTGTTATAAATTAGATTACACCTATGTTTTGTTATAAATTAGATTGGGTGTGATGATAATTTTGGATATTTTATTCGAATCATGTTGAATTAACTTTTCATATAAATTATTGTGATCTTGATGGTATTATGAGATTATTATTGTGATAATTAAAGAAGGGTTTAAGGCATTAAACACCCACGTACTTTTTTAAATATATCTATATGATCGCACAAACTTGCTTCCACATTTTTAACCTGCAAACCATAATGAAATGACTAATATAGCCCCATCTTCTTCCTCTTGAATTTCTCATCCCTCCTACCAAATTTACCCAAACAAAAAAAGAAACCCGCTTTTATATAACCACAACTACTTTCAATCGCAGCACAATGGGCAAAGTACTGGCCATCCTAAAATATAGTTCAGTCGCAAAACGTTAATTTTATGGTAAACTATGAATAACCTACCAGGTTCATTTTCATACCAAGACTCTAGTGTAGTTAATCTATGTTTGCTTATGAAAAATTGGCGCCACTACACTTTTTCAAGCTAATAAAGTTTATCTAATAATTTTCATCAACAACCATTGTTATTCGTACGAGTCACGAGGCTGGATTTTCTTCATCCTTAAAGTCGCCACAACCATGTCGTGAGCTTTCAAGACTTTGATGAGTCACTGGTAATTGGATATGAGGGACTCGACAAAGTTTACAAAGGAATCGTCATTGGTAATTAGACATGGGGGATTCGGAAAATATTTTCAGGTCTTTTTAAATATTGATATCAATATGTGGAAACTGTTGATTTTAAAGAGGCTAGAAAGTTTGTGTAATTAAATAGATCCATGGATGGGATGGCATTTTTTATTCATGAATAAAAGAAAAAGGCATTCGCTCCGGAAAAGAAGAACTAAACGTAACTGAAAAAGGAAAAAAAATTGACAGGTAAGCTATTTTAACAATTTTGGCCGGTTTAGCCAGTAGCCGGTAACATTGAGACCACATTAGTAGATAAAGTGATAGTTGAGGTACTATCTCGATAATTTTTTGGGTACACGTATCATATGGGTATATTAAAGAATGTTGAAAGTTATAAACTAATACATGTTATTAAACATAAACATACGAGTAAACCCAACGAAAATAAGGATCAACCATACTCAAAATTAACGTATAGTAAAATAATACGTTTAACATAAAACCGTTAACTCAAAACTTCAGATATCTGAATATGTGATATAACTAGTTATTGACTATAAACAAATCATTTGCAATATGCATGGTTGAAATCTATTAGAGTTTTGGAATCACATAGTTTATAAATAAACAACCGTCATGAAGGCACTTCCTTGTGTTCTTGGTAATAAATTTATCCTTCTTAGGTGGCTTTTGATTATCCATATTCAACGTATCAATCCTACCATAGTTGTTATTATTGGGATTTTAGAACTAGTTAAATCAATAACTACGAGTACGCAACGGAATGAATCTAATATAACATACATGATTAAGCACATAATAAAACAATTTAAATCCAACCTTTAATTATTTGAATAAATCAACTAATGAAACATTATATTTATCTTGAACTTTAACGGTTAAATTACCGTGTAACACCCTATTTTGATAATGGAATGTCACGCGTAATTATGGCGTGTCATCAAAGCATACAAGGATAAATGTCTAAAACATTACATGACCATAGGGATAACCGGAATCAAACATCGGTCCCAAACATAAGCCCAAAACATAATAAAGCAAAAGAAATGAATGAAAGACCAAACAAGCATAAGTATATGAAGGCAAAAAGGAAATGAAGTCTCTAGCAGCTTCCATCCTATGCACGTCCTCCAAATGCTCGGGTCTTTCCTAAGGTACCTGCCGTTTTGGGACATGGAAAGGAAAGTAACGGCTGAGCAAAATGCTCAGTGTACGGATATAGACATAGTATGAATGACTAAAACATAATAAAGACTTAATAGCAGCGGAAATGTATAAGTCCTGGAAAACCTGGAACATGTTCATAAAACTGGTTTTATAGTTTGAAAAGCCTTATGTTTATCTTATGAAAACTGTTTAACATATTTTACCATTAGCCAATATAGGTCATGAAAATCCACCGTGCATGAATACTTGGAGGGGTGACCTCATCATGCAAATTAGAGGGGCTGCCTCTAATTTAATATACTGGTTTTGGGTAGGAGGGATCAGCTCCTTGTGAAGGATGCAAGGCACACACCACATTCACACTGAGTAATCTGCTGAAAACATGTAACTAGGATGCACCCATACGCCCCACATGATAAATATAATAATATGGCCAAAAGCTGAAGGGACGCCACGAGCAATCACTCCGCCGTGGGGAAGTCATAACACCAGTGCCTCTAATGTTACGGTTATGGTACCTCCATAACTAGGTGAAACTGGTCATGAATGTATATGGCTATAGGTATTCTAAATTAAACATAAGCAAATCACACATATAAACTTATACTACGGGAAAACAGTTGGCTGCATACGAGGAATCCTAATAAGGAAAGAATGTCCATATTGAAAGGACGGGAATCCGTACCTTATGTCCAGTGAACGAAGAAGACGAACGAAAGAGAGTCCTACTTCGGTATCACTAATGCTACATAAATACATACGTGTATAAGTATCTGATTACTACATACGTAACTGGTTTTATGTCATTTCTTAGCTTATTTTATACGTTCATGTCATGTTTTACTATTTTAAGCTTTAAACCGTGTTTATCTTATATTCTGTCTATTCTGATTAAGTATTACTTGTATTTCATGTATTATTATACTTACTGTGTAATAATAAGTAACTTTCTAAAAATAGCAGGTTTCCTAAAATAGAAAGTTTCCCAAAATAGAAAGTTACCAAAAATAGAAAGTTTCTAAAAATAGAAAGTTTCCAAAAATAGAATGTTTCCAAAAGTAGAAAGTTTCCAGAAATAGAAAGTTTCCAAAGATAGAATTACTGCTTAAAATAGATAAGTTTCTAAAAATAGAAAGTTTCCATAAATAGATTAGTTGCCTTAATTAAATAAGTTTCTAAAAATAGAAAGTTTCCATAAATAGATTAGCTGCCTTAATAAGCTAAGTATATAAGCTTAAGTGTTTTCTGATTATTTTTTTAAGTCATATTAATATAAGGTATAGTTTATTAATTATTACATGTAATTTAAATAAACTATAGGGTTAAAAGTATTTAATTAAATATATCATGTTTTTAATTAAATAAAGTTAAATACTTAGGTTAAAACATGTATTATTAACTATTAATAATATAACCTAAGTCATGTTAATTAATTAATTATAACCATGGTTTTTAATAATTAATTAATTATAAAGTCTAGAAAATATAAATACTTAGGTTAAAAATCCATGATCTAATAATTAGATTATAACCTAAGTCATGTTTTATTAATTTAATCATGTCATATTTATTAATTTAATTTTTAACATATGATTATTAAAACATAACCTTAACATAAACCATGAACCGGATCGTGACTAGAAACCATGAACCGGACCCGTAATCAACACCACACCCCGAACCACTTTGGGGTTCTCCCTTGTTTGCTGCTGCCGTGGGACACACACCACCAAACCAAGACCATGAGGTCTCGGTGCTGGGTAATAAACCAAACCGAGACCCCTTAGGGGTTCGGTTAGGCGTCAGCTAGAACAAACACCCCCAAAACCCTTGTTTTGATTTACCCCATAATCATAGACATGTTTTAATAAATGTTTTTAATTAGTTTTTAAGAACATCATGATTTTATGTGATTTATTAAATCAAAACATAAAAGAAAAAGGTTAAAAAGTTTATACCGAATGCGTGGATCAATCAAGGATGAACACACACGAATGCTTGCACAAATTCCAAGATCAAAAATCAACCAAACACCCCTTTTTGATGATTATAGGCGGCGGCCAAAAAGGGAGCAAGAAGAAAGGAGAAGAAACTTTTTAGGGTTTTTGTTATTTTTCTTGTTTTGTAAAAATGACACAAGATTTCTCCTTTTTCTTGTTTAGTAAAAATTGATGGGCTAAGCCCTTTTCCCTCCTAATTTCGTGGTATATGGGGCCCACATGGGGTAACCCGATAATTTTCCGTGTCTAATTAATAAGTGTGTTCTCGTGTTCGTGTTTTACGTGTTTTAATTAATTTTCGATCGTGACTTAATATATTTATTCGTGTTCGTAATAAATATATATGCATATGTAATATTAGTTCGTGATTAATTTACGTTCATGATTTCATGTTAGTATGCTCGTGATTATAATTATTATTGGAATAATTATCGTGTTTTCATACGTAATAAATACTTATCGTGTTCTAACACGTACGTAATACTTAAAATTCTTATACGTGAAACGTAATGTGCTATAAAAGGAAAGTTCTAATCTTGTACGTACGATCTTAAAGGCACTATTCATGGTAAAAACATGCGGGTATTACAACTCTTCCCCCTAAAAAGAATAATTCGTCCCCGAATTATAGATAACGTAACTGAAAGAGAAACATACCCGAATCAAACTGAGAGGGTATGTAAGATAAATGAACGTGCAGGTGACCTGGCAGAGAGAACGCGAAACGTGACATGTCTTGAAAAGACATGGAACGTGACGTGACTGAAAGGACATATCTAATTTATAAGAGAAAAACGGATAAGAAGTCCGGATGAACTTGTCCGTTTCCAAGTGGCTTCCCTCTTGGAACGGTTCCTTCACAAGATCTTGACGCGAATAATAAATCTTGGTCCTCCTGACCTTGACTTGAAATACGAAGAAGTTCTTGGTTATCAACTTAAGGTAGATCCCCTAAATTTGATCGAGGGAAAAAGAATTAACGTGTAAGGGCAACTAAAACGTTATCATGCAAAACACTCTAACTTAACTGATAATTAGCAACGATGCGCGAGACATAAAGAAACGTAGTACGTGAAAATTTTTGAACGTAATACGTGAATTTTTTTGAACGTAATACGTAGAGATATGATGAGTGTAGTATGAGTAAACATATCATGATCCATGATACGTGTAACATATCTTGATCATGATATTAGGAACGTGGAATAAACATGACATGTGAAACATATCGTGAACATAGAATATAATGGCGGTAACGCCAAACGTTACAAGGTGAGACATAGAATATGACGAGAAACGTCTATCTGAGGATAGGGAGTTATACTAAACTTGGGTTTGGTCTCTCAAGTTCTTGCAAAACCTCCCAGAATGAGAAAGATGAACGTAAAATCGTAAGCCCAGATACGATCATGAACGTGAATAGTGTCATGAACGCGAGCGCGAAAGCAAGTCGTGGAATCAGAATGAAGACGTGAAGTAATTAAGGAATACAATTACGAATCTTTGTCTGACCCGATAGCTGAGGGATTACCTAGTGGTCGGATGAGCCTTGGCGTGGAATGTGTCCGATAAATCTGTTGGTTCTGAAATCCGTACGGATGTAAGGATTCTGCAGACTTGATCAAACTGTTGACAATAACCTAGATAGCATCATGCTTCTTCTGAGTTTGCTGTAATCTGGTAACTAAAATCCATGGAGATCTTGTCCCTTTTCGATTCACAATTGCAGATGATGAAAACATCCCAGTCTGTTGGTGTCCTATCTTAACCTGTTTGTATAACAGGTATGAAGATATGAACGTATCTGTATCTTGCTTCATCGAACTTGATACATAGGAGTTTGCGAAACTCTGAGTCTATGAATCTAAACTTCTCTTAGCGTAGGATTTTCTATAACACCTAATGTAATGTAGGGTTATCTCCTTTACGCATAAGCTGAGTCATGGTAAGATTAACCATGCAAATCCATGTGATCCAGCATGTCACTGTAATCAACCAGAATTGATATTGGAAAAATTTCCAGGGTAAAATTTCTCTTGTCAAAGAATCTACAACATAGCACAGATATGGTGTTCCTGTTCTTCTCTAGGCTTAGAGGAAATTAGGTTATCCTCAGTAAAAACACTGATGAATTTGCTCTGAGTTCATTGAAACTCATTCTTATAATGTCGTTGGAGCATTGATGAGACTAATTCAAAATCATAAATCTAGCTTGACCGAGTCATGTACGAATAGCAGTCATGGACATGTCCTGCTCTTTCACTCGTCACTATTGGCAGCATGATCATGAGTTCGATCTTGGAAAAGGGATTAACACTATAAGGTCGATTGGACATGTTGTCAATACGTGGAGGAGAATAACGGTCATGAATGGTGATTTGTTTAAATCGACGGTAGTCGACACATAATCTCATGGTACCATCCTTCTCCTTGTAGGTTCTTTTGGAATGTATAGGAAGATTTTGGAATAATCAACTGGCTATGCGTAAAAGACTTAAGTGGTCGTGTCTTACTGACAGCTAGAACATTTTAGCGACCATGGTTAACAACGCACATGCTTGTAAGCATAGATAATTTATACAGATTTTCCCGATGGAAAATCAAGCTGAAAGTATTCAGGAGCCTGAACATTTCTGTACATAATTATGAATCGTAGCATGGTGTGCTGTTCATAGTCCATAATTAGGATAAAATTCATCTCGTGTCTGTCCGAGGAAATGAGTTAGCAGCTTGGATCTCATCATTAAGCTGAAGGAAAACCTTCGTATACGTGGGAATACGAAAGGCGTCCTTCATGGTCATGAATATATGAAATATGGTGAAACAAATGAAAGTGACATCGGCAACGTGACAGTTCTCATTGATGCGCCAGTAATGGTATTGAAATTCTTGTGGCCTGATTAATACATGGCACAACAAAATAGATATACCCTTGGAGGATACCTTGAATTTCTTAGAAATGTTCCATAGTTGGACGTGAGTCATGTGTCTTGACTCGTGTCTTGGAACTATAAGTATGACATATGTCTTGACTGGTGTCTTGACATGTGTCTTCAGAAAGTATACGTGAGACATGTGTCTTGACTGATGTCTTGACATGTGTCTTGAGACGTAAAACAATAGAACTACAATATTAGGTTATCATGCCAGAATTGGCGGATCGGTTGGACTACCGATCATTTGTATGTCTGATCACGTCCGCGGCCGTAGCCTCGGTTGCGATTTCTAGGATAGTTTCTGTCATAGTAGTGGTTACTATCGTCCTGTCTGTCAGTTCCATGACGGTCATTCTCATGACCGTGATTCATGTAACTATTCAGCTGAGTGGCCGACTGGTACCGGTTTGCACTCATATGGATGAAATGACAGCTGAATGACGTGTGACATGTAACTAAGAATTAGGGACAATGATTGATGAAAAACATCTGATGATGAAGCATCTTCTCGTCTAATTGATTTGCTCTGACGCCTTTGTCTTCGTCTTGTAGGATCTCCAGGTTGTGAACAGCATCCGCATCTCGTAGCGTCTCCGAACGTCAGCAACATCAACCTTTAGTAACATCACCAAGTTATGAGCGGCATCAGCAATCTTGTAGAATATCAGCAATTGAAAATACGCCTGAGATGATTCAGAATCGACTAGCGAATACTCGTGAAGTATTGCAAGTGAAATACACATGGATTTAGGTACGTGTAATACACATGGAATACGGTACATGGAGTACACATGGAATGCACATGAAATGATCGATATTGGGGTCGATCATATGTCATGATTTAAGGAAAGTATATCGGTTAAACGGTTATGAAAACCATCATGATAACCTGGCAGTATTAGCATAGACATCATTCTGGTTGTATCGAAAAATGTTAAAGTGTGGTTACACAAAATTCTACGATGATTTGCCTGACAATATGATCAGTGAAAACCAACCATGACTATCATGAAAGCAGGATTCAATGAAATCCAACAATGCCTTGCTTTAAAGCATAAATAACAAAAGAGGCGTAAAACGTAATCAACATGAAGACGGAATTATCATGAAGAAACATGAAACCATCTATCATGAAGGAGTGTATAACATAATCAGCACGAAACTGGAGTTAACCATGACAGTATGAAAACATACTTGACATAAAAACATATTAACTTATGAGGGGACATGAAAAAAAAATTATGCCAGTAAATCATAAGAAAAATTTTATGCATGAAAAACAGTGCATGAATGCGTAATGTAGTTTATAAAAACCTTTATATGTGCGAGGGGACGCGTATGGGTCGGTCCCAAAACAAAAGACATGGCGAGGGGACGCCTATGGGTCGGTCCCAAAGTCAAAAGTTTCGATAAAAGCACATGCGACTAAATAGGGCCAGTCCTGTACCAACCATTACTTAGTCATAACTCCTGTAACAATGATACATGAAACATAAATAAATGAAACTCATCTGTCAAAACTTATCAGAAAAAATTTTATGTGACTAATTATGAACTACTGAGGTTCAGTCCACATAGCCACAGTTCACGAGGAACATTATGCATGAAACAATGACACATAACTCAATATGAATGACGGTTGTCCATCCATATTAGTAAAACAATATCGATGAAAACATCAAGGTTAAAACCTCAAGGTGCTGAAAACATCATGGTTAAAACAACAATGCGCTGAAAACATCAATACGTGGAATAACAAACGTTGGCTTAGGAAGCTCTTGGTGACTACCCACTAGTCACAGGTCGAGTTTTAGAGCCTACAGGTCGAAGCCTTGGCTCTGATACAATAATTGTAACACCCCATTTTGATAATGGAATGTCACGCGTAATTATGGCGTGTCATCAGAGCATACAAGGATAAATGTCTAAAACATTACATGACCATAGGGATAACCGGAATCAAACATCGGTTCCCAAACATAAGCCCAAAACATAATAAAGCAAAAGAAATGAATGAAAGACCAAACAAGCATAAGTATATGAAGGCAAAAAGGAAAAGAAGTCTCTAGCAGCTTCCATCCTATGCACGTCCTCCAAATGCTCGGGTCTTTCCTAGGGTACCTGCCGTTTTGGAACATGGAAAGGAAAGTAACGGCTGAGCAAAACGCTCAGTGCACGGATATAGACATAGTATGAATGACTAAAACATAATAAAGACTTAATAGCATCGGAAATGTATAAGTCCTAGAAAACCTGGAACATGTTCATAAAACTGGTTTTATAGTTTGAAAAGCCTTATGTTTATCTTATGAAAACTGTTTAACATATTTTACCATTAGCCAATATAGGTCATGAAAATCCACCGTGCATGAATACTTGGAGGGGTGACCTCATCATGCAAATTAGAGGGGATGCCTCTAATTTAGTATACTGGTTTTGGGTAGGAGGGATCAGCTCCTTGTGAAGGATGCAAGGCACACACCACATTCACACTGAGTAATCTGCTGAAAACATGTAACTAGGATGCACCCATACGCCCCACATGATAAATATAATAATATGGCCAAAAGCTGAAGGGACGCCACGAGCAATCACTCCGCCGTGGGGAAGTCATAACACCAGTTCCTCTAATGTTACGGTTATGGTACCTCCATAACTAGGTGAAACTGGTCATGCATGTATATGGCTATAGGTATTCTAAATTAAACATAAGCAAATCAAACATATAAACTTATACTACGGGAAAACAGTTGGCTGCATACGAGGAATCCTAATAAGGAAAGAATGTCCATATTGAAAGGACGGGAATCCGTACCTTATGTCCAGTGAACGAAGAAGACGAACGAAAGAGAGTCCTACTTTGGTATCACTAATGCTACCTAAATACATACGTGTATAAGTATCTGATTACTACATACGTAACTGGTTTTATGTCATGTCTTAGCTTATTTTATACGTTCATGTCATGTTTTACTATTTTAAGCTTTAAATCGTGTTTATCTTATATTCTGTCTATTCTGATTAAGTATTACTTGTATTTCATGTATTATTATACTTACTGTGTAATAATAAGTAACTTTCTAAAAATAGCAGGTTTCCTAAAATAGAAAGTTTCACAAAATAGAAAGTTACCAAAAATAGAAAGTTTCTAAAAATAGAAAGTTTCCAAAAATAGAATGTTTCCAAAAGTAGAAAGTTTCCAAAAATAGAAAGTTTCCAAAGATAGAATTACTGCTTAAAATAGATAAGTTTCTAAAAATAGAAAGTTTCCATAAATAGATTAGCTGCCTTAATTAAATAAGTTTCTAAAAATAGAAAGTTTCCATAAATAGATTAGCTGCCTTAATAAGCTAAGTATATAAGCTTAAGTGTTTTCTGATTATTTTTTTAAGTCATATTAATATAAGGTATAGTTTATTAATTATTACATGTAATTTAAATAAACTATAGGTTAAAAGTATTTAATTAAATAAATAATGTTTTTAATTAAATAAAGTTAAATACTTAGGTTAAAACATGTATTATTAACTATTAATAATATAACCTAAGTCATGTTAATTAATTAATTATAACCATGGTTTTTAATAATTAATTAATTATAAAGTCTAGAAAATATAAATACTTAGGTTAAAAATCCATGATCTAATAATTAGATTATAACCTAAGTCATGTTTTATTAATTTAATCATGTCATATTTATTAATTTAATTTTTAACATATGATTATTAAAACATAACCTTAACATAAACCATGAACCAGATCATGACTAGAAACCATGAACCGGACCCGTAATCAACACCACACCCCGAACCACTTTGGGGTTCTCCCTTGTTTGCTGCTGCCGTGGGACACACACCACCAAACCAAGACCATGAGGTCTCGGTGATGGGTAATAAACCAAACCGAGACCCCTTAGGGGTTCGGTTAGGCGTCGGCTAGAACAAACACCCCCAAAACCCTTGTTTTGATTTACCCTATAATCATAGACATGTTTTAATAAATGTTTTTAATTAGTTTTTAAGAACATCATGATTTTATGTGATTTATTAAATCAAAACATAAAAGAAAAAGGTTAAAAAGTTTATACCGAATGCGTGGATCAATCAAGGATGAACACACACGAATGCTTGCACAAATTCCAAGATCAAAAATCAACCGAACACCCCTTTTTGATGATTATAGGCGGCGGCCAAAAAGGGAGCAAGAAGAAAGGAGAATAAACTTTTTAGGGTTTTTGTTATTTTTCTTGTTTTGTAAAAATGACACAAGATTTCTCCTTTTTCTTGTTTAGTAAAAATTGATGGGCTAAGCCCTTTTCCCTCCTAATTTCGTGGTATATGGGGCCCACATGGGGTAACCCGATAATTTTCCGTGTCTAATTAATAAGCGTGTTCTCGTGTTCGTGTTTTACGTGTTTTAATTAATTTTCGATCGTGACTTAATATATTTATTCGTGTTCGTAATAAATATATATACATATGTAATATTAGTTCGTGATTAATTTACGTTCATGATTTCATGTTCGTATGCTCGTGATTATAATTATTATTGGAATAATTATCGTGTTTTCATACGTAATAAATACTTATCGTGTTCTAACACGTACGTAATACTTAAAATTCTTATACGTGAAACGTAACGCGCTATAAAAGGAAAGTTCTAATCTTGTACGTACGATCTTAAAGGCACTATTCATGGTAAAAACATGCGGGTTTTACAACTCTTCCCCCTAAAAAGAATAATTTGTCCCCGAATTATAGATAACGTAACTGAAAGAGAAACATACCCGAATCAAACTGAGAGGGTATGTAAGATAAATGAACGTGCAGGTGACCTGGCAGAGAGAACGCGGAACGTGACATGTCTTGAAAAGACATGGAACGTGACGTGACTGAAAGGACATATCTAATTTATAAGAGAAAAACGGATAAGAAGTCCGGATGAACTTGTCCGTTTCCAAGTGGCTTCCCTCTTGGAACGGTTCCTTCACAAGATCTTGACGCGAATGATAAATCTTGGTCCTCCTGACCTTGAATTGAAATACGAAGAAGTTCTTGGTTATCAACTTAAGGTAGATCCCCTAAATTTGATCGAGGGAAAAAGAATTAACGTGTAAGGGCAACTAAAACGTTATCGTGCAAAACACTCTAACTTAACTGATAATTAGCAACGATGCACGAGACATAAAGAAACGTAGTACGTGAAAATTTTTGAACGTAATACGTGAAATTTTTTGAACGTAATACGTGGAGATATGATGAGTGTAGTATGAGTAAACATATCGTGATCCATGATACGTGTAACATATCTTGATCATGATATTAGGAACGTGGAATGAACATGACATGTGAAACATATCGTGAACATAGAATATAATGGCGGTAACGCCAAACGTTACAAGGTGAGACATAGAATATGACGAGAAACGTCTATCTGAGGATAGGGAGTTATACTAAACTTGGGTCTGGTCTCTCAAGTTCTTGCAAAACCTCCCAGAATGAGAAAGATGAACGTAAAATCGTAAGCCCAGATACGATCATGAACGTGAATAGTGTCATGAACGCGAGCGCGAAAGCAAGTCGTGGAATCAGAATGAAGACGTGAAGTAATTAAGGAATACAATTGCGAATCTTTGTCTGACCCGATAGCTGAGGGATTACCAAGTGGTCGGATGAGCCTTGGCGTGGAATGTGTCCGATAAATTTGTTGGTTCTGAAATCCGTACGGATGTAAGGATTCTGCAGACTTGATCAAACTGTTGACAATAACCTAGATAGCATCATGCTTCTTCTGAGTTTGCTGTAATCTGGTAACTAAAATCCATGGAGATCTTGTCCCTTTTCGATTCACAATTGCAGATGATGAAAACATCCCAGTCTGTTGGTGTCCTATCTTAACCTGTTTGTATAACAGGTATGAAGATATGAACGTATCTGTATCTTGCTTCATCGAACTTGATACATAGGAGTTTGCGAAACTCTGAGTCTATGAATCTAAACTTCTCTTAGCGTAGGATTTTCTATAACACCTAATGTAATGTAGGGTTATCTCCTTTACGCATAAGCTGAGTCATGGTAAGATTAACCATGCAAATCCATGTGATCCAGCATGTCACTGTAATCAACCAGAATTGATATTGGAAAAATTTCCAGGGTAAATTTTCTCTTGTCAAAGAATCTACAACATAGCGCAGATATGGTGTTCCTGTTCTTCTCTAGGCTTAGAGGAAATTAGGTTATCCTCAATGAAAACACTGATGAATTTGCTATGAGTTCATTGAAACTCATTCTTATAATGCCGTTGGAGCATTGATGAGACTAATTCAAAATCATAAATCTAGCTTGACCGAGTCATGTACGAATAGCAGTCATGGACATTTCCTGCTCTTTCACTCGTCACTATTGGCAACATGATCATGAGTTCGATCTTGGAAAAGCGATTAACACTATAAGGTCGATTGGACATGTTGTCAATACGTGGAGGAGAATAACGGTCATGAATGGTGATTTGTTTAAATCGACGGTAGTCGACACATAATCTCATGGTACCATCCTTCTCCTTGTAGGTTCTTTTGGAATGTATAGGAAGATTTTGGAATAATCAACTGGCTATGCGTAAAAGACTTAAGTGGTCGTGTCTTACTGACAGCTAGAACATTTTAGCGACCATGGTTAACAACGCACATGCGTGTAAGCATAGATAATTTGTACAGATTTTCCCGATGGAAAATCAAGCTGAAAGTATTCAGGAGCCTGAGCATTTCTGTACATAATTATGAATCGTAGCATGGTGTGCTGTTCATAGTCCATAATTGGGATAAAATTCATCTCGTGTATGTCCGAGGAAATGCGTTAGCAGCTTGGATCTCATCATTAAGCTGAAGGAAAACCTTCGTATACGTGGGAATACGAAAGGCGTCCTTCATGGTCATGAATATATGAAATATGGTGAAACAAATGAAAGTGACATCGGCAACGTGACAGTTCTCATTGATGCGCCGGTAATGGTATTGAAATTCTTGTGGCCTGATTAATACATGGCACAACAAAATAGATATACCCTTGGAGGATACCTTGAATTTCTTAGAAATGTTCCATAGTTGGACGTGAGTCATGTGTCTTGACTCGTGTCTTGGAACTATAAGTATGACATATGTCTTGACTGGTGTCTTGACATGTGTCTTCAGAAAGTCTACGTGAGACATGTGTCTTGACTGATGTCTTGACATGTGTCTCGAGACATAAAACAATAGAACTACAATATTAGGTTATTATGCCAGAATTGGCGAATCGGTTGGACTACCGATCATTTGTATGTCTGATCACGTCCGTGGCCAGAGCCTCGGTTGCGATTTCTAGGATAGTTTCTGTCATAGTAGTGGTTACTATCGTCCTGTCTGTCAGTTCCATGACGGTCATTCTCATGACCGTGATTCATGTAACTATTCAGCTGAGTGGCCGGCTGGTACCGGTTTGCACTCATATGGATGAAATGACAGCTGAATGACGTGTGACATGTAACTAAGAATTAGGGACAATGATTGATGAAAATCGTCTGATGATGAAGCATCTTCTCGTCCAATTGCTTTGCTCTGACGCCTTTGTCTTCGTCTTGTAGGATCTCCAGGTTGTGAACAACATCCGCATCTCGTAGCGTCTCCGAACGTCAGCAACATCAACCTTTAGTAACAACACCAAGTTATGAGCGGCATCAGCAATCTTGTAGAATATCAGCAATTGAAAATAAGCCTGAGATGATTCAGAATCGACTAGCGAATACTCGTGAAGTATTGCAAGTGAAATACACATGGATTTAGGTACGTGTAATACACATGGAATACGGTACATGGAGTACACATGGAATGCACATGAAATGATCGGTATTGGGGTCGATCATTTGTCATGATTTAAGGAAAGTATATCGGTTAAACGGTTATGAAAACCATCATGATAACCTGGCAGTATTAGCATAGACATCATTCTGGTTGTATCGAAAAACGTTAAAGTGTGGTTACACAAAATTCAACGATGATTTGCCTGACAGTATGATCAGTGAAAACCAACCGTGACTATCATGAAAGCAGGATTCAATGAAATCCAACAATGCCTTGCATGAAAGCATAAATAACAAAAGAGGCGTAAAACGTAATCAACATGAAGACGGAATTATCATGAAGAAACATGAAACCATCTATCATGAAGGAGTGTATAACATAATCAGCACGAAACTGGAGTTAACCATGACAGTATGAAAACATACTTGACATAAAAACATATTAACTTATGAGGGGACATGAAAAAAAAATTATGCCAGTAAATCTTGAGAAAAATTTTATGCATGAAAAACAGTGCATGAATGCGTAATGTAGTTTATAAAAACCTTTATATGTGCGAGGGGACGCGTATGGGTCGGTCCCAAAACAAAAGACATGGCGAGGGGACGCCTATGGGTCGGTCCCAAAGTTAAAAGTTTCGATAAAAGCACATGCGACTAAATAGGGCCAGTCCTGTACCAACCATTACTTAGTCATAACTCCTGTAACAATGATACATGAAACATAAATAAATGAAACTCATCTGTCAAAACTTATCAGAAAAATTTTATGTGACTAATTATGAACTACTGGGGTTCAATCCACATAGCCACAGTTCACGAGGAACATTATGCATGAAACAATGACACATAACTCAATATGAATGACGGTTGTCCATCCATATTAGTAAAACAATATCGATGAAAACATCAAGGTTAAAACCTCAAGGTGCTGAAAACATCATGGTTAAAACAACAATGCGCTAAAAACATCAATACATGGAATAACAAAGGTTGGCTTAGGAAGCTCTTGGTGACTACCCACTAGTCACAGGTCGAGTTTTAGAGCCTACAGGTCGAAGCCTTGGCTCTGATACCATAATCGTAACACCCCATTTTGATAATGGAATGTCACGCGTAATTATGGCGTGTCATCAAAGCATACAAGGATAAATGTCTAAAACATTACATGACCATAGGGATAACCGGAATCAAACATCGGTTCCTAAACATAGGTTAAAAATCCATGATCTAATAATTAGATTATAACCTAAGTCATGTTTTATTAATTTAATCATGTCATATTTATTAATTTAATTTTTAACATATGATTATTAAAACATAACCTTAACATAAACCATGAACCAGATCATGATTAGAAACCATGAACCGGACCCGTAATCAACACCACACCCCGAACCACTTCGGGGTTCTCCCTTGTTTGCTGCTGCCGTGGGACACACACCACCAAACCAAGAACATGAGGTCTCGGTAGTGGGTAATAAACCAAACCGAGACCCCTTAGGGGTTCGGTTAGGCGCCGACTAGAACAAACACCCCCAAAACCCTTGTTTTGATTTACCCCATAATCATAGACATGTTTTAATAAATGTTTTTAATTAATTTTTAAGAACATCATGATTTTATGTGATTTATTAAATCAAAACATAAAAGAAAAAGGTTAAAAAGTTTATACCGAATGCGTGGATCAATCAAGGATGAACACACACGAATGCTTGCACAAATTCCAAGATCAAAAATCAACCGAACACCCCTTTTTGATGATTATAGGCGGCGGCCAAAAAGGGAGCAAGAAGAAAGGAGAAGAAACTTTTTAGGGTTTTTGTTATTTTTCTTGTTTTGTAAAAATGACACGAGATTTCTCCTTTTTCTTGTTTAGTAAAAATTGATGGGCTAAGCCCTTTTCCCTCCTAATTTAGTGGTATATGGGGCCCACATGGGGTAACCCGATAATTTTCCGTGTCTAATTAATAAGTGTGTTCTCGTGTTCGTGTTTTACGTGTTTTAATTAATTTTCGATCATGACTTAATATATTTATTCGTGTTCGTAATAAATATATATACATATGTAATATTAGTTCGTGATTAATTTACGTTCATGATTTCATGTTCGTATGCTCGTGATTATAATTATTATTGGAATAATTATCGTGTTTTCATACGTAATAAATACTTATCGTGTTCTAACACGTACGTAATACTTAAAATTCTTATACGTGAAACGTAACGCGCTATAAAAGGAAAGTTCTAATCTTGTACGCACGATCTTAAAGGCACTATTCATGGTAAAAACACGCGGGTTTTACAACTCTTCCCCCTAAAAAGAATAATTCGTCCCTGAATTATAGATAACGTAACTGAAAGAGAAACATACCCGAATCAAACTGAGAGGGTATGTAAGATAAATGAACGTGCAGGTGACCTGGCAGAGAGAACGCGGAACGTGACATGTCTTGAAAAGACATGGAACATGGCGTGACTGAAAGGACATATCTAATTTATAAGAGAAAAACGGATAAGAAGTCCGGATGAACTTGTCCGTTTGCAAGTGGCTTCCCTCTTGGAACGGTTGCTTCACAAGATCTTGACGCGAATGATAAATCTTGGTCCTCCTGACCTTGACTTGAAATACGAAGAAGTTCTTGGCTATCAACTTAAGGTAGATCCCCTAAATTTGATCGAGGGAAAAAGAATTAACGTGTAAGGGCAACTAAAACGTTATCGTACAAAACACTTTAACTTAACTGATAATTAGCAACGATGCGCGAGACATAAAGAAACGTAGTACGTGAAAAATTTTGAACGTAATACGTGAAATTTTTTGAACGTAATACGTGGAGATATGATGAGTGTAGTATGAGTAAACATATCGTGATCCATGATGCATGTAACATATCTTGATCATGATATTAGGAACGTGGAATAAACATGACATGTGAAACATATCGTGAACATAGAATATAATGGCGGTAACGCCAAACGTTACAAGGTGAGACATAGAATATGACGAGAAACGTCTATCTGAGGATAGGGAGTTATACTAAACTTGGGTCTCGTCTCTCAAGTTCTTGCAAAACCTCCCAGAATGAGAAAGATGAACGTAAAATCGTAAGCCCAGATACGATCATGAACGTGAATAGTGTCATGAACGCGAGCGCGAAAGCAAGTCGTGGAATCAGAATGAAGACGTGAAGTAATTAAGGAATACAATTGCGAATCTTTGTCTGACCCGATAGCTGAGGGATTACCAAGTGGTCGGATGAGCCTTGGCATGGAATGTGTCCGATAAATCTGTTGGTTCTGAAATCCGTACGGATGTAAGGATTCTGCAGACTTGATCAAACTGTTGACAATAACCTAGATAGCATCATGCTTCTTCTGAGTTTGCTGTAATCTGGTAACTAAAATCCATGGAGATCTTGTCCCTTTTCGATTCACAATTGCAGATGATGAAAACATCCAAGTCTGTTGGTGTCCTATCTTATCCTGTTTGTATAACAGGTATGAAGATATGAACGTATCTGTATCTTGCTTCATCGTACTTGATACATAGGAGTTTGCGAAACTCTGAGTCTATGAATCTAAACTTCTCTTAGCGTAGGATTTTCTATAACACCTAATGTAATGTAGGGTTATCTCCTTTACGCATAAGCTGAGTCATGGTAAGATTAACCATGCAAATCCATGTGATCCAGCATGTCACTGTAATCAACCAGAATTGATATTGGAAAAATTTCCAGGGTAAAATTTCTCTTGTCAAAGAATCTACAACATAGCGCAGATATGGTGTTCCTGTTCTTCTCTAGGCTTAGAGGAAATTAGGTTATCCTCAATGAAAACACTGATGAATTTGCTATGAGTTCATTGAAACTCATTCTTATAATGCCGTTGGAGCATTGATGAGACTAATTCAAAATCATAAATCTAGCTTGACCGAGTCATGTACGAATAGCAGTCATGGACATGTCCTGCTCTTTCACTCGTCACTATTGGCAGCATGATCATGAGTTCGATCTTGGAAAAGTGATTAACACTATAAGGTCGATTGGACATGTTGTCAATACGTGGAGGAGAATAACGGTCATGAATGGTGATTTGTTTAAATCGACGATAGTCGAAACATAATCTCATGGTACCATCCTTCTCCTTGTAGGTTCTTTTGGAATGTATAGGAAGATTTTGGATAATCAACTGGCTATGCGTAAAAGACTTAAGTGGTCGTGTCTTACTGACAGCTAGAACATTTTAGCGACCATGGTTAACAACGCACATGCTTGTAAGCATAGATAATTTGTACAGATTTTCCCGATGGAAAATCAAGCTGAAAGTATTCAGGAGCCTGAACATTTCTGTACATAATTATGAATCGTAGCATGGTGTGCTGTTCATAGTCCATAATTAGGATAAAATTCATCTTGTGTATGTCCGAGGAAATGAGTTAGCAGCTTGGATCTCATCATTAAGCTGAAGGAAAACCTTCGTATACGTGGGAATACGAAAGGCATCCTTCATGGTCATGAATATATGAAATATGGTGAAACAAATGAAAGTGACATCGGCAACGTGACAGTTCTCATTGATGCGCCGGTAATGGTATTGAAATTCTTGTGGCCTGATTAATACATGGCACAACAATATAGATATACCCTTGGAGGATACCTTGAATTTCTTAGAAATGTTCCATAGTTGGACGTGAGTCATGTGTCTTGACTCGTGTCTTGGAACTATAAGTATGACATATGTCTTGACTGGTGTCTTGACATGTGTCTTCAGAAAGTATACGTGAGACATGTGTCTTGACTGATGTCTTGACATGTGTCTCGAGACGTAAAACAATAGAACTACAATATTAGGTTATTATGCCAGAATTGGCGGATCGGTTGGACTACCGATCATTTGTATGTCTGATCACGTCCGCGGCCGGAGCCTCGGTTGCGATTTCTAGGATAGTTTCTGTCATAGTAGTGGTTACTATCGAACTGTCTGTCAGTTCCATGACGGTCATTCTCATGACCGTGATTCATGTAACTATTCAGTTGAGTGGCCGGCTGGTACCGGTTTGCACTCATATGGATGAAATGACAGCTGAATGACGTGTGACATGTAACTAAGAATTTGGGACAATGATTGATGAAAATCGTCTGATGATGAAGCATCTTCTCGTCCAATTACTTTGCTCTGACGCCTTTGTCTTCGTCTTGTAGGATCTCCAGGTTGTGAACAGCATCCGCGTCTCGTAGCGTCTCCGAACGTCAGCAACATCAACCTTTAGTAACATCACCAAGTTATGAGCGGCATCAGCAATCTTGTAGAATATCAGCAATTGAGAATACGCCTGAGATGATTCAGAATCGACTAGCGAATACTCGTGAAGTATTGCAAGTGAAATACACATGGATTTAGGTACGTGTAATACACATGGAGTACACATGGAATGCACATGAAATGATCGGTATTGGGGTCGATCATTTGTCATGATTTAAGGAAAGTATATCGGTTAAACGGTTATGAAAACCATCATGATAACCTGGCAGTATTAGCATAGACATCATTCTGGTTGTATCGAAAAACGTTAAAGTGTGGTTACACAAAATTCAACGATGATTTGCCTGACAGTATGATCAGTGAAAACAAACCATGACTATCATGAAAGCAGGATTCAATGAAATCCAACAATGCCTTGCATGAAAGCATAAATAACAAAAGAGGCGTAAAACGTAATCAACATGAAGACGGAATTATCATGAAGAAACATGAAACCATCTATCATGAAGGAGTGTATAACATAATCAGCACGAAACTGGAGTTAACCATGACAGTATGAAAACATACTTGACATAAAAACATATTAACTTATGAGGGGACATGAAAAAAAATTATGCCAGTAAATCATGAGAAAATTTTTATGCATGAAAAACAGTGCATGAATGCGTAATGTAGTTTATAAAAACCTTTATATATGCGAGGGGACGCGTATGGGTCGGTCCCAAAACAAAAGACATGGCGAGGGGACGCCTATGGGTCGGTCCCAAAGTTAAAAGTTTCGATAAAAGCACATGCGACTAAATAGGGCCAGTCCTGTACCAACCATTACTTAGTCATAACTCCTGTAACAATGATACATGAAACATAAATAAATGAAACTCATCTGTCAAAACTTATCAGAAAAATTTTATGTGACTAATTATGAACTACTGGGGTTCAATCACATAGCCACAGTTCACGAGGAACATTATGCATGAAACAATGACACATAACTCAATATGAATGACGGTTGTCCATCCATATTAGTAAAACAATATCGATGAAAACATCAAGGTTAAAACCTCAAGGTGCTGAAAACATCATGGTTAAAACAACAATGCGCTAAAAACATCAATACATGGAATAACAAAGGTTGGCTTAGGAAGCTCTTGGTGACTACCCACTAGTCACAGGTCGAGTTTTAGAGCCTACAGGTCGAAGCCTTGGCTCTGATACCATAATCGTAACACCCCATTTTGATAATGGAATGTCACGCGTAATTATGGCGTGTCATCAAAGCATACAAGGATAAATGTCTAAAACATTACATGACCATAGGGATAACCGGAATCAAACATCGGTTCCCAAACATAAGCCCAAAACATAATAAAGCAAAAGAAATGAATGAAAGACCAAACAAGCATAAGTATATGAAGGCAAAAAGGAAAAGAAGTCTCTAGCAGCTTCCATCCTATGCACGTCCTCCAAATGCTCGGGTCTTTCCTAGGGTACCTGCCGTTTTGGGACATGGAAAGGAAAGTAACGGCTGAGCAAAACGCTCAGTGTACGGATATAGACATAGTATGAATGACTAAAACATAATAAAGACTTAATAGCAGCGGAAATGTATAAGTCCTGGAAAACCTGGAACATGTTCATAAAACTGGTTTTATAGTTTGAAAAGCCTTATGTTTATCTTATGAAAACTGTTTAACATATTTTACCATTAGCCAATATAGGTCATGAAAATCCACCGTGTATGAATACATGGAGGGGTGACCTCATCATGCAAATTAGAGGGGCTGCCTCTAATTTAATATACTGGTTTTGGGTAAGAGGGATCAGCTCCTTGTGAAGGATGCAAGGCACACACCACATTCACACTGAGTAATCTGCTGAAAACATGTAACTAGGATGCACCCATACGCCCCACATGATAAATATAATAATATGGCCAAAAGCTGAAGGGACGCCACGAGCAATCACTCCGCCGTGGGGAAGTCATAACACCAGTGCCTCTAATGTTACGGTTATGGTACCTCCATAACTAGGTGAAACTGGTCATGCATGTATATGGCTATAGGTATTCTAAATTAAACATAAGCAAATCAAACATATAAACTTATACTACGGGAAAACAGTTGGCTGCATACGGGGAATCCTAATAAGGAAAGAATGTCCATATTGAAAGGACGGGAATCCGTACCTTATGTCCAGTGAACGAAGAAGACGAAAGAAAGAGAGTCCTACTTCGGTATCACTAATGCTACATAAATACATACGTGTATAAGTATCTGATTACTACATACGTAACTGGTTTTATGTCATGTCTTAGCTTATTTTATACGTTCATGTCATGTTTTACTGTTTTAAGCTTTAAACCGTGTTTATCTTATATTCTGTCTATTTTGATTAAGTATTACTTGTATTTCATGTATTATTATACTTACTGTGTAATAATAAGTAACTTTCTAAAAATAGCAGGTTTCCTAAAATAGAAAGTTTCCAAAAATAGAAAGTTACCAAAAATAGAAAGTTTCTAAAAATAGAAAGTTTCCAAAAATAGAATGTTTCCAAAAGTAGAAAGTTTCCAAAAATAGAAATTTCCAAAGATAGAATTACTGCTTAAAATAGATAAGTTTCTAAAAATAGAAAGTTTCCATAAATAGATTAGCTGCCTTAATTAAATAAGTTTCTAAAAATAGAAAGTTTCCATAAATAGATTAGCTGCCTTAATAAGCTAAGTATATAAGCTTAAGTGTTTTCTGATTATTTTTTTAAGTCATATTAATATAAGGTATAGTTTATTAATTATTACATGTAATTTAAATAAACTATAGGTTAAAAGTATTTAATTAAATATATCATGTTTTTAATTAAATAAAGTTAAATACATAGGTTAAAACATGTATTATTAACTATTAATAATATAACCTAAGTCATGTTAATTAATTAATTATAACCATGGTTTTTAATAATTAATTAATTATAAAGTCTAGAAAATATAAATACTTAGGTTAAAAATCCATGATCTAATAATTAGATTATAACCTAAGTCATGTTTTATTAATTTAATCATGTCATATTTATTAATTTAATTTTTAACATATGATTATTAAAACATAACCTTAACATAAACCATGAACCAGATCATGATTAGAAACCATGAACCGGACCCGTAATCAACACCACACCCCGAACCACTTCGGGGTTCTCCCTTGTTTGCTGCTGCCGTGGGACACACACCACCAAACCAAGACCATGAGGTCTCGGTAGTGGGTAATAAACCAAACCGAGACCCCTTAGGGGTTCGGTTAGGCGCCGACTAGAACAAACACCCCCAAAACCCTTGTTTTGATTTACCCCATAATCATAGACATGTTTTAATAAATGTTTTTAATTAATTTTTAAGAACATCATGATTTTATGTGATTTATTAAATCAAAACATAAAAGAAAAAGGTTAAAAAGTTTATACCGAATGCGTGGATCAATCAAGGATGAACACACACGAATGCTTGCACAAATTCCAAGATCAAAAATCAACCGAACACCCCTTTTTGATGATTATAGGCGGCGGCCAAAAAGGGAGCAAGAAGAAAGGAGAAGAAACTTTTTAGGGTTTTTGTTATTTTTCTTGTTTTGTAAAAATGACACGAGATTTCTCCTTTTTCTTGTTTAGTAAAAATTGATGGGCTAAGCCCTTTTCCCTCCTAATTTCGTGGTATATGGGGCCCACATGGGGTGACCCGATAATTTTCCGTGTCTAATTAATAAGTGTGTTCTCGTGTTCGTGTTTTACGTGTTTTAATTAATTTTCGATCGTGACTTAATATATTTATTCGTGTTCGTAATAAATATATATACAAATTTAATATTAGTTCGTGATTAATTTACGTTCATGATTTCATGTTCGTATGCTCGTGATTATAATTATTATTGGAATAATTATCGTGTTTTCATACGTAATAAATACTTATCGTGTTCTTACACGTACGTAATACTTAAAATTCTTATACGTGAAACGTAACGCGCTATAAAAGGAAAGTTCTAATCTTGTACGTACGATCTTAAAGGCACTATTCATGGTAAAAACATGCGGGTTTTACAACTCTTCCCCCTAAAAAGAATAATTCGTCCCCGAATTATAGATAACGTAACTGAAAGAGAAACATACCCGAATCAAACTGAGAGGGTATGTAAGATAAATGAACGTGCAGGTGACCTGGCAGAGAGAACGCGGAACGTGACATGTCTTGAAAAGACATGGAACGTGACGTGACTGAAAGGATATATCTAATTTATAAGAGAAAAACGGATAAGAAGTCCGGATGAACTTGTCCGTTTCCAAGTGGCTTCCCTCTTGGAACGGTTCCTTCACAAGATCTTGACGCGAATGATAAATTTTGGTCCTCCTGACCTTGACTTGAAATACGAAGAAGTTCTTGGTTATCAACTTAAGGTATATCCCCTAAATTTGATCGAGGGAAAAAGAATTAACGTGTAAGGGCAACTAAAACGTTATCGTGCAAAACACTCTAACTTAACTGATAATTAGCAACGATGCGCGAGACATAAAGAAACGTAGTACGTGAAAAATTTTGAACGTAATACGTGAAATTTTTTGAACGTAATACGTGGAGATATGATGAGTGTAGTATGAGTAAACATATCGTGATCCATGATACGTGTAACATATCTTGATCATGATATTAGGAACGTGGAATGAACATGACATGTGAAACATATCGTGAACATAGAATATAATAGCGGTAATGCCAAACGTTACAAGGTGAGACATAGAATATGACGAGAAACGTCTATCTGAGGATAGGGAGTTATACTAAACTTGGGTCTGGTCTCTCAAGTTCTTGCAAAACCTCCCAGAATGAGAAAGATGAACGTAAAATCGTAAGCCCAGATACGATCATGAACGTGAATAGTGTCATGAACGCGAGCGCGAAAGCAAGTCGTGGAATCAGAATGAAGACGTGAAGTAATTAAGGAATACAATTGCGAATCTTTGTCTGACCCGATAGCTGAGGGATTACCAAGTGGTCGGATGAGCCTTGGCGTGGAATGTGTCCGATAAATCTGTTGGTTCTGAAATCCGTACGGATGTAAGGATTCTGCAGACTTGATCAAACTGTTGACAATAACCTAGATAGCATCATGCTTCTTCTGAGTTTGCTGTAATCTGGTAACTAAAATCCATGGAGATCTTGTCCCTTTTCGATTCACAATTGCAGATGATGAAAACATCCAAGTCTGTTGGTGTCCTATCTTAACCTGTTTGTATAACAGGTATGAAGATATGAACGTATCTGTATCTTGCTTCATCGAACTTGATACATAGGAGTTTGCGAAACTCTGAGTCTATGAATCTAAACTTCTCTTAGCGTAGGATTTTCTATAACACCTAATGTAATGTAGGGTTATCTCCTTTACGCATAAGCTGAGTCATGGTAAGATTAACCATGCAAATCCATGTGATCCAGCATGTCACTGTAATCAACCAGAATTGATATTGGAAAATTTTCCAGGGTAAAATTTCTCTTGTCAAAGAATCTACAACATAGCGCAGATATGGTGTTCCTGTTCTTCTCTAGGCTTAGAGGAAATTAGGTTATCCTCAATGAAAACACTGATGAATTTGCTATGAGTTCATTGAAACTCATTCTTATAATGCCGTTGGAGCATTGATGAGACTAATTCAAAATCATAAATCTAGCATGACCGAGTCATGTACGAATAGCAGTCATGGACATGTCCTGCTCTTTCACTCGTCACTATTGGCAGCATGATCATGAGTTCGATCTTGGAAAAGTGATTAACACTATAAGGTCGATTGGACATGTTGTCAATACGTGGAGGAGAATAACGGTCATGAATGGTGATTTGTTTAAATCGACGGTAGTCGACACATAATCTCATGGTACCATCCTTCTCCTTGTAGGTTCTTTTGGAATGTATAGGAAGATTTTGGAATAATCAACTGGCTATGCGTAAAAGACTTAAGTGGTCGTGTCTTACTGACAGCTAGAACATTTTAGCGACCATGGTTAACAACGCACATGCTTGTAAGCATAGATAATTTGTACAGATTTTCCCGATAGAAAATCAAGCTGAAAGTATTCAGGAGCCTGAACATTTCTGTACATAATTATGAATCGTAGCATGGTGTGCTGTTCATAGTCCATAATTAGGATAAAATTCATCTCGTGTATGTCCGAGGAAATGAGTTAGCAGCTTGGATCTCATCATTAAGCTGAAGGAAAACCTTCGTATACGTGGGAATACGAAAGGCGTCCTTCATGGTCATGAATATATGAAATATGGTGAAACAAATGAAAGTGACATCGGCAACGTGACAGTTCTCATTGATGCGCCGGTAATGGTATTGAAATTCTTGTGGCCTGATTAATACATGGCACAACAAAATAGATATACCCTTGGAGGATACCTTGAATTTCTTAGAAATGTTCCATAGTTGGACGTGAGTCATGTGTCTTGACTCGTGTCTTGGAACTATAAGTATGACAAATGTCTTGACTGGTGTCTTGACATGTGTCTTCAGAAAGTATACGTGAGACATGTGTCTTGACTGATGTCTTGACATGTGTCTCGAGACGTAAAACAATAGAACTACAATATTAGGTTATTATGCCAGAATTGGCGGATCGGTTGGACTACCGATCATTTGTATGTCTGATCACGTCCGCGGCCGGAGCCTCGGTTGCGATTTCTAGGATAGTTTCTGTCATAGTAGTGGTTACTATCGTCCTGTCTGTCAGTTCCATGACGGTCATTCTCATGACCGTGATTCATGTAACTATTCAGCTGAGTGGCCGGCTGGTACCGGTTTGCACTCATATGGATGAAATGACAGCTGAATGACGTGTGACATGTAACTAAGAATTAGGGACAATGATTGATGAAAATCGTCTGATGATGAAGCATCTTCTCGTCCAATTGCTTTGCTCTGACGCCTTTGTCTTCGTCTTGTAGGATCTCCAGGTTGTGAACAGCATCTGCATCTCGTAGCGTCTCCGAACGTCAGCAACATCAACCTTTAGTAACATCACCAAGTTATGAGCGGCATCAACAATCTTGTAGAATATCAGCAATTGAAAATACGTCTGAGATGATTCAGAATCGACTAGCGAATACTCGTGAAGTATTGCAAGTGAAATGCACATGGATTTAGGTACGTGTAATACACATGGAATACGGTACATGGAGTACACATGGAATGCACATGAAATGATCGGTATTGGGGTCGATCATTTGTCATGATTTAAGGAAAGTATATCGGTTAAACGGTTATGAAAACCATCATGATAACCTGGCAGTATTAGCATAGACATCATTCTGGTTGTATCGAAAAACGTTAAAGTGTGGTTACACAAAATTCAACGATGATTTGCCTGACAGTATGATCAGTGAAAACCAACCATGACTATCATGAAAGCAGGATTCAATGAAATCCAACAATGCCTTGCATGAAAGCATAAATAACAAAAGAGGCGTAAAACGTAATCAACATGAAGACGGAATTATCATGAAGAAACATGAAACCATCTATCATGAAGGAGTGTATAACATAATCAGCACGAAACTGGAGTTAACCATGACAGTATGAAAACATACTTGACATAAAAACATATTAACTTATGAGGGGACATGAAAAAAAAAATTATGCCAGTAAATCATGAGAAAAATTTTATGCATGAAAAACAGTGCATGAATGCGTAATGTAGTTTATAAAAACCTTTATATGTGCGAGGGGACGCGTATGGGTCAGTCCCAAAACAAAAGACATGGCGAGGGGACGCCTATGGGTCGCTCCCAAAGTTAAAAGTTTCGATAAAAGCACATGCGACTAAATAGGGCCAGTCCTGTACCAACCATTACTTAGTCATAACTCCTGTAACAATGATACATGAAACATAAATAAATGAAACTCATCTGTCAAAACTTATCAGAAAAAATTTTATGTGACTAATTATGAACTACTAGGGTTCAGTCCACATAGCCACAGTTCACGAGGAACATTATGCATGAAACAATGACACATAACTCAATATGAATGACGGTTGTCCATCCATATTAGTAAAACAATATTGATGAAAACATCAAGGTTAAAACCTCAAGGTGCTGAAAACATCATGGTTAAAACAACAATGGGCTGAAAACATCAATACGTGGAATAACAAACGTTGGCTTAGGAAGCTCTTGGTGACTACCCACTCGTCACAGGTCGAGTTTTAGAGCCTACAGGTCGAAGCCTTGGCTCTGATACCATAATTGTAACACCCCATTTTGATAATGGAATGTCACGCGTAATTATGGCGTGTCATCAAAGCATACAAGGATAAATGTCTAAAACATTACATGACCATAGGGATAACCGGAATCAAACATCGGTTCACAAACATAAGCCCAAAACATAATAAAGCAAAAGAAATGAATGAAAGACCAAACAAGCATAAGTATATGAAGGCAAAAAGGAAAAGAAGTCTCTAGCAGCTTCCATCCTATGCACGTCCTCCAAATGCTCGGGTCTTTCCTAGGGTACCTGCCGTTTTGGGACATGGAAAGGAAAGTAACGGCTGAGCAAAATGCTCAGTGCACGGATATAGACATAGTATGAATGACTAAAACATAATAAAGACTTAATAGCAGCGGAAATGTATAAGTCCTGGAAAACCTGGAACATGTTCATAAAACTGGTTTTATAGTTTGAAAAGCCTTATGTTTATCTTATGAAAACTGTTTAACATATTTTACCATTAGCCAATATAGGTCATGAAAATCCATCGTGCATGAATACTTGGAGGGGTGACCTCATCATGCAAATTAGAGGGGCTGCCTCTAATTTAATATACTGGTTTTGGGTAAGAGGGATCAGCTCCTTGTGAAGGATGCAAGGCACACACCACATTCACACTGAGTAATCTGCTAAAAACATGTAACTAGGATGCACCCATACGCCCCACATGATAAATATAATAATATGGCCAAAAGCTGAAGGGACGCCACGAGCAATCACTCCGCTGTGGGGAAGTCATAACACCAGTGCCTCTAATGTTATGGTTATGGTACCTCCATAACTAGGTGAAACTGGTCATGCATGTATATGGCTATAGGTATTCTAAATTAAACATAAGCAAATCAAACATATAAACTTATACTACGGGAAAACAGTTGGATGCATACGGGGAATCCTAATAAGAAAAGAATGTCCATACTAAAAGGACGGGAATCCGTACCTTATGTCCAGTGAACGAAGAAGACGAACGGAAGAGAGTCCTACTCCGGTATCACTAATGCTACATAAATACATACGTGTATAAGTATCTGATTACTACATACGTAACTGGTTTTATGTCATGTCTTAGCTTATTTTATACGTTCATGTCATGTTTTACTGTTTTAAGCTTTAAACCGTGTTTATCTTATATTCTGTCTATTTTGATTAAGTATTACTTGTATTTCATGTATTATTATACTTACTGTGTAATAATAAGTAACTTTCTAAAAATAGCCGGTTTCCTAAAATAGAAAGTTACCAAAAATAGAAAGTTTATAAAAATAGAAAGTTTCCAAAAATAGAATGTTTCCAAAAATAGAAAGTTTCCAAAAATAGAAAGTTTCCAAAGATAGAATTATTGCTTAAAATAGAAAGTTTCCATAAATAGATTAGCTGCCTTAATTAAATAAGTTTCTAAAAATAGAAAGTTTCCATAGATAGATTTGATGCCTTAATAAGCTAAGTATATAAGCTTAAGCGTTTTCTGCTTATTTTTCTAAGTCATATTGATATAAGGTATAGTTTATTAACTATTACATGTAATTTAAATAAACTATAGGTTAAAAGTATTTAATTAAATATATCATGTTTTTAATTAAATAAAGTTAAATACTTAGGTTAAAACATGTATTATTAACTATTAATAATATAACCTAAGTCATGTTAATTAATTAATTATAACCATGGTTTTTAATAATTAATTAATTATAAAGTCTAGAAAATATAAATACTTAGGTTAAAAATCCATGATCTAATAATTAGATTATAACCTAAGTCATGTTTTATTAAATTAATCATGTCATATTTATTAATTTAATTTTTAACATATGATTATTAAAACATAACCTTAACATAAACCATCAACCGGATCGTGACTAGAAACCATGAACCGGACCCGTAATCAACACCACACCCCGAACCACTTCGGGGTTCTCCCTTGTTTGCTGCTGCCGTGGGACCCACACCACCAAACCAAGACCATAAGGTCTCGGTGGTGGGTAATAAACCAAACCGAGACCCCTTAGGGGTTCGGTTAGGCGTCGGCTAGAACAAACACCCCCAAAACCCTTGTTTTGATTTACCCCATAATCATATACATGTTTTAATAAATGTTTTTAATTAGTTTTAAAGAACATCATGATTTTATGTGATTTATTAAATCAAAACATAAAAGAAAAGGTTAAAAAGTTTATACCGAATGCATGGATCAATCAAGGATGAACACACACGAATGCTTGCACAAATTCCAAGATCAAAAATCAACCGAACACCCCTTTTTGATGATTATAGGTGGCGGCCAAAAAGGGAGCAAGAAGAAAGGAGAAGAAACTTTTTAGGGTTTTTGTTATTTTTCTTGTTTTGTAAAAATGACACGAGATTTCTCCTTTTTCTTGTGTAGTAAAAATTGATGGGCTAAGCCCCTTTCCCTCCTAATTTCATGGTATATGGGGCCCACATGGGGTAACCCGATCATTTTCCGTGTCTAATTAATAAGTATGTTCTCGTGTTCGTGTTTTACGTGTTTTAATTAATTTTCGATCGTGACTTAATATATTTATTCGTGTTCGTAATAAATATATATACATATGTAATATTAGTTCGTGATTAATTTACTATCATGATTTCATGTTCGTATGCTCGTGATTATAATTATTATTGGAATAATTTTCGTGTGTTCATACGTAATAAATACTTATCGTGTTCTAACACGTACGTAATACTTAAAATTCTTAACGTGAAACGTAACGCGCTATAAAAGGAAAGTTCTTATCTTGTACGTACGATCTTAAAGGCACTATTCATGGTAAAAACATGCGGGTTTTACATACCGTCTCTATAGTTTGCTCACACGACACATCAAATGAACAATCACTACGATGCTAGTGGTAACTTCACTTCTAGAACAACTAGTGTATATCTTGTAACTAGAAACCCTAGATCCAAAACCCTAAGTGGGATTACGTAAGGATCGGTTTTTAGAACGTGACAAGATAATAATTAAAATCACACACAAACCCTAAGTTGGGTTGTGTAGTCGATGAACCACAAGGGACAAAGTAAAGGGACTAAAACCTTGATAAGAGTACCAAAGATTTAGTATAAGGCTTAGTTACTTCACAAGGGAGTACCAAAAGGCAGTCGATCTTACAATGGTTTACACTTTAGGTGATTTTGGGTTTTGGGGGAGTATTGGCCGATTGAATGTATCAGTTTGTGGGGTTACAGGACGAAAAAATAAGGCTAAGGTATGGGGTATTTATAGCCTTCATACCTCCTTAGTTTTCTTGGTCTCTACTCCATGTTAAGCTAATTAAGGTAAATATTTACTTAAACAAAAAATCTTCTAACCCCCCCCCCCCCCTTAGGGATAATCGGCCGACTATAGGCCTAGAGGTTCTAGAATTGACTTTTTGATCCCTCAAATTTAATTACGCGCTCACGTTAAATTAATTAAACATGTAACTATTTTAACTACCATTAACTAAATAATTAAATAAAGTTTTATTAAACGTTTAATATATAATAAACATTTAATAAAGTGTGTTCTCCATTTTGAGTGTGTACCCTCGATAGGCTCACTCATTTCCGATGGCTAAACGATCGGATATCCTGACAGTTCTAACTTGTGAGAGTTTAAGACATAGTACGTCTATAATAAAGCGTCTAGTAACACTTTAGTATAACAAAAAATGATTGAAGTATAGTTTCAAGAAAATATCTCAAAAGTAAAATGGTATAAGATTATGTGACTTGCTAATAATCATACATTTGTTACTACTACTGTTAAAACATGGATATGGATCATGACTCATTCCATATATTTTAACTTTTATTTCTCAAGTCTAAGGATGACTTAATCACCATTTTTGAAATCTTACTTATGACAAAGATCCAAAAGTAATATTTGAAAGTTCGGGGCGTCTAATACGTATGTCTTATGAATAACACATGAGTTTGGCAGGAATCATCCATATATTCAAAGAATATAACCAACACTAAAATTTGTCTTAATGTTGACTATATTTCTATATTGCTAACTGACAATGGACATATTTAGAATAATAAAATATTCAAGGATTTAACATACAAATATAGGACAACAGTAATTATATGAATGAAAACAAACATCAAGTATATTTATTCATTAGAAAATAATAATTGTCTTACAATCCAAATTTACTGACGAAAATGTAAGTTAACTGACGAAAACCTATCTTTGCTGACGAAAACGTTAATTTACTGACGAAAATGTAAATTTACTGACAAAACGTAAATTTACTAACGAAAACGTAAATTAAGTGACTAAAACGTAAGTTTACTGAATAAAACACAAGTTTACTAATGAAAACATAAGTTTAATGACGCAAACGTAAATTACTGACGAAAACGTAAATTTACTAAGAACGTAAAAAAACTGACGAAAACGTAAAAATACTGACGAAAACGTAAAAATACTGACGAAAACGTAAATTTACTGACGAAAACGTAAGTTTACTGACGAAAACGTAAAAATACTTGCAAAACCTAAGTTTACTGACGAAAACGTAAATTTACTGACGAAAACATAAAGAAAACTAACGAAAATGTAAAAATACTGACGAAAACGTAAAAATACTGACGAAAACATAAAAATACTTACAAAAACCTAAGTTTACTAACGAAAACGTAAATTTACTGACGAAAACGTAAAAATATTGACGAAAACGTAAGTTTACTGACGAAAACCTAAGTTTACTCACGAAAACGTAAATTTAATGACGAAAACGTATGTTTACTGACGAAAATGTAAATTTACTAACGAAAACGTAAATTAAGTGACGAAAACGTAAGTTTATTGACGAAAACGTAAGTTTACTGACGAAAGCATAAGTTTAATGACGCAAACGAAAATTTACTGACGAAAACGTAAATTTACTGACGAAAACGTAAAAATACTAAAGAAAATGTAAAAATACTGACGAAAACGTAAATTTACTGACGAAAACGTAAATTTATTGACGAAAACGTAAAATGACTAACAAAAATGTAAAAATAATGATGAATGGGCAAAAAAAAGTCTAATTTAACAATTTAGTGCCAAAAAGTGTCCATTTGTTTACAATTAGTGCCAAAAAGTGCCCACTAGTTTACAACGAGTGCCAAAGAGTACCCATTAGTTTACAACTAGTACCAAAAGGTGCCCATTAGATTACAACTAGTGCCAAAAAGTGCCCATTAGTTGATATTGATGGGCTAAAAGGTAACTAGTACCAAAAAGTGCCCATTAAAATATCAGTAAAGTGATGAGGTATCTTGGCAGATTATGAATGAGAGTAACATAAACTTTGGTTTGACATTGTCATGCTTAACAAAAATATGACATAAACAAGTGGATTTCGAAGGTTATGTATTTTGTTCTTGAATATCTTAAAGATTTGTTATGCTCCCACTTATTTTTGTAAGTAGAGATAATTCTCTAAGTACCAAGTATTTAAGTAACAGTAAATTGTTCTTAATTAGGAAACTACAAAATACAATTTAAGTTGTCATCTCTAGTTTTTTACTAACATGATTTATAAGATATTAAGAATTAAAGAACTTCAATCAAGACTTATTAGGATTCCTTCCAAGAACCTTAATTAGGGTTTGTAGTATTCACCCTAATCCTTGCATCACCTTTTAACCAATAACCTTAGGAAACGTTTGTGTTACGTCAAGCTAGGAGGAACACCAAAACTGCAATCGTCAAGCTAAGGAGGTGCAGGAGAATCGAAAAACCAAAAAGCTTTTAGAATTCGATTGGTTTGGGTGAAAATACAAAAAACCCAAATGGTTTAAGGTTTCATGATCTGGATTGTCTTGAATACCTTCTAGGTTTGAACTATATTGAGTGTATTAATGACACACGCAGTTTTCTAACCTTGATAGATCTTGCAGGTAGAGTAATTAAAGTTATCATGAATCAAACAATATGAATATAGTTTGTTTCAGCTCATACCATAATAATTTGGTATTCTATGAATATGGAATTGTGAGACTACATCATAATTCCATAGATAACTTAATTCTCTTTGGATCAAATACTTGTCAATTAAGTCGTGCCAAATTACAATATCAGTATTTTAAATCCAAGTGCATGCTATAATATATGTTTCTTGAATAATGCAAAAACCATGTGTTTACAAGAAGACAAAGTAGTTCAAGAATTATATGTTCATGTGTTTACAAGAAAACAGACCTTATCAAGTATACATTATAAGCATTTGAATAATTCAAATAACTTATGTTAATGTGTTAACAAGAAGACATAACTCTTTTGCGACATACTTTATGTTAGAAGTCAATGAGTTTTTCAAGGACTTTATAATTATGTGTTATAAAAAAAGCATAATTATACTAACTAAAATAATCATGAACGCAAACTCTTGAGTTCGACAGTAACTTCAAGTTAATTTTTATACTTCAAAATTATTATTATTATATCTTAACCGTAACTATATTTACCAAACATGTAGTAAAAATGTTGAAGTAGCTTTTCACTATATCATGACATTGAATGTGGTAGGGAAACAAACATCTTGTGTGTTCAAGTCCTAGTAGAATTATTAGCTATCTTACATTGAGGGCAAGTGAAACCAATTATATATTGTTCCTTACACACACTTTGAGATTTCTCCCACTTGTGAGAGGCACAACATCATATTATGAAGACTAACAACACAACATGTGTTTGATTGTGTAAACAATATGATAATGTCATGGATATTATAAGTAGATTTAGAACCATAACGTTTAATAAGGAATTGTGGATTATTATTCTATAGATAGTGTTTCATAAGGCGACATCAGAAAGGCAACGTGTTCTCTTATAAAATAAAATGCAATTTTCTTTTAAGTAATGGTCAATCATATTTGAAAGTGATAAATTATTCCAAAGCAAGTTCGAAATAATATAGGTGACTAAGAAGAAAATAAATCTTATAGCTCCTACTAAAATTGACAACATTACATATATTATTTCAGCAATAAAACGCAATGCTCCCACTGGATTAGTGAACATTGTAATGTTACATCAGTAGAAAACAAAAAGCAATTTATTGACTTTCCTAATCTTTGAAAATGCCTATAAGTAACATGTACTTAGGTACTGAGCAAAGTATATGAATTTTACTTACGTAGATGAGGGACTAGCCATTAATGCTTTCAATTAACTTGAGTATTTAGATGAAATTCCTCCATTATCGTTTACTTAGCCACAAGGGTATTTAGCACTTTAAGGAATAATAAGAGTCCAAGAAAGATACCTAGCGAAGTGCTAGTTAATTCTTTACTCTTTGAGTTTTAAACTCATACATTGGAACAAGTGCAAGATGTCATTTATTTTGGTAAATATATACAAAAGTACTCTAGATACACAAAATATGTTATCTTTCAAAGATTTCAGAACCAGATTTGGATAATGAAATATTAAAACCGAGTTTAAATACAATGAATAATGATTCGATTATAATCCTATCTTATTCTTGTAAACTAATGAGAAGAGATAGTAGTAAGCCTCACTCTTCTTACCAAGAAAAGAGACTTATGTTTGTTTTCTATAAGAAAACAACTTTAGTTTACGAATTATGTTGCAATAACACAATTAATCAGAACATAGAAAGTTCAATTTAGTATTTTCGATAATTAAGTTCTTAATAGAATTAACTACCCAATTAATTACTAATAAGACTAAGATCCCACTTGTCCTCACACTCAATATTCTAAGATTTGACCAACTAATAATAAGTAGGGCAAGAGGTAAGCGTCGAGCGTTAATTGCTTTACAAGTGAAACTCTTAGAATTTCTGTGACGATTCAAGAAGTTTATTTTTGTAGAGTGTTTGAATGGGATGTTCTCACAAATCTTGTGAGTACTAATGAACTTCTCAATCAAACTTGTTCCACAAATAATAGTTTCATGAGTATGTTTCGTCACATCTGATGCCTCGTATTCTGGATTTGACCGAGAACTCGAATTAAGTCGTACCTGTGTAAAGCATGCATAAATTTAAATAGATCTGACCTATGGCAAAATTTGCCTTGGGTTGGAATTCATTCTACAATAGAAACTCTATAAAATAATACATTTGGGACCATCAAAATTTATTAATTAAAAGAGTTATTAATTAATCGATAAATTAATAATTATTAATTTATATATTAATTCATATTTTATTAATTTATAGTGGAATACTTAGTTTATAAACACCTTTCAAGCTTCCACTTAATTATTGGGAAATATGATAAACCAAGGTGCTTCAAGAATGTAAACTTGAACAGTCTGAACTGTGAGTACCGTGCTAACAAACGAGCTTGGATGACTGGTGTGTTATTTGAATAATATGTTCGCCAACTTGATAAAAAAATGGTTGGAAGAAAAATTCTCTTGATTGTGGATAATTTCCCTACTCATCCAAAAATTATTGAAGGATTACGAAATGTTGAATTATTATTTTTTTTGCCACCAAACACAACTTCAAAAATTCAACCTTGTGATGCGGGGATCATACGAGCTTTTAAGATGCATTATCACCATCGATTTTATAGAAGTCTTTTGGAGGGTTATGAATTAGGGATTCCAAATCCAGCAAAAATAAATGTATTAGATGCAATGAATCTTGCAATTTCAGCATGGACTATGGATGTTAGTGCAAATACAATTGCGAACTGCTTTCGTCATTGTAAACTTCGATCAACAGATAACATGACTTTTGAGAACTCAGATGAAGGTGGTGAAAGCACTCAAGAACTCTAGAATTTGATCAAAGAGTTGGGTTATCGCAATGCAATGGATGTCGAAGATGTTACGACTCACACAGAAGAAAATGTAGTTACATAGTTGTTGACTGATGAAGAAATTATTGAAAGCGTTATTGGAATTAATAAAGATGATATCGAGGAATAAGATGATGAAAGTTCTACAATGGAGCCCCCTTCGCGAAACGAAGCTATTAAAGCGACAATCACATTGAACAATTTCTTATTGAGCTATGAGAAAACAACACCAGAAGTTCTTACCATGCTAAGGAAAATTAGAGACGGGATTCAAGGGGAAATTGATTTCAACAAAAAACAAAAGACAATTGAGTCATTTTTCAAGAAACCTTCATAAATCATTCATGTAATATGCTATATATAAGGAATTGTTAATTTATATTTTATACGGGGTATAAAGAAATTATCAAAAATGTATTATCTTATAATTTTAGCGAATTAGTAATTTAGCACACTATCCCCGATTCGGGACCGGCAAAAAATATTATCTTAGAGAGTTTATCAATAATCGAGTATTAATTTATCGAGTTTCTACTGTAGGTCTGACCATATGATAAAAACCAATTGCAAGTGCTAATAGATTGGATGGCATACACTTAAAGATTCAAATAGGTATCACATGAGTTTTGAAACAAATGTCAAAAGCGTGTAAAAAGATGCATGTGTTTGGACCTTTGGAATGGTTATTTGTAATAGGTAGACTAGGAGGTATGTAGTTCCTCCTGGTCCTAGTAGTAGTAGGAGTAAGACGTGCTCCTGGTCTTATAGAAAGTCAAACTTTATTATTTAAAGATTATTCTGTTAGGATATGCATGAGATATGTTAGGAAAGGATATGCATATCAGTTTTACATGTTTTGGTTTAATGATGTATTAGGGTTTCCTTGTAGTATAAAAGGAACCTTAGGCAGAAGGGTTCTATATACCTTCATCAAACATTATTCTAGTTCATATTAATATTAGAAATCCTTAGTGAAGGATCAAGTCGTTATAGTTATTCTGTTCTTCTTGTTCATAGTATTTGTATTCCGCACTTATACTATGTGATTTATATAGAGTCTCTCTGTGAGTAGACTTGTGATTACAAAAGTCGTTCACCGTCCCTAACAGGCTGCAAGATCCACATCTAGTGGACCCAACAACATGCAATCATCTTTATAGCACAAGCTAAGAAAAACCTTTTGTCAACTTTAGTGTAGAAACTAGAAGGGGGGGGGGGGGGGGGGTTGAATAGTTTCTTAAATTTACTTGTTAAAGGTTGGTTTTAAAAAATCATTTTTCCAAAACCTTAAGCTTGAGTATTTATGTGAAACCTTCTTATACACAATATGAACAAGGTATAGTGCAACTAACTAATAATCACAAGTATAAAGAATAATGAATGTATAATGCAACTATACTAATAATCACAAGTATAAAGAATAATGAATGTAAAGAGATAAGGGAAGGAAAGATCAAACCAAACACCAATGATTTATAGTGGTTCGGCAACGAAGCTCACTCCTCGTTCCTACTCCACTCCTCGAGTACTCCTTACTCGAGAGTTCACTAATCAACAAGCTCCTTAAGGTGGAGAAAACGTACATAACGTCGCTTAACCAATTTCCGACTCTAAGCTAAAAGTCGAGCCCTAATCTTAGCTAGGACCAATCTACACCGATATACTTTGAGGACTAAGTATTAACCCTAAAACATACACAACTTCCAAATAGACACAACTACTTGGATCTTCACAATAATGACACAATAATGAATAAATAAGTTGGGATCTTTGAGGTAGACACAACACTTCAAGAATGATAGTGTTCTTCTCTTTGCACTTTGAAAGGAAAAGATGAGAGGAGAAAGATTCACTTCTTAACAAGTAGTAATCAAACAAATGATCAAGGATTTGAGTGATTTAAGAAGTATGAAAGAATCTGGAAATGTATGTGCAAAAGAGGTGGATTGAAAGTCTGAGAATGGTCCACTATTTATAAGACAAACATCCAACGGCTATATCTGCCCGTGGTTCTTTATTGGAGCCCGCGGTTCCTTATCGATAAGGAACCGCCGTAGGGGCTAAGGAACCGCCAACGTAGAGTCCGCTCCCTTTTGTCTTTTAGTGGGTTGGATCGAATCTGAGGATTAAAATATCTTGAAAGGATATTCTAAACCAAGATATAATATGCCATTTTCAAATTTCAAATTTTCAAATAATTAATTTAATAAAACATTTTCTTAAAAAGAAAGTTTAATAATAAAACTTTGTCACACTTAATAAAAAGTGAGTTTTAAGAAAAGATTAAATCCTTGATCACTTAATTAGTATAAATACTTGTTTGTTCATACCTTAAGTGATAATGGTTGAAATGAAAAATACTTGAACTCAAGAATTCGTTTTTCATTGTTTTTGTAAATGCTTGTTTTTACATATTGTCGTAATCAAAAAACAGTGAGACCGAAAAATACAAGTAACGTTTTTAGGCATCATTGCATTAACAATCACCCTCTTTTTTATTCCGACAATCCATAAACTCAATCATCTAATAAAACAAGATTTTCGAAGACGAGTTTATCATTTCTCCCCCTTTGTCGAAGCAAAAAGGTTGCAAAAGTCTTTGAAGAAGAAAATAACCAGACTTTGCAAATGCTCCCCCTTGGTGCTTACTCCCCCTTGCTTGGGGCACCAAGGAATCGAAATATGGTGACAAGCTACATAGAAGGGTTAGTATAAGAGAAGAGACACCCAACAAGATATAGCAAATATCACAAAAAATAAGAAACAAAAGATCCAAGATAAGTCATGTTAAAAGAAAACATGATACAAGATACAAGGAAATAAGTCATACAAAGATGTATGAGACACAAACACAATCCAAAATAAAAAGTATAAATCTAATCATAGTTAAGATAGAATCATAAGATTTGCTTGAACTAGATGTCTTGAAGATAAGCAACCAATGCTTAGATAAAATACAAGGTAGTGGCGGAAGGAGGTGGTGGCTTGGTAGAGATCTCATAGTTATAGTAGAGAGGAGGTTTGACTAAGAGACTATGTAATTCAACTCCTCGTAGATGTGAGCCATAGCAAGATGTTGATATTGACAATATTGACAATATGTTCCATGATGCATGACATTATCATTGAATGAGGTAGAACACTAAAGGCTAGTGGTGGAAGAAAAGAGGTTCTATAATCAACATTCTTAGAAGGAGAAGATATGTGATTTTGAGTGTTCTTGGGTGAATTGGGGTTAAAATAAATTGGAGAGAATGGAGGAGAATCAAAGCTTTCATTTGGGGAATAAGACATTTTGATTTGAGAAAGAATGCAAAATTCTTAAGGTTAAATAAAGTCCAAGATAAAGTGGGGGTGGTCAAAGGGTTGAAACAAAGATTCCAAAAAGTGTTGGAACAAATTTGGAGTTTCAGAAATACCTGAAAAGTAGGGTACTGGGCGTGGTTCCTTACCTCAGCCGGCGGTTCCTTATCACCGGGGAACTGGGTATCAATAAAGAACCGCCCACAGTGGGTTGAGTTTGGTGATGAGGGAGGATTTTCCAATTTAGCAAATCCTATTTTTCTAGTCTAAATAATCATGAGGATATGCTAAGAAGCAAAGATAGACAAAGAAAACATACAAGAGCTCACCAAACAAGGTTTAGACCAAAATACATAGATTTTTTAATAAAATCAATGTAGGAGGTGTGTAGAACTAGACACAAGGTCATGACACAATGATCCTCCATAGTTCTCTTTTGTTCTTGCTATATTTGAGAGACCCATACATATTAATTATGTAAGCTCATTATGAATAGCAAGAAGCTATGAAAAACGTTTTTAGATTAAATTAACAATGCAAAAACATTTCTCGACCAATTTCGAAAGAACTTTGAGACTTTTGAAAAAGAGAAGAGAAGTTTTCCAAAAAGAGTTTATTAAACTTAAAAGCTCAAAGAAAGAAAAGACTCAAAAGATAAAAGATAATAAGAAGGCATAATTAAGGAATATGTTCCATTAAGCCTAGAACTAGACGCAAGTAATTAAAAGGTTCCTTCTTAAGTGGCTTAGTGAAGATATCGGCTAAGTTTTCTACCGAGGGTACCTTCTCTATCGAAATGTTCCCCTTTTGAACATTATCCCTAAGAAAATGGTGGCGAATCTATATGTGCTTAGTTCGCGAATGTTGTAGGGGATTCTTGCTAAGGTCCATTGCACCCTTGTTGTCGCACATGATGTGAACATCATCAAGAGAAATCCCGTAATCAACAAGTGCTTGCTTCATCCATAGAGCTTGTTGACAAGCTTTACCGGCACTCACATACTCGGCTTCCGTGGTAGATATAGCAAGAGCGGTTTGTTTCTTGGAGAACCAAGAAGTTAAACAACAACCCATGAAGGTACAAACTCCACTAGTGCTTTTCCGGCCCACATAGTCTCCTGCATGATCCGAGTCCTCGTAGACAATGGTTTCTACGCCGGTCCCTTCAGGATACCATAATCCTAAATGTATAGTGCCTTTAATGTATCGGAAGATACGCTTAACCGCTTCAAGGTGAGAGGTTTTGGGAGCCTCTTGGAAGCGAGCACAAAGGCAAACACTAAACATGATATCCGGTTGACTAGCCGTTAGGTACAACAAACTACCAATCATACCTCTATATTTGGTGTTGTCTACCGACTCACAATCATCATCTACGGTGAGTTTAGCATCTGAGGCCATAGGGGTATTCATTGGTCTAGAGTCTTCTAATCCAAATTTCTTTTGCATTTCTTTAACATACTTGGATTGATTAAAGAAAATACCATCGTCTATTTGTTTAATTTGGAGTCCTAAAAAGAAGTTAAGTTCTCCCATCATACTCATTTCAAACTCGTCATGCATGATTTTGGCAAAGTCATCACACAAAGATTGACAAGTTGAACCAAATATAATATCATCAACATATATTTGTACGATAATGAGGTGAGAACCTTTATTCTTTGTAAAGAGTGTATTGTCTACCATCCCCATGGTATACTCATGTTTTACACGAAACGCTTTAAGTCTATCATACCAAGCTTTGGGTGCTTGTTTGAGACCATAAAGAGCTTTCTTAAGCTTGTAAACATGATCTGGTTTCTCAAAATCAATGAAGCCGGGAGGTTGAGCCACATATACCTCCTCATTGATCAAACCGTTAAGAAATGCACTCTTTTCATCCATTTGTTGAAGCTTAAAGTCTAAAGCACAAGCGTAAGCTAAGAGGATTCTAATGGATTCTAATCTAGCTACGGGTGCGTATGTCTCGTCATAATCAATACCTTCTGGTTGATTATAGCCTTGAGCTACAAGTCTATCCTTGTTACGAGACACAACACCATTCTCATCTAACTTATTCCTATATAACCATTTGGTTCCTATGATGGTCGAACTTCTAGGCGGAGGAACAAGTTCCCAAACGTCATTAGCAATGAATTGATTCAATTCTTCTTGCATAGCGATGACCCAACTCTCATCCATCAAAGCTTCATTAACATTCTTTGGTTCAATCAAGGAGACGAAACAAAAGAATTTACTTTGATTTTGGACTTGAGATCTTAGGGTCCTTTGATTTAATTCGCCTATGACGTTATCAAGAGCATGATCCTTAGACTCCTTAATGTTTACTCCCTTTTCAACACTAAGGTCTTCAAATCCTATGTTTCTAACATCTTTGGCATTAACTATGTCTATTTTATCTAAGTCATCATCTACCAAAGGTGGTGTCTTATATGAAGGCGGGGTTTCATCAAATGTCACGTTAAGTGATTCTTCAATTACACCCGAGGTTCTATTGAGGACTATGTAGGCTTTGCTAGTTAGAGAATAACCTAAAAGGATACCTTTGTAAGACTTTGGGTCAAACTTAGTTAGGTAATCTTTGGTGTTGAGAATGAAGCACTTGCTTCCAAACACCCTAAAGTATTCCAATGAGGGCTTCTTACCTTTAAAAATCTCATAGGGGGTCATTCCTAGAAAAGGTCGAATAAGAATTTGGTTGAGAATGTAAGTCGATGTGTCTACGGCATTGCACCGAAATTTTTGAGGCAAAGATTGCTCATTTAACATCGTCCTACGCATCTCTTGGATGGTCCTATTCTTCCTTTCAACTACCCCGTTTGATTGTGGAGTGCGAGGAGCCGAGAAGTTATGGGTAATACCATGAGCTTCACAAAAGGCACCAAATTGCACTTCATTATCAAATTCCCTACCATGATCCGTCCTAATAGAGACAATTGAACATCCTAGTTGATTTTGAATTCTTCGATTAAAGGTTTTGAAGTGATCGAAAGCTTCATTCTTAGACGCCAAAAATATAGTCCAAGTAAATTTAGAGTAGTCGTCAACTATAACTAGGGTATAAAGGTTACCTCCATAACTCCGTATGGCGGAAGGTCCAAAGAGATCCATATGTAGGAGCTCTAAGCACCGAGAGGTCAAAACTAAATTATTGGATTTGTGACTTGAGTGAACTTGCTTCCCAATTTTGCAAGCATCACAAAAGTGACTCTCAAACTTCATCTTGGGGAGATGTCTTACCAACTCCTTAGAGACTAAAGATTGAATTAAACACATATTAGCGTGACCTAATCTCCTATGCCAAAGAGTATAACTATCATCTAAATTCGATAGACATAAGTTGTCCATTGACTTCCTATTAACCTTCATGACATAAAGCCCATGCTTTCTAACACCTTTTCCAATGACTTTTCCATCTTTCACGATTTCACTGTCATATTCCGAAAAGATGACCTTACACTTATTGTCACAAATTTGACCTATACTTAGAAGGTTAAAACCTAAGTTATCTACGTGCTCTACGTTTTCTATAGTCATAGAGTCAAGAGAGACCGTACCTTTGCCAATGATATTACCACGTCTATTACTTGCGAATGTAACGTTACCTCCATCATATGCTTTGTAGTGTGATAACAAACTTCGATTACTCGTCATGTGTTTAGAACAACCACTATCCTTAATCCACTCGTCGGGCTCTAGGTCGATTCGCAAGCATATCTAGGTAACAACATACAAGATCAAACATTTGGTTCCCAATATCTCATGGGTCCAAAATTGTTAGTTCCAAACATCCCTTGCATTTGGATAGGATGCATGAATGAAGGAGACATTACTATGGGGAAAAGTATTGTTTTTGAAAATTATTCCAATTCATATGGCCATTTTGTTGTCCATAGTTTATCCTAGGTGTCTTTGATCTTGATCTAGTATTATTATTGTTCCTCCTAGGTGTTGGAGTTTTACTTCTAGGTCGTGGTTTAGCTTGATCATCTTTTTTTTGGCGTAGGTGTTCTACTTCTAGGTTTAGATTCATTTCATACTCTTGGAGGAGTATATGTTTGTCTAGATAAGTTTATAGTTCCCATTTGAGGTTTACTCAAGGGCTTGTAGAATTTATCTAGAGTAGGATTTTCGATTATAGGTACTTTGACCTTGTTAATAAGAATATGTTTTGGTCCTTCACCTAAAATTGACTTTTCAGAAAGTTCAGGATTTTCATAAAAAACTTCTTCTGGACGCGGTTCCTTAGCTCCATCGGCGGTTCCATAGCGATAAGGAACCGCCCCATATATTGGAGCACCGCGTACAAGGGACTGTTTTTCTGAAAACCTAACATGTTTTGTTTCACTAGTTGATGCTTCATTAGTGTTATCTCCTAACCCAAGTCTTTCCTTAGGATGAATTTGTTTGTTTAACGTATCATCAAGAGCATTAGTACCTCTCATGAACCTTTCAAGTCTAATGGAGGTGCTCTTAAGGTTTTCATTTTCTTGTCTAAGGTTTTCACATTTTAAGCATCCTAGATCTATTTCTTTATTTTTCTCAAGCTTAGCTAATTTCTCTTTTAGCTTACTAAACTAGTTTTCAAGCTTAGTTCTAGTTGATTTTAACACTTTTTTCTTTTCAATAAATTTTAGACGAAGCTTATGCAAGTTATTGTATTGACCTTCTAATTCACTATCATCTTGAGAAGAACTATTATTGCTATAATACTCGGTTTTGGAAAGTACCTCTTTAGAAGTGTGAGTCATGAGACACTTCTCATCTTTGGGGTTGTCATCAACATCTTCACCGCTATCGCTCCATGAACCTCCAACGAACGTCGTGTGGTTCTTGTCGCGTGAAGGCTTAGGACAATCACCGATGAAATGATTTGGATCACCACATCTAAAGTATTTCCTATCACCTTTATCATCTTTGGCAAATCGGTTTTTGGAGAAGGGTTTCTTGTCGTTGTTTGGTTGCCTCACGTATTGACCTCGTCTTTTGAAGAACTTCTTAAAGTCTCTAACCGCCAAGGCATATTCCTCATCATCACTATCCGAGGAGATTTCATGGTCACTTTGTGCCTTCTTGGCTTTGAGTGCAAGAGACTTTCTTTCACTCTTAGTTTTCACCATTTCCAAGTCCTTCAAAATGATCATCTCATGAACCTTCAAGTTACCAATGAGTTCATCGAGTGATAATTTGGCGAAATCATTTGATTCTTCAATCGCCGTGACTTTAGCTCTCCATTTGGGATGCAACGCCCTAAGAAACTTCCTAACATTGTTCTTGCTAGAAAAACCTTGATCAAGTGTTGTTAGACTAGTAATAATAGTGTTAAATCTAGCAAATGCACTAAATGATGGTTTCATCTTCTAAGATGACAAATTGTTCATATTGTTGAACAAGAAGATTGATTTTACTTTCTTTGACTTGGCTATTACCTTGGTGGGTTACTAAAAGAGTATTCCAAATGTCTTTAGCGGTTTCACACATAAAAATCCTTTTGTACTCTTTCTTTGGTAAAGCATTATAAATCACCATTTTAGCCTCATTATTTTTAGCAAGTTTTCTTTTAGTAACATCATTAGCTTTATCAAAAGCAACTATCTCCTTACTTTTAGAAACTTTATTATATTGAAATGGCAAAAAATCACTATTGTTAATAACATGCCAAAGATCTAAATCTTTTGATTTCACATAAGTCTCAAACCTATTTTTACAATAAATAAAACTATCGGTTTCAAAAAGAGGCGGTCTTTGCATGGATTGCCCTTCTAGATACTTGTTGGAATCCATAGATCGATTCAAGTTTTAAAATACAATAAATCTTAAAAAGTCTTGAGCAATCACGCTCTGATACCAATTGTAGAAACTAGAAGGGGGGGGGGGGGGGGTTGAATAGTTTCTTAAATGTACTTGTTAAAGGTTGGTTTTAAAAAATTCTTTTTCAAAAACTTAAGCTTGGGTATTTATGTGAAAACTTCTTATACACAATATGAACAAGGTATAGTGCAACTAACTAATAATCACAAGTATAAAGAATAATGAATGTATAATGCAACTATACTAATAATCACAAGTATAAAGAATAATGAATGTGAAGAGATAAGGGAAGGAAAGATCAAACCAAACACCAAGGATTTATAGTGGTTCGGCAACGAAGCTCACTCCTCGTTCCTACTCCACTCCTCGAGTACTCCTTACTCGAGAGTTCACTAATCAACAAGCTCCTTAAGGTGGAGAAACCGTACATAACGTCGCTTAACCAATTTCTGACTCTAAGCTAAAAGTCGAGCCCTAATCTTAGCTAGGACCAATCTACACCAATATACTTTGAGGACTAAGTATTAACCCTAATACATACACAACTTCCAAATAGATACAACTACTTGGATCTTCACAATAATGACACAACAATGAATAAATAAGTTTGGATCTTCAATGGATCTTTGAGGTACAACCACACGTCAAGAATGATAGTGTTCTTCTCTTTGCACTGAGAGGAAAAGATGAGAGGAGAAAGATTCACTTCTTAACAAGTAGTAATCAAACAAATGATAAAGGATTTGAGTGATTTAACAAGTATGAAAGAATCTGGAAATGTATGTGCAAAAGAGGTGGATTGAAAGTCTGAGAATGGTCCACTATTTATAAGACAAACATCCAACGGCTATATCTGCCCGTGGTTCCTTATTGGAGCCCGCGGTTCCTTATCGATAAGGAACCGCCGTAGGGGCTAAGGAATCGCCGACGTAGAGTCCGCCCCCTTTTGTCTTTTATTGGGTTGGATCGAATCTGGGGATTAAAATATCCTGAAAGGATATTCCAAACCAAGATAGAATATGCCATTTTCAAATTTCAAATTTTCAAATAATTAATTTAATAAAACATTTTCTTAAAAAGAAAGTTTAATAATAAAACTTTGTCACACTTAATAAAAATTGAGTTTTAAGAAAATATTAAATCCTTGATCGCTTAATTAGTATAAATACTTGTTTGTTCATACCTTAAGTGATAATGGTTGAAATGAAAAATACTTGAACTCAAGAATTCGTTTTTCATTGTTTTCGTAAATGCTTGTTTTTACATATTGTCGTAATCAAAACACAGTGAGACCGAAAAATGCAAGTAACGTTTTTAGGCATCATTGCATTAACATTTAGTTTAGGCGTGTTTTACCGCGGGAAATAATTAAAGAATGATTAAACCCTATATCCTACTCTTCATGTGCCTGTGCTTGGGATAATTACCACACATATGACGAAACGTATATGTGGCACGAGAAAAGATTAAAGATCATTCAAACCCTAGATGGTTTGACTAAAACACAAAATGTAGTAGCGAGATCTATCATTAGTAACTCATATATTGTTTTTAAGTATTACAAAATAATTAAATTTTGCAAATTACGTGTTGAGAGGATGGTTTATAAGCCATCATTATGGTATGTAAGCCAACTCGAGTGGAAATATGAAAAACAATTAGCTTATAATAAAACCAAGTTTCATAGATCCTATGTCCATATTAATTTAGGTTCAAAAAACAAGTTTTAACAATTAACACATAGCCGATTCACAGAACATAAGTGTAATTAATATGATATAGTTTTAAAGCTAGTTTCAATATAGGTAGAGAACCGTTTTATGATTACTAGAATCTTGTATAATTATGTTTTTGAAATCCATAATGGAAATCACATATGCACATAAAAACATAAAGAAAAGGGGGTAGAGGTGAAGACAGACTCTATATGAAAGTAGTAACATATAAGATCCAAGATCTCAATTGAGTCTTCTCAAGTGAAAAACCAAAAGACTCCCTCTTGATAACCAAGAGTAGCCACATGCATCAAATAACTTGACTGCGTAAGTCCTTTGGCCGGATAAACAAACAATAATAATATGTTATTAACCGATTCAATTTAAAGCCTACCCATTTCTATTAGATCTAGATCATATTAAAACTTTATGACGAGAATGCATGTTATTGCCATAAAAAATAAATAAAGAGAGTTTTTAAGCAGATCTAGAGTGTTCATTCTATGTGTAACCCATGAATGCCATACGATGACTCGTGATGCCATTGTTGGGATTTTGAATACTAGTTAAACCATTAACTATGAGTACGCAACGTAATGGATCTAGTATTACATACATAATTAAGCTCATAAGAAAAAACAGTTTAAAACCAACCTTTAATTAATTGAATAAATTAATTAATGAGTCTTTATCTTGATCTTGAAATTTAACGGTTAAATTACCGTCTCTATCATTTTACTTCTCTAACAACTTGTGTAGATCTTATAACTAGAAACCCTAGATCCAAAACCCTAAATGGGATTGCGTAATGATCGGTTTATAGACATTACAAGATGTTTGTAGAAAATCACCCAAAAACCTAATTAGGGTTTGGAATGTGTCGATCCAACTAGAGCACAAAACAATGACTAAAACCTTGATAAGAGTATCAAAGGTTTAGTATAAGGCGTAGAAACTTCACAATAGAGAACCAAAAGGCAGTCGATCTTGCAAATGTTTACATTTTGGTGATTTAAGGTTTGGGGATTATACTAACCGAAAATTTGGTTAAGGTTGTGGGGGTTAGGGACAAATTTTATGAGGTGTATGGAGGGGTATTTATAGCCTCTCCGCCTCCTTAGTTTTATTGGTCCCTACTCCATGATTTAGGCCTATAAGATATTTGCTTACCTTATTAGCTAAACCAAAATCTTCTAGAATCCTTCTACAAAGAATTCGGCCGACGAGGGCTTGTATAATTTCTTGAATTGTTTTTAATCCCTCAATACGTAAGTATCTTAAATTAATTAAACACGTAACTAATTTAAATACCGTTAATTAAATAGTTAAGTGAAGTCCTATTAAACTTTTATTAAACGTATAATAAAGGTTATTTTACAGGGGTGGGTCTCCTTTACCCAAAAAAGTATAATAAAGGTTGTTCTCCGTGTTGAGTGTGTGCCCACGATAGGCTCACTCATTTCCGATGGCTAAACGATCGCATATCTTGATATTTTTTTGGTAAAGGAATTCATGTACTTGTATCAGGTCAAATGTCGTATTCCGCCAAACTTGAGCAACTCCATTGTATTTGCTGGGCACTTTTTGATTAAAAAGCATGTCATTTACAGGGAGTGCCTTAAGACCGTACAAAATGAAAACTGGTAAAGCTAAGTACAATGTTGTCATGGTCTAGCCGTGGCTGCTCTTTGCGTAGCTCCACTTTTAAAATTACTTCATGTCTGGAACTCTGAATACCATTCGACTGTCATAATAGTATCTGCAAAATAGTGTGAAATCCAAAGGTTTAAGATAGAAAACTTAACCCATTTACTAATACTCGCGCACCCAATCTGACCCGTTTCAACCGATGCTTAAGAATGACGTGTTTTAATATTAAACCCAAACCCATTTTGACATATTACCTTCAAGTGTCTTTCCTTTTGTAGCTGAAGAAAAGTCTTGTGCAATTTCCTTGTCGAAACCAATAAGAATGATCAAAAAAATAATTTTGGAACATTTTACTAACAAAGCAATCACATAATGAAATAGGTACGACCTGTATCAGCTTTGTGTAGCTTTTATATGTGACTGTATCCCTGCACCTCCTTCTTGGTCACAACCTGTACAACCATGCTGGCAAGGATGTTACACTCGCATCATCGCAACAAACTCTTTCCCTATTTGATCATGCACTTTGCTTTTTGCATATCCAAGAGGATCAGTAACCTCTTAATGCGTATAACCCTATTTGTTTCTTTTAACTCCTCCACTATGCCAAATCTTACAACGCTGAGCGTCCAAGTTCTGTTTTTTAACTGGCTTCGGTTATAAGATCAACCTTGTAAAGATCAGCCATTTGATAATTGTGGAAAATAATGCACCTTTTGGGTCTTCTTCTTAAAAAGCTTTAGTTATCTGCAGATGCAAATGACATTAAACATTGGTTATATTACTAAAAAGACCAATTTTTGCATAAAGTGTTAGGTGTTAATCAAAGTTACATGGTTAGGAATTTCTACTTTATGCTATTCAGTTTTCTGTGAGATTTAATTTATTAACAAAATGATCGATTTTTGTAGGAAAAATAGCCTTGGAGGATAAGTCAAAAGTATTAGCCGTTGAGTATTCATCTCTAACCTATTATATATAAAATGAGTATACTATCGGTTTTGTTGTGCCTTTTCTTAGTTGTTTATCTTAATCTTGGTAGAAAGTTATTTAAACTCTAATTGTTTTGTTTTATTTGTTAATGAATTGATATTAGAAAAACTTGGGTAATAGCAGCTGCCAATATACGAGAAAAGTGAGTATCTATCAGTTTTGTTTATTTTATCTTCAATATTATTTTGACTGAAGTATAAACACTCTTTGTTTCTCCCATTATAGGAGAAGGCTGCTTGAAATAGATGATAAAAGAATAGAAAGAAGCATAATTTTTTAACTGTGTTCATACCTAACCGATGAAGAAAAGTGAGTGTATTTAGAATTCTACTAATTTTTATTGATCTTTTCTCCGGGTTAGAAATTGAGGTTTGATTTAGTAACAAATTAATTGATTGCAGGATAATGATGAGGGAAGATGATGTTGATCAAGAAGTAGCACATGGTTGTGAAAACGAAGAATCTGAGACATTTGAGTTGAGTGATCTATTTCTTTTGGATTAAGAAAAATGAGGACAATTTGCTTTGTAGTCAGGGCGTTGTATTGGTTATCATGATGGCATAATAACACATGTTTCAAACACCTATGTTATAAAGTTTTTAGTTGGATTCTAGGGAGATATATATATATATATATATATATATATATATATATATATATATATATATATATATATATATATATATATATATATATATATATATATATATATATATATATATATATATATATATATATATATATATATATATATATATATATTCTTTCTTTGGCTTTTAATTTATACATCCTGGTCTAAAACTAGTAAAAGTTGACCTGTAAGTGTATGTGTATTTTATGATATTTCAAGGGTGGCCTAGTGGCAAAATGACTTGTGGCTCTTACTGTAAAGTGTGTGAGGTCTCAAGTTCAATTCGTGTTAGGTACAAAAATCTTGAAGTGGACACGCCAACCACCTGAAAAGAGAGGGTTTTACCTAGGAGTGATTTAGTTTTTCGATGGAAGTTTTCTTTTTTGTATGTGAGCTTCACTTCCTTAGGAGCGACGAGCATCACAAGTGCGTGGTGGTGGAAACAACATAAAAAAGGGGTTAATTCCATATATCCTCATTTAAAATCCTTAAATGTCACATTTACCCACTTAAAGTTTATAATGACATATATACCCAATTTAAATACTAAAATTGTCATATGCACCCGTATCACCGATTTTCCATCTCAAAGTTTTCTAAAACTCTTATTAATTGTAACACCCCACTTGGATAAGTGGACCGTTACGTGTATTTATGGCGTGTCATCAAAGCATAAGGTAAATGTCCTAAAACATTAACTGACCATAAAGGAATACCGGAATCAAACATCGGTAATCCAAACATAAGCCCAAAACATGAAAAGTAAAATACTGAAGGAAAGGACTAAACAATGTCCAAATAAGCAGAATAATGTAAGAAATGCATAAAGTAAGAAGTATGGATAGCTTCCATCCAAATGCACATACTCCCAGAATCCTAAGAGCGTCCTGGTGTACCTGCCGTTAGAACATGAAAGGAACTACGGCTGAGCATAACGCTCAGTGAACGGATATCAAGCATGATAAGAATATACTGAATGAAACAGGCGATAGAATACTGAAGCTGTAAGACTGATATGCAACATGTAGTAGAACTCTGCATAAAATCTGAAAAACCTGATTCATATTTACTGATACTGAAATATAACTTTGAATTCTGAAAACATGCATTTACTGTATTTTATTTGCCAGAGCTTATACAGGTCACGTGCTGTAACAACCGTGCATGAATAACTGGAGGGGTGACCTCGTCATGCTGTAGAGGGGTGACCTCTAAATAACTGTGCTGGGTGGAGGGATCAGCTCCAATGTGAAGGATGTAGAGCACACACCACATTCACCTGCTAAAATGTAAACTGTAGCCTAGGATGCATCCATACGCCCCACTAATAATACTGATAAAATGGCCAAGCTGAGCTGAGTGGGACGATGCAGGACATCACTCTCCTGCATGTGAGTCACGACACCGGTGCCTCTAGTGCCGTGGTTACGGTACCTCCGTAACTAGTACATAAACTGGTCGTGCTTGTATATAATGCTCATGCAATTTATTTAGTTATTAACATGATTACTGATAAACTTAAACATATACTGAGGAAAACATTTGGCTGCAGACGGGGAATCCAAATCATGCATAGAAAGGAAGTCCTTACTGAAAGGACGGAAAATCCGTACCTCTAGTCCAGTAACTGACTGAATGGAAGACTGAACGAATACTACTCGGGCTTCACGCGTGCTACAAGAATAAAGGACGCGAATAAGTTAACTGTTATTCATTTATTTAATTTACTGATCTTATTGGCTTCTCATTTATTTATTTTATTTCTGAAATTCCGTACGTATATTAACTGATAAATCTGATCTTATAGTAATTCTTTTCAATGTATTATTCGACCTACTATTAAGTACGGTATAAACGTATTCTCACGTTAGATTAATACTATAATAAGTAACCTGCTACAAATAGAAAGTTTCCTAAATTAGAAAGTTTCTAAAATTATTTATAATTTCTTTAATAAAATTATACCCTTTTAAATCTTATAAAACTATTTAAATATAAATAAATTAATTTAGTATATAAATCATTTAAAAATATCTAATAATAAAAGTGAATTAAATAAGGTATGATTAAGTCGTCGTTTTAATCCTTTTTAATTATAGTCCCGAGCCTACCAAGATGCCCCACTCTCGGTCACAATAAAACAATTCAATTTATATATCAAATCTGCCTACTAGAATTTGTGACAGAAAAATCTGTCACTAAAACTGTGACTAAAAGCTGTCTAGAATCTGTCATTAAAACTGCGACAGAAATACCGTCGCTAAACTGTCGCTAACTTCAGATTTAAATCTTTTTAATTTCTGTTTAAACATGTATCCACTGGCATGAATATTATTGTCACTGTTTTTTTGTAGTTCCCACTGATTAAATAGTTCCCACTGTTTGGGTTTGGTTCCTGCTGTTAGTATAACTAAACGCCCCCTTAACCAAAGCCAAACACCCCTTGTTGTTTCTACCTGCTGACGACGACACCCAGACCACCACCGAGACCCCTGGTGGTCTCGGCTGGGCCAAAACAGCAACACATCAAGACTTGGTGTCGCAGTATTCACGAATCCAATCAAAACTCGACAACCCTTTAATCCGTTTCATAATTACCGTTGCATTTAAAACGTTTTTCTGATTATAACAAGTGAGACTTGTGATCAATTAAGAATGACGAGGATTATTTTATTACCTTGATTTGCGTGATTAAAGGAATAATAATTACACGAACGAATGGATGATCTAACTCAAGTCATCGCCCTTTTCTCCCTGGTTCTTTGTTCTAACTGGCGGCATACCCAAGGGGAAACCCTAATTCTATTTTGTTTTCTGTTTTGACAATAAGAGGGGGGTTACCCCGTTTCTTTATTTTTTGGCAAATAGGGTCGGGCTAAGGCCCATGTTCTTCTTCTTCTCTTTTAAAAGCTGATGGCCCAAATGATTTGTGGGTTTTATTTGTTTTTCAACTTTTTAATTTATTACGTCTACTAGTATCTCTCGTGTTTTAAAAATTCCGAAACGTGAAACTCTTTTCTGTAAATACATACTACATACGTAATGTTTTCTGCAACTTAATAATTATCTTCTGAATAATTATTATCTTGTAATGCTTAAATAAAACTAAGGTTGCGCAACTATTGTTAACGTTTAATTATTTCTGTATAATAAATAATACATACGTAATATTATCTGAAACTTAATACTTATTATCTGAATAAACTGTAATATTTATAGTATTTAAATAAATTGGGATTGTGTATTTACTTTTTGCGTTTATATCTCTGTCTAATAATTAATACTTATATAGTTTATTAAAATTAAACTGCGTATTTAAATATTCTGATTTTTAAATACGGGTTTTACAATTCTTCCCCTCTAAAAACAATAATTCGTCCCCGAATTAAAGATACGACCATACTGGGTTTTACTATTCTTCCCCTCTAAAAAGGAGAAATTCGTCCTCGAATTAAAGGTAATAAGCTGATGAATTTATAAGAACTGAAAGAACACGTAGACTGAAAAGATAAATTGTCTTCTAATTAAGACATAATGCTGCTGATAGGTATAAACCTGACATGACTGAAATGATCATGTACGTGACATGGCTGAAGAGAACATGGAACGTGACATGTCTGAAAGAATTTAACTAGATTTATTGAAGGAAAGGGGGTGAGAGGTCCGGATGGACTCCTCCGTTTCGAGTAGCCTCCCGCTCGAAACAATTCCTTCAAGGGTCTAAACATAATGAAAATCTTGGTCCTGATGACTTTGTCATGATGATGCTGAATAGTTTCTGGTTCCATACTTAAGATGGATTTTCTGAATCTGATAGAATGAAATGAGAGCCTCATGAAACGGTACGTGTAAATATTCTAAAAAGATAACATTTATATCTCTGAGTAAGCTGCGGAAATATATAGGGACGGACTACGTGAATAATTGAGAACGTGATACGTGAGCAATTGTGAACTTGGTGCACGATTATGTGAGGTACGCTCATCATGAATTATATCATGAATGTGATACGCGAAACATACTGTGAACGTGGTACTAGAATATATCATGGACGTATGCTAACTGAGGAAAAAAAATGCCAAACAATACGGCCTGAGACGTGAAACGTCTGCTTGAGTATGGAAAAGATGTGCTAACTTGAGTATGGTTTCTTAAGCTTTCTGTGACCAACTCCGGTACCAGACCTGGAACGTATCCACGGAGATGGAACACGAACCTGAACGTGAACAATGTCATGAATGCGAATCGTGAACTTAAATCATGAGATGAACGGAGACAGTATCATTGTGAATAAGACGTAGACGTGAAAGTGAAAATAACGTGAACGTAAACATATACGTGATCGTGAACATATATTATGTCTGATGTAATGGTTGTTGGAATACCTTGAATTCGTACAATTCACTTGAAAATTTTCTGTAGGTCCGCTACTGCGTGATCCTTTCATATGAAAGAAACCCGCAGGTTGGTTACATGGTTGACGATAACTTAGATAGTATCATAATTTCTTTGAGCATGTGGTAGCTGATATCAATTTCATGGAATTTCGTCTCATTTCTGCTCAGAAATTACTAACGATCGTAATAACTTGCTAACGTAACGGTGTTCTATCTTAAACCTGCGGTATATCAGGCATCTAGATATGAACATAGCTGCATCAATGTGTGATGCTGCTTCCATCAAAATTCTACTTGAGATCATGGGATATTCTGGTGAAAATCTGGTTGGATAGTCATGGAAGAATTTTTAGTGAGAACTGTCACCAATTTCTGCGGTAGCAGTTAATTGAGTTTTAGAAATGTTTGTACTTCGGTCGGGACCATCAGGTGATGGCCTTCACCTGCGCAGGATTGTCTAAAATTTCTTTTAGTTGAAATATGGTGGCTCAGAAATGACACATTGTTCAAGTGGGATTTATATCTGGAAAGTTGTGTATAAAAATAACTCCTATTGAAGATTCTGTACAACTGTGAGAAGATGAGTCTCGTGTTCTTCTCTAGCATTGGGCAGATCAGAATGTGATTCAATGAATATACTGATGATATTGCCTGAGAGTCATGAAAAAAATTATTCATAATTTCATAATATAGCTGCAGCATTAGGGAGCTCAGAAGTATAAAATCAAAATTTTTAGAGAGACTGTAATATGTGCAACAACAGTCTGGAAACGTCATGTTCTTTCTCTCACCACTGATGGTCGCATGATCGTGAATTTGTTTTGGAAAAATGTTTAAGACATCGTAGCAGGTCAGATAAACCTGCTATTTATGGAATGAACATTGATTAAAAATGGTGATCTTGAAAAAAAAAATAATAATAAAATAAAATTTAGTGGTCGATACATGATCTCATGATACCGGCCTTCTTCCTGATAGACATAAACGGTGCACTACCTGGTGGTGCGCTAGGGCGAATAAGGCCTCGTTCCGGTAACTTTTGCAGCAAATGCTGCAACTCTTTAACTTAGCTAAAGCCTTGTAATAAAGAGTTTTGAAAACAGGTTCCGTTCTTGAGACTAACTCGATGTTAAATTATGTCTTGTGGTCAGGAATGAATTTCTGGAAAACCTTCCGGAATTACATCTGGAAACTTTAGGATAATTTGTTGATCATGAATTTAAGGAATTTCAGAATTCGTATCATGAATGGTGACCAGAAGTCTTCGCAGCTAAAAGATAATAATTCACGTGCTCGTAAAGCTGGAACAATTTGTACTGATTTTTCTGGCAGGAGTAAAATGAATATGTTCAGGGTTGGTATGACGGATCTCGTCGTTAACTGAAAATAATATTTTAATAAATATGGTGATACTGTTGAGTCCTTTCTGGCTGAGAGGCAGGTGACCACCTGATTTAAGATGAAGCTGACGTAGGAACACGTGAAGTAAACATGGCGACTTTTCACTGAATGTGTTTGTCCGTAGCCTTACAGAATGAATAATGCGTGTTTAACCTGGTGACTGAATTTTTAAATGATCTGATTCATGCGTGGCATAATAGAACGGGTATACCCCTTTCTAAAGGGTACCCTGAATTACTGAGGGCCTGGTTTAGAAAACATACTGGAGTTATGAGTCTTGACTCGTACCTTGAGAAGGTATTCATATGACATGTATCGTATCTGGTGTCCTGAAAGGTGTTTTCAAAAAGGATAATAGAGACCCATGTCTTGACTGATGTCCTAACATGTGTTTTAGTAGGTGAATTTGAACAAGGCTGAAAAAATTTCGGGTAACAGCTAGGGTTGGCGGACCGATTAGACTAATGACCTCTGTATTTCTGGTCACGTCCGTTCCGGAATTCCGATGGTTACTGACTGAATAATTATAAGCACGGTGGTTGTCACTACTGCTTTGTCTGTCAATTTATGACGATCATTATCATGACCCTGATTCATGTAACTATTCTGCTGAGTGGCCGGCTGAGTTCCGGTTCCCACTCTTTGAATATACGGTTAGCTGAGTGGAGTGTGACATCTAACTGAGAAGGTAAAAGTATGTAATGGAATGGTAGTGTTTGATGGTTGAAATTTTGTCTTGGCATAAAGTTTAAATTTATAGTTTTCGTCCTTGCTCTGCGGTGTCTTTATAGTATAACAGCATCAGCATCAGCATCTTGAGAAATCTCCAAAGTATCGGCAGCATCAGCAATTTTGAGGTCTTAAAAGTGTTCGCAGCATCAGCATCTGGTAAAATCTTCAACTCACGAGCAGCATCAGCACCTGGTAAAATATCGACAAGTGGAAACGCCCAAGATGATTGAGGATCGATTAGCAATATCCATGGAGTAGGGAACCTGGTGTACACCTGGACTACTGTACATGAAGTACAAAATGAATATTGCACACGAAGCATATCGAGACATTGTACGTGGAGTACACATGTATCACTGTACAAGGAGTATAACTGAGGCACTATACAGAGGATCCATATAGACTACTGTTCATGGCACTGGTGTCGCTTGTCTGACGTGATCTAGGAAATAAATTGATTTAACGGTAGTAAACTGGTCTGAAATAAGTAACATGATAGCCTGTAATTCCTGCGTCGACTTACTGCTAGTTATATCAAGACTGAAAGTATGATATAATCGAAGTCCCAATAGTGGTCAGGATGGAGCATGATTAATGAAGGCCAATCATGATTTAACATGAAAATGGGTTTTACTGAAATTCTTGTATATCTTAACAGGAAAACATCATTACCTTGTTGAAAACATAATCCTCGTAAAGAGACATGAAACTGAATCATCATGTAGATGACATCAACGTGAGGGTATAAAAATTTGACTGTTACAAGGAACATAAAGTCAAATCAACTGAGGTGTAATATCAACTGATGTGGACGGCTATGGTTCATCTATAGAATTTAAAGAAGAAAACCTGAGACTAAGTAGGGGCTATTCTGGTTCGATTCATACTGGTCAAAATTTTCAGAGAACTGTCATGTATAGAAATTTATAATCTCGGACTAAATATGGATGGATGTAGTTCAATCCATACTTGTCAAAATTTATGAAATGTCCTGATATGACAAAGGTGAACAACTGTGGATCGGTTCACAAAACATCATTTGACAGAAAAGCATGAAATTCGACTTGAGAAATGGTGAACGTTTATGGCTGGTTCACCAAGTAATATTTGACTGAAAACATGAATCTGTCATGAGCAAGGATAAACCCTATGGTCGGTTTACCAATACAAAATCTGAACGGTAAGGGTGAACGCCTATGGTCAGCTCACCAAAACGAAAATTCGCTAAAAAGCACATGCGACTAAATATGGCTAGTTATGTACCAACCTTTTACTTAGTCAAAACTTTAAGAAAACTGACTGATAAATGAAGAAAACTGACTGAATAATCCATGAGAAACATGAAAGATAACAACGCCAAAATCTGGGAAGTTCCTGGTGACTACCCACTAGTCACAGGTCAAGTTTTAGAGCCTACAGGTCGAACCTTGCGCTCTGATACCATAATAGTAACACCCCACTTGGATAAGTGGACCGTTACGTGTATTTATGGCGTGTCATCAAAGCATAAGGTAAATGTCCTAAAACATTAACTGACCATAAAGGAATACCTGAATCAAACATCGTTAATCCAAACATAAGCCCAAAACATGAAAAGTAAAATACTGAAGGAAAGGACTAAAAAATGTCCAAATAAGCAGAATAATGTAAGAAATGCATAAAGTAAGAAGTCTGGATAGCTTCCATCCAAATGCACATACTCCCAGAATCCTAAGAGCGTCCTGGTGTACCTGCCGTTAGAACATGAAAGAAACTACGGCTGAGCATAACACTCAGTGAACGGATATCAAGCATGATAAGAATATACTGAATGAAACAGGCGATAGAATACTGAAGCTGTAAGACTGATATGCAACATGTAGTAGAACTCTGCATAAAATCTGAAAAACCTGATTCATATTTACTGATACTGAAATATAACTATGAATTCTGAAAACATGCATTTACTGTATTTTATTTGCCAGAGCTTATACAGGTCACGTGCTGTAACAACCGTGCATGAATAACTGGAGGGGTGACCTCGTCATGCTGTAGAGGGGTGACCTCTAAATAACTGTGCTGGGTGGAGGGATCAGCTCCAATGTGAAGGATGTAGAGCACACACCACATTCACCTGCTAAACTGTAAACTGTAGCCTAGGATGCATCCATACGACCCACTAATAATACTGATAAAATGGCCAAGCTGAGCTAAGTGGGACGATGCAGGACATCACTCTCCTGCATGTGAGTCACGACACCGGTGCCTCTAGTGCCGTGGTTCCGGTACCTCCGTAACTAGTACATAAACAGTCGTGCTTGTATATAATGCTCAGGCAATTTATTTAGTTATTAACATGATTACTGATAAACTTAAACATATACTGAGGAAAACATTTGGCTGCAGACGGGGAATCCTAATCATGCATAGAAAGGAAGTCCTTACTGAAAGGACGGAAAATCCGTACCTCTAGTCCAGTAACTGACTGAATGGAAGACTGAACGAATACTACTCGGGCTTCACGCGTGCTACAAGAATAAAGGACGCGAATAAGTTAACTGATATTCGTTTATTTAATTTACTGATCTTATTGGCTTCTCATTTATTTATTTTATTTCTGAAATTCCGTACGTATATTAACTGATAAATCTGATCTTATAGTAATTCTTTTCAATGTATTATTCGACCTACTATTAAGTACGGTATAAACGTATTCTAACGTTAGATTAATACTATAATAAGTAACCTGCTACAAATAGAAAGTTTCCTAAATTAGAAAGTTTCTAAAATTATTTATAATTTCTTTAATAAAATTATACCCCTTTAAATCTTATAAAACTATTTAAATATAAATAAATTAATTTAGTATATAAATCATTTAAAAATATCTAATAATAAAAGTGAATTAAATAAGGTATGATTAAGTCGTCGTTTTAATCATTTTTAATTATAGTCCCGAGCCTACCAAGATGCCCCACTCTCGGTCGCAATAAAACAATTCAATTTATATATCAAATCTGCCTACTAGAATTTGCGACAGAAAAATCTGTCACTAAAACTGTGACTAAAAGCTGTCCAGAATCTGTCATTAAAACTGCGACAGAAATACTGTCGCTAAACTGTCGCTAACTTCAGATTTAAATCTTTTTAATTTCTGTTTAAACATGTATCCACTGGCATGAATATTATTGTCATTGTTTTTATGTAGTTCCCACTGATTAAATAGTTCCCACTGTTTGGGTTTGGTTCCTGCTGTTAGTATAACCGAACGCCCCCTTAACCAAAGCCAAACACCCCTTGTTGTTTCTACCTGCTGTCGATGACACCCAGACCACCACCGAGACCCCTGGTGGTCTCGGCTGGGCCAAAACAGCAACACATCGAGACTTGGTGTCGCAGTATTCACGAATCCAATCAAAACTCGACAACCCTTTAATCCGTTTCATAATTACCGTTGCATTTAAAACGTTTTTCTGATTATAACAAGTGAGACTTGTGATCAATTAAGAATGACGAGGATTAGTTTATTACCTTGATTTGCGTGATTAAAGGAATAATAATTACACGAACGAATGGATGATCTAACTCAAGTCGTCGCCCTTTTCTCCCTGGTTCTTTGTTCTAACTGGCGGCATACCCAAGGGGAAACCCTAATTCTATTTTGTTTTCTGTTTTGACAATAAGAGGGGGGTTACCCCGTTTATTTATTTTTTGGCAAATAGGGTCGGGCTAAGGCCCATGTTCTTCTTCTTTTCTTTTAAAAGCTGATGGCCCAAATGATTTGTGGGTTTTATTTGTTTTTCAACTTTTTAATTTATTACGTCTACTAGTATCTCTCGTGTTTTAAAAATTCTGAAACGTAAAACTCTTTTCTGTAAATACATACTACATACGTAATGTTTTCTGCAACTTAATAATTATTTTCTGAATAATTATTATCTTGTAATGCTTAAATAAAACTAAGGTTGTGCAACTATTGTTAACGTTTAATTATTTCTGTATAATAAATAATACATACGTAATATTATCTGAAACTTAATACTTATTATCTGAATAAACTGTAATATTTATAGTATTTAAATAAATTGGGATTGCGTATTTACTTTCTGCGTTTATATCTCTGTCTAATAATTAATACTTATATAGTTTATTAAAATTAAACTGTGTATTTAAATATTCTGATTTTTAAATACGGGTTTTACATTAATTGTCAAATCACATTTGTGATTTGTGATGACTGTTATACCCTCCTTAAAGAAAACGCTCTTTCATTCTTTCTCTCTAATATCTAATTTAATTAGGTTTATAGTTTAATAATTAACTGTGGTGTGCATGATCACACACTTACACGATTAAGTTCATTTACTTATCTTTTTTAGTCTTTGGTTATTCATCAATTGATCACCATGGTAAGCTATACATGCATTGTGTTTTATATGCTCCATCCTTATTCATGTCCATTTCATGATATTAAACTAAAATCGTGGGTTCTTTAATGATCAATAAGGGTCCAAAGTATTTGATAAAACTTTCGTTGTGCGGGTGTCATATATTCGTTAATGTGTTTCAACAAGAAGAATGGAGGCAGTTAAAGATTTTTATGTTTTAATTTGAACTAGGGTCTTTGTCCGCGCTTCGCCGCAGCGGGCTGTGTTTGTGTTTGGTAACGGTTTTAGGGGCGATAGAGAAGCCGGATAACTCAACTCCCTTGAGCATCTTCTAAAGTTTTTTGTTCTTTTAATTCGACCGTCACTTCTTCCTGCATAACTGAGCTTCCATCCTGCAGGATCAATTGGCCAGGTTCAATTTTGAGTAGAAGCATGTTTATATCAGTTTGTCTATAGAAAATAAATCGACCCCAAACTAATTAAATTCGGGCAATATACTTCTTATTCCAACTGGTCCAAAAGCCTGGTGTGATCAGACTGAAATTGTCTTACTTATTTCAAAGACTATTCGTAAAGATTAAGGTCCGTCCCGTCTACATTTCTACCCAGCACCCCTAAATGACAATATAAGAAATATAATTACCTATAACGCTTCTTTCAGCGAGTTAGCAACTTCCTCTATGGGGGATTGAAATAGTCGACCTATATCAAACAATTCATAAAGTTAAAAGCTGAAATTTTCCATCTCTAATTAGTCTAAACAAAAAAAAGGTTAGATCGGGACTTTATATGAAAAGAGATTTTCGCGACAGTGAACCAACATTAATACACCCTAAATTTATTTTCCGAGTTTATGGATTTTATTTGTAAATGATAAATTCACCGTAAATAATGGTCTAACTGATTTGAACGTACATATCGATAAGCACATGAATAACCAATCCTAATCTTAAACAGAGAACATGACTAAAGGTATTTAGTATTATTTCTTTATATGAATATGAGTATTACGCCGGTCAGAAATTAATACCTCTCTGTGAGTTGTACATGGTCCAAAGAACAATTTGCGTTCATATATCTATTCTAGACCCTGCGCAGATTTAAAAGAGAATTAGACTTGCGATTGACATCTCGATCCTAAAAAAGCAACTACAATTTTGTGCATCATCACCTGGCTAAGAATGTGAGTATTCGAATCCGAGAATGCGGACTGGATTAAAACCAAAACTCCCACCAAAGTAGGTGTCGTAGACACATATATATTTTTGACAACCATTTTATTTTTGGGTTTATGATATGAGGGTCAGAAAAACTTAGGAATGGGAAAAAGTGGATAATGGGGCTCAAATCTGTAGATATAGGACACTACCAAACACACGTCGTGGCTGCAACCACATAACGGGTATGGTGGCCATGCCAAGAGACGTGCGTCATTAAGCTATCGTCAGAAAAAAAATGCAGAAAATTCATCATCGCCCGTTATTTAACCCACATTTGAGGCTCAGGTAACTGAGAGATCGGATATTAGAATATGCGCGCTCTGGCTGCAAACATACAAAGCTTGCCCCGCCAAGAGGCACAAAATCCAGAACCTGCTCGAATCCGCTTACGGATGCTCAAATATTATCATCATCGCCTTTGAAAAATGAGAATTGGTTTTCTAATACTTACATTGTTTTAACCATAGTGACAGCAGGAATTTTTTTTAACCAATTACCGTGGTCACACACCCATGACCATTGTCACCTGCCACATGTGATGGCAAAAAAAAGGATTGGTGGCCTTTAAAAATCCATAGGTCTGCTAACTCATCCCAGCACAATTAACATAAGTTGTTACAATCCGACATCATATTTATGCATAAGCAGAACAAATCAATCCAACCCACAAAAGAAACCACCCAAACCAACCAACCTACAACGTCACACATCCAATCTAATAATGTCCAAAGGTCGCTGGTGCAAAAGGACACGTTATAAAAAAACCTTTTTTTCTTTCAACTTATGAGACGATGAGTATGGTCACACACCCATCGTCATTGTCACCTGCCATAAGCGGCGGCAACAATATTTTTTAGTAACTATGTTTATTCATACCTGCTATGGGAAAAACGAATGACTGAAAAGTGAACTCAATAGCCGTACCTCCCAAGTTTTGGTCCATTATTCCCGTAAAACACACCACCAGATGGTGCACCGCCAACAGCCTCAATTACAAAATCTGCATCTTAATGAAAAATTACAATAATGAAAGTAATCTGTATTTCTCAAATATAAAATGCTGTAAAAGAGGCATATTGAACAAATAGATAATAAATACACGTGACTGACCAGTTTATGTATAACTTTACGCAGTAACTTCACGTAGCCAAAAATTGGTGTCGTATGGGTTTCATCTTCAACAAATATGTGATAAAATCAGCTCAGTCTAATTGATGTCGTGGCTGGGTTTGTGGAGGTTGCTGAATCGAGCGATGCTCGCATTCTGCCATCCTTCCACCTTCCCAGCAACACACCGTACCAAAGAATCATCACAGCAAACCAATCACAGCCAATCAAATAGAGATCCACGTCACCTAAAATGAGATGGATCAGCTAGTGTTTGTTTATTTAAAACAGGAGGGTTTGTGGAGGTTGCTGAATCGAGCGATGCTCGCATTCTGCCATCCTTTCACCTTCCCAGCAACACACCGTTACCAAAGAATCATCACAGCAAACCAATCACAGTCAATCAAATAATGAGATGGATCAGATAGTTTTTGTTTATTTAAAACAAGAGAATCCGTGAACCAACTCTAGCAGGGAAAAACAACCAAGCTTCCAAAGGTTCCCATATCGAAAGCAAAATAACGATACCATAACCAAATAAAATCATAACCACTCGCACAGTTGTTCAGTCTGGTGGGTTCGTACAGTTGTTAGTACTTCTTATCAGCTAGAAACGTGGACGACTTTTTAAAATTCAGAATAAGCAGATAAGCAACCCAAGAATAAGCAATCCCAAAGGCCCTATAAACTGATCCTTTCTCTTATTATATGCATACACTGTAACTAATAGCACAACGGTGAATTGAAAACACATAACTGTTACCTTAATTCTTTCAGTTCCGGCTCGGCTGTCCTTTTTTTATGAATCAACTGATCTTGCTTCTGTCTACTTATTTGATTACAAATGCTTTTATGCTGCTGTCATTGCTTTTCTGGTCAGCTATTTTCCTTTTTTCTTCTTTGGGAGGAGGAACCTTTCTGCGAGGACCAGGTTTGTTCAGTCTGGTGGGTTTGTACAGTTGTGACGATTGTTTTGGCCACTTTTTCTATCACATTCGTTGGTGAGTTCCTGCAAGAAAATATGCCTTTTTCTATTCAAATTTACATCAAACTGTAGATGAGGAAAGAGGAAAGTAAGCTAACATAAGTACCTTTACGCAGTTCTGCCAAATTTTCAGTGTTGAGTACCCAATCGTCTCCACCGGTCCACTTGGTAATGATTTTACTAAGGCCTGGATTGCAGTAAGATATCCATCTTCGTGGTGTAATTCCTTTTGTTTTGTTTTGAAATTTATCAGGCCAGAACTGCATTAGTTACACACATCATGGATGTATCAATATAAGTGATGCTAATCTAGAAATGAACAATATATTTACCTTATAGAAATCGTAGAAGACATCCTGCTTTACAATTTCATTGTGAATCTCAGCAACACCGCGGCCACTTCAAAAAAACTGTGTGTAAACTATTATGTGTATACCTGGTCTTGCGGTGTAACGTGGCTAAAAAAATTGTTTTACGTCAAATTTTGTAGGTCGTGACAGCTTGTATACCTGCCAGGGAAGGAAAATATTCATGTTGGTATTTATATTAAAAAACTGATTCCCATTATATAAAAAATTGATTTACGTCAAATTTTGTCTCTTGTTTTCTAAATAAGATACCTCAGCCCAACGTCATCATTTATTGGATACAAAACAGAAAATACCACATCTAGCTCCAAAATCCAAAAAAGCCCACAAAAAACATAACCTGTAAGTAATGTGCTTACCACTTGCACCTCATAAAACAACATCAATAGCAACCTGCGAATCCGTAAGTGGCAGCCATAAGAACGTGTCAGCTTCCATCCTTACACCCAATATTTTATTAACCCACCTGACATAACCCACCTCACATAAACACATCTCACATACTTATACCCGATCTTTGCCAGCATTTTCGAACCAAAACCTATTGTATGCATCTCAAATAGGCTCAAATATGGCGCTGGTCTGGGAAAACCGGATAGGCACGCCATGGCTGCAACCTTGACTGGTTGCCCCGCCAAGATGCGTGTTATCTCATATTTAACCGTGCCGTTATCACTCATCATAGCCCAAGTTATTAGAGTCACAAACACCCTATAAACCACACCCGTTGCACCATGGTATCTGGCGACGGGGTTCCAAGAAGTTATAATAGAGGGGAATGACGTTCCCCTGGGAACAGTGATCCCCTCTCATACACCCAATATTTTATTAACCCACCTCACATAACCCACCTCACATAAACACATATCACATAAACACATCTCACATACTTATACCCGATCTTTGCCAACATTTTCGAACCAAAACCCATTGTATGCATCTCAAATAGGCTCAGATATGGCGCTGGTCTGGGAAAACCGGATAGGCACGCCATGGCTGCAACCTTGACTGGTTGCCCCGCCAAGATGCGTGTTATCTCATATTTAACCGCGCCGTTACCACTCATCATAGCCCAAGTTATTAGAGTCAAAAACACCCTATAAACCACACCCATTGCACCATGGTATCTGGCGACGGTGTTCCAAGAAGTTATAATAGAGGGGAATGACGTTCCCCTAGGAACAGCGATCCCTCTCATACACCCAATATTTTATTAACCCACCTCACATAACCCACCTCACATAAACACATATCACATAAACACATCTCACATACTTATACCTGATCTTTGCCAGCATTTTCGAACCAAAACCTATTGTATGCATCTCAAATAGGCTCAGATATGGCGCTGGTCTGGGAAAACCGGATAGGCACGTCATGGCTGCAACCTTGACTGGTTGCCCCGCCAAGACGCGTGTTATCTCAAATTTAACCGCGTTGTTCCCACTCATCATAGCCCAAGTTATTAGAGTCACAAACACCCTATAAACCACACCCATTGCACTATGGTATCTGGTGACGGTGTTCCAAGAAGATCAGTGATAAGCTCCAACTGATGTACCACGCTTTTGCCAGGAAAGAGCGGCTTTCCGGTCAATACTTCAGCGAATATTGTATACCTTATAATACATCCAATTCCCCAAATATCAACTGCCGGGGTATACTGCAATTAAGGTAGAAACAGATGTCAGAAAGGTCAGAAGGACGAAAAAAACACCATAACAAAAACCCACCACAAATTGACACACGCCCTCAAAAGATCAGCATAGACCTCAAAAGATTATCATTTACTTCTACTTCTTCAATTTCGTAAATAAACATAACACTGCAAAACTTCACATAACAACAACAATATACCCAATCCTGCGAGCGAGATATGGGGGAGGTGAGATGTAGACAGATCTTACTATAAACCCGACATAAAGCAAGCTAAATAAACAATTTTCCATTTAGCATCTACTTCTACATCTTCAATTCCGTAAAGTAAACAATCTAAAGTTCACCTATCCTATTATAACATTCAATGCATGGCAATAAATTCGATCCGAACTCAATAACAATAGCATCTAAAAGTCAAATAAATCTAGTATACAACAACAAAAGATAAAATCAAATAGAAATAGAGCTAGTTAAAACCTTTTTTCTTCGATCTTGCTGCTGCATCTCTGTTTCTTTTTTTATATAATTCTCAAACACAAAATCAGATATTAATTTGAAAAAGGTTTCCATCAAAACCCAATTATTTCCTCGATTACATCGATAATATAGATCGTCATCAAAACCCAATTAGGGTTTCCATCAAAACCCAACATCTAAAAGTCAAATAAATCCAGTATACAACAACAAAAGATAAAATCAAATAGAAATAGAGCTAGTTAAAACCTTTTTTCTTCGAGCCTCCTGCTGCATCTCTGTTTCTTTTTTTTATATAATTCTCAAACACAAAATCAGATATTAATTTGAAAAAGGGTTTCCATCAAAACCCAATTATTTCCTCGATCACATCAATAATATAGATCGTCATCAAAACCCAATTAGGGTTTCCATCAAAACCCAAAATCGTCATCAAAACCCAATTAGGGTTTCCATCAAAACCCAAGATCGTCATCAAAACCCAATTAGGGTTTCCATCAAAACCCAAGATCGTCATCAAATCCCAATTAGGGTTTCCATCAAAACCCAATTATTTCCTCGATTACATCGCCAATATAGATCGTGTTAGAGAGAGAAAGTTATACAGCGAGAGAAGAAAGAGAGAGAGAGGCACATTATGTGAGATGTGTTTATGTGAGTATGTGAGGTGGGTTATGTGAGGTGGGTAATAAAATATTTGGTGTGAGAGGGGAATATCACTGTTCCTAGGGGAACGTGATTCCCCTCTATTATAAGGTATACAATTAAACCTATATATAATAACTGTGTATGAAGGGTATAAATGATATTCAGTGATGTATATGATTTTATGATAAAATGGCCAAATATGGCAAAATTAGTATTTAAGGGGGTGTTTGGATGTGCGTTTCACCATAAATAATCTCCGAATCTCAGTTTCAAACTGGAGAAAAACTAGAAAAAGGTGTTTGGGTAAAAAAGGCCAAAATGGCGTTTAGTTATTCAAAAATGGAGTAAAACGGCGTTTTGTAAAAGTTGGTTAGGAGGTCCAGCTGTGAAAATGGAGTTTTCAAAAATGGAGTTTCAAAAATGGAGTTTTCAAAAATGGAGTTTTCAAAACGAAAATGAAATCCCAAACACCCCCTAAATTGGGTATATATATATGGTATTAGGATTTTTGTTTGGGTAAATAAGACATTGAATGGTTAAAAATGGATATATATATATGGAATTACCAAAAAAAAAAAGAAAAAAAAAACATTCCCATAAGACAAAGGACCAATCTATCATATGCCAACATACATTTTCCTATAAAGAAATCCCCAAAACAAACAAACAGATTTTCCAAAAATTGTAAGCCCTAAGTTTCAAAAGAATGAGACCGCGTCCGATATCAAACAGACAAAGATCAATTCGTGGGTACGTTCCCCGCAGAAAGGACCCCAAGATAATAGTTATCGAAGGAGGCCTGCCTAAATCAACTGAACACAGTGAGTTTTTTTTCTTCTTATATTTGTGTGTTTGGTTGTTTTATGAAAATATTATTATGGTACTCGTGCTTTGATTTTTATTATGTGGTCATATGATGTCTGTTTAAATTTATGATAGTATGAGATTTCGAAAGATAAATTTGAAATTGTGCGATTACTTTTATAATTGGTGATATCTTTCAAGATTACTCCATCCGTCCCGAAATAGGTGACCATTTCCCAGCCAAACTAGTTCAACTTTGACATCATATTGATACGGTTAACCAGAGTTCACTAACATTGCTCCGTTAACAGGATTGCATAGCCTGCGTGGTCACTAATGGTCCAAGTAACAATTTTCTGCTTCTTTTTTTTGTAGCTTTTGCGAGCCCTTCCAAACCCCTTTTACTTACTAATGACATGGTGTATATCGAGTTCAATCTCGATGAGCTGACAGCCATCAACTCTTGTGTTTTCAATAATTATTGGATCAAATATGGAATGCGTCACCGCTTGAGTATCAAATTCAAAACCAACATCGTTTTAAAGGCTATTGAATTCTGTACCAAACATGCAGATATCCGGAATAGTAGCCATGAAAAGCTCGCCCATGACAATTTGAAGGATTTCCATTCTCAGTTTGTGAAAGAGAATCACACCATTCTCATTGATCTTCTTTCTGTAAGTCCTTTTTTCTTCTCGTTTCTTTTTGTTGTACTGATTAATTATGTGTTTTTTCAAACGTTGAAATTTTGTTCAATTTATTTTCTGTTGTAAACATCCTGAGGTGGCTAAAGAAACCCGGTTAGGCCCCCAATCTGTCTCCAGTCTTTGAAACAAAGTGATGAAAACTTCCATCTTCTTTAAATCTATTCTCTTACAAAAAAACTGCTGAGATTATCAAGGTTTAGTGTAAATATGATAAATTCCTCGTGTATTAGTGACACGTGTTCCAAAACTCGACCTAGGCAGCCGATTAGTTGGTGCCTCGATACTAGGCAGACACCACCTGCCGCGATTTGACGTTAATCGGCCAAAAAACCAGTCAATGCTGGTCGGTCAGCAGTTGGTAACAACATTTTTCATTTCAAACTTAGGTTTTTCTTTTCTTTTCAGCTTTGCTGGATTTCCCAGAGAACAACAATACCTTTTAGGGTTTAATTTTTATTGCATGTTTATAAGATTCATGAACATGTTCATGCTTTTATTTGCTTGATAATTTTCTGTTTTCGTTTCAGCTTGCTTGCACTATGCAAATCAGAAGCCTCTTAGACGTGACGTCTGAAACTATTGTTGACATGATCGATGGGAAGACTGCTGAAGAGATTCACGAGATGTTCACCCTCAAAGAAGATTTCACTTTTAAAGAGATGGAGGAGGTGCTTCAATATGACGAATGGTGTTTTAAGGGAATCATGTAAGGCCTCAAGTGTTTATGTCCCAAACAGCAGCATTAACATTATTTCATTCACTATATGGCCAACTCAAATAGTCAGTCGACTTAACTATTACCTTTTGATAATGTGATGTTCACGGGTCAATAATTAGATAATCATATAGCCAAGATATTCCATCTAACAACAGCATTTTATTACTAGTCCATTAGACCATTTTAGCAAACTAAGAGCACACGGTGTAGGCGAGCCGTCAGTCGTGTCGTGGGCAAAAAGTGATGTCACATGTTAAATCAATTTTAATGTTGAGTATCAAATTCAGTTGCTGATTTGATGAATTGATAAAACCAATGTTAATTTGTTTTGCAGGGAATTGCGATTGTTGAAGGATACGGCGGAAAATTCGTTTAATTTGAAATGTGTGCGTGGTAAGTTTTCTTATTATTTTCTATTTATCAAACGACTAACTTGAAACTGTTAAGGTTTCTAGTGATTTTGATTAGGGATAATTATGTAAAAATGTATCTAAACTGTCACTTTTTTCGAAGCCCAACTATTTTTTTTTCAGTTGTATACCCAAACTTTTGAATTTCGACATTTGTGTGTAATTTGAGACCATTTTAAGCTTACATTCTAACCAACCTATTAACGGCCAAGGGCTCCAGTTAGTCAACGGATTTCCATCGAGAGTCTGCAAAGTGGGTGCAAAAAATAATGGTGGGTCAAATATTTGTAACAAGTATGTACAAATATTGCAAAGTCTGTAATTTGATACCTTTTTTTTTATGGTTTTTAATGTTGATTTAACTGCTGTACTTTTATATATGCATTTTTGTAGCTCAATCAACAAGGTTTGTACTTTTATGTTGATCTTGTTTAACAAATTACCATCGTGAAAATGTGCTCACTGAAAGTGTTAGGTGTTAATCAAAGTTACATCGATCAACGAAGTTTGTACTTTTATGTTGATCTTGTTTAACAAATTACCATCGTGAAAATGTGCTCACTGAAAGTGTTAGGTGTTAATCAAAGTTACATCGATCAACGAAGTTTGTACTTTTATGTTGATCTTGTTTAACAAATTACCATCGTGAAAATGTGCTCACTGAAAGTGTTAGGTGTTAATCAAAGTTACATCGATCAACGAAGTTTGTACTTTTATGTTGATCTTGTTTAACAAATTACCATCGTGAAAATGTGCTCACTGAAAGTGTTAGGTGTTGATCAAAGTTACATCGATCAACGAAGTTTGTACTTTTATGTTGATCTTGTTTAACAAATTACCATCGTGAAAATGTGCTCACTGAAAGTGTTAGGTGTTAATCAAAGTTACATCGATCAACGAAGTTTGTACTTTTATGTTGATCTTGTTTAACAAATTACCATCGTGAAAATGTGCTCACTGAAAGTGTTAGGTGTTAATCAAAGTTAGATTGTTAGGCATTTCTACTTTATGCTATTTAATTTTCTGTGAGATTTAATTTATTGACACAATGATCGATTTTTGCAGAAAAAATAGCCTTGGATGATAAATCAAAAGTATTAGCCGCTGAGTATTCATCTCTAACCTATGAAGAAAAGTGAGTAGTATACTATCGGTTTTGTTGTGCCTATTCTTAATTGTTTATCTTAATCTTGGTTGTCAGTTATATAAACTCTAATTGTTCTGTTTCATTTGTTAATGAATTGATTGTAGAAAAACTTGGGTAATAGCAGCTGCCAATATACGATATATGTGAGTATTTTATCAGTTTTGTTTGTTTTATCTACAATATTATTTTGACTGAAGTATAAACCCTCATTGTATCTCCCTTTGTAGGAAAAGACTGCTTATAGCTGCGGAAAGAAGAGAAAGAAGCAGAATTTCTGAACGGTGTTCATACCTAACCGATGAAGAAAAGTGAGTGTATTTAGAACTCTACTAATTTTTATTGATCTTTTCTCCGGGTTAGCAATTGATGTTTGATTTCGTAACGAATTAATGATTGTAGGAGAATGATGAGGGAAGATCCTATTTGCGAAGAAGTAGCACATGGTAGTGATAACGAAGAAGCCGAGACATTTGAGTTGAATGATCTATTTCTATCTGATTAAGAAAAATGAGCTTTTTAGTTACGTGTGCTGTTCTGATTATCATGATGGCAGAGGCGCTCTCTGCGGGATCACATAATAACATATCGTTCTACAGTTTATCGACATGACTGAATGCTTTTATGAAAGTAGGAAACCTTATCAACTATAAGAATGAAATATAAAGCTTGTGTTTTAAAAGGATGCAAATGGGTTTGCATCTTAATTGAATCAGACCATACAAACGGCGTTTGGGTATGACAGTTAGATTATTAGTTCAGGTTCATCATGGGAATCCGATATTGTACACTCTTGTAAAATAAAGGTCGCTACATAGTGTACAAACTATACGCACTTTTATCAGATATCAGCACCCAGACGTTATTCACGAGTACATCAGATAATACGAGTTTCCTCTACACAAAATTTGTGATTAAACAACAATTTACTGAAAAACTGAATCTATGAAACCAGTACATACACCAAAGGACCTTTCGTCGAATTGTAGATCCTATTTTGACGGGACCCATTACATGAAGACGAGAAATCAAGGATTTTGAAATATACAAATGATGATAGTTTCAAGAGAGACGATTCTTGGTCATGCATCATACTAGCTGATTCATTAGTGAACCATCTCATCTAACTTTTGTCTGTATCGAGCTAAATTCTGCAATAACAAGCAAAAACTCATGTAAGATAAGATTAACCCGTTAACATTCTTTTTTTCAAATATAGTTACTTAGAGCTAATTGCTAGGATTATAAAATCTAAAAACGAGTACAACTTTAGGGAACTTTAAACCAGTTCAGAATGTTATGTATATCCTTTTACTATTTATTAACTTTTTTTAACCCGTTTGGACTCGTTATCTATAAATTCAAACCCAAGTAAATCCGTATTCACATAAATAAGTTGGAACTTTCCCCCTCTAAAACTAATATCTATTTCACCTTGGTATAAGCATAAACGCTCGCCTCACTTGGTGCTGCTGGACTTCCTCTTCTGATATACTTTTCATCTTTGACAATATAAAGCATAGGTATTCCTGTGGATAATTCCAAGCTAATAACCTGAAATAGTGTGCAATTTTCAATTTTCAAAATACCAAAAAGAGGGGGAGAAATCGTTATTTTGGCAAAAATGATAAATAAAAACCAAGTGGAAAAAACTAAATAAACGGATTGTGAGAATCTTGTAAGACCAATCACTCACCTCTTGAGAAGTTAGTCTGTCAAGATACATTATAATGGACCTCAACGAATTCCCGTGTGCCGCGATCATTACATTCTTTCCCGCTTGTAGTTGAGGTTCAACCTGCACAATTTAGGTTTGATTATCAGATTATTACAACTTTAAACAACAAAACCGCTCTATAAAACTGCTTATCTGATTCTCATTATGCAATATTACTAGATGACTTTCAAATTTTTATCAAATCAAAGTTGTACTGACATGTTCTTTGAAGTATGCAACGGCCCTTTCAGCACACATTTCCAAACTCTCTCTATTTGGTGAAGGGATATCAAAACTACGACGCCACTCATGGACTTGTTCTTTCCCGTACTTATCATCAGTTTCTTGCTTATTTAAACCCTGCAATTCCCCGTACCTGAACACCAATTAAGAATAAGAAAAAGGACTTTAAACACCAGAAACCAATATTTAAGGTACAATACTTACATTCGTTCATTTAGTTGCCAAGCTGTAACTACCGGGATACATTGCTTTTCAGTGTCCTGACTAAAAATTTGACTCCATGATTGAGCTTGTTCACTTTCATTATGCAACACAATAGGCACCTACAAATTGGTCAAAAAATAAAAACCGGACAAATGAAAAACAGGCTAATTAGACACAATACTAAAACGGGACAAGGGAAAAAAATGACGTAAAGAAAAGAGATGTGTGCATACCTTTTTACGGCGATGTTGTGTCATGGCAAGCATAGCTGTCATTTGTGCACGAATAAGTGCAGATGTATATATCATGTCAATGGGGATATTGCTTATTCGTTTGCCCGCTTCAACTGCTTCTTCTACTCCTTTTTTTGTTAATGGCACATCAACGCAACCCGTAAACAAGTTCTTTTCATTCCGTAAAGACTCGCCATGCCTAATCAATATCAACGCAGCTTCCTCTGAAGTTAAAAAAAAACACATGTTACAAAAGTTTGACTAAGAAGGTTAAAACACAAACAATAATCAGAAGAAGAATTTGTGAATACAAACATTAGCAACTGGTTAGTGCGACCTCCGTTCATACTAGTTAGAATAAAAAAGCCAAACGCCCCGTTAACTAAAGGATATACCATACTTGTTTTCTTAGGGGAGTCCACTTTGGTGTTTAATGGGGTCGAGACTTGATCCGAAACTGTAGTTGTAGTCTGAAAAGAAGATGCTTGAATAACCAATGCACCCCTCTTTCTACAGTGCTCATTTCGCGAAACTCCAAGATCAATCTTAAATCCTTTTGAGGTCAAACGCAGAGAACTATTTCCAACTTCTAGATTAAGAGCAGAATTGTTGATGTACCCGTGAGACTTGATAGTACCAGTACATCCATTAAATGCTGTTGCAGCCATTCTGAAATTTAAATAGTCTGGCGTATAAACTCTTTAGTTTTCAAGTTAAAATGTTCACTAAAATTGAGATAATATCATGACTGGCTAAGAATAAGATATGCATTATATAACATCTTATTTGCATGTATTAAGCTCATACATGCATTACAACATTCAAGATGCTTATTCAAGCCGCTTATTTCACTCTCAAGTAATTCCAAAAACACTCAAACTGCTTATCAGAATACCATTAAGTAGATAAGCAATTTCTATACCTAATCCCAAACGCCATGTAAACTAACCTTAGAAAAGGTTCACTGAGAAGTGAGACTGTTTCATAAAGTTTAACTAATGTATCATCAAGATACTAGTATTAATGAAAAACATGTGCTCGACCTCAAAACAAACCTTAACTCCAATGTTCAAATTACTTACATACAAGCCATTTTTATGAACATATAAAATTACCCCAAAAAAAATACCATACAATTCAAACCAAAAAAAAGGAGTTACAATTTTGACCTTTAAAGTCAAACATGCTCCTCTAAATTGACTAAGATTTTCAAACTCATTCAAATTAATATCTAATGTATAAACTAAATATATTACACTCAATACAATAAAAACATTATTAGTCATAAAATTTAATCTAGATACACATAAACATTGCAAGAAACCAAATATATTACACTCAATACAATAAACAGCAACAAGAAACCATATATACATCAAATTCTAACAAGTGGGTGTCACTGTAAAGCTTAGCAGAAGGATAGTAGTATGCAGGGGCGGAGCCTAGGCATTAAATCATCAGCTGCACAAAAAATTTTAATACGAGTATTCAAATATCAACACATAATTTTAAGACTAGGTTTATTTTGAAGAAATCGAGATTTTTAACAAATATATATATTCTACAAGACAGAATTCCATCGGGTTCACGTGCACCCTGGAAACCCCTAGGCCCGCGTAGTATACATAAAGCTTATAAGAGGCTCAAACATCTTATCTTCTACCGAAAAGATTGGAAAATTAAGCCAACTAAAAGCCAAAGACGTAAAATTCATATCAAAAAACAATATGACAGAAAACAAATAATGAGTTTATACAATGTGGGTCATTGCTAATAAAAAACATACCTTATTTATATAAGCTTTTTGAGCTTATTTAGCGATTAAAATGAGGAAGCTTATAGGGTTGTTTATAACAAAAAAAGATACAAAGTTGACGGATATGTCAAGTATGGTTGAATGAGATGACAGTGAAGCAAAACATGCATGTGTGTATATTACAAGTGTTTGTTTATAACTTAAGTTCATTGTTAGCTGCCTACCCAAAGCTGTACAAAACCAAGCTCAGATGGCTTTCCTCAAACAAGCTGAAGAGGTGAAAAACGCAAGTGTGGTATCCTCTGTCTCAAAGAAAGGAAAGGAAATAGCTGTGGTAGACTTAGACGCCAAGCTAAAGAAAATAGCTGTGATGCTAGAGACAGGAGGATCCACCACTGAACTATCTCAATTCACAACCTTCAAAGCAACCAATGAGAACCCTCTAACGGCTGAAGAAATTGAGAAACGGGCCATTGAATTCAAAAGATTAAATGAAAGCAAGAAAGCCAATGAGCTTAATGAGGCTACTCTGAGAAAAATGACTCCACAACAAAGGGAGGAGCAAAGACAGAGGTTGAAAGAAATGGAAGTCAAACGCATAGAGGCACTAAAAAAGGTAAAAGTTGACTATGATGCCTGCGTTAACAACAGGTTTGCACCTGGAAAAATCACCAAGTTCAAGTACACTATTCACAAGTCTACTCATACACCACAAATGATTTTTTGGAGAGATAATCAACAGGCCAATATGGATCTCTTTGAAGAATTTAAGTTAAAGAAACTTGGCTTGTCTGAATGGTTTGAACTTGAGGCTTTAGCTGCTAAGAGGACTGGAGAGGAAAATTTTACTCTTTTTAAGACCCTCAAAGCTAAGTTTAATTGGGTTAAAGAAACTGCAGCCAAACTCAAGATAGATCCCCCACCACAGCTGTTTGAACAAGATCTTCCAAAGTCTGGAAAGAAAAGAAGAAGGATGACTCAATTCATTAAGGAAACCTTCGTAACTGATGATGTTCAAGTGGATGGAATGCACAGGGATTTTGTTTTACCAAATGAGATTTTAGGCCCTATTGATGGTCAGACATATACTGAGCCTGAGAAAGGTATGGCCTTCATGAACAGGGCATGTCAATATGTGTTCCAAAGGGAAGAAGAGCTGGGATTAGCATTAACTATTCAGCTTATTTGTCTTAAAATGCACTTAAAATCAACACAGAGTATTCCAAGGTATTTGCACAAGCTTTGCAGGCCGAATTGGATACCAGGACAGACTTAGCTGAAGCTGAAGAAAGAATCAAGAATGATGATTATTGAAGTGTTTCACAGCTGAACTTCACTTTTATATTTTGTTTCACTTATGTTTTGTACTTGTAACTTCTTTTAAGTCATAATAAAATCATGAGGTATGTTTGTTTAGATCTGTTATGAGTAAGAAGAAACTGTCATCTCACTTACCTTAACTTATGTAGATCTAGCTGTGTTTATGTTTAAATAGGGAGAGATTGTTTGGAATCTAAGTTCATTAGATTCCCTGTATCATAGATTTAAACACAAATCAAGCTGTTTGATATTAACTTGCCTGTGCCTAGGAGGCAGGTAAGTATCGCAAGACTCACAGAGATCTAAGTCTCTGTGAGCAACCTCGGAGGAGCCCATGTCAGAGACATTGTCAAGGAAGTCGATGATTCCTTGAAGACATACTCATTGGTTGTGATGGATAACAGCCAAGATGTATCAGGGACTCTGAGGGGTTGAGAGTTAACAGGGATGGCAAGACCCTGTTAACACTTAGTATACTTTGGACATACCTTAGTGTGTACGAGACTATGAAGAAAAGGGAAACTGTGTCAGCTCTGTTTCCCTAAAGCATTGTGGCAGACTACCAAGAATAGAAGAGCATCTTGTGACAGAGGTCTGACAAGTGTCTGTCTAGTGTAGTCACCATCAACCAGTACTTGGAGTCAACCTTGTACCACTATAAATAGGTTATGTAGCATAGATTTAATGTTCAACACTTTGACACAATTCACACATTAACTCTTATAACTTGTTGAACCAAACAGCTGCGACTGTGTTCATAAGTTAGGTTTTAGTTTGTCCAAAGTATGCACAACACATTGTCATCAAACGGTGTTATCCATAACACTTGTAATTCTTTATTATACAATAATGAGTATTACGTTTGAAAAGTAATTAAGTGTGTTGATTAGTTTAGTTTATTGTTTCAAGCTTGGATTAGGGACTTTCAACATATTTTACTCCAGACGCTGATAGGACCAATTTGAACGCTGACATGGCAAAATTTACACGCTGACAAGATATAGCCGTTACGCTGACAATTAATCTTTGACCGTTGACAACATTGGGTCCTACCCAGTTGTTATTTTTGACGAAACTTTGGGCCGTAATTTTAGCAACTTAGTAACTTCTTATTAATGCAAAGATAAGTTAAATATTTTCAAGATTTACATCATTACTTTTTGAATATCTTTGCCTTCTTTTTCAAACAATAGTGTGCTAGTTTCTTTATTATAAATACGGCTCATATTGTTTCAACAGGGTAACAACTATTCTTGTCTAGCAAAACTTTCTAACCTTCACCTTCATTATTTGTCACTTACAAGTTTTCATATACATTTCAAATGGGCCCAAAGTTCAAACCAGATAATGTGGAGTTGGAATTCAAGAGTCAGCATAATATGGTGGCGTATTTGGTTGCTGATAATACTCTTCATCCTCAATATACTGAGTTGGTTACATATTTGAATGCTTCTCCTCTAAGGTATGCTCTTACTCACGCTCCACTTGTCCCTATCACACACATCAAGCAGTTTTGGAACACCGTTCGTTCCAAAACAGTTGATGGAGTGATTACATTATATGTTACTATTCATGGGGCTGAATGGGTGGTTACTGAAGCTTTGGTTCGCCAAGCTTTGCATCTTAATGATGCTCATGGTATAACCACCCTTCCCATAGACGAGCTAGAGTTGGGAATTCGAGGCTTGGGGTATGATTTGCCCCCTATTGGGCACTTAAACCGTTATACGAAACAACAATTTCCTCCAGCCTGGAAGTTCCTCATGCATGTCATCCTTCAATGTTTGAGTCCCAAATTCTCTTCATTTAATGAAATCAACCGATCTATCGGGAGTGCCATTGTTTGTCTTGCAAGAGGGCAAAATTATAATTTTTCAAAAATGATTTTTGATGGCATGTTTCATAACAAGGGTACCAAGATGACTCTTGCGTATCCTAGATTTTTGAAAATGTTTTTTGAAATGCAAGGCTATTGTACCAGGGACCATGATCATTTTTATAAGGTCCCTGAACAAAATAAAACTATGTTTGGCAACATGAATTCACCACCCTATAGGGATTTGCCTCTTACCCCAGCTATGCATGCTGTCATCTTGGCAGCTGCAAACCCTCTACCACCACCACCACAACCTGCTCAAGACCATATTCTAGACCAACCACCTTCACCCCAACACATGCACATTGACCCTCCTTCACCAGGCGCTGACATTCCCAATATCAACACTGATACCTCCAATCCCAACGCTAACACTACCAATCTTGACGCTGACACCCTTCACCCACAATCCCAAACAGACCTTCATTCATCTTCCTCTGAACCCCATGATTATAGGTTAGAAAAATGCCAAAGGATTGCTGGAGTGTTCTCCTCCAGTGGTCCTATCCATGTTGTAGAGAGAACCACCACCACAAGTGTGGTTGGTGCCATGGGTGAGGCTGGGACTAGTGGTACTCGCTTAGATGCATGCCACGTCAGTCCCAACATCTTTAAGTCCACACCCATGCTCAATGAGTCTCTTATAGGAGGGAAACTTCCCATACTAGAGGAGGGCAGTATGGAACCCTTATCAGTAATGGAATTGACGATGGTTTGTATGAGCTTGCAAAAGCAAAATACAAACCTTGTATAGGTTGTCAATGCTCAAGGCCGTGAACTCATTTCATTGAGGAAGCGTATAGCTGTTTTGGAGGCTGACAAAGTTCGCACTAGGCAGGAGGATTCTTCCACAGGGGAGGATGAACATGTACATGTCAGTGACAAAGGCTCTCATGAAGGTGCTTCTTTTGGAAATTCATTGGATGTAGCTGAAGCCCTTACTGGTTTGAAAGAGCAAAGAGGTTTTGATGCTTCACTAGTTACTCCTACAAAGTGGACGTTTATAGAGATGATGGAGCAATTCATAAAGTTAAGTGCTGATAAGAACAAACCAAGCGCTGACATTCAGGTTTTGGACGCTGACACAAGTATAGGTGTAGTTGGTGTATCCCAGTCATCAACTATCATTAAAGATGTGTCTACACAGGTACCATCAACTTCCTTTCCTTCTATTGATGTATTGGATAAAGGTAAAGGGATTATGGTAGAAGCTGAGGTTCCCAAGGATGCAGCCCAGGTGCATTTTGATTCCATTTTAGCTGCACAACTTGAGGAAAAGGAGAAGATGAAGAAGACTGCTATTGAGTCACAAATTGTGACTACTTCTGAAAGTAATAAGGAAGGCAGTGATGGTGAGAGTACGGATTCAAGTGTAATGATACTTGAAGAGCATGAGAGACTAGAATATAGGGAGGAGTTGGGTTTGAAGAAGCTTAGAGAATTGAAGTTGAAGTTTGATTTGAATATACCTAAGATTGCTGAGCTTTTCTTTAAGTATGAATATGAAGTTTTGAGTGATCCAAATGTTTCTATATCTGAGAAGATTTGGTGTCTTGAAGGGATATTGAAGTTGCAGGATGATCTTAAGGTATGGGAGAAGAATAAACCTAGCAATATCAAACTAGAATCCAAAACAGTAAGGAGAGAGTTGTATTATTTTGTTGTTAAGGAATCATCAGACTTGGTGGACTTATGCAAAGTTAAGAGGTCTTTGTTTTGAACAATTAGAGTGTTTGGCTTATCCTATTTGGGATTCTTTATGTAAGGATAGAACTTTTGAGCTACTCTCAAAGGAAAGACAAGAGGAAATGAAGGAACAAATGAGGATCAAGAAGGCATCTATAGTTCCTAGGCCAGTGAAGAAGGGATTGCCAATTGAGTTTCTAAAGCTTGATCCATTAAATCCAAGTGAGGCTGTTTTAAGAAAGAGTATGAAGCTGTCACCATTGGAGGCTTCAAATTTGGTAGAAGTATTGCCTCTTGACTTTAGGAACCCCATAATTCAATATGAAGAAGATGCAAGTGGTTTTTGGAAGATCACCAGGACTGGTGATAAGGTACACACTTTCACTTCTTTCATGTCTATGTTTGCTAGTTTTGATAGAGAAGACTCGGTCGACTTATGGTCGTTGATGAAGGCCAAGTATGAGACTGAAGAACCTACTTCAGTTAATGGAATAAAGATTTGGTCAACATTCAAGAGAATGATTGAGCCAAATGAAGTTGATCCAGTTTGGTTGGATCTGGATGCTATTAGTGGGATGACATGGCGTATCTACTTAGCTGCTGGTGTATATCATCTTAGTACATTCAAATTTTCAAAAAATCTTTTGGTTGATGCTGAATATCCTATGTCACAAGATGTTTTGAAGTTAATGATATCTAACCCATTGGAGGTTGATTATACTAGTGATGTTAGTAAGAATTTGGTTAGATTTATTTATTCCCTTATTAAGAAAGAAGATTAGTTTGTAAGAATCGTCCTTGTATTTTGTTTTTATTATGAAACTTGATTATTAGAGTAGATATCAAGTTTAGGGGAGGATTGTTGGGAATAAAAATAGCTAAGTTACTGGGATGCTGACAAGAAGGACTTAGATGCTGACAAGAAATAATAAGGCGCTGACAGCTGGACACTAACAAGAGATATTGAAGCGCTGACAAGAAGAAGTTCAACCACTGATAGAATACTTAGTCTACAAGTTTTGTACTTCTAGTAAAGATATGTTTGACATTGTATTTTCTATGTTTATCTTTACCTAAAATAGTTTATATGTAGACTCTTGTACAAGGTTCCTTATTCTATAAAAGGAGGCCTTTAGGTTTTAGTTAATATATGTGTGTTTTCCACTTTCATTGTACGCAAGTTTTGATAATCAATCAAAGTGAAAGTTTGGATTATTCTGTTTTGTGTGTTCTTGTTCTAAGTGTTAAATTCTGCATAGCACATAGATTGTTTCATAAAACAAAGTTTCTCTAAGTGTTAATCTTGATTCAATCTCGTTAACACAAAGCTAATCGATCTAAGTTTGGGATCTACAGAAGCATGCCATACTTAAAGGCTCAAATTAACTTATGTAATTCTAAATTATTGTGGTTTCGTTTTCTAATGATGAAATAATAGAAGCATTATATTTGATGACCGTGTTGTGAGGAAACGCGCGTTGGTAAAGGACATGAAAGTAGAATGAAAAAAGGTAAGGGGTACGATTGTCATTTCATGTTAAATTCTGTATACCAAGTAAATAAGTCCGTATACATGTCACTACCCTAACAAAAAAATGAATGAGTTAAGTTATTTTACAACCTTGTTTTTACTTACAATCAAGGGGACTAATCCAAGCCATCTTTATCTCTAATAAAAGAAAATGTTTTTGAATGACAAAAACCTCTTTTCTGACGTCATAATCTTGCGTCATATTTCATATCCGTCATTTTAGGCTTACTAACTTCTATGATAACAACTGCTATTCTCCCCCTATTAGATCGGCTCCATAATTAACTATCACTAGATTCAATTATGATCAAACAACATTCTTCCTCAATTAAGGTAAATAATTTATTCGTAATACTTTTTTATACACGATTCATATTACTGGTGTTCTATCATGGTGATTCATATTAGCGGTTTTCCTATGATTCATTTTAGGGGGTTTATTTATTTGATTCGTCTTAATTATTATGATCATGTGATTTTAATTTGTATTTTTTTAGGATTTGATCATGATGCTTCATATTAGTGGTTTTTGTTAATTTCAATCTTCATGTTATTACGTTAGTAGCTGGATACTAGCTTCAAATTGTCCCACCTTATAAACTTTATAAATCACTACATTAGAATCTTTATAAATCAAATGATATTATACTCGCATGATAGGTTTGTACTTTGTAGTTAGAGGCGGTGAGATACATGGGTAGGATAATATAAGGTTCAATGGGCCTTTTTTATGATACTGTTGGAAATGGGTTAGTTCGGGTTCTCGCTACTTTTAGTTCCACTTTTAGCTGTAATTTTTTGCTTCAGCCATCAACTATTTGATATGAAACACAACATAAAGCGACCACATATAAGCAGATAGGGTGAAATGACTATCTCTAAATAGTTAATAGCTATGCTCGAAGATGTTTACTCTGTTATATTTTTAGGATAGTCTCCATAATACAATGTAATTTGCAGTTAAGTTAGGGATTGTGCACATTTGACTGTCTGAAAATTTTGTCAAAGAGAGACAGATACACATAGCAGGACGATGTCATTTCCTTCAAAGACTAGGTATGATTATGTAGTCCAATGAATTTAAAAGAGGTGGAAATGTAGGTGGGTCGAAAATGGGTGAAAATGGGTAGTTTTTAAAACCGGTCAAAAGAGGGCGAGTATGGTTGCCATGACAAACTGTCGTATGAAGAGAATTTTGTTCCAGTCAACTAATTATCGAGGTTACATACCTTGGATGATTGGAGTAGCACTTTGTGCCACTTCTAACCCGCACAACCAGTTTCTTTATGACGAATGTTTCAACTTTTTTTAATACTGCATAATTTCTTATAAAGCGATTCTGAAGTATGTTTCCTCTCAATCCTAGGCAATGTTGGATTGCGAATACGTTTTTAGTTTCTATGAATAGAAATTCTTTTTAATGGAGGTAGGTATTTTGGAAAAGCTAATGACAATAGCTTTTGAACAGTTTCTAACATCCAAGTATATTATCCGTAAATTAAAGAATAGTAAGCTCAGCACTGCCACAAATTATTTAGTGTGAACATTATACTACGCAGTTAATATGGATGTAATTAGTAAATACGGTAGGTGTTTTGAGTCCCATACAGTGCTTTAATTATAGGAGATTCAAGCATTAAATGCACCATTAGACGGTGTACCGGTAAACGAAAATCTGGTACTTTCCATTACAACATACATATTGATGTCACGTTTCACTTATTTGTTGCAAATGGTTTAACATTTGACAAGATTGTATGCAGGTGTATCGTCGTATTCTCTTCACCTAAATGATTGCGATAATGTATGTGAACTTTGTCAAATTGAGATTTATGAAGCAGCTTGAGAGTCGTTGGTTTCACGTTACGCATCACTCATAAGGATTGTTTTATTCTCTTATTTTTTTGATTGGATTTCGCTTTTAGAATAATATAACTATAGAATTCTGTAGAAACTAGAAGGGGGGGGGGGTTGAATAGTTTCTTATATTTACTTGTTAAAATATGGTTTCCAAAAATCCTTTTTCAAAAAACTTAGGCTTGAGGAAATATGTGAAATCTTCTTATGCACAATATGAACAATAATAGTGTAGCTAAACTAATACTAACAAAAATATATCCACAAAGAATAAAGAATGATAGTGTAGCTAATCTAATATTAACACATGTATATGCAAAAAGAATAAAGAATGTAAAGAGTTAAGGGTAAAGAAAGATCAAACCGAACACCAAGGATTTATAGTGGTTCGGCAACGAAGCTCACTCCTCGTTCCTACTCTACTCCTCAAGTACTCCTTACTCGAGAGTTCACTACACAACAAGCTCCTTATGGTGGAGAAAACCGTACACGTCGCTTAACCAATTTCCGACTCTAAGCTAAAAGTCGAGCCCTAATCGTAGCTAGGACCAATCTACACAACTATACTTAGTACATACACAACTTCCAAATAGACACAACTACTTGGATCTTCACAACTATGACACAACTACAAGTATATAAAAATTAATCTTCAATGGATCTTTGGTGGTGGACCCAACACTTCACTAGGATAGTGTTCTTCTCTTTGCACTTGGAGAGGAAGGGATGGAAGAACAAGATTCACTTCTTAAACAAGTAATAATCAAACAAATGATCAAAGATTTGAGTGATTAAAGAAGGGGTTTGAATCTGGAAATGAATGTGCAAAAGAGGTGAGGTGAAAAGCTGAGAATGGTCCACTATTTAAAGGATAAAGGAGCCAACGGCTATATCTGCCCGCGGTACCTTATCACAGCCCGCGGTACCTTATTGATAATGTACCGCCTAGGCGCTAAGGTACCGCCGAACTAGACTCCGTTCCTTTTTGTCCTTTAGTGGTGGAGGTCTTATCTGGGTATAAAAAATATCCTGAAAGGATATTCTTAACAGAATAAGAATATGCCATTTTCAAATTTCAAATAATTAATTTAATAAAACATTTTCTTAAAAATAAAGTTTAATAAAAACTTGTCACATTTAATAAAAAGTGAGTTTTAAGAAAAGATTAAATCACTTGATCACTTGATTAAGGTTAGTACTTGTTTATCCATACCTTAAGTGAAAATGGGTAAAATGAAAAATACTTGAACTCAAGAATTCGTTTTTCGTTGTTTTCGTAAATGCTTGTTTTTACATATTGTCGTAATCAAAACTAAGCGAGACCGAAAAATGCAAGTAACGTTTTTAGTCATTATTGCATTAACAATCTCCTCCTTTTTGATTCCGACAATACATAAACTCAATCACACAAAAACAAGATTTTCGAAGACGAGTTTATTCATTTCTCCCCCTTTGTCGAAGCAAAAAGGTTGCGTAAGCCGGTGTTGAAGAAACGGACTTTGCAAAGACTCCCCCTTGGTGCTTACTCCCCCTAGCTTGGAGCACCGAGGAATCGAGATATGGTGACAAGCTACATAGAAGGGTTAGTTGAACAAAAGAAACAACCAACAATATATAGCAATAGGTCACAAAAATAAAATTAAAAGAGAAGAAATCATAAGGACAAAGATCCAAGATAGGTTACTAAAGAAACATCATACAAAGAAGTATGGAAAAAGAAACAAGCCAAAAGCATAAATCTAATCCTAGTTATTCTAGAATTTAAGATTTGCTTGAATTTGGTGTCTTGAGGATAAGCAATCAATGCTTATATGAAAGACAAGGTAATAGCGGAGGGTGGTGGTGGTGGCTTGTTGGAGATCTCATAATCAAAGTGAAGAGGACGCTTGATTAAGAGACTCTTGATGTAGCTCAACTCCTCATAGATGTGTGCCATAGAAAGATGTTGATATTGACAACAATGACAATATGTTCCATGGTGCATGACATTATCATGAGAAGGAGGAAGAACACTAAAGGGTGGTGGTGGAAGAAAGGAAGTTCCACAATCAACATTCTTGGTAGGAGAAATGTGATTAAGAGTGTTCTTGGGTGGGTTTGGATTGAAAGCAATTGGAGAAAATGGAGGAGATTCAAGGCTTTCATTGGGAGAATAAGACATTTTGGATGTGAAGTAATGCAAAATGCTTATGGTTTAAATAAGGAACGCTTAGGGTATTTTTGGGGTGGTCAAAGGGTTTGAAACCAAGATTCTCAAAAAGGTTGGAGCAAATCTGGAGTTTCAGACAAAAACCCGAAAAGGAAGGCCACTGTAGGCGGTTCCTTATCTATGGTGGCGGTACCTTATCAATAAGGTACCGCGGCTCACTTATGGAACCGCCTGCAGAAGCAGGGTTTGGTGTTTGGAGAAAGATTTTTCAGCAAATCTTATTTTTCTAGTCTAACTTATCATAGGGATGTGCTTAAAAGCAAAGATAGACAAAGAAAATATATGCAAACTTACCAATTAGAGATTTGACCAAAATACATGGATTAAAAAATCAATGTAGGAGGTGTGTAAGACAAGACTTTAAGTCATGACACAATGATCCTCCATGATTCAATCTTGTTCTTGCTATGTTTGAGAGAATCATACATATGAATTATGTAGGCTCTATATTAATAGCGAGAATCTATGAAACATCGTTTTTAGATTGAATTAACAATGTCAAACGAATTTCTCAACCATTTTCGAAAGGGACTTTGAGAGTTTTAAAAAGGAGATGAGAAGATTTTTCAAAAGATTTCTAGAAGACTCAAGAACTCAAAGTGGTAATAGAAAACACACAATAAGAAAAGAATTTAAGGAAGATGTTCCATTAATCCTAGACCTAGACGCAAGTAATTAAAAGGTTCCCTCTTAAGTGGCTTAGTGAAGATATCGGCTAAGTTGTCCTCGAAGGGCACCTTTTCAATAGTAATGTTCCCCTTTTGAACATTATCCCTAAGGAAATGGTGTCTAATTTCTATGTGTTTGGTTCGCGAATGTTGCACGGGATTCTTGCTTAGGTCTATAGCGCCTTTATTATCGCACATGATGGGAACATCATCAAGAAGCGCTTGCTTCATCCATAGAGCTTGTTGGCATGCTTTACCGGCACTCACATACTCGGCTTCCGTGGTGGATATCGCAAGAGCAGTTTGTTTCTTGGAGAACCAAGAAGTTAAACAACAACCCATGAAGGTACAAACTCCACTAGTGCTTTTCCGGTCCACATAGTCTCCCGCATGATCCTAGTCCGCGTAGACAATGGTTTCTACGCCGGTCCCTTTAGGATACCATAATCCTAAATGTATAGTGCCTTTAATGTATCGGAAGATACGCTTAACCGCTTCAAGGTGAGAGGTTTTGGGAGCCTCTTGGAAGCGAGCACAAAGGCAAACACTAAACATGATATCCGGTCGACTTGCCGTTAGGTACAACAAACTACCAATCATACCTCTATATTTGGTGTTGTCTACCGACTCACAATCATCATCTACGGTGAGTTTAGTATCCGAGGCCATAGGGGTCTTCATTGGTCTATATTCTTCGAATCCAAATTTCTTTAGCATTTCTTTAGCGTACTTAGATTGACTAAAGAAAATACCATCGTCCATTTGTATAATTTGGAGTCCTAGAAAGAAGTTAAGTTCTCCCATCATACTCATTTCAAACTCATCATGCATGATGTTGGCAAAGTCATCACACAATTCTTGACAAGTTGAGCCAAATATAATGTCATCAACATATATTTGTACGATTGAGGTGAGGACCTTTCTTCTTTGTAAAGAGTGTATTGTCTACCATACCCATGGTATACTCATGTTTAACAAGAAACGCTTTAAGTCTATCATACCAAGCTTTGGGTGCTTGTTTGAGTCCATAAAGTGCTTTCTTAAGCTTGTAAACATGGTTCGGTTTCTCAAAATCAATGAAGCCGGGAGGTTGAGCCACATATACCTCCTCATTGATCAAACCGTTAAGAAATGCACTCTTTACATCCATTTGTTGAAGCTTAATATCTAAGGCACAAGCGTAGGCTAAAAGGATTCTAATTGATTCTAATCTAGCTACCGGTGCATATGTCTCGTCATAATCAATCCCTTCTTGTTGATTATAGCCTTGAGCTACAAGTCTAGCCTTGTTACGAGACACAACACCAATCTCATCTAGCTTATTCCTAAATACCCATTTGGTTCCTATAATGGTAGAACTTCTAGGTGGAGGAACAAGTTCCCAAACATCATTGGCAACGAATTGATTCAATTCTTCTTGCATCGCAATGACCCAACTCTCATCCGTCAAAGCTTATTTAACATTCTTTGGTTCAATCAAGGAGACAAAACAAAAGAAGTTGCTTTGGTTTTGGACTTGAGATCTTAGGGTCCTTTGATTTAAGTCACCAATGACATTATTGAGAGTATGATCCCTAGACTCCTTAATGTTTACTTCCTTTTCAACACTAAGGTCTTCAACTCCTATTTTTCTAACCTCTTTGGCTTTAACTACTTCTAATTCATCCAAGTCATCATCAACCAATGGTGGTGTCTTGGGTGAAGGAGGGGTTTCATCAAATGTTACGTTGAGTGATTCTTCAATAGCCCCTGAGGTTCTATTTAGGACTATGTAGGCCTTACTAGTTTGGGAATAACCTAAAAGGATACATTCGTAAGACTTTGGGTCAAACTTGGTAAGGTAGTCTTTGGTGTTGAGGATAAAGCACTTGCTTCCAAACACCCTAAAGTATTCTAATGAGGGTTTCTTACCTTTAAGAATCTCATAGGGGGTCTTTCTTAAGAAAGGTCGAATAAGAATTCGGTTGAGAATATAAGTCGATGTATCCACAGCATTGCACCAAAACTTTTGAGGAAAGGATTGCTCGTTTAACATTGTCCTACTCATCTCTTGGAGTGTCCTATTCTTCCTTTCAACTACCCCATTTGATTGTGGAGTGCGAGGAGCCGAGAAGTTATGGGTAATACCATGAGCTTCACAAAAGGCACCAAATTGCACTTCATTATCAAATTCCCTACCATGATCCGTCCTAATAGAAACAATTGAACATCCTAGTTGATTTTGAATTCTTCGACTAAAGATTTCGAAGTGATCGAATGCTTCATTCTTAGATGCCAAAAATCTAGTCCAAGTGAATCTAGAATAGTCATCAACTATAACTAGGGTATGAAGGTTACCTCCATTACTTCGTATGGTGGAAGGTCCAAAGAGATCCATATGTAGGAGCTCTAAGCACCGAGAGGTCGAAACCAAATTTTTGGCTTTGTGACTTGAGTGAACTTGCTTTCCAACTTTGCAAGCATCACAAAAGTGACTATCAAACTTAATCTTGGGGAGGTGTCTTACCAACTCCTTAGAGACTAAAGATTGAATTAAACGCATATTAGCGTGACCTAATCTCCTATGCCAAAGAATAGAACTATCATCTATAGTCGCAAGACATATGTTGTCTTTTGACTTCTTATTAACCTTCATGACATAAAGCCCATGCTTTCTAACACCTTTTCCAATGACTTTTCCATCTTTTACGATTTCACTGTCATGTTCCGAAAAGATGACCTTACACTTATTATCACAAATTTGACCTATACTTAAAAGGTTAAAACCTAAGTTATCTACGTGCTCAACAATTTCAATGGTCATGGAGTCAAGAGAAACCGTACCTTTGCCAATGATATTACCACGTAGACTACTAGCGAATGTGACGTTACCTCCATCATATGCTTTGTAATGCGAGAACAAACTTCGATTACCCGTCATGTGTTTAGAACATCCACTATCCTTAATCCACTCATCGGGCTCCAAATCAATTCCCAAGCATATCTAGGTAACAACATACAAGATCAAACATTTGGTCCCCAATATCTCATGGGTCTAAAACTGTTAGTTCCAAACATCCCTTGCATTTGGTTGGGATGCATGAATGAGGAGGGGATTCCCCATGGAGAACAAAATGGAGGAGGGTAGTAATTCATGTAACCATTTTGTTGTTCATTACTTCTCCTAGGTGTGTTTGATCTAGGTTTAGAGTTATTATTATTCCTTCTAGGTGTTGGAGTTTTACTTCTAGGTCGTGAGTTGTTTTGATTATCTCTTGTAGGCGTTGTCGTTCTACTTCTAGGCTTAGACTCATTCCGTGCTCTATGTGGAGTAGAAGATAGTCTAGATAAACTTCTATTCCCCATGAGAGGTTTACTTAACATCTTATAGAACTTACCAATAGCATTGTCGTCAAGTATGGGTAATTGAACCTTATTATAAGATGCTTTGGTTTTTCATTTAACTTAGATTTTTCAGAAAGTTCAGAATTTTCACAAAACTCAACTTCTGGCCGCGGTACCTTATCTATGGCCGCGGTTCCATAGTGATAAGGAACCGCGCCATACGATGTGGAACCGCATCCAGAAGGTGTTTTCTTTGAAAACCTGACTTGTTTTGGTTCACTAGTTGAGGCTTCATTTGAGTTAAAACCTAGACCAAGTTTTTCCTTAGAATGAACTTGTTTGTTTAACATATCATCAAGAGCACTAGTACCTTTCATGAACTTTTCCAATTTAATGGAGGTGCTCTTGAGATCATCATTCTCTGATCTAAGTTTCTCACAACTTAAGCAACCTAAATCAACCTCTTTGTTTTTCTCAAGTTTTGCCAATTTCTCCCTAAGTTCATTGATCTCATTTTCAAGCTTAGTTTTTGTTGATTTTAAGGTTTTATTCTTTTCTATGAATTTAAGACTAAGTTTGTGTAAGCTATCATATTTGCCTTCAAATTCAATATCATCTAAAGTGGAACTATCATTGCTATAATATTCGGTTTCGGAATGTACCTCTTTAGAAGTGTGAGCCATAAGACATTTCTCCTCTTTGGGGTTGTCATCATCATCTTCACCGCTATCGCTCCAAGCGCCACTAACGAATGCCGTGTGGTTCTTATCACGAGCGGGCTTTGGACAATCACCAATGAAGTAATTTGGATCACCACATCTAAAGCAACTCCTATCACCTTTTTCGTTCTTGACAAACCGATTCTTTGACAATGGTTTCTTGTCATAGTTTGGTTGCCTAACGTGTTGACCTCGTCTCTTGAAGAACTTCTTGAAATCTCTCACCGCCAATGCATACTCCTCGTCATCACTTTCCGAGGAACTATCATGGTCACTTTGTGCCTTCTTGGCTTTAAGTGCAAGAGATTTCCTTTCACTCTTGGTTTTTACTAATTCCGAGTCCTTCAAAATTATCATCTCATGAACCTTCAAGTTTCCTATGAGTTCATCGAGTGATAAAGTTGAGAGATCTTTCGACTCTTCAATAGCCGTGACTTTTGCTCTCCACTTTGGATGTAAGGCCCTTAGAAACTTCCTAACATTGTTCTTGCTAGAAAAACCTTCATCAAGTGCTTTTAGACTAGTAATAATGGTGTTAAACCTAGCAAATGCACTATTAATAGTTTCATCTTCTAAGATGACAAATTGTTCATATTGTTGGACAAGAAGATCGATTTTACTTTCTTTGACTTGGCTATTACCTTGGTGGGTTACTAAAAGAGTGTTCCAAATATCTTTAGCAGTTTCACACATAAAAATTCTTTCATACTCTTTCTTAGGCAAAGCATTATAAATCACCATTTTAGCCTCATTATTTTTTGAAAGTTTCTTTTTAGTATCATCATTAGCTTTGTCAAAAGTGACTAATTCTTTTGTTTTAGAAACTTCATTAAATTGAAAGGGTAAAAAATCACCATTGGTAATAACATGCCAAAGATCTAAATCTTTTGATTTCACATAAGTTTCAAATCTATTTTTCCAATAAATAAAACTATCGGTTTCAAAAAGTGGTGGTCTTTGCATAGATTGCCCTTCTAGGTACTTGTTGGAATCCATAGATCGATTCAAGTTTTAAAATACAATATACTTTAAAAATTCTTGAGCAACCCGCTCTGATACCAATTGTAGAAACTAGAAGGGGGGGTTGAATAGTTTCTTATATTTACTTGTTAAAATATGGTTTCCAAAAATCCTTTTTCAAAAAACTTAGGCTTGAGGAAATATTTGAAATCTTCTTATGCACAATATGAACAATGATAGTGTAGCTAAACTAATACTAACAAAAATATATCTACAAAGAATAAAGAATGATAGTGTAGCTAATCTAATATTAACACATGTATATGCAAAAAGAATAAAGAATGTAAAGAGTTAAGGGTAAAGAAAGATCAAACCGAACACCAAGGATTTATAGTGGTTCGGCAACGAAGCTCACTCCTCGTTCCTACTCCACTCCTCGAGTACTCCTTACTCGAGAGTTCACTACACAACAAGCTCATTATGGTGGAGAAAACCGTACACGTCGCTTAACCAATTTCCGACTCTAAGCTAAAAGTCGAGCCCTAATCGTAGCTAGGACCAATCTACACAACTATACTTAGTACATACACAACTTCCAAATAGACACAACTACTTGGATCTTCACAACTATGACACAACTACAAGTATATAAAAATTGATCTTCAATGGATCTTTGGTGGTGGAATCAACACTTCACTAGGATAGTGTTCTTCTCTTTGCACTTGGAGAGGAAGGGATGGAAGAACAAGATTCACTTCTTAAACAAGTAATAATCAAACAAATGATCAAAGATTTGAGTGATTAAAGAAGGGGTTTGAATCTGGAAATGAATGTTCAAAAGAGGTGAGGTGAAAAGCTGAGAATGGTCCACTATTTAAAGGATAAAGGAGCCAACGGCTATATCTGCCCGCGGTACCTTATCACAGCCCGCGGTACCTTATCGATAAGGTACCACCTAGGCGCTAAGGTACCGCTGGACTAGACTCCGCTCCTTTTTGTCCTTTAGTGGTGTAGGTCTTATCTGGGTATAAAAAATATCCTGAAAGGATATTCTTAACAGAATAAGAATATGCCATTTTCAAATTTCAAATAATTAATTTAATAAAACATTTTCTTAAAAATAAAGTTTAATAAAAACTTGTCACATTTAATAAAAAGTGAGTTTTACGAAAAGATTAAATCACTTGATCACTTGATTAAGGTTAGTACTTGTTTATCCATACCTTAAGTGAAAATGGGTAAAATGAAAAATACTTGAACTCAAGAATTCGTTTTTCGTTGTTTTCGTAAATGCTTGTTTTTACATATTGTCGTAATCAAAACTAAGCGAGACCGAAAAATGCAAGTAACGTTTTTAGTCATTATTGCATTAACAATTGTTAGTGCAAACATTACGATGCTTTGTCGATATAATCTCTTTATGTTTTGTTGATGACAAACGTATAATTCGCAATACATTATGTAAAATGTTAAGGTACTCGTAATCACTCAAGAATACATTTGTATACTTCTCTTGACACCTCCAAGACCGCATTCGGCATGAATCACTGAAATTGAGTATAATGCAGTTCGTTTTTTCTCAGTTCTTGCTAATGGAAAGTCCAACCAATATCGGGTTTTTAAATGTTTTTGGTTGTTAATCTTGTTTGGATATTCTATTTGCTAATTCAACAAAGCCTTGTAAAACGGAAAAATATTACCTACTTATATGTAAAACATTTTGCAAATACCAAGTTTTTATTCAAGTAATATTCAAAAGGTAAAATATGAAACTTAAAGGACTGAAAATGTAAATTCTAAGAAAGATAAATGCTTGAAATGTAAATTCTAACAAGTCTAGGGACTGAAAGTGTAAATCAGTAAACTAAAAGGATCAAAATTGTAAAACTAGTAACCAACTAACCAAAATGTAACAAATATAACAACTTGCTAACTGAATTTAACAAATCTCAAAACTGAAAGGACTTAAAAGTTGCAAACCCTAAAAACAATGAAGTTTAGCCAAGTTTAGAAGCTGTTTAAAACAAGAGGGACTAGATTGCAATTTCTAAAACTATTTAAGCCAAAACGGGTTTAGAAAACAAATAAGCTCGTTTGAGCTTATTACTGAACCAAATTCAATGAAACAAGTTTCAAAACACTTTAAATCTAAATTAAGCTACGTGTGAACAAGGATTTTGGCTAAAGTCGTAAAATAAGCAAATGAGAACTTATCAATAAGCCCAAAATAAGCTACAGCAAAATCTAGACAATCACAACTTGATTTTCTTGTTGAAACTGATAAAGCTATTCAAATGATGAACGGGAAATCAAACTAGAACAATTTTCGTCAAGTAATAAGCTAGGGAAATGAATTAAGCTGAAAAGAGCTTATCGTTGACCAAGCGTTGACCAAGCTTTTTTTCAAAAAGCTGAAACTTTCAAAAATCAAGTAACTCTATGTTCTAAGTGGATTTGTGAAGAAAAATGGCCAGGTTTATGAAAAGAATCAAGAGATACAAAATCTCAGTTTTCATTTACAGAAACATGCTCCATCTCAGCTTATCTGAATTTTGCTTATATCTCTTTGCTTATTGAAAACTGTGTAAAAATCTCTTGGAATCTGAAACTCTATGATGTTAGCTACAACTGAGAACAAGTTTGATGCAATTTCATCAAGTAATGAGCCAATGCTAGCCAAAAGTAAATGACAACTTCTAAATAGCAAAACTGAATGAAGTTAACCCAAACATTTTTATTGCCAATTGCCTGTTTGACTTTCTATTTGACTTGTAAATGACTTGAAACACTTTATAACCACCTATTGACTGTAAATGAACTCTTAAATGCCAAGACTCAATTCTTGAAAACCAAAGATTAACTATTGCCAAACACTCCTATATCTGATCTATATGAAAATTTATGAAGACTATTCAAGCACCAATTAAAGCTGAATGAAAATCTTTAACAAACCAAATTTATTGATCAAAAAGAGATGTGTACAAGTTAAATGCAAGCAATTACCACTACTAAAACTCAAGTAGAACAGCAAGGCTAAAAAGTTACTGAAATCAGCTAACAAACAAGACAAAATCCAAATCAATAAGCAGTAAAGAAACTCTTAAGCTACAAACAAGTCTAGAATCTAATCTAATCCAAACTAAACAAATTTTATCATGCAATCAACAAGATTTAAGCTAGGAAATGGAGCATGCAATTGACAATTTCAGTGGAACCAAAAATCAGAATTTTAAAACCTTTTGTAGTAAACCATTGGGAAGAAGAGGAGTGTTGAACTCTCTTACCCTAGTGATAACCACCACCTTATCACTAGTTCATCTAATCAATCATCACAATCAGCTACTAATCAATAGAATTCATCAAAATGGCTTGAAAACTTCAATAGAACTAGTTTCTGAACTGAAATCACAACAAAAGCTTCCAAACTTCTTCAAGGTCAGTTATGATCAATCAATGATCATAACAAACACAATGCAGCAACACTAGTATCAAGTAGTAGCAGGAAATGAATAGTAGAATGAAGAACAGATTTGGCGGGAAATGAGAATTTGAATTTTTATTAATGGAAGTTTGTTACAAAGCTGTTAAAGGTATGCTAACTAACTAACTAACTCAAGAGTGTGTCAAACTCTTGAGTAGTTAAGCTAAAAAGGGAAAAGTAATGAAAGGAAAGGAAATTGTGTGTTTTTTTTACAATTTTTGCTAACTGCTACAAATGAGGTCCTATCAATCTATTTATAGACTTGAGGAAGATGGTTGTTGGGGTTGGTGACGTGTTGGGACCAATCCCAGCTCTCCACGTGGACTAATTCTGTTTTAGTGATTTCCAGGTATGAACAATAATTTGGGGTTTCTTGATTGAGTGGATGACATGTTAATTGATGATAGCCATTGAATTCGTCTCTCAAAATTGAGCAACTTTGATGTTTATACTTTTCCATGAAATCGTCTCTAGCTCAAAAACGATCCTGGGAAAATTTTGCCTTCTTGAAGATGCCACGTGTCATCATGTGAATGGCTGAAAAATGGTCACACGGATCACACTGTTATGATTCGTCATCAAATGAGTGGCGGCTGTGAATGGGAAATAAATGCATGAGCTGGTGATCCGTGTGATTTATTTGCTCTCTTCTCATTGGCCAATTCTTTGTCACATGGATTGAGCTAGTAATAATTTTCCAAACTTGGCAGAATTAGTCCCTATACTTTGACAGATTATATTTTTGAGCTAGCAGCTTCATTCCTTTGGCATTTTAAGTCCTCCAAACTCCATCTTTGAGCAGAAATCACCCTTTGACTTTGTTGACTTGATAGTTGACCAATTTTGACTTTGATCTTGACTTTTTACAATATTTGCACTTTAGTCCCTCAACTTTGGCAATTTGTCAAGATAGGTCCTTGTACTTCAAAGTCTTGATACTTTTGATCCTTCTTTGTCTTTTTCATCCATTTGAGCTTGATTTTTCTTTGTTTGCTTGAAAATGTATCCTTTTACCTACACAAGTGTACACAAACACAAACATACCACATAACACTGTTTTTGCAAGATAAATTGGTATTTTGCTTCATGTTTTAGGGTTATTTGTTGATAAAAGGATATGAGTTTAAGCTCATATCAAAATCCCCTACACTTGAACATTGTCATGTCCTCATGCAATATTATATATTAAAGCTCAAATTTACATTTCCCTCATAATTAATCCACCTTGGCCATATGAGATGCATCTACACTACTCTAAACTAAATGATGCATGATTTTGACTTTTAATAATGCAATGAACAAAATACAATTCTATCTATATTTTTTAATTTTTCTTGAAATGGTTTTGATGGAAATAACTCATAAAGAATTCAATGGCTTAGATTAGGGCTTGGGTACCATGGACATTTATCACCCTCAAGTTTCACTTTCCCCATACCAAGATTAAAAATGGGATCATTGCATTCACAAGTAAAAAGTGCATCAACTTATTCATGACAATTAAATGTAAAACCGGTTATTATTTGAGCAAATTGCTTGTGGGCAAATTTGTCATTATTCAAGTGGGAAGTATAAGAAGTGTAAAAACCAAAATAAGGAAGCACGGTTTTAATCCTAAGTAATCCTCTCATCCATTACTTGAAAAACCGCTCACAATTAATATAAGTCCGTTTTAAGAGTAATAAGTCATTCGCCTTATGTGTAAAATCCTCATGTCATGCTTTCATAAGTAACTACACACTCGCTAAGGAAAGGAAAATAAAACTCACGCAATAATTTACATCCGCCATCTTTTTGAGACTTTGGATCTTCAACCCCGCAACCCGTCAAGGTAATATTGGATTGGAGCAATCTATTGAATCCCCGTAACCCGTCAAGGTAATATTGGAACTCAATAGTCACTATAATTAACACCACACCGCCCCTCTTGGGAGTCTTGTATTATTTATTTTTTTCTTTTTCTTTTTTTTTTCTTTTTTTTCTAGCCACTCATTTTTTTTAAGCCGCTCTTATTTTTCTTTATTCCTCAGAAAGAAATTTGAAAATAAGAAAAGGCAAAACACCCGCTAAGTATGGAGCATGACATAAGTCTAGTACACATAAAACGTGCTAACTTAGAATCTTAAGACGTACTCATATCAACCATAAATGATTAGCCAAAAATGCATAAGAGATTACAAACCAATTAAAACCGTACTTGATTATTTATTAACAATTATATACATGCGAAGAAAATAGAGGTCAAGAAGAGAAGGGTTTAGCCACAAGTAATTGCCATGAAGTCTATCTAGCCTTTTTACACTTGCTTCAACTCTATCATTTCCCATTCTCCACAAATTTAAAATCTCAAATAATGAAACAAGTGTACTAGATGTGAAGCAGCATATTGTTTTAAAAGCTTAAGTTCCGTTTCTTTTATTCTGTTAGACGTCTTAATTTCCATTTCAAGCTGTTTGGATTCCAGAATTTCAAAATCTGTTTGAAGTTGTTGAAAATTAGTGACGACTGACTCTTTTTCTTTAAGCTCATTCAAAAGATTTGCTCTTAAACTTTCAATTTCAAGCAGATTGTCCATTTGAACTTTCCTAAACCTATCAAATTCAGGATTGGTTAAGGTAGTGGACACAGGAGTCATTTCCAAGGTTTTAACCTTGTCCTTATGCAAAGCAAGCTCAGCAGATAAAGTCTGATTAGCATTAAGGGTTTCACGGACTGCATTATTCATTTGGCTAAGCAAAGATGCAGGGACCATAACCAAATCAGGTTGAGCAGACGAATTAATAGTCATAGGAGCTTCCAGTTGTGGTTCACTCAAAATCCGAGGACTTGCAATGTTATTGCTATCATTGTTTGTCTCATCGATTGAATTACTAACAACCGGAGGCTCTTCCGAATACTCAGACATTTGCTCAACTTGATAAGAGTATTTGGTACCTCAGCAATGGTATCAGTCCCATAGAGTGAAAGATTTGCCATAAGAGCTGCTTTGGCGGTGTTAAAATCATCACAATCCGAGTCATATGCATCCAAATCATCACATTGATAAGCAGCATTGTTGGTGATGACTGTTGTGAGACGATCAGTTTCTGCTACTCCTGGATCTGCAAGGAATGCTAATTCTTCTTCATCAAGCTCACGACCTTGGGCTTGAGCATTCACCAGGTAAATCTTCTCCTTAAACCATGTGTCGTCCCTTCTCCTCTTAGGCTGCTTGCATTCTCGGGCCATGTGCCCTTCCCCTTTGCAGTTGTAGCAAATAACCACCTTCATTTTACCAGTGCTGTTAGCCCTTGTAGCAGTAGTATTGGATGAACGTGCACCAGCAGTAGACGAATTTGATCTCCCTTGAAGTGGTTGCACCATGACCCTGCCGTCCTGAATTGTTGCCTGTTGTCGAGAGTTAAACGAGTTCCTTAACTGATTGTTAGTTGGTGTTGAACCTCGGTAACCTCTTTTGTTCAAAGTTTGACTTAAAAATGCAGACAACAGAGCTAGGATTTCAGTAGGGCTATCTCCTTGTTTAAATTCAGGGACAGGGATGTCATCTTCACAGTATAATGCTGATGCTGGTTGAGCAACAAACTGATTGGTTGGGACACTTTCTTGATGTGAGTAATGATGTTGAGGAGCCTCGAGTTGTGGATAGGTACTAACAGGGTTGGTGGGAGGTTGATACGGTGAATACTGCTGTGAAGCATAAGGTGATGGGTGTGAATCTCCTTGTGATGATGATGTTGTTGGTTGGTGATAAGATGTTGGTGGCGGTGGCAGAATCGAGTACTGTGGAAAGCTTGGTGTTTGATACACAGGTTGATATGAAGATTTGTGTCCTAAAGCAAGCTGAGAGTTGTGATATGACAGTGTTGGATGATTTGCCAATAATGCCATTGGTTCATGATAGGGTCCTTGAGAGATTCGGTTTTGGATCACATGCTTCTCATGTTGTTGTAAGAAAGCATAGAGTTGATCTAAGTTGGACTTGTGTAGATCATGAATCATTTTGACATCCGTCACATATTGACTCCATTCAGGGGGTAGTGTGTTCAAAAACTTGGTGTTTAACTGGAATTGTTCAATTCTTAGATTATAGACATTCATGTCATTCATCAGAGTGGTAAAACGCCAGTAAAAATCATGAAGAGTCTTCCCTGGAATATATTGGAATCTATCAAACAAATCATATAATTGACATTCTCGTTCTTGCTTAGTGAGAGATGTCCCTTGAAGCAAAACCGCAAGTCGATCCCAAAGATCCTTGGCCACTTTATGTTCACTCACCATTCTGAAGATATCGAGTGGAAGGGCTTGAAGAATTGTCTGAACAGCCCTTTCATCGGCATCTGCAATGGCTTTGTTGGCATCGGTTAACTCATGATACTGCCTTGGCCTTGTCACATTGTTGACTGTAACCTCTCCCCAATCCAATGGACCTTTGTCGATTGATTCTAGCATAAGTCGACCACTTTGTTTGCCCATGATGTACGTTCTCATTCGACTTTGCCATGATTCAAATAAATCTTTGATGAGCAAAGGCGGGCGAGTATCGGTACCCGAAATGATCGATATATCGGTGAGTGAAGTCATAGTTGGCATAAATAAATGTGAATTCATTTTGTGATCCCTTGAATAAGATTATCAAAGATGATCGAACAATGAAATAAAGTTATGAGTTTTTTTGTGTTGTTAACTAAAAGATATTGTTATCTTGTTGTGGTGTTAGCTTTTGAACGTTTCCAAATTACCAAATTAAATGCCAAATAGAAGAAAATCCACTAAGTATCTAAAACAAGTTTTGTCGCAATGTTCGTTCTGTCGGAATACCTAGATCGGAAAGTCTTACTATCGAAATGCCTAGATCGTAATGCAAAGCTATCGAAATGATTCAGATCGCAAAGTGCTATCAGAATTAACTCAGATCGTAATGCTTTAGATCGAAATGTAACTTTGTAGCAATGACGATGGTATCGGAATGCCTAGATCGCAATGCAATGTCTATCGGAATGCTTCAGATCGCAATAGCTATCGGAATGATTCAGATCGCAAAGTGGCTGACAAAATTTAAGCAGAGTAACGTCTTAACACACCTTCCTTATACCCGTCGGAATCTCAGATCGCAATAGCTATCGGAATGATTCAGATCGGAATAAGTGATAGAAATCCAACGATCGCAATGTAGAAACCTAACCCTTTCCGATGGTTAAGTTATTGTGATGGAATCCCAAGTACAGTTTGTACTTTCCGATGGATGAATCTGCTAGAATTTCGGAATGAAGAACACAGCCTTTTTTTGCACTTTTGATCCAAGAAAACTGATGTTTTTATGAAAAAACAAGATACCAAGAACACGTTTAAGCACAAATTCCTATGTTACACTACCTAATGCTACGATCAACCCAAAAAATTTTGAAGATTTCGGCCAAAAACTAACTTGTACTCTACGAATGTTAAGAATACACTACTCAACACAAAACAAAACTTTATCTCATCCCATGCTCTTGATACCAATTGTAGAACAATGATAATCTTGTAAAACAAGGGGGTTGATGTTTTTCTAGAGAGAGAGAGTTAGAGAGAAATGAAAGAAAACACATATATTGAAATGAAAGAATAAAACAACCAAAACCTCTTTCCATGGTGGAAAGAGGTTTAAATACCCCAAGTCCTTAAAGGACTTGGGCTTCCGGCCCATGAACATGCTCATGGGTCGGGCTATGTAATAAGTGATACTTAACTTAACTACGAGCCTATAACTACATTGTTGGAGTGACCGAGACTTTCTAAATGCGTAAAACGTATTTCCAACACTTCAACTCTATCATTTCCCATTCTTCACAAATTTAAAATCTCAAATAATGAGATTGGTGGATGCTTAGCCTAATAGACCAATGAAGGACTACAAGGTTAAGGATACTAGCTAGAGAATGCTAAAATAAGCAAACTCGGGTTGAGTCAAAATATCCATGGCGGGCCTAATATGTCAAAGAAATCTAAACTTGTTAAAACCATGTTTTATTATATTTTTTTTTCTTTTTATATATTTTTGATGAAACATAAAGAAGAAATATATACAATGCAAATGTGTTATGCAAAAATGATTGATGCAAAAATTATGAATGCATATTTTTGTTGGCCAAAGTAGATCAAAAATTTGAAAATTGTTGAAAATTCAATTTTTCATGTTATCATGCAAGACAATGACAAGTTCTAGGTAAGGTCACTTCGATAGAAGACCCCCTACACTTAAGCTAAACATTGTCCTCAATGTTTAAGAGCATGGAAGTATAAAAACTTCCCCTACACTTATGACAATGAATAAACTTTGCTTAACCCAAGTTAAGGAAAGGGCAACTATTAGTGAAATCATGTTTAAGCACAAGGTGTCAATGAAAAATCACTAAAGTAACGAAGTGAACCGGATACAAGGGCCTCCTCCATAAGTTCCAAAGCATGAGATGAGTGAGCAACCCTACAAACAATCATGAAGACAAAAGAAGGTCTCCCCTACACTTATCTCCAAGTCTATACCTTTATTTCTAACCTACAACACTCTAAACCTAGTTATACGATGCTTGAGTTAATGAGTCTCTAGCTCGACTCGTCCCTCAATGAATTAATTCATGGGGAAAATGGGGACCTCTTGGACCATTTTAACGGAAATGTCCTCCCCAAAGTAATGTTTGACACGGTGACCATTCACTTTAAAATTTGGACCATCGGGTTGTGACAACTCAAGGACCGGACCATCTCGACTTAAGCTTGCCCGCAAAAAGCTTCAATCTTGAGTTAAAGAGGAGAACCGGCTCTCCAACTTTGAACTCACGATTCTTGATATTAGCATCATGCAATTTCTTAGTCTTTTCCTTGTAAAGCAAAGAATTCTCATAGGCATTGGCTCTCAACTCATCCATCTCATTGAGTTGATCTTTCCTATGTGAACCGGCTTGGTTTAAATTAAAGTTAGCCCACTTGAGAGCCCAAGATGCCTTATGTTCTAACTCAAATGGGAGGTGGCACGCTTTTCCATAGACAAGCCTATAAGGCGTACAACCAATTGGTGTTTTAAAAGCCGTCCTAAACGCCCACAAAGCATCATCAAGCTTATCCGACCAAGAAGCTCGATGCTCTCCCACCGTTCTTTCTAAAATTCTCTTTAAACCACGATTTGTGACCTCGGTTTGACCATTTGTTTGAGGGTGATACGCAGTAGAAAGTCTATGATTCACTCCATATTTCTTCATAACTCTCGTGAATTGATCATTACAAAAGTGCGTACCACGATCACTTATGATGGCCCGAGGTACACCAAATCTAGCAAACAATTGTTTCAAAAACTTCACAACCACTCTAGCATCATTTGTAGGTAAGGCTTTAGCCTCCACCCATTTGGACACATAATCCACCGCCACAAGTATATACTTGTTTCCCTTAGAGGATGGAAAAGGTCCCATGAAATCAATGCCCCATACATCAAATATCTCACACTCTTGGATAAAATTTTGTGGCATCTCATCACGTTGTGTAATTTTTCCTTGTCTTTGACAAACATCACAAAGTTTCACCATTTCATGGGCATCTTTGTAAATGGAAGGCCAATAGTAACCCGAATCAAAGACTTTCTTGGCAGTGTAGTTAGGCCCAAAATGTCCACTCGTAGGTCCTTTATGACACGCCTCTAAGATCTTAAATGCCTCGGGCCCATCTACACACCGTCTAATGATTTGGTCCGCACATTGCCTAAAAAGATATGGATCATCCCAAAAGTAATACTTAACTTCCTTAAGAAACTTTTTCTTTTGTTGATAAGTAAGACCCTCAATAAGCACATTGCCCACAAGATAATTTGCGATATCCGCAAACCAAGGTGTGGCATCCTCTTGGGAAGAGATAGACATGAGCTCCTCTAATGGAAAGGATTCATTGATTTCTTGGTGTGGGAAATCTCCTTGAAAAGGATGCTCAAGTCTACTCAAATGATCCACCGCTAAATTCTCGGCCCCTTTCTTATCACGAATCTCTATTTTAAACTCTTGAAGCAACAAGACCCATCTCAAAAGCCTAGGCTTAGCATCTTGTTTTGTCATAAGATACTTGAGAGCGGAATGATCCGTATACACTATGGTTTTGGAAAGCACAAGATATGGTCTAAACTTCTCAAAAGCATATACTATAGCAAGCAACTCTTTTTCCGTGGTAGTGTAATGAAGTTGTGCACCGGTCATGGTTTTACTCGCATAGTGTATAGGTTGAAAATGCTTATTAACTCTTTGTCCTAAGACGGCCCCCACCGCATAATCACTAGCGTCACACATAAGCTCAAAAGGTAATTCCCAATTTGGAGAAACCAAAACGGGAGCCTTAGTCAATTTTTCCTTAAGAGTCTCAAAAGAGTCTAAACAATCTTGGTTAAAAATGAAAGGAGCCTCTTTCTCCAAGAGGTGAGTCATTGGTCTAGCTATCTTAGAAAAATCTTGTATAAAGCGCCTATAAAATCCCGCATGACCTAAGAAACTCCTCACACCTTTAACCGAGGTGGGTGGGGGAAGCTTAGCAATCACATCAATTTTAGCTCGATCAACTTCTAATCCCTTATTGGATATCTTGTGTCCTAAAACAATCCCCTCTTTCACCATAAAGTGACATTTCTCCCAATTAAGCACCAAACGTGTTTCCTCACAACGCTTAAGCATTCTCTCAAGGTTGGTGAGACATGAGCTAAATGAATTTCCAAAAACGGAAAAGTCATCCATAAAAACCTCCATGGTTTGCTCTATCATGTCATGGAAAATCGCCATCATGCACCTTTGAAACGTCCCCGGTGCATTACATAAGCCAAAAGGCATCCTCTTGTAAGCAAATGTACCGTAGGGACAAGTGAATGTGGTCTTTTCTTGATCCTTAGGGTCAATGGGTATTTGGAAATAACCCGAAGAGCCATCAAGAAAACAATAGTACTCATTTCCCGCTAAGCGTTCAAGCATTTGATCCATAAAGGGAAGCGGGAAATGGTCTTTCCTAGTTGCCTCATTGAGTTTTCTATATCAATGCAAACTCTCCAACTGGTCACAAGTCTCGTGGGAATAAGCTCATTGTTCTCATTAGGCACCACGGTGATTCCACCCTTCTTTGGAACACAATGAACCGGGCTAACCCATGGAGAGTCGGAAATGGGATAAATCATACCCGCATCTAAGAGTTTAATCACTTCCTTCTTAATAACCTCATGGATTTTTGGGTTAACTCTCCTTTGGTTTTGAAAGGCGGGTTTATAGTCATCCTCCATAAGGATTTTGTGTGTACAAAAATGTGGATCAATTCCCCTTATGTCGGATATTTTCCATGCTAAAGCTTTCTTATGTTTCTTAAGAACTTCAATAAGTTGCTCTTTCTCATCCTCTTTCAACTTTTTAGCAATGATCACCGGTAATTGGTCTTTGCCCTCTAAGAAAGCATATTCTAAGTGGGATGGAAGGTCCTTAAGTTCAATGGGAGGTGGACTCTCTATGTAAGGTTTAACTATAGAAGGTTCATCAATGGTAATCTCTTGTGGAATAGGAGAAGGAATAGGGTCCTCATTGAGCAACTTTTGGATTGTAAGAATATCTTCTTCCCAATTGATGGGAGAATCATCATCACCAAGAAAGTTTGACTCAAATTCCTCCAAGAGGAAATCACTCTCTCCAAAAGGTGTTAAAGAGGGAGCAATTGAGGCCACAGTTTCAACATGGGGTATCTCATCACTAGCACTCTTACAAGCATCATGAAAGTGTTCATTACACACTTCATCTAGCACATCCACAATGTTAATAGTCTCACAAGGTGTAGACTCCTTAACCTCTTTCCTATCACAAATTTTCCCTAACTTAAACACCACTCTCTCATCTTCTACTCTCATAATTAATTCTCCTTCCGCCACATCTATCAAGGTACGACCCGTTCTCAAAAACGGTCTACCAACAATCAAAGGCACTCTAGGATCCATGTCATAATCAACCACTACAAAGTCGGCCGGAAAGGTAAACTTATCCACACCTACAAACACATCTTCCGCTATACCTACGGGATGAGCTATGGTTCGGTTGGCTAGTTCAAGAGTCATCCTAGTGGGAGTGAGCTCGGGAAGAGATAGTTGTTTCCAAACTGACAAAGGCATGAGGTTTATGCTCGCCCCTAGATCCGCCAAAGCCATGCAATTTTCAACACCGGGAAAATTACAAGGTATCAAGAAGCGCCCCGGATCTCCAAGTTTTGTTGGTAAAGTTTTAAGTAACACCGCGGAACAATTTTCATTAAGGGGTGTGTTGGGCAAATCAACCAATTTTTCTTTGTTTGAGAGCAAATCCTTGAACATCTTAGCAAACTTTGGCATATAAGCAAGAGCTTCCGCAAAGGATATATTGATATTAAGTTGCTTGAACATCCTTAAGAAATTGGAGACTTAGATGTCATCCTTGTTCTTTAACTTGTCCTTTTTCAACCTTGAAGGATATGGAAGAGTAGGTTTTGGTGTAGGTGGAATAGGTGTAGTAGTGGAAGATTTGTCTTTGTTAGCTTCTTCATTGGGAAGTGTGGAAGGTAAAGGAGAAGTATGAGGTGGTTGAGAAGGTGTGTTTGAGTGAATAGGAGCATTTTGAGGAGGTGAAAGAGAAGTAGAAGGTTTGTCACAAGTAGGAGCACAAGTGGGTTGAACAATAGTAGGTTTAGGAGGTGAAGGATCCTTTGTTGTTGTTCCACTCCTTGTTGTAATAGCATTGACATTGGCCCTAGGGTTTGTTTGTGTGTTGGAAGGTAAAGCCCCTTGTGGTATTTGATTTAATGCCACTAAAACCCTATTGATTTGGTCATTCATTTTCTTCTCCATAGCTTGGAACTTCCTTTCATTCTCTTGATTCATTTTTTGCAAGAGATCCATTGTGTTATACTCTTGTGGCACATGACCTTGAAAACCTTGAGGTTGGAAAGGTAAAGGTTGGGAGTTAAATCCTTGATTTGGTGGATAAAAGGTATTTGCTTGAGGTTGAAATTAATTGGGTGCCTTGTAGTTATTTCCTTGTTAAGGTGGTCTTTGCCCTTGATTCCTTGGTAAAATTTGAGGTGGATTTTGTTGAATTTGGGTGGGTGGTTGGGGTGGGAATCCGGGTGGAGTAAGGTAGTTTTGGGACTTGTAAGAAAGGTTATTTGGATTGATATTAGGCTTGAAGTGTTCACGATGTTCCTCTTGGTAAGCATAGCATTCCCCTTGATACACTTGCACCTTATCACATTGTTCATAAGAATGGGGACCTCCACAAGTAACACAAGAAATGGCAATGGCATTCACATTATTTGAAGAATTGTTCAATGATATGGTCTTAAAAGCTTGAAGCATTTCTTGTTGTCCTTGTTTGACTTGTTGAAGGATCTCTTGTTGAAATTTAAGGAGTTGGTTGTCACAAGGAGTTTGAGAATTGTTTTGGATAACATGAACCTTTTCTTCAAATGGATTGTTTGTTTGAACCATTGCTTTAGTCTCAATGATGTCCAAAGCCTCTTGATAGGTTTTAAGAAGAATATTCCCTCCCGCGGAAGCATTGAGTGAATCTTGGTGGTGAGATTTAAGGCCATCATAGAAGAGGTTGATTTGGTGAACTTGATCCAATCCATGATTAGGGCATCGCCTCAATAACTCACTATACTCTTCCCAAGCATCACTAAAGGATTGACTAGGTTTTTGTTGAAAGCCCATAATTAAAGTCCTCAAAGCCATAGTCTTATGTGGAGGAAAGAACTTGTTCAAAAACTTAGTGGTGAAACCATCCCATGTGGTGATACTATCGGGTGGTTTGGTGTCTAACCAATGCTTAGCGATTCCCTCTAAGGAAAATGACACTAACATCAACCTAATCACCTCATGTGGAACTCCATTATGCTTAATGGTATTGCAAAGAGAAAGGAATCTCTTAAGGTGAGCATGAGGATCCTCATTCTTGTTACCAAAGAAAGGTGATTGTGAAACCATATTGATCATAGACGTATGTAGCTCAAATGTGTTTGCGGGAAAGTCGGGAATCTTAATAGCACTAGCATATCCATGAATGTTGGTTTGCATACGTTCATACAAAGAGCGATTATCAATAGCCATGGCTTCTTGTGGTGGAGTCAAAGCACGATTCTCGTGATCGGCTTGGTGGACGGTGGTGGTCTTACTCTTTCTCTTTTTCTTCCTTTTCGGAGGAAGAGGTTGTACACCAATCGATATTTGTGCACGCCCGCGAGTGAGCATGCAACTCAATACGAGGAATGAGAGAGAAGCTCTCGTGTGACTTTAAAGAGAAATGGATTATCCTCTTCGAGTTTCAATATTAAATATCTACAAGAAAATAACAATATACGTATGTACTACTTGGGTGCAAGACCCTCAATGAAGCCTTCCTTCTTAGAATACTTACAAGTGAACGAGGGGTTAGGTGGCGCGAAGCACTTAAGTACCTATTGACCCTTAGATGGCATTTTATAGCACATCGCCTTTCTATTCACTTAAATGTTCGTATTCTTCGAATTGTTGCTTATTGAGAGTATTTATCTATTCTTGCTTTATTTTGTTTGATCGATACACGTGTCAAGGACCGGAACGCCCCTCAACACGGTGTATTTCCTCGGCAATACTTATGGAAGATATGTAGATTGGTTGTTCTTATACGTATACGTATTTACTTATAATAATATATGGAAAATATTTTTGTATTTATGAGTTTTTTTAAGAGAAAATACTATATGTACATAAAAACCGAGAGAATCCAATAATATATATTTTTGGTTGCAATCTCTTAGGAAAAAGATTGCTTTTTGGATTTTTTAATTTTTTTAGTCAATTCTTTAGGAAAGGAATTGTTTTGTTAATTTTTTAGTTTTTATATATTTTTATATTTTTTATTTTTTATTTGTTTTTGATTTATGATACGTAAAAATAACGTTCACAAAGTGAACGGATCTCAAAAGCCAATGAAAACCGTCAATCGATAGTCTCTCGTGTAGTCAAAGAACCGGCAGCGGCGCCATTTGAAATTGAGTATAATGCAGTTCGTTTTTTCTCAGTTCTTGCTAATGGAAAGTCCAACCAATATCGGGTTTTTAACTGTTTTTGGTTGTTAATCTTGTTTGGATATTCTATTCGCTAATTCAACAAAGCCTTGCAAAACGGAAAAATATTACCTACTTATATGTAAAACATTTTGCAAATACCAAGTTTTTATTCAAGTAATATTCAAAAGGTAAAATATGAAACTTAAAGGACTGAAAATGTAAATTCTAAGAAAGATAAATGCTTGAAATGTAAATTCTAACAAGTCTAGGGACTGAAAGTGTAAATCAGTAAACTAAAAGGATCAAAATTGTAAAACTAGTAACCAACTAACCAAAATGTAACAAATATAACAACTTGCGAACTGAATTTAACAAATCTCAAATCTGAAAGGACTTAAAAGTTGCAAACCCTAAAAACAATGAAGTTTAGCCAAGTTTAGAAGCTGTTTAAAACAAGAGGGACTAGATTGCAATTTCTAAAACTATTTAAGCCAAAACGGGTTTAGAAAACAAATAAGCTCGTTTGAGCTTATTACTGAACCAAATTCAATGAAACAAGTTTCAAAACACTTTAAATCCAAATTAAGCTACGTGTGAACAAGGATTTTGGCTAAAGTCGTAAAATAAGCAAATGAGAACTTATCAATAAGCCCAAAATAAGCTACAGCAAAATCTAGACAATCACAACTTGATTTTCTTGTTGAAACTGATAAAGCTATTCAAATGATGAACGGGAAATCAAACTAGAACAATTTTCATCAAGTAATAAGCTAGGAAAATGAATTAAGCTGAAAAGAGCTTATCGTTGACCAAGTGTTGACCAAGCTTTTTTCAAAAAGCTGAAACTTTCAAAAATCAAGTAACTCTATGTTCTAAGTGGATTTGTGAAGAAAAATGGCCAGGTTTATGAAAAGAATCAAGAGATACAAAATCTCAGTTTTCATTTACAGAAACATGCTCCATCTCAGCTTATCTGAATTTTGCTTATATCTCTTTGCTTATTGAAAACTGTGTAAAAATCTCTTGGAATCTGAAACTCTATGATGTTAGCTACAACTGAGAACAAGTTTGATGCAATTTCATCAAGTAATGAGCCAATGCTAGCCAAAAGTAAATGACAACTTCTAAATAGCAAAACTGAATGAAGTTAACCCAAACATTTTTATTGCCAATTGTCTGTTTGACTTTCTATTTGACTTGTAAATGACTTGAAACACTTTATAACCACCTATTGACTGTAAATGAACTCTTAAATGCCAAGACTCAATTCTTGAAAACCAAAGATTAACTATTGCCAAACACTCCTATATCTGATCTATATGAAAATTTATGAAGACTATTCAAGCACCAATTAAAGATGAATGAAAATCTTTAACAAACCAAATTTATTGATCAAAAAGAGATGTGTACAAGTTAAATGCAAGCAATTACCACTACTAAAACTCAAGTAGAACAGCAAGGCTAAAAAGTTACTGAAATCAGCTAACAAACAAGACAAAATCCAAATCAATAAGCAGTAAAGCAACTCTTAAGCTACAAACAAGTCTAGAATCTAATCTAATCCAAACTAAACAAATTTTATCATGCAATCAACAAGATTTAAGCTAGGAAATGGAGCATGCAATTGACAATTTCAGTGGAACCAAAAATCAGAATTTTAAAACCTTTTGTAGTAAACCATTGGGAAGAAGAGGAGTGCTGAACTCTCTTACCCTAGTGATAACCACCACCTTATCACTAGTTCATCTAATCAATCATCACAATCAGCTACTAATCAATAGAATTCATCAAAATGGCTTGAAAACTTCAATAGAACTAGTTTCTGAACTGAAATCACAACAAAAGCTTCCAAACTTCTTCAAGGTCAGTTATGATCAATCAATGATCATAACAAACACAATGCAGCAACACTAGTATCAAGTAGTAGCAGGAAATGAATAGTAGAATGAAGAACAGATTTGGCGGGAAATGAGAATTTGAATTTTTATTAATGGAAGTTTGTTACAAAGCTGTTAAAGGTATGCTAACTAACTAACTAACTCAAGAGTGTGTCAAACTCTTGAGTAGTTAAGCTAAAAAGGGAAAAGTAATGAAAGGAAAGGAAATTGTGTGTTTTTTTACAATTTTTGCTAACTGCTACAAATGAGGTCCTATCAATCTATTTATAGACTTGAGGAAGATGGTTGTTGGGGTTTGTGACGTGTTGGGACCAATCCCAACTCTCCACGTGGACTAATTCTGTTTTAGTGATTTCCAGGTATGAACAATAATTTGGGGTTTCTTGATTGAGTGGATGACATGTTAATTGATGATAGCCATTGAATTCGTCTCTCAAAATTGAGCAACTTTGATGTTTATACTTTTCCATGAAATCGTCTCTAGCTCAAAAACGATCCTGGGAAAATTTTGCCTTCTTGAAGATGCCACGTGTCATCATGTGAATGGCTGAAAAATGGTCACACGGATCACACTGTTATGATTCGTCATCAAATGAGCGGCGGCTGTGAATGGGAAATAAATGCATGAGCTGGTGATCCGTGTGATTTATTTGCTCTCTTCTCATTGGCCAATTCTTTGTCACATGGATTGAGCTAGTAATAATTTTCCAAACTTGGCAGAATTAGTCCCTATACTTTGACAGATTATATTTTTGAGCTAGCAGCTTCATTCCTTTGGCATTTTAAGTCCTCCAAACTCCATCTTTGAGCAGAAATCACCCTTTGACTTTGTTGACTTGATAGTTGACCAATTTTGACTTTGATCTTGACTTTTTACAATATTTGCACTTTAGTCCCTCAACTTTGGCAATTTGTCAAGATAGGTCCTTGTACTTCAAAGTCTTGATACTTTTGATCCTTCTTTGTCTTTTTCATCCATTTGAGCTTGATTTTTCTTTGTTTGCTTGAAAATGTATCCTTTTACCTACACAAGTGTACACAAACACAAACATACCACATAACACTGTTTTTGCAAGATAAATTGGTATTTTGCTTCATGTTTTAGGGTTATTTGTTGATAAAAGGATATGAGTTTAAGCTCATATCAATCACTCAAGGTATGTACAAACATGTCATTAACCTAACTAAGTGATCAAGGATTAATATTTTCTTAAAACTCACATTTTAATCAAATGTGACAAAAGATTTTAATTAACTTTATTTTTAAGAAAATGTTTTATTAAAAAGAAAATGGAAATTTGAATTTGGCATATTCCATATGCCAAAGGAATATCCTTTGAGGGTATAAACTACCCCAGATGACATATCCCCACTAAAGGACAAATTTGCACGGACTCCTACGCGGAGGTTCCTTAAAGGAACCCGCGGTTCCTTATTGATAAGGTACCGCGGGTAGAGATAAGGAACCGCGGGTGTTTTTGACCTTTGCAATGTTGTCCTATAAATAGTGGATCATTTCCAGGTTTTCTTTCAACCCTTTTTGCACAGTTTCTTTCAAAAACCATCTTAGATCCTTGATTAGTTAGTTTTGATTAATCTTGTTTAAGATGTGATTCAATCTCCTCATCCTCTCAAGTGCAAAGAGAAGAACACTATCATTACCATGATGTGTTGGGTTCACTACATGATGAAGATCTTTCCTTCTATAGATCTAAGTTATGTTTTTAGTCTTCCTACTATGTATATGTAGAAGATCCAAATGTTGGGTACACTTGGATGTGTTTGTATGGGTAGAATATCCAAGTGATGGGTATCCTTGGATTAGGTGTTAGTTGTGTAGATCCAAGTCTTGTTAGTACTTGGATATAGTGTTAGAGTTATAGATCTAAGTGTTGTGTGCTTAGATCTATATGGTTTATGTGTTTAGACCATAAAACACAAGGTTTGTTATGTTGGGCCATAAAACATAACTAGTGGGTAGATTAGGTTGTGTCTTGGTAGTTCTCACTAAACTCTAAAGTGATGTGGTTGTGTCTAGGTAGTTCTCACTAAACTCTAAAGTGATGTGGTTGTGTCTTGTGAGCTCTCACTTAGCTTTAAAGTGATTAGTAGTTGTGTTGTGTGAAGTTCTCACTTAGCTTCAAAGTGAAGATTCGTGAAGATTGGTTCTAGCTTTCGATTAGAACTCGACATCTAGCCTTGTGTCGTTAAATGGTGAAGTGGGCGACGTTGTATAGATTGGTCCTACCTAAGACTAGGACTCGACTTTTAGCTTAGAGTCGGAAATTGGATAAGCGACGTTGTGTATGGTTTCTCCACCTTAAGGAGTTTGTTGACTAGTGAAGTAACTCTCGAGTAAGGTGTACTCGAGGAGTGGAGTAGGGCGAAGAGGATCTTCGTGACCGAACCACTATAAATCATCGTGTCGGTACTTTCATTTACATTTATGTCTTTACCTTTGTAGATGTATTTATAATTGCATACTTGTGTTGTGTGTCTTTGTGTGCATCACATAATCTAAACATCTAAGTTGCGGAAAAGATATGGCTAAGTACGTGGGTGCTTCATGTTTAGATTATGGTCAAGTGTACATCACTTAGTCTAAACATCCTAGTTGCGGAAAAGCTTGTGCTTAGTACGTGTGTTCTTAGTGTTTAGACTATTGCTTGATGTACTCTTGATTTGATGTGCTTGTATGTTTTCTTACTTGTAGTATTTATCTCTCAATCAAACACATCTCACATCTAGTAAAGATTGGTAAGGAATTTGATACAAAGGATTGTTAAGGTTTCAAATTAACAGTGTTTCTACGTCCACTGTCGGCGGTTCGTTATTGGACCGGCGGTTCCTTATCAATAAGGAACCGCGGGCAGAGATAAGGAACCGCAGGCAGTAGATTGAGCCGAAATGTTTTGAAAATGAACTAGAAACTATTCAACCCCCCCTTCTAGTTTCTACAATTGGTATCAGAGAGAGGTTACTCAAGATCTTTGAAGTATATTGTACTTTAAAGCTTGGATCGATCTTTGCTCTCTTTTTCAAAACAAATGGTTTTTAAAAATGAAAACGGTTTTTAAAAATAGAGACGATCTTTGTATCAAATTGTTCATAAAGAGTGATTACTTATGAAATGTGTTTTGTTGTTTTATTCATACAAGTTTTGGTGTTAAATAAACTTTGTATAATAGCTTGAATTAAATCTTTTCATGTTTGGAAGTATAAAAATCTTTTGTGTCATAATTAACTCTAAAATACGAGTTCTATGTGTCTAAAATGATTTTTTAGAGTCCTAAGTCCTTCCAAAAAGTTACCAAATGATTTTGGCTAAAAACTCATTTTTTGTTCTCTAACCGCGGTTCTTTATTGTTCCCCGCGGATCCTTATCAATAAGGAACCGCAGTCAGTCTGACTCAGATTTTTGAAAACTTTGAAAAATTATATAAAATCAACCGTAAGTCCGTAGAAGTCGTGCCACCCGTCATTTCGAACGTAATTGAATTTTCTTTCAATTAAAAATGCTTCCAAACCTTTATTCAAACTTTAAAATTTGGATGGTTTCTAAGTTCCATACTTTGTCCAAAGTATTGAGCGTCGGTTTGTCGTAAAACTTGTGTTTTACTCTTTTCTATTAAGTTGGACATCTCTTGGTGATATATCTTTGAAAATTGATATATTTACAAAGTGTTAAACTTAAATAAATTTTAAATGGGTCAAAGACTATTTTAAAATAAAATCAAGCTATGAATACTTTGTTGTATCTAACACTCAAAACATGGACGAATGCTTTTATGCGTTAAGCTAATTGTTTGTGTGTGTTTCCTTGTGTGTTATTATTATATGTAGACATTATTAAGTGTTCCTTGCTATTTGTAGTAGTATTGCTTATATGTCTAGTCTCTTGTGTCATGCTTGGTATTTGTTAGTATCTAGTTTTTCCTAATTAGGATGTATGCTAGATTTCTTGCATTTTAGTTGCAATATTATGTGTGCATTGCATATAGGATTAACATCTCTTGGTTTACAAATGTTACATAAACATCTTGTACACCTCGGCATGTTCTTTAACACTTTTAGGTTTGAAAGCTTTGGGAGCTTGTCAAATCTATTAATTTGGGTCGCCTTATTCGATCATTGTGTTATTAGTTCAAGTAGATAAATGTCTCACTATAAAACATGAAACACCCTATGAAAATCTTAGCTATTTTCTCTTAAAAGAGTGTTTGTGAGAATCAAGAAAGATTTCGATTAAATATCAATGCATTATTCAAACTATGATTGGTATCATTATCGAATCTAATTGACATGTTTTTTAATGTAGACATGAATGTGGTTTATTAATAATATACATCGGATTATAACTCACACTTGTGTTGATGATGTTATATTGAATCTACTTGTTCAAATTGTTAGACATATTTTGTTTAATAATTACTTATAATGCACAATAGAGTCGGTTTGATAACTTGGATGTTTCATCCGAAATACTCAAGTAATTAACATTGCTTTGCAATTTATAAATGTGTCATTTCCGAAAGACCAATCAAGAGTGTTCCTTTGGTTTGTGTAAACTTTGTTTATACACTTAAAAGTTATTGGCCTCAAGTTCTATTAAGGTAAATAACCTTAACTAGACTTGTTTGACAAGATATGCAATGGTGCATTCTTAACCCTCATTAGGTCATGCATTGTGTCACCATGCAAGTTTCATCCTTGCTAAACTTTATTAGGCAAATGTTGGAATTACATTTTGTCTAACTTGAGAATGACTACTAGAGAATTTATGCACTAGGATCTTAATTTGACCTAACGGTTGAATTACTTCCATGTGGGAAGTTGAGTTGGTGTATAACTCGTAAAAATGGTCGTTTAGCCTTAATTGAGCACCTCTAGTGATAGTCTCATACTCATTCTCTAAATTGGCTAAATGGCTCTTCCTATATATGACTAATGATAGTTTACTTGGATGAACATTGTATGTCATTAGGATTCTTTTTCTTTTGTAGCCATTAGGTTTCTCTTAACCTTCTTCCTACGTGCTAATTGAACCTATATGTTTTTCCTTTGTATGTGTTCTAGTTTTTATTGCTCTTAAGCATGACTTTATGATAAGTTAGACTAGAACATTAGGATTTGCTGAATTGGAAAATCCCCCATTCACCACCTAAACCAAGCCTCTGTAGGCGGTTCTGTAAATAGACCGCGGCTCCATATCAATATGGAACCGCCGGTGGAGATAAAGAACCACGGGCAGAAGCTCTCAAATTCGGGTTTTCTAAAACTTCCCAATTGTTCCAACACTCTTTGGAATCTTTGTTTCAAACCTTTGATCACTCCCAAAATATCTTGGGCTTTCCCTTTTTAACCCTTTACTAGTTTGGATCATCCCCTCACCCTTTTAAACCCATTACTACCATGTTCTACAAGAACCTCCAATTCATCCAAAACCTCCTCTTCAAAGAGGCACCTCAAAATTAAGATTAAGTTACCCAAACTTAACTCTTCACCCTTTCGCACACCCAAGAATGAGATTGTTCCAATTCTCATCTCTTCATCACCCTCACCACCTCTTGCTCCATGCAAGACTACCTCAACCCATGGTACCAACCATTTACATGGTTCTACCTCCTCTTCATTCCGATCTAGAATGAATGAGCTAACCTCACCCTTCACTCTAAGTACTCTCTTGGATGTGACTACCCAACCTCAACCCATCCAAATCATTCCCATTGTGAATGACTTTGTTGATACCTTGGTGACTTCACCTTTCACCCCTTCAAACTCAACCACATCACCCATCCAAAGCATTCCTATTGTGAATGACTTTGTTGAACCCTTGGTGACTTCACCTTTCACCCCACCAAAATCCGCCACCACCCTTGTCTTTCATTTAAGTATGTGGATTGCTTATTGCTAAGACATCTAATATTAGAAAATCTTAGGATTCTAGTGTAAATAAGAGTAAAATTATGCTTAAGTTTTAGGCTTGTTTATTTTTTTATACATCTTTGTATGATCTTTATTCTCTTGTATTTCCTTTCATGTTTTTCAACATGATTTTTCTTTGAGTCTTGGATCTTGTTGTTATTATGTTTTTTCTTTTCTCTTATTTTGAGTCCTTTTCTTAAACTAATAAGAATTAGGAATCTTCTTGGAGATTTACATTACACGTAGCTTGATTTGTGATATCTAGATAGATGACTTGCTTGTATGCTACTTGCTTATATATCTTCTTGCTTATCCGTTTGTTATATGCTTAATTGATTAGTTCATGAATGCATGCTTATTATAAAGGTTTTGTCTTTGTCAAGCAATTCCGATATAATATCTCTTAGATGTGTCTAACTCATGCATGTCCTTAAATGTTACGTGCTAACATGTTTTACTTAATCTTCTCTTTTTAAGTAATCTGGTTTCTTGCATGCCATATGTGTTAATTGCGCACCTTCTCTACATTGGTTTATTGTAGACTTCATAAAGCATTGCATGAATTATCCTATGTGCTTACTTGATTATGTGTTAGATTTTGTACTAACTCTTCATGTCTTCTTGAGCTTCTTTTGAGTTTCTTCTCTCATTTTTTTTCGAGATTTTGCTATCACCTTCTAAGGTATAGTATTCATGAATTATTTTGTGAAGTTATCCTTAACTTCTTTTATTGAGTCTCTCTCAATTCATTTTAATCATGCTCTTCTAAGTCGAGTCTCTTTCTTCTAGTCTTTCTAAACTAAGTTGAGTCGAGCCTTACCCTTTCCTCATCATGTAATTGTTCTTTGAACATCCATAATGATTGAGAAGAGCTATGAAACTTTGAGCATGTAGTTTATCGTATGCTAGACACCATTTGGTGTCGACATTCATACGCATTTTTGCCTATAATGTCCTATATCCCGTTTTTTATTAAAATGTCGATTTATCCGCTTTTGGTTTTCCTTTATTTTTTTTGGTCAAAAATATCTCTAGGTTGAGATATTTTTGTTCCTATTTTTGAGAGTTGATTGCGGTTAAAATTTACAATTAGTATGGGTGATTCCATCAATTCTAAGTTTTTAACCCCTTGAGATGATATCTTCAAATTCTTGGATGTTTCTTTTCTACCTATATTCCAACAATTTTGAATTGATTTCCTCAAAATCCTCTCTTTGTTTTTTTTTTAGAGTTGATGGTTAAATCTTGAATTTTCTTGGATGATTCCAAAAATTCTAATCTTTTTACCCTTTGACATATTATCATTACAATTGGTATGGATGTTTCTTTTCTATCTCTATTCCAACAATTGTGAATTGATCTTGTCACGATCCTCTCCTTTATTTATTTATTTTTTGTTGATAGCATCGCGTGCACACTTCTTTCTTCAATGTTTGTCATTGTTTGTGCAAACGACTTGTTTATCATCCTCTTTTTATATATGCTCTTGTCTACTAACCTTGTTTTGTAGGACACTTCTAACCCATTTTTGTAGCTCGTCACTATTCTTGCTTTGTTGGTGTCTCAAGCAAGGGGGAGCTCATATCAAGGGGGAGCATTTGAAAGAGTTCAAGTCATTACATTTGCGATCATTCATCGAATATCTTGCTAGTAATGAATTTTGGAATCTTGGAGATAAGCATTTCATTATGCATGGAGTTAGTTAACCTATGGTGATTGAAGACTTCACTAGGATGACGCAAGCTCAATATCTTTGGATGATGGGTTTATGGTTTGGATTCTCGCCTCTCAACCGTCGACCACTAGTGATGATCTATCTTTTGGATGCAAGCTCGTGTGACGTTAATTCTTCTCCTCTTCAAAGGACGTGCTATCGATGACTACCACTTTAGATGTGTGCTCTCTCGACGTTGATTCTTCTCTTCTTCAAGACGTTGACTACCTTTTTGATTCGACAAAAGAGGGAGAAGTAAGTGTAAACGAGTAACTTATGCATTTTAATATATGTTGCGGTTTACTTGTTTGTCATCATCAAAAAGGGGGAGATTGTTAGTGCAAACATTACGATGCTTTGTCGATATAATCTCTTTGTGTTTTGTTGATGACAAACGTATAATTCGCAATACATTATGTAAAATGTTAAGGTACTCGTAATCACTAAAGAATACATTTGTATACTTCTCTCGACACCTCAAAGACCGCATTCGGCATGAATCACTCAAGGTATGTACAAACATGTCATTAACCTAACTAAGTGATCAAGGATTAATATTTTCTTAAAACTCACATTTTAATCAAATGTGACAAAAGATTTTAATTAACTTTATTTTTAAGAAAATGTTTTATTAAAAAGAAAATGGAAATTTGAATTTGGCATATTCCATATGCCAAAGGAATATCCTTTGAGGGTATAAACTACCCCAGATGGCATATCCCCACTAAAGGACAAATTTGCACGGACTCCGACGCGGAGGTTCCTTAAAGGAACCCGCGATTCCTTATTGATAAGGTACCGCGGGTAGAGATAAGGAACCGCGGATCTTTTTTACCGTTGCAATGTTGTCCTATAAATAGTGGATCATTTCCAGGTTTTCTTTCAACCCTTTTTGCACAGTTTCTTTCAAAAACCATCTTAGATCCTTGATTAGTTAGTTTTGATTAATCTTGTTTAAGATGTGATTCAATCTCCTCATCCTCTCAAGTGCAAAGAGAAGAACACTATCATTACCATGATGTGTTGGGTTCACTACATGATGAAGATCTTTCCTTCTATAGATCTTAGTTATGTTTTTAGTCTTTCTACTATGTATATGTAGAAGATCCAAATGTTGGGTACACTTGGATGTGTTTGTAAGGGTAGAATATCCAAGTGATGGGTATCCTTGGATTAGGTGTTAGTTGTGTAGATCCAAGTCTTGTTAGTACTTGGATATAGTGTTAGAGTTATAGATCTAAGTGTTGTGTGCTTAGATCTATATGGTTTATGTGTTTAGACCATAAAACACAAGGTTTGTTATGTTGGGCCATAAAACATAACTAGTGGGTAGATTAGGTTGTGTCTTGGTAGTTCTCACTAAACCCTAAAGTGATGTGGTTGTGTCTAGGTAGTTCTCACTAAACTCTAAAGTGATGTGGTTGTGTCTTGTGAGTTCTCAGTTAGCTTTAAAGTGATTAGTAGTTGTGTTGTGTGAAGTTCTCACTTAGCTTCAAAGTGAAGAGTCGTGAAGATTGGTTCTAGCTTTCGATTAGAACTCGACATCTAGCCTTGTGTCGTTAAATGGTGAAGTGGGCGACGTTGTGTAGATTGGTCCTACCTAAGATTAGGACTCGACTTTTAGCTTAGAGTCGGAAATTGGATAAGAGACGTTGTGTATGGTTTCTCCACCTTAAGGAGTTTGTTGACTAGTGAAGTAACTCTCGAGTAAGGTCTACTCGAGGAGTGGAGTAGGGCGAAGAGGAGCTTCGTGACCGAACCACTATAAATCATCGTGTCGGTACTTTCATTTACATTTATGTCTTTACCTTTGTAGATGTATTTATAATTGCATACTTGTGTTGTGTGTCTTTGTGTGCATCACATAATCTAAACATCTAAGTTGCGGAAAAGATATGGCTAAGTACGTGGGTGCTTCATGTTTAGATTATGGTCAAGTGTACATCACTTAGTCTAAACATCCTAGTTGCGGAAAAGCTTGTGCTTAGTACGTGTGTGCTTAGTGTTTAGACTATTGCTTGATGTACTCTTGATTTGATGTGCTTGTGTGTTTTCTTACTTGTAGTATTTATCTCTCAATCAAACACATCTCACATCTAGTCAAGATTGATAAGGAATTTGATACAAAGGATTGTTAAGGTTTCAAATTAACAATGTTGTTACGTCCACTGTCGGCGGTTCGTTATTGGACCGGCGGTTCCTTATCAATAAGGAACCGCGGGCAGAGATAAGGAACCGCATGCAGTAGATTGAGCCGAAATGTTTTGAAAATGAACTAGAAACTATTCAACCCCCCCCCCCCCCCCCCTCTAGTTTATATCAGTAGCATAGTTTTGAAAAGTTGATAAATTATCTTTACACATTATTCTGGTTCCATGATACAATAAGGAAAGTTAATTTGAAGGCTTAGCCATTTATAAAGAATTAAGAAAGTGATAATCACTTTGAAGGCTTAGTCATTACTCAATTCAACTGTTGGTCTTAATTTAAACTATAATTTGTATACAAAAGAGATTAACCACTATAGAAGGAGGGTGTTTGGGTAAGTACAGTTTAGTTGTGTAATGGGTTATTGCATTTTCAAATAAGTATCCTTTCAAGGTGTTTGACTAATCTTATTTTGAAAGGCTCACGGATTTGAATAAGCTAATAAGCATAATCTTTTGGATTGAGACTATGTAAATACACATAAGCTTTTAGGCATGAGCTGACCAAAACACCCCTGCAAGTAGCTTAAATGATTAATGAACCCTGTTTAGTTGGTAATTCTAATTACAAATCTCACTTCTTTGGCTGTTAGAAATTGATATGTAAATTTCATTTTGATATTAATTTGAATGCAACTGAAATATGTAAATCTCACTTCTTTGGTTATTAGAAATTGATATGAAAATTTCATTTCGGGTTATTAATTCAAATGCAACTGGTTTGTGCAGCAATATGCAACTTTTTTTGGAGCACCAACTTCTGAAATTTGTTAGACCACGGACTTCTGAATGTTAGTTTCTATTCCCTCTTGCAACGTTACAGAGGTCGAGATAAAGTTGTGTAGCATGTGGGTTACGCATAGCAATTTTTACACGGTAACTTATGAACGGATCAATACAGGTAATTCCTTAAGTCGGTCAAATGCGCATAATGAAATAGTTTGTTTAAAAGGATGTCCGACAAACATTTCAATCTGTAGTTTTTTAATTTGTTTTAATCGCATTTAACACCCTTTTATTTATCAAAGTTTTGACAAAAATCCCCTTTCGGGTCGGACCAAACCCAAGTCCACAACCCAAAACTGTACAACTTGTACCTGTTAATATACGAGGTGGCTTATTAAACTTGGTCGGCGACACATATCTTTCTTGAAATTTATGATATATGGAAGGATCATACTTGTCTTATCACATCTGTAAATGGAAAGAAGGCCTCTAACGGAAGAGGTCTGTACATAATTCTTGACCAATGTAAAGTTGGTGAAATGCTAACTTCAAGTTCACTTTTTTAGTTTCTTTGATTTAACCTTCAGCTTCTTTAATACGCGGCGTTATCCTATACTACATTACTTTTATATCACTCAAACTCGTGGTGGCTAAGTTCTTAACTATCCTTTTATGTTAAAACCATATTTTAAATAGTTGACTAATGGTGAAAAGATGTATCGCACAAGTGAAATGAAGCAGATCTGCTTTGAAGGACATGGGATTCAACCTTCATTAGCTACTTAAAGATGGACAGGTCACTGTGCAGGTGTTGCATGGTGACTAAGTAGAGAAAATCTAGGTGGTGCCCGAGCCAAATAAGGTAAGTTACTTATCCACATTTACTTTAGGCCTACATTTACTAATGTACCATTTTACGAAATGTAGGAGGGCATGTTCACTGAGAGTTAGCTCTTTTTCATGCAGGATTATAGCTGCTTCTTACTTAAGCATGAGAAGGCATTATTATCCTTAGCAAATATCGGTTATGGTATAGAAGAAGCTTCCGCCCAATTGACAGATGTGTATGGAAGCGTCTACAAAACACTGTCTAGAAATCATGTTTTAAGATTAAACTCTCTTACTCAGGCCCATTGGAATATGTCTCACCACTATGATTTGGCATGTAGCATCTTCTTTCGAGTTACCCTTTTCAATTCGTATAAAGTACTATTAGTTAAAGCACATTAATTGTGCAAATTTACGCAACTTCTTTCCTATGCACACAATTATTTAAATTTAATCACGATGATCCATTGAATGATTATACAGATTGTTAATATACCATATTTTGAATGCCGCCCGCGAAACCCGTGGGTCTATAGTCTAGTTTATTATATAAGAATAAATCCTATGAAAAAAACACAGAGGGGCCATTTTTGCCAAATATCAAAAAGATGCAAAAAATCGGCGGAGGGACTAAAATTGAAAATTTTGCGATGGGCTGTCTTACGGTTTTTTTCCATGTTATGTCCATGATGGGCTGTCTTACGGATTTCAGGGACGAGTGTTCGCTGGTTGCCGGGTGGCGTCGAATGGCAGTGGTTAACAAGCTAATCGAGATTGGATAAACCATTTAATGGTTAAAAAGGAAAACTAAGAAAGAAAGAAGCATGCCATACTTCAAAGCTCAAATTAACTTCTGTAATTCAAAATTATTGTGGTTTCGTTTGCTAATGATGAAAGAATATAAGCATTATATTTGATGACCGTGTTCTGAGGAAACGCGCGTTGGTAAAGGACAGGAAAGTGGAATGAACAAAGGTAAGGGGTACGATTGTCATTTCATGTTAAATTTTGTATACCAAGTAAATAGGTCCGTATACATGTAACTGCCCTAACAAAAAAAATGAATGAGTTGAGTTATTTTACAACCTTGGTTTTACTTACAATCAAGGGGACTAATCCAAGCCATTCATTATATAAGATTAAATCCTATGAAAAACACGGAGGGGCCATTTTGGCTAAAATATCATAAAGATGCAAAAAATCGGCGGAGGGACTAAAATTGAAAATTTCGCGAATTGATTTTTTATCAATGGTGATATTTCACTAGTAATAAAAATAATGAAATATCATCATTGATAAATTATTTTATCACCATTGATAAATTATTTTATAACCTTGATAAAGTAATTTATCACTGGTGATATTTCATTATTTTTTCACTAGTGAAATATCCCCGTTGATAAATCAGTTCAGAAGATTTTCAACTTTAGTCCCTCCGCCTAATTTTTTAAACTTTTGGATTTTATTGTCAAAATTAGTCCCTCCGTGTGTTTTCTTAGATCTTAGGTTAATCTCAACCTTTCGATCAAACGAAAATGAATGGTGGGGATTTGTCCCCCTGTTTGTGAGAAAAAACAAATTTACAAGCAACTAAAAAACTACATTTTATAAAGATTTAATAACAAAAATGAATGGTTAAAACAAAACTGAGTAAAAACTTGGATTTATAAAACGTGAAAATTTTATTTTTGTCAAAATATTCAAATGTTGTAAAAAACAGTTGAGGGACTAAAGTTGTGAATATAACTAAATAGTGAACTAGGGATAAAAATATCAGCACAACTAGGTTATATTTATAACTTTAGTCCTTAAATAATCTTTGACAAGAATGGTCCTTCTATATTCTTTTAAAATCTAAGATAATCCCCACATTAAAAAAAAAAACCTAAATAAATAGTGTATTTGTCCGTGAGAAACAAATATACAGTAACACCAGTCAATCCATCATATGCCAACATACATTTTCCTATAAATAAATCCCCAAAACACAGATTTTCCGAAATTAACTCCCATAATAAGCCCTAAGTTCTAAAACAATGAGACCGCGGCCGATATCAAACAGACAAAGATCAATTCGTGGGTACGTTCCCCGCAAAAAGGACCCCAAGATAATTGTGATTGAAGGTGGCCTGCCTAAATCAACTGAACACAGTGAGTTTTTTTTTTTTTTTTTTTTTTTAATTTTATTTTATATATATATATATATGCGTTTGGTTGTTTTATGAAAATATTATTATGTGTTAATATGATGTCTGTTTATAATAGTATGAGATATGGAAAGATAAATTTGAAATTGTGCGATTAGTTGTTTATATCTTGTCGAGTCTCTCTGATTAGTATTTACTAACTACACCCAATCCCCTCCCCCCGCCAGCGAGCGAGTGCTCATAGTTGTGTATCTGTCAAACTGTCTACTCCATCCGTCCCTAAATATGACCGACTTTTCCGACTCAAATATTGTTATACCCCTTCTATGACCTGATTTGGACTTCAGTTTCTGTTTTATTGACTGAATCATTCTGGCTTTAGCCAATATTTTATGCCTTTGCACTTAGCAAATACAGTTAGTCTCCCATGCTCACTAATGGTTTTTTTTTTTGTAGCTTTTGCGACCCCTTTCAAGCCCCTTTTACTTACTGTTGACATGGTGCATATCGAGCTCAATTTCGATGAGATGACAGCCATCAACTCTTGTGTTTTCAATAATTATTGGATCAAATATGGAAGGCGTCACCGCTTGAGTATCAAATTCAAAACCAACATCGTTTTAAAGGCTATTGAATTCTGTACCAAACATGAAAAGCTCGCCCACGACGACCACAATTTGAAGGATTTCCATTCTCAGTTTGTGAAAGAGAATCACACCATTCTCATTGATCTTCTTTCTGTAACTCCTCCTTTCATAAGATTCATCAACATGTTCATGCTTTTATTTGCTTCATAATTTTCTGTTTTCGTTTCAGCTTGCTTGCACTATGCAAATCAGAAGCCTCTTAGACGTGATGTCTGAAACTATTGTTGACATGATCGATGGGAAGACTGCTGAAGAGATTCACGAGATGTTCACCCTCAAAGAAGATTTCACTTTTAAAGAGATGGAGGAGGTGCTTCAATATGACGAATGGTGTTTTAAGGGAATCATGTAAGGCCCAAACAGCAGCATTAACATTATTTCATTCACTATATGGCCAACACAAATAGTCAGTCGACTTAACTATTACCTTTTGATAATGTGATGTTCACGGGTCAGTAACCAGATAATCATATAGCCAAGATATTCGATCTAACAACAGCATTTTTATTACTAGTCCAGTAGACCATTTTGGCAAACTAAGCTCACTACACCATGAAGCAAATAATACTAATTGGGAATTATAATTCTCTCAAATTTCACACAATTTTGATACAGTTTTCATTTAATTAAATCAATTTTAATGTTAGGTATCAAATTCAGTTGCTGATTTGATGAATTGATAAAACCACTGTTAATTTGTTTTGCAGGGAATTGCAATCGTTAAAGGATAAGGCGGAAAATTCGTTTAATTTGAAATGTGTGCGTGGTAAGTTTTCTTATTATTTTCTATTTATCAAAAGACTAACTTGAAACTGTTACGGTTTCTAGTGATTTTGATTAGGAATAATTATGTGAAAATGTATCTAAACTGTCACTTATATGGAAGCCAACTATGACTAACACTCGAGAGTGTTTTTTAACAAGATGTTTTTGTTATGATCCCACATCGGCCATGTATGAGAATGGTTGATGGTTTATAATGTCCAGGTGTCGCCTCCTCAAACAAATGAACCGTACGAGCCTAGTATGGGATAGGTTCGTATCAGTTTTTTATGGTTTTTAATGTTGAGTTAACTGCTGTACTTTTATACATGCATTTTTGTAGCTCAATCAACAAGGTTTGTACTTTTATGTTGATTTTGTTTCATAAATTACCATCGGTGAAAATGTGCTCATTGAAAGTGTTAGGTGTTAATCAAAGTTAGATTGTTAGGCATTTCTACTTTATGCTATTCAATTTTCTGTGAGATTTAATTTATTAACAAAATGATTGATTTTTGCAGAAAAAATAGCCTTGGATGATAAATCAAAAGTATTAGTCGCTGAGTATTCATCTCTAACCTATGAAGAAAAGTATTAGCCGCTGAGTATTCATCTCTCTTAATGGTTTATCTTAATTTTGGTTGACAGTTATATAAACTCTAATTGTTCTGTTTCATTTGTTAATAAATTGATTGTAGAAAAACTTGGGTAATAGCAGCTGCCAATATACGATATATGTGAGTATTCTATCAGTTTTGTTTGTTTTATCTACAATATTATTTTGACTTAAGTATAAACCCTCATTGTATCTCCCTTTGTAGGAAAAGACTGCTTATAGCTGCGGAAAGAAGAGAAAGAAGCAGAATTTCTGAACTGTGTTCATACCTAACCGATGAAGAAAAGTGAGTGTATTTAGAATTCTAACTTTTATTGATCTTTTCTCCGGGTTAGCAATTGATGTTTGATTTCGTAACGGATTAATTAATTGTAGGAGAATGATGAGGGAAGATGCTATTTGCGAAGAAGTAGCACATGGTAGTGATAACGAAGAAGCCGAGACATTTGAGTTGAATGATCTATTTCTATCTGATTAATAAAAATGAGCTTTTTAGTTACGTGCTGTTCTGATTATCATGATGGCAGAGGCGCTCTCTGCGGGATCACATACTAACACATCGTTCTACAGTTTATCGATATGACTGAATGCTTTTATGAAAGTAGGAAGCCATATCAACTATAAGAATGAAATTTAAAGCTTGTGTTTTAAAAGGATGCAAATATGTTTGCATCTTAATTGAATCAGACCATACAAACGGCGTTTGGGTATGACAGTTAGATTATTAGTTCAGGTTCATCATGGGAATACGATATTGTACACTAGTAAAATAAAGGTCGCTTCATAGCGTACAAACTATACGTACTTTTATTATCTCAGCACCCAGACGTTATTCACGAGTACATCAGATAATACGAATTTCCTCTACACAAAACTTGTGTTTAAACAACAATTTACTGAAAAACTGAATCTATGAAACCAGTACATACATGAAAGGACCTTTCGTCGAATTGTAGGTCCTATTTTGATGGGACGCATTACATGAAGACGAGAAATCAAGGATTATGAGATATACAAATGAGATAGTTTAAGAAAGACGGTTCTTGGTCCTGCATCAAACTAGCTGATTCAATAGTGAACCATCTCATCTAACTTTTGTCTGTATCGAGCTAAAATCTGCAATAACAAGAAAAAATCATGTAAGAATTGATTAACCCGTCAACATTCTTTTTGATAATACTATTTATTAGTTTTTTTAAACCCGTTTGGACGCGTTATCTATAAATTCGAACCTTGGTATAAGCATAGACGCTCGCCTCACTCGGTGCTGCTGGACTACCTCTTCTGATATACTTTTCATCTTTGACAATATAAAGCATTGGTATTCCTGTCGACAATTCCAAGCTGATAACCTGAAACAGTGTGCACGGTTCGATTTTCAAAATCAGGATACCAAAAAGAGGGGGAGAAATCGTTATTTTGGCAAAATTATATATAAAAACCAAGTGGAAAAAACTAAATATTACTAGATAAACTGATTCTGAAAATCTTGTAAGACCAATCACTCACCTCTTGAATTCGCGTGTGCCGCGATCATTACATTCTTTCCCGCTTGTAGTTGAGGTTCAACCTGCACAATTTAGTTTGATTATCAGATTATTACAACTTTAAACAACAAAACCGCTCTATAAAACTGCTTATCTGATTCTCATTATGCAATATTACTAAATGACTTTCAAATTTATATCAAATCAAAGTTGTACTGACATGTTCTTTGAAGTATGCAACGGCCCTTTCAGCACACATTTCCAAACTCTCGCCATTTGGTGGAGGGATATCAAAACTACGACGCCACTCATGAACTTGTTCTTTCCCATATTTATCAGCAGTTTCTTGCTTATTTAAACCCTGCAATTCCCCGTACCTGAACACCAATTAAGAATAAGAAAAAAGACTGTAAACACCAGAAACCAATATTTAAGGTACAATACTTACATTCGTTCATTTAGTTGCCAAGCCGTAACTACCGGGATACATTGCTTTTCAGTGTCTTGACTAAAAATTTGACTCCATGATTGAGCTTGTTCGCTTTCATTGTGCAAAACAATAGGCACCTACAAATGGGTCAAAACATAAAAACCGGACAAATGAAAAACAGGCTAATTAGATACAATACTAAAACGGGACAAGGGAAAAAATGACGTAAAAAAAAGAGATGTGTGCATACCTTTTTACGGCGATGTTGAGTCATAGCAAGCATAGCTGTCATTTGTGCACGAATAAGTGCAGATGTATATATCATGTCAATGGGGATATTGCTTATTCGTTTGCCCGCTTCAACTGCTTCTTCTACTCCTTTTTTTGTTAATGGCACATCAACGCAACCCGTAAACAAGTTCTTTTCATTCCATAAAGACTCGCCATGCCTAATCAATATCAACGCAGCTTCCTCTAAAGTTTTTATAAAAAAACACATGTTACAAAAGTTTCACAAAAATGGGTAATCAGAAGAAAATTTTGTACATATATACAAACATTAGCAATTGGATAGTGCGACCTCAAGTCGTACTAAACAAATAGTCAGTTCTAAGAATCAAAAAACCAAATGCCCCGTTACTAAAGGAGACACCATACTTGTTTTCTTAGGGGAGTCCACTTTGCTGTTTAATGGGGTCGAGACTTGATCTGAAACTGTAGTTGTAGTCTGAAAAGAAGAAGCTTGAATAACCACTGCACCCCTCTTTCTGCAGCGCTCATTTCGTGACACTCCAAGATCAATCTTGAAACCTTTTGAGGTCAACCGCAGAGAACTATCTCCAACTTCTTTATGAAGAGCAGAATTGTTGATGTACCCGTGAGACTTGATAGTACCAGTACATCCATTAAATGCTGTTGCAGCCATTCTGAAATTTAAATAATCTGACGTATAAGCTCTCGAGTGGTCAAGTTAAAATTTTCACTAAACTTGAGATAATATCATGATTGACTAAGATATGCGATATATCACATCTTATTTGCATGTATTAAGCTCATACATGCATTACAACATTCAAGATGCTTATTCAAACTGCTTATTTCACTCTCAAGTACTACAAGAACCGGTTTAAATAAGCGATTCCAAAAACACTCAAACTGCTTATCAAAATACCATTAAGTAGATAAGCAATTTCTATACCTAATCCCAAACACCATGTAAACTAACCTTAGAAAAGGTTCACTGAAAAGTGAGACTGTTTCGTATAGTTTAACTAATGTATTATCAAGAATTCAAGATACTCGTATTAATGAAAATCATGTGCTCGGTCTCGGAGATCTCGAAACAAACCTTAACACAAATGTCTAAATTACTTAAAAACAAGCCATTATCAGTAATGGAATTGACGATGGTTTGTATGAGCTTGCAAAAGCAAAATACAAACCTTGTACAGGTTGTCAATGCTCAAGGTCGTGAACTCATTTCATTGAGGGAGCGTATAGCTGTTTTGGAGGCTGACAAAGTTCGCACTAGGCAGGAGGATTCTTCCACAGGGGAGGATGAACATGTACATGTCAGTGACAAAGGCTCTCATGAAGGTGCTTCTTTTGGAAATTCATTGGATGTAGCTGAAGCCCTTCCTGGTTTGAAAGAGCAAAGAGGTTTTGATGCTTCACTGGTTACTCCTACAAAGTGGACGTTTACAGAGATGATGGAGCAATTCACAAAGTTAAGCGCTGATAAGAACAAACCAAGTGCTGACATTCAGGTTTTGGACGCTGACACAAGTGCAGGTGTAGTTGGTGTATCCCAGTCATCAACTATCATTAAAGATGTGTCTACACAGGTACCATCAACTTCTTTGCCTTCTATTGATGTATTGGATAAAGGTAAAGGGATTATGGTTGAAGATGAGGTTCCCAAGGATGCAGCCCAGGTGCATTTTGATTCCATTTTAGCTGCACAACTTGAGGAAAAGGAGAAGATGAAGAAGACTGCTATTAAGTCACAAATTGTGACTACTTCTGAAAGTAATAAGGAAGGCAGTGATGGTGAGAGTACGGATTCAAGTGTAATGATACTTGAAGAGCATGAGAGACTAGAATATGGGGAGGAGTTGGGTTTGAAGAAGCTTAGAGAATTGAAGTTGAAGTTTGATTTGAATATACCTAAGATTGCTGAGCTTTTCTTTAAGTATGAATATGAAGTTTTGAGTGATCCAAATGTTTCTATGTCTGAGAAGATTTGGTGTCTTGAAGGGATATTGAAGTTGTAGGATGATCTTAAGGTATGGGAGAAGAATAAACCTAGCAATATCAAACTAGAATCCAAAACAGTAAGGAGAGAGTTGTATTATTTGTTGTTAAGGAATCATCAGACTGGGTGGATGTCACACCCCACCATGGCGGAATATGAGGCGCGACATATGGATATCATCACAATAATAGCGTGTCTATAGAGTGAACTAAATGAAATAGAAATGTCATAAAAAGGTGACACAATGTCATGACAATATCTCAAATAATGTAGGCGTCTAGGTAAGTAGGTAACATGCCTACCTCTTACCAAAGACATTCAAATAAACAAACATCAAACATATAGGTGTCTAAAATGTACCACTTATTCAAACCTTAAATAAATACTAAAAGAAAAGGGATTCCTCCTAATGCAATCCTAGCAGCCTCTAGACTCTAGCCACCTCTAACATCATCCTTCATAACTACCTCACCTGAAAATGACACTAAAATCTGTCAACATAAAGTTGGTGAGAACATAGGTTTAAGTTATCAAGAACATCATAAGAAACCTTGACATCTGCTGTAAATAAGTTGAAGAAAAACAATTTATAGTAATGGACCATAATGTGATAATCATGTTACATGCATCCACACAAAACTTAAACCAAGTACCGATCACATCTACAATTCACAAAGCACACTATAAAAATCAAGAAGTATCCCGTCACACACAAGAACACACACCACACTATCCGGGTCTTTCCCACACCACCTGTGGAAGATGAACTATATCCCCGTCGAGATATCTTGCCTCCGAAGAGACGATGCACAAGTACTCAGGACGGATCGTGCCCCACGAACTAAGAACTCAGAACCAAGAACTCAGGACGGATCGTGCCCCACGCTCCACACACATCACAACTGGTCCCATAGACGCCCATACATCTATGTACCAATCCCAATCATAACACAATCAAGATTCACATATCAGAACACATATCAAAGCACATATGAGAACACATAAGCACGCAAGTCACACAATAGCACATTTATGTCCACACATTTTAAAACATAGTACTAAATCATGTTAAAGAACATTGCAAGTGTCATCTCCATCTCATACTAGAAAAACATTTAAAAACGTAGCAAAATAGGACTATGAACTCACTTGAATGCTTCTTCACAAGTCCTCGCACTAGCAACAAGCTAACAAACCAAAAACACGCAATCAATACATGAACCAATCACTAAGATGGCTCATCAACCTATGATGGACATCTAGCCTATTCCCATATAAATACCTCATTGATAAGCTCTAACCACCCCATTACCCTTCCTTAACAAGTCCTTAACTTGGTTAAGTTTAATAACTATCCCGTTCATATTTTACACAAAACAATCCCAGTTTTTAGGTCTCAAAACTTTAAGTCAAACGTCCACTTAAACATACCCATGGTTTCTGTAAAACGAATATTCATACCCTTACATATGTTAGCTAATACCTCCCACTTGCCCTAACCTTAAAGCTACTGTTAAGGCCCCGATATATATATATATATATATATATATATATATATATATATATATATATATATATATATATATATATATATATATATATATATATATATATATATATATATATATATATATATATATATATATATATATATATATATATATATATATATATATATATATATATATATATATATATATATATATATATATATATATATATATATATATATATATATATATATATATATATATATATATATATATATATATATATATATATATATATATAGAATTAGGATCAAATGAGAACTAATTAAAGTTATAAAAATAAGAACCATTGAATAATTAATAGAATTAAAGGAAATGTGAATTAAATGCATGGTAATTAATACAAGAAATAAAAATAAAAAATATAACCTTCATTTTTTCTTTTGACCAAACATAAATGCTCTTTAATTATTAGAATATTGTACTATGACGCATCGGTTATTTACGAGATATTGTACTACGACGCATTAGTTATTTTCGAGATATTGTACCACGCACCATGAGTTATTTTCGATATATTGTACCACGACGAATCAGGTATTTTCGAGATATTGTACCACGTGCATCAGTTATTTTTGAGATTGTATCACGACGCATCAGTTATTTTCGAGTTATTGTACCACGACGTATCAATTATTTTCGAGATATTGAACTAATAGTTGGTGAAAAAAAAGAATGTAAGTAAAATATATTTTTAATCTACATTTAATGATCATAATTTCACTCATTAATTATTATTCTTATTTAATACAACTTAATAGATCCAACGGTGTAGATTGGTTCTCATTTTAATAATTTTAAAAAATCTCTCACATTAACCCTCCTATATATATATATATATATATATATATATATATATATATATATATATATATATATATATATATATATATATATATATATATATATATATATATATATATATATATATATATATATATATATATATATACTTTTGTCATTCCAGATTTCCTGATTTTAAACATACTAAAAGTTTGTTACAATTAAGGGGTCTTACCCTAAACCACAACCTTAGCCCAAGTGCAGATACTTAATAAAATATATAAACCATCTCTCATGTTCGTGAGAAGATCCCAATGCAACCCTAAGTACCCCAAACAACCCAAAACATAAAAAGAAAACAGGCTGACTTTAAAACTGTTTTGACCTCCGACTGTTGTAACCTGTTTTTGACCCACTTCCCGACCTCCAATTTAGTTCTCGTTTCTTGCACTGGAAAGCCACTTCAATTACCTTTTCAGGGATACTTGGATCGCGGGAAAAGATCCCCCACACACCCTTATTAATCAAAGTCTTCATGGATAAATCCCCACCCTTTATCTCTAAATGATCTAAGGGCTGTGATTAAAACCCCCTTTCTTATAACTTACCTTTATTTATAAAAAAAACATAACAAACCGGTGATGGAACCCGATCCTCACTCCCACCGGCGACCACCACAACCACCTCCACCTAACAGCCGACCACCACAACAACCTCATCTCCTACCTTTTTCAGGCGACCACCACAACAACCCCACCTTCTACCCGCGACTACCACAACAAACCAACCTTCTTCCTGCGTCATCCACACCTACCCACCTTTTTCTGGCGGCCTTTACTTCAAACAACCTTTTTCCGGTAGCCCCCACAAGAATCCATTATTTTACGGCAAGACCCACACCAAACAATCGTTTCCCAGCTACTTCTACAACCCCACCCCTTCCCCAGCGAGTTCCACAGCGTATCCACCATTTTCCGGCGACTTCCATATGAAACCCACGTTTTTGGCGCCCTACACAACAAACACAACAATTTCCAGCAACCTACACAACAAACAACCCTTTCCCGTTGATTTATACAACAAACGACGCTTTTACGGCCAACTCCACAACAAACATCCAACTTCCGGCAACCTCCACATCAAGTGACAATGATCCAGTAAATGTAGTTGTTGATATTAGAAAAAATGTAGAAGTTGCTGATGATGTTAGCGAAAATGTACTTGCTGATGCTATTGAAGAAGATGCTGATGTAGAAACTGAAAATGTAGTTGGCGATGTTGATGTTATTGAAAATGTAGAAGCCAATACAGGTAATAACTTTGTACCAGAAATAGATATGTTATTGAAAATGTAGTTGCTGAGGCACACTGACTCATGCATGAGTCACGCTGACTCATGCATGAGTCACACTGACTCATGCATGAGTCACGCTGACTCATGCATGAGTCACGCTGACTCATGAATGAGTTATGTAACAGATGAGCCACATAACTCATATTTAAGTATGTCTGACTCATACATGAGTCAGTGTGACTCATATATAAGTCATATATGACTCATACAATTCCTGAACTATTCTTTTATTGGATTGTGAAACAGATGCTCATAATTCACCAAAACCTAGTTTATACATTCATTTTGAGTCACCCGGAGGATCGACATATTGGGAACCAAATGTTGATGAGCAGTACGTGCCTCTTGAGGATAAAGAATTTAAAACGATAGAGGAGAGTATTGACTTTTATGAAGCTTATGCTGAAAAAGCAGTATTTGAAGTTAAAAAATACACACAAAAAAGAAATAGAAGTGGTGAAGTAAAAAGTAAATACATCACGTGTAACCGACATGGGAATATAAAAGATATAAATATAAACACATTGGTTAGTAGTGGAAAACAAACTAGGCACACGAGGCACCGTATAACAGGTTGCATGGCGCAAATAAAAGTTGATTTAGATTATGTCCGGAAAAAGTATGTTGTGACTAAGTTTGTTGCTAAGCACAATCATCCCATGATTCCTAAAAAATATAAGCATCTAACGAAGAAACAAAGAAAGATGAGTCAATCGGAAAGGTTGTTTGTAGTTAGAGCTTCAACAATGAAACTTGGCGCAACAAAGGCACATACCTTGTTATCTGGCATCAAAGGCGGATCTCAGTATGTTCATGGCACTAGTGATGATTTTAAGAATCACATCAGGGATGTTAATGCAATTATAGGAGAAAGTGATGCACAAATGCTTATTAACAAGATGGAAAACAGGATGAAGTTTGTTCTGGGATTTACATTTCAGTATAAGATTGAAGATAGCGTATTAGTTGCGATGTTTTGGGCAGACGATGTTGATAAACGCAACTACGAGGAGTTTGGAGATATTATATCTTTTGATGCAAATTTTCGAACAAATAAGTAAGTTCTTTTTCACATAAATCACATGTGACTCATGCATGAGTCAATGACACTCATGTATGCAAGTCACACTGACTAATACATGAGTCATAGAATGAAATATTATATCTTTTTAATGTATCTGTTTTGCAGGTATGACATGGTTTTTGTACCATTCACTGGGATAGATAACCATAGAAAGTGCGTCAATGTTGGCTCTGGATTGCTTTTAAGAGAAGATACAGAAGCTTACACGTGGCTACTAACATCATTCATGACAGCTCACAAAAAACAACCAAAAATGATCGTAACGGATCAAGATGGGGCAATGAAATGAGCAATTGAAGCGGTTTTGAAAGAATCCAAGCACAGATTGTGCATGTGGCATATCTTGCAAAAAATCCCAGCAAAGGTACTGATTGTTTGTTATTTATCAGATAACTCATACATGAGTTATAAATATATATATGACTCATATATGAGTCACATGACTCATGTATGAGTCACATGACTCATGTATGAGTCACATGACTCATATATGAGTCAGTGTGAATACATGATATCAAAATATCTTAACATTCATACATTCTTCATTTTCAGATATGTGAAAAGATTTACAAGGAAACTGATTTTAAAGATCGTTTCAACAAACTTGTGTGGAATATGTTCATTGAGCCAGAAGAGTTTCAAAAAAGATGGTTTGAACTTATTGAACGCTTTGGATTGGAAACACACAAGTGGATGACAAAGATGTATGACCTTCGTAAATTGTGGTTGCCGGCTTATTTTATTGACTCACCACTGTTTGGACTAATGAGAACTACTTCAAGATCTGAAAGTGAAAATGCATTCTTTAAGAGTTTCACAAATCATGGGTCAACATTAGTAAATTTCATGATGTGCTTTGAATCGACAATCGAAAGGCAAAGACATAAGCAAGAAGTTTTGGACTTCAAAACATGGGACGCGGCTCCAAATCCTGAAACGAAGTTAAATATCGAAGAACATGCGTGTAAAGTTTATACTAGAACAATATTTCTCTTGGTTCAAGCTGAAATAGTAGAATCAATTTGGTCATGCCAAATACAAGAATTTAAGACGGAAGAGGGTATTGAGACGGTTAAGGTTCGAGACACGAGAGCAGGTGCTTATAGAACACTGTATACAGAAGAAGGAAAAGAGATGGTTGTACAGGAAGAAGACAAAGTAATAACCTACAAGGTTAGTGAAACATTTAACTGATACATGAATGACTCATGCATGAGTCACACTAACTCATGCATGAGTCACGCTGACTCATGCAAGAGTCACACTGACTCATGCATGAGTCACGCTGACTCATGCATGAGTCGCGCTGACTCATGCATGAGTCGCGCTGACTCATGCATGAGTCAATGTGACTCATATGTGTTATGGTCACTTATTAATATGTTTCATGTATATGTTTAAGGTTCTCCGTAATCCTGGAGATGGATCTGTTGAGTGCACGTGTAGGCATTTTATGCGTTATTGTTTTCTTTGTCGCCACATATTTTGTGTTTTCAAGAACCGTGATATTGAAGAAATTCCGGAGAAGTACATTTTAAGGCGTTGGAGAAGGGATTTGATACCGCTTTCATTAAGAAGAAACACAAACAGATACGGAGAGAAGAACGAAACAATTCAGAAACTAACAAATGAGGCTAACTTCCACGTAGACGAGTGCTTGTTTTGGTTGAGTAAAGATGCAGAAAAGCTGGCGGAATATGTGCAAAAGCTGGATAATATAAAGAAAGAATATCAAGTTTTAGTGCCTAAGCCCCCTTCAAAAAAAACAAAGGACGTTATTGAAGATATATATGCAATTGAGGAACCAAAGAAAAATCTTATTAAAAATCCAACTGGGGCTAGGCTCAAAGGTGGTCGCAGAGGAGCGCGTATAAAAAGTGCAAGAGAAATAGCTATGAAGGCTAAAAAGAAACAGCCTCGTGCGTGTGGTTACTATAAACAGAAGATAAAAGAGCATACAAAAATGACATGTCCACTAAATCCATACTATATCGCAAAACTAGCGAAGATCGCTGCAGCTGCTAAAAAACAGGCACAGGAAAAAGGAGAACCAAGTACAACAACTGTTTGAATATATGTTTTTAATTTTCTATTTTTCTTTTATTGAACTGTTGAAAACCATTGTAGAATATCTGATTATGCTATGAATATGATTACTCCTATATTAGTACTCTTGAAATATATGTGTATTGAAATATTTGTGTATTGAAATATCAAGTCATGTGACTCATGCATGAGTCATGTAACTCATGCATGAGTTATGTGACTCATGCATGAGTCATGTGACTCATGCATGAGTTACATGACAAAAATGGAACATATACTAATATGACTCATGTATACGAGATAACTCTTGCAACACTTGCAAAAGAAAGAGCCTAAAATCATGCCGATACCCCAAGAAATCCTTATACGAGGTAACTCTTGCAACTCTTTCGAGGCATTGCATGAGTCACATGACTTGCATGAGTCATGTGACTTGCATACATGAGTCATGTGACTTGCATGTGTCATAGTAATATATGTTTGTATGTGTTTACATGACTCATGTATGCAAGTCACATGACTCATGCATGAGTCACACGACTCATGCATGAGGTACATGACTCATGCATGATTCACATGACTCATGCATGAGTCACATGACAATAACAAACATATACCAACACATATTCATAAACACTTATACATAGTCACTGTATGAGTCACAAACAGTTTTATATGTGTTCAAAAACACGGAACGATATTGCACGTCTTGTAAAAAACAAGGTTATTCAAAGTCAAACTTCAAACTTCGTTCGAAAAAGTCAAGTACAACTGATATTAGAATTAAGTTTTACTTAATATCATAAATTATTACAAAGTAGATCAACATTTCTAGACAACTGGTTTCTTCTTGGCAGCTTTCTTCTTGGAAACTAGTTTCTCGGTTACTGTTACATCAACATTTGCCTTCTCGGTTACTGCTTGACCGGCTGTTGGCTTCACGGCTGCTGCCTCCTCAGTTACTGCTTCACCGGCTGCTTGCTCAACTGCTGGCTTCTTGGCTGTAGGTTTCTTGGCTGTAGGTTTCTTGGCTGCTTGCTCAACTGCTGGATTCTCGGCTGTAGGTTTCTTGGCTGCTTGCTCAACTGCCGGATTCTCGGCTGCAGGTTTCTTGGCTGTTTGCTCAACTGCTGGCTTCTCGGCTGTAGGTTTCTTGGCTGCTTGCTCAACTGCTGGCTTCGCGGTCGCTGCCTTCTCGGTTACATCTTTCTGGGCTGCAGGTCTCTCGGCATTTATAGGAGGATCACGCACATCCCTGTTATTGATCGCATTCAAAATAATCAAGATCCTTTTTTGCTCATCATGTGCCATCTCAAATTTGTAAGCCAAATCAAACATTTTCTGCCTTTCAGCATTGAGCTCGTGCAACAAAATTTTTGTTGCAAACCTGTACCTCAAGCGCTTCAAAAGAGTTTCCTGTATGCTCGACTCTTCTACCAAACCAACATCCCATTCTTCACGAGCAAGACCCTGATAAGACTCCAAATGTACCATCGCAAAGACACCACAATCCACTTGGTTAACCTTAGTAGTCCATTTCAAACGCGGATTGCGTCCTTTGAGCTTAGAAACAGTACCGTGCTTCGGATGATTAACTTCTTTGAGATATCTAGCAAATAATTTTTTCTACACAACAAACAATTTAGGGGGAAACATGTTATTTAGAATGTATGAGTCACTGACTCATGCATGAGTCACTGACTCATGCTTGAGTCACTGACTCATGCTTGAGTCAGTGACTCATGCTTGAGTCAGTGACTCATGCATGAGTTAAGGTGAAAACAAATAAAACAGTAATGACAATAATCAAGTATAGAACTTACCAAAGGATCACAGACTCGTTTGTACTTCAGTGCATTTGGATTTCCAACATGAATGTTATCAAGTATAATCATTGATGAAGGTTTGTTGAGGCAGAAAACAACAACAAAGAAATGATTTGAAGCACAAATTGGAAAGAAAACCTATTTTAACCAAAAAAAGGTATTATATGTAAATTCAAAATGATGAAAACTTGATGCCTATATATTCAAAAAAGAACGTAAAATTACCAATTCAGTATCGGATAAAGAAAGTGAAGCAACATCATTTTTGAAATACACAGAAATGACATCTGAAAACAATTTATACTGTTCACCATAAGACATTTTTTGTCTATCATCCCTTGTACCTGCGTTTAACAAAAATACAGTATTACCAAACAATGATAATAATTATTGAAAATCTAAAAGATATATATCATGTGAAACTTACAATACATCCAGTTGGCATAAAAACTCTTCTTGATTCTGGATTCTCTTTCCGTGACTCCTCAAAATTTAAAATGGTAACCAAACAATCAACGACACTTGCATCTAACCACAACCCTGGTGTCAATGTTTCCAAATTTAATCGAACATCTGATAATACATAACCATACATAGGCTCTGCTCGGAAAATGGTTTCACTACACGTTAAAAAAAGGAACACAATCAGAATAAATCATATGATAATCTAAAAGCATGAAGTTTACAAAAAGAAAAAAGAAAAAAAATAAGCTTACTAATTTTCTTCTTCCATCGCAAATAAAGAATTACCCAAAACAAACTCAACCCTATGAAGCTTACTAGTATCACAACACTGATGCATAAAAGGGGAAGGCAAGTATGGACTCCGCTTAGCAAACTGCTTTTGTGCAACCACCTTTTTAGGAGTGCTAGGATGCATAGGATCGTCATTAACTGGCTCATGATCCCGAGGCCCAAAATACGCATCCTCTTGAAATATTACAAAAACTTTAATGCTGACTCACATAATGTTAGTGACTTATACATGAGTCAGGCAACTCATGCATGAGTCAGGCAACTCATGCATGAGTCAGGCAACTCATGCATGAGTCAGGCAACTCATGCATGAGTCAGGCAACTCATGCATGAGTCAGGCAACTCATGCATGAGTCAGGCAACTCATGGACTCATGTAGACTCTTGCATGAGTCATGTGATGAGAAGCCAACTTATTAAAAAGTTTAAAACTAACAAGGATATAACAAAGTACATTAAGATATATGTCAACAAGAAGATCCATCACCTCTGCATACCAATCAATGTTCTCATCAATCCACCTATCATCAAGTATTATATTTTCATTACCAACATCTTCGTTACCAGCAGGTTTAACGGCAATATCTATCGAAATAGAAGCGCCAAAAACTCCTTTATATCTATCATACAACACTAGAAGATCTTCGTCATGGGGAAACTGTGTGTTGGCATTCTTCAACATGGTTTCAAGTTCAATTTTTTCTCTAGATATAAGAGAAAGCTTTTCTTCAACATCCTTCAACATTTTCTGTATATAAAATGAAAATTCATAAGTGTTCATATTTACAAGTGTTTAAAAAACACTTGCAAATTTATATGACACATGCATGAGTCACTGACTCATGCATGAGTCAAGTGACACATGCATGAGTCAGGCGACACATGCATGAGTCAGGCGACACATGCATGAGTCAGGCGACACATGCATGAGTCAGGCTGTCGCATAAAAATAAAAACATAAAAATAAGCTAATACTAACCATTTTTTCAGTAGGAGGCACACTATCAGGCTTAGGAGTCCCAACACTAGCAGGCTTTGGAGTCCCAACACTATCAGGCTTTGAAACAAAACCCTCACTTTGTTTCGCTTCAGACGGAGTCCATTCTCCATACAATTCCAATTTGCCCATAAGATCGTCATTTAACTCAACAGTTTGGCGGCTAATCATGAGTCTTATGTTCCAACTTTGAATAGCTGGCCTCAGCCGAATAATTGGAACCCGCTCACACTTGGTAGCATCTAAATACAGAAGCTGTAAACAAAAAACCATGTTTGTTATCTGAAAAACATATATGCTATATATAATTAAAACAGAAAACATAAAAAATAGATTAAAGCACTTACAATTAGAAAACACAATGGGCCGTTGTAATAGCCATTCAAAGTCGTCGGTAGTTTACTTGTTTCAAGAAACTGTGAATGTACCCACACCAATCAATGTTCTTAACATCTGTATCTTCACGAATTCGGCGAACAGCAATCAAACTTGGGTAAGCATTCATTGTTTCACCTTTCCCAAAAACCAACGCAAAAAGCTCAAGAAAGTTGACTTTAAATATAAAGTCAATTTTATCCGCTTCAATCACCTTCAACGCGATATCAGCTGGACCGACTTTTCTCAACTTCATTGGCTCAAACTGTCTAATCCATGTCCTAACAAACTCATCATCCATCTCTCTTTCAAGTAAATCATAAATGCTAGTACCACCAAGAGGAAGTCCTAGAATATCTTTTACTGTCTGAGGTGTGACATGAATATTACCATTTGTAAGCTCCAGATTGTAGGTTTCTGGTTTAAACTTCTTAACCACATACCTAGCCAAAATACTAGGTAATTTATCTATCTTGCGAATACACAATGCACCAAGACCAATCTCCTCCATGAATTCTTCTATACCCGCCACATTAGCATCACGGACACAGTCAAAAAAGGAAGAAGGTACATTCCTCCAAAATAGAGGCAATGTACTATCACCCTCCTCCCCCTCCTTTATCTTCTTGAAGGCTTTTCATCATCCTCCTCCTTTTTAACAGCCTTACGCTTCTTAGAAGGCCTGAACTCTTTTTTAACCTCCTTTTTCACTTTCTGTTTAACCATCTGGTTTTTAGGAGGCTTGACCTCCTTTTTCACTTCCTATTTTACCATTTGTTTTTTAGGAGGCTTGACCTCCTTTTGCACTTCCTTTTTAACCTCCTGTTTCTTAGAAGGGTTTGTTTTAACCTTTTCTGTTAGCTCCTTCTTAAGATCTAACGTAGGATGAAAATTAGATCTTGACCTCTTGCCAGTCCTTTTAGTAATAATAATCTCCTCCTCACTTGTCTCCTCATCAACCTGAATCCCACTCCCATCATCCGACCCCTGTTGACTGTCCACTTTCTCATCATCACTCTCACTCACACCATCACCCCCACCCTCACCATCACCATCACCCCCACCCTCACCATCACTCTCACTCTCACCATCACCATCACCCCCACCCTCACCATCACCCCCACCATCACCATCACCCCCACCATCACCATCACCCCCACCATCGCCATCACTCTGACTCTCACTCTCAGTCTCACTGCCACCATCACCCTCACCATCACCATCATCCCCACCCTCACCATCATCCCCACCCTCACCATTATCCCCACCCTCACCATCATCCCCACCCTCACTCCCACTCCCACTCCCACTACCACTCCCACTCCCACTCTCAGTCTCAGTCTCACTCTCACTGCCACAGCCACTACCACTTTCTTTAAGACCGATCATAGCCTACACAACATCCACACCAGCTTCTTTTACCTGCGCAACATCCACGCCAGGTTCTTTTACATGCGCAACATCCACACCAGCTTCTTTTACATGCGCAAGATCCACATCAGCTTCTTTTACATGCGCAACATCCACACCAGCTTCTTTTACATGCGCAACATCCACACCAGCTTCTTTTACCTGCACAACATCCACATCAGCCTGAGAATCCACATAAAACTCAAAAGATCATATAAACTTGACGTCACTATGTCAAGTGACACATGCATGAGTCAACTGACTCATGCATATGTCACTTGACTCATGCATGAGTCAGGCTCAGAATATATGTATGAATCAGGCTCAGATAACTGTTAAAAACACTATTAAACTTTTACCTGCGCAACTTCCACTTTTAGACGTTTATTTGTAACACTTGAAGGTTTGCGTTTGGCGATCTCGAATTTAGGTGGAGGATTACGTTTTGGAGGTGAACGACGTTTTCTTTTGTCCTTTTCTGTTAGCTCTGCAACAAACAGATATGAATAAAATTGAGTAAGCTTAACATTACGGGTCGTCGCTAACAAACAGATATGAATGAATCATAATCTAACTAATCTACGAGTCGCCACTAACATTAAGAGGCGCCACTAACATTAAGAGGCGCCACTAACTAACAGATATGAATGACTCGCCGCTAACAAACAGATATGAATGAATCATAATCTAACTAATCTACGAGTCGCCACTAACATTACGAGTCGCCACTAACATTAAGAGTCGCCACTAACAAACAGATATGAATGATTCGCCACTAACAAACAGATATGAATGAATCATACTCTAACTAATCTACGAGTCGCCGCTAACAAACAGATATTGAAAATGTAATCGCCACTAACAACATATAACCATAACGAATAACCATAACAACTGATTAATTATAGGGATACCATAACAAATAACTGATTAATAACTGATTAATAATAGGCAGATCAACAAATAAGCATAATAAATAATAAATAATAAATAATTAGAAAAATAGGGTTAGGGTTTACTAACCCAACGCATTAATAGCAGCCCGAGCCAGTTATGCACGGATATCCATCGGAATCAATGGCGGAATCAACTAATTAGGGTTATATTAACATCAAAAGTTTCTAATCGGAATCAATGGTGTGTGTGTGTTTTATTGGCGATGATAAATGGATTCTCCGGCGGAATCAATGATGTGTGTGTGTGTGTTTTAATGGAGGATTGTGTGTGTTTTAATGGCGGCGGATTGTGTGTGTTTTTTTTCCGGAGATTGTGTGTGTTTTAATGGAGGATGAGTTTTAATGGCGGCGATTGTGTGTGTGTGTTAATGGAGGATGCGAGTGTGAGAAAATGAAACGGTTAGAATATAAAACCGTTATTAATAGGGATTGAGTGGGTTTTTTTTAATTTGAGCCATTAGATGATAAATGGATTAGATGGTGGGGATTAGTCCACGAGGACTTTGCAAAAAATAGGGACTTCATAGAACTTTTGTGCTTGGATCGCATCTTGAATGTTCCTAGAACTCCCGATATGATCAAAACAATTGACTCAAAAGTCTGCCCAGTTTTTAAAAACGGGTTTAACAAAATCAACCACATTAATTAACCCTAATTCCTCTAATTACAAGCCCTAATTCATGTAATCATCCTAATATGATTATTACAACATTAATTCACTGTTTTAAAATTAAACCTAACCTAAATCCATCATAAGATGACCAATTAAACATAAAAACAATTTAATTAAAAAGGTTTAAGAAGGTTTTTACCTTTAATTCAATGGAAGATGAAAAACTATGAAAACCCCTAAAAAAAACTCTTCTAGCCGTCGCCTATGAAGTTCCAGGAGAGAAAAATATGGTTTTTGATTTATTAGAAAACCTTATATAGTGTGTTCACAAATCCTAGTCCAAGTAGAAGCCCACTTTCCATTTTTTTCCTCTTCCTTTTCTTTTGATTCGTCCAAACCGACCCATATGCCCCTAATTTCGTTTTTTTATATTTTATTATTAATATATGTAATAATAACATTACCTTAATTTTCCTTAATTTATTTCAGCTCCAAAAGCCTCCAAAACCTCAAAACCGTAAAACTAGTCAGTTTTTACGCGTTTTACCGTAAAAGACGTAAAATATACACTTTTATAAAAAATCTCAATTTTTGAAATAAACTTTATAACTAAGTCCTAAATGACTTAAAATCATCCCGAAAAATATCCATATGACTAATTACCTCATCCGAGACCTCTAAATGCTAAACCGTAAATTGTAAAAAAAATACTATTACTATAATACTTATACGTATACGTAAACACCAAAATATCACCATTTTAATTTCATAGTCACCACTTGTGAGCTCATGAACATGAAATAACCGTTCCTCGATTTACTTATGAGTACTTCTATACTCATAAACGATAACCACACCAACCTCAATCACACAAAATAAACATGTAATCACACAATCAAGTAAGCACACATAAAATAACCTAAAAGTAAGACCAAGTGACAAATCCAAAACCTAGGGTTCTCACAGTGGACTTATGCAAAGTTTAGAGGTCTTGGTTTTGAACAATTGGAGTGTTTAGCTTATCCTATTTGGGATTCTTTGTGTAAGGATAGAACTTTTGAGCTACTATCAAAGGAAAGACAAGAGGAAATGGAGGAACAAATGAGGATTAAGAAGGCATCTATAGTTCCTAGGCCAGTGAAGAAGGGACTGCCAATTGAGTTTCCAAAGCTTGATCCATTAAATCCAATTGAGGCTGTTTTAAGAAAGAGTATGAAGTTGTCACCATTAGAGGCTTCAAATTTGGTAGAAGTATTGCCTCTTGACTTTAGGAACCCCATAATTCAATATGAAGAAGATGCAAGTGGTTTTTGGAAGATCACCAGGACTGGTGATAAGGTACACTTTCACTTCTTTCATGTCCATGTTTGCTAGTTTTGATAGAGAAGACTCAGTAGACTTATGGTCGTTGATGAAGGCCAAGTATGAGACTGAAGAACCTACTTCAGTTAATGGAATAAAGATTTGGTCCACATTCAAGAGAATGATTGAGCCAAATGAAGCTGATCCAATTTGGTTGGATCTGGATGCTATTAGTGGGATGACATGTCGTATCTACTCAGCTGCTGGTGTATATCATCTTAGTACATTCAAATTTTCAAAATATCTTTTGGTTGATGCTGAATATCCTATGTCACAAGATGTTTTGAAGTTAATGATATCTACACCATTGGAGGTTGATTATAGCAGTGATGTTAGTAAGAATTTGGTTAGATTTATTTATTCCCTTATTAAGAAAGAAGATTAGTTTGTAAGAATCCTCCTTGTATTTTGTTTTTATTACAAAACTTGATTATTAGAGTATATATCAAGTTTAGGGGAGGATTGTTGGGAATAAAAATAGCTAAGTTACTGGGATGCTGACAAGAAGAACTTAGACGCTGACAAGAGCTAATAAGGCGTTGACAGCTGGACACTGAAAAGAGATATTGAAGCGCTGACAAGAAGAAGTTCAACCACTGATAGAATACTTAGTCTACAAGTTTTGTACTTCTAGTAAAGATATGTTTGACATTGTATTTTCTATGTTTATCTTTACCTAAAATAGTTGATATGTAGACTCTTGTACAAGGTTCCTTATTCTATAAAAGGAGGCCTTTAGGTTTTAGTTAATATATGTGTGTTTTCCACTTTCATTGTACGCAAGTTTTGATAATCAATCAAAGTGAAAGTTTGGATTATTATGTTTTGTGTGTTCTTGTTCTAAATGTTAAATTCCGCATAGCACTTAGATTGTTTCATAAAACAAAGTTTCTCTAAGTGTTAATCTTGATTCAATCTCGTTAACACAAATCTAATCGATCTAAGTTTGGGATCCACAAAAGCATGCCATACTTCAAGGCTCAAATTAACTTATGTAATTCTAAATTATTGTGGTTTTGTTTGCTAATGATGAAAGAATTAAAGCATTATATTTGATGACCGTGTTGTTAGGAAACGCGCGTTGGTAAAGGACAGGAAAGTAGAATGAAAAAAGGTAAGGGGTACGATTTTCAGTTCATGTTAAATTCTGTATACCAAGTAAATAAGTCCGTGTACATGTCATTGCCCTAACAAAAAAAGTGAATGAGTTAAGTTATTTTACAACCTTGTTTTTACTTACAATCAAGGGGACTAATCCAAGCCATCTTTATTTCTAATAAAAGAAAATGTTTTTGAATGACAAAAACCTCTTTTCTGGCGTCATAATCTTACGTGATATTTCATATCCATCATTTTAGGCTTACTAACTTCTATGATAACAACTGCTATTCTCCTCCTATTAGATCGACTCCATAATTAACTATCACTAGATTCAATTATGATCAAACAACATTCTTCCTCAATTAAGGTAAATAATTTATTCGTAATACTTTTTTTATACACGATTCATATTACTGGTGTTCTATCATGGTGATTCATATTAGCGGTTTTCCTATGATTCATTTTAGGGGGTTTATTTATTTGATTCGTCTTAATTATTATGATCGTGTGATTTTAATTTTTCTTTTTGTAGGGTTTGATCATGATGCTTCATATTAGGGGTTTTTGTTAATTTCAATCTTCATGTTATTACGTTAGTAGCTGGATACTAGCTTCAAATTGTCCCACCTTAGAAACTTTATAAATCACTACATTAGAATCTTTATAAATCAAATGATATTCTACTCGCATGATAGGTTTGTACTTTGTAGTTAGAGGCGGTGATATACGTGGGTCGGATAATATATAAGGTTCAATGGGCCTTTTTATGATACTGTTGGAAATGGGTTAGTTCGGGTTCTCGCTACTTTTAGTTCCACTTTTAGCTGTAATTTTTTGCTTCAGCCATCAACTATTTGATATGAAACACAACATAAAGCGACCACTTATAAGCATATGGGGTGAAATGACTATATCTAAATAGTTAATAGCTATGCTCGAAGATGTTTACTCTGTTATATTTTTAGGATAGTCTCCATAATACAATGTAATTTGCAGTTAAGTTAGGGATTGTGCACACTTGACTGTCTGAAAATTTTGTCAAAGAGAGACAGATACACATAGCAGGAAGATGCCATTTCCTTCAAATACTAGGTATGATTATGTAGTCCAATGAATTTAAAAGAGGTGGAAATGTAGGTGGGTCGAAAATGGGTGAAAATGGGTAGTTTTTAAAACCGGTCAAAAGAGGGCGAGTATGGTTGCCATGACAAACTGTCTTATGAAGAGAATTTTGTTTCAGTCAACAAATTATCGAGGTTACATACCTTGGATGATTGGAGTAGCACTTTGTGCCACTTCTAACCCGCACAACCAGTTTCTTTATGACGAATGTTTCAACTTTTTTAATACTGCATAATTTCTTATAAAGCGATTCTAAAGTATGTTTCCTCTCAATCCTAGGCAATGTTGGATTGCGAATGCGTTTTTAGTTTCTATGAATAGAAATTCTTTTTAATGGAGGTAGGTATTTTGGAAAAGCTAATGACAATAGCTTTTGAACAGTTTCTAACATCCAAGTATATTATCCGTAAATTAAAGAATAGTAAGCTCAGCACTGCCACAAATTATTTAGTGTGAACATTATACTACGCAGTTAATATGGATGTAATTAGTAAATACGGTAGGTGTTTTGAGTCCCATACAGTGCTTTATTTATAGGAGATTCAAGCATTAAATGCACCATTAGACGGTGTACCGGTAAACGAAAATCTGGTACTTTCCATTACAACATACATATTGATGTCACGTTTCACTTATTGGTTGCAAATGGTTTAACATTTGACAAGATTGTATGCAGGTGTATCGTCGTCTTCTCTTCACCTAAATGATTGCGATAATGTATGTGAACTTTGTCAAATTGAGATTTATGAAGCAGCTTGAGAGTCGTTGGTTTTACGTTACGCATTACTCATAAGGATTGTTTTATTCTCTTATTTTTTTGATTGGATTTCGCTTTTAGAATAATATAACTATAGAATTCTTTTGTTTATATCAGTAGCATAGTTTTGAAAAGTTGATAAATTATCTTTACACATTATTCTGGTTCCATGATACAATAAGGAAAATTAATTTGAAGGCTTAGACATTTATAAAGAATTAAGAAAGTGATAATGACTTTGAAGGCTTAGTCATACTCAATTCAACTGTTGGTCTTAATTTAAACTATAATTTGTATACAAAAGAGATTAACCACTATAGAAGGAGGGTGTTTAGGTGTGTAATGGGTTATTGAATTTTCAAATAAGTATCCTTTCAAGGTGTTTGACTAATCTTATTTTGAAAGGCTCACGGATTTTCTAGAGATGAATAAGCTAATAAGCATAATCCTTTGGATTGAGACTATGTAAATACACATAAGCTTTTAGGCATGAGCTGACAAAACACCCCTGCAAGTAGCTTAAATGATTAATGAACCCTGTTTAGTTGGTAATTCTAATTACAAATCTCACTTCTTTGGCTGTTAGAAATTGATATGTAAATTTCATTTTGATATTAATTTGAATGCAACTGAAATAAGTAAATCTCACTTCTTTGGTTATTAGAAATTGATATGAAAATTTCATTTCGGGTTATTAATTTAAATGCAACTGGTTTGTGCAGCAATAGGCAACTTTTTTTGGAGCACCAACTTCTGAAATTTGTTAGACCACGGACTTCTGAATGTTAGTTTCTATTCCCTCTTGCAACGTTACACAGGTCGAGATAAAGTTATGTAGCATGTGGGTTACGCATAGCAATTTTTACACGGTAACTTATGAACGGATCAATACAGGTAATTCCTTAAGTCGGTCAAATGCGCATAATGAAATAGTTTGTTTAAAAGGATGTCCGGCAAACATTTCAATCTGTAGTTTTTTAATTTGTTTTAATCACATTGAACACCCTTTTTTTTATCAAAGTTTTGACAAAAATCCCCTTTCGGGTCGGACCAAACCCAAGTCCACAACCCAAAACTGTTCAACTTGTACCTGGTAATATACGAGGTGGCTTATTAAACTTGGCCGGCGACACATATCCTTCTCGAAATTTATGATATATGGAAGGCTCATACTTGTCTTATCACATCTGTAAATGGAAAAAAGGCCTCTAACGGAAGAGGTCTGTACATAATTCTTGACCAATGTAAAGTTGGTGAAACGCTAACTTCAAGTTCATTTTTTTAGTTTCTTTGATTTAACCTTCAGCTTCTTTAATACTCGGCGTTATCCTATACTACATTACTTTTATATCACTCAAACTCTTGGTGGTTAAGTTCTTAACTGTCCTTTTATTTTAAAACCATATTTTAAATAGTTAACTAATGGTGAAAAAATGTATCGCACAAGTGAAATGAAGCAGATCTGCTTTGAAGGACATGAGATTCAACCTTCATTAGCTACTTAAAGATGGACATGTCTATACTGTCCAGGTGTTGCGTGGTGACTAAGTAGAGAAAATCTAGGTGGTGCCCGAGCCAAATAAGGTAAGTTACTTATCCACATTTACTTTAGGCCTACATTTACTAATGTACCATTTTATGAAATGTAGCAGAGCATGTCCACTGAGAGTTAGCTCTTTTTCATGCAGGATTATAGCTGCTTCTTACTTAAGCATGAGAAGGCATTATTATCCTTAGCAAATATGGGGTATGGTATAGAAGAAGCTTCCGCACCAACTGACAGATGTGTATGGAAGCGTCTACAAAACACTGTCTAGAAATCATGTTTTAAGATTAAACTCTCTTACTCAGGCCCATTGGAATATGTCTCACCACTATGATCTGGCATGTAGCATCTTCTTTCGAGTTACCCTTTTCAATTCGTATAAAGTACATTTAGTTAAAGCACATTAATTGTGCAAATTTACGCAACTTCTTTCCTATGCACACAATTATTTAAATTTAATCACGATGATCCATTGAATGATTATACAGATTGTTAATATACCATATTTTGAATGCTGCCCGCGAAACCCGCGGGTCTATAGTCTAGTTTATTATATAAGATTAAATCCTATGAAAAAACACAGAGGGGCCATTTTTTCCAAATATAAAAAAGAGGCAAAAAAAATCGGCGGAGGGACTAAAATTGAAAATTTCGCGATGGGCTGTCTTACGGATTTTTTTTTCCATGTTATGTCAATGATGGGCTGTCTCACGGATTTCAGGGACGAGTGTTCGCTGGTTGCCGGGTGGCGTCGAATGGCAGTGGTTAACAAGCTAATCGAGATTGGATAAACCATTTAATGGTTAAAAAGGAAAACTAAGAAAGAAAGAAGCATGCCATACTTCAAGGCTCAATTTAACTTATGTAATTCTAAATTATTGTGGTTTCGTTTGCTAATGATGAAAGAATAGAAGCATTATATTTGATGACCGTGTTCTGAGGAAACACGCGTTGGTAAAGGACAGGAAAGTGGAATGAACAAAGGTAAGGGGTACGATTGTCATTTCATGTTAAATTTTGTATACCAAGTAAATAGGTCCGTATACATGTAACTGCCCTAACAAAAAAAATGAATGAGATGAGTTATTTTACAACCTTGTTTTTACTTACAATCAAGGGGACTAATCCAAGCCATTCATTATATAAGATTAAATCCTATGAAAAAAAAGACGGAGGGGCCATTTTTGCAAAAATATCAAAACGATGCAAAAAATCGGCGGAGGGACTAAAATTGAAAATTTCGCGAACTGATTTTTATCAATTGTGATATTTCACTAGTAATAAAAATAACGAAATATCATCGTTGATAAATTATTTTATCACCATTGATAAATTATTTTATAACCTTGATAAGTAATTTATCACTAGTAATATTTCATTATTTTTTCACTAGTGAAATATCCTAGTTGATAAATCAGTTCAGAAGATTTTCAACTTTAGTCCCTCCGCCCAATTTTTTAAACTTTTGGATTTTATTGTCAAAATTAGTCCCTCCGTGTGTTTTCTTAGATCTTAGGTTAATCTCAACCTTTCGATCAAACGAAAATGAATGGTGGGGATTTGTCCCCCTGTTTGTGAGAAAAACAAATTTGCAAGCAACTAAAAAACTACATTTTATAAAGATTTATAAAACGTGAAAAGTTTATTTTTGTCAAAATATTCAAATGTTGTAAAAAACAGTGGAGGGACTAAAGTTGTAAATATAACTAAATAGTGAACTAGGGATAAAAATATCAGCACAACTAGGTTATATTTATAACTTTAGTCCTTAAATCATATTTGACAAGAATGGTCCTTCTATATTCTTTTAATATCTAAGATAATCCCCACATTAAAAAAAACCTAAATAAATAGTGTATTTGTCCGTGAGAAAGCTGTTTGTTTATTAAGAGACTCTGAATTTGAATCTGATTCGCACATCTGAATCTGAATATTCGGTAGAAAATTCTGAATCTGATTTTCATCTGAATCTAAATAAGTGGTTGAGAAATCTGAATCTAAATCAAATATAGTTTTTGCAATTTAAATATTATACGAGTGCATTCACAAAAAAATAAACTTTACTAGATATAAAATAACAAAATTTATAACAAAATCGATTTATAGCTAATAGTCTTTTAACAAAACATGCAATCTCATATTTATTTGACTAAAATAAATGTGTCGGAGTTTAAATCTAAATTTTAAACGATAAACGGATTGATCACGTTAGAGTTAAGATACATGAGTCTGAAACCAAACCCTTTAACTTGAACAAAATATGAATCGTCACAAATCATTTTATAAATTCTTTATCTAACAAAACACATGCAACAATTCTAAAAAAATGAAATAAGAAAACGATGAAAAATAATACAAAAGTAGAAAAAATATAACAAAATAAAAAATAAATAAAAACAAATAGGTAACAAAAATTAAGAACAACAAAATAACAATAAGAGGCGTTAAGACAGCTCCTCTACATCTAGTTCAATCAGACGTTTATGCCTCTTAGTGTCTCTTATTTATTAAAAAAAAAAACAAACACTTGTAATACTGGTTGCCTCTTACTCACTCTGAATGAAAGAAAAAACAAACCGTCTTAATGATCCAAATATCTGACTACATATTAGTGAGTCAGATTAAGATGTTGTTAAGAGGTATTTCTGAAAAAAACAAACACCACCTAACACCAATCAATCCATCCTATGCCAACATACATTTTCCTATAAATAAATCCCCAAAACACAGATTTTCCGAAATTAACTCCCATAATAAGCCCTAAGTTCCAAAACAATGAGACCGCGGCCGATATCAAACAGACAAAGATCAATTCGTGGGTACGTTCCCCGCAAAAAGGACCCCAAGATAATAGTTATCGAAGGAGGCCTGCCTAAATCAACTGAACACAGTGAGTTTTTTTTCTTCTTATATTTGTGTGTTTGGTTGTTTTATGAAAATATTATTATGGTACTCGTGCTTTGATTTTTATTATGTGGTCATATGATGTCTGTTTAAATTTATGATAGTATGAGAGTTCGAAAGATAAATTTGAAATTGTGCGATTAGTTTTATAATTGGTGATATCTTGTCGAGTCTGATTAGTATTTACTACACCCAATCCCGCGAGTGCTCATAGTTGTGTATCTGTGAAACTGCTCCATCCGTCCCTAAACTAGTTTAACTTTGACTTTAAATATTGTTATACCGGCTAAAATCTCCCAAAATGCTGCTGTCACCTGAATTGGACTACGTTTTCTGTTTTATTGACTGAATCATTCTGGCTTTAGCCAATATTTTATGCCTTTGCACTTAGCAAATACAGTTAGTCTCCCGTGCTCACTAATGGTTTTTTTTTTTTGTAGCTTTTGCGACCCCTTTCAAGCCCCTTTTACTTACTGTTGACATGGTGTATATCGAGCTCAATTTCGATGAGATGACAGCCATCAACTCTTGTGTTTTCAATAATTATTGGATCAAATATGGAATGCGTCACCGCTTGAGTATCAAATTCAAAACCAACATCGTTTTAAAGGCTATTGAATTCTGTACCAAACATGAAAAGCTCGCCCATGACGACCACAATTTGAAGGATTTCCATTCTCAGTTTGTGAAAGAGAATCACACCATTCTCATTGATCTTCTTTCTGTAACTCCGGCCTCCTTTCTTTGCTTTTCTTTTCTTTTCTTTTTCTTGTACAAACTGCTGACATTATCAAGGTTTAGCGTAAATATGATACATTCCTCGTGTATTAGTGACACGTGTTCCAAAACTCGACCTAGGCAGCCGATTAGTTGGTGCCTCGACATTTTTCATTTCAAACTTAGGTTTTTCTTTTCTTTTCAGCTTTGCTGGATACCTTTTAGGGTTTAATTTTTATTGCATGTTCATAAGATTCATGAACATGTTCATGCTTTTATTTGCTTCATAATTTTCTGTTTTCGTTTCAGCTTGCTTGCACTATGCAAATCAGAAGCCTCTTAGACGTTACGTCTGAAACTATTGTTGACATGATCGATGGGAAGACTGCTGAAGAGATTCACGAGATGTTCACCCTCAAAGAAGATTTCACTTTTAAAGAGATGGAGGAGGTGCTTCAATATGACGAATGGTGTTTTAAGGGAATCATGTAAGGCCTCAAGTGTTTATGTCCCAAACAGCAGCATTAACATTATTTCATTCACTATATATGGCCAACTCAAATAGCCAGTCGACTTAACTATTACCTTTTGATAATGTGATGTTCACGGGTCAATAACCAGATAATCATATAGCCAAGATATTCGATCTAACAACAGCATTTTTATTACTAGTCCATTAGACCATTTTAGCAAACTAAGCCCACTACACCATGAAGCAAATAATACTAATTGGGAATTATAATTCAGTTGCTCATTTGATGAATTGATAAAACCACTGTTAATTTGTTTTGCAGGGAATTGCGATTGTTGAAGGATAAGGCGGAAAATTCGTTTAATTTGAAATGCGTGCGTGGTAAGTTTTCTTATTATTTTCTATTTATCAAACGACTAACTTGAAACTGTTACGGTTTCTAGTGATTTTGATTAGGGATAATTATGTAAAAAAATGTATCTAAACTGTCACTTTTTTCGAAGCCCAACTATTTACCCAAACTTTTGAATTTCGACCTTTGTGTGTAATTTGAGACCATTTTAAGCTTACATTTTCTAACCAACCTATTAACGGCCAAGGGCTCCAGTTAGTCAATGGATTTCCATTGAGAGTCTGCAAAGTGGGTGCAAAAAATAATGGTGGGTCAAATGTGCTATGTGCTTTCTGTCAGTGGTTCTGTCTGTCTGCAAGTTAGAGTTAAGGTTGCATAATATTGTATTGCCTGAAATGTGTGAAGTTCGTTCGGTTGTGCTAGTTTTGTTTTGCAAGTGTATAAGTCTTGCTTTTTAGTTTGCTTCTTTTGTTTTTTCTTCCGGGTCCTTTCCTCTATTAATTTCTTGTTTAATCGAGCCATGATGCCTAGTATTGTAATTTCTTCTCCCTCTTTGAGGGGTTCTATTCATATTATCGCCTTTCTCAAAAATTTAACGGCCAAGGGTGAAAATGTAAAATGGTCATTCCATATTATCAAAAATACATACAAAAGTCGAAGATCAAATGTTTAGATATACTTTATCAGAGAAAAAGAGAGTTTTACACTAACACTCGAAAGTGTTTTTTAACAAGATACTTTTTTTTTATGGTTTTTAATGTTGATTTAACTGCTGTACTTTTATATATGCATTTTTGTAGCTCAATCAACAAGGTTTGTACTTTTATGTTGATCTTGTTTAACAAATTACCATCGTGAAAATGTGCTCACTGAAAGTGTTAGGTGTTAATCAAAGTTACATCGATCAACGAAGTTTGTACTTTTATGTTGATCTTGTTTAACAAATTACCATCGTGAAAATGTGCTCACTGAAAGTGTTAGGTGTTAATCAAAGTTACATCGATCAACGAAGTTTGTACTTTTATGTTGATCTTGTTTAACAAATTACCATCGTGAAAATGTGCTCACTGAAAGTGTTAGGTGTTAATCAAAGTTACATCGATCAACGAAGTTTGTACTTTTATGTTGATCTTGTTTAACAAATTACCATCGTGAAAATGTGCTCACTGAAAGTGTTAGGCGTTAATCAAAGTTACATCGATCAACAAAGTTTGTACTTTTATGTTGATCTTGTTTAACAAATTACCATCGTGAAAATGTGCTCACTGAAAGTGTTAGGCGTTAATCAAAGTTACATCGATCAACAAAGTTTGTACTTTTATGTTGATCTTGTTTAACAAATTACCATCGTGAAAATGTGCTCACTGAAAGTGTTAGGTGTTAATCAAAGTTACATCGATCAACGAAGTTTGTACTTTTATGTTGATCTTGTTTAACAAATTACCATCGTGAAAATGTGCTCACTGAAAGTGTTAGGTGTTAATCAAAGTTACATCGATCAACGAAGTTTGTACTTTTATGTTGATCTTGTTTAACAAATTACCATCGTGAAAATGTGCTCACTGAAAGTGTTAGGTGTTAATCAAAGTTATATCGATCAACGAAGTTTGTACTTTTATGTTGATCTTGTTTAACAAATTACCATCGTGAAAATGTGCTCACTGAAAGTGTTAGGTGTTAATCAAAGTTACATCGATCAACGAAGTTTGTACTTTTATGTTGATCTTGTTTAACAAATTACCATCGTGAAAATGTGCTCACTGAAAGTGTTAGGTGTTAATCAAAGTTACATCGATCAACGAAGTTTGTACTTTTATGTTGATCTTGTTTAACAAATTACCATCGTGAAAATGTGCTCACTGAAAGTGTTAGGTGTTAATCAAAGTTACATCGATCAACGAAGTTTGTACTTTTATGTTGATCTTGTTTAACAAATTACCATCGTGAAAATGTGCTCACTGAAAGTGTTAGGTGTTAATCAAAGTTACATCGATCAACAAAGTTTGTACTTTTATGTTGATCTTGTTTAACAAATTACCATCGTGAAAATGTGCTCACTGAAAGTGTTAGGTGTTAATCAAAGTTACATCGATCAACGAAGTTTGTACTTTTATGTTGATCTTGTTTAACAAATTACCATCGTGAAAATGTGCTCACTGAAAGTGTTAGGTGTTAATCAAAGTTACATCGATCAACGAAGTTTGTACTTTTATGTTGATCTTGTTTAACAAATTACCATCGTGAAAATGTGCTCACTGAAAGTGTTAGGTGTTAATCAAAGTTACATCGATCAACGAAGTTTGTACTTTTATGTTGATCTTGTTTAACAAATTACCATCGTGAAAATGTGCTCACTGAAAGTGTTAGGCGTTAATCAAAGTTACATCGATCAACGAAGTTTGTACTTTTATGTTGATCTTGTTTAACAAATTACCATCGTGAAAATGTGCTCACTGAAAGTGTTAGGTGTTAATCAAAGTTACATCGATCAACAAAGTTTGTACTTTTATGTTGATCTTGTTTAACAAATTACCATCGTGAAAATGTGCTCACTGAAAGTGTTAGGTGTTAATCAAAGTTACATCGATCAACGAAGTTTGTACTTTTATGTTGATCTTGTTTAACAAATTACCATCGTGAAAATGTGCTCACTGAAAGTGTTAGGCATTAATCAAAGTTACATCGATCAACAAAGTTTGTACTTTTATGTTGATCTTGTTTAACAAATTACCATCGTGAAAATGTGCTCACTGAAAGTGTTAGGTGTTAATCAAAGTTACATCGATCAACGAAGTTTGTACTTTTATGTTGATCTTGTTTAACAAATTACCATCGTGAAAATGTGCTCACTGAAAGTGTTAGGTGTTAATCAAAGTTACATCGATCAACAAAGTTTGTACTTTTATGTTGATCTTGTTTAACAAATTACCATCGTGAAAATGTGCTCACTGAAAGTGTTAGGTGTTAATCAAAGTTACATCGATCAACGAAGTTTGTACTTTTATGTTGATCTTGTTTAACAAATTACCATCGTGAAAATGTGCTCACTGAAAGTGTTAGGCATTAATCAAAGTTACATCGATCAACAAAGTTTGTACTTTTATGTTGATCTTGTTTAACAAATTACCATCGTGAAAATGTGCTCACTGAAAGTATTAGCCTATGAAGAAAAGTATTAGCCGCTGAGTATTCATCTCTAACCTATGAAGAAAAGTATTAGCCGCTGAGTATTCATCTCTCTTAATGGTTTATCTTAATTTTGGTTGACAGTTATATAAACTCTAATTGTTCTGTTTCATTTGTTAATAAATTGATTGTAGAAAAACTTGGGTAATAGCAGCTGCCAATATACGATATATGTGAGTATTCTATCAGTTTTGTTTGTTTTATCTACAATATTATTTTGACTTAAGTATAAACCCTCATTGTATCTCCCTTTGTAGGAAAAGACTGCTTATAGCTGCGGAAAGAAGAGAAAGAAGCAGAATTTCTGAACGGTGTTCATACCTAACCGATGAAGAAAAGTGAGTGTATTTAGAACTCTACTAATTTTTATTGATCTTTTCTCCGGGTTAGCAATTGATGTTTGATTTCGTAACGAATTAATGATTGTAGGAGAATGATGAGGGAAGATCCTATTTGCGAAGAAGTAGCACATGGCAGTGATAACGAAGAAGCCGAGACATTTGAGTTGAATGATCTATTTCTATCTGATTAAGAAAAATGAGCTTTTTAGTTACGTGTGCTGTTCTGATTATCATGATGGCAGAGGCGCTCTCTGCGGGATCACATAATAACACATCGTTCTACAGTTTATCGACATGACTGAATGCTTTTATGAAAGTAGGAAACCTTATCAACTATAAGAATGAAATATAAAGCTTGTGTTTTAAAAGGATGCAAATGGGTTTGCATCTTAATTGAATCAGACCAAACAAACGGCGTTTGGCCTAATGGTATGACAGTTAGATTATTAGTTCAGGTTCATCATGGGAATCCGATATTGTACACTCTAGTAAAATAAAGGTCGCTTCATAGCGTACAAACTATACGTACTTTTATTATCTCAGCACCCAGACGTTATTCACGAGTACATCAGATAATACGAGTTTCCTCTAGACAAAACTTGTGTTTAAACAACAATTTACTGAAAAACTGAATCTATGAAACCAGTACATACATGAAAGGACCTTTCGTCGAATTGTAGGTCCTATTTTGATGGGACGCATTACATGAAGACGAGAAATCAAGGATTATGAGATATACAAATGAGATAGTTTAAGAAAGACGGTTCTTGGTCCTGCATCAAACTAGCTGATTCATTAGTGAACCATCTCATCTAACTTTTGTCTGTATCGAGCTAAATTCTGCAATAACAAGAAAAAATCATGTAAGAATTGATTAACCCGTCAACATTCTTTTTGATAATACTATTTATTAGTTTTTTTAAACGCGTTTGGACGCGTTATCTATAAATTCGAACCTTGGTATAAGCATAGACGCTCGCCTCACTCGGTGCTGCTGGACTACCTCTTCTGATATACTTTTCATCTTTGACAATATAAAGCATTGGTATTCCTGTCGATAATTCCAAGCTGATAACCTGAAACAGTGTGCAAGGTTCGATTTTCAAAATCAAGATACCAAAAAGAGAGGGAGAAATCGTTATTTTGGCAAAAATGATAAATAAAAACCAATTTATATCACTCACCTCTTGAGAAGTTAGTTTGTCAAGATACATTATAATGGACCTCAAGGAATTCCCGTGTGCCGCGATCATTACATTCTTTCCCACTTGTAGTTGAGGTTCAACCTGAACAATTTAGGTTTGATTGTCAGATTATTACAACTTTAAACAACAAAACCGCTCTATAAAACTGCTTATCTGATTCTCATTATGCAATATTACTAGATGACTTTCAAATTTATATCAAATCAAAGTTATACTTACATGTTCTTTGAAGTATGCAACGGCCCTTTCAGCACACATTTCCAAACTCTCTCCATTTGGTGGAGGGATATCAAAACTACGACGCCACTCATGGACTTGTTCTTTCAATTCCCGTACTTATCAGCAGTTTCTTGCTTATTTAAACCCTGCAATTCCCCGTACCTGAACACCAATTAAGAATAAGAAAAAGGACTTTAAACACCAGAAACCAATATTTAAGGTACAATACTTACATTCGTTCATTTAGTTGCCAAGCTGTAACTACCGGGATACATTGCTTTTCAGTGTCCTGACTAAAAATTTGACTCCATGATTGAGCTTGTTCACTTTCATTATGCAACACAATAGGCACCTACAAATTGGTCAAAACATAAAAACCGGACAAATGAAAAACAGGCTAATTAGACACAATACTAAAACGGGACAAGGGAAAAAAATGACGTAAAGAAAAGAGATGTGTGCATACCTTTTTACGGCGATGTTGTGTCATGGCAAGCATAGCTGTCATTTGTGCACGAATAAGTGCAGATGTATATATCATGTCAATGGGGATATTGCTTATTCGTTTGTCCGCTTCAACTGCTTCTTCTACTCCTTTTTTTGTTAATGGCACATCAACGCAACCCGTAAACAAGTTCTTTTCATTCCATAAAGACTCGCCATGCCTAATCAATATCAACGCAGCTTCCTCTGAAGTTTAAAAAAAACACATGTTACAAAAGTTTGACTAAGAAGGTTAAAACACAAACAATAATCAGAAGAAGAATTTATGAATACAAACATTAGCAACTGGTTAGTGCGACCTCCGTTCATACTAATTAGAATAAAAAAGCCAAACGCCCCGTTAACTAAAGGATATACCATACTTGTTTTCTTAGGGGAGTCCACTTTGGTGTTTAATGGGGTCGAGACTTGATCTGAAACTGTAGTTGTAGTCTGAAAAGAAGATGCTTGAATAACCAATGCACCCCTCTTTCTACAGTGCTCATTTCGCGAAACTCCAAGATCAATCTTAAAACCTTTTGAGGTCAAACGCAGAGAACTATTTCCAACTTCTAGATTAAGAGCAGATTTGTTGATGTACCCGTGAGACTTGATAGTACCAGTACATCCATTAAATGCTGTTGCAGCCATTCTGAAATTTAAATAGTCCGGCGTATAAACTCTTTAGTTGTCAAGTTAAAATGTTCACTAAAATTGAGATAATATCATGATTGGCTAAGAATAAGATATGCATTATATAACATCTTATTTGCATGTATTAAGCTCATACATGCATTACAACATTCAAGATGCTTATTCAAGCCGCTTATTTCACTCTCAAGTAATTCCAAAAACACTCAAACTGCTTATCAAAATACCATTAAGTAGATAAGCAATTTCTATACCTAATCCGAAACACCATGTAAACTAACCTTAGAAAAGGTTCACTGAGAAGTGAGACTGTTTCGTAAAGTTTAACTAATGTATCATCAAGATACTAGTATTAATGAAAATCATGTGCTCGACCTCAAAACAAACCTTAACTCCAATGTTTAAATTACTTACATACAAGCCATTTTTATGAACATATAAAATTAGCCCAAAAAAAACATACCATACAATTCAAACCAAAAAAAGGAGTTACAATTTTGACCTTTAAAGTCAAACATGCTCCTCTAAATTGACTAAGATTTTCAAACTCATTCAAATTAATATCTAATGTATAAACTAAATATATTACACTCAATACAATAAAAACATTATTAGTCATAAAATTTAATCTAGATACACATAAACATTGCAATTAGTGAATACCAACTTTGACCCTAAAAGTCAACTTAAAAAATCAGCAACAAGAAACCATATATACATCAAATTCTAACAAGTGGGTGTCACTGTAAAGCTTAGCAGAAGGATAGTAGTATGCAGGGGCGGAGCCTAGGCATTAAATCATCAGGTGCACAAAATTTTTTAATACGAGTATTCAAATATCAACACATAATTTTAAGACTAGGTTTATTTTGAAGAAATCGAGATTTTTAACAAATATATATATTCTACAAGACAGAATTCCATCGGGTTCACGTGCACCCTGGGAACCCCTAGGCCCGCGTAGTATACTTAAAGCTTATAAGAGGCTCAAACATCTTATCTTCTACCGAAAAAAGATTGGAAAATTAAGCCAACTAAAAGCCAAAGACGTAAAATTTATATAAAAAACAATATGACAGAAAACAAATAATGAGTTTATACAATGTGGGTCATTGCTAATAAAAAAACATACCTTATTTATATAAGCTTTTTGAGCTTATTTAGCGATTAAACTGAGGAAGCTTATAGGGTTGTTTATAACAAAAAAAGATACAAAGTTGACGGATATGTCAAGTATGGTTGAATGAGATGACAGTGAAGCAAAACATGCATGTGTGTATATTACAGGTGTTTGTTTATAACTTAAGTTCACTGTTAGCTCCCTAGCCAAAGTTGTACAAAACCAAGCTCAGATGGCTTTCCTCAAACAAGCTGAAGAGGTGAAAAACGCAAGTGTGGTATCCTCTGTCTCAATGAAAGTAAAGGAAATAGCTGTGGTAGACTTAGACGCCAAGCTAAAGAAAATAGTTGCGGTGCTAGAGACAGGAGGATCCACCACTAAACTATCCCAATTCACAACCTCCAAAGCAACCAATGAGAACCCTCTAACGGCTGAAGAAATTGAGAAACAGGCCATTGAATTCAAAAGATTAAATGAAAGCAAGAAAGCCAAGGAGCTTAATGAGGCTACTTTGAGAAAAATGACTCCACAAAAAAGGGAGGAGCAAAGACAGAGGTTGAAATAAATGGAAGTCAAACGCATAGAGGCACTAAAAAAGGTAAAAGCTGACTATGATGCATGCGTTAACAACAGGTTTGCACCTGGAAAAATCACCAAGTTCAAGTACACTATTCACAAGTCTACTCATACACCACAAATGATTTTGTGGAGAGATAATCAACAGGCCAATATGGATCTCTTTGAAGAATTTAAGGTAAAGAAACTTGGCTTGTGTGAATGGTTTGAACTTGAGGCTTTAGCTGCTAAGAGGACTGGACAGACAAATTTTACTCTTCTTAAGACCCTCAAAGCTAAGTTTAATTGGGTTAAAGAAACTGCAGCCAAACTCAAGATAGATCCCCCAACACAGCTGTTTGAACGAGATCTTCCAAAGTCTGGAAAGAAAAGAAGAAGGATGACTCAATTCATTAAGGAAACCTTCGTAACTGATGATGTTCAAGTGGATGGAATGCACACGGATTTTGTTTTACCAAATGGGATTGTAGGCCCTATTGATGGTCAGACATATACTGAGCCTAAGAAAGGTATGGCCTTCATGAACAGGGCATGTCAATATGTGTTCCAAAGGGAAGAAGAGTTGGGATTAGCATCAACTATTCAACTTATTTGTCTTAAAAATGCACTTAAAATCAACACAGAGTATTCCAAGGTATTTGCACAAGCTTTGCAGGCCGAATTGGATACCAGGACAGACTTAGCTGAAGCTGAAGAAAGAATCAAGAATGATGATTATTGAAGTGTTTCACAGTTGAACTTTACTTTTATATTTTGTTTCACTTATGTTTTGTACTTGTAACTTCTTTTAAGTCATAATAAAATCATGAGGTATGTTTAATTAGATCTGTTATGAGTAAGAAGAAGTTGTCATCTCACTTACCTTAACTTATGTAGATCTAGCTGTATTTATGTTTAAATAGGGGGAGATTGTTGGGAATCTAAGTTCATTAGATTCCCTGTATCATAGATTTAAACACAAATCAAGTTGTTTGATATTAACTTGCATGTGCCTAGAAGGCAGGAAAGTATCGCAAGACTCACAGAGATCTAAGTCTCTATGAGCAAACTCGAAGGAGTCCATGTCAGAGACATTGCCAAGGAAGTCGAAGATTCCTTGAAGACATACTCATTGGTTGTGATGGATAACAGCCAAGATGTATCAGGGACTCTGAGGGGTTGAGGGTCAACAGGGGTGGCAAGACCCTGTTAACACTTAGTACACTTTGGACATACCTTAGTGTGTACGAGACTATGAAGAAAAGGGAAACTGTGTCAGCTCTGTTTCCCTAAAGCATTGTGGCAGACTACCAAGAATAGAAGAGCATCTTGTGACAGAGGTCTGACAAGTGTCTGTCTAGTGTAGTCACCATCAACCAGTACTTGGAGTCAACCTCGTACCACTATAAATAGGTTATGTAGCCTAGAGTTAATGTTCAACACTTTGACACAATTCACACATTAACTCTTATAACTTGTTGAACCAAACAGCTGCGACTGTGTTCATAAGTTAGGTTTTAGTTTGTCCAAAGTGTGCACAACACATTGTCATCAAACGGTGTTATCCATAACACTTGTAATTCTTTATTATACAATAATAAATATTACGTTTGAAAAGTAATTAAGTGTGTTGATTAGTTTAGTTTATTGTTTCAAGCTTGGATTAGGGACTTTCATCATATTTTACTCCAGACGCTGATAGGACCAATTTGAACGCTGACATGGCAAAATTTACACGCTGACAAGATATAGCCATTACGCTGACAATTAATCTTTGACCGTTGACAACATTGGGTCCTACCCAGTTGTTATTTTTGACGAAACTTTGGGCCGTAATTTTAGCAACTTAGTAACTTCTTATTAATGCAAAGATAAGTTAAATATTTTCAAGATTTACATCATTACTTTTTGAATATCTTTGCCTTTTTTTCAAACAATAGTGTGCTAGTTTCTTTATTATAAATACGACTCATATTGTTTCAACAGGGTAACAACTATTCTTGTCTAGCAAAACTTTCTAACCTTCACCTTCATAATTTGTCACTTACAAGTTTTCATATACATTTCAAATGGGCCCAAAGTTCAAACCAGATAATGTGGAGTTGGAATTCAAGAGTCAGCATAATATGGTGGCGTATTTGGTTGCTGATAATACTCTTCATCCTCAATATACTGAGTTGGTTACATATTTGAATGCTTCTCCTCTAAGGTATGCTCTTACTCACGCTCCACTTGTCCCTATCACACACATCAAGCAGTTTTGGAACACCGTTCGTTCCAAAACAGTTGATGGAGTGATTACATTATATGTTACTGTTCATGGGGCTGAATGGGTGGTTATTGAAGCTTTGTTTTGCCAAGCTTTGCATCTTAATGATGCTGATGGTATAACCACCCTTCCCATAGACGAGCTAGAGTTGGGAATTCGAGGCTTGGGGTATGATTTGCCCCCTATTGGGCACTTAAACCGTTATACCAAACAACAATTTCCTCCAGCCTGGAAGTTCCTCATTCATGTCATCCTTCAATGTTTGAGTCCCAAATGCTCTTCATTTAATGAAATCAACCGATCTATGGGGAGTGCCATTGTTTGTCTTGCAAGAGGGCAAAATTATAATTTTTCAAAAATGATTTTTGATGGCATGTTTCATAACAAGGGTACCAAGACGACTCTTGCGTATCCTAGATTTTTGAAAATGTTTTTTGAAATGCAAGGCTATTGTACCAGGGACCATGATCATTTTTATAAGGTCCCTAAACAAAAGAAAACTATGTTTGGAAACATGAATTCACCACCCTATAGGGATTTGCCTCTTACCCCAGCTATGCATGCTGTCATCTTGGCAGCTGCAAACCCTCCACCACCACCACCACAACCTGCTCAAGACCCTATTCTAGACCAACCACCATCACCCCAACACATGCACCCTTGACCCTCCTTCACCAGGCGCTGACATTCCCAATATCAACGCTGATACCTCCAATCCCAACGCTGACACTACCAATCTTGACGCTGACACCCTTCACCCACAATCCCAAACAGACCTTCATTCATCTTCCTCTGAACCCCATGATTATAGGTTAGAAAAATGCCAAAGGATTGCTGGAGTGTTCTCCTCCAGTGGTCCTAGCCATGTTGCAGAGAGAACCACCACCACAAGTGTGGTTGGTGCCATGGGTGAGGTTGGGACTAGTGGTACTCGCTTAGATGCAGGCCACGTCAGTCCCAACATCTTTAAGTCCACACCCAATCTCAATGAGTCTCTTATGGGAGGGCAACTTCCCATACTAGAGGAGGGCAGTATGGAACCCTTATCAGTAATGGAATTGACGATGGTTTGTATGAGCTTGCAAAAGCAAAATACAAACCTTGTACATGTTGTCAATGCTCAAGGTCGTGAACTTATTTCATTGAGGGAGCGTATAGCTGTTTTGGAGGCTGACAAAGTTCGCACTAGGCAGGAGGATTCTTCCACAGGGGAGGATAAACATGTACATGTCAGTGACAAAGGCTCTCATGAAGGTGCTTCTTTTGGAAATTCATTGGATGTAGCTGAAGCCCTTACTGGTTTGAAAGAGCAAAGAGGTTTTGATGCTTCACTGGTTACTCCTACAAAGTGGACGTTTACAGAGATGATGGAGCAATTCACAAAGTTAAGCGCTGATAAGAACAAACCAAGCGCTGACATTTAGGTTTTGGACGCTGATACAAGTGCAGGTGTAGTTGGTGTATCCCAGTCATCAACCATCATTAAAGATGTGTCTACACAGGTACTATCAACTTCTTTGCCTTCTATTGATGTATTGGATAAAGGTAAAGGTATTATGGTAGAAGCTGAGGTTCCCAAGGATGCAGCCCAGGTGCATTTTGATTCAATTTTAGCTGCACAACTTGAGGAAAAGGAGAAGATGAAGAAGACTGCTATTGAGTCACAAATTGTGACTACTTTTGAAAGTAATAAGGAAGGCAGTGATGGTGAGAGTACGGATTCAAGTGTAATGATACTTGAAGAGAATGAGAGACTAGAATATGGGGAGGAGTTGGGTTTGAAGAAGCTTAGAGAATTGAAGTTGAAGTTTGATTTGAATATACCTAAGATTGCTGAGCTTTTCTTTAAGTATGAATATGAAGTTTTGAGTGATCCAAATGTTTCTATATCTGATAAGATTTGGTGTCTTGAAGGGATATTGAAGTTGCAGGATGATCTTAAGGTATGGGAGAAGAATAAACCTAGCAATATCAAACTAGAATCCAAAACAGTAAGGAGAGAGTTATATTATTTTTTGTTAAGGAATCATCTGACTGGGTGGACTTATGCAAAGTTTAGAGGTCTTGGTTTTGAACAATTGAAGTGTTTGGCTTATCCTATTTGGGATTCTTTGTGTAAGGATAGAACTTTTGAGCTACTCTCAAAGGAAAGACAAGAGGAAATGGAGGAACAAATGAGGATCAAGAAGGCATCTATAGTTCCTAGGCCAGTGAAGAAGGGATTGCCAATTGAGTTTCTAAAGTTTGATCCATTAAATCCAAGTGAGGCTGTTTTAAGAAAGAGTATGAAGCTGTCACCATTGGAGGCTTCAAATTTGGTAGAAGTATTGCCTCTTGACTTTAGGAACCCCATAATTCAATATGAAGAAGATGCAAGTGGTTTTTGGAAGATCACCAGGACTGGTGATAAGGTGCACACTTTCACTTCTTTCATGTCTATGTTTGCTAGTTTTGATAGAGAAGACTCAGTCGACTTATGGTCGTTGATGAAGGCCAAGTATGAGACTGAAGAAACTACTTCAGTTAATGGAATAAAGATTTGGTCCACATTCAAGAGAATGATTGAGCCAAATGAAGCTGATCCAGTTTTTTTGGATCTGGATGCTATTAGTGGGATGACATGGCGTATCTACTCAGCTGCTGGTGTATATCATCTTAGTACATTCAAATTTTCAAAAAATATTTTGGTTGATGCTGAATATCCTATGTCACAAGATGTTTTGAAGTTAATGATATCTACACCATTGGAGGTTGATTATACCAGTGATGTTAGTAAGAATTTGGTTAGATTTATTTATTCCCTTATTAAGAAAGAAGATTAGTTTGTAAGAATCCTCCTTGTATTTTGTTTTTATTATGAAACTTGATTATTAGAGTAGATATCAAGTTTAGGGGAGGATTGTTGGGAATAAAAATAGCTAAGTTACTGGGATGCTAACAAGAAGAACTTAGACGCTGACCAGAGATAATAAGGCGCTGACAGCTGGACACTGACAAGAGATATTGAAGCGCTGACAAGAAGAGGTTCGACCACTGATAGTCTACTTAGTCTACAAGTTTTGTACTTCTAGTAAAGATATGTTTGACATTGTATTTTCTATGTTTATCTTTACCTAAAATAGTTGATATGTAGACTCTTGTACAAGGTTCTTTATTCTATAAAAGGAGGCCTTTTGGTTTTAGTTAATATATGTGTGTTTTCCACTTTCATTGTACGCAAGTTTTGATAATCAATCAAAGTGAAAGTTTGGATTATTCTGTTTTGTATGTTCTTGTTCTAAGTGTTAAATTCCGCATAGCACTTAGGTTGTTTCATAAAACAAAGTTTCTCTAAGTGTTAATCTTTATTCAATCTCGTTAACACAAAGCTAATCGATCTAAGTTTGGGATCCACAGAAGCATGCCATACTTCAAGGCTCAAATTAACTTATGTAATTCTAAATTATTGTGGTTTCGTTTGCTAATGATGAAAGAATAGAAGCATTATATTTGATGACCGTGTTGTAGGGAAACGCGCGTTGGTAAAGGACATGAAAGTGGAATGAAAAAAGGTAAGGGGTACGATTGTCATTTCATGTTAAATTCTGTATACCAAGTAAATAAGTCCGTATACATGTCACTGCCCTAACAAAAAAAATGAATGAGTTAAGTTATTTTACAACCTTGTTTTTACTTACAATCAAGGGGACTAATCCAAGCCATCTTTATCTCTAATAAAAGAAAATGTTTTTGAATGACAAAAACCTCTTTTCTGACGTCATAATCTTGCGTTATATTTCATATACGTCATTTTAGGCTTACTAACTTCTATGATAACAACTGCTATTCTCCCCTATTAGATTGGCTCCATAATTAACTATTACTAGATTCAATTATGATCAAACAACATTCTTCCTCAATTAAGGTAAATAATTTATTCGTAATACTTTTTTTATACACGATTCATATTATTGGTGTTTTATTGATAGGTGTGTAAACACCCATCCTTTTACCACTTAATTCTGGCTAAAACAAGACCAAAACACATAATTAATATCATTTGTTTGGAATTATGCGTGGTTTTTGTGTTTATTGTGTTTTCAGAGCTAACCGGATAAATATTAAAGAAAACATGGGATTGCACGGGATTTATCAAGGAAAAAGACTCAAGATAAAGTCTATTGTCCAAGAGATGCAAAAGATTTGAAGTCACTGGGCCTATTCGAAGATTTATTGAAGAAAAGGACTAAAGACGGAAGATTTTCATAAGTCGAAGAAACTCGAGTCTATTTAACGAAGAAATTAAAAGACGAGTTGGATTTAATCGACGACAAATCCCGAATCAGAATCGAAAACGTCAACTTTTCTGAAAAGACGAGAAGACAAAAAGAAAGGGAGAAAGCCCACTCACCAACCAACCACTAGGAGTATAAATAGATACTCCCTACACACAATTAGGGAGTTAGCTTCATTTTTCCTTTTTTCCAGTATCTTAGGTTCGTTCATAACCAACTCCATTAGGGAGTTTGGTGATTTTTCATCTTTTCTTTTTCAATCTTGTAATCCTTAATCATTAACCTTGTTACTCTTCTATTAATCAATCCATTCCATCTTGCTATTCATCTTGTTCTTCATCATTTTTATTGCAAGTTTCTAAGTTTCTTATTTGATTCAAGTTTGATTTCAAAAAGTTGTTGATTTAGTGTTTTTATTGGTGGGATTTGTTTCTTATGGTATTTAGATGATTATTATTTGATTTGGTAAAACCTTTTTGAGTATTAAGCTCGATCTTGGATTAATCCGTGACCACTGTTGAAACGTCTGCTATTGTCACTGTTCTTCAGCCCAGGATTTTCCGAATAGACGAATTTGTGCTCCCCTTATTCGGAATATTAGATATTCCGAATAGGGTTGTTTTGATTTCCTTTATTCGGAATTCTCAAATTATTCCGAGTAGATGTGTTTTTCCGCATAAGGATAACTTTCCGCATAGAGTCAACTTTCCGCATAAGCCTTGTTTTCCGAATAGCATTCTTTTTCCGAATAGTTTACTTTTCCGAATAGAGCATATTTTCCGCATAGCCTGAACTTTCCGCATAGCACTTAGTTTTTCCGCATAAGGTAATTTTTCCGAATAGAGTTTTTCTTTCCGAATAGCAGTCATTTTCCGAATAGGGCATGTTTTCCGAGTAAGTCAATTTTTCCGCATAGATGTCAACTTTCCGAATAGAGCTGTCTTTCCGAATGGCCATACTTTCCGCATAAGACTTACATTCCGCATAGGGTATTTTTCTGTAAGGGTGTTTTTCCAGTATTAATTCAAGTTTTGTTTTTTTTATTTGTTGCTTGTTTTAAGTTTATTTCATTACTATTTTATTCATTTACCTGTTGAGTAGAATAGAAAACCAAATCCACTTTTTGTCACCAAGAACAAATCTTTCCACTTTAAACTGAGATCAATTCGAGAGGATATCGAGAGAAATCTGAACCCCTAACAAAATCCTTGTATCAAATGGCGCCGCTGCCGGCTCCTCTCGTTAAGATCAAAAGTTTTTTGTGAGAACTTGGATTTTGGGATCCGTTCCCCGTGAACGTTACTTTTTCATAAAAAAAAAAAAAAATTTCAAAAACAACTAAAAAATATAAAATTTTCAAAAATCCTAAAAAGTAAAAAACATAAAAACCAAAAATATTTTTGCTTTGTTTTTCTTTGTTTGTTCTTTTGCAGGTGTATGCGCACTCGATCCACGTCTTATCAAGAGCCCGAGCCTCTCGATAACTTAGACATGGCTGGTGTACAAAACAACAATAACATACCACCTCCGAACAACAATAATAACAACAACAACCCACCTTTCAACAACATGAACAATAACAACAACAATGAGCCACTTCCGGATAACCGCCCCATGATTGAATTGCTCCAAGCTCATGTCGATGGCAACACGGATCCAATTGTCATCCCTCCAATTGCCGCCAACAATTTCGAGCTCAAATCAGGCTTTATCCAGATGGTCTCCGCTCAACCATTCTTGGGACGAACCATTGATGATCCACACGACCACATCAAGAGATTTCTTCAACTCACCAACACGGTCAAGTTCAATGGGGTTCCACAAGAAGTTATCAGGTTACAACTTTTTCCCTTTTCTTTAGAGGGACAAGCCCGGCATTGGCTTGCTAAGGAACCGCCACAGAGTATTCTCTCGTGGACGGATTTGGAAACAAAGTTTATCAACTACTTTTTTCCACCCTCTCGTACTACCGCTTTGCGGAATGAGATTATAAACTTTGAACAAAAGTACGATGAGTCATTCAGTGAATCTTGGGATCGTTTTAAAGATCTTTTAAGAAAATGCCCACAACATGGTTTTACCAAAGTACATCAAATTAATACTTTTTACAATGGTTTAAGCATGAGTGACCAAGATTCACTGAATAGTGCCTCAGGGGGTAACCTATTGGCTAAGACTTCCAATGCTGCTTGGGATATCATTGAGAACAAATCTCGTGTGCAAACCAAGAGTGTTAGGACCAATGTTACTAGTGCTAGCACTAATGACAGCGACAAGCGATTAGACAAAATCACTACGCTTCTTGAATCGCTTGTCACCCACACCGTCAGCAACAACAACAGCAACAACGCCAAAAATGCACAAGTGAACGCTGTCAGCCAACCTTGTGAGATATGCGGTGGTCCTCACTCTTACACAACTTGTACCGCCACCCAAGATTACCCTGCTGAGAATGTGAATGCGGCATATGGCACCTATCAACAACCTGCTTATCAAGCAAGACCACAAGGTGACCGTAACTTGCTTAGCTATCGCAGCAACAACTATCTTTCACCACCTGGTTTCCCTCCTGCCAACCCAAACCAACAACAAAACCTTAACCGCCCAAATCAACAACAACAACAACCTCGACAACCATACATCCCACCTCACAAGCAGCAACAACCGCCTCAACGTAACAATCAAGTCTACCAACAACCAGCTTACCAACCACCTGCATACAATGCTCCTCCCAACCAAACCACCACGGCTTTACACCAAGAGGTTGCAACCTACATGAGGACCAATGATGTGATTGTGGGAAATCTCCAAGAGGAAGTGCGCAATTTGAAGGCAGATTTGGTAAAGCAAGGAAATGATTTGAGAGCTGACATGAGAAACACGTTGGATAGTCAGACGAATGACTTGAGGAACATGATGGCTAGTTTCTTCCAAGGTAGTCAACCCTCTTCTTCGGGTACTCTTCCGAGTAACACCGTTGCGAACCCAAGAGGGGAGATGAAAGCAATCACCACTCGAAGTGGTAAAGGTACCAAGGAACCCGAGCTTCCTATACCCCCACCGGTGGTTGTGACTAAGGAGAACGAGTCGCCTGCTCCTATTCCTCCTCCTTCTCCTTCCCAAATTTCTCCACCTCTTCTTTCTACCCCTCCTCCACCCGTGGTTGTGAGTGATCCTATACTCCCAAAGCCTTCTTCTTCTTCCAATATACCTTATCCTTCTAGGTTGAGGAAAGAGAAGCAAAAGAGCAAGGATGATATTCAGGTTTCTAACTTTCTTAAAATGTTTAAACAACTGAATTTCAATATCTCCTTCGCTGAGGCTCTCGCTCACATGCCCAAATATGCCAAAATGTTTAAAGACCTTCTGAGCGACAAGGAAAAGCTCCTCGACATTGCCAACACCCAACTTAATGAGAACTGCTCTACAGTGCTCTTAAGGAAATTGCCAACCAAGCTTGGTGATCCGGGTCGTTTTCTTATCCCTTGCAATTTCCCGGGAGTAGAGAATTGCATGGCCCTAGCCGATCTAGGTGCCAGTATTAATCTCATGCCTCTAAGTGTTTGGAAGCAATTATCTCTCCCAGAGCTAGTCCCCACTAAAATGACTTTGGAATTGGCCAACCGTACGGTTGCTTATCCAGTGGGGATAGCCGAAGATGTCATTGTAGGAGTCGACAAATTCACCTTCCCTGCTGATTTTGTTGTCGTCGACTACGAGATGGACCCTCGTGTACCACTGATTGTTGGTCGTCCATTCCTTAGGACCGGTCGCACTCTTATTGATGTTGAAGCCGGAGAGCTTATCATGAGAGTGGGTGACGACAAAGTAGTCTTCAACATGGGAAAGTTGTCTAAACAGCCTTATTCATATGAGAGCATTAATTGTATTGACGTTCTTGATGAGGCTTGTGAAGAACACTTTAATGATGCTTGCAAAAGTATTCCTATCTCTCTTCCCAATGTTGAGACCGTGTCCTCTATTGATTCATCATTGTCTCTATTTGGAGATAGTGATTTATTCTGGAACAATCTTGAAGATACCATGGGAGATGCGAATTTAGCTACTAATTATTCTCCTATCGATGGGGATGAAGACATGAATTTCTTTGACAATCTTCTCAACGAAGACAATCCTTCGCCTCCATCTCCCACGGTCATTGCTATCGATGCCACGACTTTGCAAACGCCTCCCGTCGAAAATCCTCCGGATTTGGAACTTAAGGAGTTGCCGCCACATCTCGAGTACGTGTTCCTTGACGACAACAAAAAGTCGCCCGTCATTATTGCGAAGGATTTGAAAGATGAAGAGAAGACTCGCCTCGTCGCTGTGTTGAAAGATCATAAGAAGGCTATTGCTTGGAAGATTTCGGATATTCGTGGAATTGATCCTCACTTCTGCACACACAAAATTCTCATGGAGGACGACTTCAAGCCCACTATTCAAAGCCAACGAAGGGTGAATCCAAAAATACATGAAGTCATCAAAACAGAGGTTCTCAAACTTCTTGATGCGGGTATGATTTACCCTATTTCGGATTCACCGTGGGTTAGTCCAATCCATTGTGTGCCCAAGAAGGGCGGAATAACCGTTGTTCCCAATGAACACAACGAGTTGATTCCCACTCGTCTCGTTACTGGGTGGAGAGTTTGTATAGACTACCGCAAACTCAATGATGCCACGAGAAAGGATCATTTCCCTCTACCTTTTATGGACCAAATGCTTGAACGCTTAGCGGGTAATGAATATTACTGCTTTCTTGACGGTTTCTCGGGTTATTTTCAAATACCCATCGATCCCCAAGATCAAGAGAAGACTACATTCACTTGTCCCTATGGCACTTTTGCTTACAAAAGAATGCCTTTTGGCTTATGTAATGCGCCCGGGACTTTCCAAAGGTGTATGTTAGCTATCTTCCATGACATGGTTGAACAAACCATGGAAGTCTTCATGGATGATTTCTCAGTCTTCGGGGATTCTTTCTCTTCTTGCCTTGCCAATTTGGAACGTATGCTAAAGCGGTGCGAAGACACTCGCCTAGTTCTAAATTGGGAAAAATGCCATTTCATGGTAAAAGAAGGCGTCGTGCTTGGACATAAGATCTCGAAAGCCGGTCTTGAAGTAGACCGTGCTAAAGTCGATGTTATCGCTAAGTTGCCTCCACCTTCAACTGTGAAGGGTGTGAGAAGTTTCTTGGGTCATGCGGGCTTCTATCGTCGATTCATTAAAGATTTTTCTCAAATCGCTCGCCCGATGACCCACCTCTCGGAAAAAGATACTCCTTTTATCTTCTCCAAAGAGTGCCTTGAAGCCTTCAACTCGCTTAAGGATAAGCTTACCAAGGCACCCGTCTTGGTTACCCCTAATTGGGAGCTGCCTTTTGAGTTGATGTGCGATGCTAGTGATTTTGCTATTGGAGCGGTTCTTGGACAAAGAGTGAACAAACACTTCCAACCGATCCATTACGCTAGTAAGACAATGACAGGGGCACAATTGCATTATACGACAACCGAAAAAGAGCTTTTAGCTGTTGTCTATGCTTTTGAAAAATTTCTCCCCAATCTTGTCCTTTCCACCACCATCGTGTATACCGATCATTCCGCGCTGAAGTACTTGTTGACAAAGCAAGATTCCAAACCAAGACTTCTTCGCTGGGTTTTGCTACTCCAGGAATTTAAAATCGAAATTCGCGATAAAAAAGGAGCAGAAAACCTATCCGCGGATCATCTCAGCAGACTTGAGGATCCATACCAAGGGGATCATCCGACCAAAGAAATCAATGATTCTTTTCCCTTGGAGACCTTAATGTCTATAAACTCGAAGTCGAATGAAACCCCGTGGTTTGCGGATTTTGCAAACTATTTGGCGGGTGGAATTCTCAAGGAAGGGTTGACGTCCCAACAAAAGAAGAAGTTCTTTACCGGCATTAAGACTTACTTTTGGGACGACCCTTACCTATTCAAACAATGTGCCGACCTGATTATCCGTCGATGTGTTGATGGACCGGCAGCGTCTGAAATCCTTGATGCTTGCCACAAAGGACCCACCGGTGGTCACTTTGGTCCCAACTACACCGCTAAGAAAGTGTTTGATTCGGGATTTTATTGGCCCTCCATATACCGTGACGCTCACGATATGGTCCAAAGATGTGATGTTTGCCAAAAGCAAGGCAAAATCACACATAAAGACGAGATGCCTCAGACTTTCATACAAGAATGTGAAATTTTTGATGTGTGGGGTATCGACTTTATGGGGCCATTCCCTTCATCTAAAGGAAACAAATACATCCTTGTAGCCGTTGACTACGTTTCTAAGTGGGTTGAAGCCAAAGCTTTGCCTACTAATGACGCAAGGGTGGTTTGTAACTTTTTGAAAGCTCTTTTCGCTAGATTCGGTGTGCCTCGCGCCATTATTAGTGATCGTGGGACTCATTTCTGCAATGACCAATTTGCTCGAGTCATGGCTAAGTACGGTGTAAATCATCGTCTTTCCACAGCCTACCACCCACAAACTAATGGCCAGGCTGAAATATCCAACCGAGGACTGAAGCGAATTTTGGAAAGAACCGTGGGAGAGCATCGTGCCGCATGGGCTGATAAACTCGATGATGCTTTGTGGGCTTTTCGTACTGCTTACAAGACCCCGATCGGCTGTACGCCTTATCGTCTTGTGTACGGGAAAGCGTGCCACCTCCCCATTGAGTTGGAGCACAAGGCTTATTGGGCCTTGAAGTGGGCTAATTTTGATATTAACAAAGCCGGTGACCTACGCAAGATCCAACTCAATGAGCTCAATGAACTTCGGAATGAGGCTTATGAAAATTCGTTAATCTATAAGGAACGAACTAAGCTCATTCACGACTCCAAGATCAAAAACCGAGAGTTCCATGTTGGAGACAAAGTCTTACTTTTTAACTCTCGGTTGAAAATCTTTTCGGGCAAGCTGAAATCTCGTTGGTCCGGCCCATTCACCATCGCCCAAATTTTTCCATATGGTACTCTCGAGCTCGCTCAACCTAATGGACCAAATTTTAAGGTGAATGGCCAACGAGTGAAGTTGTACTTTGGTGAGGACACCTCTCAGGAGGTGATTCCATCCCTCACCACGTTCCCCATGAACTGAATTTGGGTCGAGTCAGGCTCGTGACTCGGTTATCAAAAACAAGCGCTCCTCGGGAGGCAGCCCGAGTACCTATCCCTTTAACCCCCTAAGTGTAGGGGAGGACCTATTTTGGTCATTTGTGTTTGTGTGGTGATGTGATTACAGGGATAACTGTAATCTTGGAAATCTTTGAAGAACCGTGCTCCCGTGTTATCCGAAATCCGGTTCTATCTCTCAACTATCGTGATTCAATTTTCTTCATACTCACATTTGAAATTGATCACTTTAGTCGTCTCTTCCTTAACTCGAGTTAACCAACGTGCACAATGTCATAAGTGTAGGGGAGACTTTTCCCACATGCTTAAACATTGAGGACAATGTTTATCTTAAGTGTAGGGGAGACTTCTATCGAAGTTTTAAGTGGACTTTTCCATGAAAATGCCTTCATTTAACCGGAAAATCCTATTTTTCAACATTTTTCAAATTTTTTATTAACTTTGGCCATTTAGTCGTAATTTTTAAATTTGTTATCGTTGCTTTCATATGTATATATCCCGCAATAAAGTCAAAAATATTAATAAAGTGGTGTAGCTAGTTTAGGAATCTTTGACATATTAGGCCCGTTGCGTTTATTTTGACTCAACCCGAATAGACTTATCCAAGTTTATTCTAGCTAGTATCCTTAACCATGTAGACCTTAATCGGTTTATTAGGCTAAGTGTCCACAAGTCTCATTATTTGAGATTTTAAATTGTGGAGGACGAGAAATGATAGAGTCAATTATAAGTCGGTATTCTTGCACAAGCTCACTTGGTGTAATTATTTGCCTATTCTCCCATCACTTGCTAATAATTTATCTGCAATAAGTAAAGTCTTACGATTTGAAAAGTTACTTAGCTTCTAGCCCAAGATCGTTTAAAAGTTGCTCGGTAATGATAAGAGTTCATAGCCAAGGCATAACTTATGAAGCGGGGCGCGAAGATTAGCGAGTCCGAAAAGGCCCTAACAAGGCATGAGGATTCAATTTTATTGCTGAAGATCCAAAGTGATGTGAAAAGCATTATTCCTAAAGTCAATATGAAGGATCAAGACTCACGACGAAAAGCAATCAACTCCCATAAAGATCATGGAGAAGTCTATCCGAAAAGACCCTAACAAGGTATGAGGATAAATAGATCCAAGTCCGAAAAGGAGGCGGATCGTTGTATCTCAAAATCCCAATTAGAGATTGAAGAAATAATCATGAAGTCGTGGTCAACAAAGTTGGAGTACCCCTCAAAAGTCTCCAAGTGAAGAAACTCTATTATGATGAGAAGACCATTATTTCAAGAACGTCTCTCGAAGATATGAAGTATGAAGTACATGCCAAATATCGGCCCGAGAAAGGTCTCAAATCGTGAACCAAGTTATGCCAAGATATGAACTTTTTGATATCCCGAGAAGCAGTTTTAAGAGATTTTGTCCTTTAGCTAACTATTGATCAAATCGTCCTACTTTGCTTTCAGCCTTAATAAACTATCGAAATAAGTCCAAAAATGCATCTTCATGATCATTCTAAGACAAAAATAAAATATAAGAGAAACAACTAGGAATAAGGGAGTTTAAGCATTTAATTAAGCCATGTGTGTAAGTGTTTGATTTACTAACTTATAATAACAATGATCTCGTTTTTAAGATTAGTTTGGGGAACGTGAAACTTGAGGGTGATAAATCTTCGCAACACCAAAGCCCTAATGTAAGTCCTTGATTTCTTTACAAGTTATTTCCATTCTTTTTGTTTATCTTAAAGTTTTTATTTCTCTTAGTAATTTGATTCTTATTTAGTAGAATTTATATAAGGCCAAGGTTGATTAATTATGAGAAAAATGTAAAATTGCTTTATCACTAAGCATTGCATGAGGGCATGGCAATGGTTAAGTGTAGGGGATTTGATAGGTGTGTAAACACCCATCCTTTTACCACTTAATTCTGGCTAAAACAAGACCAAAACACATAATTAATATCATTTGTTTGGAATTATGCGTGGTTTTTGTGTTTATTGTGTTTTCAGAGCTAACCGGATAAATATTAAAGAAAACATGGGATTGCACGGGATTTATCAAGGAAAAAGACTCAAGATAAAGTCTATTGTCCAAGAGATGCAAAAGATTTGAAGTCACTGGGCCTATTCGAAGATTTATTGAAGAAAAGGACTAAAGACGGAAGATTTTCATAAGTCGAAGAAACTCGAGTCTATTTAACGAAGAAATTAAAAGACGAGTTGGATTTAATCGACGACAAATCCCGAATCAGAATCGAAAACGTCAACTTTTCTGAAAAGACGAGAAGACAAGAAGAAAGGGAGAAAGCCCACTCACCAACCAACCACTAGGAGTATAAATAGATACTCCCTACACACAATTAGGGAGTTAGCTTCATTTTTCCTTTTTTCCAGTATCTTAGGTTCGTTCATAACCAACTCCATTAGGGAGTTTGGTGATTTTTCATCTTTTCTTTTTCAATCTTGTAATCCTTAATCATTAACCTTGTTACTCTTCTATTAATCAATCCATTCCATCTTGCTATTCATCTTGTTCTTCATCATTTTTATTGCAAGTTTCTAAGTTTCTTATTTGATTCAAGTTTGATTTCAAAAAGTTGTTGATTTAGTGTTTTTATTGGTGGGATTTGTTTCTTATGGTATTTAGATGATTATTATTTGATTTGGTAAAACCTTTTTGAGTATTAAGCTCGATCTTGGATTAATCCGTGACCACTGTTGAAACGTCTGCTATTGTCACTGTTCTTCAGCCCAGGATTTTCCGAATAGACGAATTTGTGCTCCTCTTATTCGGAATATTAGATATTCCGAATAGGGTTGTTTTGATTTCCTTTATTCGGAATTCTCAAATTATTCCGAGTAGATGTGTTTTTCCGCATAAGGATAACTTTCCGCATAGAGTCAACTTTCCGCATAAGCCTTGTTTTCCGAATAGCATTCTTTTTCCGAATAGTTTACTTTTCCGAATAGAGCATATTTTCCGCATAGCCTGAACTTTCCGCATAGCACTTAGTTTTCCGCATAAGGTAATTTTTCCGAATAGAGTTTTTCTTTCCGAATAGCAGTCATTTTCCGAATAGGGCATGTTTTCCGAGTAAGTCAATTTTTCCGCATAGATGTCAACTTTCCGAATAGAGCTGTCTTTCCGAATGGCCATACTTTCCGCATAAGACTTACATTCCGCATAGGGTATTTTTCTGTAAGGGTGTTTTTCCAGTATTAATTCAAGTTTTGTTTTTTTTATTTGTTGCTTGTTTTAAGTTTATTTCATTACTATTTTATTCATTTACCTGTTGAGTAGAATAGAAAACCAAATCCACTTTTTGTCACCAAGAACAAATCTTTCCACTTTAAACTGAGATCAATTCGAGAGGATATCGAGAGAAATCTGAACCCCTAACAAAATCCTTGTATCATTTATCATGGTGATTCATATTAGCGGTTTTCCTATGATTCATTTTAGGGGGTTTATTTATTTGATTCGTCTTAATTATTATGATCGTGTGATTTTAATTTGTCTTTTTGTAGGGTTTGATCATGATGCTTCATATTAGGGTTTTTGTTAATTTCAGTCTTCATGTTATTACGTTAGTAGCTGGATACTAGCTTCAAATTGTCCCACCTTAGAAACTTTATAAATCACTACATTAGAATCTTTATAAATCAAATGATATTCTACTCGCATGATAGGTTTGTACTTTGTAGTTAGAGGCGGTGAGATACGTGGGTCGGATAATATATAAGGTTCAATGGGCCTTTTTTATGATACTGTTGGAAATGGGTTAGTTCGGGTTCTCGCTACTTTTAGTTCTACTTTTAGCTGTAATTTTTTTGCTTCAGCCATCAACTATATGATATGAAACACAACATAAAGCGACCACATATAAGCATATAGGGTGAAATGACTATCTCTAAATAGTTAATAGCTATGCTCGAAGATGTTTACTCTGTTATATTTTTAGGATAGTCTCCATAATACAATGTAATTTGCAGTTAAGTTAGGGATTGTGCACACTTGACTGTCTGAAAATTTTGTCAAAGAGAGACAGATACACATAGCAGGAAGATGCCATTTCCTTCAAAGACTAGGTATGATTATGTAGTCCAATGAATTTAAAAGAGGTGGAAATGTAGGTGGGTCGAAAATGGATGAAAATGGGTAGTTTTTAAAACCGGTCAAAAGAGGGCGAGTATGGTTGCCATGACAAACTGTCGTATGAAGAGAATTTTGTTTCAGTCAACAAATTATCGAGGTTACATACCTTGGATGATTGGAGTAGCACTTTGTGCCACTTCTAACCCGCACAACCAGTTTCTTTATGACGAAGGTTTCAACTTTTTTTAATACTGCATAATTTCTTATAAAGCGATTCTGAAGTATGTTTCCTCTCAATCCTAGGCAATGTTGGATTGCAAATACGTTTTTAGTTTCTAAGAATAGAAATTCTTTTTAATGGAGGTAGGTATTTTGGAAAAGCTAATGACAATAGCTTTTGAACAGTTTCTAACATCCAAGTATATTATCCGTAAATTAAAGAATAGTCAGCTTAGCACTGCCACAAATGATTTAGTGTGAACATTATACTACGCAGTTAATATGGATGTAATTAGTAAATACGGTAGGTGTTTTGAGTCCCATACAGTGCTTTATTTATAGGAAATTCTAGCATTAAATGCACCATTAGACGGTGTACCGGTAAACGAAAATCTGGTACTTTCCATTACAACATACATATTGATGTCACATTTCACTTATTGGTTGCAAATGGTTTAACATTTGACAAGATTGTATGCATGTGTATCGTCGTCTTCTCTTCACCTAAATGATTGCGATAATGTATGTGAACTTTTTCAAATTGAGATTTATGAAGCAACTTGAGAGTCGTTGGTTTTACGTTACGCATCACTCATAAGGATTGTTTTATTCTCTTATTTTTTTGATTGGATTTCGCTTTTAGAATAATATAACTATAGAATTCTTTTGTTTATATCAGTAGCACAGTTTTGAAAAGTTGTTAAATTATCTTTACACATTATTCTGGTTCCATGATACAATAAGGAAAATTAATTTGAAGGCTTAGCCATTTATAAAGAATTAAGAAAGTGATAATCACTTTGAAGGCTTAGTTATTACTCAATTCAACTGTTGGTCTTAATTTAAACTATAATTTGTATACAAAAGAGATTAACCACTATAGAAGGAGGGTGTTTGGGTAAGTACAGTTTAGGTGTGTAATGGGTTATTGCCTTTTCAAATAAGTATCCTTTCAAGGTGTTTGACTAATCTTATTTTGAAAGGCTCACGGATTTTCTAGAGATGAATAAGCTAATAAGCATAATCCTTTGGATTGAGACTATGTAAATACACATAAGCTTTTAGGCATGAGCTGACCAAAACACCCCTGCAAGTAGCTTAAATGATTAATGAACCCTGTTTAGTTGGTAATTCTAGTTACAAATCTCACTTCTTTGGCTGTTAGAAATTGATATGTAAATTTCATTTTGATATTAATTTGAATGCAACTGAAATATGTAAATCTCACTTCTTTGGTTATTATAAACTGATATGAAAATTTCATTTCGGGTTATTAATTCAAATGCAACTGGTTTGTGCAGCAATAGGAAACTTTTTTGGAGCACCAACTTCTGAAATTTGTTAGACCACGGACTTTTGAATGTTAGTTTCTATTCCTTCTTGCAACGTTACAGAGGTCGAGATAAAGTTGTGTAGCATGTGGGTTACGCATAGCAATTTTTACACGGTAACTTATGAACGGATCAATACATGTAATTCCTTAAGTCGGTCAAATGCGCATAATGAAATAGTTTGTTTAAAAGGATGTCCGGCAAACATTTCAATCTGTAGTTTTTTAATTTGTTTTAATCACATTTAACACCCTTTTTTTTAACGAAGTTTTGACAAAAATCCCCTTTCGGGTCGGACCAAACCCAAGTCCACAACCCAAAACTGTTCAACTTGTACCTGGTAATATACGAGGAGGCTTATTAAACTTGGTCGACGACACATATCTTTCTCGAAATTTATGATATATGGAAGGCTCATACTTGTCTTATCACATCTGTAAATGGAAAGAAGGCCTCTAACGAAAGAGGTCTGTACATAATTCTTGACCAATGTAAAGTTGGTGAAACGCTAACTTCAAGTTCACTTTTTTAGTTTCTTTGATTTAACCTTCAGCTTCTTTAATACTCGGCGTTATCCTATACTACATTACTTTTATATCACTTAAACTCTTGGTGGCTAAGTTCTTAACTGTCCTTTTATTTTAAAACCATATTTTAAATAGTTGACTAATGGTGAAAAGATGTATCGCACAAGTGAAATGAAGCAGATCTGCTTTAAAGGACATGAGATTCAACCTTCATTAGCTACTTAAAGATGGACAGGTCACTGTGCAGTGTTACGTGGTGACTAAGTAGAGAAAATCTAGGTGGTGCCCGAGCCAAATAAGGTAAGTTACTTATCCACATTTACTTTAGGCCTACATTTACTAATGTACCATTTTACGAAATGTAGCAGGGCATGTCCACTGAGAGTTAGCTCTTTTTCATGCAGGATTATAGTTGCTTCTTACTTAAGCATGAGAAGGCATTATTATCCTTAGCAAATATGGGGTATCACCAATTGACAGATGTGTATGGAAGCGTCTACAAAACACTGTCTAGAAATCATGTTTTAAGATTAAACTCTCTTACTCAGGCCCATTGGAATATGTCTCACCACTATGATCTGGCATGTAGCATCTTCTTTCGAGTTACCCTTTTCAATTCGTATACAGTACTATTAGTTAAAGCACATTAATTGTGCAAATTTACGCAACTTCTTTCCTATGCACACAATTATTTAAATTTAATCACGATGATCCATTGAATGATTATACAGATTGTTAATATACCATATTTTGAATGCCGCCCGCGAAACCCGCGGGTCTATAGTCTAGTTTATTATATAAGATTAAATCCTATGAAAAAAACACAGAGGGGCCATTTTTGCCAAATATCAAAAAGATGCAAAAAATCGGCGGAGGGACTAAAATGGAAAATTTCGCGATGGGCTGTCTTACGGATTTCAGGGACGAGTGTTCGCTGGTTGCCGGGTGGCGTCGAATGGCAGTGGTTAACAAGCTAATCGAGATTGGATAAACCATTTAATGATTAAAAAGGAAAACTAAGAAAGAAAGAAGCATGCCATACTTCAAGGCTCAAATTAAATGTAATTCTAAATTATTGTGGTTTCGTTTGCTAATGATGAAAGAATATAAGCATTATATTTGATGACCGTGTTCTGAGGAAACGCGCGTTGGTAAAGGACAGGAAAGTGGAATGAACAAAGGTAAGGGGTACGATTGTCATTTCATGTTAAATTTTGTATACCAAGTAAATAGGTCCGTATACATGTAACTGCCCTAACAAAAAAAATGAATGAGTTGAGTTATTTTACAACCTTGTTTTACTTACAATCAAGGGGACTAATCCAAGCCATTCATTATATAAGATTAAATCCTATGAAAAACACGGAGGGGCCATTTTTGCCAAAATATCAAAAAGATGCAAAAAATTGGCGGAGGGACTAAAATTGAAAATTTCACGAATTGATTTTTATTAATGGTGATATTTCACTAGTAATAAAAATAATGAAATATCATCATGGATAAATTATTCTATCACCATTGATAAATTAATTTATAACCTTGATAAAGTAATTTATCACTGGTGATATTTCATTATTTTTTCACTAGTGAAATATCCCCGTTGATAAATCAGTTCAGAAGATTTTCAACTTTAGTCCCTCCGCCCATTTTTTTAAACTTTTGGATTTTATTGTCAAATTAGTCCCTCCGTATTTTTCTTATATCTTAGGTTAATCTCCACCTTTAGATCAAACGAAAATGAATGGTAAGGAGTTGTCCCACGCTTGTGAGAAAAAAACAAGGTTGCAAGCAACTAAAAAACTACATTTTATAAAGATTTAATAACAAAAATGGATGGTTAAAACAACAAAACTGAGTAAAAAATTAAATTTATAAAACATGAAAATTTTATTTTTGTCAAAATGTTCAAATGTTGTAAAAAACAATAGAGGGACTAAAGTTGTGAATATAACTAAATAGTGAACTAGTGATAAAAATATCAGCACACTATGTTATATTTATAACTTTAGTCCTTAAATCATCTTTGACAAGAATGGTCCTTTTATATTCTTTTAAAATCTAAGATAATCCCCACATTAAAAAAAGAAACTAAATAAATACTACAGTAACAGCAATCAATCCATCATATGCCAACATACATTTTCCTATAAATAAATCCCCAAAACACAGATATTCCGAAAAACAAGCCCTAAGTTCCAAAACAATGAGACCGCGGCCAATATCAAACAGACAAAGATCAATTAGTGGGTACGTTCCCCGCAAAAAGGACCCCAAGATAATTGTGATTGAAGGTGGCCTGCCTAAATCAACTGAACAAAGTGAGTTTTTTTTTTTATTTTTTTTATTTTTTATATTTTTATATATATATATGCGTTTGGTTGTTTATGAAAATATTATTATGGTACTCGTGCTTTGATCTTTATTATTATGTGTTAATATAATGTCTGTTTATATTTATAATAGTATGAGATATGGAAAAAGATAAATTTGAAATTGTGCGATTAGTTGTTTATATCTTGTCGAGTCTCTCTGATTAGTATTTACTAACGCAAGCGAGTGCTCATAGTTGTGTATCTGTCAAACTGTCTACTCCATCCGTCTCCGACTCAAACTAGTTCAACTTTGATTTTAAATATTGTTATACCCCTTCTATGACCTGAATTGGACTTCAGTTTCTGTTTTATTGACTGAATCATTCTGGCTTTAGCCAATATTTTATGCCTTTGCACTTAGCAAATACAGTTAGTCTCCCGTGCTCACTAATGGTTTTTTTTTTTTTTTTTTTTTTAGCTTTTGCGACCCCTTTCAAGCCCCTTTTACTTACTGTTGACATCGTGTATATCGAGCTCAATTTCGATGAGATGACAGCCATCAACTCTTGTGTTTTCAATAATTATTGGATCAAATATGGAAGGCGTCACCACTTGAGTATCAAATTCAAAACTAACATCGTTTTAAAGGCTATTGAATTCTGTACCAAACATGAAAAGCTCGCCCATGACGACCACAATTTGAAGGATTTCCATTCTCAGTTTGTGAAAGAGAATCACACCATTCTCATTGATCTTCTTTCTGTAAGTCCTCCTTTCATAAGATTCATCAACATGTTCATGCTTTTATTTGCTTCATAATTTTCTGTTTTCGTTTCAGCTTGCTTGTCGTATGCAAATCAGAAGCCTCTTAGACGTGACGTCTGAAACTATTGTTGACATGATCGATGGGAAGACTGCTGAAGAGATTCACGAGATGTTCACCCTCAAAGAAGATTTCACTTTTAAAAAGATGGAGGAGGTGCTTCGATATGACGAATGGTGTTTTAGGGGAATCATGTAAGGCCTCAAGTGTTTATGTCCCAAAAATCAGCATTAACATTATTTCATTCACTGTATGGCCAACTCAAATAGTCAGTCGACTTAACATAGATAATCATATAGCCAAGATATTCCATCTAACAACAGCATTTTATTACTAGTCCATTAGACCATTTTAGCAAACTAAGCCCACTACACCATGAAGCAAATAATACTAATTAGGAATTATAATTCTCTCAAATTTCACACAATTTTGATACAGTTTGCATTCAATTAAATCAATTTTAATGTTGAGTATCAAATTCAGTTGCTGATTTGATGAATTGATAAAACCACTGTTAATTTGTTTTGCAGGGAATTGCGATTGTTGAAGGATAAGACGGAAAATTCGTTTAATTTGAAATGCGTGCGTGGTAAGTTTTCATATTATTTTCTATTTATCAAACGACTAACTTGAAACTGTTACGGTTTCTAGTGATTTTGATTAGGGATAATTATGTAAAAATGTATCTAAACTATCACTTTTTTCAAAGCCCAACTATTTTTTTTTCTGTTGTATACCCAAACTTTTGAATTTCGACCTTTGTGTGTAAATTGAGACCATTTTAAGCTTACATTCTAACCAACCTATTAACGGCCAAGGGCTCCGGTTAGTCAACGGATTTCCATCGAGAGTCTGCAAAGTGGGTGCAAAAAATAATGGTGGGTCAAATGTGCTATGTGCCTTCTGTCAGTGGTTCTGTCTGCCTGCAAGTTAGAGTGAAGGTTGCATAATATTGTATTGCCTGAAATGTGTGAAGTTCGTTCGGTTGTGCTAGTTTTGTTTTGCAAGTGTATAAGTCTTGCTTTTTAGTTTGTTTCTTTTGTTTTTTCTTCCGTGTCCTTTCCTCTATTAATTTCTTGTTTAATCGAGCCAGTATGCCTAGTATTGTAATTTCTTCTCCCTCTTTGAGGGGTTCTATTCATATTATCGCCTTTCTCAAAAAATTAACGGCCAAGGGTAAAAATGTAAAATGGTCATTCCATATTATCAAAAATACATACAAAAGTCGAAGATCAAATATTTAGATATACTTTAGCAGAGAAAAAGAGAGTTTTACACTAACACTCGAAAGTGTTTTTTAACAAAATACTTTTTTTTTATGGTTTTTAATGTTGATTTAACGGCAGTACTTTTACATATGCATTTTTGTAGCTCAATCAACAAGGTTTGTACTTTTATGTTGATCTTGTTTAACAAATTACCATCGTGAAAATGTGCTCACTGAAAGTGTTAGGTGTTAATCAAAGTTACATCGATCAACGAAGTTTGTACTTTTATGTTGATCTTGTTTAACAAATTACCATCGTGAAAATGTGCTCACTGAAAGTGTTAGGTGTTAATCAAAGTTAGATTGTTAGGCATTTCTACTTTATGCTATTCAATTTTCTGTGAGATTTAATTTATTGACACAATGATCGATTTTTGTAGAAAAAATAGCCTTGGATGATAAGTCAAAAGTATTAGCCGCTGAGTATTCATCTCTAACCTATGAAGAAAAGTGAGTAGTATACTATCGGTTTTGTTGTGCCTTTTCTTAATTGTTTATCTTAATCTTGGTTGTCAGTTATATAAACTCTAATTGTTCTGTTTCATTTTTTTAATGAATTGATTGTAGAAAAACTTGGGTAATAGCAGCTGCCAATATACGATATATGTGAGTATTCTATCAGTTTTGTTTATTATATCTTCAATGTTATTTTGAATGAAGTATAAACCGTCATTGTATCTCCCTTTGTAGGAGAAGACTGCTTATAGGTGCGGAAAGAAGAGAAAGAAGCAGAATTTCTGAACTGTGTTCATACCTAACCGATGAAGAAAAGTGAGTGTATTTAGAATTCTAACTTTTATTGATCTTTTCTCCGGGTTAGCAATGGATGTTTGATTTCGTAACGAATTAATTAATTGTAGGAGAATGATGAGGGAAGATGATGTTGATCAAGAAGTAGCACATGGTTGTGAAAACGAAGAATCTGAGACATTTGAGTTGAGTGATCTATTTCTTTTGGATTAAGAAAAATGAGGACAATTTGCTTTTTAGTCGGGGCGCTGTTTTGGTTATCATGATGGCACAATAACACATGTTTCAAACGTCTCTGTTATAAAGTTGTTAGTCGGATTCTGGCGACATACACCAGTTTCCTTCAAGTTTTCATCTTTAGACCCAAAAGCTTCACCCTTGTTGAATTGTGTCCTTGATATATTACCTGTTTCTACAGATGCGACCATGTATAAATCCTCGCTGAGTACAATGTGATCATGGTCCGTGGCTGCTCTTTGCGTAGCTCCACTTTCAAAATTACTTCATGTCCGAAACTCTGAATACCCTTCAACTGTCATACCGTTCACATGGAACCTTTCCCCTCTTCGGCTTTCAAAGTTCTCATTTAAATATTTGCTACTACACACCTTGAATGAAATTCACTTCAAAAAGACAACACTATTGTATTTCTGGGAAGAAAATTGTATTTTGTTGAACAACTTATATGTGACCGTATCCCTACACCTCCTTGGTCACGGGCGTGGGAGGCACTCGGTCCTCCGGATTTTCAAGGACCGCCTGGGGCGCACCGGACACCGCGCGACGTACGGTGCTCTTCCAGCCGTTGGACCCTACCTCTGACTGAGTCGTTTCCAGGGTGGGCAGGCTGTTAAACAGAAAAGATAACTCTTCCCGAGGCCCGGTTCAGGAATTTTAACCCTATTCCCTTTCGAAGCTCGCGCGAAACGCGCTATCTGACGGGCTTCCCCGTCTCTTAGGATCGACTAACCCATGTGCAAGTGCCGTTCACATGGAACCTTTCCCCTCTTCGGCTTTCAAAGTTCTCATTTGAATATTTGCTACTACACACCTTGAATGAAATTCACTGGTACAGTTCAAAAAGACAACACTATTGTATTTCTGGGAAGAAAATTGTATTTTGTTGAACAACTTATGTAGCATTTTTTAGGAGACCAAATTACCAACCATAGCAACTGAATTGCTAGTCTACTCAAGTTATTATCCTATTCGGTTCTTCACTTATAGGCGCCACTTACGCTTTCACACAGTGGCTACTTAATTAATGTTACTCTTAGTCTTAAGTCGTCACCATCACAGACCTTCACCCCTTGACAGTTGCTGAACCATCAGGTCCCTCTTTATGCTGCAAAAAGTTGTGTCTAGAATTGATTCTCCGCCCATTCTCGTTTTGTTAAATAAGGTTTTGTTCAGAAGCCGAAAAAAGATGGATGGAAGGAAGGTGGGTGTGTTGCGTGTATGTGTGCGGTCTAAGATGGCTTACAAATAAGCAGTAAGTTTTTAGTGGTTGAATTTGCTTCTGCAGGAAATAAAAATGCCTTTAGACCTGATCCAACACTCTGCCTTTACTCTCGGAGAAGTGCAGTGACTATAAAACTACACCATCTTGTTCTTCGCTGCATAAGCTCCTGATAGACTCGATACGTATCTCGCTTAGCAAGCACCAACTTCACTGATTAACTAGACCCTTATAACCATCTGCAACCCCTCACACAATACAACCCGGGCATACAACATTACAACATTAGCCAGATCCTAAATAATTTATTAACGCAATAAGTGTCTAACCACCAGTACTGTACGCTCACACCTCTAACGTGTCCACAAAATCCAAGTCTTGGAACTGATTCCGCTGTATAGCAGCAACAACAGCCTCTACATTTGTCTCGATGCTAAACATATTGATGACATTCTATGTTAGCAACTCAATCATCCTCAACACTTTCTTAGCCCACCAAGGAGAACCGATTGCTTTATTCCACTCACACCACATCTTGCACTTTGCTTCTTGCATCTCCGAGAGGATTAGTAACCTCTTAATGGTAAAACATTATATCTATTTAAGATGGCAGTGGTTTTTGTCCGCCTTTCTAAGTGAACGGTTAATATGTCGAAGAAGATGGTACCAAGTGCAATGCTTCTTTTTCTAACTATTTTTGCAAGAATAGATCAGGTCGGCCCACTCTAGTATATATATCGCGTGTGTTTTATAAGTATGCAAGGGTGTTTGCGTCAGAAAATGTGGAAGGCAGTCTCAAGTATTTGGATGCCCTAGGCGAGCCGCTTGAACAAGGGCCCCCTGTTTTTGTATGCCAGTTTGATTGTTTCAAGCCACGTTAGGATCGATTGTTTACTTTTTTCATACCTTTCCGACTAAACTTTGTTTTGCTTTTAGGTTAATATGATTCCTTTTATAGTCGATGACACAATCAATGCGACGCCGTCATATATGGAGAAAAGTACAATAACTGAAACGGGACAAAACATAATTATAATGATGTGGTGTTAATCATTGTTGTTAATGTTGGGTTGATTTAGGAACATGTTGCTGCTGAAGCAGAAACTGGCAAAATCTATAGGTCGAATTATAAGGATAAGAATGGGATGGTGGTTCTCGTTTTAAGGCCTGCATTTCGTGCTATATCGATCAAGTAAACAAAGGAAACTGGTTTTATCCTTGCAAGATCAAGATCCGGAGAGGCGCGGTATACATGATGATAAGAAAAAAAAACAGGTTGAGTACCACGTAAGCAGGGCGGAGCTAGTACGGGACTAGTGGGTGTATTTCGCTTATTATTTGTGTGTATCAGAAGCCATTTTTTTACTATTTTATATATTCAGCATCCCTCAACACTGTGAACTTTTGCCTTAAGTATACTTGGCTTCCCTTAACTAAAAATCCTGGCTCCGCCCCTGTCGTAAGTTATCGCATAATGGCGTTTGTTGTCTGGGGCTGGCATTAACAAAAGGTTAACCAAACTCGTTTCATGGCAATTCTTTTTTATTCAACGAGTATAACTTTTTTTCTAGATTGCAATCAAACATGTTCATCTTCAATGTGTATGTGATCCAGTTGACCAAAGCCCAAACAACCCTTGGGCTACTTCTTTATTTTTCTGTTGGATGAGTTGGCCCAAATCTTTAAACTTTTAAGTTCTTTTAACATCTCTAAGCTTCAATTTTTATTTTTTTTCTCTTTTAAAGAAACGAGGTTTGTAACCCGCGCTCCGCGGTGTGCGGGATAACTTCACTTTCGTTACGTACCGTTAATCTTAAAGACTTTTTGTGTTAGTTGTTTTTGTAAATTTTGTACGGGAGAAGTTTTTGAGGTCAGCGTTTTGTTGTAAGGTCAGTCGTTAAGGATTAGTTTTGCAACGAAACAATAACCCATGGACTTTATAAATTTCGTGAAAATATAGTATCAATTTTCAACTTTTTTTTATAAAATCGTGCGTATATCATAAACTTTGTAATACTAGGTTTGTTTTGTTCGCAATTCGGCGATCTATTAATGACATATTTTTTTCAAATGAATCGATATTTATCGTTTATAATTGATAAATAAAATTAGCTATAAAAAATCATAAATAGATAAAAGTTTGGAATCGTTTCAGTAACTTTTCGCATATTATGTTCATTTTGTGAAAAAGAGTTTTGTACCTCGTGATTCATAAGATCTAATTTTTCTAAAGACTAAAATCGTTAGAGCATATGTAATGCAAAAAATATCAAACTGTTTTGCATTGATTACATTAAATGAAAAATATATTTGTGGGCAAGATTTTTACAAAAGACGTTGTGTTTGTCAAGTCTTTGTAAAAAGACTTACAAAAAGTTTTTGTTGCAATGACAAAAAACATTTTTAATAGCTTTTTGGAATAGCAAAAAGTTTTAAATGAATTTTGCTATTGGAGATGCTCTTATTTGGGTTCAATTTGTGAATTGCGAGCAATACTCGTCTTTTATATAAGGATAGGGGAGTGGTTAACAAAAAACCCACTGCTACCTCAGCGGCACATCAACTTTCTCTCACCTCTTACTAACTCATCAAAAACTCACATTTCAAAGGTAGTAAGGAAAAAAAACACTTACCTCCACCTCATCTTCAACTCACATTTCCACTATCACATTTATTTTTTTATTTATAAATTAAAACTTTTATTTCATCAAAATAGAATACGATGCACGGTTAAATAAAATCTTAAACGGACGAAATTAATAATGATACACAGTAGATAAAAAACTAAAAATACAAATTATAACGGTCCCTGATATCCGCCCTGAATGTTTCAGGGTATGCACGTGCTCCCCCATCCAAGTGATCATAGGGAGCCATATAAAATGCCATTTCTTCATGTTTTGCTCGAAGTTTTTTCATTCTCTAACGCTTCAAGTTTCAATTGTTTTGCTTGATTTGCCAACTCGAGTCTACGACACTCCAACTTTGTTTTCCTTATGTCCAAAAATACTAGCGTTCATATTTTCCTACATTAACCATCTAAGTCACCATCAACCTAGCAAACTCGTCTTCGTGGGACGCAGTTGACGAACGCGACAATTGACTTTTTTATTCCTCGCAGGAGCAGCTTTGGCTTTGTCCCTGCCGATTGGTCATTGAACACCATTGCTTTGGCTTTCGCCAAAATTTTAAAAAGAACTAGCATCCCTAGAATCCGATGTCTTAGACCTTTTGTTACTTTGACTTTCTCTTTCATCATTTGCGTTCCACTTGTGAACCTCACCTCCATAAGTTTCTGACTATCTTTTAAAACTTCCTAACAGTGACGATACCTCAACTTCGTTATGTACTCAGCTTGATAGTCATCACATGCTCTGTTAATGTACGCCTCATCCTCGACTCCAATCACTACTCACATTCGCATCATGTTGTTGTACACTCCAACAAACTTACACACTTGAGCATATCAGCTTCCATTTTCCGTTCACGCTATCATACGTTCTTTTACCGACCTCCACTGTTTTGCTCTCCAACTACCGCAAAATATCGGTCCAAAAACCCACGATATTTCTATCGTTACCCTTCGCGCTATTTTCAGAAACGGATACCCATCCTTTACACAACTCAACTTTCAAGTGTGTCCATGCATTCTGGCGAATTTGTTTCGGATCATGTGGAGCTTCGCGCCCTTTACACGACCTCGAGTTTGGTGGGGTTGGGGCCGAAACTTCAACCATGTGTTCCGTCTCATCTTCACTCCCCTGAAATGATCCCCAAAAAAAAGGCATATATAAGTCTTTAGTTGGGAAGGAGGGCATGGGAGAGGTCGGCAATTCGACATGGGGTTGTGATGACGAACCACCAACATAGTTAGTAAAAGGGTACGAGCAGTGGTTGTGGAACCAGGAAACTCAATCGTGGGAGGTAATTTTTTATTTTATATTTTGTTAATAGCAAGGTGGAAAAAACAAGAATCAAAATGAAAAACCAAGTATTTTTACTTATAAATAAAGGATATATAAAGTTTTGGAATGAAAATTTTTGGAATTCGGTGTACGAGTGGGGGTATTTTGAATTTTGGGTGGGGGCAATTCAAAAAATCACTCACAATCGTAAAAATATTACAATAGAATATCGTCTTATCGGGCTAGCTATAGGGGGCACCCCCCCCCCCTCACACTCTCTATATACATCTGCCCTTGGGTACGGGGTTTGTGAACAAAAGTATTGAAAGTCGGGTGTTTGAGAGTATTGGGTAAAATTATAAGGGTTTGGATATGGGTGGTTCGTGTATGAGTCCGACAGCGGTGCCGGCATCGGGTTACAGTACGGTGGGTTTTGATATGGTCGGTTAAGATATGATTGGGGTTTGTCGATATGGTTGGTTGGGTGACGGGTTGTTAAGATCAAAGGTTCCAGTAGGCGTCGGTGGAGAGGCGACAGTATTTCTTCGTTGTCGGAGTTTGTCGAATTATGGGGTTTGGTGGTCGGACATTGTTGGTAATTAAGTGATGGGAGAAGATGATTTTTATAGATTTGAAAGAAGATGTGGAAAATATGTGTGTGAAATGTAAGTTTTATAGAAAAAATATGTTTTTTTAATTAATTCGGATGGTAAAACATGTGGGCCCACAAAAGTGTGTATACCGAGTGGTAGAAGAGTCACCGGTAGTGGCTTGGTAAACCCTCGAAACCATAACCCCACGCGTAGTTTTTTTTTTTGTGTTTTATAGCATATGGATACCATGAGTGGGATTTTATCCCCACTCCCCCAGCCTAAGGTAATGAAGTACTAACCACAATAAAATAAAATTTGTGATATTAAGGAAGGGTTGTGTTATTAAGATCTTTTTGTCCCATCAAAGAAAGTACTAAAATGTACTTTTGATTTTTTTTCGTCTTCTCTGTTTACATTCCAACGTAGTTTTTTTTCCAGCGTTTGTTCTGTATTTTTGTTAATTTAATATTTTTGACTTGTTAAATAATATATTTTTGATTCTATACTTTGAGTATCATGGATTTATAATATAAATAAAATTATAAAAATAAAATAAATACAAAAAGAAAGGAAGGTATAGATGGTTATTTTTGGGTGCTAATAACCTCACCCATTAAGGAAAGCAACGTAAAGGAAGGCATGAGTCCAAGCCATGTTACTAAGTCAATGTGTATATTTGTGATAGTTTGCGATATATAAGCTGTTAAGGTGCACACAATTGATGAGAGTGCTTACCGTAAACTTTGGGTATAGAAATTGAAGCTGACAAGTTGTCGTTTAAGACTAGCTTGATACTATAAAGCTAGCCTTACCCGACAACTTATCAGCTTCATATTTGCACTAGCTTATGACCATGTCTAGTGATAGGCTACTATTAACCAAGAATCGGCTCGGTTTTGTTGCAACATATTGACCAAGAATGGTTCGGTGTTTCTCGAACACGTAAGTTGCTACTTAAAAAAGTACACGGATTGATAATATGGGCTTCACGTCAAGCTTACAGATTGCGAATGACCAAATTTAACTAAACGAAACGGGTTGTTCGCTTCAAAGACTAAATGCACACTGTAGTCAGTATACACATGAAGAACTAACTTGGCGTTTTCAATGTCTAAATCTCAATACAACTCGAGACATTGCTAAGCATTCGATATCAAAGTATACAAAAGCGAAACTTATGCTAGCTTATAACCATGTCTAGTGATAAGCTATTCATTATGATTAACTAAGAGTTACTATTTTTTTAATTTTTGGCTACTATTTTTTTACGAATAGACTAATCTCCTGCGAGAGTTTGTATGAATACCTTAAGTTGTCGTTTGGTTGGGGCATATTGAAAAATATTGGGAGATATTCAAAATTTTGACATTTTAATTTCTCTCAAATATTGTGTTTGGTATGACTAACGAAGTAATTTAAGGTTGTGTTTAGTAATGGAAAAATTGTTGTTTTCTAAAGAGATTTTCTTTGAAAATAGAAAAGATGTTCAAATTGATATTTTTCTAAAACTTTTCTTGGAAAAATAGAAAACCTATTTTCCACATGTATAACTTATATTTAGAAAACTACTTTTATGAGTTTTCCATATTTTTCTCTTTTCAACATAAGTGAAGGTTTTCTATTTTTATTTAGAAAACTATTTCTATTGTTAATATGTATATTGTTACTACATCCGTTTTAAAATAAGTGTTCATTTTTATCCTTCGAAGTCTTTTTTTTTTACCTTAATTATTGTTGTGTGCGTTAAATGATACTCTTTGAAAATTATATGGATGGATAGAATTTTAAATGTATTTTGTATTGATATATTTTATCAAGTATAACAAATATATTTACGATCAAAGTTTCGGAAAAAGACTTTAAAAGTCAAATATGGACACTTATTTTGGGACTAATGAAGTATTAAATAGTGTTAATAACTTAATATGTATGACATTGTTATGGTGATATACGTTCTTAAATTTAGCCTAAAATAGTGTTGATATTTATGTTGTTCGCTTGTGATTTTTTCAAAATGTTTAAAAACTTCAGTTGTTGCTTTGAATTGTTGTTCGCTTTGAAATTGTTCGTTTCAGAATTGTTATTTGTTATACGAGTATAATATAATCGATTGACTGAAAAAGCGATAGAAAACAATAAGATTTAAACATGTTTTCAATTTTATTAAAATTGGAAAACCTGAAATTCATTTGAACAAGTTTTCATGGGTTCTCTAGAGAAAGAATAACTCCTCCATTTTCAAGAAAACTAGAAAATGAAAACTAGAGAAATTTTTCTGAAACTAAACGCAACCTAAAATTCTCCGAATTCCCAAAATGAAGGATATTAGAATTACTCTAAAAGGTGAGAAATTTTAATTTATTTGAGAATTTTATTTTATAAACTTTTTTCAAGTCGTTTTTATTCAGGTTTTTATGTATATATAAAAAATTATGCAATTTAAAAAATTTATATCAAAAGTATTTTTTCGGTTTTTACTTATTTAAATAGCAAAAATAAAATTTAAATAAAAAATTTATAGAAAATTTATAGAAGTTATAAATTTTATATAAATTATTTATTAAATTTATAAAAAAATTAATAAAATTTATAGAAATTTTTTATAAAATTTATATAAAAAGTTAAAATTCGATTTTTAATTTTTTAATAAAATTGTTATAAAAAATATTTATTCGTTAATTGGTTCAACACAAAATCAAGATTTAAAAATATTATGAATTTTTATCAATCAAACATGCGTAGGCATTTTAAATTATAAAATTTTTAATTCTTAAGAATTTTAATTTAATAAAATTTAAAATTCTAGAATTTCAAAATATTGAACCAAACGACACCTAATGCATAACACATTTTTTTCAGTTAAAATTTTTTCCATGTCCAAGCAAGAAGCGCGTAACCACTTGTGACAACGTCAATTGATTAATCAACGAGGGTCATAAGACTAACAATAAATGTTTTGATCAATGTTTTCAGACCTGGGTCGATCCGGCCGGGTCAACCGGTTGAACCGGTTCCGACCGAAAAAACGGGTCATATTGACCCGGGTTTCATATTTTCGAAACCCGGCTTGACCCGGGTCAACCCGGTTCTCAAGACCCGGCCGGGTTTCGAATTTTTCGGGTTTTTTTTTAATTGTTTTTTAAAATTTACGTATTTGCGACGAAATTTTATTTTTACATATTATATTGGTTGGTAAACAATTTATATTTTCAATATAGGTAAGTTTTTGTAGTTTTTATAAATATAATTTTGTTAATTATTAAAAATATAAAAGAAATATTTTTTTTAAGAAAACCGGGTTAACCCGGGTTGACCCGGATTGACCCGGACCCGGCGACTCGACCGAGTCAATCTAAGACCCGGGTTTTAAAACATTGGTTTTGATTATTAAGGGGGTGTTTGGTTCACCGAATTTATTACTATAATTTAATGCAATTCTAATTTAATTTCAATTACATTGTATGTTTGGTTGGATAATGAGTGGAATTGTAATTATAAAATTACATTGGACCCACTTTTGAGTGTAATCTCAATTACATGGATGGTGTGATGTAATGTTTCAAATTACAATGTAATTTCACTCATTTCTATAAATTATTACACATGTAAATCTCTATGCCATATGTTTTTTCTATTTAATAATTTTGGATTATAATCTATTATTTTAGTTATTATATTTTACAATATTTTGAGCATTAATTTTAGATTCAAGTACATAGATATATTAATTTTATACTTAATTACATTACATTTTATCAACCAAACACCTAACATATTTTAACAATTCAAATTATAATTCATTCATATTACAATTCTTTTCATAAATTACAATTACACCAAAAACATTCAACTAACCAAACGGCCCCTAATTTGCAACTTAACAGCACAACTGTGGTAAGTCAACTAGCACAAACAATATGTGTGTTATTTATAAACTATCAAGTGTTTTTCTATTAATTTTCTATAGAATCTTAACCAACTCCACTTTTTTAATGACAAATGTAACCTTATCCTTTGAATGTTTCCTTAAACCTTTAATCCAATTGAGCTTATTCATTTTGGATAAGTTATATAATTCGTATAATTCCAAAATAATATGAAGCATCTTTCTATAAAATATTGCCATCATTTATATTAAACAATACTAGCTAAATACATATTTCCTAATTTATATCAAAATAAGTAAGATAAAAGTTATATGGAAATCTTGTTTTTTATTGAAATTCAAGAGACAAATCGTAGCCATCTATTACATAAGATTAAAAAACACAGAGAGATTGTTTTTGCAAAATGTCCAAAAGTTGTAAAAAAAGTCAGAATTACTAAATTGTAAATATGACGAAAAATGATTATCACAAGTAAGGTGGGAATCGGGTCGGGTCAACCGGGTTCGGGTCAATTCGGGTCGGGTCAAGACTCAAAAAAATCATACTCGAACCCGAGCCTAATTAGAACTCGGGTCACTCGGGTTCGGGTCACTCGGGTCGGGTCAACTCGGGTTCGGGTCACTCGGGTCGGGTCAACTCGGGTTCGGGTCAACCCGAGTATAAGGAAAACATATGAAAATTGGCTTATTAAGTAATAATACAATGTAAAATGTATTATTCGAGCCGGGTTAAGTCGGGTTGGTCGAGTTCGGGTCAAGGCTAAAATTATAAACCGAACCCAAGCCTAATTAAAAGTCGGGTCAATTCGGGTCGACCCAGATTGACCCGAATATATTTTTGGACCCGAGTGACCCGACCCGAATAGCCTTATTCGGGTTCGTATTCGGGTCGAGTTCGGGTCGGGTCGACTTTTTCGACACCCCTAATCACAAGTGATATTTCACTAGTGATAAAAACAATTAAATATCACTAGTGATAAATAAATAAAATATCATTAGTAATATTTCATTAACATAGTTACTGTGTAATATCCTAGTGATATTTTATTGTTTTATCAGTAGTGATATTTCATTAATTGTCGCTGGTGAAATATCACTAGTAATAAATCATTACTTCGTCTTATTTACAACTTTAGTACCTCCGCCCATTTTTACAATTTGTGGACATTCTGACAAAAATAACCCTTCATGTGTTTTTTTTAAATCTTAGGTTAATCTTCATAATTAGATAAAAAAAAATAAATGGAAGATGAAAATTTGTCGCTTAGTTTCTAGTAAAAAACAAGAATGCAAAATAACTCATCTCAATAAATAAACTTGCATCACATGGCTACAAAATTTTTGAGTCATTACTCGTTAGTCGTTACCTGTTTTTCGGTCGTAAAATCATATATGAAAATGTGCGAGGTGTGTTGCTGCACACAATCTCACATATTACGAGCCTCAAAATTTACATTCTGTTATATAATGAGGCTTTAAATTTCATTTTCAACAAAATTGTCAACATAATATAATTATATGTTATAAAAAAAATTGTTAGATTTTGAAGCTAGATCGTTAAAATACAGTAACTTTTGTCTCAGCGACTAGTATAACCTATTTAGAGGACCGGGCAATGTTTTAAAACCCGGTTTTTTTGTTGACTCGGTTGAGTCACCGGTTCACCGGGTCACCGGTTCAACCGGTTGAACCGCCGGATTAAACCGGTTTTATTTATATACTAGTATTAAAAGAAACTACCGACACTTAAATGTAAATAAAGAATATCTACCACTCATAAGCATGCCTCTACACTCTACAGGATAATCATGTTTTATTTATAAAAAAAAAAAAAAAAAAAAAAGGATAATCATGTTTTTATTTCTATACTCATTTTCACACACACCAACACATCAATTCAAAGCTTCCTTCACCCATTTTTCTGTCATTCCCAGAAACGAAGATCTTACCAAAACTGGCAAAACATAATCTGATTTTCATCTATCAATCATCATCTCTCTATTTTAGTTTAACAAAATTACAAAATAAAAACCCAAGAAACAAATCTTCATCCATCTTAACCCTCATATTCATCCATCTTAATCGTTTTCATCATGCCAACTCCAAGAAATTGAGAGATAAATAGATCGATCTCAACTCCACATAGATCTTGTTCAACTCCATAATCTGATTTTGGATCTTTATTTTCCGTTTTTTTTTTAAACCGGCCGGTTTCCGGTCACCGGTTCAACCCGGGTCGGTCAAAAACCGGCGGGTTAATCCGGTTCGAGATACAGTCAAAACCCGTCTTACAACGGACCGGTCATCACTCCGGTTCCCGGTTCGACCGGTTGAACCGGCCGAGTCAAACCGGTTTTTAAAACACTGGGACCGGGTACGATTCTTGGTGGGTTGGCTGGCCACCATAACGCAAGACTATGGCTTGAGCCAACCACATCGTGGGCTAAGTTATGAAGTGTTGGTTGGCAACTACTAGCCGACATTATGGCCTATAACGCGAGCTCATGGCGCAACCAACTGTATCGTGACTCATGTTATGGACTCGAGCCGTGAGATTTTATTTTTTATATATTTTTTAATTTTTTATTAGTTTTCTATTCAAAGTTATGCCATTGTAATACTAGAATTTTTGTGTTAACCAGGGAATGAGGGTTTGTGGGGTTATGAAAAGTTTTGGTGTTATGAGAGAAATGCCAAAAGTTCAATAGAGTCTTCCATTTTAGCAAATACCCAATGAATCAATCCCCACCCTCCATTCATCTATGATCTAAGGATTGTAATTAATAGTCTTTTTAACTATAATAAATAAAACTTTAACACAAAAAACACACATACATCGGGATTTTATATCTAGCACCACTGCAGCAATCAACCACCACTATCTTCGTTCACCGCTGCCCACCACCGCCACCACCAACCCCAACACCAATCACCACCCCAGCAACCACGACCATATCCACACTATCCCGATCAAATACACACCACCAAAACTTAATTTTTAGCACTAAGTTTCATTCTTGATGGATATAAGAGACGAAATAGATGTTGATGATGGTAAGTTGTTTTGATTATGCTTATTTTTATGTTTTTTCATTTTGATTATGCTTTAAAATTTCATAGCTACTGTAAGTAAAACACATGTTATGATTGTATGTTATGATTGTTGATGCACACCATGTGTTTGATGAAATGACACAATGATAATCACACTTATATCGCAAGTGTTTACTTATGAGTGAGCATTTTTTATTTAAGTCTGATGGGTTTTTGTACTTGATAAGGTGATTACAGAACTGTGACTTATGATTTTGTTCAATTTAATGAATCATAGATGAGTTACTGTGACTCATACATGAGTCACTTTGACTCATACATGAGTCACAGTGACTCATGTATGAGTCACAGTGACTCCTCTATGAGTCACAGTCTGTGACTCATGTATGAGTTACTGTGAGAATATTGGGAAATATCAAAAGATATAAAAAAAGAATTTCAGGTCTTAGTGCCAAAGCCTCCTTCACAGAAAATAGGTGACATGACTGAAGATATTTAGTAGCCAAGTTACGTGCATATCACCATACTGCACAAACTACCAAGAGCAGGATATCAAAGAGTATAAACAACAACCATCATGTATGAGTCACTCTGACTCATGTATGAGTCACAGTAACTCATGTATGAGTCAGACTGACTCATGTATGAGTCACACTGACTCATGTATGAGTCACACTGATTCATGTATGAGTCATGTGTTAAAAGGGTAGGTAGTTTCTGAAACTTCCAAGCATGTCCCAATATCCATATTGGCTTTTGTTGTCACTAATACAAAAGAAGTAGCCGAGATATTATCAACCGAAAAAGCAGCAGCTGAGAAAGAAGTAACCGAGAAAGCAGCTGCCAAGAAACCATCTACCAAGAAGAAACAAGCAAAGCCTGCAGAAGGAAAGTGTTATATTGTAATAGAACTAATAGTAGTACTTAATTCTGTTGATAGTTTTTCAGTGTTTGAGAATCATACTTATGATTTTAAGTAGTACGTTTTAAAAATCATAGTAGTATGTTTTTTGGTGTCTGAGAATCATAAGTGTCTTTGACTCATACTTGAGTCATGTGACTCGTGCATGAGTCAAGTGACTCATACATGAGTCATGTGACTCATGTATGAGTCAGTATGACTCATACATGAGTCATAATGACAGAATATGTATTATAATGACTCAGAATATGTATTAACTGTAAAAAACACTTTTACGTATTAAGTGTAGAAATGATAACAATCAAATGTACAAGTGTTTATAAACACTTGCAATATTATATGACTCATGCATGAGTCATAATGACTCAAAATATGTTATAACTGTTAAAAACACTTTTACATATTTATAAAACTGTATTAAGTGTAGAAATGACAACAATCAAATGTACAAGTGTTTATAAACACTTGCAAATTTATATGACTCATGCATGAGTCAGGCGACTCATGCATGAGTCAAGTGACTCATGCATGAGTCATGCGACTCATTCATGAGTCAGGTGACTCATTCATGAGTCAGGTGACTCATGATATTCAATACATAGTATTCAAATCACATATTCAAGACATGTTTTCAACACTTCAATAAAAGAAATCATAAATTTAAATCAAATAGTCAACACATGTTTTCAACACTTCAATAAAAGAAAAACATAAAATTAAATCAGATATTCAACACATGTTTTCAACACTTGAAGTAGTTGTTGTATTTGATTCTCCTACTTTTCTGCATCTTTACTTAACCAAAACAAACACTCGTCTATGTGGAACTTATCCTCATTTGTTAGTCTCTGAATTATTTCGTTCTTCTCTTCGTATCTGCTTGTGTTTCTTCTTAATGAAAGCGGTAGCAAATACCTTCTCCAACGCCTTAAAATGTACTTCTCTGGAATCTTTTCAATATCACGGTTCTTCAAGACACAAAAGATGTGGCGACAAATAAAACCATAACGCATAAAATGCCTACACGTACACTCAACTGATCCATCTCCAGGATTACGAAGAACCTTGAACATAAACATGAAACAAGTTAATAAGTGAGCATAAATCATCTCAACACTTTTACATATATGAGTCACTTACTCATATATGAGTTATGTGGCTCATGTATGAGTCATTTGTTACGTAATCATATATGAGTCAGTGAGACGCATGTATGAGTCACACTGACTCATACATGAGTCACACTGACTCATACATGAGTCACACTGACTCATACATGAGTTACCAATACAGCGACTCATATGAGTCACAATGACTCATATATGAGTCACATCGACTCATATATGAGTCACAACGACTCATATATGAGTCACAACAACTCATATACGAGTAATAGTTCCAATTATTTAATCATAAATCCCACTTCTGTAATCAGCTTATCAACTACAAAAATCGATCAAAATTCAATCAAAATGCTCATTCATAACTTAGAACTTGCTAAATCACATGTGATTATCATTGTGTCATTTCATCAAACACATGGTGTGCATCAAATATCATAGCATGTACTTTACCTATGTTATAAACAACAGCTATATGTGATAACTAGGTTTTTACCTAATTAAAAAGATTCTTTGTCGTGTGTCTAATTGAATTGATCTGGTTAACTATGCGACTCAGTCGTTCTTTGGTAAAACAAATAGTTGTGTCGTTGTAGTATTAAAAAGTGCGAAACTTAAAAATAAAAGGCAATTAATTTAAATCTAAATCTAATTTAAAATAAAAGACAAGAAATTAAAAGCGTGACGAAAATTAAATAGCACTAAAAGTAAATAACGCAAACTTAAATCTATCTAAGGCAAACTTAAAACGCAACTAAAACTTAAACTAAGGCAAAGCTAAAATAAATCTAAGGCAAATAAACTTAAAGTGCAATTAAGTAAAAGGCGGGAAAAGTAAAGCTTGAAAATTAAAGAATTAAAAAACAGAAACTAAAATAACCTGAACACAGCTTATCCGGAATAATACTTCGTTCGGAATAATCACTCATCCGGAATGTCACCTTCGTTCGGAATGATTCTTCTTCACTCAGAATATTTACCAAAACCCTTGATCCGGAATAAATCCTTTATCCGGAATATGTCACTTATCCGGAATAAAGTCTTGATTCGGAATACTGGTCCTTGATCCGGAATGTTGTGCTTGATCCGGAATGTGAAATATTCCGGATGAAACTCCTTGATCCGGAATATATTCCTTGATCCGGAATGTGAAATATTCCGGATGAAGACCTTGATCCGGAATAATTAATTATTCCGAATAAAACTCCTTGATCCGGAATATTTGGTATTCCGAATGAAAGGTTTGATCCGGAATATTAAATTATTCCGAATAAACAAGACTGGTCCGGAATGTCTCCATGATCCGGAATGTTGGATATTCCGGATGAACACTTTGGCTAAATCTTTGATTCGGAATATTTGGTTGATTCGGAATGAGAGGCTGATCCGGAATATGTTACTTATTCCGGATGAACACCCTTGATCCGGAGCTTCTTCAACAAACTCCTTCACTCGGAATGTCTGGACTTGGATCCGGAATGTTCCTGGGAATACAGATGAACAGCGACGAACACGGGATACACAAAGCTACACGAATCTAACCAAAACTTAACCAAATCAAACAAAAGATCAAATCAAACTAAACAAATAACATCTACTAATCATAAACAAACAATCCAAAACAATCAAACTAACAAATATAACCAAAATAATCAAAACTCACTTTAATCAAATCAATAAAATAAGAACATGAACATGAACAATAAAGATAAAGATTAAAGATCAAATAAAGAAAGGTAGATAGGAGATTGAACAATAAATATAAAGATTGACAAGAATTAAAAGGAAACTTACTTAAAATTAAAGGTATTTAAGGTGCAAGACAATGTATTTAAATTTGACAAGAAAAGTAAGTGACAAGGTAATTAAAATTGGAAGAACTAATTGTCACTATTAGCCAACAAGAGAAATGTAAATCCTATCTAATCTATTTATAGGGGAGGATTAGGGAGTGCTTAGGAAGCTTCCTCCCCTCTTTCATCTTTCCTTAATTGCATGCTTAGTCCTTAATCTCCAAATTCTTTGACTTTAGTCTTTTAATCTTTTAAGTTCTTCGACTTTTATCTCGGGATCAATAACTCGTCTTGTCATTTCTTTAATAAATTAGACTTGAGTTATTCGGCTTTTAGTAAACTTCCGTCTTTTGACTTTTTCTTCGATAAATCTTCAGAATTGGTCTTGGACTTCCGTTCTTTTTGCACTCTTGACTTCTTGACTTCGTCTTTCGTCTTTTTCTTCTATAAAAGCCCGTGAATGCCCGTGTTTTCTCCACTTTTCACCTTTTCGTCCTAAATCACAACAAAAACACAAACCACGCATAATTCCGACATAAATGACATAAAATATACGTTTTGGCTCGGTTAGTATTGTAATTAAGTGGTAAAAAGGATGGGTTTTTACACACCTATCAAATCCCCTACACTTGACCATTGCAATGTCCTTATGCAATGCATTAGTTACAAAGCACGTTTACATTTTTCATCACAATCAATCCACGTTGGCCTTTATTAAAGAGATAGAAAATAACAAAACAAGTAAAGAAATCAAAATCATACCTTGGGATTTGGAAATGTCATGAATAATCATCATTCTCAAGTTTTCACTTTCTCCAAACCAAGCTTAAAAACGGGATCATTGTTATTATAAGTTAGCAAACTAACACGAACTCATGTGGGCCAATTATTCACTTAGACTCCCTTATTCCTAGGTGTATCTCTTATATTTTATTGTTGTCTTGAATGATCACGAGGATGCATTGTTGACTTATTTCAATAGTTTATTAGGCTGAAAATAAAGTGGGACGATTTAATCAATAGTTAGCTAAAGGACAAAATCTTTTAAAACTGCTTCTTGGGACCTCAAAAAGTTCATATCTTGGCATAACTCGTTTCGCGATTTGAGACCTTTCTCGGACCGATATTTGGCAGCGACTTCATACTTCAAATCTTGAGAGACGTTCATGAAATAGTGGTCTTCTCTTCATAATAGGAATTTCTTCACTTGAAGTTTTGAGAGATTCTTCATACTTTGACCACGACTTCTTCATTTTTCTCCAATCTTTATTTGGGATTTTGATATACAACGATTCGCCTCCTTTTTGGACTTGGATCTATTCATCCTCATACCTTGTTAGGGCTTTTTTGGATAGACTTCTCCATGATCTTTTGGGGAGTACTTGCTTTTCGTCGTGTGTCTCGATCCTTCATATTGATTTTTGATAAATGATTCTTCACATCACTTTTGGATCTTTAGCAACAAAATATAGCCCTCATGCCTTGTTAGGTCCTTTTCGGACTCGCCAATCTTCGCATCCCGCTTCAATAAGTTATGCCTTGGCTATGAAATCTAATCCATACCGATCAACTTTTAAACGATCTTGGGCTAGAAGCTAAGTAACTTTTCAAATCGTACAACCTTATTTATTGCAGATAAATTTATTAGCAGGCGATGGGAGAATAGGCTCATAATTAACTCACATAAATTCACGAAAGAATACCAAACTTATAATTGAATCTATCATCTCTCATTCTCCACAATTTAAAATCTCAAGGAATGAGACTCGTGGATGCTTAGCCTATTAAATCAAAGTTTTGGGTTTTCGAGTCGCCTATAGGATCTTGCAAATTCTTAGACTTTTTCAAGTTTAGAAATTGCATTTTAAAGTTCCCTTGATAAACGACTCTCTAGGATCAATTATAGGAACTTGCGAAAAGTTCTTGTTCTTAACCCGTGAGAGTTAAGACTTTCGCGTTTTAAAGCTTCCTATATAAAAGCCTAGCAAAACTTGACTTAAGCACGTTAAGGATACTAGCTAGAGTAAACTTAGATAAGTAAACTCGGGTTGAGTCAAAAGATTCACAACGTTTGAAAATTAAAACCATTTTATTAAAGATTTATTCTAGCAAGGAAAGAAAATAACTATACAAAGGGAAAAACTAATAGACCAAAATAGATCAAAAATTTTGAAAAATGTCGAAAAATTGATTTTCCGGTTAAAATGAGGACAAATACAAGGAAAAGACCACTTAACTTCGATAGAAGTCCCCCATACACTTAATATAAACATTGTCCTCAATGTTTAAGCATGTGGGAGTAAACTCCCCTACACTTAGGATATTGTGCACTTTGTTTAAATCTCGTTAAGGAAAAGACAACTAACGAGATTCCTATTTTCATATTGGAAAATATAAAATAGTGAATCGAAAAGAGTTTAGGATAGAACCGGGAAGAAGGGAAACACGGAATCACGGGTCGTCAAGAATCATCAAGAGTGGATCATTGAGCGCTCGAATCCCTGAATAGTAGAAGAGAGGAAATAGCAAACACCAACGGGTCTCCCCTACACTTAGGATAACGAAAGCTAAAAGATAGATACATGGGTTGCCTCCCAAGAAGCGCTTGATTTTTGTTAACCGAGTCGTGAGCCTGACTCGACCTTGATTAGCATAGGAAGAAGCATGAAACATATCCACTGGGATCAAAGACATAGTTTTTGTCCATCAAATAGCACAAGCTTAAGGCGAACAAGGCAAGCCAAAGAAGAATAGGCAAGGTTCCCTTAAGTAGCGATGGAGCACGGTGGGAGCAAGTATGGTGAGGTGCAAGCATATCTTCAATAGGTCCAAAAGTCATTCCTTTTATTTCATCAGGTGGATACTGAGATGGCTGAAGAATATCGATACCGGGGTCGAACACCTTTTCCTTTAGGGGAAAATAGCACTCAGGCTCAACAGAATTTGAAGATGATCCGCGAAGAAGATGCACAACCTCGTCCTCAGAAGGTGGACAAAGAGGTGTCAAATCATACGTGCTGCGGATGGTGGTGTCGACCGGTTGCTTCTCCTTTGAAAGAATTTTCTTCAAATCCAAAGTAGGATCAAGACGATAATCATCAAAATCTAAAGGAGGAGCATCACTCTCATGAGGGAAGTAAGTATTGAGAAAAGTAGAGTAGTCTTCCTCAAAATAGTAATTATCCAAAGTAGGATTAAGCATGGATGGCGGAGGATCTTCATCATGAGAAGAATCACTCGAAAGAGTATCGGCCTCATCAAAATCATCATAAATGGGCATGTCGGGATACTCGGAGGTAATATCATCATAATCATCCGAATCTGGGCTAGAATCATCATCATAAGCATCAAAGATCAGTGGAGAATCATATATGGGTGAAGGTTCTGAATTGGAGAGAGAATCATCCACATCATCTTGAAAAAGTGGATTATCAATGCAAGACTCGAATAGAGGATTGTTGTAGATGACAAAATCATCGAGCACATTAATCATATTCGCAGATTCTCGTCCAAAGGATTTGCTTGTAAGCTTCCCCATTTTAAAAACTTGGGCATCATCCCCGACTCTTAAGATTAACTCACCTTCGGCAACATCAACTAGAGCTCTTCCGGTTCTCAAGAATGGCCGACCAAGTATTAAAGGAATACGAGGGTCCATTTCATAATCAACAACAACAAAGTCGACCGGAAAAGTGAAGGTGCCAACTTTAATGAACACGTCTTCGGCAATACCAACGGGGTAAGCGAGAGTGCGATTTGCAAGTTCAAGAGTCATCTTTGTTGGAGTAAGGTCGGGTAATGATAGTGTTTTCCAAACACTTAATGGCATCAAATTTATACTGGCCCCGAGATCAGCTAGGGCAGTGAATTCTTCAGTTTTGTTAAAAATGCAAGGCAACACAAAACGACCGGGATCTCCAAGTTTTTCCGGAAGTTCTTTAAGAATAACTGCAGAACAGTTTTCATTTAAGGGTGTGTTGGCGAGCTCAATCAGCTTCTCCTTCTTGTTAAGCAATTCCTTGAATGCTTTGACAAATTTCAGCATATGGACAAGTGCTTCAACAAGGCTAATGTTGAAAGTCATTTGAGAGATCATCTTCAAATAATTTGACACTTGAATGTCATCCTTTGTGTGCATTTTGGTTTTGCCTATACGAGAATGATAAGGAATGCTGGGTTTGGTTGGTGGAGGTTGAGATATTAAAGGGTTCTTCTTTGGGACATCGTCATGACGAGGCGGAGACGGTAATGGTGCACTAATACTAGGTGTAGGAGGAGTAGGGATAAATGGTGGTGGAGGAGGTGTAGATGATAGGGGTGGGATAGGTGGTCCTACTATGGTTACTCCACTACGGGTAGTAATAGCACTCACATTTGCTCGCGGATTGGTGACGGTGTTTGAAGGTAGAGAACTCGAAGAAGAAGGTTGAGTGGTGGGTGAGGAATCCTAAGATTCCGGATCTTTTAACTACTAGGAATGCATCATGTTCATATGATTAGATAATCAAAGCGGAATTAGAACACGACACATTAACAAGGTGTTTAGGCACAAAACACATGAATGATTGCTAATTATACTAATAATCAACAATCACTAGACGTGTATACATTGAATCCCACGTCTAGTCGACACACGCTTTAGGTTTACATTATGAATGAAAGTTATGAATAAACCTAATACCCTTGGTTCCTTTTATAGTGTAAGGATTAGGGTTTACAAGAGATAATTATGAATAAACATGTAAATCTTCTATTTAAATAACTATATACAGAATATATCCTACATATATATCCAAATAGAAGCTTCCAAAGGCTTCTTGTATACGTTTCTATCAATGCTTAGTTTGTACATGACAATACTTGGATTGTACATGACAATGGTTGAGCCATCAACCCCCGATTTGCTCTTGTCAACGCTTGTTTTGCTCTTGACAACGCTTAGACAAATGTCTTCATGTTTTCTTCGTTTTTGAGTTTCTGCCACATCAACTTTTTGACCCAACAATCTTCCCCTAGTTGATGTTGGCAAAACTCTATGTGTATCTCTTGTAAGTTGTACATGATCTTCAAATTGCTTCCCCTCAAGTGTAGCATGTATGTCTTCCCCTTTTTGTCACATCAACAGGGAAGTAAACAATGTATGCAATCTTGAAGATTCTCCAAATGTAGCTCTATGTAATGATCTTGAAGAAAAAATAAATAAAGTAATCTTGATGTAGAAGTAGAGTAACCCAAACCCATGTTCCATGTCTTGTACTATCCACGTGATAAAGAACTTATACTCATCTAACAAAGTATAAGTAGACCTCGATCCCTTGTCAATATTCTCATCCTTTGTGAGACACTGAGCACGATAATGTAACTCCTTCAAGTGTTATGACAAGTCTTCGACACCAAACATTTAAAGCACGAACAAGTTATCTTTAAAGTCAGTGTATGGATCCACGACTTTAAGATATGATAGAACACAAACTCGCGAAAATATTCTTCAAACATCAAACTTACCATAAGAATTCTTCCCCTTAAGCCAACACCTCTTCATGACGAATTTAATGAAATAACATCTTCATACCATATGTAAAAGATAGACATATGGATAACTCTTTCGCAAGGCTATCCTGATTACATAGTTTAAAATATCCATCAAATTCTCATGAATAGTTGCTAACTCGCATTAAAATCATTAATCCCTTTTAAAAATATCCGAGCCATAAATATCAACTTGATATTTTAAATAAAAACGGAGATTCCATGTACCTTCGTGTGTAAATTCCTCCTTTTTGTGTGCTAAAAACGTACTAATTTTCCAAACAGTAGCTATCCTTTTGTCATCCGAGAACCCTTACTGTCCAATATCCTAACCAAATGCTTTGTCCAATATCGGACAAAAGCTAACAGCGTTTGAACAAGCCTTTTCTCGGACAACTCATGTTAACGCTTGTCAGCGTTAAACTTATTCATGTCAGCGTCTACTCAAAACCTGTCAGCGTCTAAATCACAAACGTCAGCGTCTTAATAACAACCATCAGCGGCTAACAACTTTTGTGGCTAAAATACAATAGTATGAAACGAAATATAATCTTATACCCACTGTACCAAAGTTCATTCTTTTCTTCTCGTGAGAAATAACTTCACACGATTTGACCAGAATAATATTCATACTATAGCTTCAAAAATACTCGTATCCATACCCATGTTATACCAAAATTCCTAAAACTTAGGGATGCATATAACTGACTCAAATACACCCCTAAAAATCAGCCACTTCATACGTTTGTTGTAGAATCATCCTCGTCCAAAACTATGTAAAAGATTATTTAACAAACATGATCCCTACAATTTTGTATGATCCACGACTTCTTCCAAAAATAGCTCCATATATCACGTCCATATCGTTGATCACAATAAATAATATAAATCAACCCAAGAATAACTAACCTCTTCACGTTTCTTGTATAGTGGGACCATAATGTGTAACCTTTTGTTTCACACCCATTATGACTTCTTAAATATTCATTGATCGCAAAGTTTTTGTCGTTCGGTCAAAAACCAATCCTATGACCAATCGTTGTCCAACTCACGTGAACCATAAAGCAACTTTTATACTTCCTCTTTCCTTTGGCTGTATTGATCAAGCAAAACCCTTGCTTAAAAAAACAAAAGCAATACTTTATCTTTCTTGTACCAACATCAGCCTTGAATTTAGACCTGGGACCATTCGAACAAGGACAACATCTATGCAAGTCTATGTCGTTACTTGGCTTTACATCTACTTGTTTGAACAATACCTCCATGATATGGTAATCACATTAGGGTTCATTGTCAGTTTATAAACCAACTCACCAAAGCTAATGCAATATTTAACAGCAACCATGACCAATGAACATATGGTTTGTAAATAAAACCCTAAAAGCAAACTTTCATTCTACTGTGACCTTCGACGCTTAATAACTTTTTCTTGGGGATAAAACTTGACAATCCCTCCGGTGGATGTCTAGATATATGTATGTAGAATACGCATAAAAAATTTCGTGACGATCCAACGGTTCAGTAAAAAATTATGACCTTCTGAATACTGCTGCGCACACAAAAACGTCCAGAAAAACCCTAGACGGATTTTTCTTCTTTTCACCATAAACGAACACCTTGTTGGTCCTAGCATCACGAGCCACGAGGCTCTGATACCAACTGAGGAATCCTAAGATTCCGGATCTTTTAACTACTAGGAATGCATCATGTTCATATGATTAGATAATCAAAGCGGAATTAGAACACGACACATTAACAAGGTGTTTAGGCACAAAACACATGAATGATTGCTAATTATACTAATAATCAACAATCACTAGACGTGTATACATTGAATCCCACGTCTAGTCGACACACGCTTTAGGTTTACATTGTGAATGAAAGTTATGAATAAACCTAATACCCTTGGTTCCTTTTATAGTGTAAGGATTAGGGTTTACAAGAGATAATTATGAATAAACATGTAAATCTTCTATTTAAATAACTATATACAGAATATATCCTACATATATATCCAAATAGAAGCTTCCAAAGGCTTCTTGTATACGTTTCTATCAATGCTTAGTTTGTACATGACAATACTTGGATTGTACATGACAATGCTTGAGCCATCAACCCCCGATTTGCTCTTGTCAACGCTTGTTTTGCTCTTGACAACGCTTAGACAAATGTCTTCATGTTTTCTTCGTTTTTGAGTTTCTGCCACATCAACTTTTTGACCCAACAGTGGGCAAGAAACTAGCAACCATATTCTTCAAATCATTCGTTTGATTGCTGAAGGAGGATTGGATATTATCTCGAAGCTCGGATCTGATGTCATTCCCTTGCTTGGTAATATCTCCTTTCAAATTGATAATTTGGCTCTGTAGATTCTTGATTTGCTCACCTTGGGTTCTCATCAAAGCTTCAACATCTTGATTCATGGGTGGGGTTTGTTGAGCGGGTGGGTGATAAGGATTAGAAGCTCTAGGTGGGATTTGGTTGCTTCTATTGTAGTTGTTGTTGAGGTTTTGGTTTTGAGGAGAAAAACCGGGTGAAAGGTAATTGTTTGATCGGTAACTCAGCAAATTTCTATCCCCTTGAGGTCGAGCTTGGTAATTTTCCGGTGAATAATTACCATAAGCTGCATACACGTTTTCCGGATTTCCTTGAGTAGAAGGACAATCAGTGTATGGGTGAGAACCGCCGCGTCTCACAAGAAGGTGCAACCGCTTTAACTTGTTGTAGGTTTGTAGCGAGAAGCAAGATATTTTTGTTCATTTCGGTCATCATGCGGGTGAATTCGGTCATGTCGGGGTTTCCTGAAGTAGAAGAAACGTTGACTCTCGGGTTGTTCCTTGAAGAAGCGGAGGAATCCCAGTTTTTGTGGTGAGTAGTCATGTTTTCAATTAGCTCTCTACACTCCTCGGGTCTCCTTTTCATAAATGTGCCACCGGCGGCTGCATTAATCGTATCACGATCTCGAAAAGTCAAACCGTTGTAGAAAGTATCTATTAAGGTCACAGGGAGCATGTTGTGGTTTGGGCAACGATCGATCAAAACATTATATCTTTCCCAAGCATCAAAAAGAGATTCATCGGGTTCTTGCATGAAACCGCTGATTTGATTGCGAAGGCTCGTGACCATGGATGGTGGAAAGTAGCGCGACAAAAAGCGTTGAGTCATGTCATCCCAAGTATGAATTGATTTCTTCGGGAGATGATCAAACCATTTCTCGGCGTGGTGTGATAAAGTATGTGGAAAGAGTTGAAGGCGAAGAACATACATTGTGGCACCGGGCAACTTCATGCTCTGAGTGATTGTAATGAACTTGTCGAGGTGTTTGTTGGCATCATCATCAGGCATTCCTCGGAAAGGATTAGTTTGCACTTGCTGAATCATGTGGTGCTTCAACGAAAACTCCGGAGCCGTGATTTGCATCGGCGCAATCGGTCCTCCTCGTCCAAACATGGTAGGTTGACAAAGCTCCTCCATTGTCTGAAGATCGGGCTGTGGAAGAACATTGTTGTTGTTATTATTGAGGTGCGGTGGATTATTATTGTTGTTAACACCTGCCATACTTAAATCTTCTCGAGTCTCGTGCTCTTGATAATTAGAAGATCTAGTACGCATATACCTACAAAGGCAAAAGAAAACAATACCAAACACAAAGACAATATATATACACAAGAAAAATAAAATCTTTTTGGAGTTTTGAAAATTTTTAATTTTTATGGATTTTTTACAATTTTTAATTTTTTTGGATTTTTGAAATTTTTTAAGCAAGAAAATAACGCTCACGAATGAACGGATCCCAAAAAGCAACGCGTCTCTCACATAAAACCGTTAATCTCTACGAAAAGAGCCGACAGCGGCGCCATTTGATAACTAGGTTTTTACCTAATTAAAAAGATTCTTTGTCGTGTGTATAATCGAATTGATCCGGTTAACTATGCGACTCAGTCGTTCTTTGGTGAAACAAATGGTTGTGTCGTTGTAGTATTAAAAAGTGCAAAACTTAAAAGTAAAAGGCAATTAATTTAAATCTAACTCTAATTTAAAATAAAAGACAAGAAATTAAAAGCGTGACGAAAATTAAATAGCACTAAAAGTAAATAACGCATACTTAAATCTATTTAAGGCAAACTTAAAACGCAACTAAAACTTAAACTAAGGCAAAGCTAAAATAAATCTAAGGCAAATAAACTTAAAGTGCAATTAAGTAAAAGGCGGGAAAAGTAAAGCTTGAAAATTAAAGAATTAAAAAACAGAAACTAAAATAACCTGAACACAGCTTATCCGGAATAATCATTCGTTCGGAATAATCACTCATCCGGAATGTCACCTTCGTTCGGAATGATTCTTCTTCACTCGGAATATTTACCAAAACCCTTGATCCGGAATAAATCCTTTATCCGGAATATGTCACTTATCCGGAATAAAGTCTTGATTCGGAATACTGGTCCTTGATCCGGAATGTTGTGCTTGATCCGAAATGATTGGTTGATCCGGAATATCTTCCTTGATCCGGAATGTGAAATATTCCGGATGAAACTCCTTGATCCGGAATATCTTCCTTGATCCGGAATGTGAAATAATCCGGATGAAGACCTTGATCTGGAATAATTAATTATTCCGAATAAAACTCCTTGATCCGGAATATTTGGTATTCCGAATGAAAGGTTTGATCCGGAATGCTAAATTATTCCGAATAAACAAGACTGATCTGGAATGTCTCCTTGATCCGGAATGTTGGATATTCCGGATGAACACTTTGGCTAAACCTTTGATTCGGAATATTTGGTTGATTCGGAATGAGAGGCTGATCCGGAATATGTCACTTATTCCGGATGAACACCCTTGATCCGGAGCTTCTTCAACAAACTCCTTCACTCGGAATGTCTGGACTTGATCCGGAATGTTCCTGGGAATACAGATGAACAGCGAAGAACACGGGATACACAAAGCTACACGAATCTAACCAAAACTTAACCAAATCAAACAAAATATTAAATCAAACTAAACAAATAACATCTACTAATCATAAACAAACAATCCAAAACAATCAAACTAACAAATATAACCAAAATAATCAAAACCCACTTTAATCAAATCAATAAAATAAGAACATGAACATGAACAATAAAGATAAAGATTAAAGATCAAATAAAGAAAGATAGATAGGAGATTGAACAATAAATATAAAGATTGACAAGAATTAAAAGGAAACTTACTTGAAATTAAAGGTATTTAAGGTGCAAGACAATGTATTTAAATTTGACAAGAAAAGTAAATTACAAGGTAATTAAAATTGGAAGAACTAATTATCACTATTAGCCAACAAGAGAAATGTAAATCCTATCTAATCTATTTATAAGGGAGGATTAGAGAGTGCTTAGGAAGCTTCCTCCCCTCTTTCATCTTTTCTTAATTGCATGCTTAGTCCTTAATCTCCAAATTCTTTGACTTTAGTCTTTTAATCTTTTAAGTTCTTCGACTTTTGTCCCGGGATCAATAACTCGTCTTGTAATTTCTTCAATAAATTAGACTTGAGTTCTTCGGCTTTTAGTAAACTTCCGTCTTTTGACTTTTTCTTCGATAAATCTTCAGAATTGGTCTTGGACTTCCGTTCTTTTTGCACTCTTAACTTCTTGACTTCGTCTTTCGTCTTTTTCTTCGATAAAAGCCCGTGAATGCCCGTGTTTTCTCCATTTTTCACCTTTTCGTCCTAAATCACAACAAAAACACAAACCACGCATAATTCCGACATAAATGACATAAAATATATGTTTTGGCTCGCTTATTATTGTAATTAAGTGGTAAAAAGGATGGGTGTTTACACACCTATCAATATGCATCTTCAATAACATCAGCATCAGCTTCATATATGTATGGAAAAGGTAGGTTTGAGTGGAGATCGCCGGAAAAGAGTGGTTTGGTATGGAGGTCGCCGAAAAAACGTGGGTTTATTATGGTGGTTGCGGGAAGAAGGTGGGTTTGGTTGTGGTGGTCACTGGGAAACGGGGGTTGGCTGTGGTGGTCGCCGGAAAAGTGGAATGGATTGCCGGAAAAAAAACTGGATCGGGATATATGTTTTTATGTGTGAAAAATATGATAAGTTTAAAAGGAAAGAGACTTGATCATGACCATTGGATCATATAAAGATCAATGGATGTAAATTGTCCATTGAAACTTTGATAAATTAAGGGGTGGGATCTCTTCCCGAATATGGTAAACAATCGGTTACACATAGGGGTCTAAACGAGCCGAGTCGAGCCGAGTACTGTCAAGCTCGAGCTCGACTCGAATACAAAAACTCGAGCTCGAAACTCGTCTCGAGCTCGACCGAGCTTTATATTTCGAGCTCGAGCTTGGCTCGCCATATAAAACTCGAGCTCGAAACTCGACTCGAGCTCGATTATTTTCACATGTCATGCTCGAACTCGATAAAGACTCGCCATATCAAGCTCGACTCGACTCATTTTATCTATATAAAAGGGTAACAAAATAAGCTCGATAAGGCTCGCGAGCTTCTCGAGCCGAGTATATTGAAGCTCGAACTCGACTCGAATAAATACACGAGTAGCTCGAACTCGAGCTCGACTCGTTTATATCGAGTCAATTTCGAGTAGGTTACGAGTCGATCTCGAGTAACTCACGAGCTGTCTCGGCTCGTTTATGTAACACCCCCAAGTTGGTTAAATGCAGCGGAATAGTAATTGGGGTGTTACTTTGGTGGATCGATAGCAAATAGTATACAGAGCATGATCATAAAATATCATTTAAACATATTACATGAATCAAATGTGCAGATTTAATAAATTGTCTTGAAAACAACATTTATTATAAATTTGAAGAAATATCCCAACCCGATGGTAAATATGATGCTTCCTATGATGATGAAATCCAATGCAAATGAACCTGCTTATATCCTGAGGAAACATATAAAGTAAAATGTGGGTGTCAACACGAGGTTGGTGAATTCATAGAGTTTAGTTCAAAAATTATAAGTATTGTAATGCCATACACCACGATCATAGCAGGACAATCACAACCCAATACTATAGTAGTTCCTATTGCCCTGTAATAGAAGCTAGACAAAAAGTTGCTCAGTACGCCCATTTGGATCTGTCCTGATGTTGTTCCCTCAATCAGACAATGATATAATCCTGTTGATTGGCCTAAGCGTTTCGTGATAGCAAGTTACGCAGGTCGGGTGTTGTCAATACCCAAATAGATCTATTCATACATTTCGCGCTACACTATTAACTATTACAGTCCACGGGTATGGGGCAAACAATAGGCAATAAGTTGTTGTTGTCATCAGTGCATGTTTTGCATATTTAAAATATATATAGTTTTTGTATGTTTTCTCCCCCAGTTATGAAACAGTAAAGATGGGGCCATGAACTCACCTCAATAATGGAGCAGTAGTAATAAGTCACTGAGTATGCTGGCACAGTATGATCACGAAGCAGTAGAATTACCTAAGTAATTTATGTGTGTCTCAGTAGATGCACAAATAAAATGCACATATAATGCAGTTGATGAAAATGCATGATCACAGATTTAATAAGTTGTTATCGTTTTAAGTGTTAAACTTATATTAAGTTATCGTAACATGTACACGTTTAATTTAACAAAGTGTATTTACCTCGGTCGAATTGTAACAATTTAAATAATTTAAATAAAATGATTTTTATTTAATTAAGACTTATAAATATAATGTTTCATAAAAGTCCTTGAAGTTTCAAATCTTCGTAATTAGTCCTCCACGTTTTACGAATTAAAATATAGCCCTTATAGTTTATTAAATAAATAATATTAATAAAACTTAAGTTAAATTGCTCATGAGTCCTAGGTTTTAATATAATTACCAAAATAGCCCCTAGGGCTTGCTACACTTTTGGAAAATGGCAAGATTAGTCCTTGTGTTTCAAGTGTTTAATGACATTTTACATGATAAACATTAATCTTTGAAAATCATTTCCGGGTTCGTTACTTAGCCATCATATGAACGAAAAACATATTTATAATCTCGGACATGCCGTCTACAAGTCTCGTTCTTTAAGTTTTGTACGAAAACACCTTTAAAGTGGGTAAAAACGGGTTCAAAGTCAGCGGGTCTGAATGTTTATCATCAGCTTTTTAAAGTGTGCGAGACAGATTTTTAAAGGGCTGTAACTTGTTCGTTATTTGTCCGTTTTTAGTGTTCTTGGTGTCTATGGAAAGATAGCCAGGAGATCTACAATATCCTAGATGGTGCCGGGTTCTGGTTCTAACTCTAACTCGCTCAAAAACGCAGACAAAGTCGGCTGGTCAGCCAGCATGCAAATGCTGTCAGCTTTTTATGTGTCGACAGCTTTTAATGTGTAAACGCATACTTTCAAACTTAAGTTCCCGCTTCGTTATAGCTCCGTTTTAGGTGATTCAAGCGGCTACTGAAAGCTGGCTAGGTGTTCTACGAAATGCCCCCTTAACCTGATTTTTACACGGGGTCCTACTAGGTCTAAACAGGGTCTAAAGTAGGCTGGTCGGGATGGTTTTACACATAAAATATTAATCATGGTCGATTTGTTTAACATAGCAAACGTGTTCCGTTTTCATTCAAATTTGGCAGAGTTACTATTTAAGGGATGACCTAAGACCTAGTACATTCGTTTTTAGCCCAACTCGTATTTTTAGTGTGCGTTTCCCTATGGCGCGTTCTAACATTAGAAGGTTGTGCTAACTTGTAAGACTAATTTTCTTTGTTTCAAATATCTTTGCAAGCACTATTACTACAAGGGAATGAATGCATGTATTCATATGACGAGAAAATAAAGTAAGACAACAAAGATCCGTGAACTCACAAGGAATATTAGTGTGTTTCGTTGTGCGATTCGCATCCACCAACAAGGAAAGCAATGGAAGACGACCAAGCTCCAAACACCGATTCGATACGCGAAGCCCTCTCAACGCATGATGATTACCAACGAGCAAGAACATAGGTGTTCGTTTGCTTGTCAACAAACAAAAACCGAGTCGGTGCTAAGGGCATTCGTGGGATGTTCGTGTAATGCAAATTGCATGAGTAGAAAAGGAAAATGTTGGTGCTTGTGTTTACTTGTGTCTCAACCAGGAAGGAAAAGAAATAAGTTGTGGTGGTTTGTTGCTCTCGGCAGAGAAGAAAGAAAGAATAAGGTGATGGTGCATGTGTTGTGATGAACAAATGGAAATAGTGGTCAGCTGACACTGGTGGTCGTCTTATGGTGTGACGAGGTGGAGATGGTCGACAACGGTTGTGGTTGTGATAGTTTGAGACCACAACTGTGGTGTTTGTGGTTTTCACTCGTCAAAACAAAGAAAGTAGTGTGTGTAAACCGAAGAGGTATTGGTGTTGTTTTCACATGGTGATGCTCTCGGAAGAAAACAAAAGGAAGAAGGTGTTGGTTTTTGGTTCGTAAGGTGAGAGACGAGGGATGAGTGTTTGTGGTTTATATATAGCCAAGAGAGAGATAGGTTTATGTGGTGAGGGCTTGTACACGGGAGAAAGAGATCCAGGGAATCTGGGGAGTGATTTGGTTGGATTTTATGTACTTAGGATTGTTTTAATTATTAAGATCTCATTTTTACATAGTGTAGCGTATACGTGTTTGAATCCACAAGAGGTTCGATTTGCTAAAACCCTGTGATTGAGACGTGTATAACTTATTGGCCAAAGAAGTGTTGTTTTTAGTAGTTTTTGTATAATACCTCATGTGTAAATGAAAAGAGATCCAAAGAAATGTTTAGTTCAATGTAGTATATATCCTTTTGATTTATTTTACACATGAAATAAATGGTCAAGGGGTTTTAAAGTATTTCATTGAGTTGAGTTTGTATTGTTTAATTGTACTAAATATTTATATTTAAAAATTATTGTATATAGTTTTTAATGCGTAAACTTCTGGATCATTATTATTAATTATAATAAATATAATTAGTAATTATTTATGCACATAAAATGTGTCTAAAAATAAAAATAAAATAGCTCCATGGTTAAAACGTCAAATTTTTAAGTAATATTAGTAAATATATAATATTTATTATATCATGATTTCGTCTGTAAAAGTCGTTGATTAAAATATTATAGGATAAACGATATTAATAATGAAGTCGGTGACGTGTCAAAAGCCCAAAATTTAGGGTTTTACAGTTTACACCCCTAGTTACACACCAAATTATTTGAAAATTATAGGCCAATAATGTGTGCCCCACCTCAATTATTGAAACTATTTCATCTTTGTTGCTATTCCTCTTGTCACATGGATACAATCTAAATCATGGTTTTAAATAGTTCGCTAAAGTTCGTTTTAAACTGCATTAAAGCTTGAGGTGTGACCTCTACATTACGTAATAAGTCAAAATGTGTTACGACATGAGGCGTGATGATTTTTTGAATTTAACTTAAAAATGAATATTATTACATGTAAAAAGAATTTTCTAGGTTTAATTATTATGTACAGCACTTATTTTAAACTCGATATAAATATAATATTAAAAAATATAATATAACAAATAAATATTTTTATATGTTATGTCGTCATAACCCACAATTTAAAAACGCAAAAATTTAATCTTAGCCGATAAAACGTGTAGTTTGGACATACTGCCACGTCACGCTCCACGCTATTTATAAGCATGGATACAACCATATAACAATGTAACGTGTTTATAAGCATTAAGACAAATGATATAATTGTGTTGGAGTAAATATGGCTTGAATTGTGATACGTATTTGTTAGACACTAATTCTGTAATATTTTTTAGAGTATATTTAGGTTTTCGATTCCACAGAGCAAGTCGATTAATATTAAGACTATTAGTATTTGTTTATACAACTCAAAATTGACACAGATAAACTTTTGTCATTACTCCGAAACTAAAATCAATACACTTTTTAGATACTCTTTCGGTTTAACAAATGATCGAACTTGAATATTTATTTTGAGAGAGTCGAATTATTTTAGACATATCAAAATAAAACAAATAGATAATAATTTTAAAACGAAAATAATAATATATACATTACACGTCATAATATTTTAGAAAGTCAAAACCATCCCCGATCTCAATGAAGATCCATCTATAGGTTTAACTAAAAACCATCACAAATGAAAATGTCAAATGTCTTATATTTTATCATTGTAAAACTAGTTTTGTTAGAATATGATAAACTCTCTAGGTTTGGATTTATTATCTATCACAATTCTTTAAGAAAGAAAAACATGATTTTAAATTGTCACTTTGAGCCTTGAGGACTAACTCTCCACACTAATTTGTTTTCTTTCTAATTAACTTGGAATTTATTACTTAACTCAAAACACTTTTCTTTGATCACTCGATTTATAAAACACTTTCGAGCTCAAAATTTTTAAAAACAAAACATAAAAAGTTACTAACAGGTGAATTTGGCGCCTATCCTCATAACACGATGGGGTGTCGGCTTAAGCCACAAGATCGCGCCATAGAAATATAACGCGTCCTATCATACACGCCGATACCGATTGCTTTCACTGGTATCTTTTTTCTAAATGTTTTTTTAATAATACGATATTTGTCATTCCCGAATTTATCTATACTTCTATACTTCTATACTACAATATAACAAAAACTCATTTTAAAAGTTAAAAAAAAATGAGAATTCAATATTTTCATATATAAATATAATGTTTAAATAAGAAACAAGTGTATTAGCCACTATATCATGAGTTCGACCATCGGGTGACGGGTTCGACCATCGTGTTAACTCGATCGAGTCACCGTGTTAGGGGTTCGACCACCGGGTCAATCTGATCAAGCAATCGTTTTGAGTAGGGATGAGCATTTCGACCCGAATCTTGAAACCGAACCGGAACCATCCTAGAACCGTACTGATTCCCGGTACCCGAATCCCGTTAGGGACGATACCGAGACTACAAAATAAGGTGGAAAAAAATTCGGGACCACTAATTCGGGACATGACCGGTACCAATTCGGGAAATTCTAAAAAAAACGGGAAAAACCCGATTTCCCGGTACCGGTACCACCAATTTATGCTCGGAAAATATTCAGTACCCGTAATTTGGGACGGGTTCGGGACGGGACCGGTACCGTGCTTATCCCTAGTTTTGAGGGTTCGCTCACCGGATCAACCCGATCGAGCCATCGGATCACGAGTTCGACTAGCAAGTCAACCCGATCGAATGATCAAGTTATTGGGTTGACCACCGAGCCAATTAAAATATCGTAAATTATCCATCGCTATGCGCGGATACAAGTTTATTGTTAAAAAAGAAAAAAAAGGTTTGATATGTGTGGTGCACATGCCAAAACCAGAGCTGGATACAAACGTAAACCGAAAGACACGTGTACAGACCAAATAGGGCTAAGTTCAGATGACCACGTGGAAGCGTAAGATATGGTGTCAACCTTGTTTTGGACTATCTTCTTTCACTTAAATTACCACTGAACCCTTTCCACGTGTCCAAATATGCATGCATAGTCTGTCGACATGTTTGGTGAAACAAAAGTTTTGGATTTTACCCATTTGTTTCCAAAGAAAACCAATCATATTAGAGCGGGAGGAGTCCACTTATATGGCTATATGGCAAGACGCTATCAGCATAACGCAGGAAAAAACCATGGCGTAGGACTCCATCTCTCTATGCTGTCGACTTGGTGCCATAGCCACCAGTCCTCGTCATGGGTTTTCTGATTTTTTTTTTTATTTTTTTAATTTTAATTATTAAAGTGGGTATATGTGGGCCTCTTATACCACTTTTTACTCCCATGACACCAGTTTTACCACGACTTAAGGTTGCCAGTAAAAACTGGTGCCGTGGAAAAAAAGCTGCCGTGGCAGCACTTTTTGTGCCATGACACAAGGATTCCGTGTGCTCTTAGTTAAACTAATGTTTATTAAAAAAAATCATACCTTAAACTTAATATAAGTTATAAACGATCTATTTATATAGGGATAATTTCATATATACCCAATAAAATTTTATAAATTATATATTTTCTCAAAATATAAGTTTTTAATGTTTAATGTACAATGCAATTAAAGCATGTTTTAAGGATATATGTAATTATTTAAGTTTTGGTGAGGATATATATAAATGCCCTATTTATATAACTGTAGAATGCAAACGAAAAACAAATTACAACACAATTTTTTTTATTACCATGCTAATTTTGTGAAACACTGATTTTTAAATTTAAACGTCATAAAATTGCTATTATAACATGTTAAATTCTTTTCGCAGGCTTTCGTTTTTTTTAAAAGAAAACCAAAGATATTAAATACTAAAGAAATAAAATATATGTAATAACTTTTACATTAAATTATCTTATCCATTTGACCAATTGGTCATGTCATTAGTTATAAATTATTTTCTTGTGAACTTGATTTGCTTTTAGTTACGAGTTCTTTTTCTTTTAAGAAAAAAGGCTAATAACCTACAAATATATTATAGTCGTTACCAATTGAACTAGTTTTTTAATCAAACTTTAGAGGTGGTACAACAGACGGACGGGCGGGTTAAACGGACGACAGGTTAAATGAGTGACGGGTCAAACGGGTGCGGGTTAAATGGGCACGTACGAAACTGTCGGGTTAAACGCGCGCAAGTTAAAACGGGGAAAAAACTTATAAAAACGTATAATTAAAAAATAAAAATACTTGTTTAATTTGAAAGAGAGGATTAAAAATTAAATATAAAATATCCGCCGAGTAACCTAATTAATATTTTACATGTGCGTCCATTAAGCTCATTTAATTTCTTACGTGTGTGCCCGTTTAGCCAATCAATAATATATAATGGGCAAAAAGAACCTCTCATTTTTTGAAAAATAATCAAAAAATGCCCCATATATATCTAAATGAGCAAAATTTGCCACATGTATTTTTTTTTTTGCATTGTGATCATTTGTTCCCTTTTAGGTTAGAAAAATAAAAAAACAAAAAAAATCATAAAATACACAAAATATATGAAAAATACAAGTTTAGTATGAAAATTTTAATACATTTACAAACCACTAGGGGCCGTTTGCTCACTGTAATATAATGTAATCTGACGACGTAATCGTAATCTGACTTTCGTTGTAATCCTCTTTGGTTCACTATGATGAAGGAATTGTAATTCGAATTATATAAGTTTTTTTGTTTGCAACGTAACTTTAATGTATTCATTCCAATTACAACTAACGAGGCAATTCAGATTACTTGGATGAAATGTTTTGAATTACGTTGTAATTCAAGATTTTATACAGTTTTAATTATTTGTATTTATAAATTCTAATAATAATAGAATAATAATAATTTTACTTATAATATTATCAATTTTTATTAATATTTTATTAATTATATTTAAATATTTATTATAATTATTATTTTAAAAATTGATTAATATCTTTATTATTATTTTATTTTTCTATCATGTTTTTATTATTTATTACTATTTTAATTATTTTAGTTTATTTATTACTTTTTATAGAATAATAATTTTATTAGAATAATAGGATTTACAAAAAAGTTAGTGGGAAGTCGAGATACAATCTGAGCCCCTACTCTTTTAACTATAGCAAAATCAATCCTATTAAAAATATGAGCAGCAGCACGAGCTCTAATGTCTTGAGTCATAAAGAACTGTCAGATCCGCTTTAGTAAGACAACCACATTCTCCTCTAATTCTCAAAGAGATGAAAATGAAAAAGGAAGAAAATCATATGCAATGTTTGAACACTTAGTCTCATACTTGACTCGCTTATGGTGTGCCGCATCAATTACCGCACGACCTGACACAAAATTAACCATCCTAGTTTGCGTAAGAGGAGAGGACCCTGTCAAATCCATACACACATCAATCCTTTTGTCCCATGAGTAGAGTAACATATCAGCTGGACGTAAGGGTTTGTCACGCCCTCCACCAAGCCCAATATCAACTTCTTTACCGATCGAAATCCCTGACATAAAACAAATATCAACAAGGGTATCACGTACAACATTATGCCTATGTTTAATGCCAATGATACCAACACAAGATATAACATGGTCTCCATAAATATCCCCCGTAAACACCCTAGAGCAAGCTGAGCACGACTTCAGAACACGAAATAAGGGAACACCTAACTGATAACATAACACACAACGCTAAGTCTTACCATTCATATTTTACCCCAAACCATAAATTGGAACCACCCTGAGCCAGTCGGAAGTGTGGTCTTCCATTTGAGATTTCCATATGGCCATCTGTCGAGTAGATAAGGAAAATGTGGATTCTACATTTTTGGTAACCTTTGTAAAATATATATTTGTCAATTTTTTCATGAGTTTGGGGGCAACGACCTCACTTGAATTACTTAAATGATTAATCTACATTTTTGCATTAAACGTATTCGAGGCATTATCAAAAGCAAGCCCAAATTTTGCAATATTAGAATTTCGGAGCACCTTAGTTTGCAAACAGTAGATTGGAGTCTAGACGCAAGAAATGTATAGTTTAAAACATCACATGCATAGTAGACACCAAGACCCCCAAAAGCAAAAGGTAGGGTGGAGAGTTTCCACTGCCAATCACCAAATCCAGGACCAGAAGCCGTAACAATACGCTCTAAGGCCGAACGAAGAGCTACATCAAAAGCACCCTAAGCCCGCTCAAAGACATGGGGGGAACATGTACGCATGGCAATATATATTTTAGATATACCTGCACAAGCACGTAGGAGTATAAACTCACATTGTGGGTCATTAATCTTAGAAACAACGTCCATAAGCTCGATAGATTTGGCAACCCTCTTCATTACAAGCTTACTACTAAAATCAAAATCCGCACTCACATGCCCACCTAGTAGTTTAACACCATGTAAAGGTCGGGAAATGTTGGGAGGGAAAACACCTGCAAACCTACTTCTTGGATCTTCATTTGGCAAAAAAATCTCAAGTTTATCAACATTTAGATGCAAGCCCCGACAAGGTCCATCCTCATAATTACTTTTAAAACCTCCTCAACAACCAAAGTATCTCTAATAACAATTACATCATCAAGATACCAAGCATGAAGGAAAATGTTAAAGGAGTCTCTAATCTTACATACCAAAGGATGCAACACTAGGGAAAAAAGTAAAGGTCCAAGAGGGTGACCTTGTTGGACACCTTGGTACGACTCAAGGTATGTTCCCCATAATATAATCTAGCTAGGTTGGAGTAGCAAAATTTCACCCAACTAAAAATAGCACGACAATGAATGAGAACTTCCTATAACATAACCTCCCGATCTACCAAATTAAATTCATTTTGGAAATCTACCAACAACATCGACATGCCCACATCATCCCCTGAATTTCAATCACCCTATTTACTACATGAAGTATAACCTCCCCTCCTCAAGGCACCCCAACCCCAAAACTATAGATCATTCAAATAACCATCCTAGGAATGTAAAATCATAATGGCACTAACCTTGGAAACCAAACGCCTCTAAACAGTACCCACAACGATAGGACAAATACCGCCCCCGGGCTTCACTAACGGTGTGAAAGGAGCACTAGCAATATACTCACCCAACATCTCTGGGCATTTCCCATCAAAGAATAATTATTACTATTATTATTATTTTATTATATATTGATCTTTTTAAAATTTTAAATTCTTTTTAATTATTATTTATATATTTTTTATTATACTATTATTTATTAGTAATATTATTATTAGTTAATAGTTAATTAATTAATATTTCCAATAGTTGTTTATTATTAATGTTAACATTTTATTATAATTATGGTTTTAAAAATATTACTCCCTCCGTCCTAAAATTATTGTCACCACACAAAAATTCCACAGTTTAAGAAAAATATAACTATTACAGCTTTCTTTCTCATACTTTTTGCAGAATGACAGTTTTACCTTTAACTAATTAATTTAAAACCTATTTAATATTTGTAATAATAACCACAATTGAGGGTAACATGGTAAACTTGAACTATATTCCTTATCCATTTTTAGAAGTGGACAATAATTTTGGAACAATCAAAAAAGGAAAGGTGAAAAATAATTTTGGGACGAAAAGAGTATAATAATATATATTATTTATTATTATTATTATTTTTATAACATCACTTCATTAGAAATTAATAAGATTTACAAAAAGTTAGTAGGAAGCCGAAATACTATTTTAGATTGCCTCTCCTTTAGCAATAACAAAACTAATCCTACTTAAAATGTGAACAACACCATGTGCCCCACTGTCTTGGGTTACAGAAAATCTTCGGATCCGCTTCAACAAGGTTACAACATCATTCTCAAGTTCCCCAAAAGAAGAGAATGAGAAGGGGAGAAAACCATAACCAATATCTACACACTTAGTCTCATACTTGACACGTTTACGTTGTGCAACTGCAATCACCGCACGCCCTGGTGCAAAGTCAACCATCCCAGTTTGTGTCAAAGGAGATGAACTTGTAAGATCTACACATACATCAAGCCCTCCGTCCCACGAGTATAGCAACATATCAGCTGGACGTAAGAGTTTGTCCCGTCCTTCGCTAAGCCCGATATCAACTTCTTTACGTGCAGGAATCCTAGACCGAAAACATATGTCGACAAGGGTATTCCGCACAATTTATGCCGATGTTTGATACCAACAATAACAGCACACGATACAACATGATCTCCAAAAATATCCTTTGAAAAGACCCTAGAGCAAGCTGAGCATGACTTCGAAACTGAGAATAAAGAAACACCCAACTATATACATCAATAGATTTTAATCAATTATAATTACAATTAGGGGTGTCAATATTTCCGACCCGACCCGAACCCGACCCGACCCGAACCCGACCCGAATATATTCTGGTCGGGTTACTCGGGTTGAAATTTGTATTCGGGTTAGTCGGGTCAACCCGACTAACCCGAATTCAAACGGGTCGGACATCGTCTAATTCGGGTTCGGGTCAACCCGATTGACCCGAATAAGAAATTATTTAATTTTTTTTATTTTTAATATATAAATTTAATACAAATTCTATTAAAAAATAAAAAAAAAAGTTTTTTTTTTTATATTTTACCCATACTCGGGTTGACCCGAACCCGAATAGACCCGAACCCGAATAGACCCGACCCGAATAGACCCGAACCGAATAGACCCGAACCCGACTAACCCGAGTTCAACTCGGGTCTGGTTCGGGTAAATTATTTTTACCCTCTAACTCGAATTCGACTCAACCCGAATAACCCGAACCCAAACAACCCGACCCAATTCCCAACCCTAATTACAATACATAAGAATTCTAACACATTACAATTTTTTCTATTACAATTTTTTCTATTACAATTACTTTATATTATAATTCTTTCAAAAGTATTTTATGAACCAAACGCCTCTTTAGCGTTAAAAGAAATCGCTCTACGATAAATATTGTTATTTTATTTTAAATAAGTGTCTTTTTCTTATACTCACCAAAGAAGAGTTGATAAACTTCGTGAATTCTAACTACATTTCTAATCGTGAAATGTATACGTTTTTCGATAATTAGTATCACATCATCAAGTTGCAAGAAGTAGATTTCTACACGATTCAAACTTTTCTTTTTTAGTAAAACAAAGACACTTTCGTCAAAGATAAAATCATATCATAAAGTCACATGGTTTGGGACCATTAGGATATGCATAAACATGTAATTGTAATACTTAACATTAGGTGGCTAAATGGGTGTGTAGAATATGTATGGGCGATGGGTTAAATATACGTTAGTTTATAGACGCGGATTAAATGAACAATTTTTAATATTTGGACAAAATAGACTTGGGCCGAATGAATATTAAACTAAATAGATATGAGTGAAATGGACATCGGACCAAATGGATTTTATGAAATGAACAATATTAAAGGAGAAACAAAAAGATTCAAGATTAATTAATTGGAAAAAATATCCATCATATATTGTCCATAATATCCATTTGTTTTCACTGAACGATTTTATTTTGTCCAAATAATCCAACTAAAATAAAGATAAGTACCCATTTAGTCTATTAGTTAAAAAAGAGTCAAAATAAACTAATTTTAAACATTTGGGCATAATTTACCAGCTCTACTTAACATCAATCAAGTACATAAAAACTTTGCCGAAGATGATGGACCACATGTATGCCTAACAATTTGTCAATGTCCATATTCGACGACCCATTCAACATTTATAAATTTTTTCGATGTAACATTAATTTTAAAAAACAACGATTTTTTTTAAATATATTTTAAATGCACTAAATATATTAAAATACGTTTTTAGTCTTACATAGTTAATAGGGAAAATCACTTAAAAATGCAGTAAACTTACCACTTTTTATGGTTGTGTGTAGTAAACTATCTTTTTTCTCATTGTGTCTATTAAACTTTCAAATTTATGTCATTGTGTGTATTTTGTAACCATTTTACCCTTACTTTTTTCAAAATTTGAAGGGTAAGATGGTCATTTTACTAGACAAAATCGTCTCAAAATACACACAATGATCGAAATTAAAAAGTCTAATACACACAATGAGATAAAAAATAGTTTAGTACACACAACAATAAAAGGTGGTTAGTTTACTACATTTTTAAGTGATTTTCCCTAGTTAATATACTTTAAAAAAAAATCGAACACTATTTTATTAAACTTTAGAAAAAAGGTTTTTATCTTGTGTCCTAAGGGCATATGATAAGAACATTTAAGTATATAAAAAAACATTGGGTCCCACAGAAAAGAACATAGAAATCCATAAAGTGTGAATCCCTATGTATTTTTTCTGTGAGAACCCGTGTACTTTTTACCTTCTTATCATGTGCCCTTTGGGCACAAAATAGAAAAACCGGAAAAAAGGTTTTTTATATTAGGACACATAATAAGAACACTTAAAGTATATAAAAAGTACACCGGGTCCTTAAAAAAATACACATAAATTCATAAAATGTGAATCCCTGTGTATTTTTTGTAAAATCCGATATACTTTTTATCTTGTTATCATTTGTTTATGGCACAAGATAAAAAAAACCTTAAAAAAAAAGGTTTTTCACATCAAGGTAGGGATGAGCTCGGGACCAATCCCGTCCCGATTTAGTGCTCCCGATTTTTTCCGATCTAAAAAGTTATGTACCGATCCCGTACCCGAACGGGATTCGGGTATCGGTACCGGTACCGGGAAATCGGGATTTTCCCGTTTTTTTCCGGGAATTTCCCGATTTGGTACCGATCCCGTACCGAATTAGTGGTCCGAATTTTTTTCACCTTATTCTGTAGTCCCGATCCCGTACCGAACGAAATTCAGGTATCAAGAATCGGTACGATTCCAGAAACGGTTCGGGTTCAAATTCAGAATTCGAATCAAAATACTCATCCCTACATCAAGGTCAAGGTCATGTTGACACGCGACACAAATGAGTCCCACTTTTCACACCATTCATTCATTCATTCACATTTTATTACACAGGTTGGACCCACTCAACCACCGGCCAACGCTCACATAAACCACCCTTTCTATAAATAACCGAACCACCCCCTTAAATTAACTCCCTTCACTTTTTTTTACTTTACTTGAACCCACCTTCTCTTATTTCTTCCAGACTCTTCACTTTCACATTTCATTAACCGATCGATCACTTTTTAACCGGAACTCATCTGAACCGATTACTCTAAACTCATTTTCTTTAGGTAGTTTTTTATTAATTCTCAGTTTTTTATTCTTCTTCTTTTGGGCTGTTTGTTTTAGCTTATATAACGTAAGCTTATTTTGGCTTATTTAACATACGCCTCCATTTGGTGGCTTATTTAGAGACTTATGGGCTTATCTAAGTTTGTTATGATATACTTATATAAGCCCATAAGTCACCAATAAGCTTAAAAAATTAGAGTTTATGAAATATAAGCCGAAATATGGCTTATTTTCGGCTTATATATATATCATAAGCTCCAATTTTGTGGCTTATTTTGAGGCTTATTTTGAGGCTTAAGGGCTTATATAAGTTTATCATGATATAATAAACTTATATAAGCCCATAAGTCACCAATAAGCTTAATAAATTAGGGTTTATGAAATATAAGCCGAAATATGGCTTATTTTCGGCTTATATATAACATAAGCTCCAATTTTGTGGCTTATTTTGAGGCTTAAGGGCTTATATAAGTTTATCATGATATAATAAACTTATATAAGCCCATAAGTCTCCAAATAAGCCACCAAATTGGGGCTTGTGTTATATGAACCGAGATGGGCTTACTTTATATAAGCCAAACCAAACACCCCAAAATTTGTAGTTTAAAGGGTGCTTGTTTTAGCTTTATATAATAAGGTAAGCCGATTTCGACTTATATAACATAAGCCCCACTTTTGTGGTTTATTTGGAGACCTGTGTTGGCTTATGTAAGTTTATTATGATATAAGCCCATATGTCTTCAAATAAGCTTTAAAATCTGAAGTTTATGAAATATAAGCCGAAATATGGTTTATTTTCGGCTTATATATCATAAGCCCCAATTTTGTGGAGGTTTTGTTAAGTCAAAAATTTGTAGCTTATATAAGAGTGGGCGGGTTTACATAAAAATAATTACATTCTTTTTTTTTATTTTTATCTTATTAATTATATAAGCTAAACCAAACACTTAAGAAAGGCTTATAAGCTTGTTATATATAAGCCATATATCCAATTGATAAGCTTAACCAAAATTTTAAGTTTTATATAAGCTGCTGTAATTATTTATTTATTTATTTATTTATGCAGTAATAAATATTTACTCTAGTTAAATCGGGTTTATTAGGTAATAAGATTATGATTATCTTTGCACTAGTTTGGTTAGTTAATTGATACTCATAATCATATTTTTATAGTATTTCTGGAAAATATATTTCATAAATTAATGCAGCAATTAATGCAGCAAGATGTTGTACTCTATGCACATCGAGTTGTACCTTGCTACTTTTGTATTTAGAGGGTGTTTGGGATTTGCTTATTGTTTAAGCAGAAACATAAGTAGAACTTGTAACATTTCTCAAGTTGAAGCTTTTTTTATTTTAGTTTAGTAGCAGGTGTTTGGGATTGCGTTATGAATGAGGGTCCAAATAGGGGTGTTTTGGTTTGAGTTATGAGTGAGGAGGTATTTTGGTGTGTGACGTTAAAGGGAAAATTCTGAGGTGCAGGTGAGGTCGCTTTTTGGCTTGAGCCACCATACCTGATGCTCTTAAGCTAGTAGTGTTTGGATTTGTTTATTTTCGATCTCGCTGATTAAAAACGGTTTTAGGATTTAACGCTAAAAAAGCAATTCGCGGCTCGTAATAAAGAAGCACTTTGAAATAAGCATATGCCCGTCGAAAACCACTTTATTTTGGAAATAAGCAGAAGCACTATATACAAACACTTATACTGCTTATCTGCTTAAACTGCTTATTTTTAAGCAATCCCAAACACCCTCTTTATTAGTCAATTAGTTGGTACCTTTTGTTGTAGTTCTTCGGATTATGTGTTGTCGAATACTAAGGGGGTGTTTGGGATTGCTTACGAAGACCGATTCTCAGCTTATTGCTTTTTGAGAACAGTTTTGATGTATTTAGGATTGCTTACCAGCAAGGTTGGATCAGTGGTTATCACCCTTGCCTCTGGAGACAGAGGTCAGGGGTTCGATCCTCATTCCTTGCAAGGCCGGAGGTAATTTTCTACCTTGGTAGAACCGGAACCAGCCTCTCTACCTTAGATAGGGGTATGGCTCTGTCTACGCCTCAACCTCCCCCACACCGTCCTAGACGGTATTGGGACCCATAACCCGTGGAAGACGGCATTGGGTGTTACCTTTTTAGGATTGCTTATCAAAACTGCTTATCTGACAATAAGCATTTTCAATAAGCAATCCCATGTCAATTTTTATAGAAGTGAAATATACCCTTGTAGCAGTAAAAAGGGAGTATATATCTTTTAAGAGCCTAATATTTGTAGGACAATATGGCGCAGTTTCAGAACCACCAACTTGAGTATATAATTGACGACGAGTATTACGATATGAACGAATTTGCGGACCACTCACGTACAACTTCTGCTGCTGATCCAATGGACTCGGATTTTGAGGAGGATATTGACCAGGTACAATGATTCTGGATTGTTGGTCTTCGTTTATGATGTTTTCGGTGATTGATGGATGGTTTTTGAAAAATATGTAGAGCAAGCCGATTACGGATACGTCAGCTGAGGAAGCTAGAAATGGCAAAGATATACAAGGGATTCCTTGGGAGAGGCTCAACTTCACTAGAGAGAAGTATCGTGAAACGCGATTGTTGCAGTACAAAAACTATGAGAACCTTAACAACTCTCATGATGATTTACAAAAGGTTTGTTTGGTTGCGTAATTCAATAAGCTGTTAAATCGTGAAAATGTTTTCTTGTCGTTAGATGGGTTGCCCTGTTGCAATATATCTGTTGATTTGTCTACGCTTTTTTGTTTTATTCTAGTCTACTCTAAATTTGTGTTTCCTATATTTATATTGTTGACAGGAGTGCAAGATAGTAGACAAAGGCCACACTTTCTACGACTTCCAGTTCAACACAAGGCTTGTCAAGCCGACAGTCGTGCATTTTCAGGTATAGAATTTCGCTGTTGGTTAAGTTCACTTTTGACGCTTGTGTGGAGTGCTTTGTAGTCTATTGTTTCTCTGGAGTCCACTATGTTTAATTTGTGTGGCATTGAAGTTCCACAAGCCACACGTTACCCTTTATAGTGTTTCTTCATCCCGTCATTTTATGAATTGCATCACGTTATGTATTTAGACTTGCGGAAATAGTTATACTTAGCTTACTCTACGAGGGTTAAGTTTGTTTACTACTTTTCTCTATATTTCATCAACTTTTTCCTTCTTCTAGTTTGTGTCGTTACACGACTTATTTGCTGTCAAATGTAGATGTAATGTCTCTAGTTTGCTCACATGCAATTTATTTCTGCGAGTGTATTCGGGTTATTTTTTGGTGAACATATTCCGTGGCACTAGGATATGGATGGCGAATTAAATGTATTCTAGACTTAAATGTTAGTGATGATTTTGACCGCATCTTCAACTCAACCCGACTCTTTGCATCTGTTTCCTTTGCATTAGCTTTTTCATAGAATAAAACACGGTATTCTATATGTTGTTGGCAATTTACTTGTGAAAGCTTATTTTGAATGACAGAAATGAGCTTGATTCTTTAAATGCATAGTATTAGCCCGGCTCAGTTGAGCCGGGTCCTGTATTTACGAAAATCATTTTTGTGCAGATAAAATATAAGTGCCCTTATGTCATGAGAGTATTAAATAATATCACGAGATCTATGTATCAAAGGTGCAATCCTGAAATTGCTCATGTTGGTTCCCAACAGCTGACCATTTCGTATGCTATGTTCATGGAAGCATTGGGGAGGTATAGCTTGGCTTTCTGAGATATGCATTTCGTTCTTCCAGGGTTTAGTTTCATATGCTCAAGTTTTATCAGTTGATTGTACTATATCCTAACAAAGATTTGGATGCAGATATCGACCCTGGTGGTGTTTTAGTTTGTTAAATAACTTGGGTCGTTTTACTAAATGTGGCCATCTTCATGCTCTCAGCATATGAGTAGCTGAACGGTTTTTGATAGTAACATAATATCATTTGAAACACGTCAAAATATCATTCTCTTCTGGTTGCCACCGTTTTACTAGCTTTTCAACTATAACCTTAGTAGCACTTGATTTCGGTGCAATTGGCTTGAACTTTTTAAACCTTATTCTGCAACTGGTGGGTTTAGTTATGTAATAGACTTCTGCTTTTTGGCTATTTAATACGGGGTAATGCTTATGTTTAACGATGCATGTTTGGAACAACTGAATCATTTTTGTTTCAGCCATAGAAGCAGGGTGCTATATATATCGAGCAGCATGCGGATAAGGCCGCTCTTAATATGGTATGGTAGGGACATATTCTAACATTTGTGAAAATTTTGTCTCGTGTAGACACTTTTTTCATATTTGTGAAAATTTTGTCTCGTCTAGTTTTGAGGATCTATATATTCTAGTTCATTGAATGTTACCTGATATTCCATTTCCATGCTTATGTTCTGTGGTTGTTGACGAGGGTCATGTCTCAAGTTCATCTTTCGCCAATTATACAATGTAGTAGGTGACCTAAGCAGATTGCATAATAGAATGTCACGGATACATGATTATGCTTTTTTTAGATTTGTCGGCAACTTCACGGCTGCTGCAGTTACTTGCTCTTTATTATTTTCAGTACAGTTAATATAGCCGTCTGTAATATGTTCCCTTTACGACACTCTTAGTTGTAACATAGAAGGCGATTATATTATCGAGTACCCTTGATTGGTCTGATTTTTTGTCTGCATCGCTATACATGTGAATAGAATAGTTATCTCTAGTATCAGGCATTAAGATGTCCATCGGGTTTAGGGTTTAGGATTGAGATCGATGACCTTTTTCTGGTAGCATGTGTGTTATCAGTGTTGTTAAGTAAACGAGCGTTTTCATTACTTCTTACTTCTTGTACGAGAGTATAAACCATACTCTCATGCTGATGTGCAAACCTAATTGCCTTTGGTTCATTCGTCCAGTTAAGGAATCTCTTATGGGCAACCTCAAAGCACGATCTATACCTTATGCAAAACTACTCGGTCATGCATTGGTCTTCACTTCTCAGAAGGGGCAAGGAAGTAATAAATGTCGCCATGCCTGTATTACCTACTTTGGTAAGCAATGCCCTTCCTACTGATATATAATTTTCTTATAAATTACAGTACGTTTTAACTCTAGTGGTAACAACTTCCCAATGCAGAAGTATCCTGGATCTTTTTCTCAGTCACTGTCTCGAGTGCAAGTAAGCACTATGGCTGTAAAGGACGACTTAATTGTTGCTGGTGGTTTTCACGGTGAACTAATCTGCAAGGTACTTTATCGAACAAAGAAAATGCGTTTAAATGCAAGAAGCAGAATTGGTTTCGAGTTTCTAACTGCTGTCTATGTTTTAATAGTATCTGAACAAACCGGGAGTTTCCTTTGCCACAAAAATTGCAACCGATGAAACTGCCATAACTAACTCTGTGGACATCTCCTACAGTTCAAGGTTGGTCTTAGATTTCTGTTCGCAGTTGTATGGTTATTTGGACGTATGTTTTAGAATCGGAAGTGATAATGCGACATTGAATGATCAGAATCAATTGATTAGTTTTAGTAAATGAGTTTTATAAAAAAGTGATTGGACGTGTTCCTATTGTTTAAAGTGTTTGCCAAATGTTGACTATAAGATAAAATCACCAAACAGGACTATTTTCGTTTCGTTAAAACATGAGATATTTTGTTGAATGGGAGTAAATAATCAGAAGCATTATCTGCGTATCAACTGATTATGGTGTTGACCAATTCCTTTCTTGCAGCGGTGCAATGAGGGTTATGACCGCCAACAATGACGCACTCATAAGGGTGTTTGATGCGAAGAGTTTTGCTTGCGTCGATAACTTCTCGTTCCCCTGGTCCGTTAATGTGAGTATCTCTTACCTTTACTACATGAAATTTATCAATAAAATGCGAGATGTGGCAATATGGGCAGATTTGGGGGGTTGACTGGTTGTTGAACGGTTTCGGGTCAAAATGGTCCAATTGGGTTGATTTGGTCGAACTGCTCTGTTTAAAACTTGTTCCTTCTAGAAGTACCAAGCGTAAAGATATGGTTACAATTGGACTAGTTTCTTGTTATTCCGAGTTAGACAGAGGCAGTATATAATATACATTTTGGACAACTTCTGTTTTCGTGGGCACGTATGACTTTGTCCACCCATGCAAACGGGTCGAAAGTCATCTAAAATACATTTTAGATGACTTTCGATCCGTTTGCATGTTTCACTCATTGATAAGTAAATGTGGACATTACCACCGAGGTTCACCTGCGACGACCCCGGGCTATCCAAAAGGGTAGTCGCCCTGGGATTAGTCGGCTCGCAATGTCGAGTCGGAAACCTAGGTATGACATTACCACCTTATAAGTAAACACTATCATTATCATGACTATGTTGTGTATATGCAGGATACATCTGTTAGCCCCGATGGTAAATTATTAGCTGTCCTTGGTGACAGTACAGATTGCTTGCTAGCCGATGCTCAATCCGGAAAAGTAAGCCCCCTTTCTAATCATCGATATTAAATACCAATAAACAACCCGTTCAACTTTTTTTAACAATAAAGTATGATAAATCAATCATACAGGAAACCAACAAATTAAAAGGTCACTTGGACTACTCATTCGCCTCAGCATGGCATCCAAACGGACATATAATAGCAACCGGGAACCAAGACACAACCTGCAGATTATGGGACATAAGAAATCCGTCAAAATCATTAGCCGTACTCAAGGGACGAATGGGTGCAATCCGAGGCATAAGGTTCAGTTCAGATGGTCGATACCTGGCCATAGCTGAACCAGCTGACTTTGTTCACATATATGATTCACAAACCGACTATGGATCAGGACAGGAAATTGACGTGTTTGGTGAAATTGGCGGAATATCGTTTAGTCCTGATACTGAGGCATTGTTTGTTGGCATATCAGATCGGACGTATGGTAGTGTTCTGGAGTTCAACCGAAGACACCATAATCGATACCTGGAGGCGATATTTTAGTCAATGGAGTCGAGGTGGTGATAGTTGTTATTTTGAGTATATAAAAACATAATACTTGGTATGTACAGAGTAATCGGAACGGGCTATTGTCTGAGCGTAATTGTTGATCGAACTATACCTTTCAATGGTAAGAAGTAATTATATCATATGCATTGCTGCGTTTGTATAGCTTTATTATCAGCCCTGCAAAAAACGATGCCTTCTACGTCCAGTAGCTAAACATAATTCTGCATGCTACTATTTCATAATGTTGCGAAATAAGTAAGACAACGGGTGCACAAACCCAAGTATATGTTGCGAAGAGTACTACAGCAAAAAAAAAAAAAGTACTACAGCCGTCAACATATACTGGTTTACGCGTGACTGGTCTACTTTAAATGTGACCCGAATTAGGGCAACAATGATGAAGCTATAAACTAACATAGTACGACGTCTCAAGTGCTTTAACACAAACAGACCTTAGCGGGTTCACAATAGCCTTTCTATATATAGAAACTAAGGAATGGCAGGCGCGCCACACACACCAAAGACTGTTAGGATAGAACGTACATTGAACCAATCTCTTTTGAGTATTATCGAAATAGCCACATAAGGGCTATGGAGACGAGCGTAACCTGAGATGTATAAAACTGTTATTCATATGCGCCATACCTGAAAAATCCAAACACCAACAAAAAAACATCATGCGGTAAAACTAATCAAAATGCATTAACGTAAATTCTAAAATGTATACGAAGAACACACGGAAAGGAGATCGAGAAGCGTAACCAGCTGGGATGGTATTCGTCCTAGTGGTGGTCGCAGGAGTTGGAACACTAAAAGATGATCACCATGCTTTTAAGAAATACGGAGTAATATGCAGCAAGTAAAAGTAATAATGAAAGAACAATGATAATTCGCTACTAATAACATTGAATCAAGTTCATGAAGTACGACAATAATAACAAAATGTGATTCGGGTTCAAGACTTCTTAAAAACGGTACACTATACCACCCGTCATTGCTCACCTCAATATTTCCAAGCTTGATTCATCCACAACCCGTAACGCACGAATACCACAACCATTAAAGATGAAAATCAACACGGGTATCAGCATAGCAATCCCGCAACGCACGCTCCAAGTCCAAACTGCTACATACTTTGCGTGTGGAAAAAGCCCCAGTACACTAAACAATGGCACTAGCAGTAAACTCACATAGTACGACGCCTCAAATACTCTAACACGAATAGACCGTAACGGGTTCACCTTAGCTTTGTAGTAGATATACTTTAAGAAGCAGCATGCATATACAGCATACACAAAGACTGATAGCATAATATAATTTACATTTGACGAATCTTCTTGGTATATGTGCGCAATCAGTGGCATAAGGCAAAAGGAGACAATAAGTGATACAAGTAGCAGATAAAATTTAATAGCGGAGAATTGGAACTGCGGCTCAGATACCGTTTCTTCTGCTTGTGTCGTTTGGATACCCAGTAGTTGTTCAGCTGTCACTGGAGATGATGTACCAAAATAATTCTTATTCGTATATCCCATACCTGTAAAAAAACAACTCTCTAGATAACTATACAAAGTGAATGACACTTACTCCGTCCGTTAACTCAAAACAGTTCATAAGTTAAGGTCAAAACAATACGCGGCTAGGGTTTTGTCCAAAAATTGAAAAGAAAAAACAAATAATTAGGAGGGGATAAACTGTGTCAACTAGGGTTTGACAGTGGTTTGACAGTAGTGACATAGACACAACGGGCCATGGCGGCCGGCTAAATCTCAAGATCTAGCTCATGATACCTTGTTAAATACTATTGTATAACACTTTTGATAGATTTCATTATTGATCATTGTTTATAAATTACAAATGCATAATTGTACTACCTCCGTCTCATAATATATATTTTTTTTCTTATTCAACTTTGACTATCTATATATTTTCATTTTTGTTATATAAGATTTAAATGCATTTTCATTAAATATATTTTTCATCCGTTGTTATATAACACAGATGAAGATATTTATGGTCAAAATTAATAAAAAGACCGAAAAAAGTCAAAATAAACACTTACTATGATACGAAAAAGGGCAACCTTAAAAGACCCCGATCTCATATGTATAATCTAATAAACTCGTTAAAAAAAAAGTTAAACCAGTGTAACGCTTTTAAAAAACTGTACATGTGTATTGTTTTGTTACTCCAATTAAGTCGACATTCATATATGGAAATTGATTGACACACTTAAATTTTTAATTGCGACACTTCAACGTACAATCTGTTAAAACCACAATACAACTGTTCGCTCAATAAATTTATGAAGTGTAGACTCATAGAAAAAATGAAGTATTTATATGTGCAGTTTCCTAAACAAATAAGGCCAAACATCATAGAATTATGAGTTATGAACATTAAATCATACTAAATTCGTACCTCTGAAAGATGATTAGGATTATGAATATGATCGAAACTTTTTTTTTTAGCAACAGAATATGTTACTGTATTTTCAATTAGGGTAATACGCAGGCTGGGCTAGTAACTAGCTTGTATGGATGTGGGCTTAAACATGTTATGCTTTTAGCCTTATTAGCAAAAAGCCCAATAAGCTTTAAGGTGTGCTTGTTTTTTCTAAAAATATTCTTCCCAGGTTCTTACCACTTACTCGGTAAGAGGTATGGGCTATGTTTGGCAAAACTAGCTGTAAGCTGTTAACTGTAAGCCGTAAGCTGTTAACTGTAAGCTGTAAGTTGTTTGCTAAAAAGCTGTTAATTTTAATAAAAGTGTTTGGTATATTAGATGTTAACTGTAAAGGTAAGATATAAAATGACTTAAAAGGACATCTTTTAATAAAATATAATATGGTTGGAGGTTATATCAGTAATTTACAGCTTTAACAGCTCTTGACAATCTAAAAAGCTATATGGAACAGCTTTTTATTTAAGAGCTATTTGGTTAAAATAAAAAGCTAACAGCTCTAAAAAAATATTATGCGCTATTAGATTATTTTTTTAACAAAAAAGCTAACAGCTCTATAAAAGCTTTAGAAAAGCTCTTACCAAACGGACCCATAGTAAGGAAATTAAAATCATCCAAAAACCTTCAATTGAAGACAATAGTGATTAAAGGAGGCTGCCTCAAGGAAACGAGCACAGTGAGTTTTTTTTTAGAGGTTATGGCTTATTTGGTTTTAAGCTTATGTTTCATAAGCTTATTTTTTGTAGCTTATGAAACTTATATAAGTTCATTATAACATAAGCTTATATAAGTTTCATGACATGTTCTTAACATGTTCTAGTGAGGATGATGAAAGATATAATGCCTTTTAAAAGTAACCCTACATGATGATAGTATAAGATTTGGAAGGATATAATAATTGTCAATTTTTATGTAGCTTTTGTGAATTCAATGACCAAATCAAACACGGCCGAGTTAGCTACCAGCGACAATGTCTACATGGAGGTCCATGCCGATGTCCCGATTGCCATGGATTCTATCGTCATCAAGGGTTGGATCAAATATGGAACTGGCTTTTACAGGCTCTCTTTCAGAAACTACATCCTCAAAAAGGTTATTGAATTCTGTAAGAAACATGCAGACATCCAGAGTAGCAGCGGCGGCGATGAAAAGGTCTCCCGTGAGAGTTTGATGGATTTCTATTCTCAATTTGTGAAAGAGAATCAACGCATTCTTATTGATCTTCTTTGTGTACGTCTGTTTTTTTTTCTTCTTTTCTTTTCTGTTCTGTTGTATCAGTTATTCATGCGTATATCAAGATGTTGAAATTTTGCTACGGAAACCGGTTAGGTTGCCAATCTTTGAAACAAAAACTGCGGAGACATAATGACTTTTTGTACAAAATCGAATCGCAACTATTTTAATTTATGGCGAGGAAAGTAAATAAAAATTAACATAATTCAGTTTGTAAACAAAACGATAAAGAAAAATCAACATATGTAGCAAACAAGGTGTACATTTTTATTTTCTGAGATTTTTCTGAGATTTTTTATAACTTGTAAGAGACCGGCATATTTAGCTGTAAATTATGATACAGACTTACAGTCCTTGTGTATTAGCAATGGGTATTGCAATAATCGGCCTAGGCAGACATTTAGTTGGCACCTAGGCACTATAGGTATCATCTGGTTCTTGAATATGTTTATACTTTAACTGGCTTCATAATTTTCCGTTTTGATTTTCAGGCTGCGTGTGATCTGCGGATCAGAAGCCTCTTGGACTTGACTTCTGAAGCTGTTGCTGACATGATGACCGGGAAGACTGGGGAAGAGATTCACGCGATGTTCAAGTTGAAAAAAGATTTCACTTTTGAAGAGATGGGGGAGGCGATTGAATATGACCCATTTTGTTTCAAGGGAATCATGTAAGGCCTCAAGTGCTAATGTCATGTTTTTTTTTTGTCTTTCTAAAAACAAGACCGTAGGGCAAACCCTAACGCAAAAAAATTTGAATTCTCAGAATTCGGGTATATATATGTGGTAAGTATCGAATTTCAATTTGTTGTTTTGCAGTGAATTCCAATTTCCCTTGATGGCTGAAGATTCGTTTAGTTTGAACCGCTTACGTGGTAAGTAATTGTTTATCAAAACACCAATATAATATTGTCTTATGGTTTTTGTTTATGGATTTTGTTCTTTTAAGAATTTTGTTTACGGCGTTGTTGTTGTTTAATTCTGAGGGTTGTGTTCACTTACCTTAGGATTAGGATTATAATGTTGCGGGTAAGTTAGGTTAGCGATACAGTGTTTTCCACCTTTATAAAATACAATTACGGGGGCGTTTGCTTTGGCTTATATGTGGGTTTATGAGCTTCTTTGATTTTGGCTTATATTTCATAAACCCTAATTTTCTGGCTTTTTTTCAGACTTATATAAGTTTATCATATCGAAATAAACTTATATGAAAGCCTACAAATACCCCCCATAAGCTCATAATCCCACATATAAGCCGAAACAAACAACCCCATAATTTTCAACTTAATCGCCGCCAATGTGGCCTACTGGTAAGCGCGACCAGAAGGTACGCATTTCGGGATGCCTATGGAAAGGGGCGCACACATCTTAGTCAAAGGTTGGGTGCATCAGAGTCAAAGTCTATCCCTCCCCACGTAACTTGAACGGGAAAAGCTTTATTTGTTTACCGTTTTATGTAATTGTGAAGTTGTACCATATGACATCCTCCCCTCTTGTTTGGAACTAGCTAGGCGTGATACATTTAAGTGAATTTATATGTTAGTGACGAGGAAACTCCCTTGAATTTATATGTATGCATTAGTGTCAAATTGTGCTTCCTGAACGTATATGTGGCCGTCGCTCCTTACCGGTATATGCCTAGTAGGGTGATCGGGATTGTGTTTTCAAAACAAGTCATGAGTTTCTAAACTGCGTTTTGCCTCTAAAAAACCGGGGATAATCACTTTCTTCAAATAATCTGCCAACGCAGTTTTCTCATTATCTGCGTTTTGCAAATGCTATAACCAGACTCCAAATAACACAATCCCAAACACCCTGTTATTAAGTTAATAACCATTATTTGGATATGTCATGATTAAGTTTATGTTACAAACTTTTTATTTCTAATTCAAAAACGATAATTTAGAGTGATCAGTTCATTTGGGAGAGTGGTTAGTATGGTGAGAAAAGAGATTGTTTAGATTTATTCGTGGATCAATTCCGCAACAACTACCCACATTTCACTGTTATTACCATATCACCAGCGACCATCACCTTCTCCTCCCTTTTTTGTCGCCGCATTGTGTGGACATGCGGCTAGTATGACAAATTGTCTGTTTTTCGATTTTTTTGTAAGTTTCAATGTTGATTTAACTGCTGTGCTGTTATATATGCATTCTTGCTGCTCGATCAACAAGGTTTGTACTTTTATGTTGATCTTGTTTCATACTACCATCGTGAAAATGGGCTAATCGGAAGTGTTAGGTGTCAATCAAAGTTACATCATTAGGCATTTGTACTTTATGCGGTTTAATTTCTTGTGAGGATTAATTTATTTGACAAAAAGATTGATCGTCACAGAAAAAATAGCCGTGGGTTATAATTCAAAAGTATTCGCCGCTAAGTATTCGTCTCTGACCTTTAAAGAAAAGTGAGTATATTATCAAAAAATTTTGTGCCTTTTCTTAATTGTTTTTCTTAATCTTGGCTGACATTTATATACAACTCTAATTGTTCTGGCTCATGTTTTAACGAATTGCCTGTAGAAAAGCTTGGGTAATAACAGCGGCCCTTATACGAGAAGAGTGAGTAATCTATCAGTTTCGTTTATTTTATCTGCAATTCTATTTTGACCGAAGTATAAACCCATATTGTTTCTCCCATTGTAGGAAAAGACTGCTTGCAATAGCTCGTAGAAGAGATTCTAAACCTTGTTCATACCTGACCAAGGAAGAAAAGTGAGCGTACTTTCAATTTCGTTTCTTTATCATCTTTATTATCTTATGTCTGGGCTAGCAATTTAGTAACGAATTAATTGATTGTAGGATAATGCTGATGGAAGATGCTGTTTGGGAAGAAGTATGTAAAACCGAAGAACCTGAGATATTTGAGTTGAACGGTCTATTCCTATCTGGTTAAGAAAAATGAGCACAATTCCTGCAGATAAAACATGTTTTAAACACCTCCATTGTAAAGTTGTCGTTAATTGGATTCTTGTGACATATACCAATTTTCTTCAAGTTTTCATCTTTAGAAGAACACCAATGCAAGTTTTGTGCCTCCACCTGTTGATTCGGATTCAATTGTTGATACATGCAAGTCGTTTTATTCCGGACGTATAATAATAATAACTAACAAGGGCTGTAAGGGTTGCTCTTTGCGGGCTTACATACATATTGCTCTACAGTTTATAAACATGACTGAATGCTTTTATGAAAATATGAAACCATAAGTAACTGTAATAAGGGCAGAAATGATCAGACTAACTAAAAATAGCCGAAACCTATGAGTTGCGATGCCTTTGCAAGAAATAACTCATGGTGATCGTGATAAAATTGTACTACTATTGTGTTTCTAGTGTCGAAATATCCTGGTTTGCAAAGACCAACACTAATATGGTCTCTTTTTCGATTTTGTTTAAGCAACGGCGTCACAACTCACACGAGCAAGTGTTTCCTGTTCTACGTACTCTCGTTAATGTTTTCTTTAGGTAAACAATACACTGTTTCTTTTTAACTGAAGAAAGGTAATAATACATGTTTAAAAAGAAAACCATTGATGTAACTTGACAAAAGGAAATTTTGGATTCATATACTAACATATGCTTAACAAATACCTAGAGAAATTTCAAATAGTAACGATTAAGAATGATAATTCCGCCACTAATAACATCGAATCAAATGGACTAAACCGTGATACAATAAAAGAAATGCGATCCGGAGTTCAAGACTTCTTAAAAAGAGTACTAGTACCACCCATCATTGCTCCCCTGGTTATTTACATACTTGATGAATCCACAACCCGTAACGCACGAATACCACATCCATTAAAGATGAAAATCAACGCAGGTATCAACGTAGCAATCCCACAACGCACGCTCCAAGTCCAAACTGCTGCATCCTTTGGGTGTGGAAAAGCCGCCAGTGCACAAAACAATGGCGTTAGCAGTAAACCCACATAGTACGACGCCTCAAGTGCTCTAACAAGAATAGACCTTAACGGGTTCACCTTAGCATTGCTATAGATATAAATTAAGAAGCAGAGTGCAACTAAAGCATACAAACCGACTGATGCCATAATACAAGCTGCTACCTCATCTGACGAATCTTCTTGGAATATATCCTTACTCAGTATTATAAGTAACAAGGAGAAAGCAGTTACAAATATGAGACTGACTTTTATAATCGAGAATTCGTACTGCTGCTCAGGTACCGTTTCTTCTGCTTGTGCGGTTTTGAAACCAAGTAGCTGCTCAGCTGTCACTGGCAATGTACCAAAATAATCCTTATTCGTATATCCCATACCTGTAAAAAAATAACTCCCAAGATAACTATACATGTGATAATTAAACGGTACTTGTGTTCTTGTAAGTACTTCAGCAGAACGTGATCGACATTCATATATTTATGTATTACAGTAGTTTTTTTTCTGTTCCTCGTGATAGTCGATCACGTACTGCTGAAGATGATTTGAGTCACGTCCATGTTCATGGTGTTACGCAACTCACCTAGTTTCGGTAATATAGAATAAACCTTGTTGGTATATAACTTCATTATTAATCATTATTTAATTTATAGATCGAGTATAAATGCATAGCGCTACTCATAATGGACATCATAACCTTACACAAGGACGAAGCTAGGACGAAATATGACCGGGTGCACAAATTTTTTGAACCGTAATATAACAGATGTAAAAAATGAATTAAAACGAAGGGTAGAAACACCGTTCCGGTTGACTGGGTCACTGAGTGCATTTAAGATGGATTTTAAAAAAATCGATGTTTTCTTCACAAATTAACACTACACAACAAAATTCCACAGGGGTCACGGGCACCCGCGGGAACCCTTAGCTCCGTCCCTGACCTCACAACAGGCTTCGGGCATATCTATCATATACTACTCTCTCGCAATTCGAGAGACGAAATCGTAACTAACTCAGAATTTGATGAGAAAGCTAAATAAAAGATTAGAGCAATACTTCTTTTGGTGATAAAGTCGTATGACAGCAAACAGAGACAAATCTCAGTAGCTACATATTTTTTATAAGTGAAAACTTGTAAACTACAAAAATGACAAAACAAAAAAAACACTAAAAGGGTACAAATTAAATAACTTTAATCCTAATGGATTCGATCTCACAATGGTATTCAAGAGTCGATTATATTCTTTAATTAGGGTTTTCTAGATAAAGTTAAGTCAGTTTAACACTTTCTAAAACGAAAAGTTGTGAGTGCATCTTGTAAAACAGTAGAGATGTGCATATGTGTTGTTTCTTACAAATAAATTCGTACCTCAGAAAGATGATTAAGATGAGGAATGTGATCGAAACAAATTATATGATAATGTAAATTTGTTCGTGTATGTTATTTTCGATTAGGGTAATATGCAGGCTGGACTACTGACAAGTTTGCATGGTCGTTGGGCTTAAACATAGTCAAGTTTTTGGGTCTTATTAGCCAAGAGCCCAACAAGCCTTAGGTTGTGTTTATTTTGTAAAAAAAAAAGAAGAAAAAAAAGAATCTAACGATACTAATCCAATCCATTTCATGCATAAAATGTGACCTATTATCTAACCAACAAAACTACTTATTACAAATAGCATCTTGGTGTTGCATCGAAACATAAAAATGTTGACTAATCTCGCTAACATTGAACTTAGTAAAATGAATATGATTGAATAATTAAAAAATGAGATTATCCAGGTATACACATTGAATGCTGAGATTATGCATTGAATTTCTGGTAGTAGATTCATAATCCAAGAAGTGTTTGTGATTATTGCAGAAGAACTGAAACAAAAGATACGACAGAGCTAGGAAAGTTATTGTATGAGGTCTATCCAGTGTTAGATGCAGAGGCGCATAATAGATCAATATGAATAGTATGATTTGTCCCGTAATAAAACCAGTTGTTGCTGATACCTTCTTCTCGGTTCCTTCTTCCATAACGTGAGCTCGAAGAAGTAAGAGATAGGAGGGTCGTATGAAGAATGGTCTCCGGTGTTATGCCAATGTGATCATACCGGGCAAGCCAAAAACCAAACAGATTTGGCCATTGTGTTTAAGTAGATCTAATCAATCATGATTTTTCGGGTAGTGAACAATGATGGCTTGTGTTTGGCAAAGTTGGATACAAGCCTAAAACTTAGGTTCGTTTAAGAAGAAAGTTATTGTTGGTGATTTTAGTGTCATCAATCATTTTGGTGTAATGGTGATTTACCCGAGACCAAAGGGATTTCGAGTTAATTTATAATACAAGTTCGGAGGTGTGGAATACACGCTTGTATAAACTATTAACTTGATTTCAAGTACGAAAAATGAAAAGGTTGTTAACGTAGTCAAGGAAATTTAGTGACAGAATTCGTGTGTCATAGTGACAGAATTTGGGTGTCAGTAAATGGTCAATATACACATGTCTTTGATGAAAACAGTTAGCGGCGGTTTTTGTTGTTACAAAACTGTCGCTGGACACAGTTTTAAAGAAGGCTATGACTATTGTAAAAAGGTGTAACTTTTCAAAAAAAAAGGGATACAACCTTTTCCATACATGTGGGTATGTATTTCATAAACACAAAATTTGGTCTTTCATCAAGAAGAAGATGAAGATTAATCATAACATACACATTGTCCAATGTTTTGCTCTATTATCTTGTGCCTAGAAATATAGTGTTGTTCTTGTCTTATCCCCGTATAAATTTCGTGTATCCCAAGGCACAAATAGTGTCGAAATATTGTATTAGGAAAGTGTATGAAACGATTCAAGAACTATCCAGCAATCATTGATTATCAAGACCCGAAATTTCTAATAGTTACACGTGTGAAGCAATAAAAATAAGTTCCAAGAAATTACACAAGTCTAATGAAACAACGAGTATAAAAAGGAGGTATATAACCCGCGCTTCACGACGACTAACTAGTTAGCACATGATTGCTGGCCCTTAAACATTTGAGAGGTTACGGTCTTATTTGAAAAGAGCCTAATAAGCCTCGGGGTATGTTTAAAAAGGAGTTATATAACCCGCGCTTCACAACGTAAGGTGTAGAATTAACGTTTGTGGTGAACCGTTAATACAAAGAATTGTTCGTGTCAATGACTGGGTTTGCAAAAATGAATATCTTCAAGGACTATTTCGATTAAAAAATAGTTTAATTGTGTATTAAGTTTTGAATTTTTTTATATAATCATACGTTAGAAGCATTACAATATTGGGCTCATTTGATTAGCAATTCGACGGTTTTTTCAACAGTATTTTTTTTTCCACAAAAGAATTGGTAGATATGCGCTCCATATTTGATAGTAAATAAACTTTGTTATATAAAAAGGTGTAGTTAATTAAAAGTTAAAGCTTGTTTTTTTAACACTTTTCATAATAGAAGGGTTTCTTATGTAATCTTTTTTATCCACGTCCGGACACCCACATATCAATAAAACAAAAAACGACATTCAAAAATGGTTTACGACGTCGTATGCTGCGATGTATAATATATATTATAAGGCCTTAACGAGTTCTTATCAACTCAGGCATTCAGCCATTCGCCTTAAAACCGATGTGTAATATAAAAGAGAAAGTTGAGTTGATATTGATGTACCTGTCTTGCTTGATCATTTTGTGTGATTATATTACTACTGGTCTAAAAGGTGATCAGACGTGTGGGTTATTTGTTTTTGAATTTTTGAATATATCATACTATCTTAGGGCATCCACTATGGTAGGTTTATGAATAGGTTTATAAAGTTATGAAGAGGTCTAAGAACTTGTTAACCATAGTGGACAATCATTTCATGCTTATGTGGCATGAAGAGGTTTATAATCCTAGACCTCTTCATAATTAAATGCATTTGATTATTATATGAGGTTTAAAAAATTTTGTGAAAATTTTTCATAGTGAGGATAGGTTCAAGGTTCATAAATCAATGTTATGATACAACTATAAACGTATCAAAAGGTTCAGCATAGGAGATGCTCTTATAAAGCATTTTGCACTTTTATTTTTAGAATATTTGAAATTTCAACTTATAATATATAATACTATTTGTACAAGCAAAACAAGCATGCATACTAAAAGTAGAAAACTTATAAGAGCAGGGGGAGTCCAGGCTTTTGGCTTGGCGCCATGGCCACCACGCGAGAAAAATCGGCCGCGCAGGGCTCCGTCCCTCTGCGCCATCGGCTTGGCGCCATGGCCACCAGCTCTCGCGGTGGTGTTTTTTTGAATGTAACGGTAATAAAGACGTTGGGGGAAGCAGATTTTTAAAAAAATACCCCTAAAATTACACTTTTACGGTTTTACCCTTTTAAAAAACCTATAAAAACCCCCTTATATTACCAAACTTCACACACACTTTCATATATACTTCTATCTCCCATTTTTATGTTTTTTATGTTTTTTTATGTAACGTTTTTTTAATTTGGATGAATTTTATTTTAGTTTTAAAATGTTTATTATTATTTACTTAAAAAAATCCGACGGCACCAGTTTTCCCACGGCTCAGGGTTACCAGTGAAAACTGGTGTCATGGGAAAAACTGGTGCCGTGAGAAATATGATGACGTGGCAGCATTTTTTGGGCCATGGCACCAAGCCATGGCTCAAGGACTACTTGTGCTCTAATATATTACATTAAAATTTATAATTAATTACATTAAATTCTATAGTTAAAACACCCCTTACCTTATTTTACAATTAAAAGAGCACATAGTACAAGTAATAAAACATCTTACAAATATAATTAATAGTATAATAATTACAACAATACAAATGTAATTAAAACCTCACAATAAAAATACAAACTTACAAATATATGTGTATAATGTACAATGCGTACAAACATGACTAAAACATTAAACATACAAACATAACTAATACTCATATTTAAAACACCTCATTATATGAATATCCAATCATAACTACATATTTTACAAGTATAAGAAAGCCTAAAAGCTCTTTTAAGCATTATTAAATTTCAAACTTCGTTTTTTCATAAGAAACATCTTTTTAATATATTAACAAAATACACATTCGAAATTGAAAATACTTTGTTAATGCAAGTAATGCCTAAAAATATTATTAGTGTTAACTAATCTTTCTTAGTTTTGATCACAACAAACCATACAACACATTTAGTGTAAACACACAAAATGAATTATTAAACTAACACTATCATCAAAGTAATAATCATATCACTAATCTTTCTTAATCATAATTAGTGATCATCAAAATGATTATCCTTAAAACTCACTTTTGTTAATATGACAAAAGACTTTTTAATAAACTTTCCTTTTTAGAAAATGTTTTATTAAAATGGAAAATGAAAATTTGAAAATAGCATATTCCAAATGCTGTTAGAATATCCTTTGAATGTTTCAAATACCTTAGATAATCCCACCCCACTAAAAGACAAAAAAACGGAGCGTAGTCTAGTGGCGGTACCTTAAGTACCTACGCGGTTCCTTAGCGATATGGAACCGCGGGGTGAGATAAGGTACCGCGCACAGCTAGCCGTTATAGATCCGTTATACTTTGTCTCCTTTAAATAGTGGGTCAAATCTCATTTTCCAGTAAGCCTCTTGGACGTTTTTCTCAGCCCTCTTTCTATTTTCTATAGCATAATCATTAGTAAATGATCACTTAAATTGTTAAGGATGTTTACATATGATTATCCTCTTGATCCCCTCCTTTAGCTTGTCCAATGAGAAGATCACTCACTCACTAGTGTTGTAATAAAGATGAATCTATGAACTAGTCATATTCACCATGATACCCTTTTTGTTTTAGGTCAATTCAATGTATTTATGAATACTTGGACTAGTTGTGTTCATCCAAGTTATTTGTGGATACTTGGATTTGTTGTGTACATCCGTTGCATATGTGTTTGCTTGGATTTGTGTTGTGTAAATCCAAGATACATGTGTGTACTTGGATAAGTCTAGTTGAGTTGTAATAGATTTGATTAGGAGTTCTCACTAAACTATAAAGTGATGTGGTTGTGTCTTGTGAGTTCTCACTAAACTATAAAGTGACTAGTAGTTGTGTTGTGTGAAGTTCTCACTTATCTTCAAAGTGAAGAGTCGTGAAGATTGGTTCTAGCTTTCGATTAGAACTCGACATCTAGCCTTGTGTCGTAAAATGGTGAAGTAGGCAACGTCGTGAAGATTGGTTCTACCTTAAGATTAGAACTCGACATCTAGCCTTGTGTCGTTAAATTGTGAAGTAGGCAACGTTGTGAGATTGGTCCTAGCTAAAGATTAAGTCTCGACATTTAGCTTAGTGTCGGAAAATAATGTAAGCAACGATGTAAGGTTTTCTCCGCCGAGAAGGGAGCTTGTGGATATAGTGGAAATCTCGAGTAGGTGTACTCGAGGAGTGGAGTAGAAACAAGGATAGAGCCTCGTTGTCGAACCACTATAAATCTTGGTGTCTTCCCACTAGGTTGTCTCCTTCCTTACTCTTTACTTATTTCATTATCATTACACTTACCTATTATCTTTGCTAGTGCATTTGAATTGAACCTAATCATTATGCAACTTAGCCTCAAGTAAAAGATAGTTTTGATACAAACCAAATTGAAAGTAATTTTAATTTGGTCACCAATCGAAGAGAAACTATTCAACCCCCCCTTCTAGTTTCTACAATTGGTATCAGAGCGACACTCAAGATCTTTAAAGTATATTGTACTTTGAAACTTGGATCGATCCATTGTCTCCTCTAATTAGAAGGTCAAGTTATACTAAAGTTTCTCTTTGGTCAAAACTATGTTTTCTTTGAAAATATGTCTTTTAATTGATAATATTGCATCCCACTTAAGATTAGTAGCCTTTATGCATTTTAGATATACTCTTGAAATGTATCTACTAGTTTGCATCTTGCTTTGTGTAGGTACTCATGAAGATCAATCACTTAATTGGTTGTGGATTGAGTTACTTGCAATTGTAGAAGACTCATCTTCATTGATCTTTAACATCTTTGAATGATGATACCAAGATGATTGGGAATGATACTAGTCCTTGAAGACTTAGTACTCATCATAGTCATTGATTGGGCATGGCATTGATTCCTTCATGGATTGCTCTTTGTGGCCAAGGTACGCTTTCGTTCTTCCACACGCCCTTTTGATCATTCTTTTGATCATTACATGACTATGTGCTTGCTCTTGGCATCCTTGCCTTGACATTTATTTGTGGTTTGTGTTTCTTTTCCTTTATCCTCTCAAACCTTCATTGCTTGGATACTTGACTCACTATGGTGATGTAGAGTGAGTTAGTAGAAGCTTAAAGTATCAAGCATGATTTCCATGGTTTGCACCCATACGGTTAGTAGGCCCTTTGTGGGAGAGAAAGTGAATTAATACCTTGCTCATATTTTGGTTTAGACTAAGACTATCATTGAAAGTGATCTTAGTCTATACTTGAATAATTGCTTTGTGCTTATTCATTACCAAAGCCGTTTAACGTTTCACCGGAAAGGCACGTCTTAAACCACTATATATGACACAAGCTCTTCGTTACCATCATTTGAAGATTGTCATTATTCCCTTGAGCATTTTTCCTAGTCTTGATTCACTTCCCTTGTCTTCTCTCCACTTAGTCGTTTTGCTACGAGTAGTCGTTTGTCCGTTTCGGTTCTTTTCGATCTTGATTTAACTCGTAATCCTTCGTTAAGGCATATTGCTTAGTGTTATGATGATCCAATGATATTCTAAAAGGCTCATGATTTAATTTTAAGTATTTTAGAAAAACTTGGTTTTCAAAATTTGGCGTTTTTCATAGATAAAAACCTGCCTCTGTAGGCGGTTCCTTATCTCAGCGGCTCAAAGGCGCGGTTCCTTATCGATAAGGAACCGCGGGCAGAAACTTGAGTCAGAGCGCCAGTTTGAGTATTTTATTCTTTTTCAAACCAAACCCTCTCTCTCCCAAAAACACACAGCCGACGGGTTTCTTGTTTTCCACCATTGTTGAAGCTTCAAAAACCTTCAATCACTCAAATTAATTGATTCCAAGTTGTGGGTGATGTAGTAGTTTTTATAGATATACAAGTCTTAGGAAAGACGAGTATAAATGCGGCAAGTATTAATCGACACGATTTAGGAAAACCGTGAAGACGAATAAATTCCAAGTTCGTTCTCGAAGGAGGTGTGTGTATTAATGTGCCAATATATATAAAATCAAGTTTGGATTAGTGACGTTTTTGGTTTAGAAGGAGAAAAAGTAAAGACGAGCTACGACTATGATTTAAACTACGACGTTGACGTAAAACGCGAACGTAAATACGTAAAACGTGACGAAATTAAAAATAAAACCTAAAAATTAATTAAAATATTAAACTAAGTCTAAAATAATATAAATAAGAATAAAAATCCAACAAATATATTTTAAAACCTTTTATTAATTAAATATTCAATTTTTAATGCTAATTAAAGCCTAAAAATTAAATATAATTAACAAAATGCCCAAAATATTAATTTATTGAACTAATAACTAAATTATATTATTTAAAGACTAAAAACTATTTTTTCTAAATTTTAAAAACTATTTTTCTATTTTTTAATCACTAAAAACTATTTTTAAATTAAAATAATCCTAAAAAATAATAAAATAATGCCAAAATTAATTTGATAATTTTAAAAATCCTAAATTACACTAATGAACAGTATAAAAATGACAAAGTTTGAAAAATGTAAAAATTTGCACTAAAAGACAAAACAGTTTGGAATTAAAACCCTAATTAACCTAATTTAATTATAGAAATTAATTAAAAAGTGAACAGTAGAATATTTTTATACTAAAAATCTTAAAATATAATTCTAAGTCTAGGAAAAATTTTAAAAGTGAAAAATATTGATTTTCTACACTAAAAGACAAAATCAGAATAATTAAAAGTAATTAAAAATGCAAAATAATCCAAAAAATATAAAATGAACAGTAATATAAAAACTAATTAAACAGAAAAATTAAGAATTAAAAAAGAAAATAATGGAAAAAGTTTGAACCCCTAATTCCTAATTTGGGTCACTAAAGACAAAAATAAATGAAACTGAAAGTGACACTTTGCTTGTTTTCTGTCTTTTAGCTAAGCAGGGGTAACCAACAAACTAGCAGGGGGAAGTGAGTTCCCACTGCTGGTGTAAATAAAATGACAGTTTAAAGAAAAGCTTAGGAAAGCTTTTTGATGGCTTTTTAATGGACAACAAGGCACCCCACAACCAGTGGGGTTGTGGGGAGTCTATAATGCACAAAAACTAGCACTTCACTTAACAAAAATCACAACAAAAGCACACATACAGTTACTGCAAGTCAGAAAGGGGTCTGATGGACCTTGCTGGTGCAATTGGTCTCTAGGACGAATTTTAGATGCCAAATTCTTGCATACAACCCAACAATTCACATGTAAGATAGATGAAACCCTAGACGACACCTGGACCTAAGCAAATTACAAGTTGGTGGGCAAAATTAAGCTTAAAACAAGCAGATTAAAGCACTTATCTGATTTTTAAGCTATGTGTCAATTTTTAACATGCAAACTACTTGTAAATCCCACTAAACTCAAACCAAATACTCTATCTAACATACCTACCCTAATGGAGTGTGTCTAAGCTGTTTTACACCAAATATAAGTCAAATGCTTGACTTAATAAGCAGACCCAAACACTCCCTTATATTCTGAAAACGAAAATTAACAAAGTAACTGCTTTCAAAACCTACTTAAACTGGATAACAATTAATCTAACATGCAAATAATCTTCTAATAAGCAAAAACAAGGCATAAAATAGGCACATAAACAACTAACACTCAAAACACATAAAGCATGCACAAAAATCAGCAAATATTCAAAATAGAGGGTTCAAGCCACCTTTAGCTGATGCCTTCTCTATCTGAATCCTTGGGGAAGTGATGAGCTGTTGTGAAGTGTAGAGAAAACCCCGTTGGTGGAATCCACAAGGGACCCAAGGGTATACCAAAATATCTTCAAACCAGAAAAGTGGAAAGATGAATGATGCAATGGTCTTGTTTCTTGTTCCTGCACAACACCACCAAACCAAGGAAAAGACTTCAAGTAGTAGAAGCCTATCACAAGCTTGTCAGGCTTGTGATAGCTTTTGCTACAGTAAGCAGTAAAAAAAAAGATTTTGAGAAAATCTTAGAAAACAGGTTTTTAAAATACCAACTTTGAAACCACTTGAAACTTTGAGACTATGAAAACCAATAGATAAACTCTGAAATTCCACACACAAATCCACTATCACTTCATTGTGTGTGGATTTCAGAAAGTTTAAAGAAAACGTTTTTGGAAAATACTTTTGAACAATCTTGAAAACCCTTAAACTATCTTGCTGAAAATTAAGATTACACTAGAATAAAAACAATTAAATTGGAACTCAGAGATTGTAAAACATAAAACGTTTCATTTTCATTAATAAATTTTAGCTTTTACAAAAACTGGAACAAGAGCCTACTCACATGTTGAGGGGTCTCTTTATACTACTCATTAGAATATACTAGAAACTAGAAAGAAATGTAAACCCTAAAATACGAATTCCAGAATTTCCCTTTGAGTCTTCACTTGATTCTTGGTCAAAAACGTGTCATGTGATGCCAGTTGTTAGAAGGATGATCTTGAACGTTCACTTGGTCCTTTGGGACCAAGGAATGTGACTTGGAGCATTGGATGACTGAAAGATGCTAAAGTTGCCATTTTTGGGGAGACAGGGGACATGGGGGGGTCTACTTTAAGGTCACGGGAGAGGTGTTTTGTGAGTGGGATGGGATGAGGGAATGCTAAATCAAAGGTCTGGAGGTTTTTAGATATAAACCCTTTGATTAAGGGTTTAATTAAATTAGGGTTTAAGGGGATTAAATGGGGGGGGGGGGGGGGGGAGAGTTGTTTTAATCCGTTTGGGTGATTAGGTTTTTTAAAAAATGTGTTTACCACCAAATTAAATAACAGATTAATTTAAAGAGTGAAAGGTGTGGGTGGAATGAGGACGTGGCAGGGGTGATGAAGTGGTGAGGGTTGATTGGTTGGGGTGGTGATGTGGCAAGACCTGGTTGGCTGGGTTAAGTTGTGTGTCTCCCCATTTTGGCCCCTCTATTTCCTTTCTCTTGTCAAATAGATTCTAGCAGCTATACTTCCTTTTTCCTTTGTTAATATCTTTTGGCCATTTACACATTCAGTCCTTGTGTTTTAAAGATAAAATGAATAAGGACTAAACTTGTATTTCTTGTGATTATCAAGGGCTTTTCTTGTACAATCTTCATTCTTAAAGGACCAATGTTGTAAATAGTGATTCTTCAAGGGCCAAAGTTGACAACTCTCCATAGATGAGGGACCAATCTTGCCAATTCTTCAATCTTCAAGGACTTCAAAGGAAATTCATGATTCGGGACCGGTTCTTTGTGCGGCTTCGTTTCTCGTGTTCGTTTTTGCTTGATTTTTGTAATCTTTTGGTGAATTCACGATATCCGTACCTGAAATACACAATGAACAAACACAGGCATATTTTTGGGTATTTTGATGATATTTTAAGCGTTTTAAGCCCGATTTTGGACGATGAGACTATGTATAAATACAGTCTCATCAGTGGGTTTCACTCATCCTTCATCTAACATCAATTAATTGTAAGTATTTTCTTTCAATTTCATCTATTTTGTTCTAGGGTTCATCCTTTCATAATTGGGGATTTTTAAAATTGAAATTGAATTAAAACCTTAATAGGAATGTGGGTTGACATGGTTATTTTACTATGATTCCTTAGGTTCATATTCATTAAGATTTCACTAAAACCCACTTGTAGAACAAATCCGAATTTTGGCTAAATGATTTTGGTTAAAAGATGGATTTGAGATGAACCCATGAACAAGTAGGTAATGACATTGTTAATGCTTACCTAAAAACCTTGTTTTGAAAAACCAATGTTCTAATCCATTGTTGATCTAACATAAATCATGTGTTCTTGGTTAATGATGGAATAGACACATTGTGAACATGAGAATGATATGGATTCAATCCTATGTTTGTCAAGAAATTGATATAACACATTCTTATATTTTTGATCTTTGATTTTTATTTTTCATATGAGTGATTGGAGAAATATTGTCTTGTGTTTATTTAGGTACTAATCATGCCCTCTCAATATCAAAAAGATCATCAATTCACTAGAGATTATATGCCCGAAATTTCTCAAACCTTTGTTTCCCCTCAACTCCAAAACTCTTACCCATCCCTTTCCTCTCGTAATTTCCATGAGGGTAGGATTGTAGATTCAAGAATAGCGGGAGATAATTATATCAACTCTATGTTCGAGCTTATTGGGTTTGATTGTTTGCTCTACATAGACGAGGTAATTTATCCCTTGTCCATTCTTGAATTCTTTAGTACTTACTCCATGCTTGAAATCAATGACCAAATCTTTATTCGTTTCTTGTTGAATGGTCAAATCATTCAATATTCCCTCGATGACTTTGGTCAAATTCTCGGTGTGCCATATGAAGGCACTTGTCGTTTTACGGATAAATGGAGACTTGATGGTCTCTCGAAATCCTACGATAAACCTCCAAATGACCTCACCGAAATTGATCTAGAGTTCATCCTTGACATCATCTCGAAAGAGCGTGATGGAAACGTTGTGAGAAGCCTTCATTCAAATGTATGAAATGTGAATTGATATGAAGTGCTCTCTAGCGACCTTAAGGATTTTATGGTCCAATGGGCCAATATCCTTAGGGAGAATATCTTTTGTCTTGGTGGAAACCGAGATCATATCCCGGCGTGTATGGTTCATATGTTGAGTTGCATCTTTACATCCACCAAGTACAACTTAACATTCTATATCGCTCGACGAATCAATTATGCCCTTTCGAAGCCCAAAACAAACCTTCCCTATGCTATGCTTCTAACTCGCCTTTTCAAAAGGGTTGCTCATGATTTTCCCCACCTCGATCTTTCTCGCTTCTACCCGGTTCATCGGGTTATGTTGCCTATTCAAGAGGCATATGCAAGAAAGACAAGAAGTGATCGAGGATCGAGAAAATCTGATAATCAAGAGATGGATGATGAGGACATGGACATGCCAACAAGTGATGGTGATGGCATAGGTACTAGTTCTCATTTCCACTCTTCGAGTAATTCCCATCCATCCTCAAACCCATTCGAGGATGAATTTGAAGACTTAGCTCATCCTCCTCATCATTCTAGTGAAGTACCGGAAGATCTCAATATGGAGCATCTTTACCGTGAAAACCTTAGAACTCGAGGGGAATTGCACGAACACCGGGTTGAATCAAGAAAAGGTTTCAAGTTCTTGGGGAATATGATCAAGGGATTGGGAAAAAAGAGAAGGTGAAAGCTTTGAAGTATTTCAAAGAATACATGTTGGTAAACATGTAATGTTGAACAATTTTATTTTATCTTGGATGTGTATTAACTTATGATTACATGTTTGGATTATTATTTATGTTGATCCTAATTATTGCATATGCAATGATGTTTGTGATTTACATAGCTTTGTGCATGCCTTATGATAGTTAGCTTATTAGATTATGATTTGTAGTTAACTTTGGCTTGTAAATCTTTTGGTAAAAAATCTGGGTTTATCAAAAACTGGGATGGGAAAATTTTGAAAGCCCTCTGGTCGCGGTTCCATATCGACCCGCGGATCCTTATCGATAAGGTACCGCCGGTTCTAGATAAGGAACCGCCGGCCACTGTGCACGACAGCATCTTTTGCTTTACACTGTTTTCTTAAATCTGTGTAAACCTTGCATGATTTTCAGTAATAAACTGCACATTTCCTAAACTAGCTTACCTAAATTCATTATTCACCTAAGATTTTAACCTATTACTAGTTTGGATCATCCCCTCACCCATTTAAACCCACCTTGTTTGCCATGTTCTTCACACATCAAACATACCTCCCTTAACCCTAATCAACCATGGTGTGTACCAAAACCTCAAACACTTCCAAGACCTCCACCCCAAGGAAAACACTCAAAATAAGGATTAAGGTAGCCAAGCCTAACTCCTCACCTTTCCACACACCTAAGAATGAGATGGCTCCTATCCTCATTTCTTCATCACCTTCCCCACCTCTTGCACCATGAAAGACATCATCCACCCATGGTACTAACCACTCCATTGGTTCTACCTCCTCTTCATTCAACTCAAGAATGAATGAGCTCTCTTCACCCTTCACTCCAAGTGCACCCTTGGATGTGACCACACAACCCCAACCAATCCAAATCATTCCTTTTGTGAATGACTTTGATGACACTTTGGTGACTTCGCCATTTACCCCTCCTAACTCACCCATTTCACCAACCTTGGAGAATTTACCTCCACACTCACCCATTTCCCCTTTAGGGAACATGCCTCCTCTCTCACCCACATCACCCTTGGAGAACATGCCTCCTCCACCTCCACCCAACTCAAACATACCAATTTTGGGTGTTCCTCTTTCCCTCCTTTTGGGTGATCCATACTATGGGTTTCAACAAACACATGGTCCTAGTTGTCCATGTTGTCTTTACAACCACTACATCATCCATAACCTTAGGATGGATATGTTTGGACTACATAGGAGGTTGCAAGAGTTCTTGCTTACCTTGTTCTCCATACCTCCTCCTAGGAGATGAATGATGGAGTTTTCTAAATAAATAGTTTTAAACAAAACCAAGCCAAAGAAGACTACTTATCTAGATCTAATGTTAAGCTAGCTATGTATTAGTTAGTTTTATTTGTCATTGTACTTGCCTCTTTCATGAATTTTTCATGTTGTTGATCTATGGATTTAGCTTTGTGTGTTTCTATCCTTTTGTGCACACTAATCAACTTTAATTTGAAATTAAAATTGAACCTAAATCTATCACAACCTCTAAAAACTTGACTAAAATTGGTTCAAAATGATATCTAAATTATTTTGTCACCCTTTGTCAAGACATTCTTTGTGAATGTGTTGCTTTATGCAACCCTAGCATAATTTGGTGCTAATAGAGGAGAAATTCTAAGATTTGCAACTTTTTGAAAAAGTCTTAGTTTTTCTCAAAAACCTGGAAAAACATGGTTTCATGTCCACTGGACGCGGCTCAATAAAGTCGCGCGGTTCCTTATGTGCTAAGGAACCGCCGGTCCCTTTAAGGTACCGCGGGCAGAAATCAGTTTTTGACAAATTTTTGGTCAAAACTTTTAAAACCCTATACCCTGTCAAGATTCCTTGTTTACTCAAATTGACTAAACATTCCTTGACACTTCACATTTTGTATTCAAATTCTTACCTTGATTACATTTTACTTATACCCCAACCTTGAGATTTCATTCTCACACCTTCCCAACCTTGAGAATTCACTCTCACACAACCTTGATATTTCATTCTCACACAACCTTGAGATTTCATTCTCACACTCTCACAATGCCTAACTCCTACATTCCTAACCTTGACATTTCTTTGTCACAACCCCACTCACCCAAATTCCTCATCCAAGCTTTCAAAGAAACCGAAAATCTCGGTTCGACCTATTTGGGTTAAGAAGAATGAACCATCTTCGTCTAAACCACCCAAAAACCCTACCTTCTCTCCAATCAAGTATTGTAATGAGACTTATACCATAAACCCCACCACCGGAGCTAAAGAAAATGTTCCCCCACCACCAGAATCCTTCAACACCCCTCAACTTAATGACCTTTCAACCTTCCCAAACCTCACAAGGCATTGTGAAAACATTCCCAAACCCATTACCCCACCACCACCAAACCCTAAGTTTGATGCCATACCCCCATCAAACGATTTTGTGTTGCATCATGGATCCTCATGTACTTGTTGTCGATTTCAACAAATTGAACTTGCTCATGTGTATGAGAAGTTAAATTTTCTTGAATTCCTCCTCACTCGACCTCCTATTCAAGTTTTTGTTCCGGTGGACAAAACTTCGAATGATGCATCGTCGTCTTTTTAGTCTTTTATTTTTTTTAAGCAATCTTGGAAAATATCACTATTAGACTAGCTTATGCTTAGTGGTTTATTTTCCATATTTATTGCTTTTAGATACTCATATTGTGTGTATGACTATCTTCTTTGTTGTGTCTTTTTCTTTTATGTAACCTTTGTGTTATTTGTGTGTTATTTCATTAGTTCTATTTTGAGTTGATCATGGTTAATTTTTACAATTGCTTATGGGTGATTCCATCAACTCTAAACTTTAACCCATTGACAAGCTTATCATCTTCATTGGATTGAAGCTTGATTTTGTCAATTACCTCTTTGGACATACTTAGCAAAATACTTGCTTCTAATTTGAGATTTCTTCTCTCTCTCCCTCTCAAGTTACTTAGTAGGTAGTGATCATATATACATTGGTGTTTCTTTTCTTTCTACTAACCTTTGTGTAGCATGTCACCTTAGCTCACAAACTTGGTGCCCCAAGCAAGGGGAGCAACCACCAAGGGGGAGCTACTAGCAAAGTTCGACGTTCTCCAAAGACTTGTGCTAACCTTTTTGCTACGACAAAGGGGGAGAAATGATAGTGATAAACTAGTTAATAATTCCATATTTTATGTTTCTACGTAAATGAGTTTATCGTTTGTCGTAATAAAAAAGGGGGAGATTGTTAATGCAAGTAATGCCTACAAACATTATTAGTGTTAACTAATCTTTCTTAGTTTTGATCACAACAAACCATACAACACATTTAGTGTAAAACACAAAATGAATTATTAAACTAACACTATCATCAAGGTAATAATCATATCACTAATCTTTCTTAATCATAATTAGTGATCATCAAAATGATTATCCTTAAAACTCACTTTTGTTAATATGACAAAAGACTTTTTAATAAACTTTCTTTTTTAGAAAATGTTTTATTAAAATGGAAAATGAAAATTTGAAAATAGCATATTCCAAATGCTGTTAGAATATCCTTTGAAGGTTTCAAATACCTCAGATATTCCCACCCCACTAAAAGACAAAAAACGGAGCGTAGTCTAGTGGCGGTACCTTAAGTACCTACGCGGTTCATTAGCGATATGGAACCGCGGAGTGAGAAAAGGTACCGCGCACAGCTAGCCGTTATAGATCCGTTATACTTTGTCTCCTTTAAATAGTGGGTCAAATCTCATTTTCCAGTAAGCCTCTTGGACGCTTTTCTCAGCCCTCTTTCTATTTTCTATAGCATAATCATTAGTAAATGATCACTTAAATTGTTAAGGATGTTTACATATGATTATCCTCTTGATCCCCTCCTTTACCTTGTCCAATGAGAAGATCACTCACTCACTAGTGTTGTGATAAAGATGAATCTATGAGCTAGTCAAATTCATCATGATACCCTTTTTGTTTTAGGTCAATCCAATGTATTTATGAATACTTGGACTAGTTGTGTTCATCCAAGTTATTTGTGGATACTTGGATTTGTTGTGTACATCCATTTCATATGTGTTTGCTTGGATTTGTGTTGTGTAAATCCAAGATACATGTGTGTACTTGGATAAGTCTAGTTGAGTTGTAATAGATTTGATTACGAGTTCTCACTAAACTATAAAGTGATGTGGTTGTGTCTTGTGAGTTCTCACTAAACTATAAAGTGACTAGTAGTTGTGTTGTGTGAAGTTCTCACTTAGCTTCAAAGTGAAGAGTCGTGAAGATTGGTTCTAGCTTTCGATTAGAACTCGACATCTAGCCTTGTGTCGTAAAATGGTGAAGTAGGCAACGTCGTGAAGATTGGTTCTACCTTAAGATTAGAACTCGACATCTAGCCTTGTGTCGTTAAATTGTGAAGTAGGCAACGTTGTGTAGATTGGTCCTAGCTAAAGATTAGGTCTCGACATTTAGCTTAGTGTCGGAAAATAATGTAAGCAACGATGTAAGGTTTTCTCCGCCGAGAAAGGAGCTTGTGGATATAGTGGAAATCTCGAGTAGGTGTACTCGAGGAGTGGAGTAGAAACGAGGATAAAGCCTCGTTGTCGAACCACTATAAATCTTGGTGTCTTCCCACTAGGTTGTCTCCTTCCTTACTCTTTACTTATTTCATTATCATTACACTTATCTATTATCTTTGCTAGTGCATTTGAATTGAACATAATCATTATGCAACTTAGCCTCAAGTAAAAGATAGTTTTGATACAAACCAAATTGAAAGTAATTTTAATTTGGTCACCAATCGAAGAGAAACTATTCAACCCCCCCTTCTAGTTTCTACATACTTAATTTCATTATTTAAAAATATACATATTTATATTATATGTACAATTAACCAATGTAAAACACACACTTTTTAATGTTATTTCTAAAACACATCTTAATAAATTAAACAAACTAATAATATTATTTTTTAGAAACACTCATAAAATAAGAAGTAGATATAGTTATGCACATTATGTAAACTAATAACTAACACAAATATGGGTGTCAAAATAGCCGAACCGACATGAACCCAACCCGAGTATATTCGGGTCGGGTTACTCGGGTAAAAATTCTTCGGGTTAATCGTGCCAACCCGACTAACACGAATTAAAAATCGGACGTGTATGGGGCAATTTATTTTTGTGTAACTCGGTTTTGGGTCAATCCGATTGACCCGAGTAAGTTTTTTTAATTTAAATTATATATAGTTTATATTTAAAAAGGGTAAAAAAAGTTTTTGTTTTACCCAATCCCATTGACCCGAATTGACCGGCCCGAGTAGTCCCAACACAAATAGATACGAACCCTTGTAACCCGAGTTCAAATCGGGTCAGGTTTGGGTTACTTATTTCCAGCTTTGACCCAAATTGGACCCGATCAACCCGACTCGATTCCCACCCCTAGACACAAAGTTTATAAAATTATATGCTAATTTATATAGTTTTAAAAATCAAACTGGACCATAGATTCAAGCAGGAACAAGAGTGGCCACTGGTGCGGATATCAAATAAAATTCGTTCGAAAACGATTAGGAGATATTCGTTCGAAAATTATAAAAATAGGTGAACCGGACCTGATCGACATTATCTTCAAACTGGTCAATCACAGGGTACCCGTCGCCGCATCGCGCGGGTACCCTACTAGTACAAAAATAATAGAAGTTGCTTTTTTTACCTAATAAGATATACTATTTCCGTCTCAAAATAAATGTCTACTTTTAACTTTTTAAGTCTTTTTCCCATAAATTTGACCGCAAATTTTATTTTTTATGTAATACTTGATAAAAGTTATATATATCAATAGAAAATATATTTGAAACTCTATCCATCCATATATATTGCATCAATTGTATACACAAAAAATAATTACAGTTAAAGTTGCAAAAAAAGTATTTTTAAAGACAACTGTGAACACGCAATAGAAATAGTATTTAACATGTATTATCACCGTCTTAATCTACTTTTTATCCTTCACACTTTCAAAACCTTAAATTCATCAACACCTTCAAAATCCTTCACCACTTTTTTTTTTAACGACAGTTTGGTACAGGGGAGTATTTTGCATGCCACCGAGGCACCAAGTCTCTCAACTCGAGTTAGAATCATCTCATGAAGAGAATATCAACCACATGCTAGCCATCCAGTTTCCCGTTGACGGCCACTTCACAGCTGTTGTCTGCCCCATCCAGCATCGGCCGACCCCCTCTTGTGTCGCTGCCATCGTCTCCACCCATAGCAGTTGTCTTCACCTACGTACGACAACCATCTTCTCGACTCGATCTCCAATAGCTATACGTATGTTGTTTTGTATTGCAAGGCTTGCACAAATTTTATTTTTTGGTACTGGTATAAAATATTTTGTCATGTCGTGAATGGGTATATATGAGAATGTATAATGTAGTCACATTTTTACCCCAAAAGTAATAAAACTGCTTGTATAACAACTTGTGACATATATTCAATCTTTTATTAACGATTTTACAAAAGATAATTAGACAAATTTCAAAAACTAACGATTACAAAAGATAATTGTGCTACTAATTCAATCAAGTGTACTAAAGTACGAAAACAATACCAAAATTGGATGGCTAAGTTGGAGTGGTATTCGTCATTTCTATAATATAATGGGGATGTTGAGGTTATATAAATATAGGCCAAATCTATCATCGTCAGCTTGGTCGTATTCGTCATATCTATCATCGTGAGCTTGGTCGTATTCGTCAAATTAAATACACAATTGATATACGATATGTTGATTAAATTCTGATACACCAAGTTATGGTTCTTCAATATTATCATACCTGATCTTGGCTGAATTTTAGCATGTTTAAAAAGAAAAACATTGATGTAACTTGACAAAAGAAATTTTTTGATTCATATACTAACGTATGCTTAACAAAATTCTACTATTTAGACAAATATCAAATACTAACCATTACGAAAGATAATTCCGCCACTAATAACATCCGAATGAGATGGACTAAAATGCGATCCAGGGTGGAAGACTTCAAATAAATAGTATACTAGTACTGCGCATCATTGCTCGCCTCGTTATTTCCATACTTGATCAATCCACAACCCGTAACGCACGAATACCACAACCATTAAAGATGAAAATCACCGCGGGTACCAACATAGCAATCCCACAACCCGCATACCAAGGCCAAACTACTGCATACTTTGCGCGTGGAAGAGACGCCAGTAGACAAAGCAATGGCATTAGCAGTAAACCCACATAATACGATGCCTCAAGTGCTCTAACACGAATAGACCTTAACGGGTGCACCTTAGCATCGTCATAGATACGAAGTAAGGCATATCCTGCAAATATAACATAAAAAAAGACTGATATAATAATACTAATTTTAACCATATCGATATCATCTCCCATATCATCTGACGAATAATCTTCTTGGAATATAAACGAAATCAGTATCGCCAGGGGCACGGAGACAATAATTGATACAAATGCCAGACTAAGTTTTATATTAGAGAATAGGTACTTCGGCTCAGGTACCGTTTCTTCTGCTTGTGCGGTTTTGAAACCAAGTAGGTGCTCAGCTGTCACTGGCAATGTACCAAAATAATCCTTATTCATATTTGCCATACCTGTAAAAAACACTTTTGATAAAGGGAAAATTCTTGAAATGCCCCAAAGTGCAAGTTCATTTCTCTAAATGTTCCTACCAAATGAAAAATTCCCAAAATGTTTTATGCAACCTATGCAACTTTGCTAAAAAGTTGAAAAGTGTATTTTTATTCCTTATGACACATGTCAGAATGTGTCATAGAAAAGTACATGTGTGTAACATCTTGTCTCCTATGCAACCTTTATGTCTTTTATGCAACTTTAATAAAAAAATAATTTTTTTCAAAAAAACAACTTTTAATAAAATCTTTTTATTTATTTATTTTATATTATATTTTTATGCAACTTGTACTATTTCTAGACAATAATGTGACCTTTTGTGTAAGACACTTTTTGGCAAAATCTATGAACTATCTTTTTATACTCCACTTTTTATGCCAATTTTTTATATTAAAAAGTACCATGAATTTAAGTGTAAAATTAAGTATGTGTAAGTAACATATTATGCAACTTTTATTTACTTTTTATGCAACTATTATATATTAAAAAATAATAAAAAGTACCATGGATTAATGTGTAAAGGTAGGTATGTTTAAGTAACATATTATGCAACCTTTATTTACGTTTTATGCAACTTTTATATATTAGTAAATTTAAAAATAAATAATATAATTTTTATAATTAAAAAAAAACAGATAAAAATTAATAATTTTTTTTTAAAAGTCTAAATAAATCCTTTTATAAAAAAATAATTAAAAAATAATTATTTTTTTAAAGAAAATAACAAATAATTTTTATAATAAAAAAATTATTTATTTATTAAAAAAAATTAATTTTATAAAAATAATTAATAAATTTTATAATTAAAAAATAAAAATAATTAATAACTTTTATAATTAAAAAATAATTTTTTTAATTATTTAAAAATAATTAAAAAATAATTTATAAATTTTATAATTAAAAAATAAGAAAAAAATTAATAATTTTTTTTTAAAAAAACTATAAATAAATTCCTTTTAAAAAAATTTACTATTTTTTTTAAAAAGAAAAAAAAGTTTGTAAAAAAGTTTGTAAGAAATAGATAAAAAATTTGTTTATAAAATAAATAATTTTTCTAATTTTAAAAAAGAAAAACAAAGTTAATTAAAAAAATTGTTTATAAAAAGTATAGATAATTACTATCGTTTTTAAAAAGAAAAAGAAAGTTTGTAAAAAATTAAAAATATCTATTTTAAAAAATTAAAAACATTACAGACCCAAAACACTATAACACAACCCAGTTTTCAATGTTTTATTATCTCTATACACTAAATTGACACATTCTGACATGTGTCATAAGGAATAAAAGTACACTTTTTAACTTTTTAGCAAAGTTGCATAGGTTGCATAAGACATTTTGGGAATTTTTCATTTGGTAGGGACATTTAGGGAAATGAACTTGCACTTTGGGGCATTTCAAGAATTTTCCCTTAGATAAATATACATGAAATATAACAATATGAATTTTCACATGCGCATTATCACATATAAATTGAACATGGTAAACCGTATGTGTGTTTTTGTTAGTACTTCTATGATGATCGACATTCATATATTTATGTATTAGGTTTTTTCTACCTGACAGTGTCCGTAGAATGATGGGAACGTGTGGCATGAAAGTTGAGAATTTGACATCACGTTCATGTTCATGTTCATTTAATCATGGTGTTACGTAACTCACTTCTTGTTTCATGTTATCCGTATGACACCGTTATATACTGGGTACACCCAGTCGGTAACTTCATAATTATTATTATTTATAAAGTAAAAATGCATACTATATATCACAGAGGCATAACTGTCAGGGGCGGACTTAGAATTTATAACAGGGTGTTGCATAACTTTTTTTACGATTATTAGTACTAAAGTTGACTCACATTATGTAAAAATGGGTGTTGCACGTATCGGAAAAAGACCTATTTTATAACAAATTTACCTTTCGTGGCCTAAAATTGGGTGTAGCCCGTGCCACACCCGGCTCCCATATGGGTACCCCTGATAACTGTCCGACATCAAGCAGATACAAATCTTAACAACAAAATAAAAGAGTAGCAAAGCAAAACCAGTAGAGTAAATAATTACAATAATTCTTATGACGACATCCGACAACAAGCGAAGATTAATCATGATCATCCAACAACATCAAAAGCAAAGGAACAAAAACAAAAGCAAAGAAAAGACTTTTTTTCGCGGCTGTTAGGGAACAATAAATATAGTTGGGAGGGGATAAATGGTTGCTATAGGGTTTGATAGTAGCGAGTCATGGCGGCCGACTATATCTGAAATTCATATCCGCTCATGATATCATCAGGGACGGAGCCAGGATTCATATATGAAGAAAAAGAACTAAAAAGTGAAGTAAGCATATGCGTTGTTTTCTTACATGAATAATTCCCGAACGACATCAAAGCACCTCAGAAAGACGATTAGGATTACGAATGTGATCTAATCGTTTACAGTAATTTGGTCGTATATGTTATTTTCGATTAAGGTAATATGCAAGCCGGGCTTATAATTATTATCCATGGTTGTTGGGCCTTAAACATTTAAAGTTTTTGGGTCTTATTATCCTAGAGCTTAATAAACCTTGGGGTATGTTTAAAAAATGTCTAATATTCTCAAAATATACATTTTAGTTTTTTTGAGTCGATTTAGTCAACTTTGAATTTAAATATATTTGTGAAAGAATTTTATTAGTATTTCTTTTTTTGTTTAAAGTTACATATATATCCGACCTCGCCAAAAAGTTACATATACATATTCAATTTAAAACATAAAATTATATATATGTCTAAATAGCTAATTTTTGTATATAATTAAAACCCTAAAATACATCATAAGTAATCATTTACTTTAAAATCAAATTGGTAAAACCGTGTTTTCCTTTAATAGATACAATCATGCAAAACTATAAAATCGTATGCGCAAAAATAGTTTTTATTGTTTTTATGACTAAATGAAACTAGCGTTGTACATGTGTAAATTGACCATAATACGAATATCCCAAACTACTACAAAAATAAGGGTTTATAGCCGGAACGAGAATATAAATCTTGGTTCCTTTATACGTATTATCCTCTTCGTCATAATTTTAAGTGATTAAATTCTAACCAACTATATTTTAAACCAAAAGATAATTATTATGTATTTTAAATTTTTAATTATATAAAAATTGGGTATTAGGATATGTTTGTAAATTTAAGTTTTAAATTAGATATTGTATATATGCAATTTTGACTAAAAAGATGGACATATATGAAAATTCTCCTTATATTTACAGTATAATTTCTTTTTAAATAATGCCAATCAGTAATACATTAAAATCCGAATTCATCCCTATATTTCTCATCGAGTAATATTTAACATATAAATAGTTAAGATAAAAAAAATTGAACCAATTTGATCAGATTGAATGCAAAGTTTGTGTAAGCTTTGAATTGATATTGGATGTTCATCAAGTATACAGGACCAACATGACCTAGACACATCTTTGTCGGGTTTTCTGAAGTAGTTTCATTATCTTCGGGTATGGGTATGATTGATTGCTCATTAGTTTCTGTTTAAATAAGGAGCGGAGCTTGAAGAAGCAAGCCCAGACTATCAGCAAAGTTTACCTATTAACTCTCCAATAGCTCACTCTGGTAGTATTGTTGATGTTATCTGCTGTTGATATATGACCAAAAAATTCTTTAAGCTTGAAATTGGTAACGGTTGGCTGCTTAATCGATAGAAACGATACACGGCTAGAAAATAAATGTGCAGAAATGGTCACATTCAACCGAAGTTTGTGTATCAAAGACAAACTTTCAGATACAACAACTACTGCATCTAAGATATAGGAAACCTTTGTGATGCAACATCACAATGAATCAAAGGGATATATGTACATTCGTTGTGATGTTCTTCGTCTCATTGTTGCTTCCGTCCTCTATTTATATCGGTCTTTGTTGGCGTCCAGAAAAATAGTATATTATATTCTAGAAGTAGTCCTACTCTCGGATAGTGGAGTGACTGTCTACATCTCACCTCCCCATATCTTAGAGGGCAGGGAGTCATCACTCCAAGTGAGGGTGTTTTGGGGTGCCACGTCAGCGAAACCCACTCACTCACATGAAAAAAATCAGGGGAGTCATCACTCCAAGTGACTCCCTTTTGTGGGTCCCACTTTTTTTTTATTTCTCACATTTTCAAATTAAATTAATTCATTTCATAAATAAAAATAAATATTACAATCCTAAAAAAATAGAAAAATACAACTTCGAATAAAAAAAATTACGAAAAAACTACTAGTTGGAGGAGTCTTCGGAATCTTCAACGTCGCGGTATTGATTGGTATTCGGCATTTTTGCGCGTAGACGAGCCTTGATTGTTTCTTTTTTAAAATTTATAAACGCGGCCGATTCGGGATCCATTTTAAAGGTGTCATAGTCGAGAAATTTCAAAAAATTAGCCGTTTGGCATTTAATTTAAAAAAAAAATTATTTAAAAAAAAAAAACTAGTCGTTGGGCATTAAAAACAAAAAAAGCCATTTTTTTTCAAAAATAACGGCTACTAGCCGTTTGTTTTAAAAAATTTTCAAATTTTTTTTTTTAGAAAAAACATCACTCACGCCCCGTGAGTTGGTTCACGCATGAGCCCCACGCCGTGGGATTTTTGTGTTTGGGGAGTGGTAACGCGACTCGTGCCCACCCCACGGCGCCATGATTCCTTGGCCTCTTACTCTTGCGAGGTTGAGTAAGGTTATTGTTGTTGTTGTTGGAACTCTGTAACGGGATCGGGTAGGGTTGTTGTTGTTGTTGGAACTCGGTAACAATTATTAACATATGCTCAAGAATTTTCTACCATTTAATTAGACAAATTTCAAAAACTAACACAAAAGATAATTATGCTACTAATAACATTAAATCAAGTGTACTAACACTACTACACAAACAGCCTTTACTCACGAAATTTTTCCCACGGAACAAAAACCGTGGGAAATTTGACACGGTATTCCCACGGATTTTCCACAGAAATGACGAAAAAATATTCCGTGGGAAATTACCCACGGATTTCCCACAGAAGCATTGACCAAGGTTTCCGTGGGAAAGTCGTGACAAATTACTCACGGATTGCAAAATTACCCACGGAGTACAAAACTATTTTTGTTATTTTACACATCCGTGGGAAAGCTGTGGCAAATTACCCACGGATTTCTCACGGTATACACATTATTAATATTATTTATCTATCCGTGGGAAATCCGTGGGTAATTTACCCACGGATTTCCCACGGACAACGTATTATTTTATTATTTATTCATCCGTGAGAAATCCGTGGGTAATTTACCCACGGATTTCCCACGGAACTCATAATTTTTTATTAATTATACATCCGTGGGAAATCCGTGGGTAATTTACGCACGGATTTCCCACGGAACTTTCCCACAGATTTCTCACGGAAAACACATTATTTTGTTATTTACATATCCGTGGGAAATGTGTGGGTAAATTACCCACGGGTTTCCCACGAATTACAGATTTCCCACGGATTTCCCACATATTACCCACATATTTCCCACGGACTACCAATATTTTGTGATTTATAGATCGTGAGAAAGTTGATAAGAGTTTATTCAATAAAACATACAAACTACATTATAAAGTCAATAAAAAGTTAAACAATAAAACATACGAATTTTATTACAAAGTCGAAAAAACATACGAATTATATTAAAAAGATGATAAAACACACGAATTATATTAAAAAGATGATAAAATATACGAATTACATTACAAAGTCGATAAAACATACGAATTACATTACGAAGTAGATAAAACATACGAATTACACTATGAAGTAGATAAAACATACGAATTAGATTACGAAGTCGAGATGCTAAATTGACTAAATGGCAAACTACTACAAACTAATGTTCCCCACGCTATTGTAAAGATCATGTAGTAGTGCATTTGAATTCATTGTGTGGTGCTCGGGATGCATTTGTGTTTCCATTGTTGCCTCGAGTATATTTAGTTTTGTAGTCAAGAGCTTGCAGTTTGCACACTTTGCATAAAACGATACCCTTTGAACATATCGTATACAACGATACCTACTCCTTTGAACATCTCGTATACAACGATGCCCTATCGACTACTTATTTGAACATCTCGTATAAAACGATACCCTATCGACTACTCTTTTAAACATCTCGTATACAACAATACCTTTTGAACATCTCGTATACAATGATACCCTATCGGCTACTCATTTGAACATCGCGAATACAACGACACCCTATCGGCTACTCATTTAAACATCTTGTATACAACGATACCATATCGACTACTCGTTTGAACATCTCGTATACAACGATACCTATTGAACATCTCGTATACAACGATACCCTATCGGCTACTCATTTGAACATCTCGCATACAACGATACCCTATCCACTACTCATTTGAACATCTCGTATACAACAATACCCTATCGGCTACTCATTTGAACATCTTGTATACAACGATACCCTATAGACTACTCATTTGAACATCTCGTATACAACGATACCCTATCGACTACTCGTTTGAACATCTCGTATACAACGATACCCTATCGCCTACTCCTTTGAACATCTCATATACAACGATACCCGATCGACTACTCTTTTGAATGTGTCTCGTATACAACGATACCGTATTATACAACAATACCCTATCGACTACTCCTTTGAATATCTCGTATACAACGATACCCTATCTAGTACTCCTTTGGACATCTCGTATACAACGATACCCTATCGATTACTCCTTTGAACATCTCTTATGCAACGATACCCTATCAACTACTCCTTTGGACATCTCGTACACAACGATACCCTATCGGCTACTCATTTGAACATCTCGTATACAACGATACCATATCGATTACTCGTTTGAACATCTCGTATACAACGATACCTATTGAACATCTCGTATACAACGATACCATATCAGCTACTCATTTGAACATCTCATATACAACGATACCCTATCGGCTACTCATTTTAACATCTTGTATACAACGATACCCTATCGACTACTTATTTGAACATCTCGTATACAACGATACCCTATCGACTACTCGTTTGAACATCTCGTATACAACGATACCCTATCGCCTACTCCTTTGAACATCTCGTATACAACGATACCTTGTTGACTACTCCTTTGAACATCTCTTATACAACGATACCCTATCGACTACTCTTTTGAACATCTCGTATACAACGATACCGTATTATACAACAATACTCTATCGAATACTCCTTTGAATATCTCGTATACAACGATACCCTATCTACTACTCCTTTGGACATCTCGTATACAGTGATACCCTATCGACCACTCCTTTGAAAATCTCTTATACAACGATACCCTATCTACTACTCCTTTGGACATCTTGTACACAACGATATCAGCTACTCATTTGAACATCATACAACGATACCATATCGACTACTCATTTGAACATCTCGTATACAACGATACCTATTGAACATCTCGTATACAACGATACCCTATCGGCTACTCATTTGAACATCTCGTATATAACGATACCCTATCGGCTACTCATTTGAACATCTTGTATACAACGATACCCTATCGACTACTCACTTGAACATCTCGTATACAACGATACCCTTTCGACTACTTGTTTGAACATCTCGTATACAACGATACCCTATCGACTACTCGTTTGAACATCTCGTATACAACGATACCCTATCGCCAACTCCTTTGAACATCTCGTATACAACGATACCTTGTTGACTACTCCTTTGAACACCTTTTATACAACGATACCCTATCGACTACTCTTTTGAACATCTCGTATACAACGTACCGTATTATACAAAAATAGCCTATCGACTACTCCTTTGAACATCACTTATACAACGATACCCTATCCACTACTCTTTTGGACATCTTGTATACAACGATACCCTATCGACTACTCCTTTGAACATCTCTTATACAACGATACCTTATCTACTACTCATTTGAACATCTCGTGTACAACGATACCCTATCGACTACTCATTTGAACATCTCGTGTACAACGATACCCTATCGACTACTCATTTGAACATCTCGTGTACAACGATACCTTATCGACTACTAATTTTAACATCTCGTATAGAACGATACCTTATCGACTACTATTTTGAACATCTCGTATACAATGATACCCTTTGAACATCTCGTTTACAACGATACCCTTTGAACATATCGTATACAACGATACCCTATCGACTACTCCTTTGAAGATCTCGTATACAACGATACCATGTTGATTACTCCTTTGAACATCTCGTATACATTTATTATGTCTTTTGATGTATTTTATGTCGGTATGCGGACGTGTATATGCGAGAATGTGTACCTATATCAAAAAGTTATGTAATAAACTCATTTTCGGGACAAATCATTTGTATGTGTGTTGATATAAGTGTGTATGTTCCGCGTATCCGTTTATGACATTCATTATGTCTATCGATGTTTTTCATATAGGTATGTGGAGGTGTATATGCATGAACGTGTGAGTATATCGAAAAAATTAGTGGAAAATCATCATGTCCGTGGGAAAGCCGTGGGTAGTTTCCCACGGATTTCCCACGGATATGACAATTCCGTGGGAAATTCGTGGGAAATCCTTGGGTAATCACCCACATATTTCCCACAAAAGTTATTCTTCTAAAAGTCATGGGTAATTTCCCACAAATTTCCCACGGTTATTGTAAATCTGTACGAAAACCGTGAGAAATTTTCCCACAAAATTTTCACAAAAATTATAGTTTCACTTTTTTTCATCCCGCCTTTTGTTTTCCCAAAATATCAAATGAGCCCGCCTATTATTTTCCCAAAAGTTAAAATATTTCTTAATTTTTTTAAGTTTTCTGTTCTTCCCTTATCTCTAACACATCTCTCCCTCTCTCTCCCCCAAATTAAAATCGACACACATTAAACACACCTTCATTAACACACACACAAACCCTAACGATAATCAAACCCAATCGATCTATAACATCCATTATTTCAACACTTTAATTAGTTCTAATTGTTTTTTTATGCATCCACGGTTTGAATCTGCTTCAAAAATTGATAAAAACGGTGGATCTCAATCAGTTCGATTCGCCATCAGCGTTCACGCGTTAGTTACGCCCGGTGAGCCTCAGGTATGATTATAAACCCTAGCTCTAATTTTGAACACTAGCTTTGATGTTAACTAGTTTTTAATTGATTGTTGTTGTGTTTGATAGGTGCAAATTGGTCTCACATTCGTTTATGTTTGATTACGTGTACATGAGCACGGGGTCTACGTCTAGTAGGATTTTTGATGATTGTGTTGCGCGCTCGTTGATGCGCTTTTTTGGGGGTATAATGCGAATGTGGTAGCGTACGGACAGGTAGTTGTTTTTGGGACTAATTGGCTTAAAAAAGGAGTAGTGTTTAGATTTGCTTGATTTACTTCGTTGAAACATATTGAACTCTCTGTTTGAATAATACACAGTAGGAGTTTGAGTAAATGATATAGTGAAGATTTAGTCGTTACTTCCCTTATCGAACTATTTGTTGTCAGTTTGAGCTCTTGCCTTTTGTTTCGAATTTTTAGTAACTGAATTTCTGCATCTTTGATCTTAATTGGTGTTTGGAAGCTTGGTTTACAGTTTTAGATTTGTGAGATTTATTCTTAGTTTGTGAGTTAGACTTGTTGTTATCACTGTGGAACAGGCTTTTGATTAGATTGTGTCGTCTAGGCCAAAGTAGATTAGATTAATAAAAGGGTAAAAGGATTCAGTAGTATAACAGTGAAAGAGTTAAAACGCAAGATCGGTATTTGTTTTCATTGGCTTTGTGGCAAGTTTTGTAATTTTCTACATTTGGTCCTTCATTCGTATACTAGTAATTTCTGCATCTACAAAAACTTTGTAAGTTGTGGAATTAGTGGCAATATGGATAATTTTGGAAATTAGATGAGATCTTGATTGGTGTACTGATATGTATGAAGTTAAAGGAGTACATTTAAAATATACAACAACGGGTTTCGCGAGCTTGTACTCTTGTAGTATGAAGTTGTATTTGAAGTCAATAAATAGGACCCAACACTATGTCAATTGAGGTTGACGTATTACTAGTTTTCTATATTGATGGGAAGAATTTTAAGTGGCTTTATATGCTACCTTGTTCTGCACTCTTTAATGTGAAAAATGTACCATGGTGCAGGTAGCAAATTCTCCCATTTTGTAATTAAAAACTGGTTGAATCTTGTTACCTCTTAAGTACTTGCTTAGTGTAATATGGACCATGTAATCAGTGTGATGTGTTAACTCAGATACTTATTCCTTAACCATAAGATGGACACATACATGTTTGTTTCCTATGTCAATAAATCAATCTTTGTCTTGTGGCAGTAACTTTGGGTTATGTGTAATGAAGTCAAAATAAGACATGTAGTAAACTTTATTGGTAGAACTTGAGTCAAACATTTCACTAGTTAATTTCTTTTACCTATAGTCCTTGTGTCATTTGATAGTTAGTTAGTTAGTTAGCGATCATTTAGAACTCAATCGCTAAGTTTGTTAATTGAATATACCCATTCTGCTTAGTCAAATGCATATACATTTTTATTGGGCTATAACATTTGGCTTACTCTTATTTTTTGTCTGATGGATTTTAGATTTGAGAAACGAAAGTTTAATAGTAATACAAGAGTTGATTTTAATTCTAATTTTAGTTTAAAAAATTAGATTTTATAGAATTTGAGAAACGAAAGCTTACTAGTAACCGCTTTCTCAAATTCAATTCAATAAAAGTTAAACTAATGACTGTTCGAGTTACATTAGATCTACTGACAAGCAGGTATTATATTGTCATGAAATGCTATTTACAGACTTGTTTGTTCATTTACTCTGAAATGCATCATTTTTATTTTGTTCTACATCTCAAAACTTTACACACTTAAATCTGTTCTATATTCATTCACCTGTTCATTCTATGTTTTAGCGCTTCCCCTTTCATTAACTTGCTAAATTTTAATGTCACAGATTTTTCAAATTTTGAGATAGTTGACACAAAATTACCTGAAAAAGTCTAAAGTTGGTAATAACGCTCCCAATATGGTTGCCCATAGAGAGCAGGAGATCGGTGCATTCTCTCTTGGTATCAATTTGGCAGATGAGACACCTAAAAGTGCTAGTGAAGAACAATATTTAAACAAGGTGAATTGTGAAGTGAGTAGGAATGTTGAGAGTGCTGATTTGGTGCAGAAAAGCCTTGACGATGGTCTAAATGACACATTAGAAGAGTGTGAGCAGATGACACCACCTGATGCAGACATTTATAGTAAACCTAAGACTGATAAAATGTTGGATGTGGTTGTAAAGCCAAAACCTAAGCAGATAATGCTCAACTTCTTTTGTTTTTGCATCCTACTTTGGCAGTTTCAAGTAACGTTATTTTTTAAGTTATTTGGCTTGTTTATTCTTTGTGAGGTACTTACGGCATGTTCTAGAATGAAAATGCTTCACACTCCAACCTCATTTACTCATAGAAGATTGCTTCCAGTTCTGATGAGCGTTGCAGAAGATGGTTTTGGTAAACACATATTTACTTTGTTTCCGTACTTGGGAACTTCATGATATTCTTTTAGCTAAATGCTTGTTTTTGCTTTATGACAGGTACTTTAAAAGGCAATCAATCTTCAAAACTCGTGAAGGGTGTAGAGCAAATAAAACAGCCACCAACACTCTCTTTGTTTCATCAAGATGTTTGAATGGATGAACCTGCGATTATTAGTAACCCTGAACAGCAAGATGCCGCAAATGAGAAATCATATTCTCTACATCTACATTAATTCCAGTTGACACATCAGTTGATAGAATGAAAATTGCTAGTTTAGTGTCAAGTGACATTCTCTTGGATACTCATGGTCCAGAAATGGAATGTAACGGATCAGCTACACAGTTGGAGGTGAATTCACAATCTGAAGTTGTTGCATTTTACAATTTGATAGAGCTAGAACTATCACCGCCCAAAGATAATTCGAAACCCGTTGGAGAAGCAACTGTTAAAGCTGTAGAATATGTGCCCAACATATGTACCTTGCAAATTACTACTGCTGATAATGACTTTACGGGCTTAGGGAGTAGTTCCAGTGAAGAGAATCAGGAATTAGTTAATGAGATTGCAGATCAAACGTTGCGGCAGAAGCTTCATTTACCAAATCTTGTATCATCGTAGATAAGGTTAGTGATGCTTTCTCCTAATCACAACTTCATTATCTCATCAATGTTCAATAATATCATATAATCAATTCTAAATCAAACGCCTTCTTATACATGCATTGAAACCTCCTTTTGGTAATTATTTTAGAGAACACCAGGATAGGTACATGTTGATGCATCCTAGTAACTCAATATTATGCAGCTTGAGTTACCTTTATCAGTTTTGGAATAGAAACATGATAGATTCTTTGTAAGGAATTTGAAACTTTATTTGTATAATTTTATCTTTAATCTCTTGGCAGGCAAAGAAGGTGTGGTGACAGAGTCTCTCCGAAAGTAACTGAGCCAGAGTCAAAACGGAGCAAGAAAGAAACCACCACAGGTCCTAGCTAGTTTAATTAATAGTCTAGTTTTGTGTTACAAGATTGGGTTGTAGTAATAACACTTTAGGAAACGGATTTATGTCCAATGGGCGACACGTTTATGTATCCCGGTTACTTGATTTGTATATTTTGGTGATATATTAATGGGTTTTATTGTTTCAAATATCATTTTTTCATATTTATATATTCTGGAATCCGGAAAGTATCAAATTATATTGTGGGAAATCCGTGGGAAATATTTGTGGCAAATATGTGGGAATACATGGTTAATGAATATTGTGGGAAATCTGTGGGAATATGTCCGTGGGAAATCCGTGGGAATATGTCGGTAGGAAATCCGTGGGAATATATGGTTACTAAATATTGTGGGAAATCTGTGGGAATATGTCTGTGTGAAATCTGTGGCAATATGCCCGTGGGAAATCTGTGGGAAAATGTCTGTGGGTAATCTGTGTGAAAAAAGTTCGTGGGAAATCCGTGAGAAAAAAAACCACTCCTTGAATGTTAAAAATGTATAATAATAACCGTGGGAAATCCGTGGTAAAATGGTTAACGCTCTGTGGGAAATTCCGTGAGAAATATTTACCCACGATGTTTTTACAAACGGAACAATTCCATGGGAAATCCGTGGGTAAGAGCCCTTTCCCACTGGATTCCCCACGGAACTTGCTGTGGGTAAAGGTTGTTTTTCTAGTAGTGTAAAATATGGTAACAATACCAAACATTGATCCGGAGTTATAGACTACGTATAAATGGTACACCGCCATCATTGCTCTCCACAACCCCGTAGCACACGAATACCACAACCATTAAAGATGAAAATCAACGCAGCTACCAACATAGCAATCCCGCAACACACACTTGAAATCCCTACATACTTCGCGTGGGGGAACAATGCGAGTACCATAAACAATGGCATTAGAACTAAACTCACATAGTACGACGCCTCAAGTGCTCTAACACCAATAGACCTTAATGGGGTCACCTTAACGTTGTTGTAGATAGAAATTAAGGAGCAGACTACAAGCAAACTAAGAAAGCCTGCACCAACATAAAATTTAAAATATAACTCACATTTGACGAACCTATTTTGAAGTATCAGACGTGTAACGAAGCCGGAGGCAAGAGTTGATCCAATCATTAGACCAAATTTTTTAATACAGAATTGGTAATGCGGCTCATGTACCGTTTCTTCTGCTTGTGTCATTTCGATATCAAGTGGCTTAGGTCTCATTCGGGATGTACCAAAATTTGCCATACCTGTAAATATACATGAGATACACTAGTATGAATATTCACGTGCACATTTTATAGCATATATATTGAACATGTAAAAGATTATATATTCCAATAAGTTATTAAATCCGTTATAGCTATTTGCTGATACAAAAAACCTATAACTCGACTGCAAGACGAGGTTAGGTTAATTTATGTTTCATGTGTGTCGAACTACGTAATGCTTTTCAAAATGAAAAAATTGCCGGTTATCTTGGTAAACAGACAACGGTACATGTGTTCTTGTTAGTACTTAAATCATGATTATGTCTATGACATGGGCGGACTCGAGATTCTCAATGAGGTGTTGCACAATAGAAACTAAAGTTATAACTTAAAAAACCAAGGTAACACAAAAAAAATTGGGGTTGCACATTACATAAAAAAAGGTAGTTTTTTAAAAAATTTACGCTTCGTGACTTCAAAATAATATAGCTCAATGATCAGGGACATACAAAGTAAAGTTAGGAAAAAGATCAATTAAGTTGTAACTAGAAGGTAATCAACAAATTATAACTCTCATATACAATACAGATTTGGCATAATTAGTTATGATGCAATCAAATAACATAATTTTCAGTAAGTCCATACTAGAACCATAATTACATAAACCTTTCGTTTGTTCATACACTAATAAACATATTCAAACAATTATATAATTACTAAATTCATAAACTAATTTTATAAAAATAAAAATGAAGCCCTAACAGATTGCAAATTTCAGATTAAAACTGAAAACAAACAAAGTTCAAATGTTACCATACAATAGCCTGAAGAATGAATAAAGATGTCCCACTGATCGAACGATCAAAATAAGGTATGATTATATTACTCGTTTTTACTTTTAACCGTGTCTTTCACTTTAATGTAATTTACTCACATATGTTTATTGTCAATCAGGGATGCAGCCATGCAAGTTTTTGGTCCTTTTAGCTGGACTTAAAGATGAGAAGTTTTTGGTCCTTTTATCCAAAAGCCCAATAAGCCTTAGGGTGTGTTGTTTATTTTCATTCGGACGCGGTAAGAGGTATCCTATCTTGCCTAATAAGACTCGGTGAAAATGTATTATCAACTACTAACCACCCAACCCATCAATATTTTCAAAGTCCTTCATCATTTCACAAACGACGACCACCTCTCGTCGTCAGTCTCTTCCCCCGGTAGGAAGCTATGTTTTTTTATTGCAAGTCCTTATACAAATACTTTATCATGATGTGATGAAATTTATGATGCAGTCATATTTTTATCTTAAGGTTGCTCTTAAAACAACTTTGCATGTGTATTCAAAGTTTTGATAGTATTCAAAACATAAATAACTAAAAGCGTGTTTGGTTTATTTTATGTAATGACTATGAGTATAGGTATGGAAACAAAACCCATAAACCAAACAATTTTATAGGAAAGAAAATCATTCTTTCATTCTCATACCCTCAAACCAAAAACACCATAAATAAACTCATGCGACCTCTCTTTACTAGTGGTCTTGTGCGACACTACAACAAAATCAAGGTTTAGGGTCGAAAATTTTGACCCTAAATACAAAGGGTATTCGACCCTAAATTTTAGGGTCGAAATATTCGACCCTAACCGTTCGACCCAACAACTTTGACCCTAAAAAATTAGGGTCGAAATACCCTATGTATTTTAGGGTCGAAAAATGGGGCCCACCACTTTTCAGCAAAGTTTTTGACCAACATTTAGGGTCGAAACCCTTTGTAATTTAGGGTCGAAAATTTCGACACTAAATATTATCCACGTGTAAAATTAAAAAAACATTGTGAAAACGTTTTTTATTTATTTATTAATTCAGGGTCGAAATCCTCTTTCAAATTTAGGGTCGAAAATTTCGACCCTAAATATTATCCACGTGTAAATTAAGAAAACATTGTGAAAACGTTTTCTTTTTTTTAATTTATTAAATTAGGGTCGAAAAGTTTTTCAAGTTTAGGGTCGAAAATTTCGACCCTAAACATTTTATATTAATTTTTTTTGCAGAATCATGTGTGCAGGTAATAATTAGGGTCAAAATTTAGGGTCGAAAATTTCGACCCTAAGACTTGGGGTCGAAATTTCTACCCTAACTATAAGTCTAGGGTCAAAATTTCGACCCTAACTATAAGTTTAGGGTCGAAATTTCGACCCTAAATGGTGCTTGGGCAAAAAAAAAGCTGCATTGAGCAGCTTGTTTCCAGATTTTTTTCCGGTACTTTTTCCGAAAAAAATCTATATTTCAACAAATCCACAATATTACAAATCACTAAACAGTACAATACTAATAATTTATAATACGTTAAATAGCCAAAACGTTAGAATACATTTCACCAAATCCTTATTTCACAAATGTAACAAGTCTAAAATTATTACACATCACAATAAATCCATGTTTCACAATTTAACAAGTCTTAAGTTATTACACATAATAAAAAAGTCTAAAACCACAACAACTCCTAATATGAATAGTCCCCGGCCTGATCATCATCCCCCTCATCATCCCCCTCATCAGCATACGAGTTAATTAGCTCATTATCGGACATGTTGTTGGCATTCTCAAGATCTTGAGCCAACTCGTCGACGGTCCGAGTATCATTTTGATGAGGATTTAGGCTGACGGTATAGTTGGGATTTCCTGAGAGTTAGAACGCGAGGGGCAAGTGGTGTTGACAACGGGTCGATTACAGTTGTTGAAACTTTTATTTTGGGTAAATGGAGGTTGGAGTGGGTTGAGTGGAGCATTATATGGAAATCCGGGAGGGGGAGGAATACCACGGAACTGGGGCATAACAGGGACCTGAGGCATACCAGGGAACTGAGGCATACCAGGGAACTGAGACATGCCAGGCATAGAAGAGAATTGGGGTGGCGGTACAAAAGGGTTATTAGGTCCGGTATACCCTCGACCCACATGTGAAGTATAATGAGAAATTAAATGACTTAGGCGGCCGTTGTTTACCTCAGCATTTTGTTGCACCACACTAGCATACATATGAGCCAAATTAGCCCGTTGTCGCGCCTCCTCGGTTTGCTTCCTCAACAGCTCTTTTTCTTGCTCATGAATCCTAAGTACCTCCGAGAGTTGTTCTCGAGTCACTCCCTCACTATAAGAACTACTCCCACATCCATATGAGGTACCACCACCCGGAAACGTCCTGCCCCTGCCGATGATATTTTGAGTGTTGCGGCTCGGATTTACTAGATCAATTATTTCTTGATCACTTTTGTACTGCTCAGCACCGCAAGAAATCGCTTCTTTTATGGCCATCATTTTAGACTGTGAAAAAGAAAGAGAAAAAAAGAAGTTAAAAACAAATAAAAATATGTTATTAAAGCATGTATAAATTAAATTACTTACATATCTGTCTTGATTTTCCTCGGACATAATGCTATTCTTGTTTGTGCGTGCCCTCTTCCAAGTTTGTATAAGGTCCTCGTAAGCCCCATGCTTGACTTTCTGTACAATATCAAATAAATTAATAACAAGATCTTTACCAAAAAAATTTAGTAACAAGATACAAATAAACAATATAAAACTTTTAAATGATCACAAAAACTATAACGATTCTTACATATTCGTTCCTTCCTTGAGCGAATGATTTTTTCCCTTGATGTGTAGAAACTTTGTTTTTTGAGCGGTTAATTGTATTAACTTCACTTCTCCTCACCCGACTCGGGTGGGACCAATACCGGCACAAATCAAGCCACTCCCTTGCTGATCTGTTGCCCCACGTAGAACTCGATGGGGGCAGTACAAGCGCCGCTTCCTCGGGCGAATCATGGATAGAATAATAGTCAGCCTTTAGCTTGTTCTTATTTTTGCGCCAAAGTAGCCTCAACTTATAGTTAATTCCAATTTTTATCCTTTCTCCTACTACATATGTTATCCCGCCATAAGTCACACTTTCACGACTATCCAACCAACCCGTCAGGTTGAAATAGGTCTACATGTAAACATATGCATTTAAATAAACAAACAATTTTCAACCAAAACAGTTAATAAGACTAGATGTAACGCAAACAATTAATACCTCAAGTGTAGGAAGGATATGGGTTTTGAGGTGCAATGGTATCTCTTCCCACTCGCAAGCAAGTGGAAGTGGTCGGACTGTTTCCCCCATCAGAGAGCTCAACATCGCAGCATTATCGCCTAACGGATGGAAGCTATTAAGATCATAAATATCAAATGAAACTGGCAGAGGTCCTCCATGCGCCCTATGCTTCCTCCTTAGGCTCGTATTAACCGTAACCATATGTGGTATCGTGTCACCTGCAAAGATTAGTTATTGAAGTTATTGATTCGTGAAAATTCAAACACACTTAATTAACAATAAGAGTTGACATAAAATAAAAATAAATCACAATTTCTTACTTTCGCAATTGCCAAGTACGGACTTTGTAGGTCGTCTAGGTGGAGTACCACCAGCATCCCCACCGTGTGATCTACCACCTACACACGCCATCTGTAATATAACAAGTACATGAACACACAATTTCGTGGACCGGTTAATGCTAATACACAAATTCATAAAAATTTATACATTTAAACATATAAGAACAATTCCATTAAAAAAAATTACACATCTAAAGATTAAATCATTGTTTCATTCAAATTACAACTTAAGATCAATTATCACAATCTGAATCATCGCTAGATAAAACTTCTTCAACAACATTATTAGGTTTCACTTCATCATCATCAGACATTTCAACATCATCATCATCAAGGGCATGTGCAACGTCATCATCTTCATTATTGATTAGATCATCATTGTCTTCATCAACCTGTGTGGCGGACACTTCTGCCGATTCGTCATTCAAACTCAAATTTGTATCCTCCAAACAAGTCAAACCAACATTCAGCGTAAAATTTAATGAACTGCTACCATGTATAACATCTTGATCAGACTCTTCAACATCGCCATGATAAACATGTTCGACCACCTTCCAACCCTTTGGTTTTCTAGGAAGGTCTTCAAGGTAAAATACTTGTGATACTTGTGTCGCAAGAATGTATTGGTTATTTTTGTGAAATTCCTTATTAGTCAAAATATGATGTATGCCCTGCTCAATGTAAGAACGTCTATTGCATTTCGTACAATTAGGGGGGTTAATGGTGTCAAACCATTTACATCAAAACAACACAACCTTGCGGTTGCCAATATAAGTGAGCTCCAGAATTTCTTCGAGTTGACCATAATACATCTCTCCATCAAGCCCGGCTGTTGAAACACCGCTGCATTGAGTGGTGTGAAGTTTATCGCGTTCATGTATCACAAACCTCACACCGTTAACTACGCAAGCGGGGTATGTACATGCACTAGTATGTCCACATGCCAAAGAGAATAACTCTTCATTACAGTCGCCTGTCGTTTTTTTTTCACGAATCTACGAAAGAGATACAAACATATTGAAATATATGAGCAATAACTCCAAGGTAATATATCTAATGTATTTACCTTGTGACTAAACCAGGTGGGAAACCTCGTTTCCACGTTATCAAGTGATTCTCTGCAAAAGTTCATGATATTAGGATAAGTCATCCCGAAAGAAGATTTTTTAAAATATAGATAAGGAAGAAACATACTCTTTGTAAGCCAAGATGTTTGATTCGATTTCAGGACTGTTGTTAAGTATATACCATACAACTGCCCGCGTAACATCTAAACTCATATGAATATCTTTGACTCTACCCATCAGTTTGCATGCGGACCGGAACACCTAGAATTTATCTTTTTGTTCAGGCAAACCATCGTCATTCCTGTCAAGAGGGTTAAATCTCGTGTCGACATCCTCAGCAAGATAACGCGAACAAAAAGTTAATGCTTCTTCTGTAACATAACCCTCCGCAATAGAACCTTCAGGCTTTGCTTTATTTCGGACATAATTCTTTAGCTTATTCATGTATCTTTCAAATGGATACATCCACCTGCAGCGAATGAGGGCACCTAGAATAGCCTCATCGGGTAGATGTACAACCAAATGAGGCATTATGTCAAAAAAAGCAGGAGGAAAGATTTGCTCTAAATTAATCATCACACTGATCAATTGATTTTTAGCTTTTACCATGTCCTCCTCCGTCAAAATTCTAGAACAAAGCTGCTTAAAAAACAAGCAAAGCTGGATTATAGGATCTGCAATGTTTTTGGGCAAGTATTGTTGTACTCCGTAAGGAAGTAACCGTTGCATCATTATATGACAGTCATGAGATTTCATGCCCGTTATATTGTCATAATTAGCGGTGACTTTTTGCTTAAAGTTGGATCCAAACCCATCAGGTAGTCTAACTCCTTTGATGAATTTACAAAAAAGTTCCCTGTTAGCTTTGGTGAAAGAGTACTTTGGATGAGGATGCTCAAACTTCCCGTTTCCTTTTTGCTTAAAGTTGGATCCAAACCCATCAGGTAGTAAATTTCGAAACGAGAATAATTTTAATTTTAAAATGTTTTAAAACATTAATAAATAGAGTTTATAATTACTAAATTATTTATATAAAATATTAACAAGTCAATAGGGTATTGTATAACATGATATGAGTCAATATGGTATCATATTGCATGATATGAGTCAATAGGGTATCGTATTACATGATATGAGTCAATATGGTATCGTATTACATGATATGAGTCAATATGGTATCGTATTACATGATATGAGTCAATATGGTATCGTATTACATGATATGAGTCAATATGGTATCGTATTACATGATATGAGTAAATATGGTATCGTATAACATGATGTGAGTCAATAGGGTATCGTATAACATGATATGAGTCAATAGGGTATCGTATTACATGATATGAGTCACTATGGTATCGTATTACATGATATGAGTCATTATGGTATCGTATTACATGATATGTGTCAATAGGGTATCGTATTACATGATACGAGTCAATGTGGTATCGTATTACGTGATGTAGAAACTAGAAGGGGGGTTGAATAGTTTCTCTTCGATTGGTGACCAAATTAAAATTACTTTCAATTTGGTTTGTATCAAAACTATCTTTTACTTGAGGCTAAGTTGCATAATGATTAGGTTCAATTCAAATGCACTAGCAAAGATAATAGGTAAGTGTAATGATAATGAAATAAGTAAAGAGTTGTTGGGAATAAATTAAGGCCAGATCACTTGAGCGCTGACAAGAACAACTCAAGCGTTGACAAGAACAAAGTGAGCGCTGACAGCTTAAGCGTTGACAAGTTAAAGTCAAGCGTTGACAGATTGAAGACAAGCACTGATGGAAGATATAAGTTACACGTTTATTATGTTCTAGAATACTTCTAGTAAGGATAGAAACGACAATGTATTTTCTATGTTTATCTTTACCTAGAATAGTTGATACGTAGCTTATTGTACAAGGCTTCTTAGTCTATAAAAGAAGGCCTTTAGGTTAATGTTTAGAATCAAGTTTTATATAAGTTTTCATTCGTAAACATCTTTCATTGTAAGCAAGTTCGACATTCATAATCAAAGTGAAAGTTTTGTTTACATCTTGTGTTCTTGTTTAAGTGTTAAATTCCGTATAACACTTAGATTCACAAAGCATATAACAAAGGTTTCTCTACGTGTTATACTTGATCTAATCTCGTATACACAAAGCTAATCGATCTAAGTTTGGGATCAACAAGTGGTATCAGAGCTTGTTGAGGAACTTTTGATCTTTGAAGAACACCAGAACGATACACGAACACCAAAACCCTAATTTTCTCAGAAACCCTAAAAACACCAAAACCCTAACAACATCATGTCTGAAGCAATAACCACCTCCTCTTCACCCTTACCAAACATCAGGATTCCCATGCTTGATGCAACCAACTTTGACTTATGGAAGTTCAACTTTGAACAATATCTGGGGATCTTTGATTACACACTTTGGGAGATTATTGAATATGGAAACTCATTCAATAAGGCTCAAAAGATTCAGGATGCCATTACTCAAAGATCAGCTGTTGAAGGATGCCCTGAAGAGGATAAGAAAGAAAAACCTGGAGATGGTAGAGCTGTAGGTGCTGAAGATATTGCAAAGAAAAGGGTTGACATGAAAGCCCTAAATATTCTGAAAGTCTCTTTGGGACAAGAAAACCAGCACAAATATAGAGGCTATGAATCTGCCAAGGATCTTTGGGAAGCACCTGAAGTTGCATATGGTGGCAATGCAGACACTAAGGAAGAAAAGAAAAAGCAACTTCTGCATGATTATGCTGTCTTCAAAGCTCAACCCAATGAGAAACTGAGTAGTGTGAGAAGCAGATTGCTTGACATCACAATCAAGTTGTCCTTCATGGGGACACAAGTTGGTGATGTTGACACCAATGCTACTTTTCTGAAAAGTCTTGGTGAGGCATGGAAGATTGAGGCAAGATCTATTCTTGCCAATAATACTTACAAGAGCTCCTCGTTTGATGACATCTACAACAAACTAAGACTGTTGGAAGATGAAACTCTTTCACAACATGGAACCAAAGCTAGCACCAGCAACATGGCCTTCTTCTCTCATAGTGAAGGACAATTCAATCAGAAGGACTCTTTTATGCATCCAGTTATTGGATCGTCATCTGTCAGCGCTGGAACAAGTCCTGTCAACGTCTCCTTTTCAGACGCTGACACATTCATGAATGACTCTCTAAGATTTAAACCTGCTGGTTTGGATTTGGATACTGTGTGTGCTTACATTGCTTCCTTGCCCAATGGTTCAGTGATTACATATGAGGACCTTGAGCAGATAAGTGATGAGCACTTAGAAGAGATGGACATCAAGTGGAACATGGCTCTTGCTAGTATAAGAGCAAATAGGTGGAATAGAAGGTTCAAGAAGAAGATGACCTTCAATGCTAAAGACACAGCTGGATTTGATAAATCCAAAGTTGAATGCTATAACTGTCATCGTATGGGGCACTTCATGAGGGAATGCAGATCTCCTAGAAGATCTGATGCTGGTAAACCCTCAAGTCAGGTTGTTAAAGCTCAAGATTCCAAAGCCATGGTTGCAGTTCAAGGAATTGATGGTACTGGATGGGATTGGAGCTATCTGGCTAAGGATGCTGAAGAGGACAAAGCTTTGATTGCTGATATTGAAGAAGAAGAGCATGTTGAATATGCTCTCATGGCACACTCCTCCTCTTCATCTGACAATGAGGTATATGATGATGCTTTTTGTAGCAAAGGTTGTAGGTTAAACACTGATAGACTTAACAAAGAGGTGTTAAAACTAAAAGATGATATGAGCACTGAAAGGTGTAAATTGTCCAATTACCAACTAGCTCTTACTGAAACTGAGAAAACTGTTTCTGAATACAAGAAAATGGAATTTGATTTAAAAGATAAGATAAATATCTTAAAACATGAGCTAGAGGGTAGTATGGATATTAGAAATATCATGACAAAGGTCAATAGAGACCTACAGACTAAGTTAGATGAGGCCATTAAGAATAAAGATAATGTTGACCTCAAGATTCAAAGATTTGATAGAGCCACCCAATCCCTAGGAGACTGTGTAGCTAAACAAAGGGATCCTAAGGACATGACTGGGATTGGGATGAATGATTACTCTCTGGTTCCACCACCAGCTGGTGACTTCTATGGTGTCCTTAGAAAGGATTTAGCTTGGACTGGTATTCCAGAGTGCCAAGAAGAGGAATTCATTCCTCCACCAAGAGTTGTCGCTCCAGTGGAAGAGTATCAACAAAAATTGACTGACCTAAATGAGTGGAAGAAAGCTAACCCTACTTTATTTGTTAAGGGAGGTTTGCTATGTGAAAGTCCCAATGAATCACCACCCATTAAGGTTACTCATCCAGTTACTGGTAAAGCTGTTGACCTAGGCTCAAACACTGTTAGAAGACCTACCATTAAATATGCAGAGATGTATAGGAATAATAGGTCACCCAAGAGCCAAGTTAACAATCATGGAACAGGTTTCTTCTCTTCTAGACCTAAGAATGTGTCTAAGAAAGCCTGTTATACTTGTGGTAGCTTTTCACATTTGGCGTACAAGTGTGTCAACGCTCCCAAAGCCAGCGCTGATAGGAACAATTTCAGCGCTGATAGGAAGAAAGTCAACGTTGTTAGGAAGTCAAACGTTGTCAGACCCAAACCTTGTGTGCAGCAAAGTCCACAAGTGATTAGACCTGCCCCATTCTTCTCTAGAAGGTCTAACACTCATGGACAAAGACCTTTTCAAAAGACAAACACCTGGTCGAATAGGCAATGGGTTCCTGTAGCAAACCCTAGGTTCAACGCTGACAAGGGTAATTTCGGCGTTGACAGGACAAAATCCAACGCTGACAGAAACGTGACCAGACCTAAGTATTTGCAGCCACAAGGTAAGGGGTCTAAAGCTTCTTCAAGCTTAACATGGAGACCTAAGAAAGATCAAAACCCTAATAATAATGGAATTTCAATGACTTGCAATAGATTTAATTACATTTCAAAGGTCATTACAAAACCAATTGGGGTTAACTGGGTATTTCATCCTAAAAGGGATGAGAATGGGGTTGTTGTGAGAACTAAGTCTGTTCTTATTGAACAACCAGATGAATCCAAGTCTTCTGAGACTTGGGTTCCCAAAGAAAACTAATTTGTTTTCTTTATGTGCAGGGCATTCAAAAGCAGATCAATGATTATGGATATTGGGATAGTGGATGCTCAAGGCACATGACAGGAAAGGAAGACTATCTGACGAACTTCACTCCTATTAAAGATGGTGATAAGGTATACTTTGGAGGGGGCTACGGCACCATTACAGGCAAAGGAACCCTTCTCACCAATAATCTACATTTTGAGAACGTCTTCCTGGTAAAAGAACTGGATTATAATCTGTTTAGTGTATCACAAGTGTGTGATAACAAAAATAAGGTTCTTTTCACTGATACTGAGTGTTTGGTGTTAAGCAAGGATTTTAAGATCCCTGATGAGAAGTACATTGAGTATAGAACACCTAGGCATAAGGACATATATAATGTGAATTTAAATGGAATTAAAGTGAATGCAAATATGTCTTGTTTCTATGCTAAGGCCTCAGTTGATGAAAGTAATTTGTGGCACAGGAGACTAGGGCACATAAATTTTAAAAATATAAATAGACTTGTGAGGCTTGGTTTAGTTGATGGTTTGCCTGAGAAGGCCTTCCACAATATCCACTCTTGTGTTTCATGTCTTAAAGGCAAGCAGCACAAGGTCTCATTCAAGTCTAAGCAGGTGCATACTAGTCCCAGACCTCTTCATATGCTACACATGGACCTCTTTGGTCCAACAAATATAGAAAGTTTGAATGGCAAGTCATATTGTTTTGTTGTCACTGATGACTTTTCTAGGTTTACTTGGACATTCTTTCTAGCTATGAAGAGTGACACAGCTGATGTTCTTACTGAATTTATCACTGAAATTGAGAAAAGGTCTGGCAATGAGGTTAAAATGCTTAGGAGTGATAATGGTGGAGAATTTAGGAACAAGAAGCTAGATGAATTTTGTGCCAGGAAAGGAATTACTAGGCAGTTTAGTATTGCTAGAACCCCACAACAAAATGGGGTTGCTGAAAGGAAGAATAGAACCCTAATTGAAGCAGCCAGAACAATGTTGGCTGATGCTCACTTTCCTATAGCCTTTTGGGCTGAAGCTGTTAATACAACATGCTATGTGCAAAATAGAGCATTGGTCAACAAAATTCAGAACAAAACACCTTATGAATTACTTTGGGGAAGAAAACCTAATATTGGTTTTCTCAGACCTTTTGGTTGTCATGTAGTAGTTTTGGACACTAGTGATGCCTTAGGGAAATTTAGTGCAAAAGGTGATGAAGGTTACTTCATGGGGTATTCAGTGCAAAGCAAGGGTTATAGGGTTTATCTTAAAGAGGACAAACGTATTGTTGAAAGAGTACATGTTAGGTTCTTAGAGAATAAACCTAGTGATCCTGAAAGTGGTCCTAATTGGTTGTTTGATTTGGAACCCTTATCTAGAACTTTAAATTATATGCCTGTCACTAATCCAGACATTGTGAAGGTAACTTCAAATGTTGTGGAGGAACAAGTTGTTAATGTTTCAGGTACACAGGTTCATGAGAGGGTTGGATCACAAGCAGAAAAGGCATCTCCTACATTTGAATATGTCACAATTCCCATTTGGACAGATGCTTTTGCTGCTGCTGCTGCTGCTGGACAAGATAATGGTGGTCTCCAAATACCACCAGATACAAACATGCATGGTTCTTCAGGCGCTGACAAAGGCAAATCTAGCGCTGACAAGACCAATTCAGACGTTGACAACAACATTTCAAGCGCTGTCAGCCCAGACGCTGACAACCAAGATTCAAACGTTGACAACACTTATGGGCATCTTTTCTCTTCCAGTTTTGAACAAGGTGGACCTTCCAATGTTCATGAAGAGATTCCTGTTGCTCAAAGAGAGTCTGATGAAGAAGATATTGTCAACATGGAGCATGAGGTTGAGGACACCAGACATTTTGAAGGAGGAGTTCTCACTTCAACAATGAAGAATCACCCCCCATCTCAGATCATTGGTGATGTTATGACTCCAGTTCAGACAAGAAGATCCCATCAAGGACTTGGTGGATTTATTGCCAATATACACAAGAAGGTTGATACCCCTCTTGTGCAAACATGTTTGTTTGCATGTTTTCTGTCACAAGAAGAACCCAAGAAGATATTTGATGCTCTCAAAGAACCAAGTTGGGTGGAAACAATGCAGGATGAGCTTCACCAATTTGCAATTCAGGATGTTTAGGAGCTGGTTGATTGTCCTAGATATGTCAGACCTATAGGGACAAGATGGGTTCTCAGGAACAAAAGAGATGAAAGAGGTATTGTGGTCAGAAACAAGGCAAGGTTAGTGGCTCAAGGTTATACACAAGAGGAGGGGATAGACTATGAGGAGGTCTTTGCACCAGTTGCAAGGATTGAAGCTATTAGGATTTTTCTAGCCTATGCATCTTGCATGGGCTTCACAGTCTATCAAATGGATGTCAAAAGTGCATTCTTGTATGGCACTATTGTTGAGGAAGTTTATGTCATGCAACCTCCTGGTTTTGAGGATCCAGAGCATCCAGATAAAGTGTATAGAGTCAAAAAGGCTATGTATGGCCTTCATCAAGCCCCTAGAGCATGGTATGGTACTTTGTCTACATATTTGGTAGACAATGGATTCAAGAGGGGCACCATAGATCAGACACTATTCACAAAGAAGAAAGGCAAAGATGTGCTGCTTGTGCAGGTCTATGTTGATGATATCATTTTTGGGTCTACTGATCCAAAGATGAGTGAGGATTTCTCCAAGCTTATGACAGACAAATTCAAGATGAGTGCTATGGGGGAGATGAACTTCTTTCTTGGTTTACAAGTTCAGCAGAAAGAAGATGGTATCTTCATCTCCCAGGACAAATATGTTACTGAAATCTTGAAGAAGTTTGGCTTTTCTCCACATGAAAAGAGGGCTTCTACTCCTATGGATAGAGAACACCCTTGGGGAAAGATTGGAGATGGGAAAGATGTTGATGTCAGGCATTATAGATCCATGATTGGATCCTTGATGTATCTTACTGCTTCCAGACCTGATATCATGTTTGCTGTGTGTGCATGTGCACGCCATCAAGTGACTCCCAAAGAATGTCACCTTTATGCTGTGAAGAGGATCTTTAGGTACCTAAGATGTTTCCCTAATCTTGGTTTGTGGTACCCAAAGGATTCACCATTGGAGCTGATTGTATATTCAGATAGTGATTATGGAGGTGATAAGTTTGATAGGAAATCCACAACTGGTGGATGTCAATTTCTTGGGAGCAGATTAATATCTTGGCAATGCAAGAAACAAACAGTGGTGGCTAATTCTACAACTGAAGCAGAGTATGTGGCTGCAGCAGCATGTTGTGGTCAAGTGTTGTGGATTCAGAACCAGCTGTTAGATTATGGGTATAATTTTATGCATACTAAGATATTTGTTGACAATAATAGTACTTTATGCATCATTAAGAATCCTGTGCATCATTCTAAAACTAAACACATAGAAATTAGACACCATTTTATAAGAGATTGCTTTGAGAAAGGTTTAATACAACCAGATAGGGTTGACACTGAGGAAAATGTGTCAGATTTATTAACTAAACCTTTTGATACTGGAAGATTTCAGTACTTGGTAACAAGTATTGGAATGGTTAATCTCACTTAATATGTGTTTTGGATTCTTTTTGTAAAAGTATGTACAGGATGATGCATTATTATTATTGGTCTTATTGATGATTTAGATTTTCCACTATCTTTTTCTAACACTGACAAAGGTTGTTTGAACACTGATAAGTGTTTTTGCAACGTTGTCAGCAATATAATTGTCTAACGCTAACAAAGCTTCCTTCAACGCTGTTGTGTGTTATCGGGGCGTTGTCAGCAACAATGTTAGTTTTGTGGTTTTCAATCTAAATGTGCAGATGGTGTTAGCAGTATACCATTGGATACAGAGTTGCTTATGGATCAAAGGAGAAGCATTTGGACAAGTTTTTATTTATGGATGATGGTTGGAATGTTTCATTCCTATCTTGACATAAAATTTTTATGTTCATGCATGATTTTAGCAAACTTTTTGTATCATGGTTTAAGGGGAGGTTTTAGGAACCTTTAGGATTTTTGGGTATCCATATGATACTCTTATCACAATTCTAGATTGTGTCCATAGGTGAGTATGGGTTAGTTTTACTAAACCATGAGGCACTGTAGCATGCATAGTATATCAACTTTGCATGCTGCCAAGACATTTTTGGCCTAGAATTGGTTGTGGTCTGTTGGGAGACTTGGGAATGATTTTGATATGAGATTTACCTGGGAGTAACAATGATTTTATAAGGTAACTTGGTTGTTAAGAATTTTGGTTAGCAAGGGACACTAGAGGACTGTTCTGTCTATCTTGCTTATGCAAGTGTGCATAACTGGACAGTGCTTGCCGCCCTATGATAATTATCAGCTTTTGGTTATCTTCTCTAGGATAAATTACTTGTTAAGGTCATTTTTCACTTCTTAAAACAATTTTATTTTTGGACGCTGACAAGATTTTTCCAAGCGTTGTTGTGACCAAATTGGACGCTGACATGGCTTTAGGCGAACGTTGACAAGATTATAGCCGTTGGGCGTTGATAGGTTATTTTTGACCGTTGACACTCAATGGGACCTACCCAGTTGTTACTTTTTGACATATTTTCAAGCCGTAATTTTAGGAGTTGTTACTTTCATTAAATGCATGAGATAACTTATAACTTTTTCAATATTTTCATGATTAGTTTTTGAAAATCTTTGCCTATTTTTGGGCCAATCACATGCATTCTTTATCTCCTATAAATTTGGCTCCTATTTTTAAACAGGGTATCTATAATTCTTGTCTAACACTTTTCTCTTATCAACCTTCATCTTCTATACTTCAAATTAACAGCTTTCATCAATGGCACCAAAGTTTAACTCAGCAGAATTGGATTTGGGGTTCAAGTCTCAACACAACATGATTGCTTATCTTGTTGCTGATAATGATTTGTTTCCTCAATACACACAAATGGTGGCGTATTTGAACGCATCCCCCTTAAGGTATGCTCTTTCTCATGCATCACTCATTCCAGTCACACACATTAAGCAGTTTTGGAACACTGTTAGTTCCTCAACAGTTAATGGAGTGACCACATTGACTTCTATTGTTCATGGGAGATCTTGGGTGGTTACTGAGGCCTTGGTACGCCAGGCCTTGCATCTTGATGATGCTGATGGTATAACCATCCTTCCCATAACTGAAATAGAACAAGGGCTTAGGGCTTTGGGATATCCTATTCCTGATGAAGGTACTCTTAATAAGTATCATAAGCAGGAATTTCCCCCAGCCTGGAAGTACCTCATTCACATCCTTCTTCAATGTTTGAGTCCCAAATGTACTGCACACAATGAGATCAATAGATCCATTGCAAGTGCTATTGTGTGCATTGCAACAGGGCAAAAATATAACTATTCTAAAATGATTTTTGAAGGGATGTGTAAAAATAAGGGGACAAAAATGACTTTAGCTTATCCCCGTTTTCTGCAAATGATTTTTGATGCTCAAGGTTATTGTTCAAGGGATCACAATGATTTTTATAAAATCCCTGAACAAAAGAAAGCTATTTTTACAAAGATGGATTCACCACTCATAGAGATTTACCTTTAACCCCAGCCATGCTTGCTGTTATTGCAGCAGCATAACCCCAACCAGACCCCCAACCTCACATTGACCCTCAACCACAACTTGAACCCATTCCTGAACCTTTACCCTCACCTGAACAAATGCAAATTGACCAAGAACCCTTTGACCCTGACACATCAAATGTTGGCGTTGATGTGCCTATTTCCAACGCTGACACACACCCATCACAATCCCAAACACCCCTTAACCAACCCACATCTACCCATTCTTCCACACCATCTTCCACACCACCTGAATATAGGTTGATCAAACGCCAAAGGACTACTGGAGAGTTCTCCTCTGGTGGTCCTAGCCATGAAGTAGAGAGAACCACCACAAGTGTGGCTGGTGACCTGGATGAGGCTGGGACTATTGGTTCTGGCTTAGATGCTGGCCAAGGCAGTCCCACCATCATTAAGTCCTCATCCATGCCCAATGAACCTGACTTGGGAGGTCAAATCCCCATTTCAGAAGAGGGCAGACTGGAACCAATGACTCTTTTGGAATTGAAGGCAGTCTGCATTAGCTTGCAAAAGCAAAATGCAGACTTAGTACAAATTGTCAGCTCACAAGGCCTTGAACTCAAGCAATTGAGGGAGAGGATTGTTGTTTTGGAGAGTGATCATGCTAGGAGGGGTATGGAGGAGTCTTCCAAAGGGGAGGAAGATCAAAGAAATCTGAGTGATAAGAGCAGTCAAGATGGTCAATCAATGGATGTTGCTGAAGCTCTTACAACTTTGAAGGAACAAACAGGTTTTGATACGTCCTTAATCTCTCCAACCAATCTAAATTTATCATTTACAGCTATGTTGAGAGAGGTTACACAAGGCGCTGAGGGAAAATATTTGAGCGTTGACAAGACAAATTTGGACGCTGATAGAAGTATTTTGGGCGCTGATAGAGGAAATTTGGGCGTTGACAGACCTGCATATGAAGGTGATGTATTCCAGTCATCATCTATCATCAAAGAAGTTTCTACTCATGTATTACCATCTACCTTACCAACCATTGCACCATCAGATAAGGGTTAGGGTAAATTGGTAGAAGAAATTGTTCCAAAGAATGCAGCCCAAGTTGAATTTGATAGAAGATTGGCTGAACAAATGATGGAACAAGGTGAAAAGGAAAAGTCACCATTTGTTGTGACTTCTGAAGAAGAAAGTGATGGGGCTAGCTCAGACTCAAGTGTGATGATTATAGAACCAGAAAGGCTTGAGTATGGTGATGAGCTTGCTAGGGAAAAGTTGAGAGATTTAAAGTTGCAGGTTGATTTTGACATGCCAGAGGTGGTTCAGATGTACAATTCTTAGGAAGAAAGCTGTATGGATAATCCAGACTTGACCATTTCAGATCAAATATGGGGTTTGGAGCTTCTTCTTAGAGTTCAGAAGGATTGTAAGGTGATTTTGAAGCACAAGGCAAGCAATATTCTCTCTGAGTTGAAAAGGGATAGAAGGAAGCTCTATTTTATGTTGCTCAGATGTCATGGAGTTGGATGGACACATCAGAAGTTGAAGGCTTTGACATTTGATGAGTTGGAACATAGGGCTTATCCTATTTGGGTGAAAGTGCAGGAAGAAAACACTTTCAGACTTCTTTCAGATGAAAGAAAGGAGCAACTTGCAGAAGAGATGGAAATCAAGAAAGCTATGATAGTTCCCAGACCAGTGAAGAAGGGATTTACACTTGAGTTTCCAAAAGATATGAATCCACTATATCCAAGTGAAGCAGTTATTAGAAAGAGCCTCAAGCTCTCCCCATTAGAAGCTTCAGATATGGTGCATGTGTTACCATTAGATTCCAGGAATCCAATTGTGAGTTATGATGAGGATGAATGTGGATTCTGGAAGATTGGAAGATTTGGCAAGGAGGTACACACTTTTACCACTCTCATATCTTTATTTGCAAGTTGTGATAGAGAAGACTTGGTGGACCTTTGGAGGTTGCTGGAAACCAAGTATGAGGCTGAAGCACCAACTTCAGCTAATGGAATAAAACTTTGGACCACATTCAAAAGAATGTGTGGGACAAATGAAGAAGATCCTGAAATATGGAAGGATCTTGAAGATGACATCAGTGGTCTTCAATGGAGGTTATATTCAGCTGCTGGTGTATACCATTTGAGTTCTACAAAGTTTGTTGAGTATCTACTTGTGGATGCTCAGTATTTCATATCCAAGGCTGTTTTGGAAAAGATGAAGGACACCCAGTTGGAGATAGATTATACAAGTGACGTGGCAAAGAATTTGATCAGATTTATTTATTACCAATATGATAAGGTTTGTCAGACTCCTCCAAATTCTTAATGCTTATTCAGAAACTTGATCATAAGAGTGGATATCAAGTTTAGGGGAGGATTGTTGGGAATAAATTAAGGCCAGATCACTTGAGCGCTGACAAGAACAACTCAAGCGTTGACAAGAACAAAGTGAGCGCTGACAGCTTAAGCGTTGATAAGTTAAAGTCAAGCGTTGACAGATTGAAGACAAGCACTGATGGAAGATATAAGTTACACGTTTATTATGTTTTAGAATACTTCTAGTAAGGATAGAAACGACAATGTATTTTCTATGTTTATCTTTACCTAGAATAGTTGATACGTAGCTTATTGTACAAGGCTTCTTAGTCTATAAAAGAAGGCCTTTAGGTTAATGTTTAGAATCAAGTTTTATATAAGTTCTCATTCGTAAACATCTTTCATTGTAAACAAGTTCGACATTCATAATCAAAGTGAAAGTTTTGTTTACATCTTGTGTTCTTGTTTAAGTGTTAAATTCCGCATAACACTTAGATTCACAAAGCATATAACAAAGGTTTCTCTACGTGTTATACTTGATCTAATCTCGTATACACAAAGCTAATCGATCTAAGTTTGGGATCAACAAGAGTAAGGAAGGAGACAACCTAGTGGGAAGACACCAAGATTTATAGTGGTTCGACAACGAGGCTCTATCCTCGTTTCTACTCCACTCCTCGAGTACACCTACTCGAGATTTCCACAATATCCACAAGCTCCCTTCTCGGCGGAGAAAACCTTACATCGTTGCTTACATTATTTTCCGACACTAAGCTAAATGTCGAGACCTAATCTTTAGCTAGGACCAATCTTCACAACGTTGCCTACTTCACAATTTAACGACACAAGGCTAGATGTCGAGTTCTAATATTAAGGTAGAACCAATCTTCACGACGTTGCCTACTTCACCATTTTACGACACAAGGCTAGATGTCGAGTTCTAATCGAAAGCTAGAACCAATCTTCACGACTCTTCACTTTGAAGCTAAGTGAGAACTTCACACAACACAACTACTAATCACTTTTAAGTTTAGTGAGAACTCACAAGACACAACCACATCACTTTATAGTTTAGTGAGAACTCCTAATCAAATCTATTACAACTCAACTAGACTTATCCAAGTACACACATGTAGCTTGGATTTACACAACACAAATCCAAGCAAACACATATGCAATGGATGTACACAACAAATCCAAGTATCTACAAATAACTTGGATGAACACAACTAGTCCAAGTATTCATAAATACATTGGATTGACCTAAAATAAAAAAGGGTATCATGATGAATATGACTAACTCATAGATTCATCTTTATCACAACACTAGTGAGTGAGTGATCTTCTCATTGGACAAGGTAAAGGAGGGGATCAAGAGGATAATCATATGTAAACATCCTTAACAATTTAAGTGATCATTTACTAATGATTATGCTATAGAAAATAGAAAGGGGGCTGAGAAAAACGTCCAAGAGGCTTGCTGGAAAATGAGATTTGACCCACTATTTAAAGGAGACAAAGTATAACGGATCTATAACGGCTAGCTGTGCGCGGTACCTTATCTCACCCCGCAGTTCCATATCGCTAAGGTACCGCGTAGGTACTTAAGGTACCGCCACTAGACTACGCTCCGTTTTTTGTCTTTTAGTGGGGTGGGAAAATCTGAGGTATTTGAAACCTTCAAAGGATATTCTAACAGCATTTAGAATATGCAATTTTCAAATTTTCGTTTTCCATTTTAATAAAACATTTTCTAAAAAAGAAAGTTTATTAAAAGGTCTTTTGTCATATTAACAAAAGTGAGTTTTAAGGATAATCATTTTGATGATCACTAAGTATGATTAAGAAAGGTTAGTGATATGATTATTACCTTGATGATAGTGTTAGTTAAATAATTCATTTTGTGTTTTACACTAAATGTGTTGTATGGTTTGTTGTGATCAAAACTAAGAAAGATTAGTTAACACTAATAATGTTTTTAGGCATCACTTGCATTAACAATCTCCCCCTTTTTGATTACGACAAACGATAAACTCATTTACGTAGAAATACAAAATATGGAATTATTAACTAGTTTATCACTATCATTTCTCCCCCTTTGTCGTAGCAAAAAGGTTAGCACAAGTCTTCGAAGCACATCGAACTTTGCTAGTAGCTCCCCCTTGGTGGTTGCTCCCCCTTGCTTGGGGCACCAAGTTTGTGAGTTAAGGTGACATGCTACACAAAGGTTAATAGAAAGGAAAGAAACACCAATGTATATATGATCACTACCTACTAAGTAACTTGAGAGGGAGAGAGAGAAGAAATCTTAAATTAGAAGCAAGTATTTTGCTAAGTATGTCCAAAGAGGTAATTGACAAAATCAAGCTTCAATCCAATGAAGATGATAAGCTTGTCAATGGGTTAAAGTTTAGAATTGATGGAATCACCCATAAGCAATTGTAAAAATTAACCATGATCAACTCAAAATAGAACTAATGAAATAACACACAAACAACACAAAGGTTACATAAAAGAAAAAGACACAACAAAGAAGATAGTCATACACACAATATGAGTATCTAAAAGCAATAAATATGGAAAATAAACCACTAAGCATAAGCTAGTCTAATAGTGATATTTTCCAAGATTGCTAAAAAAATAAAAGACTAAAAAGACGACGATGCATCATTCGAAGTTTTGTCCACCGGAACGAAAACTAGAATAGGAGGTCGAGTGAGGAGGAATTCAAGAAAATTTAACTTCTCATACACATGAGCAAGTTCAATTTGTTGAAATCGACAACAAGCACACGAGGATCCATGATGCACACAAAATCGTTTGATGGGGGTATGGCATCAAACTTAGGGTTTGGTGGTGGTGGGGTAATGGGTTTGGGAATGTTTTCACAATGCCTTGTGAGGTTTGGGAAGGTTGCAAGGTCATTGAGTTGAGGGGTGTTGAAGGATTGTGGTGGTGGGGGAACATTTTCTTTAGCTCCGGTGATGGGGTTTATGGTATAAGTCTCATTCCAATACTAGATTGGAGAAAAGGTAGGGTTTTTGGGTGGTTTGGAGGAAGATGGTTCATTCTTCTTAACCCAAATAGGTCGAACCGAGATTTTCGATTTCTTTGAAAGCTTTGGGTGAGTGGGGTTGTGACAAAGAGATGTCAAGGTTAGGAATGTAGGAGTTTGGCATTGTGAGAGTGTGAGAATAAAATCTCAAGGTTGGGAAGGTGTGAGAATGAAATCTCAAGGTTGTGTGAGAATGAATTCTCAAGGTTGGGAAGGTGTGAGAATGTAATCGCAAGGTTGGGGTATAAGTAAAATGTAATCAAGGTAAGAATTTGAATACAAAATGTGAAGTGTCAAGGAATGTTTAGTCAATTTGAGTAAACAAGGAATCTTGACAGGGTATAGGGTTTTAAAAGTTTTGACCAAAAATTCGTCAAAAACTGATTTCTGCCCGCGGTACCTTAAAGAGACCGGCGGTACCATATCGCTAGGGAACCGCGGGGCTTTAAGGATCCGCGTCCAGTGGACTTGAAACCAAGTTTTTACAGGTTTTTGAGAAAAACTAAGACTTTTTAAAAAAGTTGCAAATCTTGGAATTTTACCTCTATTAGCACCAATCTATGCTAGGGTGGCATAAAGCAACACATTCACAAAGAATGTCTTAACAAAGGGTGACAAAATAATTTAGATATCATTTTGAACCAATTTTAGTCAAGTTTTTAGAGGTTGTGATAGATTTAGGTTCAATTTTAATTTCAAATTAAAGTTGATTAGTGTGCACAAAAGGATAGAAACGCACAAAGCTAAATTCATAAATCAACAACATGAAACATTCATGAAGGAAGCAAGTACAATGACAAATAAAATTAACTAATACATAGCTAGCTTAACATTAAATCTAGATAAGTAGTCTTCTTTGGCTTGGTTTTGTTGAAAACTCTTATTAAGAAAATTCCATCATTCATCTCCTGGGAGGAGGCATGGAGAACAAGGCAAGCAAGAACTCTTGCAACCTCCTATGTAGTCCATACATATCCATTCTAAGGTTATGGATGATGTAGTGGTTGTAAAGACAACATGGACAACTAGGACCATGTGTTTGTTGAAACCCATAGTATGGATCACCCAAAAGGAGGGAAAGTGGAACACCCAAAATTGGAATGTTTGAGTTGGGTGGAGGTGGAGGAGGCATGTTCTCCAAGGGTGACGTGGGTGAGAGTGGAGGCATGTTCCCTAAAGGGGAAATGGGTGAGTGTGGAGGTAAATTCTCCAAGGTTGGTGAAATGGGTGAGTTATGAGGGGTAAATGGTGAAGTCACCAAGTTGTCATAAAAGTCATTCACAAAAGGAATGCTTTGGATTGGTTGGGGTTGTGTGGTCACATCCAAGGGTGCACTTGGAGTGAAGGGTGAAGAGAGCTCATTCATTCTTGAGTTGAATGAAGAGGAGGTAGAACCAATGGAGTGGTTAGTACCATGGGTGGATGATGTCTTGCATGGTGCAAGAGGTGGGGAAGGTGATGAAGAAATGAGGATAGGAACCATCTCATTCTTAGGTTTGTGGAAAGGTGAGGAGTTAGGCTTGGCTACCTTAATCCTTATTTTGAGTGTTTTCCTTGGGGTGGAGGTCTTGGAAGTGTTTGCGGTTTTGGTACACACCATGGTTGACAAGGGTGGTTTAAGGTTTAGTGAAGGATGTTTTGATGTGTGAAGAACATGACTAACAAGGTGGGTTTAAATGGGTGAGAGGATGATCCAAACTAGTAATGGGTTAAAATCATTTTAGGTGAATAATGAATTTAGGTAAGCTAGTTTAGGAAATGTGCAGTTTATTACTGAAAATCATGCAAGGTTTACACAGATTTAAGAAAACAGTGTAAAGCAAAAGATGTTGTCGTGCACAGTGGCCGGCGGTTCCTTATCTAGGACCGGCGGTACCTTATCGATAAGGATCCGCGGGTCGATGTGGAACCGCGACCAGAGGGCTTTCAAAAATTTCACCTTCCAGTTTTTGATAAACCCAGATTTTTAACAAAAGAGTCACAAGCCAAAGTTAACTACAGATCATAATCTAATAAGCTAACTATCATAAGGCATGCACAAAGCTATGTAAATCACACACATCATTGCATTAGCAACATTTAGGAACAAAGTAAATAATAATCCAAACATAAGTTAATACACAACCAAATGAAGGAAAGAAAGTCAGGAAATCATCCTAGAAGGGTGATGCAAGTAACCATGAGCATAACATCTAATTCCTTGATTCACTTCTGAGACGTTCTCGGAGAAGATGATTGAGATAAAATTGATAGTCGGAATCAACTTCATGGGAGGACAAGATGGAGATTGAAGAGGACATGAAGTTATTGAAATTTGAGGGAGGGTTGCTAGAAGACTCTTCTTGAGAAGTATTTTCGACTTGACACGAGTTCACATTGATCTCGGGTAAAATGTTCCCTTGAATGGGAGACATGACACGATCAACGGAGTGATAAGGTGACGAGAGAAGAGATGGAAAGTCAATAAGGACTCTTCTAAGAAGACGAGAGAGAAGCATTCCGTAGGGAAGACTTGACTCAGACTCAAGAAGAATAGATCTAATTCTTCTAGCTATGAAAAATGCGAGATTGTAAGGAGTTGTAGTAGCAACATAATACAACATATGTGCAAGACAAGCGGGGTACTAAGTCCCGATTCCCATCTAGACACATTGCGTTTTCCCTAATGATTTCGGCCCAAGGAATCATGAAATCATTAAGATCGCTAGTAAGTAATTCCCAAGGGGAGAGAGTTCGAACAACTCCTTGAGATTTACCAAGAATAGGATGTTCACGAGGTTTAGAAATGACATGAATGATGTCTGAAGACGATGGAAGCACAGTCACATAATGAGCATCAATAGGGGCCGATTCTAAAGAGTTAATACTCCAAGCATCGGTGAATCGACATTGACCATTAGATGGCACTCCAAGAATATTTCCGAATTCTTCAAGAGTGTAAATAATGATTTTCCCCATTATGGAAAATCGTATAGACAAACCATTATTGATGCCTATCAATGTGAATGTGCTAAAGAACTCCATAAGAAATGAAGGAAATATTGGCTCATCAATATCAAGAAGACAATCAAACCCAATAGACTTAAACATGAAGCGAATAAACTCATTTGCGGAATAGGAACAAACGATGCGTCCTTCATGGAAACAACGATGTTCAAGAAACTTAGACGAGTTTTTGTGAGAGTGAATCAAATGAGGGTAATGAGAAGAGGGCATGTATGCTCGTGTTCGTTAATGATCTTTTTGATATCTTGAAGACATGACAAGTACCTAAACACGAAAATATCTTTCCAATCACTCATATAAAAAAAATTAAAATAAAAAATCAAAAATGTGAGAATGTGTTATATCGATTTCTTGACAAACATAGGATTGAATCTATATCATTCTCATGTTCACAATGTGTCTATTCCATCATTAAACAATAACACATGATCTATGTTAGATCAACAATGGATTAGAACATTGGTTTTTCAAAACAAGGTTTTTAGGTAAGCATTAACAATGTCATTACCTACTTGTTCATGGGTTCATCTCAAATCCATCTTTCAACCAAAATCATTTAGCCTAAATTCGGATTTGTTCTACAAGTGGGTTTTAGTGAAATCTTAATGAATATGAACCTAAGGAATCATAGTAAGATAACCATGTCAACCCACATTCCTATTAAGGTTTTAATTCAATTTCAGTTTTAAAAATCCCCAATTATGAAAGGATGAACCCTAGAACAAAATAGATGAAATTGAAATAAAATACTTACAATTAATTGATGTTAGATGAAGGATGAGTGAAACCCACAACTTGGAATCAATTAATTTGAGTGATTGAAGGTTTTGGAAGCTTCAACAATGGTGGAAAAACAAGAAAACCGTCGGCTGTAATATTTAACATATAAATAGTTAAGATAAAAAAAATTGAACCAATTTGATTAGATTGAATGCAAAGTTTGTGTAAGCTTTGAATTGATATTGGATGTTCATCAAGTATACAGGACCAACATGACCTAGACACATCTTTGTCGGGTTTTCTGAAGTAGTTTCATTATCTTCGGGTATGGGTATGATTGATTGCTCGTTAGTTTCTGTTTGAATAAGGAGCGGAGCTTGAAGAAGCAAGCCCAGACTATCAGCAAAGTTTACCTATTAACTCTCCAATAGCTCACTCTGGTAGTATTGTTGATGTTATCTGCTGTTGATATATGACCAAAAAATTCTTTAAGCTTGAAATTGGTAACGGTTGGCTGCTTAATCGATAGAAACGATACACGGCTAGAAAATAAATGTGCAGAAATTGTCACATTCAACAAAAGTTTGTGTATCAAAGACAAACTTTCAGATACAACAACTACTGCATCTAAGATATAGGAAACCTTTGTGCATGCAACATCACAATGAATCAAAGGGATATATGTACATTCGTTGTGATGTTCTTCGTCTCATTGTTGCTTCCGTCCTCTATTTATATCGGTCTTTGTTGGCGTCCAGAAAAATAGTATATTATATTCTAGAAGTAGTCCTACTCTCGGATAGTGGAGTGACTGTCTACATCTCACCTCCCTATATCTTAGAGGGCAGGGAGTCATCACTCCAAGTGAGGGTGTTTTGGGGTGCCACGTTAGCGAAACCCACTCACCCACATGAAAAAAATCAGGGGAGTCATCACTCCAAGTGACTCCCTTTTGTGGGTCCTACTTTTTTTTTATTTCTCACATTTTCAAATTAAATTAATTCATTTCATAAATAAAAATAAATATTACAATCCTAAAAAATAGAAAAATACAACTTCGAATAAAAAAAATACGAAAAAAATTACGAAAAAAACTACTAGTTGGAGGAGTCTTCGGAATCTTCAACATCGCGGTATTGATTGGTATTCGGCATTTTTGCGCGTAGACGAGCCTTGATTTCTTCTTTTTTAAAATTTATAAACGTGGCCGATTCGGGATCCATTTTAAAGGTGTCATAGTCGAGAAATTTCAAAAAATGATCCGTTTGGCATTTAATTTTAAAAAAAAATTATTAAAAAAAAAAACTAGCCGTTGGGCATTAAAAACAAAAAAAAAACATTTTTTTCAAAAATAACGGCTACTAGCCGTTTGTTTTAAAAAAATTTCAATTTTTTTTAAAAAACACCACTCACGCCCCGTGAGTTGGTTCACGCATGAGCCCCACGCCGTGGGATTTTTGTGTTTGGGGAGTGGTAACGCGACTCGCGCCCACCCCACGGCGCCATGATTCCTTGGCCTCTTACTCTTGCGAGGTTGAGTAAGGTTATTGTTGTTGTTGTTGGAACTCGGTAACGGGATCGGGTAGGGTTGTTGTTGTTGTTGGAACTCGGTAACAATTATGTAACATATGCTCAAGAATTTTCTACCATTTAATTAGACAAATTTCAAAAACTAACACAAAAGATAATTATGCTACTAATAACATTAAATCAAGTGTACTAACACTACTACACAAACAGCCTTTACTCACGAAATTTTTCCCACGGAACAAAAACCGTGGGAAATTTGGCACGGTATTCCCACGGATTTCCCACAGAAATGACAAAAAAATATTCCGTGGGAAATTACCCACGGATTTCCCACAGAAGCATTGACCAAGGTTTCCGTGGGAAAGTCGTGGGAAAGTCGTGACAAATTACCCACGGATTGCAAAATTACCCACGGATTGCAAAATTACCCACGGATTTCCCACGGAGTACAAAACTATTTTTGTTATTTTACACATCCGTGGGAAAGCTGTGGCAAATTACCCACGGATTTCCCACGGAACTCATAATTTTTTATTAATTATACATCCGTGGGAAATCCGTGGGTAATTTACGCATGGATTTCCCACGGAACTTTCCCACGGATTTCTCACGGAAAACACATTATTTTGTTATTTACATATCCGTGGGAAATGTGTGTGTTAGCCTCAAAATATTGAGCCAAACAAGAATGCTCGGTCATATGTTTATTATGTATCGTATTTTAGAACGTTGTAATAGGTAGTATATTAGTCGTGTAATTACGGGCTTAACTTTAAGCTAAGGTTCATTAATAAGTAACCAAAGCCCAAAAGGAAAGCCCGGCCCATGATCATATAGCCCATTAAGCTACATGTAAGCAAGGCTATATAAACCTCTCCTTGCATGTAAGGAGAGGTTGGTTGGTCATTTCATTTTCTTCTAATCTAATATTCCACAAGTTTCACCAACCATTTTCTCTCTACTTTCTCTCACTACTTTCTCTCTCTAAAATTCATCTCATTTCTACCTTTCTTTCTTAATAATTCGTCTTATATCATTACAAATTAAAGGGACAACAATTGGTATCAATCGCCACGGGGTAGATTCGTTATTAGTTGTTCTTCTTATATTTGATTCGTGTGATTTCTTCCCTAAATCAACTCGAATTCAAATTTTTTTGTGGTTTTCGTGTTCTTTATCTTGCTACAAATCATCTATATACTTGTTCTAGAGATTTGGTTGTTTTGGTTTGGTAAAAATCACGAATTTGTTGCCTAAAAGTTGCTAATTTGTTGCCTAAAAGTTGCCAAAAACCGTTGCCTAAAAAGTTGGAAGAAAAAGCACCAGTATTGCGACAGCTTGAATTTAGGAAAGGAGAGTACGATTTCGATCGCAATAACCCTAGGGTTTTACTTTGCGATCAGTTGCGATTGCCCCTTATTCCGATCTGCACATTCCGATCATTATTGCGATCTGGATTGCGACGGATTTAAGGCAAATCTTGAAACGTTACTCTGCCCACATTGCGACAGCCACATTCCGATCTAGGATTTCGATAGGTACACATTGCGATCTGAACATTCCGATCTGGGATTTCGATAGGTACACATTCCGATCTGGAGGATTCCGACAGGTGCACATTGCGATCTAAAGGACATTCCGATCTAAGAAACATTCCGATGGGTATTCCGATGGCACATTCCGATGGACATTCCGATGACATGTTTAGCTAAATTTTGTTTGAGTATTTTTTAGATTTAGCCACCATCTAGACTAGTTTCGGAACGTAGTTTACACGAAGATCAAATCAAAAAAAAAAAAAAAAAAAAAAAAAAAAAAAAAGGAGTTAAAATTTTTTCGTCAAGTAAATTCAAATTTTTTTCCATACTAGTTTTAGGACATTTCTAGCTCGATTTCAAATTTTGGCGATTACAAAATTTTTGGACTACCGTTTTAGTCGGACTGGAGAATTTATTGTCGGCCTGGAGAAAAATTGCAATTTTCGGAATTTAAACCACAACAACAATCACAACAAATCTACTTAAGATCCATATTCACTTCATCATTTCAGAGAATTTTGGGATGGATTCTACTGCAGAATATCGTGTGACGAACAACAACATCATGGTCGCGGGTAATAAAGAGAGACCACCAATGCTTGTGGCTGGTCGATATGCTCAATGGCAATCACGCTTTCTTCGCTATCTTGATACAAGACCTAATGGTGATGCCTTGAGACAATGTATTAACCATGGCCCATATGTCTTTTCTGAAATTGATGTTCCTTATACGCCAGCCACAGACACATGTCCAGAAGTACCTGCAACAAAGAAAAAGGAAACTTTATCTGACCTTACACCCGAGAAACGTGCTTGGCATGATGCAGAAAAAGAAGCGATCTATATGATCCTAAGTGGAATTGGAGATGATATTTATTCCACAGTCGATGCATGTCCTACAGCACAAGAAATGTGGACGGCCATTGAACGCTTGCAACAAGGAGAGTCTCTCAACAAGCAAGATGTCAAAACAAACTTGTTTTGGAACTTTGGTAAGTTTACTGCATTGGATGGAGAATCAATTGAGTCCTATTATTCAAGATTTTACAAGATGATGAATGATATGACAAGAAACAACTTGGAAGTCTCCACCATGCAAGTCAATGTGCAATTTCTACAACAACTCCAACCAGAGTGGACACGTTTTGTCACTTTGGTGAAACAACAGAAGCAGTTAGACAAGGTAAACTATCACACTCTCTTTGATATCTTGAAACAATTTCAGCATGAAGCAAATGAGATTCGAGCTGAACGAGTGGCAAAGACGGCTAATCCACTTGCTTTATTAACTACCACTCAAAATGTTCAAGATCATCGATCTCGTGCTCCTAAGCCATACTCTAGCCCATCATCCTCACCACGATATTCCACATCATCCAAGTCTTCATCATCAACAAGATCACGCGGCAAAGCACCAAGAGCAACTTCACCACCATCTGAGTCATCATCTGAAGAAGATAGTGATGAAGATCAAGCTCAGAAGAATCGTGAGATGAAACAACAAATTGCTTTCATTATGAAGACTTACCAGAAGATCTACAAACCCACCAACAACAATCTTCGAACATCATCTAACACAAAGAACCGATATGTTGCGAGTCCTCCAAGGTATGACACACGTCGACGTGGTGAAAGTCCTTCTAGGTATGATCGACATAATCCAACGCATGTTGAGGGTTCTGCAAGATATGATCGACAAACTGCAAAGTATGATACTCAGAGGATTGCTGCTGCTACTGGGAATAGGGAAACGGTTGGAAGTCAAGTGGTTCAGCAAAGCGGGATTCAATGTTTTAATTGCCAAGGTTTTGGGCATATGGCAAAGGAATGCAGGAAGCCGAAAAGGGTTAGAGACTCCAGCTATCACAAGGAAAAGATGTTGCTATGCAAAAAGATGGAAGCAGGGGTCAAACTGTCAGCTGAGGAAGGAGCTATGCTTGATGACACTGATGATGAAGCCTCCGACCAGGAATTAGAAGCACATTACTCGTACATGGCACATGTTGAAGAAGTTCTCAAAGTCACTGAAGATGACAATGGTCCTATCTTTGACACTGAGCCAATCGATAAGGTACACACTACTGATGAATATAATGTGTTTGGTGATATTCCTGAGCATAGTGATCTACCCAATGCCATTAATGACACGTGTATGATGGAAACGGTTGATAGTAATACCACACCCGATTCATCAGACATGTGCAATAATGAGTCTGAGGATGATCAACATGCAAATGAATATGATGAAGAGGAACGTATTGCGCTTGCTAATTTAATTGCTACTTTACAAAAAGATGTCACTGAAAATAAAAAGAGTCAAAAGCAATTAAAGAAGGCAAACGCTACGCTCACTCAAAGTTTTGAAGAATGCAAAGCTGCTCTTATCAAATCTACTGAGATGACTGAAAGCTATAGAGATGAGCTCCTTCAGAAAACCAAAGAGCTTGAGGGGTACAAGGGAAGTGCGTTAAAAAGTCAAAAGGACGATTTTGAAAACAAATATAATACCACTCTTGAGTTATTAGCTAAAGAGAAGCGTCAATATAATGTTTTCTTAATGGATGAACGTCAAAAAACGTACCTTGCCAATACCAAAGTTAATGAACTTGAACAAAAGCTCTCTATGACCACTACTGATTCTGCTAAAATTCTAGAGGATAAGAAACAAGAGGTAGATGCGTTAAAACAAGACTTCAAAAGTAGATATGATAAAGAAACCGAAAAAGTTACGAAACTAGAAGCACAAGTCGACTTTTTGAAGAACGTTGTTTATAAAACGCATGATTCTATTCAATCTGTAAGAATGCTAGCACCTCCATCGATGTTTAAGGGTCAAGCTAGCTTTGCAAGTCCTGAGTACCTTGCCAAAGCTCAAGCTGCGAACCCGCATCTTTATCTTGATGAGACTGAAAGGACAGATCTTGATTGCATGCCTCTAAGTGCCAATAGTGAAGAGACTGCCCTTTGGGATGCTGATAGTCAACAATCAGTTAATAAGGAGTTTGTGAAACCATATAATTATGCTTATGAGAATAGTCTTTATGGTCTGTTCCACAAACAAACTCAGAAATCTCGTGAGGAAGTATTTTTAGAATGCAGGGAAAAGAGAATTCAATGGAAGAAAGCGTTTGCCACTAAGAAAACAAACGTTTCTAAGTTCATCAACTACTTGCCCCTAGATGCTTCTAAAAGCAAGAGTAGGCAGATATTTGGGTTTCTTACTCATTACATAGATAATATTAAGTCCATTATTGATAATGATTGGAAACAACGACAAAATGACGAGTGGAAGAAACCAATTCCTCAAGACATAACTGTGCTTGTCAAACAAATCTTAATACCGAACGCGGCAACACTAAAAGAAAATGTTCTTAAATTCGAAAGCTTAATTCGGTCTGAAATGTTTGATGATTTACAATATGTTGAGTCTCTTGAGAAAGCAATTGATGATCTTCAAATGGACAAGTCCGTTTTCTCTGATGAATATGATTTACTCTTGCAAGAATGCGTTTCTAAAGATATTATGTGTGCTTATTTTACATCTTGTGCCGATATTGATGAATATTCTGAAGTTGCATGCCAATATCTTGATAAGCTCAAAGAATGTGAACGTCTTGAAATTGAGCTTTCGAAACGTAAAGAAAATGTTGACAAAAAGGCTTTTGAGTTACTTCAACACAAAACTGATTTCCTTCAAAAACATTGTCATTCACTTGAACTTGCTTTGCAAAAAGATGTTGGTCGTTTTCCACATGATAATAAATTGCAAGAAAAACTTTCGCAAACATTTCGAGAAATGAATGAACAGAATTTGGAAATTAAAGGGTTGAAAGCTCAATTACAAGACAGGGACAGAGCGATAGCTGAGTTGCAGAAACTTATTGCTAAAATGGGTGGGAAAATTGTGGAACCTAGCATTAAGAAAGATGTTGTTAGACAACCCAATGCCTCTAAAGAGAATAGATCCTCTATCTTGGGAAAACCATCTGCTTTATCTAATTCCTCGTTTGCAAAACCTGTGTTTGCCCCCAAGATGGATGGAAAGGAAAGGTTACCACAAGCTCAACCCATAAGGAATCCTGTAGCACCAAGCGTTAAGCACAATAATGTGATTAAACCAGGGATGTATAGAATGCCCACTAAGCCCACAAACAAAGATACTCACTCGCCTCAGACTTCTAGAAACACTAATATTCGTGTGTCTTCTACTACAGGAATAGTCTCCACTACTAGTGTTAGCCGGCCTCAGCTTAAGAGCACTCAAGAGAATGATAAGGTCTGGAAACACAAGAATCAAGGGAAGATGAAGCAAGTAGAAGAACACCCTAGGATTTTCAATGTTTCTAAGAATAAAACGTCTGTAATCGCGTGTCATGACGATTTGAATGATTCAACTTTGAATGCTATGAATGTGAAATTTGTTTGTGTCAAATGTGGCAAGTGTGCTAATGCTAATCATTCTATGTGTGCTATAAATAAAGTCAAAGGCGTAGATACTAGAACTAAGAAGCAAGTTGCAATGCCTATTAGAGCTAGTAAACCCAAACGCAAAGTGAACGATTCTGGTGCAACCCCCACTAAGAAAAGTAATGCATCAGACTCCACCACTAAGAATCCTAGAAGCAAAATTAAGGAATTATATGAGTCTGCCAGTAAGTCTTGGAAATGGTGGTTTGCTAATCAATGTCCTCCCGGATATAAATGGATGCCAAAAGTTAGGACAGAAAATGTGAAAACGAGTGTTAGTTTGCCTTTAAATGTTGATAAGGACACTAATGATTCTACTATCACAACTACTGTGGTATCCAATTTAGCAAATGCTCCATCGTGTTCTAACTCTTCTGCAGGTGATACAAATAATTCTCTTCATAATGGACTCCGGATGCACGAAGCACATGACGGGGAATCTCAAGCTTCTAATTAACTTCGTGGAGAAGTTCCTAGGTACGGTCCGATTCGGAAATGATCAATTTGCACCGATCCTAGGATATGGAGATTTGGTTCAAGGGAATATCACGATTAAAAGGGTATACTACGTCGAAGGGCTCAATCACAATCTTTTCTCAGTTGGTCAATTCTGTGATGCGGATTTGGAAGTTGCTTTCAGAAAGAAGACATGTTTTGTTCGTGATTATGATGGGAATGACTTACTTACCGGTACACGGGGTACTGATCTTTACACAATTTCACTTCAAGACACAACTTCATCAACTCCAATTTGCTTCATGGCTAAAGCTTCAACGACTCAGGCATGGTTATGGCATCAACGTCTTTCTCATCTCAACTTTGATACCATTAACTTGCTTTCCAAGAAAGATATTGTGAGAGGCCTTCCAAGCTTGAAATTCATCAAAGATCATCTTTGTTCTTCTTGTGAACTTTGTAAAGCTAAACGAAGTAGCTTCAAAACAAAGACAACACCAAGCTCTAAAGGACGGTTAGATCTTCTTCACATGGATCTGTGTGGTCCAATGCGTGTTCAAAGTATCAATGGAAAGAAATATATTCTGGTAATTATCGATGATTACTCAAGGTACACATGGACTCACTTCTTGAGGTCCAAGGATGAAACACCCGACGTTCTCATCAGCTTCCTAAAATTGATACAACGTGGTCTTCAAGCTCAAGTTAAAGTGGTTCGTACTGACAGAGGTACAGAATTTTTGAATTCTAATCTGAGAAAGTATTTTGAAGACGAAGGGATTGAACATGAAACATCTATTGCTCGAACACCCGAACAAAACGGCGTTGTTGAAAGACGAAACCATACTTTGGTTGAAGCTGCTCGAACATTATTATCCGCTTCAAAACTTCCACTATACTTTTGGGCCGAAGCCGTGTCAACCGCATGCTACACACAAAACCGCTCCTTAATTATCCCAAGACACGAAAAGACACCATATCACATAATTCATGATCGAAAACCTTCACTCAAACACCTTCATGTTTTTGGATGTACTTGTTACATTATACGAGATGGTGAAAATTTGGATAAGATGAAAGAAAAAGGTGATGCATGTATTCTTGTGGGATATGCAACTCAGTCTAAGGGATATAGAGTGTTCAACAAAAGAACAAAATTGATTGTCGAGACAATTCACATCCGATTTGATGAATCTTAAGAGATGGCACTTGAACAAAACAGTTTAAGTCCCGATCCACAACGACCAACGACTTCCGTTCACAACCGCACGGAACTCGAAGCTCAAGAACACAGCAATGAACCGTCAAGTTCAACGCTAGTTCCAGAAAATGTTCCTAGAGCTGATATGACAATCGACACGACAATTGAAGAGTTGGAAATGTTATATGGACCAATGTATGATGAATATTTCACGGGGGAGAAACAAGTTGCATCGAAGTCTTCCGCTGTCACTCATGATGAGAATGATGATACCGTTCATCATCAACAAAAGGATACAACTTCATCTACTTCAACACGGGTTGTTGCAGATTTACCTCCTCAGAATATCACATTAACAATCGATCCTACAACATCCACAACTACTGTCATTGCTCCAGAGAACACACATCAAGCAGATGATGCATTATCTGACGAAGACGAATTTATCAACCCATTCGGTACACCGGTACACGAAACTGGAGAGTCTTCTACTCGCCATGTTGATCCGTCAAATATGCATACGTTCTATCAACGACATCCTTCAACACATCATTGGACCCGAGATCATCCTTTGGTTCACGTAATTGGAAACCCTTCACAGCCTGTTCGTACAAGACGACAACTAGCAACCGATGGCGATGTTTGTATGTTCGCACTCGCCGTGAGTACGGCTGAACCGAAAAACATCAAAGAAGCCATGGCTGATCATGCTTGGATTGAATCGATGACGGATGAACTTCAACAATTTGAAAGACTTAAAGTCTGGGAACTTGTTGACAGACCATACGATGTGACTCCATTAAATCTTCGTTGGATCTGGAAAAACAAGATGGATGAAGAGAATACGATCATCAAGAACAAAGCTAGGCTAGTGGCTAAGGGGTATGGCCAGAAAGAGGGAATTGATTTTGAAGAATCATTTGCACCAGTAGCTCGAATGGAAGCAGTCAGGATTTTTCTTGCTTATGCTGCACATAAGGGATTCACTGTCTATCAAATGGACGTAAAGACAGCATTTCTTAACAGTCCTTTGAAGGAAGAAGTCTATGTCACGCAGCCGGAAGGATTCGTCAATCCTCATTATCCTGACAAGGTGTATCGTCTCCACAAGGCACTATATGGACTCAAGCAAGCTCCAAGGGCGTGGTACGACGAGCTCTCAAAATTTCTGGTATCCAAAGGTTTCTCAAAAGGTTCCATTGATCTAACTTTGTTCACTTATAAATATGGGGATGACATTTTGCTTGTGCAAATTTATGTTGATGACATTATTTTCGGGTCTACAAACCCAAAACTTTCAAAATGGTTTGAAAAAGTAATGCACAGCAAATTTGAAATGTCGATGATGGGCGAACTAAAATTCTTTCTAGGAATTCAAGTTCACCAATCCCCAAGTGGTATCTTTATAAACCAAGCTAAGTATTGTCAAGAGATAATCAAAAAGCATGGTATGACTTCATGTGACCCCGTTGGGACACCATTATCAACCACATCCCTAGATGCTGACTTGGAGGGATTACCCATAGATCAAACGAGATATCGTTCCATGATTGGGTCCCTCATGTACTTGACAGCAAGCAGACCAGATATTCATCATGCTACATGCTATTGTGCACGATATCAAGCACGACCCACTGAAAAGCACCTCAAGGAGGTTAAACGGATCTTTCGGTACCTTAAGAATACCATTCACATGGGACTCTGGTATCCGAGGGAAACCGGTTTCTTTCTAACGGCCTATTCAGATTCTGATCATGCAGGGTGTCTTGATACACGTAAAAGTACTTCTGGTGGTGCACAATTTCTAGGTCAAGACAAGCTTGTGGGATGGTCTTCCAAGAAGCAGGATTGCACGTCACTTTCATCAGCCGAAGCGGAGTATGTGTCTCTATCTGCGTGTTGTGCTCAAGTTCTTTGGATGAGAACACAACTCACGGATTATGGCTTCCACTTTGATAAAGTACCTATGTACTGTGACTCTAAGTCGGCCATAGCCATCTCCTGCAATCCGGTACAGCATTCCCGCACGAAGCACATCAATGTCAGATACCACTTCATAAAGGAACAAGTTGAAAGAGGTATCGTTGAATTATACTTTGTTGGAACGGATTACCAATTAGCCGACTTGTTTACGAAAGCTCTGTCGAAAGATAGGTTTGAGTACCTCGTTAGGCAAATTGGTATGAGATGTTTGACTCCAGCAGAACTGGAGGTTCTGGCAAAGAAGCCTGCTTGATTCATCTATCAAACATCAACTTGTAAATATCTTTGAAAAAGCAAAATACAAAAATATAAAATACATAAAAGCAAAACACAAAATTAAAAATCTTTCAAAATCCAAAAATATTCTTCTCGACATGTCTTTCAGTATCGATAATATGGACGTGCCTAGAAATGTCGCTCAATAACGACACGGGTGTGTACATAAAGCTCGAATGAAAGTTGTAAATATTTTTCAAAACATGTCATTTCTTCTTTTAATAAAGGAAATTGTCTATTTTGGACAAATATTTCCAAACAACGGGTAGAGCAATCTATCACGGGTTGAGCTTGTCACAAAACATTCAACGTTTTGAGCTCAACACAATGGCTTGTAATCACTTTCAGATTGCAACCCGGATCTAAATTCACGGGGGAGTGTACGCTTTTGTACTCTTACCCTTAGCAAAAGAAGTTAAATCTTCTTACACTTGAGTGGATTCGTCAAGACATTCAAAGTCTATGAACTCAAGTTTATGCTTTAGAAAAACCTTTTCGTCAAAAAGAATTGATTTTTCAAAAAGCGTTGAACACAATTTTTTCAAGAATTTCTCAATGATATTCAAAATCTTTCAAAAATTGTGTGTTCAACAACTCCTATCCTCAAAAGTTTAATGTGGATCACATCCTCGTAATGACAATTCCATTGGATCAATTTTTGAGGGGGAGCATTTTAAACTTCATGCAAAATATTAACACATCTTTCTCCCGAAGATTTCAAGACTATTTTTCACAATATATTTTAATCAAATTTGGTATCTCTAATATCAAAAGATTTTATATATTAGAGATAGGGGGAGAAAATGTGATTAAAATGTGATCTAATATAAGACTCAAGCACTTTAACTCTTACCTACATGTGCGAAACACTTTCGATTATCGATGCACATGTGAAGGGGGAGCATTTCTGAAACGACAAAACTAGCAAGGTGTTAAATGTTTTTTCAAACACTTTGTTAGAATTTAAAGTGGTTTTCATGGTTACGATCAAATACCCACAACATCTTTAATTCACGACGTTATTGGTGTCAAAAGGGTGGTTAGGTTTAAGTCCTATGATCCAACCAGAACCGGAGGGATCTTCCCAGGGACAATCCAATAGATTATTAGAAGTCCTTAGGAAAGATGGAGTAGAATGTGAACGTAGCTGAATGCCGACTAAGTACTGATGCTAGCACTGGAACAATCACAACAAGGTGCTAGTAATGATGTCTTGGTAAGCATTGAAGGGGTTGAAGAATGAAAAAGAAATGTAAGGATAAAGGGTGTAAAGAAAGAAGCCCTCCATACAACTTAGGCAGAAACCGGGTCAACTCATCATGAAGACAAACTCATCATGGACCCAGTGATGTGAAGCACAACCCTTTCCTAGCTACTCAGGCTTCTCTCAACAGAAGTTTGTTTTATTGTCACGGAGATCAACACGACTTCTATTGACTTTTTCACTCCGAGATAGTTGATATTGAATAGGTGGCATCTGCTCAAGCCTCCGACCACTAAAAGTGCACAAATCGAGTCTAGAGCCAAGAGATCAATCAAATCTCGTTAGGACACACGGATGAAGATCAAGAGAGTCCTATGCTATATCCTTGTGATATTGCTAGAACACTCAGAGTGATACTACTTAGTATTCACAATGATGAGTGGAAATCCTTCCAGTGTTAACATCAAACAGCACTGCGGTAGGTCATATGCAAGATTCTTTATGAATTGAACATATGTAAAACTGAAAAGCAACAGTGGTTTGATTCTGAATTGATTCAAACTCGTTTCAGGTTTCTACGCAATATCTTTATGGTCTTGCCAGAACATTCAGAGTGATATTTATTAATATTCACAGTGACGAATGGAAATCCTTCTAGCGTCAACATCAAACAGCGCTACGGTAGGTAACTTGTGAGATTCTTATGAATCAAACTTGTTTCAACTGGAAAGCAACAATGGTAAGATTCTTTATGAATCAAACTTGTTCCAGGAACTTGAATTGACGACTTTAATCAAGTGGATATTTATCCAATTGATTCACTCTTTATGTTCGCAGTCTTGCTTTGAGACGGTCGAGTAAAGAGAACGGCTAGTACTGCCGCGAAACCCTATCAAGGAGATTCTTAATTGAATCTACCTGATCACAGGTACGATATTTAATATCGTATAACGGTCTTCACCGACCGGAGGTAAAACGCTACCGATTTAGGACGAATGTCAAAGCCATTCAGTCCGTGTCTATGTTTTGTCTCGAGAAGGTGGCGTCACGGTGTACTCAGCAAAGTCAGATATACACAACCACATATTCATGCCCAAAGACTTATCCAACAATTGATAGTGTGAGCATGTGGATAAAGACACAAGATCACCAGATGGCAAAGACAAGTCAAGAATGATTTGAAGATCTCAAGACTTAAAGACAAAGTCGAAAGACAACGACAAAGGCTCAAAGATCACAGCATGAAGGAACAAAACTACTGTTACACGTTCAAGACTCATTTATGACGAAATTCATAAATCTCCATTGGAATCCAAATATCAAAAAAGAATGACCTCACATTGGGGGAGATTGTTAGCCTCAAAATATTGAGTCAAACAAGAATGTTCGGTCATAGGTTTCTATTGTATTATTTATTAGAACGTTGTAATAAGTAGTTATTTAGTCGTGATTCACGGGCTTGGATTTAAACTAATTAGAGTCCAAAATACAAGCCCGGCCCAATATATAGTCCATTAAAGCCCGCATGTGGGTGGACTATATATACTACCCTCCTAGCATGTTAGGAGGGTGGTTGGTTCATTTGTATTCTCATTCCTTAATCTAATATTCTACAAGTTTCAACCATTTTCTCTCTACTTTCTCTCACTATTTTCTCTCTCTAGAATTCTTCTCTTATCTACCTTTCTTTCTTTAATTCGTGTGATTATAACATCATTATATTAGGGACAACAGTGTGGGTAAATTACCCACGGGTTTGCCACGAATTATAGATTTCCCACGGATTTCCCACATATTACCCACATATTTCCCACGGACTACCAATATTTTGTGATTTATAGATCGTGAGAAAGTTGATAAAAGTTTATTCAATAAAACATACAAACTACATTATAAAGTTGATAAACATACGAATTTTATTACAAAGTCGAAAAAACATACGAATTATATTAAAAAGATGATAAAACACACGAATTATATTAAAAAGATCATAAAATATACAAATTACATTACAAAGTCGATAAAACATACGAATTACATTACGAAGTAGATAAAACATACGAATTACACTATGAAGTAGATCAAACATACGAATTAGATTACGAAGTCGAGATGCTAAATTGACTAAATGGCAAACTACTACAAACTAATGTTCCCCACGCTATTGTAAAGATCATGTAGTAGTGCATTTGAATTCATTGTGTGGTGCTCGGGATGCATTTGTGTTTCCATTGTTGCCTCGAGTATATTTAGCTTTGTAGTCAAGAGCTTGCAGTTTGCACACTCTGCATAAAACGATACCCTTTGAACATATCGTATACAACGATACCTACTCCTTTGAACATCTCGTATACAACGATGCCCTATCGACTAGGGGTGAGCATCGGGACGAAACCGACCCGTCCCGACCCGATCTCGACTTATCCCGAAACCGAAATCATGAAAAACTCAAACCGAATCCCGACCCGAGTTAGGCCCGAGTCCCGAACCGAACCGAGTTAAGTCCGAGTTACTCCCGATTTGTGTGGTTTTCTTTGTGCGATCCTGAATTAATCCCGAGTCCCGACCCGACCCGAGTCCCGAAATCATAAAAAACCCATCCCGAATCCCGACCCGAATTTGGTCGGTTTGTGTCGGTCGGTTTCGGTTTCGGTCGGTTTGTGTCGGTTTTCGGTTGTCGGTCGGTTTTGCTCACCCCTACTATCGACTACTTATTTGAACATCTCGTATAAAACGATGCCCTATCGACTACTCTTTAAAACATCTTGTATACAACAATACCTTTTGAACATCTCGTATACAATGATACCCTATCGGCTACTCATTTGAACATCGCGTATACAACGATACCCTATCGGCTACTCATTTAAACATCTTGTATACAACGATACCATATCGACTACTCGTTTGAACATCTCGTATACAACGATACCTATTGAACATCTCGTATACAACGATACCCTATCGGCTACTCATTTGAACATCTCGCATACAACGATACCCTATCCACTACTCATTTGAACATCTCGTATACAACGATACCCTATCGGCTACTCATTTGAACATCTTGTATACAACGATACCCTATAGACTACTCATTTGAACATCTCGTATACAACGATACCCTATCGACTACTCGTTTGAACATCTCGTATACAACGATACCCTATCGCCTACTCCTTTGAACATCTCGTATACCACGATACCTTGTTGACTACTCCTTTGAACATCTCTTATACAACGATACCCTATCGACTACTCTTTTGAACATCTCGTATACAACGATACCGTATTATACAACAATACTCTATCGAATACTCCTTTGAACATCTCGTATACAACGATACCTTATCTACTACTCCTTTGGACATCTCGTATACAGTGATACCCTATCGACCACTCCTTTGAAAATCTCTTATACAACGATACCCTATCTACTACTCCTTTGGACATCTTGTACACAACGATATCAGCTACTCCTTTGAACATCATACAACGATACCATATCGACTACTCATTTGAACATCTCGTATACCACGATACCTATTGAACATCTCGTATACAACGATACCCTATCGGCTACTCATTTGAACATCTCGTATATAACGATACCCTATCGGCTACTCATTTGAACATCTTGTATACAACGATACCCTATCGACTACTCACTTGAACATCTCGTATACAACGATACCCTTTCGACTACTCGTTTGAACATCTCGTATACAATGATACCCTATCGACTACTCGTTTGAACATCTCGTATACAATGATACCCTATCGCCAACTCCTTTGAACATCTCGTATACAACGATACCTTGTTGACTACTCCTTTGAACACCTTTTATACAACGATACCCTATCGACTACTCTTTTGAACATATCGTATACAACGATACCGTATTATACAAAAATAGCCTATCGACTACTCCTTTGAACATCACTTATACAACGATACCCTATCCACTACTCCTTTGGACATCTTGTATACAACGATACCCTATCGACTACTCCTTTGAACATCTCTTATACAACGATACCTTATCTACTACTCATTTGAACATCTCGTGTACAACGATACCCTATCGACTACTCATTTGAACATCTCGTGTACAACGATACCCTATCGACTACTCATTTGAACATCTCGTGTACAACGATACCTTATCGACTACTAATTTTAACATCTCGTATAGAACGATACCTTATCGACTACTACTTTGAACATCTCGTATACAATGATACCCTTTGAACATCTCGTATACAACGATACCCTTTGAACATATCGTATACAACGATACCCTATCGACTACTCCTTTGAAGATCTCGACGATACCATGTCGATTACTCCTTTGAACATCTCATATACATTTATTATGTCTTTTGATGCATTTTATGTCGGTATGCGGACGTGTATATGCGAGAATGTGTACCTATATCAAAAAGCTATGTAATAAACTCATTTTAGGGACAAATCATTTGTATGTGTGTTGATATAAGTGTGTATGTTCCGCGTATCCGTTTATGACATTCATTATGTCTATCGATGTTTTTCATATAGGTATGTGGAGGTGTATATGCATGAACGTGTGAGTATATCGAAAAAATTAATGGAAAATCATCATGTCCGTGGGAAAGCCGTGGGTAGTTTCCCACGGATTTCCCACGGATATGACAATTCCGTGGGAAATTCGTGGGAAATGCGTGGGTAATTACCCACATATTTCCCACAAAAGTTATTCTTCTAAAAGTCGTGGGTAATTTCCCACAAATTTCCCACGGATATTATAAATCTGTACGAAAACCGTGAGAAATTTTTCCACAAAATTTTCACAAAAATTATAGTTTTCACTTTTTTCATCCCGCCTTTTGTTTTCCCAAAATATCAAATGAGCCCGCCTATTATTTTTCCGAAAGTTAAAATATTTCTTAATTTTTTTAAGTTTTCTGTTCTTCCTTATCTCTAACACATCTCTCCCTCTCTCTCCCCCAAATTAAAATCGACACACATTAAACACGCCTTCATTAACACACACACAAACCCTAACGGTAATCAAACCCAATCGATCTATAACATACATTATTTCAACACTTTAATTATTTCTAATCATTTTTTTATGCATCCACGGTTTGAATCTGCTTCAAAAATTGATAAAAACGGTGGATCTCAATCAGTTCGATTCGCCATCAGCGTTCACGCGTTAGTTACCCCCGGTGAGCCTCAGGTATGATTATAAACCCTAGCTCTAATTTTGAACACTAGCTTTGATGTTAACTAGTTTTTAATTGATTGTTGTTGTGTTTGATAGGTTCAAATTGGTCTCACATTCGTTTATGTTTGATTACGTGTATATAAGCACGGGGTCTACGTCTAGTAGGATTTTTGATGATTGTGTTGCGCGCTCGTTGATGCGCTTTTTTGGGGGTATAATGCGAATGTGGTAGCGTACGGACAGGTAGTTGTTTTTGGGACTAATTGGCTTAAGAAAGGAGTAGTGTTTAGATTTGCTTGATTTACTTCGTTGAAACATATTGAACTCTCTGTTTGAATAATACACAGTAGGAGTTTGAGTAAATGATATAGTGAAGATTTAGTCGTTACTTCCCTTATCGAACTATTTGTTGTCAGTTTGAGCTCTTTCCTTTTGTTTCGAATTTTTAGTAACTGAATTTCTGCATCTTTGATCTTAATTGGTGTTTAGAAGCTTGGTTTACAGTTTTAGATTCGTGAGATTTATTCTTAGTTTGTGAGTTAGACTTGTTGTTATCACTGTGGAATAGGCTTTTGATTAGATTGTGTCGTCTAGGCCAAAGTAGATTAGATTAATAAAAGGGTAAAAGGATTCGGTAGTATAACAGTGAAAGAGTTAAAACTCAAGATCGGTATTTGTTTTCATTAGCTTTGTGGCAAGTTTTGTAATTTTCTACATTTGGTCCTTCATTCGTATACTAGTAATTTCTGCATCTACAAAAACTTTATAAGTTGTGGAATTAGTGGCAATATGGATAATTTTGGAAATTATATGAGATCTTGATTGGTGTACTGATATGTATGAAGTTAAAGGAGTACATTTAAAATATACAACAACGGGTTTCGCGAGCTTGTACTCTTGTAGTATGAAGTTGTATTTGAAGTCAATAAATAGGACCCAACACTATGTCAATTGAGGTTGACGTATTACTAGTTTTCTATATTGACGGGAAGAATTTTAAGTGGCTTTATATGCTACCTTGTTCTGCACTCTTTAATGTGAAAAATGTACCATGGTGCAGGTAGCAAATTCTCCCATTTTGTAATTAAAAACAGGTTGAATCTTGTTACCTCTTAAGTACTTGCTTAGTGTAATATGGACCATGTAATCAGTGTGATGTGTTAACTCAGATACTTGTTCCTTAACCATAAGATGGACACATACATGTTTGTTTCCTATGTCAATAAATCAATCTTTGTCTTGTGGCAGTAACTTTAGGTTATGTGTAATGAAGTCAAAACAAGACATGTAGTAAACTTTATTGGTAGAACTTGAGTCAAACATTTCACTAGTTAATTTCTTTTACCTATAGTCCTTGTGTCATTTGATAGTTAGTTAGTTAGTTAGCGATCATTTAGAACTCAATCGCTAAGTTTGTTAACTGAATATACCCATTCTGCTTAGTCAAATGCATATACGTTTTTCTTGGGCTATAACTTTTGGCTTACTCTTATTTTCGGTCTGATGGATTTTAGATTTACCATTTGAGAAACGAAAGTTTAATAGTAATACAAGAGTTGATTTTAATTCTAATTTTAGTTTAAAAAATTAGATTTTATAGAATTTGAGAAACGAAAGCTTACTAGTAACCGCTTTCTCAAATTCAATTCAATAAAAGTTAAACTAATGACTGTTCGAGTTACATTAGATCTACTGACAAGCAGGTATTATATTGTCATGAAATGCTATTTACAGACTTGTTTGTTCATTTACTCTGAAATGCATCATTTTTATTTTGTTCTACATCTCAAAACTTTACACACTTAAATCTGTTCTATATTCATTCACCTGTTCATTCTATGTTTTAGCGCTTCCCCTTTCATTAACTTGCTAAATTTTAATGTCACATATTCTTCAAATTTTGAGATAGTTGACACAAAATTACCTGAAAAAGTCTAAAGTTGGTAATAACGCTCCCAATATGGTTGCCCATGGAGAGCAGGAGATCGATGCATTCTCTCTTGGTATCAATTTGGCAGATGAGACACCTAAAAGTGCTAGTGAAGAACAATATTTAAACAAGGTGAATTGTGAAGTGAGTAGGAATGTTGAGAGTGCTGATTTGGTGCAGAAAAGCCTTGACGATGGTCTAAATGACACATTAGAAGAGTGTGAGCAGATGACACCACCTGATGCAGACATTTATAGTAAACCTAAGACTGATAAAATGTTGGATGTGGTTGTAAAGCCAAAACCTAAGCAGGTAATGCTCAACTTCTTTTGTTTTTGCATCCTACTTTGGCAGTTTCAAGTAGCGTTATTTTTTAAGTTATTTGGCTTGTTTATTCTTCTTTGTGAGGTACTTACGCCATGTTCTAGAATGAAAATGCTTCACACTCCAACCTCATTTACTCATAGAAGATTGCTTCCAATTCTGATGAGCGTTGCAGAAGATGGTTTTGGTAAACACATATTTACTTTGTTTCCGTACTTGGGAACTTCATGATATTCTTTTAGCTAAATGCTTGTTTTTGCTTTATGACAGGTACTTTAAAAGGCAATCAATCTTCAAAACTCGTGAAGGGTGTAGAGCAAATAAAACAGCCACCAACACTCTCTTTGTTTCATCAAGATGTTAGAATGGATGAACCTGCGATTATTAGTAACCCTGAACAGCAAGATGCCGCAAATGAGAAATCATATTCTCTACATCTACATTAATTCCAGTTGACACATCAGTTGATAGAATGAAAATTGCTAGTTTAGTGTCAAGTGACATTCTCTTGGATACTCATGGTCCAGAAATGGAATGTAACGGATCAGCTACACAGTTGGAGGTGAATTCACAATCTAAAGTTGTTGCATTTTACAATTTGATAGAGCTAGAACTATCATCGCCCAAAGATAATTCAAAACCCGTTGAAGAAGCAACTGTTAAAGCTGTAGAATATGTGCCCAACATATGTACCTTGCAAATTAATGCTGCTGATAATGACTTTACGGGCTTAGGGAGTAGTTCCAGTGAAGAGAATCAGGAATTAGTTAATGAGATTGCAGATCAAACGTTGCAGCAGAAGCTTCATTTACCAAATCTTGTATCATCGTAGATAAGGTTAGTGATGCTTTCTCCTAATCACAACTTCATTATCTCATCAATGTTCAATAATATCATATAATCAATTCTAAATCAAACGCCTTCTTAGACATGCATTGAAACCTCCTTTTGGTAATTATTTTAGAGAACACCAGGATAGGTACATGTTGATGCATCCTAGTAACTCAATATTATGCAGCTTGAGTTACCTTTATCAGTTTTGTAATAGGAAACATGATAGATTCTTTGTAAGGAATTTGAAACTTGATTTGTATAATTTTATCTTTAATCTCTTGGCAGGCAAAGAAGGTGTGGTGACAGAGTCTCTCCGAAAGTAACTGAGCCAGAGTCAAAACTGAGCAAGAAAGAAACCACCACAGGTCCTAGCTAGTTTAATTAATAGTCTAGTTTCTGTGTTACAAGATTTGGTTGTAGTAATAACACTTTAGGAAACGGATTTATGTCCAATGGGCGACACGTTTATGTATCCCGGTTACTTGATTTGTATATTTTGGTGATATATTAATGGGTTTTATTGTTTCAAATGTCATTCTATCATATTTATATATTCTGGAATCCGGAAAGTATCAAATTATATTGTGGGAAATCCGTGGGAAATATTTGTGGCAAATCTGTGGGAATACATGGTTAATGAATATTGTGGGAAATCTGTGGGAATATGTCCGTGGGAAATCCGTGGGAATATGTCGGTAGGAAATCCGTGGGAATATATGGTTACTAAATATTGTGGGAAATCTGTGGGAATATGTCTGTGTGAAATCTGTGGCAATATGCCCGTGGGAAATCTGTGGGAAAATGTCTGTGGGTAATCTGTGTGAAAAAAGTTCGTGGGAAATCCGTGAGAAAAAAAACCACTCCTTGAATGTTAAAAATGTATAATAATAACCGTGGGAAATCCGTGGTAAAATGGTCAACGCTCTGTGAGAAATTCCGTGGGAAATATTTACCCACGATGTTTTTACAAACGGAACAATTCCGTGGGAAATCCGTGGGTAAGGGCCCTTTCCCACTGGATTTCCCACGGAACTTGCTGTGGGTAAAGGTTGTTTTTCTAGTAGTGTAAAATATGGTAACAATACCAAAATTTGATCCGGAGTTATAGACTACGTATAAATGGTACACCGCCATCATTGCTCTCCACAACCCCGTAGCACACGAATACCACAACCATTAAAGATGAAAATCAACGCAGCTACCAACATAGCAATCCCGCAACACACGCTTGAAATCCCTACATACTTCGCGTGGGGGAACAATGCGAGTACCATAAACAATGGCATTAGAACTAAACTCACATAGTACGACGCCTCAAGTGCTCTAACACCAATAGACCTTAATGGGGTCACCTTAACGTTGTTGTAGATAGAAATTAAGGAGCAGACTACAAGCAAACTAAGAAAGCCTGCACCAACATAAAATTTAAAATATAACTCACATTTGACGAACCTATTTTGAAGTATCAGACGTGTAACGAAGCCGGAGGCAAGAGTTGATCCAATCATGAGACCAAATTTTTTAAAACAGAATTGGTAATGCGGCTCAGGTACCGTTTCTTCAGCTTGTGTCATTTCGATATCAAGTGGCTTAGGTCTCATTCGGGATGTACCAAATTTTGCCATACCTGTAAATATACATGAGATACACCAGTATGAATATTCACGTGCACATTTTATAGCATATATATTGAACATGTAAAAGATTATATATTCCAATAAGTTATTAAATCCGTTATAGCTATTTGCTGATACAAAAAACCTATAACTCGACTGCAAGACGAGGTTAGGTTAATTTATGTTTCATGTGTGTCGAACTACGTAATGCTTTTCAAAATGAAAAAATTGCCGGTTATCTTGGTAAACAGACAACGGTACATGTGTTCTTGTTAGTACTTAAATCATGATTATGTCTGTGACATGGGCGGACTCGAGATTCTCAATGAGGTGTTGCACAATAGAAACTAAATTTATAGCTTAAAAAACCAAGGTAGCACAAAAAAAATTGGGGTTGCACATTACATAAAAAGAAGGTAGTTTTTTTTAAAATTTACGCTTCGTGACTCAAAATCATATAGCTCAATGATCAGGGACATACAAAGTAAAGTTAGGAAAAAGATCAATTAAGTTGTAACTAGAAGGTAATCAACAAATTATAACTCTCATATACAATACAGATTTGGCATAATTAGTTATGATGCAATCAAATAACATAATTTTCAGTAAGTCCATACTAGAACCATAATTACATAAACCTTTCGTTTGTTCATACACTAATAAACATATTCAAACAATTATATAATTACTAAATTCATAAACTAATTTTATAAAAATAAAAATGAAGCCCTAACAGATTGCAAATTTCAGATTAAAACTGAAAACAAACAAAGTTCAAATGTTACCATACAATAGCCTGAAGAATGAATAAAGATGTCCCACTGATCGAACGATCAAAATAAGGTATGTTTATATTACTCGTTTTTACTTTTAACCGTGTCTTTCACATTAATGTAATTTACTCGCATATGTTTATTGTCAATCAGGGATGCAGCCATGCAAGTTTTTGGTCCTTTTAGCTGGACTTAAAGATGAAAAGTTTTTGGTCCTTTTATCCAAAAGCCCAATAAGCCTTAGGGTGTGTTGTTTATTTTCATTCGGACGCGGTAAGAGGTATCCTATCTTGCCTAATAAGACTCGGTGAAAATGTATTATCAACTACTAACCACCCAACCCATCAATATTTTCAAAGTCCTTCATCATTTCACAATCGACGACCACCTCTCGTCGTCAGTCTCTTCCCCCGGTAGGAAGCTATGTTTTTTATTGCAAGTCCTTATACAAATACTTTATCATGATGTGATGAAATTTATGATGCAGTCATATTTTTATCTTAAGGTTGCTTTTAAAACAACTTTTCATGTGTATTCAAAGTTTTGATAGTATTCAAAACATAAATAACTAAAAGCGTGTTTGATTTATTTTATGTAATGACTATGAGTATAGGTATGGAAACAAAACCCATAAACCAAACAATTTTATAGGAAAGAAAATCATTATTTCATTCTCATACCCTCAAACCAAAAACACCATAAATAAACTCATGCGACCTCTCTTTACTAGTGGTCTTGTGCGACACTACAACAAAATCAAGGTTTAGGGTCGAAAATTTTGACCCTAAATACAAAGGGTATTCGACCCTAAATTTTAGGGTCGAAATATTCGACCCTAACCGTTCGACCCAACAATTTTGACCCTAAAAAATTAGGGTCGAAATACCCTATGTATTTTAGGGTCAAAAAAATGGGGCCCACCACTTTTCAGCAAAGTTTTTGACCAACATTTAGGGTCGAAACCCTTTGTAATTTAGGGTCGAAAATTTCGACCCTAAATATTATCCACGTGTAAATTAAAAAGAAATTGTGAAAACGTTTTTTTTTTAATTTATTAATTTAGGGTCGAAATCCTCTTTCAAATTTAGGGTCGAAAATTTCGACCCTAAATATTATCCACGTGTAAATTAAAAAAACATTGTGAAAACGTTTTCTTTTTTTTAATTTATTAAATTAGGGTCGAAAAGTTTTTCAAGTTTAGGGTCGAAAATTTCGACCCTAAACATTTTATATTAATTTTTTTTGCAGAATCATGTGTGCAGGTAATAATTAGGGTCAAAATTTAGGGTCGAAAATTTCGACCCTAAGACTTAGGGTCGAAATTTCGACCCTAACTATAAGTTTAGGGTCAAAATTTTGACCCTAACTATAAATTTAGGGTCGAAATTTCGACCCTAAATGGTGCCTGGGCAAAAAAAAACTGCATTGAGCAGCTTGTTTCCAGATTTTTTTCGGGTATTTTTTCCGGAAAAAAATCTATATTTCAACAAATCCACAATATTACAAATCAATAAATAGTACAATACTAATAATTTACAATACGTTAAATAGCCAAAACGTTAGAATACATTTCACCAAATCCTTATTTCACAAATGTAACAAGTCTAAAATTATTACACATCACAATAAATCCATGTTTCACAATTTAACAAGTCTTAAGTTATTACACATAATAAAAAAAGTCTAAAACCAACAACAACTCCTAATATGAATAGTCCCCGGCCTGATCATCATCCCCCTCATCAGCATCCGAGTTAATTAGCTCATTATCGGACATGTTGTTGGCATTCTCAAGATCTTGAGCCAACTCGTCGACGGTCCGAGTATCATTTTGATGAGGATTTAGGCTGACGGTATAGTTGGGACTTTCCCGAGAGTTAGAACTCGAGGGGCCAGTGGTGTTGACAATGGGTCGATTACAGTTGTTGAAACTGTTATTTTGGGTAAATGGAGGTTGGAGTGGGTTGAGTGGAGCATTATATGGAAATCCGGGAGGGGGAGGAATACCACGGAACTGGGGCATAACAGGGACCTGAGGCATACTAGGGAACTGAGGCATACCAGGGAACTGAGACATGCCAGGCATAGAAGAGAATTGGGGTGGCGGTACAAAAGGGTTATTAGGTCCGGTATACCCTCGACCCACATGTGAAGTATAATGAGAAATTAAATGACTTAGGCGGGCGTTGTTTACCTCAGCATTTTGTTGCGCCACTCTAGCATACATATGGGCCAAATTAGCCCGTTGCCGCGCCTCCTCGGTTTGCTTCCTCAACACCTCTTTTTCTTACTCATGAATCCTAAGTACCTCCGAGAGTTGTTCTCGAGTCACTCCCTCACTATAAGAACTACTCCCACATCCATATGAGGTACCACCACCCGACAACTTCCTGCCCCTGCCGGCGATATTTTGAGTGTTGCGGCTCGGATTTACTAGATCAATTATTTCTTGATCACTTTTGTACTGCTCGGCACCGCAAGAAATCGCTTCTTTTATGGCCATCATTTAAGACTGTGAAAAAGAAAGAGAAAAAAAGAAGTTAAAAACAAATAAAAATATGTTTTTAAAGCATGTATAAATTAAATTACTTACATATTTGTCTTGATTTTCCTCGGACATAATGCCATTCTTGTTTGTGCGTGCCCTCTTCCAAGTTTGTATAAGGTCCTCGTAAGCCCCATGCTTGACTTTCTTTACAATATCAAATAAATTAATAACAAGATCTTTACCAAAAAAATTAATAACAAGATACAAATAAACAATATAAAACTTTTAAATGATCACAAAAACTATAACGATTCTTACATATTCGTTCCTTCCTTGAGCGAATGATTTTTTCCCTTGATGTGTAGAAACTTTGTTTTTTGAGCGGTTAACTGTATTAACTTCACTTCTCCTCACCCGACTCGGGTGGGACCAATACCGGCACAAATCAAGCCACTCCCCTGCTGATCTGTTGCCCCACGTAGAACTCGATGGGGGCAGTACAAGCGCCGCTTCCTCGGGCGAATCATGGATAGAATAATATTCAGCCTTTAGCTTGTTCTTATTTTTGCGCCAAAGTAGCCTCAACTTACAGTTAATTCCAGTTTTTATCCTTTCTCCCACTACATATGTTATCCCGCCATAAGTCACACTTTCACGACTATCCAACCAACCCGTCAGGTTGAAATAGGTCTACATGTAAACATATGCATTTAAATAAACAAACAATTTTCAACCAAAACAGTTAATAAGACTAGATGTAACGCAAACAATTAATTCCTCAAGTGTAGGAAAGATATGGGTTTTGAGGTGCAATGGTATCTCTTCCCACTCGCAAGCAAGTGGAAGTGGTCGGACTGTTTCCCCCATCAGAGAGCTCAACATCGTAGCATTATCGCCTAACGGATGGAAGCTATTAAGATCATAAATATCAAATGAAACTGGCAGAGGTCCTCCATGCGCCCTATGCTTCCTCCTTAGGCTCGTATTAACCGTAACCATATGTGGTATCGTGTCACCTACAAAGATTAGTTATTAAAGTTATTGATTCGTGAAAATTCAAACACACTTAATTAACAATAAGAGTTGACATAAAATAAAAATAAATCACAATTTCTTACTTTCGCAATTGCCTGGTACGGACTTTGTAGGTCGTCTAGGTGGAGTACCACCAGCATCCCCACCGTGTGATCTACCACCTACACACGCCATCTGTAATATAACAAGTACATGAACACACAATTTCGTGGACCGGTTAATGCTAATACACAAATTCATAAAAATTTACACATTTAAACATATAAGAACAATTCCATTAAAAAAATTACACATCTAAAGATTAAATCATTGTTTCATTCAAATTACAACTTAAGATCAATTATCACAATCTGAATCATCGCTAGATAAAACTTCTTCAACAACATTATTAGGGTTCACTTCATCATCATCAGACATTTCAACATCATCATCATCAAGGGCATGTGCAACGTCATCATCTTCATTATTGATTAGATCATCATCGTCTTCATTAACCTGTGTGGCGGACACTTTCGCCGATTCGTCATTCAAACTCAAATTTGTATCCTCCAAACAAGTCAAACCAACATTCAGCGTAAAATTTAATGAACTGCTACCATGTATAACATCTTGATCGGACTCTTCAACATCGCCATGATAAACATGTTCGACCACCTTCCAACCCTTTGGTTTTCTAGCAAGGTCTTCAAGGTAAAATACTTGTGATACTTGTGTCGCAAAAATGTATTGGTTATTTTTGTGAAATTCCTTATTAGTCAAAATATGATGTATGCCCTGCTCAATGTAAGAACGTCTATTGCGTTTCGTAAAATTAGGGGGGTTAATGGTGTCAAACCATTTACATCGAAACAACACAACCTTGCGGTTGCCGATATAAGTGAGCTCCAGAATTTCTTCGAGTTGACCATAATACATCTCTCCATCAAGCCCGGCTGTTGAAACACCGCTGCATTGAGTGGTGTGAATAGGGTATCGTATTACATGATACGAGTCAATGTGGTATCGTATTACGTGATGTAGAAACTAGAAGGGGGGGTTGAATAGTTTCTCTTCGATTGGTGACCAAATTAAAATTACTTTCAATTTGGTTTGTATCAAAACTATCTTTTACTTGAGGCTAAGTTGCATAATGATTAGGTTCAATTCAAATGCACTAGCAAAGATAATAGGTAAGTGTAATGATAATGAAATAAGTAAAGAGTAAGGAAGGAGACAACCTAGTGGGAAGACACCAAGATTTATAGTGGTTCGACAACGAGGCTCTATCCTCGTTTCTACTCCACTCCTCAAGTACACCTACTCGAGATTTCCACTATATCCACAAGCTCCCTTATCGGCGGAGAAAACCTTACATCGTTGCTTACATTATTTTCTGACACTAAGCTAAATGTCGAGACCTAATCTTTAGCTAGGACCAATCTACACAACGTTGCCTACTTCACAATTTAACGACACAAGGCTAGATGTCGAGTTCTAATCTTAAGGTAGAACCAATCTTCACGACGTTGCCTACTTCACCATTTTACGACACAAGGCTAGATGTCGAGTTCTAATCGAAAGCTAGAACCAATCTTCACGACTCTTCACTTTGAAGCTAAGTGAGAACTTCACACAACACAACTACTAATCACTTTTAAGTTTAGTGAGAACTCACAAGACACAACCACATCACTTTATAGTTTAGTTAGAACTCCTAATCAAATATATTACAACTCAACTAGACTTATCCAAGTACACACATGTAGCTTGGATTTACACAACACAAATCCAAGCAAACACATATGCAATGGATGTACACAACAAATCCAAGTATCCACAAATAACTTGGATGAACACAACTAGTCCAAGTATTCATAAATACATTGGATTGACCTAAAACAAAAAAGGGTATCATGATGAATATGACTAACTCATAGATTCATCTTTATCACAACACTAGTGAGTGAGTGATCTTCTCATTGGACAAGGTAAAGGAGGGGATCAAGAGGATAATCATATGTAAACATCCTTAACAATTTAAGTGATCATTTACTAATGATTATGCTATAGAAAATAGAAAGGGGGCTGAGAAAAACGTCCAAGAGGCTTGCTGGAAAATGATATTTGACCCACTATTTAAAGGAGACAAAGTATAACGGATCTATAATAGCTAGCTGTGCGCGGTACCTTATCTCACCCCGCGGTTCCATATCGCTAAGGTACCGCGTAGGTACTTAAGGTACCGCCACTAGACTACGGTCCGTTTTTTGTCTTTTAGTGGGGTGGGAATATCTGAGGTATTTGAAACCTTCAAAGGATATTCTAACAGCATTTGGAATATGCTATTTTCAAATTTTCATTTTCCATTTTAATAAAACATTTTCTAAAAAAGAAAGTTTATTAAAAAGTCTTTTGTTGAAATCGACACATGAGCAAGTTCAATTTGTTGAAATCGACAACAAGCACACGAGGATCCATGATGCACACAAAATCGTTTGATGGGGGTATGGCATCAAACTTAGGGTTTGGTGGTGGTGGGGTAATGGGTTTGGGAATGTTTTCACAATGCCTTGTGAGGTTTGGGAAGGTTGCAAGGTCATTGAGTTGAGGGGTGTTGAAGGATTGTGGTGGTGGGGGAACATTTTCTTTAGCTCCGGTGATGGGGTTTATGGTATAAGTCTCATTCCAATACTTGATTAGAGAGAAGGTAGGGTTTTTGGGTGGTTTGGAGGAAGATGGTTCATTCTTCTTAACCCAAATAGGTCGAACCGAGATTTTCGGTTTCTTTAAAAGCTTGGATGAGGAAGCTTTAGGTGAGTGGGGTTGTGACAAAGAGATGTCAAGGTTAGGAATGTAGGAGTTTGGCATTGTGAGAGTGTGAGAATAAAATCTCAAGGTTGGGAAGGTGTGAGAACGAAATCTCAAGGTTGTTTGAGAATGAATTCTCAAGGTTGGGAAGGTGTGAGAATGTAATCTCAAGGTTGGGGTATAAGTAAAATGTAATCAAGGTAAGAATTTGAATAAAAAATGTGAAGTGTCAAGGAATGTTTAGTCAATTTGAGTAAACAAGGAATCTTGACAGGGTATAGGGTTTTAAAAGTTTTGACCAAAAATTCGTCAAAAACTGATTTCTGCCTGCGGTACCTTAAAGAGACCGGCGGTTCCATGTCGCTAGGGAACCGCGGGGCTTTAAGGATCCGCGTCCAGTGGACTTGAAACCAAGTTTTTACAGGTTTTTGAGAAAAACTAAGACTTTTTCAAAAAGTTGCAAATCTTGGAATTTTACCTCTATTAGCACCAAATTATGCTAGGGTGGCATAAAGCAACACATTCACAAAGAATGTCTTGACAAAGGGTGACAAAATAATGTAGATATCATTTTGAACCAATTTTAGTCAAGTTTTTAGAGGTTGTGATAGATTTAGGTTCAATTTTAATTTCAAATTAAAGTTGATTAGTGTGCACAAAAGGATAGAAACACACAAAGCTAAATCCATAAATCAACAACATGAAACATTCATGAAGGAAGCAAGTACAATGACAAATAAAACTAACTAATACATAGCTAGCTTAACATTAAATCTAGATAAGTAGTCTTCTTTGGCTTGATTTTGTTGAAAACTCTTATTAAGAAAACTCCATCATTCATCTCCTAGGAGGAGGCATGGAGAACAAGGCAAGCAAGAACTCTTGCAACCTCCTGTGTAGTCCATACATATCCATTCTAAGGTTATGGATGATGTAGTGGTTGTAAAGACAACATGGACAACTAGGACCATGTGTTTGTTGAAACCCATAGTATGGATCACCCAAAAGGAGGGAAAGTGGAACACCCAAAATTGGAATGTTTGAGTTGGGTAGAGGTGGAGGAGGCATGTTCTCCAAGGATGACGTGGGTGAGAGTGGAGGCATGTTCCCTAAAGGGTAAATGGGTGAGTGTGGAGGTAAATTCTCTAAGGTTGGTGAAATGGGTGAGTTATGAGGTGTAAATGGTGAAGTCACCAAGTTGTCATAAAAGTCATTCACAAAAGGAATGCTTTGGATTGGTTGGGGTTGTGTGGTCACATCCAAGGGTGCACTTGGAGTGAAGGGTAAAGAGAGCTCATTCATTCTTGAGTTGAATAAAGAGGAGGTAGAACCAATGGAGTGGTTAGTACCATGGGTGGATGATGTCTTGCATGGTGCAAGAGGTGGGGAAGGTGATGAAGAAATGAGGATAGGAACCATCTCATTCTTAGGTGTGTGGAAAGGTGAGGAGTTAGGCTTGGCTACCTTAATCCTTATTTTGAGTGTTTTCCTTGGGGTGGAGGTCTTGGAAGTGTTTGAGGTTTTGGTACACACCATGGTTGACAAGGGTGGTTTAAGGTTTAGGGAAGGATGTTTTGATGTGTGAAGAACATGACTAACAAGGTGGGTTTAAATGGGTGAGGGGATGATCCAAACTAGTAATGGGTTAAAATCATTTTAGGTGAATAATGAATTTAGGTAAGCTAGTTTAGGAAATGTGCAGTTTATTACTGAAAATCATGCAAGGTTTACACAGATTTAAGAAAACAGTGTAAAGCAAAAGATGCTGTCGTGTACAGTGGCCGGCGGTTCCTTATCTAGGACTGGCGGTACCTTATCGATAAGGATCCGCGGGTCGATGTGGAACCGCGACCAGAGGGCTTTCAAAAATTTCACCTTCTAGTTTTTGATAAACCCAGATTTTTACCAAAAGATTCACAAGCCAAAGTTAACTACAGATCATATTCTAATAAGCTAACTATCATAAGGCATGCACAAAGCTATGTAAATCACACACATCATTGCATTAGCAACATTTAGGAACAAAGTAAATAATAATCCAAACATAAGTTAATACACAACCAAATGAAGGAAAGAAAGTCAGGAAATCATCCTAGAAGGGTGATGCAAGTAACCATGAGCATAACATCTAATTCCTTGATTCACTTCTGAGACGTTCTCGGAGAAGATGATTGAGATAAAATTGATAGTCGGAATAAACTTCATGGGAGGACAAGATGGAGATTGAAGAGGACATGAAGTTATTGAAATTTGAGGGAGGGTTGCTAGAAGACTCTTCTTGAGAAGTATTTTCGACTTGACACGAGTTCACATTAATCTCGGGTGAAATGTTCCCTTGAATGGGAGACATGACACGATCAACGGAGTGATAAGGTGACGAGAGAATAGATGGAAAGTCAATAAGGACTCTTCTAAGAAGACGAGAGAGAAGCATTCCGTAGGGAAGACTTGACTCAGACTCAAGAAGAACAGATCTAATTCTTCTAGCTATGAAAAATGCGAGATTGTAAGGAGTTGTAGTAGCAACACAATACAACATATGTGCAAGACAAGCGGGTACTAAGTCCCGATTCCCATCTAGACACATTGCATTTTCCCTAATGATTTCGGCCCAAGGAATCATGAAATCATTAAGATCGCTAGTAAGTAATTCCCAAGGGGAGAGAGTTCGAACAACTCCTTGAGATTTACCAAGAATAGGATGTTCACGAGGTTTAGAAATGACATGAATGATGTCTGAAGACGATGGAAGCACAGTCACATAATGAGCATCAATAGGGGCCGATTCTAAAGAGTTAATACTCCAAGCATCGGTGAATCGACATTGACCATTAGATGGCACTCCAAGAATATTACCGAACTCTTCAAGAGTGTAAATAATGATTTTCCCCATTATGGAAAATCGTATAGACAAACCATTATTGATGCCTATCAATGTGAATGTGCTAAAGAACTCCATAAGAAATGAAGGAAATATTGGCTCATCAATATCAAGAAGACAATCAAACCCAATAGACTTAAACATGAAGCGAATAAACTTATTTGCGGAATAGGAACAAACGATGTGTCCTTCATGGAAACAACGATGTTCAAGAAACTTAGACGAGTTTTTGTGAGAGTGAATCAAATGAGGGTAATGAGAAGAGGGCATGTATGCTCGTGTTCGTTCATGATCTTTTTGATATCTTGAAGACATGACAAGTACCTAAACACGAAAATATCTTTCCAATCACTCATATAAAAAAAATTAAAATAAAAAATCAAAAATGTGAGAATGTGTTATATTGATTTCTTGACAAACATAGGATTGAATCCATATCATTATCATGTTCACAATGTGTCTATTTCATCATTAACCAAGAACACATGATCTATGTTAGATCAACAATGGATTAGAACATTGGTTTTTCAAAACAAGGTTTTTAGGTAAGCATTAACAATGTCATTACCTACTTGTTCATGGGTTCATCTCAAATCCATCTTTCAACCAAAATCATTTAGCCTAAATTCGGATTTGTTCTACAAGTGGGTTTTAGTGAAATCTTAATGAATATGAACCTAAGGAATCATAGTAAGATAACCATGTCAACCCACATTCCTATTAAGGTTTTAATTCAATTTCAATTTTAAAAATCTCCAATTATGAAAGGATGAACCCTAGAACAAAATAGATGAAATTGAAAGAAAATACTTACAATTAATTGATGTTAGATGAAGGATGAGTGAAACCCACAACTTGGAATCAATTAATTTGAGTGATTGAAGGTTTTGGAAGCTTCAACAATGGTGGAAAAACAAGAAAACCGTCGGTTGTGTGTTTTTGGGAGAGAGAGGGTTTGGTTTGAAAAAGAACAAAAAAATAATCAAACTGGCGCTCTGACAAAAGTTTCTGCCCGCGGTTCCTTATCGATAAGGTACCACGGGTTTGAGCCGCCTAGATAAGGAACCGCCTACAGAGGCAGGTTTTTATCTATGAAAAACGCCAAATTTTGAAAACCAAGTTTTTCTAAAATACTTAAAATTAAATCATGAGCCTTTTAGAATATCATTGGATCATCGTAACACTAAGCAATATGCCTTAACGAAGGATTACGAGTTAAATCAAGATCGAAAAGAACCGAAACGGACAAACGACTACTCGTAGCAAAACAGCAAAGTGGAGAGAAGTCAAGGGAAGTGAATCAAGACTAGGACCAATGCTCAAGGGATTAATGACAATCTTCAAATAGTGGTAACGAAGAGCTTGTGTCATATATAGTGATTTAAGACGTGCCTTTTCGGCGAAACGTTAAACGGATTTGGTAATGAATAAGCACAAAGCAATTATTCAAGTATAGACTAAGATCACTTTCAATAATAGTCTTAGTCTAAACCAAAATATGAGCAAGGTATTAATTCACTTTCTCCCCCACAAAGGGCCTACTAACCGTATGGGTGCAAACCATGGAAATCATGCTTGATACTTTAAGCTTCTACTAACTCACTCTACATCACCATAGTGAGTCAAGTATCCAAGCAATGAAGGTTTGAGAGGATAAAAGAAAAGAAACACAAACCACAAATAAATGTCAAGGCAAGGATGCCGAGAACAAGCACATAGTCAAGTAATGATCAAAAGAATGATCAAAGGGCGTGTGGAAGAACGAAAGCGTACCTTGGCCACAAAGAGCAATTCATGAAGGAATAAGTGCTATGACCAATCAATGACTATGATGAGTACTAAGTCTTCAAGGACTAGTATCATTCCTAATCATCTTGGTATCATCATTCAAAGATGTTAAGGATCAATGAAGATGAGTCTTCTACAAGTGCAAGTAACTCAATCCACAACCAATAAAGTGATTGATCTTCATGAGTACCTACACAAAGCAAGATGCAAACTAGTAGATACATTTCAAGAGTATATCTAAAATGCATAAAGGCTACTAATCTTAAGTGGGATGCAATATTATCAATTAAAAGACCTATTTTCAAAGAAAACATAGTTTTGACCAAAGAGAAACTTTAGTATAACTTGACCTTCTAATTTGAGGAGCCAATGGATTGATCCAAGTTTCAAAGTAAAATATACTTCAAAGATCTTGAGTGACCATCGCTCTGATACCAATTGTAGAAACTAGAAAGGGGGGTTGAATAGTTTCTCTTCGATTGGTGACCAAATTAAAATTACTTTCAATTTGGTTTGTATCAAAACTATCTTTTACTTGAGGCTAAGTTGCATAATGATTAGGTTCAATTCAAATGCACTAGCAAAGATAATAGGTAAGTGTAATGATAATGAAATAAGTAAAGAGTAAGGAAAGAGACAACCTAGTGGGAAGACATCAAGATTTATAGTGTTTCGACAACGAGGCTCTATCCTCGTTTCTACTCCACTCCTCGAGTACACCTACTCGAGATTTCCACTATATCCACAAGCTCCCTTCTCGGCGGAGAAAACCTTACATCGTTGCTTACATTATTTTCCAACACTAAGCTAAATGTCGAGACCTAATCTTTAGCTAGGACCAATCTACACAACGTTGCCTACTTCACAATTTAACGACACAAGGCTAGATGTCGAGTTCTAATCTTAAGGTATAACCAATCTTCACGACGTTGCCTACTTCACCATTTTACGACACAAGGCTAGATGTCGAGTTCTAATCGAAAGTTAGAACCAATCTTCACGACTCTTCACTTTGAAGCTAAGTGAGAACTTTACACAACACAACTACTAATCACTTTTAAGTTTAGTGAGAACTCACAAGACACAACCACATCACTTTATAGTTTAGTGAGAACTCCTAATCAAATCTATTACAACTCAACTAGACTTATCCAAGTACACACATGTAGCTTGGATTTACACAACACAAATCCAAGCAAACACATATGCAATGGATGTACACAACAAATCCATGTATCCACAAATAACTTGGATGAACACAACTAGTCCAAGTATTCATAAATACATTGGATTGACCTAAAACAAAAAAAGGTATCATGATGAATATGACTAACTCATAGATTCATCTTTATCACAACACTAGTGAGTGAGTGATCTTCTCATTGGACAAGGTAAAGGAGGGGATCAAAAGGATAATCATATGTAAACATCCTTAACAATTTAAGTGATCATTTACTAATGATTATGCTATAGAAAATAGAAAGGGGGCTGAGAAAAACGTCCAAGAGGCTTGCTGGAAAATGAGATTTGACCCACTATTTAAAGGAGACAAAGTATAACGGATCTATAACGGCTACCTGTGCGCGGTACCTTATCTCACCCCGCGGTTCCATATCGCTAAGGTACCGCCTAGGTACTTAAGGTACCACCACTAGACTACACTCCGTTTTTTGTCTTTTAGTGGGGTGGGAATATCTGAGGGATTTGAAACCTTCAAAGGATATTCTAACAACATTTGGAATATGCTATTTTCAAATTTTCATTTTCCATTTTAATAAAACATTTTCTAAAAAGAAAGTTTATTAAAAAGTCTTTTGGCATATTTACAAAAGTGAGTTTTAAGGATAATCATTGATGATCACTAAGTATGATTAAGAAAGGTTAGTGATATGATTATTACCTTGATGATAGTGTTAGTTAAATAATTCATTTTATGTTTTACACTAAATGTGTTGTATGGTTTGTTGTGATCGAAACTAAGAAAGATTAGTTAACACTAATAATGTTTTTAGGCATCACTTGCATTAACACGTGATATGAGTCAATATGGTATCGTATTACATTATATGAGTCAATAGGGTATCGTATAACATGATATGAGTCAATAGGGTATCATATTGCATGATATGAGTCAATAGGGTATCGTATTACATGATATGAGTCAATATGGTATCGTATTACATGATATGAGTCAATATGGTATCGTATTACATGATATGAGTCAATATGGTATTGTATTACATGATATGAGTAAATATGGTATCGTATTACATGATATGAGTCAATATGGTATCGTATTACATGATATGAGTCAATAGGGTATCGTATAACATGATATGAGTCAATAGGGTATCATATTGCATGATATGAGTCAATAGGGTATCGTATTACATGATATGAGTCAATATGGTATCGTAATACATGATATGAGTCAATAGGGTATCGTATAACATGATATGAGTCAATAGGGTATCATATTGCATGATATAAGTCAAAAGGGTATTGTATTACATGATATGAGTCAATATGGTATCGTATTACATGATATGAGTCAATAGGGTATCATATAACATGATATGAGTCAATAGGGTATCATATTGCATGATATGAGTCAATAGGGTATCGTATTACATGATATGAGTCAATATGGTATCGTATTACATGATATGAGTCAATAGGGTATCGTATTACACTGAAGGGAAAACCTTGGCGGGAAAACATTGGAGGGAAAACATTGGAGGGAAAACATTGGAGGGAAAATGTTAACAATTTCCCTCACTTTTTTAGCATAAAAAGAGAACCACACACACTCCTTATCATCACAAACACCAGCAGATCACACACACTTATCATCATAAACAAATTGTTATTATGTACATGTTGAAGCATGAAGCTTTTCCGTGTAGGTGTGGACATGGAGATGTAGTTCTTCGAGAATCGTGGACAACTGTAAACTTTGGTAGACTGTACTATGCTTGTCCACGTTCACGGGTTCAACCTCCAGTTTCATATGGGTGCAAATTTTTTTTATGGAAAGAAGAACGCGTCCAACTACTAATCAATTCTCTTGGAGGTTCAATGAGCTTTTATCCTCCAAGCTCTTCTTCAAGACCTTCAACGAGCTTTTCTCCTCCAAGCTCTTCTCCCAGACCTTCAACGATTCCAGTTTCTTATACAAGCTCTTCAGCGTGTGCAAACTGTGTGCGCTTGAATGGAATGATAATGGTACTTGAGCGTACGATAGAGTTGTACAGCAACTCCAATAGGCACACATTGGATTCAGCTGCACTACTTCACGACCTTTACGATGACATGGGGAACCTTAGTTTGAACTAGTTTGTGATGTGTTTTTTTCCGTGTTTACGAGTCTAATATCGTTGTAATATCAATGTTTAATTAAGCGCGTGTTTAAGTGTCCGTGACGAATAAAATTATGTTTAGGAGTGTTTGGTTCTGTGAGTAATTAGTATTCTAGCTTGAATCATTGTGAGAATTTAGTTTGTTTGAGTCACAAAATTTAGTTTAAGTCTGTTGTGTTAGGTTTTGTAGTCAAAAGTTCAGTCAAAAGCATTTTACTTCAATCAAATTTTGCTCAAAATCATAAATAAAGGAGCCTTTTTTATTCATACAAACATACAAGTACATTTCAAACACAAAAACCATAAAAGATGCAGAAGCATCATTATACACAACAACATGTGTTAGTATGGTTCTTATTCTATCTGAACAACAATTATTAATTAGATTAAAAGAGACACAGTCTTAAAGAATTCCTTCATTAAACTTTGCTCAAACTCATAAATAAAGGCTCCTTCTAAGCATTTACAAATGCTTATTTATTGATCCTTCATTTTCTTAACGAATTCCTCCTTCTCAGTCATTCTTGTTGATGTATCTTTAATTAAACATTCCAACCGACTTGAGGTTTTCTTATCCTTCTTTTGAGTATCTTTCAATACTTTAGCGCATTTCTTTAAGAGATATATATCTCCAGCACGTTCTAATTCCTGGATAAACTGTTGTCTTTCTTCAACAGCTTCATCTAAAACCTCATGTAAACGTTCAAGTTTTGGACCAAAACGTTTGTCCGCTTCGGCAGATTGTTCAAAATATGCTACCATTCGATCAATCCAATTATCTGAACCAGCAACTTCTTTTAATTCTTTTAACCTTCCTAACCAGGCCATTATTATTGTTTTTTTTTAATATTGGAAAACTGAGATGAGTGATAATTGGAGGCAAACTACAAACCATTAAATAGCAAAACAACTACCCAATATGGATGGCACACATACATCCATTATCATCTTCCTGTTCACAATGGGTACATAATGAAAGCACTAAAACTAGTACCATCAATAGTGGGACTAATGAAAGAACTAAAACAATAGGTACACAATAGGTACAATCATTTGTAGTCTAGTTGGTTTTTCATAGTGGTAACTAGCTTGATCTTTCTGGATTTGTGGTGTAATTGATGAACTTGTTATGTTCTTGTAGTTGCTAAGTTGTTTGCACAGCTTTAGTTCTGCTTAGACTTAATTATTTTTAGTTATTACTGCATTATCTGTCCTAGTACCTAATCCGTTTCGTTCTAGTGTTTTGGTGTATGATTTTGGTTCATTTCCGTGTTTACGAGTCTAATATCGTAGTAATATCCATGTTTAATTAAGTGCGTGTTTAAGTGTATGTGACGAATAAAATTATGTTTAGGAGTGTTTGTCTATAAGTCTCCCGTGTGATATTACAAAAGGTTTTATGTAATATTTGGAATAAACAAATATTTGTTTTATAAATGTCTCATTTTTATTATATAAACGTCGCAACTGTTCGTAAAGTCTAATGACTTTAAGTCCCCGTATCGAATAAAATGTATCGTTAGGCGTTTTGTTCGTATCTTCTAACAAAAAAGTTACATACGTTATATATAAGTATAATAATAATAATTTAAAATTTATTTTAATAATTATGAAAAAAAATATTTTTTGCAATTAAAACACATTACCATTGAAAGCATTATTTTAAAAGCATTCAGACTAAAAAAAAATTTAAAAATATATTTAATAATTTAGGGTCGAAATTTCGACCCTAAATATAAACCGCGAATTTTTTAAATTTTTCGTGAAAATTTTTGGTGTGAAATTTTAAATTTTTCGTGAAAATTTTTTAAAATTTTAAATTTAGGGTCGAAATTTCGACCCTAAAATATTAAATATTAAAAATATTTTTTTTTAAAATTATTTTTAATTATTAAAAATATGTTATATAATACATAAATTAAAATTATTTAAAAATTTAAATTTAGGATCGAAATTTCGACCCTAAAGTATTAAATTTAAAAATAAATTCTTTTAAAATTATTTTTAATTATTAAAAATATATTATATAATACATAAATTAAAATTATTTAAAATTTTAAATTTAGGGTCGAAATTTCGACCCTAAAATATTAAATTTAAAAAAAAAATTCTTTTAAAATTATTTTTAATTATTAAAGATATATTATATAATACATAAATTAAAATTATATAAAATTTTAAATTTAGGGTCGAAATTTCGACCCTAAATTTTTGGGCCCCACCTGCTGTTTGACCAGCCCTTTTAGATTGAAAAATTGTGGGCCCCCACCTTAATTTAGGGTCGAAAATTTCGATCCTAAATTAAGTCCGACCCTAAACCTTAATTTTGTTGTATTGCAAGCGCACATGTCGCACTCCCCGATATCTGACCACGAGTAAATGTGTACACGCTATTAACAGAACAAATGAATATATGAAATATAAACAGTAATTGCTAATTGTTAGAAGCTGTACTAACTTTACATTAACTCGAGAATTTTCGTATTTTTTGTTTCCATTTCTAAAAATCAGACCAAATCGCTGTCGTCCCAAACAGATTAAATACAAAGTTGTGAAAAAACAAAATAGAGTACACATGAGAATAACTATACATTGTTATATAACTTCAAATTTCTAAAATCCGGTAAAAAAAATACAACTTATGCAACTTCATGAACATGAAAACCTCAGACAAAGTCACGTAAACGGCTAAACAAGTAAAGAAAATTTCCCTTTGTTCGATCTCTTCAGTGTTCGGGTTTGATCAACTTAGACAAGCTTTAACTTGTTCAAGACATTCAGTTGAACATCTATTTGAACTTTGAGTACTTGAACCTGGATGATCTTTGTTAATTCCACCAACGACCCATGTTTCTTTCGCTATATCACAAGATAGTTTGTAAAAATCGCCTTCATATTTCATTAGTTCCGTTAGGTTTTCCCTTTCGTCCCCATTTTCAGGCTGATCATAATCGTTTTTCTTGTCTTCATCACTCTCGTTGTCGTGATCATTGTTATCCTTGTGTTTATCTTGTGACACGCATTTCACAGGTGCAGAACGACACCGCATCAATATGAGTGCATTAGATGGTGGCACGCAAGGAAGTTGAGCTTCATCATCCCCGTCTTTAGATTTTTCAATTCCTTGTTTTCCATTTAAGCCAAAATCTTGATTCTCCTCGCAAACCATAAGCCATCTTGAAAATGCTCTTCTTGATGACCCCTTTTCATGATCATCAAGATCATCATCGGTAACTATATCATCATCTTTATCGTTATCGTTATCATCATCGTCGTCGTCATCATCTGAAGTAACGTTTGTATTTGGAAATGCACCAAAACAACCCAAATCAAACTTAAAAGTGCTCCTTAAAGATGAAAAAAATTGCATGGATTCTTTTTTGAACCCTATTGCATCACCTAAATTAAGTTTCTTTCTATGCTTTTTGTTATTAGCCTTCTGAAGCCTATCGATCTCATCCATTACCGTTTGCCAATTCTTGCATGATCTAGACTTAGGCCGAGCCTTGATCTGTCCCACGCACGTCACTTTAGGAGAACTAGGCTCAGATAACTCTGGCCCCATATGGTTCTTTTTAGACCAAGAACCACCGTCACCAGCACCATCGCTAATAGATTTTCCACGGCGGTGTTGCTGGTGACGATGGTTATTGGTACTTGAGAGCCTTGATGGGCTACAAGTCGTCTTTGGCATCAATGCAAGATGAGATATCGATCTTGTAGGAATACACACCAAAAGATCCGTCGAAGGAAGTCCTTTCACGTCTCTTCTTTTCATCTCTTACTAGATCGAATAACGTGTTTTTGTGCTTGAGATCGATCTTGTTGTTGATGATAGTGATGATGATCAAGTGTTGTTCTTTTTCTGATATAATAGTTTTCATGCATAGAATACAATGTGACTAGTACCTTTATATAACCATCTGGTTCTAAACTTTTGTGTGACCACTTTTGCTACATTAAAACGTGGTCTTCACAAGCTAACTTCTGTCTACCACACCCTTAAACTTTTTCTTAATTATTGCCTACACATAAAGAAACAACATAAGTACATTCTTACAATGACCTTTTACTGAATGAAAACGATCTGAAACTGCTATGTATATATATATATATATACTACGTTACGTTTGTGATATTTTCCTTATAAATAAACGATTTTCAAATCTCAATATATAGTGTAGTTTCGAATTTTCATGTTAGAAATTTTATTCCATTTCTAAATGTTGCTATTTGCGAGTGTAATCATATATGACAAATGTTGTTTTGCATCTTTGTTTTTTAATAATTTATTATAAGATTAAAAAAACACATATTTTTTTTATAAAATTATAAATACAAATATCACACTAAAACGATATTTATGTTCTAATTATTCTTAACGTTTTGTTAAAGACAAAACATCAAACATATTTTTATATTTGCATTACAATCAACACATAAGTCTTTTAATCCATGAATTGAACTTATATTCTAAAATTTTATAAAAAGTTCTATACACTTTATATACTTTTAAGTGTAAAAATAAAAAATGGACAAAATGCATAGTTACTCCTCTCCATCAGATATATGAAAGTCAACTATCGGCAAAATTCAATGATTGAGTGTGATTTTGAACAAACATTTATGAGGCAACAAAAGTTAGATCTGACGGAACCGGGCGGACCCCTGGGTAAAGGGGCTGACGGGTTCCGTAGGTGTCTGATGATTGTGCATTGTGGTTTGTTTTCTTCTTACTGCACTTCTATTATTTTGTCAATCACACATAATCTATATCCATATTGATCATGAAAAAGTTTTAATATAACTAAAACAAATCGGTAAAAACTATTCAACCCCTTTCTAGTTTTCTACAAAAGTGTTCAAAAGTTGTAAAAAAGACGAGAGACTAAAGTTGTAAATATATTGAAAATTGACTATCATTACTGATAACAGTGATTAAAACAATGAAATATCACTTGTGATAAATCAATAAAATATCACTAGTGGTATTTTATAAATATTTAGTTAATGTCTAATAGCACGAGTGATATTTCATTACTTTAGCACTAGTGATAAACCGGTACTTCGTCATGTTTACTGATAGGTGTGTAAACACCCATCCTTTTTCCACTTAATTCTGGCTAAAACGAGACCAAAACGCGTATTTAATATCATTTGTTTGGAATTATGCGTGGTTTTTGTGTTTATTGTATTTTCAGAGCAAACCGGATGAATATTGAAGAAAACATGGGATTGCACGGATTTTATCGAGGAAAAAGACTCAAGACGAAGTCTATTGTCCAAGAGATGCAAAAGATTTGAAGTCAATGGGCCTATCTGAAGATTTATCGAAGGAAAGGACCAAAGATGGAAGATTTACATATGTCGAAGAAACTCAAGTCTATTAAACGAAGAAATTAAAAGACGAGTTGAATTTAATCGTCGACAAATCCCGAATCAGAATCGAAAACGTCAACTTTTCTGAAAAGACGAGAAGACAAGAAGAAAGGGAGAAAGCCCACTCACCAACCAACCACTTAGCCTATAAAAGGAAATCCTTCACAAAAATTTGGCATCTAGGTTTTTAGTTTCAGTTTCATTTTTTTTCTCCTAGTTCGTAGGAAACCATCTCCCTTAAGGAGTGGTTCTTCATCTTCTTTGATTTGTTCTTTAATCTTGTAAGTTTGATCCTTTCCTTTTGTTTACTGAATCTTAATCATCAATCATCAATACAAGTTTTTCCTTTAATCTTTTCATCCATCTTGTTCTTCATCATTTTTTCATTTTAAGTTCTTACGTTCTTATTTAGCTCAAGTTTGATCTTAAAAAGTTGTTGAATTTGTATCAAATGGCGCCGGTGCCGGCTCTTCTCGTTAAGATTACAAGTTTTTTGTGAGAACTTGGATTTTGGGATCCGTTCACCGTGAACGTTACTTTTTCCTAAAATTTCAAAAACCCAAAAAAATATTAAAGTTTCAAAAATCCTAAAAATTAAAAAACATAAAAACCAAAAATATTTTTGCTTTGTTTTTGCCTTGTTAGTTCTTTTGCAGGTGTATACGCACTCGATCAACGTCTTATCAAGAGCCCGAGCCTCTCGATAACTTAGACATGACCGGTGTACAAAACAACAACAACATACCACCTCAAAACAACAATAATAACAACAACAACCCACCTTTCAACAACATGAATAACAACAACAACAATGAGCCTCTACCGGATAATCGCCCGATGATTGAACTGCTGCAAGCTCATGTAGATGGCAACACTGATCCAATTGTTATACCAGCGATTGCAGCCAACAACTTTGAGCTCAAATCAGGCTTTATCCAGATGGTCTCTGCTCAACCATTCTTGGGGCGTACCATTGATGATCCACATGACCACATCAAGAGATTCTTGCAACTCACCAACACGGTCAAATTCAATGGTGTTCCACAAGAGGTTATCCGTTTACAACTTTTTCCCTTTTCTTTAGAAGGACAAGCCCGGCATTGGCTTGCTAAGGAACCGCCACAAAGTATTCTTTCGTGGACGGATTTGGAGACCAAGTTTATCAATTACTTTTTCCCACCCTCTCGTACTACCGCTTTGCGGAATGAAATCATAAATTTTGAACAAAAGTACGATGAGTCGTTTAGTGAATCTTGGGACCGTTTCAAAGACCTTTTGAGAAAATGCCCACAACATGGTTTTACCAAAGTGCATCAAATTAACACTTTTTACGATGGTTTAAGCATGAATGACCAAGATTCACTAAACAGTGCCTCGGGGGGTAATCTTTTGGCTAAGACTTCCAATGCTGCTTGGGATATCATTGAGAATAAGTCTCGTGTGCAAACCAAGAGTGTTCGGACCAATCTCGCTAGTGCTAGTACTAGTGACAGCGATAAGCGACTTGACAAAATCACTACGCTTCTTGAATCGCTTGCTACCCAAACCGCCAGCAACACCAACAGCATCAACGCTAGAAACGCTAAAGACGCCCAAGTCAATGCTGTTAGCCAACCATGCGAGATATGCGGGGGTCCTCACTCTTACACCACTTGTACTGCCACCCAAGACTACCCTTCTGAAAATGTGAATGCAGCTTATGGCACCTATCCTCAACCCGCTTATCAAGCTCGACCTCAAGGTGATCGTAACTTGCTTAGCTACCGCTCCAACAACTACCTCTCACCACCCGGTTTTCCTCCAAACAACCCAAACCAACAAAAAAACCTCAATCGCCCTCCTCAACAACAACAACAACCTCGTACACCATACATCCCCCCTCACAAACAACCACCTCCACCTCAACGAAACAACCAAGTTTACCAGCAACCTGCTTTTCAACCACCCGCATACAATGCTCCTCCCAACCAACCCACCGCTTTACACCAAGAAGTGGAAACCTATATGAGGACTAACGATGTGATCGTGGGAAATCTTCAGCGAGAAGTGCTCAACTTGAAAGCAGACTTGGTCAAACAAGGGAACGATCTGAGAGCCGACATGAGCAATACTTTGGATAGTCAAACAAATGACTTAAACAACATGATGGCTAGTTTCTTCCAAGGCAATCAACCATCTTCTTCGGGTACTCTTCCGAGTAACACCGTTGCGAATCCAAGAGGGGAGATGAAAGCAATCACCACTCGCAGTGGCAAAGGTACCAAGGAACCCGAGCTTCCTATACCTCCACCGGTGGTTGTGACTAAGGAGAACGAGTCACCTGCTCCTATTCCTCATCCTTCACCTTCTACCCCCATTTCCCCATCACCCGTGGTTGTGAGTGATCCTATTCCCCTAAAGCCTTCTTCTTCATCCAATATACCTTATCCTTCAAGGTTGAGGAAAGAGAAGCAAAAGAGCAAGGATGATATTCAAGTTTCAAACTTTCTCAAAATGTTTAAACAATTGAATTTTAACATCTCCTTTGTCGAGGCTCTCGCTCACATGCCCAAATACGCTAAGATGTTTAAAGATCTTCTAAACGACAAGGAGAAGCTTCTTGATATTTCTAACACCCAACTTAATGAGAATTGCTCTGCATTGCTCTTAAGGAAATTGCCAACCAAGCTTGGTGATCCGGGTCGTTTCTTAATCCCTTGTAACTTCCCGGGAGTAGAGAATTGCATGGCCCTAGCCGATCTAGGTGCCAGTATCAACTTAATGCCCTTAAGCGTTTGGAAGCAATTATCTCTCCCTGAGCTTGTCCCCACCAAAATGACTTTGGAATTAGCTAACCGTACGGTTGCTTATCCAGTGGGGATAGCCGAAGTCGTCTTTGTAGGAGTCGACAAATTCACTTTTCCTGCTGATTTCGTCGTTGTTGACTACGACATGGACCCTCGTGTGCCATTGATCGTTGGTCGTCCATTCTAGCTAGTATCCTTAACCATGTAGACCTTAATTGGTTTATTAGGCTAAGTATCCACGAGTCTCATTACTTGAGATTTTAAATTGTGGAGGACGAGAAATGATAGAGTCAATTATAAGTCGGTAATCTTGCACACGCTCACTTGGTGTAATTATTTGCCTATTCTCCCATCACTTGCTAATAATTTATCTGCAATAAGTAAGGTCGTACGATTTGAAAAGTTACTTAGCTTCTAGCCCAAGATCGTTTAAAAGTTGCTCGGTAATGATAAGAGTTCATAGCCAAGGCATAACTTATGAAGCGGGGCGCGAAGATTGGCGAGTCCGAAAAGGCCCTAACAAGGCATGAGGATTCCATTTTATTGCTGAAGATCCAAAAATGATGTGAAAAGCATTATTCCCAAAATCAATATGAAGGATCAAGACTCACGACGAAAAGCAATCAACTCCCATAAAGATCATGGAGAAGTCTATCCGAAAAGACCCTAACAAGGTATGTGGATAAATAGATCCAAGTCCGAAAAGGAGGCGGATCGTTGTATCTCAAAATCCCAATTAGAGATTGAAGAAATAATCATGAAGTCGTGGTCAACAAAGTTGGAGTACCCCTCAAAAGTCTCCAAGTGAAGAAACTCTATTATGATGAGAAGACCATTATCTCAAGAACGTCTCTCGAAGATATGAAGTATGAAGTACATGCCAAATATCGGCCCGAGAAAGGTCTCAAATCGTGAACCGAGTTATGCCAAGAAATGAACTTTTTGATATCCCGAGAAGCAGTTTTAAGAGATTTTGTCCTTTAGCTAACTATTGATCAAATCGTCCTACTTTGCTTTCTGCCTAAATAACTATCGAAATAAGTCCAAAAATGCATCTTTATGATCATTCTAAGACAAAAATAAAATATAAGAGATACACCTAGGAATAAGGGAGTTTAAGCATTTAATTTAGCCATGTGTGTAAGTGTTTGAATTGCTAACTTATAATAACAATGATCTCGTTTTTAAGCTTAGTTTGGGGAACGTGAAACTTGAGGATGATAAATCTTCGCAGCACCAAAGCCCTAATGTAAGTCCTTGATCTCTTTGCAAGTTATTTCCATCCTTTTGTTTACTTTAAAGTTTTGATTTCTCTTAGTATTTAAATTTTTTTTTAGTAGTATGTTAATAAGGCCAAGGTTGATTGATTATGAGAAAAATGTAAATTTGCTTTATCACTAAGCATTGCATGAGGGCATGGCAATGGTTAAGTGTAGGGGATTTGATAGGTGTGTAAACACCCATCCTTTTTCCACTTAATTCTGGCTAAAACGAGACCAAAACGCGTATTTAATATCATTTGTTTGGAATTATGCGTGGTTTTTGTGTTTATTGTATTTTCAGAGCAAACCGGATGAATATTGAAGAAAACATGGGATTGCACGGGTTTTATCGAGGGAAAAGACTCAAGACGAAGTCTATTGTCCAAGAGATGCAAAAGATTTGAAGTCAATGGGCCTATCTGAAGATTTATCGAAGGAAAGGACCAAAGATGGAAGATTTACATATGTCGAAGAAACTCAAGTCTATTAAACGAAGAAATTAAAAGACGAGTTGAATTTAATCGTCGACAAATCCCGAATCAGAATCGAAAACGTCAACTTTTCTGAAAAGACGAGAAGACAAGAAGAAAGGGAGAAAGCCCACTCACCAACCAACCACTTAGCCTATAAAAGGAAATCCTTCACAAAAATTTGGCATCTAGTTTTTTAGTTTCAGTTTCATTTTTTTTCTCCTAGTTCGTAGGAAACCATCTCCCTTAAGGAGTGGTTCTTCATCTTCTTTGATTTGTTCTTTAATCTTGTAAGTTTGATCCTTTCCTTTTGTTTACTGAATCTTAATCATCAATCATCAATACAAGTTTTTCCTTTAATCTTTTCATCCATCTTGTTCTTCATCATTTTTTCATTTCAAGTTCTTAAGTTCTTATTTAGCTCAAGTTTGATCTTAAAAAGTTGTTGAATTTGTGTTTTTATGATTGGGATTTGATCCTTATGGTTAGTAGATGATTATTGGTTAATCTGGTTAAACCTTTTTGCTTATTTGGCTCGATTTGTGATCAAATCTTATTCCCCTGTTTTGCTTCTATGTTACTGTTCTTCACCCAGTTATTCCGAATAGTCAAGTTGCTGTTTCCCTTATTCGGAATATTAGATTATTCCGAATTGCCATTTCCATTCCCTCTTATTCGGAATATTATTTATTCCGAATAGCTTTCTTAGATCTCTCCTTATTCGGAATATTTGGGATATTCCGGATAGGCTTGTTACTTTTTTCCCTTACTCGGAATATTAGAATATTCCGCATAGTCTTCATTTTTCCGCATAACCAGCTTTTATTCCGCATAGGATTGTTTATTCCGCATAGAGATCTTTTTCCGCATAGTCTTAATATTCCGAATGGTCTTACTATTCCGCATAGCTTGATTTTCCGCATATAGAGAATTATTCCGAGTAAGCCAAGATTCCGAGTAGCCTATTTATTCAGCATTGAGATTATTCCGTATGGCAATATTATTCCGCATGGACAATTTATTCCGAGTAGGGAAATATTCCGAATAGAGCACTTTTGAGGTTATTTTTCAGTCACTGTTTTATTTAATTCTCTCTAGCTTACCTTTCAGTTACTTCATTTATTTATCGCTTATCTTTGTTTACTTTACGCATTTATCCTTTTAATAGAATAGAAAACCAAACCATCTTTTTGTCACCAAGAACAAATTATTCCACTTTAGGCTGTGATCAATTCGAGGAGATACCGAGAACTTATTCCGAACCATTGTAAAAACCTTGTATCATTTACAAATTTAGTTCATCCGCTCTTTTATAAAAAATTTAGACATTTTGGCAAGAATGGTCCTTCCGTATTTTTTTAGATCTTAGGTTAATTTCAACCATTAGATCAAAATCAAATGTAAGGTGAAGATTTATACCTTAGAATATAGTAAAATACAAAAATGCAAAATAACTCATCTCAGTCATATATTTATATTTCTTTGTGGCCTTAAAGTTTTACCTGCATCGACTCTAGACTATCCCAAAAGTCTAATAGAAATTTATTTTTAGGGCGGCCAAGTTTTTTTTTAAAACATTGACAAGTGTTAAAAAACATCGCAAACTATAACTATGTAAAAATGCTTGTTCTTTTCTACACTTTAATTGCACACGACGCCCATCCCTGTCTGTTAGCCGTAAATAAAGTGGCGGTCATATAATATATTGACGCGAAGCTAGTAAAAATGTTGTTCAACGGTAATGAGAATTCCAATCTAATATAGTCGAGTTTATGGTATTAATCTCGAACACACAAATGAATGAGACCTTGTCAAAAGAGCCTTTAAGTATAAAAGGCCTCCTTCTCCTAATTTGTGTGTGTGCGTTTTTCATTTTAGTTAGGCTTAGAAACAGAAACACAAGTATGTTTGGAACTTTCTCTCACTACGAAAATCACCATCTTTTCTTTTCTTCCACTTTGTATTTTCAGATACCATCTTTATTTTCTTTCACTTTGTATTTTCGGTTTGTATTGCTTATTTAGACGACTTATTAGAACCGCAGCTTATTCACGTGATTTGTTAAGAGCTTAATAGATTCATGTTTTACAAACTTACACCAACATTAAAAGTGAATCTAAACTGTTAAGACATCTTTTGTCAAATAAATCTTTTAAAATATTTATATATCAATTATTTTAATATCAAGTAGTGAACTATTTTTAAAAGTGTATTTGCTAATAATTATATCAGTTTTTAAAGTGAGTTAAATGTAAATTCATGAGTAAACTGCAAATTTTATCCTTTGACATTGCTATTTTGCCAAAAATAACTTTAGAGCAAAGGTGGTGGAAGTTTGCCATGAGACTTCTTATTTCCTTGTGAAAAAACCCATGACATGTTATTTTTCATCTTTTCTCATTTAATACCCGCTAACTCCCTCACATGCTAAGCATGGGCCATTTTCTTCATTTCCCATCCTCCATATCGCGTCAGCACATCCACACCTTTTATTTCTGCGAATTTGGTCCCCAAAACGATTTCTCGCCATTACAAACACATGTGGTGGAAAGATTGCATATGTAGCTACATCGACACAATAATCTTTAGTCAAACCCTTTATATCCTCTTTAACACATCAAGTCTCTAATCATGGTGATCATATGTGAATGTGGCAAACCCACGACAATCAAAACATCATGGACTAACAGGAACCTAGGGCGACGGTTCTATTCTTTCCCTGGTTGTAGTTTTATTGGTTCGAGTGACCCCCCCCCCCCCCCTCCCTCAATGTGTTACCGAGCAGTTCATGTGATTCCTGAGCTCTTGAGGGCCCGAAATGAGCTAGAGGAAGATCTGAATGAGCAACTGATGTTGTTTTTTTTTTTGAACAAGAGCATCTGATGTTGTTGAACATCCTTCTCACTCAACAAATGTTGTTGAGTGAGAAAGAAGCTCTTGCGGAGAAACTAAAGAATATGCTTTTTTTAACATGGATCTTTTTGTTCCTTCAATATACGTTTTTCTAGTTTCTTAGTTTCATGTTTAGTTTCATGTAGGGATGAGCATGTTGACCCGAATCTCAAACCGAACCGGAACCGTACTGATTTCTGGTATTCGAATCCCGTTCGGTACGGTACCGGGACTACAAAATAAGGTGAAAAAATTAGGTACCACTAATCTGGTACGCACCGGTACCAAATCGGGAAATTCTGGTAAAAACGGTAAAAACCTGATTTCTCGGTACCGGTATACCGGTACTGATATCCCAATCCCGTTCGGTACGGTACCGGTACCACTAGTTTATGCTTAGAAAAATAGGTACCACTAATCGGTACGGGGCCGGTATGGTGCTCATCCATAGTTTCATCTTTTAGGGAATAAGGTCATCCTGGGTTTTATTGACCTTTTAGTTAATAAAAATCTTTGTTATTGTGTAATAGTGATTTATGTTTCATTAAAATCTTTGTTATGGGTTGCTGATTATTATGTTTTGTGTTGGATGTTTGGATATGTCTCTTCAAGTTTGTCTTTAATCTGTCAACAAACGGGTACTTTTGGGTGTTTGAGTACAGCTATTCAAGCTTGACGTTAATCAGTCAACATATGGGTTTTTTGTGTTTAGAAACAGCTCTTCAAGTTTGATTTTAATGAGTCAATAAAAGGGTTTTTTTGTTGTTCGGAAATATATGTTAGTCTAATGCATAACATTGTAATATAATGTGACCTTCTAAGGGAAGGGATGCTATGCACTATCTCTAGCATACTAGCGAAAATGGCCAAACTTTGATTGATTGAGTTAACAAAAATCATAACATTATGCCTAAAATGACAAACAAGAACCAATATAGTGAATTAAACAAGTACCATAGAACCCCTGAATTAAAATACTAGCATTGCAAATCAGGCCTAAACATCCATTATTTCTACTGTCTAAAACAAACACACTGTAAAAGTATAAGAATAAAAAGATTTGTCCTTAAACATACATAAAAATAAAATAATTGTGAACATTTTGTACCATCAAACTCACTGGTGCAATCTCACTTATGCAACTTTTCTTGCTTGGTCTCTTCTTCCTTGTACCTTTACCAGCATGACTATTTCCTGGTGCTTGAGTTGTTTGTGATGCCATTGGCTGACTATCTAGGAGTGCTTAGCTTGATTTGTGACCCTTTCTTGATACCTGGCTTGAACTTCCACTAGTACACCCTCTCTTATTATGACCTTGTCTTTTACAGTTGCTGCAAGTTATCCGGATGCCCGCCCTTGTCATATTTCTATTCTTAGCCATTTTCTTTATAACCTGATCAGCAGCTTCATCCTCGGAAATTCTCCTCTTCTTATTTGGTCTACCTATAGGAACATGGTGATGCAGAGGTAGTAACAAACTAGGGATCCTACATCTTGGACAGAAACTGCAACCACTAACAGGTTTAACCTTATAACATGGTGCTACCCATTTCTCTGGTATCCCAACAGCTTCTCCATGAGTTGCCTTGTTGTTCAATGCTGCAACAACATGCCTACATAGTATGCCAGTTAACTCCCATCTCTTACAATCACATTGCTTAAGATTGAGCTTCACACCACACTAGTTATTAGGTCCCTTACAGTGATATGATTCCCCCATTATAAATAAAAATTTAATCGTTTGTTTATGCCTTAATGTTGTCAAAAATTCGCGTAGCAGTTGGGGTTAGCAGACCATTACTTATGTCTATCATTTGCTACACATTTACAATTCTCTTCACAAAATACTTCCTTATGTATTACAAACAAACAATTATTGGCATATCTCTGCCACCCACCAACTTACTGTTAAAAGATTCACATATGTTGTTCAGTAGGATATCACACTTAGGTCTCCTGGTATGTTACATAAAGTATGAAAACTCAACTAATAATATTGGAAATTGCATATTCAACCAACCAACCAACCATACCTGAAAAATACTCCCTGCACCATGATGCTGACATGCTGTAGGAATATTTTTTAACTAGTAATAAGCTTTTGGTCAACTTCTTTTATTTGATCCATTGTTGCCTCCAAGTGAGTTGTTGTTGATGCCATTGCACACATAAGTTCCTTCAAACTTCTATCTTTGTGATCCTTTTTCATATTTTTATAAATGTTTCTGACATAGAATCTATGTTCAACAACAATAAATAGTTCTGCAATGGCTGGTAATATCCCCTATATCAAGAAACAATATTTCAATTTGTTGGCTTAATACTATGCATATTTATTTACTAGTCAAGGACTATACCTTTTGCCCGTCAGAGATGAATGTGAAGTTTGAATTAGATTGAAATCTAAGGTCATCTACTAAGTAGGTAAAGAACCATAACCATGAACTCTTACACTCATATTCAACAATTTCATAGGATACCGGGTACACACCATTATTGCAATCCACACCAACAACCGTTAAGATTTGACCAGTATATGGACCTTTAATAAAAGCTCCATCCAAATGCAGAATTTCCTTTTTAGTTGCTACGAAACCGACTTTTGAATGGACCAAGACAAACATAAATTCGTTTGAAAACCCTTGAACTGAAGGTTAAATCCGTGTTTGTTTCAACCTAGGTATTGATAGCTGTATATGGGTTTTTTCGCTTCAACTCCATCGCATAATCCCTAAGTTCCTATAGTGCTCTTCATAATCACCCTGTAATGTTTTCATGGCGATTTGTTTTGCTTGGAAAACCTTATCCAAGGTAATTTTGATATGGTTTTTTTTTCACTAATTGATCTTGTAGAGCGATGTTTGGGATCTTGGGGTTTGATATAAGGATTTTGCTTACTTATTTAGATAGGAATCTTGCATTAGCAATCGGAAAATCTCATATTTGGAGGCATTTATGATCGTTGGTAAATGTTTTAATAGTTCAACAAGGATCATTTTAGTTTTTGGATGCGTGTAGGGACCATGGGCACATGGGTTTCTCACTGACCTTTTGACCACACAAGTTTGTTTTTGCATTTTTGCCTTTCAACTTTAAACTATAAGGAAAATTTACGGGCTCGCATCATTTGATACATCTATTGAACTGGCAGGACATAATACAGTGCGATAGCAACATGCTCTAATCCTATTTTGATCACCTTGATGACTTTAACCTTACTTTTTCTCTCATTGTAATACATTTTTATGTCGTCACGTATCAGTTCTCTGCTTGGATATACCTTGCCTATGGAGAATTTCACAGTTACATCCTCCTTGTCGTGGAATTCATATTGATTTGCTTCAGCCTTGACTTGCTTCTCTTAACAAAAAGGGTATCATCTGAATCATAACCATAATTATATTTATCAAAGTCATGGTTGTCATCCAGAAACATCCAATCCTCTCCCTCCCTAACCTAATTTATCGTATTTTGAAGGTGTAAATCAAGTTCAAAATCAAAAAATTTCGTGTCCACCTCGAGCTTAATGGGGGCTGTATCTTATTGTTAAAAATCACTTTCATCAGTCTCATTCAAACTGTCTACAACCTCGGCATCTTCAACAACGTGTTCCTTATCAACAACCTCTTTATTGACCTTCTCATCTACAAACAAGGTCAATACCACTGGTTCATCACACGCTTGCAAAAGTTCATCCACCCATATCTAAGCCTGCATCATCGTTGATAGGATCACCAATAGTATCCTTTTGGGACATATCGTATTCTACCAAAACAATTTCAGCAAGATCGTCTAGGCCAAACACAGGCTCATTCCCACTAACAACACCTGGATTTCCCTATTCTATGTCTCGCGGCATTCTTGCAAAAGTCATTGACCTGGTTGATGCTTGACTTTCATTTAATCTAAAACTCCTCATGTTAACATCATCTTGAACAACCATAGATGTATACGCACTGAACACTTCATCCTGCGTATCCAGATCAAAAGTTGCTAATCCATTTACATTTTTTTCTCTCAATATAAACCTCTATCTCTTTGGATGTGGTAACGTAGTTCTTCATTTTTGTTACATTTTCCTAATAATCTAAAGGTACCAATCTCTCATCTAATGATTTTCTTGTTATCCTAAAATAAGAGTGGACAATCCCAACATCCTTGAAACCTAAATCACATAACAACGAATGGTACTCAACAATAAAAAACCGTTCTACATCTACTCAATCATACCAAGCTATTGTTGGAAATAGATGTCCCTTCAGGCGTTGCAGTAAAATTTTCACTATGACTGAATTTTAGGGTAAACAAGTTCCTATACGTGTCTGTGAAAATAAGCAAAACATAAACAACAAACAACCAGTAAAAGCACACGATTAAACACAAACATATAATTACAATGTTAACTAGATTGAACTCGGTATATGAATGTTGTAAACATGTACAAAAATTATAATATCATTCAATGTAAGAAAAACCTAACCATAGATACCAGCAGTAAGGGGATATGTGCATTATCTTCTCGCCTAATCCAAGGGCTGGTGCAACCATTTCCGTTAAATTAATCATTGTGTACTCGACTCACGATTGGAGATGAAATCAGATTACTGTTTTGAGTTTTTGGAAACCAAGGTTTTTTGCGTATAACATATAGTAGGCACACGTGTATGATTTGACTATATAGGGGTAAATTATTCAGGGACCAAATTCGCATAAGCGAAGGTGTGGATGTACTGACATGATAGGAAGGATGAGAAAAGACAAAAATTGCCTCACGCGCATGGCATGCGAAGGAGTTAACGGGTTATAACTGAGTAAAGATGGAAAGTTTCAGGGTTTCGCAAGGAAATAAGAAGTATGGTGACAAATATTTACCACCTTTGCTTTCAGGGTTTTTTTTGGCAAAATTACGGAACAAAATTTGCAGTTTACCCTAAATTCAATATACAATTTTAGCCTATTGGATTATGTGATTGATACTCATGGAGATAATGTGGGTGGGTCATGGCTCTCCTTCGCCTCCATATACATACGCATGTAGCCATGTAGGATATTCAAAAAGATAGTTGCTAGTTCTTTTAAGATTAGTCGTCTCGTACTATCGAGTTGAAAACTTAGATTAACAAAAATTAGTGTCGTTTAATGTCGTTAGAAGATGTCTAAATACTTGCTATGTACACACGTAGAGTTGGTAAGGAAAAGTGGTAAAAAAATAGTTACATGACACTTGAGTTATGTGTCGTGTGTAATTTGAACAAGAAAAAGTTCTGTAATTTATGTAAGGGCGAAGTCATGATTTTTAGCTAAGGACGGCTAATTATACTTAAGACAAAAATTGTAATAATATGGGAGGTTTAATTTAGAAAATAGTTGAAAAATAACTTGTAATGCACATAAATATTGAGTGAAATAAGTTGATTAGGAGAAGCTTAGCACCTACTAGTCCCCTATTAGCTCCACCCCTAAGTTTATGTGTTTAGCAATATTAGCGGCGTATAATGTATCACCCGTAGTTATTGATTACATTCACAAAGTACTTAAATATTGTTTTTATAATAATATGGGAAGAACGAAAAGTGAAAGGTTTGATGATGACCACGAGCTTTGTTTTATGATCTCATGATACATACCATCAACTAATTGACGGGGAGTTCACTGTTGCCTTTACTTTCCCATTATTTATTGGCTTATTTGTACTAGTTTAGTTTAGAAGTAAAATGCAGATATATTCACTATGGTAAAACGGAGCACAATAAGAGTTTGAAGACTTGGTTTTCGCCCTTGAAGAACGCGTCCTCCCTATTATGGCTCGTTCATGTCTTCGAGTCTTAAGATGCGAGTTTTTATGAGATCAGTACATCATTGTTAATCTCACACTTGTAAAAAAAAATAGGAGCGGACTTAAGATTTTTAAAAGTCTATTGTATAAAATAATTGGTAAGCCCACTTAACTTGCATCATAAAAAAAAATGAAAGTAGCAAAAATAAATATTAAAGGTTGCACATACGAGAAAATAATATATTTAATTTTTTTTTGTGATTCGTGATTTATAGTCGAGTGTATTTCGTGTTATACCCAGCATCGATGTAGGTCCATTTCTGATCCTGTCTAAACGATTGGGTGTCTATGTGACAATACTACACGTTAATTTTTGAAGCGACATCTATGAGTATGACTTTTTGTGGTAAGTGCGCTGGCTCTTTTTAACTAAAATTCTTGGCTCCGTCTTTACCCCTAGCTTAAGGTCAACCGGAGAGTTAAAAGACGGCTTTTGTGTGCGGGTGAAAGTGTTATCACGTACTTAGCGAATTTGTGATACCTCCTAACACTAGTTAATCTCACAGTAACTTGAATTAGATATGTCATCTTTGCTTTGTAATGTTAATATGTTTTGGATTAAAGTAGTTAATTAAATAACAGAAATGTGATCGGTTAAAGTGGGCAAGTAATGATGATGGTTAGGCAATTGAGAGCTTAGATGAAGGTGTTTTGTGCCCACTACACCTTTGCTTTAGGAGTTAGACTCAACCCAAACTTTTTAAATTTCTTTTTCAGTAGGGTTGTCACATGTAAATGCCCTAAAGCTCTTTGGTCCCCTTCTCTAATTGCTAGATAATTAGTGCCATCATTAAAAGCTTTAGTTACGAATTTGCAACGAAACTTGGGGCAACTAAACTTTGCAACTAAACTTAAATATATTTCAAACTAAACTAATTTTCACACAACAAAAAATACAATTTGTACACACTAAATACAACCCTTAATCACAAAATGTGTAGCTCACGTACTCCCCGAAACCCAAATCGTCAACAATCAAAAACAATATGAAGCTCACCCCCCGACACCGTCCGAAACCTTCGATCTGAAAGTTTATGGACTTAAAAATCGATTATCGTGTGATAGGATCGAACTCGAGATCACGGGATTGCACATATTACGTGAAGGGTTAATTTGTTTATTAAATATATTTATTATATTTATTAAATCAAACCGTAGTTAACGATCGTTAAGTAATTAAAAGTTAAGTATTAAACGACCGTTATAGAAGATTAAAGAAGCTAAAAGAAGGAGTCAGAAAAGTTCCGGAAACCTCTTTTGGAGGTGATGTATATCCGGCCTAAAGAGGAGACAAAAAAAAAGGGGAAAAGATTTTGTGGCTTTATTTTGTTTAACCTTGGAAGAGAAGTTTTCCAAGGTATATATAAACAAACCTAAAGCCTCATAACACTCCATATCTCTCTTTCTCTTGCTCTAAAATCCGGCCAAACAAACACCCCTATTAGGGTTCTTCTTTAATTTTTATTAAGCTATTCTAGATCTAGTCCTAGCCCCTCTCTAGGGTTATTGGGTAGATCGTCCATAGACTTGGAAGCTCGGTTTGTTCGTGCTAGACTCACGATTAACTCGCCGTATCACGTGTGTACAAGATCGTGGTGTAGTCTTGATTTATATTACATCATGGTGGTGTTCGTGATCTATCTCTACCGATGACCGTTTCGTCAACTTGTAGATCTTGCTAGGATAAAGGTATGTAACCCTAGCCTTGATTAATTATAATCGTGTTAATTAAAGATCTTGTTAATTTGCTTCTGCTGTGTGTTCTTTGATCCATATTAGGGTTTTTTATAATTGTTATGATAAAAATAAACCATCAGTGGCATCGAGAGCCGTTTTAACATGATTTTAATTATCAAGATCTAAAGTTTTTTTAACTAATATTGATTGGTGTTAATAATTACATGTTATTTTTTAGGTTTTATAAAAAAAATTAGGTTTTTTGTTTTTTGTTTTTTAAATTCGGATCTGCCGAATTTTTATAAAAAAAAAATTTAGTAAACCCTAAAATTACATGGTAATTAAACTTTAGATATTTTGCATGAATTAATTGTTATGTCATGCGTGGTTACGATCCGTAGTTTTTTAATTGTTAAGAGAATGTGGGAGATCCGTAATAAACCTGCATGTTTTTTTACGGATCATGTAATTTTGATTGCTATTTGCTTTATTTGATTCAAAATTTTAAAATTAGGGAAGTCTTTTTATGTTCATAAAAACCCTAGATTTAATGTTCTTTGAATAAATTGTTATGCATGTGGCTATTTAATTTAGTTTTTTTTGTACTACTTGTTTTCATGCATTTTATTGTATGTTGTAAACAAGGGTAGTTTTTTTTAAGAAAATAATATGGACTAAATCCTATCAAAATTAATGAATTGTTTTGAGATCTAAATTACATATGATTTGTATTGATTAGAATTGCAATAGCAACTTAACGGCCTACTCAATTTTGACAAACTATAAAGTGGGTATAACGCACCGCTGGTCAAGTACCCGGTTAAGGAAGGAGGTGTTATGCTTCAGCGCTGGCCAAATTCCCGGCTCGCCTGTGCGTCAAAATTAGAATTACCTACGGTTGTTATTGGTATAATTCATTAAGGTTGATTGGTTTAACCAATACCTCAACTTGAAAATTTATGATGTTGGGAATAAAATATAGCCAGTCTACTTGAGCGCTGACAAGAGTAAAACAAGCGTTGACAGGAGTAAAACAAACGCTGACAGATCAAGCGTTGACAAGAAGAAGTCAAGCGTTGACACATTGAAGACAAGCACTGATGGAAGGATATACTCTACGCGTTTATTGTATTCTAGATTACTTCTAGTAAAGATAGGAAAAACAATGTATTTTTTATATTTATCTTTACCTAGAATAGTTGATACGTAGATTATTGTACAAGGCTTCTTGTGTCTATAAAAGAAGACCTTTAGGTTAATGTTCAATATAAGTTTTCATACGTTAAACACTTTCATTGTAAGCAAGTTTGATATCATTAATCAAAGTGAAAGTTTGTTTACATCTTGTGTGTTCTTGTTTAAGTGTTAATTCCACATAACACTTAGATTATCATATACATATACAAAGGTTTCTCTAAGTGTATTACTTGATCTAATCTTGTATACATAAAGCTAAATCGATCTAAGTTTGGGATCAACAAGTGGTATCAGAGCTTGTTGAGGAACTTTTGATCTTAAAGAACACAAGAACCCTAAAATCACCAAAACCCTAATTTTCACAAAACTCCTAAAAACATCATGTCAAATCCAGAAGTACCCACCTCCTCCTCACCTTTACCAAACATCAAGATTCCCATGCTTGATGCTGCCAACTTTGAATTGTGGAAATTTAACTTTGAGCAATATCTGGGAATCTATGACTATACACTCTGGGAGATTATTGAATATGGAAACATATTCAATAAAGCCCAAAAGATTGCTAATGCTATTGCTAGAAGAGCCGATGTTGCTGGATGTTCAGAAGCAGATAAGAGAGAAAAGCCAAAGGATGGTAGAGCTGTGGCTGCTGAAGACATAGAAAAGTAAAGGGTTGATATGAAAACCCTAAATATTTTGAAACTTTCTTTGGGACAAGAAAACCAGCATAGATACAGATGTTATGAATCTGCTAAAGACCTTTGGGCATCTCTTGAAGTTGCATATGGTGGCAATGAAGATACTAAGGAAGAGAAGAAGAAGCAACTCATGCATGATTATGCTGTCTTCAAGGCTCAACCTAATGAGAAGCTTAGTAGTGTAAGAAGCAGATTGCATGACATTACAAGCAAATTGTCCTTCATGGGGACACAACTTGGTGATGTTGACATTAATGCCACTTTTTTGAAAAGTCTTGGTGAGGCGTGGAAGATTGAGGCAAGATCTATACTTGCGAACAAAACTCACAAAAGTTCTACTTTTGATGATATCTACAACAAACTGAGGCTGTTGGAAGATGAAACTCTTTTGGAGCATGGAAGCAAGTCTACCAACAGTAATATGGCCTTCTTTTCTCATAGTTAAGGTCAATTCAATCAGAAGGACTCTTACATGCATCCAGTTGCTGGATCATCATGTGTCAACGCTGGAAGATGTCCTGTCAACGCCTCATACTCAGACGCTGACACATACAAAAGTGACTCACAAAGAGTTAAACCTGCTGGTTTGGATCTGTATACTGTATGTGCTTATATTGCTTCTTTGCCCAATGGTTCAGTGATTACATATGAGGACCTTGAGCAGATAAGTGATGAGCACTTGGAAGAGATGGATATTAAGTGGACCATGGCTCTTGCTAGTATAAGTGCAAACAGGTGGAATAGAAGGTTTAAGAAGAAGATGACCTTCAATGCAAAGGACACTGCTGGATTTGATAAATCCAAAGTTGAGTGCTACAACTGTCATCGTATGGGGCACTTCATGAGGGAATGCAGATCTCCTAGAAGATCTGATGCTGGCAAACCTTCAAGCCAAATTGTTAAGGCTCAGGATCCTAAGGCCATGGTTACAGTTCAAGGAATTGATGGTATGGGATGGGATTGGAGCTATTTGGCTAAGAATGGGGAAGAGGATAAAGCTTTGGTTGCTGAGATAGAAGAAGAAGAGCATGTTCAATATGCTCTCATGGCACACTCCTCCTCTTCATCTGATAATGAGGTATACGATGATGCTTTTTGTAGTAAAGGTTGTATGTTAAATACTGAGAAACTTAACAAAGAGGTGTTAAGATTATTAGATGATGTGAGTACTGAAAGATGCAAACTGTCTAATTACCAACTAGCTCTCACTCAAACTGAGAAGACAGTTTCTGAGTATAAGAAAATGGAATTTGATTTAAAAGATAAAATAAATATCTTAAAACATGAGTTGAATGCTAGTAATGATATTAGGAGCATTATGGAAAGGGTTAATGGTGAGCTACAGGCTAAGTTAGATGAGGCCATTAAGAACAAAGATTATGTTGGCCTTAAAATTTAAAGATTTGATAAGGCCACACAAACCCTAGGAGAATGTGTGAATAAACAAAGGGATCCTAAAGACATGACTGGGATTGGGATGAAAGACTACTCTGTGGTTCCACCACCAGCTGGTGACTTCTATGGTGTCCAACAAAAGGACCTATCTTGGACTGGTTTACCAGAACTCCAAGAGGAGGAATTCATTCCTCCACCAAGAATCATTACCCCAGTTGAAGAGTATCAACAGAAGTTGACTGACTTAAATGAATGGAAGAAAGCCAACCCTACCTTATTTGTTAAGGGTGGCTTGTTATGTGAAAGTCCTAATGAGTCAACCCCCATTAAGGTTACAAACCCAATCACTGGTAAGGCTGTTGACCTTGGCTCAAACACTGTTAGAAAATCTAGTGTCAAATATGCCGAAATGTATAGGAATACTAGGTCACCTAAAAGCCAAGTTAGTAATGATAGAACAGGCTTCTTTTCTTCTAGACCTAGGGTTGTGTCTAGAAAAGCCTGTTACACTTGTGGTAGCTTCTCACATTTAGCATATAAGTGTGTCAACGCTTCCATGTCAACGTTGTTAGAAAGTCAAACGTTGTCAGACCCAAACCTTGTATGTAGCAAAGTCCACAAGTTGTTAGACCTGCCCCATTCTTCACTAGAGGGTCTAATTCTCATGGACAAAGACCATTTTAAAAGACAAATACTTGGTCTAATAGGCAATGGGTTTCTGTAGCAAACCCTAGGTTCAACGCTGACAAGGGTATTTTCAGCGTTGACAAGACCAAATCCAACGCTGACAGAAACGTGACCAGACCTAAATATTTGCAACCACAGGGTATGGGGTCTAAAGCTTCTTCAAGCTTGACATGGAGACCAGAGAAAGATCAAAGCCCTAATGATAAGGTGATTTCAATGACCTGCAACAGATTTAATTACCTTTCAAAGGTCATTACAAAACCTATTGGGATTAACTGGGTATTTCATCCAAAGAAGGATGAACAAGGGGTTGTTATGAGAACCAAGTCTGCTAAGGCTTGGGTTCCCAAAGAAAACTAATTTGTTTTCTTTATGTACAGGGCATTCAAAAACAGGTCAATGATTATGGATATTGGGACAGTGGATGCTCAAGGCACATGACAGGGAAGGAAGATTATCTCACTAACTTCACTCCCATCAAGGATGGTGATAAGGTTTACTTTGGAGGCGGATATGGTACTATCACAGGCAAAGGAACACTTCTCACCAAGAACTTGCGTTTTGAAAACGTATTTTTGGTAAAGGAACTTGATTACAATCTTTTTAGTGTATCACAAGTCTGTGATAACAAAAATAAAGTTTTGTTTACTGATACTGAATGTTTGGTGTTAAGCAAGGATTATAAGATCCCTGATGAGAAATATATTGACTATAGAACAACTAGACATAAAGACATATATAATGTGAATCTGAATGGGATTAGGATGAATAAGAATATGTCATGTTTTTATGCTAAAGCTTCAGTAGATGAGAGTAATCTATGGCACAGGAGACTAGGGCACATAAACTTTAAAAATATAAACAGGCTTGTGAGACTTGGCTTGGTTGATGGTTTGCCTGAAAAGGCCTTCCACAATGACTACTCTTGTGTTGCATGTCTTAAAGGCAAGCAGCACAAGGTCTCATTCAAGTCCAAACAGGTGCACTCTAGTACTAGACCTCTTCACTTGCTTCACATGGACCTATTTGGTCCAACCAATATAGAGAGTTTGAATGGTAAATCATACTGCTTTGTCATCACAGATGACTTTTCTAGGTTTACTTGGACTTTCTTTTTAGCTATGAAGAGTGATACAGCTGACACTTTAATTGATTTTATCACTCAGATTGAGAAGAAGACTGGTAATGAAGTTAAAATGCTTAGGAGTGATAATGGTGGTGAATTTAGGAATAAAGTGTTAAATGATTTTTGTGCCAGGAAAGGAATTACTAGGCAATTTAGTGTTGCCAGAACCCCTCAGCAAAATGGGGTTGCAGAAAGAAAGAATAGAACCCTAATTGAAGCAGCCAGGACTATGTTGGCTGATGCTCATTTCCCTATAGCCTTTTGGGCTGAGGCTGTTAATACAGCTTGCTATGTTCAAAATAGAGCACTGGTCAACAAGATACAGAACAAAACACCTTATGAGTTACTTTGGGGAAGAAAACCTAATATTGGTTTTCTTAGGCCTTTTGGTTGTCATGTAGTTGTTCTTGATACTAGTGATGCCTTAGGTAAATTTAGTGCAAAAGGTGATGAAGGCTATTTCATGGGGTATTCATTGCAGAGCAAGGGTTATAGGGTTTATCTCAAAAAGGAAAAACGTATTCTTGAAGGAGTACATGTTAGGTTTTTAGAGAATAAACCTAGTGATCCTGAAAGTGGTCCAAGTTGGTTGTTTGACTTCGAACCTTTATCTAGGACTTTAAATTATATGCCTGTCACTAATCCAGACATTGTGAAGGTAACATTAAATGTTGTGGAAGAACAAGTTGTTAATGTTTCAGGTACACAGGTTCATGAAAAGGTTGGATCACAAGCAGAAAAGTCATCTCCTATACTAGAGTATGTCACAATTCCCATATGGACAGATGCTTTTGCTGCTGCTGCTGCTGGAAAAGATAATGGTGGTCCCCTAGTACCACCAGATAACAACATGCATGGTTCTTCAGGCGCTGACAAAGGCAAATCTAGCGCTGACATGACAAATTCAGACGTTGATGGCTCAAACGTTGACAACAACAATTCAAGCGTTGTTAGCCCTAACGCTGACAACCAAGGTTCAGGTGTTGACAACAATTTTGCACATCTTTTCTTTTCTACTTTTGAACAAGGTGAACCTTCTAATTTATATGAAGAGGTTCATCCTCATACTGATGAAAGAGAGTCTGAAGAAGAAGATATTGGCAACATGGATAATGAGATTGAAGACACCAGACTTTTTGAAGGAGGAGTTCTCACTTCTACTATGAAGAATCACCCTACTTCTCAAATCATTGGTGATATTATGACTCCTGTTCAGACTAGAAGATCTCATCAAGGTCTTGGTGGATTTATTGCCAATATTCACAAGAAGGTTGATACCCCTCTTGTGCAAGCATGTTTGTTTGCTTGTTTTCTGTCACAACAGGAACCCAAGAAGATATTTGATGCTCTCAAAGAACCAAGTTGGGTGGAAGCAATGCAGGATGAGCTTCACCAATTTGCAATTCAGGATGTTTGGGAGCTGGTTGATTGTCCCAGATATGTTAGACCTATAGGGACAAGATGGGTTCTAAGGAACAAGAGAGATGAAAAAGGTATTGTGATCAGAAACAAGGCAAGGTTAGTGGCTCAGGGATATACACAAGAGGAAGGGATAGACTATGAGGAGGTCTTTGCACCAGTTGCAAGGATTGAAGCTATAAGGATCTTTCTAGCCTATGCATCATGCATGGGCTTCATTGTCTATCAAATGGATGTCAAGAGTGCCTTCCTCTATGGAACAATTGTTGAGGAGGTGTATGTCATACAACCTCCTGGTTTTGAGGATCCAGAGAATCCAGACAAGGTGTATAGAGTCAAGAAGGCTATGTATGGACTTCATCAAGCCCCAAGAGCATGGTATGGTACTTTGTCTACTTATCTGGTGGACAATGGATTCAAAAGGGGCACCATAGATCAGACACTGTTTACAAAGAAGAAAGGTAAGGATGTGTTGCTTGTTCAGGTCTATGTTGATGACATCATTTTTGGATCTACAGATCCAAAGATGAGTGAGGATTTCTCCAAGCTTATGACAGACAAATTCAAGATGAGTGCTATGGGGGAGATGAACTTCTTTCTTGGGTTACAAGTTCAGCAGAAAGAAGATGATATCTTCATCTCCCAGGATAAGTATGTGACAGAGATCTTGAAGAAGTTTGGCTTTTCCCCACATGAAAAGAGGGCTACTACTCCTATGGATAGAGAACACCCTTGGGGAAAGATTGGAGATGGGAAAGATGTTGATGTCAGGCACTATAGATCAATGATTGGATCATTGATGTACCTAACAGCCTCTAGACCTGACATCATGTTTGTTGTGTGTGCTTGTGCACGCCATCAAGTGACTCTCAAATAATGCCACCTTTATCCTGTCAAGAGGATCTTTAGGTACCTAAGATGTTATCCCAGTCTTGGCTTGTGGTACCCAAAAGATTCACCTTTGGAGCTTATTGCATATTCAGACAGTGACTATAGAGGTGATAAGTTTGATAGAAAATCCACAACTGGTGGATGTCAGTTTCTTGGGAGCAGGTTGATATCTTGGCAATGCAAGAAACAAACAGTGGTGGCTAATTCTACAACTGAAGCGGAGTATGTGGTTGCAGCTGCTTGTTGTGGACAAGTTTTGTGGATTCAGAACTAGCTGTTGGACTATGGGTATAATTTCATGCATACCAAGATATTTGTTGACAATAACAGCACCTTATGCATTATTAAAAATCTTGTGCATCATTCTAAAACTAAACACATAGAAATTAGACACCATTTTATCAGAGATTGTTTTGAAAAAGGTTTAATACAACCAGATAGGGTTGACACAGAAGAAAATGTGTCAGATTAACTAACTAAACCTTTTAATGCTGGAAGGTTTCAATACTTGGTAACAAGTATTGGAATGATCAATCTCACATAATATGTGTTTTGGAGTCTTTTTGTAAAAGTATGTACAGGATAATGCATTGTTATTGGTCTTATTGAGGATTTAGATTTTCCACTATATTTTTCTAACACTGACAAAGGTTGCTTTAACGCTGATAAGTGTTATTGTGACGTTGTCAACAATATATTTGTCTAACGCTGACAAGTGTTTCTTCAACGTTGACAAGTGTTATCGGGGCGTTGTCAGCAACAATGCTAGTTTTGTGGTTTTCAATCTAAATGTGCAGGTGGTGTTAGCAGTATACCATTGGATATAGAGTTGCTTATGGATCATTGGAGAAGCATTTGGACATGTTTTTATTTATGGATGATGGTTGGAATTTTTAATTCCTATCTTGACATAAATTTTTTATGTTCATGCATATTTTTAGCAACATATGTATCACAGTTTAAGGGGAGGTTTTAGGAACCTTTAGAATTTTTGGGTATCCATGTGATACTCTTATCACAATTCTAGATTGTGTCCACAGGTGAGTATGAGTTAGTTTTGCTAAATCATGAGGCACTGTAGCATGCAAAGTTGATATACTATGCATGCTGCCAAGACATTTTTGGCCTAGAATTGGTTGTGGTCTGTTAGGAGACTTGGGATTGTTTTTATCATGGGTTTTACCTGGGAGTAACAAGGAATTTTGTAAGGTAACTTATTTGTTAAGAGTTTTGGTTAGCAAGGGACACTAGAGGACTGTTATGTCTATCTTGCATAAGCAAGTGTGCATAACTGGACAGTGCTTGCCGCCCTATAATAATTATCAACTTTTTGGTTATCTTCTCTAGGATAAATTACTTTGTTAAGGTCATTTTCATTTTTAAAATATTTTTATTTTTGGACGCTTACAAGTATTTTTCCAAGCGTTGTTGTGACCAATTTAGACACTAACATGGCTTTGGCAAACGTTGACAAGAATATAGCCGTTGGGCGTTGATGGGTTATTTTTGACCGTTGACACTCAATGGGTCCTACACAGTTGTTATTTTTTGACATATTTTTGGGTCGTAATTTTGGGAGCAGATAACTCTCATTTAATGCATGAGATAAAATTATTCTCTTTCAATATTTTCATGATTGCATTTTGAAAATACTTGCCTATTTTTGGGCCAATCGCATGCATTTTCTTCTCCTATATATTTGGCTCCTATTTTAAACAGGGTACCTATTATTCTTGTCTAACATAATTTTTCTCCTATAACTTCATCTTTCCCAATCATTCAAACAGCTTTCAACAATGGCACCAAAGTTTAAACCAACTGATTTGGAATTGGGGTTCAGAAGTCAACACAACATGGTAGCATATCTTGAAGCTGATGATACTCTGTTTCCCCAATACACACAAATGGTGGCGTATTTGAATGCATCCCCATTTAGGTATGCTCTTTCTCATGCTCCACTCATTCCTGTCACACATATTAAACAGTTTTGGAACAATGTCAGTTCCTCCACAGTTAATAGAGTGACTACATTATCTTCCATTGTTCATGGGAGAACATGGGTGGTAACTCAAGCTTTGGTACGCCAAGCTTTGCATCTTGATGATGCTGATGGTATAACCACCCTCCCCATTAGTGAAATAGAACAAGGACTAAGGGCTTTGGGTTATCTTTTTCCTGCTGAAGGAACTTTAAATAAATATCATAAACAGGAATTTCCCCCAGCCTGGAAGTACCTAATACATGTCCTCCTACAATGTTTGAGTCCCAAGTGTACTGCACACAATGAGATCAATAGATCTATTGCAAGTACTATTGTGTGCATTGACTGGGAAAAAGTTTAATTATTCCAAAATGATTTTTGAGGGCATGTGTAAAAATAAAGGGAACAAAATGACTTTAGCTTATCCCAGATTTTTAAAAATGGTTTTTGATGTCCAAGGTTACTGCACAAGGGATCATGATGATTTTTATGAGATCCCTGTGCAAAAGAAAGCAATTTTTATGAAGATGAACTCACCCCCACATCGTGACCTACCCCTAACTCCAGCTATGATTGCTGTCATTGAAGCAGCACAACCCCAACCAGACCCACAACCCCAAATTGACCCAATACCTGAACCTTTACCTTCACCACAACATATGTAAATTGACCAAGAACCCTTCGACGCTGACACGTTAAATGTTGGCATTGATGTGCCTATTTCCAACATTGACACCAATCCTTCAAAGACCCAAACACCCCTTAACCAACCCACATCCACCCAATCCACATCATCATCTCCACCAACACAATATAGGTTTCAGAAATGCCAAAGAACTACTGGAGTGTTCTCCTCTAGTGGTCCTAGCCATGTAGCAGAGAGAACCACCACCACAAGTGTGGTTGGTGTTATGGATGAGGCTAGGACTATTAGTTCTGGCTTAGAAGCTGGCCAAGACAGTCCTACCATAATTAAGACCTCATCCATGCCCAATGAATCTAACTTGGGAGGTCAAATACCCATTTTAGAAGAGGGCAGATTGGAACCAATGACCCTAATGGAATTGACGGCTGTCTACATGAGCTTGCAAAAGCAAAATGCAGACTTGGTACAAGTTGTCAGCACACAAGGCCTTGAACTCAAGCAGTTGAGGGAGAGGATTGTTATTTTAGAAATAGCTGAATCAAGGAGAAGGCAGACAAGGGTCCTTTTATCTGAGGAGGATTCTTACAAAGGGGAGGAAGCTGCTACAGAGCCTATTAATTTGAGTGATAAATGCTCACATGAAGCTGCTACAGAACCATTTGTTGAGAGTGGAAAAGGTTCATATGATGAAGAATCTTTAGGTGTTGTTGAAGCCCTTGCTGGTTTGAAGAAACAGACAGGTTTTGATACGTCTCTAGTCTCTCCTACAAACTTAAATTTGTCATTTACAGCCATGTTGGAGGAAATTGCAAGAGGCGCTGAGACAGGTAATTTGAGCGTTGACAAGCAGAATTTGAACGCTGACATGAGTATCTTGGGCACTGACAAAGCAGAATTGGGCGTTGACAGACCTGCAAATGAGGTTGATGTATTCCAGTCATCATCCATCATCAAAGAGGTTTCTTCACAGGTATTACCATCTACCTTACCAACAGTTGATCCATTAGATAAGGGTAAGGGTATTATGGTAGAAGAAGTTGTTCCAAAGAATGCAGCACAAGTTGAGTTTGATAGAAAGTTGGCTGCACAAATTGTGGAACAAGAAAGAAAGAAGGTGGGTGAATCACCTTTTGTTGTCACTTCAAAAGAGCAAGAGGGAAGTGATGAAGCCAGTTCAGACTCAAGTGTTATGATCATAGAACAACCAGAAAGGCTTGAGTATGGTGATGAATTGGCAAAAGAGAAGTTGAATGAGCTGAAATTGCAGATTGATTTTGATATGCCAGAGGTTGTTCAAATGTACCATGCTTGGGAAGATAGGTGTATGGAGAATCCACATTTGACCATTTCAGATCAGATATAGGGTTTGGAGATTCTTCTCAGAGTACGAAAGGATTACAAGGTCATTCTAAAACACAAAGCAAGCAATGTTCTCTCAAATTTGAAAAGGGGTATAAAGGAGTTGTACTTCATGTTGCTCAGATGTCATGAAACAGGGTGGACTTATAAGAAACTGATTGGGTTGACATTTGAAGAGTTGGAGTGCAGAGCTTATCCCATTTGGGTTAGAGTGCAGGAAGAAAATACTCTAAGACTTCTTTCTGATGAAAGAAAAGAAGAACTTGCAGAGGAAATGGAGCTTAAGAAGGCAATGTTTGTTCCCAGACTAGTGAAAAAGAGAGTCCCTCTTGAGTTTCTCAAAGATATGGATCCATTACATCCAAGTGAAGATGTTATAAGAAAGAGCATCAAGCTCTCACCATTAGAAGCTTCAGACATGGTACAAGTGTTACCACTTGATTCCAGAAACCCTATTATAAGCTATGAAGAAGATGAATGTGGGTTTTGGAAGATTGGCAGGTATGGAAAAGAGGTTCACACTTTTACCACCCTTATATCTCTGTTTGCAAGTTTTGATAGAGAAGACTTGGTAGATCTATGGAGGTAGTTAGAGGCCAAGTATGAGACTGAAGCTCCCACTTCAGTCAGTGGAATAAAACTGTGGTCAATATTCAAGAGAATGTGTGGACCAAGAGATGAAGATCCTGCTATTTGGAAGGATCTTGAAGATGATCTCAGTGGTCTTCAATGGAGATTGTATTCAGCTGTTGGTGTTTATTATTTGAGTTCTACAAAGTTTGCTGAGTATCTACTTGTAGATGGTCAGTATTTCATGTCCAAGGAAGTCTTGGAGAAGATGAAGAACACACAGCTAGAAATTGATTATTCAAGTGACGTGGCCAAAGATTTAATCAGATTTATTTATTACCAATATGAGAAGGTTTGTAAGATTCCTCCTAGTCCTTAATGTTTATTCAGAAACTTGATTACTAGAGTAGATATCAAGTTTAGGGGAGGATTGTTGGGAATAAAATATAGCCAGTCTACTTGAGCGCTGACAAGAGTAAAACAAGCGTTGACAGAAGTAAAACAAACGCTGACAGATCAAGCGTTGACAAGAAGAAGTCAAGCGTCGACACATTGAAGACAAGCACTGATGGAAGGATATACTCTACGCGTTTATTGTATTCTAGATTACTTCTAGTAAAGATAGGAACAACAATGTATTTTCTATATTTATCTTTACCTAGAATAGTTGATACATAGATTATTGTACAAGGCTTCTTGTGTCTATAAAAGAAGGCCTTTAGGTTAATATTCAATATAAGTTTTCATACGTTAAACACTTTCATTGTAAGCAAGTTTGATATCATTAATCAAAGTGAAAGTTTGTTTACATCTTGTGTGTTCTTGTTTAAGTGTTAATTCCGCATAACACTTAGATTATCATATACATATACAAAGGTTTCTCTAAGTGTATTACTTGATCTAATCTCGTATACATAAAGCTAAATCGATCTAAGTTTGGGATCAACATATGATGAACTTTTAGTCTCACCAAAAAGTTTACTAAACGTTTTATTAAACTTATGTTATGGAGATGTATGCATGCTTCTCCATACATGATTTTGACACCAAAATCTATACCCTAAAATTTAAGTCATATGCCCTCTAATTGACGAACACTTGAAGTTACAATTGTCGTCATATAAGATATCGGATGATGTTGGAATGGAGAGTAAAAATCATGACTGAATAAGATTGCACATGAAGGTTTTACGTTCTTTAGATTAGTCGACTTAATTGAGTTACTCAGTGAGAACTGGAAACTTAAGGCATAAAATAGGGATAAAACAGGTTTACAATGCAAATGATTTTGGCAATGTAAATCCCTAACATATCTAGAAATTGCATATTTATTGGTCAATTATTATTCGACAAGTTACTGTGTTGAATACATTTGTCACTAGCAGATCAACTGATGTGATAAATCTATGTCAATATGGATTCTAGTTTTTCAAGGGAAATACTATGGTTTTATTACCGGGGTAATTTTATTTTCTTAAATTTTATTATCGAAAATACTAATGTTTGAACTTATTTCTGTAGAAATGGCTCAACCCGAAAACAATCTGACAATAAGCTCGGCGTTCAAAGCTTTTTTTGAACGGCCTGAACTTACTGGCCCTAATTTCAATGATTGGTACCGTCACTAAGAATTGTTCTGATAGCAGTGGGTACTATCAATATCTTGGAAACTCCTTTTCCGGAGGATCTTGCTGAAGGAGCAACTGATGTGGAAAGGCTTCAACACGCTGCTAACGTTAAGAAGCACCATGAGGTGGCTGTTGTAATGTTAGGGAGAATGGCTCCATCACTTCAAAGGAAGTATGAGCTAGCTTCTCCTCAGCAAATGCTTGATGAACTCAAGGTTGTGTATGAAACGCCGTAAGCTGTAGAGATCTATGATCTGGTTGATGCTCTACATAGTTGCAAGCAAGCTCCTAGAAAGTCCGTAAGTGCTCATTATATGGAGATGAGGGGTTATATGGAACAACTCATCGCACTAGGACAACCCTTTGATCATAATATGGCTATTAACTTGATCAATAGGTCCCTTAATAAGGACTTCAATGATTTCGTTCGTAACTATAATATGCATTGCACGGGGAAGACAGTTAATGATTTGCATGCAATGCTCATTGACTTTGAAAAAGGTTTGAAAGATAAGGCATCCACTGCTACTCCTCAAGTACTTCATTTACAAAAGGGTAGAGTGTCGAAACCAAAACCGCAAGTGAATAAGAAGCATAAAGGCAAAGGCAAGGTTGATAAGAGCAAGCAAGTTACGACTACATCAAAACCAAAGCAGAACTTTGCTAAGAAATCTCTGAAAGATGAGACTTGTCACTACTGCAAGATGACTGGACACTGGAAGAGGAATTTCTCTCTCTATCTCCATGAAATGGCAGAACATAAGAGGAAGTCTGAGCAAGCTGCTGTAGCACCATCTTCTGGTAACTTTTTTATGATAGAGTTATTTAATCTTTCATACAAATTAAACTCTTGGGTATATGATACGGGATGTGGTATTAATATTTGTAATACCCTGCATGGATTTGAGTTGAAAAGGAGGCTTACCTATGGGGAACAATTTCTGCAAGTAGGCAATGGCGCACAAGCAGCGGTTGAAGCTATAGGAATATTTAAATTAGTTTTACCTTCGGGTTTAGTACTGTTTTTGAATAATTGTCATTATGCACCTACAATTTTTAAGGGTGTCATTTCCTTTTCTTGTATGTTGGATCTTGGATTTACTCACACGATTGATAATAATAGAATTTCTGTTTTCAAAGATGGTTTATTCTATTTTGATGCAATTTCTGTGAATGGTGTTTTTAAAATTAACATGCATGATAAAAATTCCAAGAGGAAAAATAATTCTGTTTTTAGCATGAATAAAAAGAGTAAGTTAGACAAGAACTCTTCTTATCTTTGGCATTGTAGGCTTGCCCATATTGGGAAGACTCGCATACAAAAGCTTCAACGTGACGGGCTTTTGGAAAGTATCAATGATGAATCATTTGATAAATGTGAATCTTGTATCTCTGGAAAGATGACCAAGAAACCTTTTAATAGCAATATTGAAAGGGCTACTGAACTACTTGGTTTAATACATACTGATGTGTGTGGACCACTTAGACATGTGTCAAGGAAAGGTGCTAGCTACTTCTTGACGTTTACGGATGATTATAGCCGTTATGGTTATGTTTATTTACTTAAGCATAAACATGAGGTATTTGAAACATTCAATACGTTTAAAGCCGAAGTAGAGTTACAACTAGGAAAGAAGATTAAAGCTCTTCGTTCTGATCGTGGTGGTGAGTATTTAAGTCAAGAGTTTAAAGATTATTTAAGTGAGAATGGAATTGTTCAGAAACTTACTTCTTCGTATACTCCACAACAAAATGGTGTATCTGAAAGGAGAAATCGTACATTATTGGATATGGTACGATCTATGTTTAATCTTACAACTTTACCACTATTCTTTTGGGATTATGCTCTTGAATCTGCTGTTCGTATTCTGAATATGGTTCCCACAAAGAAGGTTGATAAGACACCATATGAACTATGGCATGGCAAGAAGCCATACTTGACTTATTTGAAAATCTGGAGTTGTGAAGCGTATGTGAAACGTGTCTGTAGATAAACTCCAACAACGCTCAGTAAAATGTATCTTTGTAGGTTACCCTAAGGAAACTATGGGTTACTACTTTTATTATCCGGCTGAGAACAAAATAGTTGTGGCTCGGTATGGAGACTTCCTTGAAAATGATCTTGTAAATCAAGAATTCAGTGGGAGAAATTATGATCTTGAAGAAATTCAAGAAGATACATTGCCTTTTGAAAATACTATCGAAGAAATTCCTGAAGAACCAGAAAGTCTGAGTGTTCCACCGGAATTAATTCCTCCACGTAGGTCTCAAAGGACCATACGTGCGTCGGACAAACTATGTCTTTACATAGAGGATGATGAGGAGGAAGTGTGAGATCTTGGTGAACCTGCTAACTATCGATCCGCAATGTCTGATCCAAAAAAGTTAAAATGGATAGTTGCGATGAATGAGGAAATGAAATCCATGGAAATCAATGATTGTTTGGATTCTGGTAGACGCACCTAAAAATGCTAAAGTAGTGAAAAATAGGTGGATCTATAAGAAGAAAACTGACATGGATGGTGATGTACAATCCTATAAAGCGCGTTTAGTGGCTAAAGGTTTTACTCAAACTTTTGGCATAGACTACGAGGAGACATTTTCTCCTGTAGCAGACTTACGAGCTATTAGGATTCTCATAGCTATAGCGGCATACTATGACTATGAGTTATGGCAAATGGATGTTAAAACTGCCTTCTTGAACGGTCGCTTAGATGAAGACATCTATATGCAACAACCGGAAGGGTATGTTGATCCTAAATATCCAAAGCGCGTGTGCAAACTTCAAAGATCTATTTATGGTTTGAAGCAAACATCACGTCAATGGAATAAGCGATTTGATGAAGAAATCAAAAAGTTTGGATTTATTCAAAATCGTGATGAGCCATGTGTATACCGCAAAGCTAGTGGGAGTAATGTAGTGTTCCTAATTCTATATGTCGATGACATATTAATCATAGGAAGTAACATTCCAAGACTTAAGGAAGTTAAGGATTATCTTGGTAAATGTTTTTCTTTGAAGGATTTGAGAGATGCTGCGTATATTCTGGGAATTAAAATCTATCGAGATAGGAGTAGACGGTTAATTGGTCTTAGCCAAGATGCTTATATTGATAAGATATTGAAGAAGTATAACATGCATAACTCTAAGAAAGGTTTTCTACCGATGGAGGTTAAGCATGAGTTAAGTCATGGGAAAGATGCATCAACACCTGAAGAGGTGGCTTACATGAAGAATGTGCCTTATGCTTCGGTTGTAGGATCTATTATGTATGCTGAAAGATGCACAAGGCCTGATGTGGCGTTTGCTCAGAACTTGGTCAGTAGATACCAACAGAATCCAGGAAAGTTCCACTGGACTGCTGTTAAGCATATTCTAAAGTATTTGAGAAGTACGAAAGATATGTTTTTGGTATTCGGGGGTAAACCAGACACAGAATTGAATGTAACAGGATTCTGTGATGCGTCCTGGCAATGTGATAAAGACGATACGAAGTCTCAGACGGTTTACGTGTTTGTCATCAATGGAGGAACAGTTGACTGGAAGAGCAGTAAGTAGAAAACCATTGCTATGCATGCGACTCAATCCAAGTACATGGCTGCTTCAGAAGCTGCAATGGAAGCTGTTTGGATTACGAAGTTTATTGGAGATCTTGGAGTGATGCCTTCAATTAAAGAACCTATTGATATATATTGCGACAATTCTGCTGCAATAATATTCGCCAATGACCCTGGAGTTATGAAAGGCGCCAGACACTTTAAACGTAGATATCACTACATTCGAGAACAAGTGGAAGCTCGAGAAATAAAATTAATAAAAGTTCACACAGATGATAACGTAGCTGATCCTTTTACTAAGGCTTTATCTAGGTCAAAGGTAGTTAAGCATGCCAAGGCAATTGGGCTGCAACTAGCTAGCGAATTCATGCAATAAATCTGTTGATTAGTATTTGGATAAAGGATGTAAGACATTATTGAATTGATTAAATAAAGATTGGATTTCGTTTATTTTCTGTTATTTGATTTTGTATCCTATTTTACATGTTTTAATCCGTGAGCATTATGATGTTTCTAAATGTCCGTTGTCGATTAATAATATGGGAGTATTATTAAACTAAGACAATTCAAAATAGTGACAGAGTATACTTGAAAGTATATTGGTCAATTTTGGATGATATTTGATGGATCAAATATTGGACTTATCCCAAGTATGTGATTTTACTTTATGGATTATTGTCATTAAGTAAATCATAAATAGTTATCCTTAGACCTGAGATGTCAGAAAACTGCATTGAATATAGTGCATTTCTGTAAGGTAATCTAACGATAAACGTAACTGTTAGTCATAAGGGTTATTTTCAGAAGTGTTGCAAAGTTCATGTGTTTTGCTTGTAGTCGAAATGGGATTCGTTTCCTTCAAATTATTATTTGAAGTATAAATATAACTGGGCCCCTCGGGGGAATAGTAAGATGTTTGTGTGGCCACACCCAAATTTGTTTTGGTAATCTTGCTATATCCGTAAACGAGAAACAGAATAGTTAATGAAGGAATGACTAAGATCCATATCCTTATTAACGATGTATTTGAAATAAAAGGATAATAATAATGATATAATCATTAAAAGGGTTTTGTCCAGGAGGTCTTACTCGTGTTGTACTAGTGACATTGTTAGTGTAACTAGACGCTAATCAATGTGATCACGATATTCGAATTTTGTCCAAGTGGGAGCTGAAAGTTTATGGACTTAAAAATCGATTATCGTGTGATAGGATCGAACTCGAGATCACGGGATTGCACATATTACGTGAAGGGTTAATTTGTTTATTAAATATATTTATTATATTTATTAAATCAAACCGTAGCTAACGATCGTTAAGTAATTAAAAGTTAAGTATTAAACGACCGATGTAGAAGGTTAAAGAAGCTAAAAGAAGGAGTCGGAAAAGTTCCGGAAACCTCTTTTGGAGGTGATGTATATCCGGCCTAAAGAGGAGACAAAAAAAGGGGAAAAGATTTTGTGGCATTATTTTGTTTAACCTTGGAAGAGAAGTTTTTCAAGGTGTATATAAACAAACCTAAAGCCTCATAATTTTCACTCCATATCTCTCTTTCTCTTGCTCTAAAATCCGGCCAAACAAACACCCTATTAGGGTTCTTCTTTAATTTTTATTAAGCTATTCTAGATCTAGTCCTAGCCCCTCTCTAGGGTTGTTGGGTAGATCTTCCATAGACTTGGAAGCTCGGTTTGTTCGTGCTAGACTCACGATTAACTCGCCGTATCACGTGTGTACAAGATCGTGGTGTAGTCTTGATTTAGATTACATCTTGGTGGTGTTCGTGATCTATCTCTACCGGTGACCGTTTCGTCAACTTGTAGATCTTGCTAGGATAAAGGTATGTAACCCTAGCCTTGATTAATTATAATCGTGTTAATTAAAGATCTTGTTAATTTGCTTCCGTTGTGTGTTCTTTGATCCATATTAGGGTTTTTTATAATTGTTATGATAAAAATAAACCATCACGATCTCCGTAAAACTTCTCCGTCAATGCATGAACAACAACGAATCAATTTTGCACCACCCCAAGTGGTTTACCCAAACCAATACTACAAGCAACCATACAATAATATGGCATTGCACCAACACAAATGGTTTATCCGAACGTCTATGACTAATACGGTGTCGGTGGTTCTTCAAGTCAACCTAACTTTGGTGTCGGCGGTTCTTCATCTCAACTTAATGTCGGTGGTTCTTCATCTCCGATCGATCGCTTTAATTTATTTGACGAGGAAATGTACTCCCCTCAGTTTTTGATAACAAATCCTCGTGAATTTTCCGAGAATGTCAAAGACGTGGACGAAGAGATACTGGCGCCGAAGGCGAAGCCGAGAAGGAAACAAAACTCAAGACGCCAACTGGTCCCGAAGAAAATGCAACCCGATAACCAACTTTGTATTTCATGGACCGTTGAAGAAGAGACTGCATTGTGATTATCTTGGGTACGTATTTCTGAGGACAGCAGCGTTGGCAACACGAGAAAAGCGGACGGTGTTTGGTGTGAAATATTGAGACACATGCACAAGATTTATCCATTAAGTGAGCATCGGACTTACGACATTGTTAACAAAAAGTGGAAGACCGTGCGTCCGAAGGTATGCCAATTTTTGGTGTTTACGCTAATGCTTTTCGGATATACATAAGTGGAGCCAATGATGGTGATTGTATCGAACGAGCATTGACAGATTATAATGTTGAGTATGGTGTCCCGTTTACACTAATTCATTGTTGGAAGGAGTTAAAAGATATTGAGAAATGGAATAGCGGAGAAGTTGCGCCATTCTTGCTGGAAGTGGAGGATAAAAAAATAAAAGGTATAAGTCTAGCGGATCAAGTTTTTTTATCACGAGAGAATCCGGTGAAAGGGATATCAATTTAAATACTGAGGCTGCTGAAGAGGAAGTGGAGCAAGTTGCACGCCGTCGTCCAATAGGGAGGGACATGGCAAAATGTAAAGTGAAATCGGGGTCGTCGTCTAGAAACGTTGATGTAGAAGCATTAGCGAAAATGATGGACAACAAGTATGCATGGCTACCAACCTGATGCACACTCAAAAGAGTCACGAAATGTCCGAGATGTTGCGTATCAAACAGGAGGAGCTGGAACTCAAGTGCGCCGAGCTGAAAATTCGGAGATTGAAAAACCGACAAAGCGACGAACAAACATATTTAACGACCACCGAATAAAAGTTGAAGGTTGTGCTCCGAAATAGGCTATTTGATTATGTTAACGTGTTCTTTTATTAATGTACGTTTTTATATTGGTAGCGTTTTTTATTTCTTAACTGTACATTGTTTTATTTTTGTAATGTTTTATGTTTTGATATATTGTTTTTATTTTAATTAATAAAAGTGTTATTTTTGTTTGAGGTTGTTGTGATTGATAAGAGTGAATTGCGAGTGATGATGAAGATGAAAAGTAGAAGAGAAAAAGCTGATGTGACGTTGATGTTGCTTGTGCGAAGAGAATTTTTTGTGTGAGTGATACATGTAGCCTAAAGTTCTCCTTGTTCATGCTATTTGGAAAAAGGGGGCGTTTTTTATAAAGATGTACGCGGCTTCAATTGGATTGAAACCCGGACTTTTTCCGGCCTTTTTTGTGACCACCAAAAAATGTATATATCTAGCAATGTTAATAAAGATGCAAAGCTAGTAAATTATTTGGAAAAAGGGGGCGTTTTTTATAAAGATGTACGCGGCTTCAATTGGATTGAAACCCGGACTTTTTCCGGCCTTTTTTGTGACCACCAAAAAATGTATATATCCAGGAACCCTCGCATTCATGTGCGCCTTCCAAGCAGAACCCGACCTTCAGAATTTGGCTCGTGACATTCTCCCACCACCAATTCATGCACGACCTCGTGCATGGTCATTCGCGCCAACGAACGACTACCCTCAAATGACTTTGGCTTTACTCCGGCTTCATGGTTTAAAGGGACATTCGACTTTCAACTCTGTGGGTCCCAGCGTGCATCGACTACACATTAGTCCATTACCCTTTCTGGCGACTTAAGATCCAGCGTGCAGCGACTGACATCCACCCTTTTGGATTAGTCCATTACTCTCTCTGGCTTCCATCGAATGCGATATTACGAACTCCACGCAACATCATATTGACTCTTCAATATCCCGGGAGCACACTCCCACCACCTTTGCGCAACCAAACACTTTAAGATCTTATTGGGAGAACAATCTTGAACGATTCTGCTTCGGTCCGCCTCGGTCCGACTTGGCTCTGATACCACTTGTCACGGAGTCATCCTTTAGACCCCGTGTGGCGTCCTTACACCGATAAGGACCAGCCATCCATCCCGCGTATAATAGAGGTTCACTGGTTTCGTCATGCCTTGGACTCATCAGGGGAGCGGCCCCAACTCCCGACCAGTGTAGTGCCATATCGAGTCTCTACTCGTGACACGTACTACACCCTTATCGTTGGGGTACTCCAACGAGACCAACAAGAATAAACCAGGAACCCTCGCATTCATGTGCGCCTTCCAAGCAGAACCCGACCTTTAGAATTTGGCTCGTGACATTAAGCTTACTCGTATAAAGACTTAAGTATGATCAAAAAGATAAACTTGTTGATCACATAAGCATCAAGATGAAAACAAAATCAAAGATTATCACTAATCAAGATCAAAATAAAGAAAGGTAGAAGAAGATTAAAGATAAGAAAAACTTAACTTGAATTTATAGATTAATGGATCCAAAATACAAGGTTGAATTAAAGCTTAAAACATGAAAGAACGAAAAGATGAAGTTTTAGTGAGAGAAAGTTAAACACTTTCTCTCTCTAAAAATTAAACTACTAAAATGAAAAATTGAACTAATTAACTAACACCCTTCTAATGTGTCATTAGGAGGGTATATATAGGAAGTGGGAAGGTGCATGTGTTGCTTCCTTCTTTCTTTCTTCTCGACTCGATTTAAATGCTTTGTCTTTCTCAACGTCGTCTCGGGATTTGTTGATACGAATTGAACTTGTCTTATAATTTTCTTCTTCTATTGGACTTGAGTTCTTCGACTTCATTAAACTTCCGTCTATAGACTTTTTCTTCGATAAATCTTCAGAATAGGCCTTGGACTTCTGTTCTTTTTGCATTCTTGATCTTTTGACTTCGTCTTTTCTCGTTTTCTTCGATAAAAACACAATAGGGAAATAAGTGGTAAAAGGATAAGTGGTAAAAGGATAAGTGTTTTCACACTTATTAAGACACATGCACAAGATTTGTCCATTCAGTGAGCGTCAGACTTACGACATGGTTAACGAAAAGTGGAAGACCGTGTGTCCGAAGGTATGCCAATTTTCGGTGTTTACGCTAATGTTTTTCGGATATACATAAGTGGAGCCAATGATGGTGATTGTATCGAACGACTGCCAGATTATAATGTTGACTATGGTGTCCCGTTTACACTAATTCATTGTTGGAAGGAGTTAAAAGATAGTGAGAAATGGAATAGCGGAGAAGTTGCGTCATTTTTGCTGGAAGTGGAGGATAAAAAAATAAAAGGTATAAGTCTAACGGATCAAGTTCTTTTATCACGAGAGAATCCGGTGAAAGAGATATCAATTTAAATACTAAGGCTGCTGAAGAAGAAGTGGAGCAAGTTGCACGCCGTCATCCAATAGGGAGGGACATGGCAAAATGTAAAGTGAAATCGGGGTCGTCGTCTAGAAACGTTGATGTAGAAGCATTAGCGAAAATGATGGACAACAAGTATGCATGGCTACCAACCTGATGCACACTCAAAAGAGTCACGAAATGTCTGAGATGTTGCGTATCAAACAGGAGGAGCTGAAACTCAAGCGCGCCGAGCTGAAAATTCGGAGATTGAAAAACCGACAAAGCGGGAACAAACATATTTAACGACTACCGATTAAAAGTTGAAGGTTGTGCTCCGAAATAGGCTATTTGATTAAGTTAACGTGTTCTTTTTATTAATGTACGTTTTTATATTCGTAGCGTTTTTTATTTCTTAACTGTACATTGTTTTATTTTTGTAATGTTTTATGTTTTGAGGTATTTTTTTATTTTAATTAATAAAAGTATTGTTTTTGTATGAGGTTGCTGTGATTGATAAGAGTAAATTGCGAGTGATGATGAAGATGAAAAGTAGAAGAGAAAAAGCTGATATGACGCTGATGTTGCTTAGCCAAGAGAATTTTTTGTATGAGTGATAAATGTAGCCTAAAGTTCTCCTTGTTCAGGTTATTTGGAAAAAGAGGGCGTTTTTTATAAAGATGTACGCGGCTTCAATTGGGTTAGTACCCGGACTTTTTTCGGCCTTTTTTTGTGACCACCAAAAAATGTATATATCTAGCAGTGTTAATAAAGATGCAGAGCTAGTAAATTATATAAAACACTATCATCAACTTGCTTTGGAATGGAACGGTTGATACAATTTTTTTTATCGTAAACATTCAGTTAATCTATCAAAAAAAGGTTTTTTAATATTGGTTTGTGTTCAATCTCAACTTTTGGCTAATTAGTCTAAACTGAGAGAGGTGTCGATTGCTCAGTTGACTGATCGAAGTGTTTTTATCAGTGTTGCAAAAATCGCGAATCGCTAGCCGGTCGGTCGACCACCTTGTAACTTGTAATCGTTCTAGGTGGGATTAATCGGTGATTAATCGGATTGGCATTTAACGCAAATTTTTAGTATTTTCGGCAAGTTTTGAATATTTCTAATGAGCATTAGGCATTTTCGGCAAAATTATTCTTAAAATACAACTCATCATACATATAAATAGTTACTATAAGTGATAATCATATGTTTACAGTGAGTTTTTGGTATTTTCGTCCAAATTTGCATGTTTTCTGCAAGTTTGACCTCCCTTGACCGTCGTTAACCGCCATTAATCGCCTTTTCATTAATCGGCAAGGTTGAGGACCTTGTAGCTATTAATCGGCGATTAGTCGCCCCTGTATACCTTGTTTTGCGACATTGGTTTTTACCATTGTACATGTTTTGGATATAAATCACTATCAACCGGATATTCTTAAAGTAAGCCAGTTTTGTTTCTCGATACACGTTCGTAGAAGAATGTGCTCTTCATAGCTCGAAAGCCTTTTTACGGTTTAGAACTAAAATTATCATATATATATCAATTATGCTACATTAAGTGTTTACTATATTACCTATGTTAAATGACATTTTGATGCCTCATTTATTATATAGATTTTATCACTAAATCAGCAGAGGTAGAGAGGCTAAGAGGATAAATTCTGAATTTAGACATTGGGCTAAATCATTTTTTTGGCCCATAATCCAAACCAGACTTTTGGGCTGCAGCAGTAGTGTAAGATTGTTGTTTTCTTCTTGCATGTTCAAACCATACAACAAACGCAAGGAGGATGTATGGCTGATATAGAAGTAAGAAACCCGGTTCATGAATCGAATAAAAAAAACCTATTTTACAAAATTGGATTTATAAAACCGGTCTCCTTCAAACCGAACCGGCGGTTTCGTAACCGGTTTTATAAAACGACCCAGACCGGTTTTTAAAGCGGTTAAATCTAACAAAACATCGGTTTCAAACCGGACCGATTTAAGTCAATCTGTTTGTTGACCGGTTGACTCAAACCGAACCGGTTTTGAAGAAAAACCGAGTTGTCCACCTTTAAGCTGATATAGGATCTTGTGGAACAAGATTGGAGAATCTAACGATTTCCCTAATTCTGTGAGAAAGAAGTGGACTCGAACCACCGTTGTGAAGATAAAAAAAAACGAAAGAAGTTTTGGCATATACATATACTTATAACGAAGAGCAAAGTATGCTAGCCTAACTGTATGCTTGGTGCACATTTTATTAGCCTTTATGAAAGCTTGAGTTTATAAATAAGCTTAATTTTGGTTTGTATGACAATTTACGAGAATTTTTAAGGTTGTGTTTCTTAGGTTGAATGTTGAATAAAATCCCAGAAGCTGTGTTTTCTATGAGAATTGATTGGGACACTTTGATTTTTTATTTGCACACTCATATGTACAACCTAGTGAAGCAGTATACAATAACTTGTACAACTGTGTAATGCTCAGTTTGAAGTGTGCAAATCAAAAGTGGGAGTGTGCAAATTATTAGCCATTTTCTATTGCCCGCGTAGGAAAAATCCTCAACTTTTCACAACTGTTTCTGAAGCTTCATTGATTGTTTCACAAACCGTCGACTAGAGGTGGCAAATCTTGCCAATTTTAGTATATATGAACACTTTTTGCCCATTTTAAAAAAGGATGGGACACTTTTTGCCCATTCTTTATAATGAATGGGCTAAACGGTCGCCTATTTATAAGAAACTAAATGGGCTTGACGGGCGCACTTATAAAATACAAATTAGGATACTCGACGAATAATTTTATTAAATTTTTTATCCCCGGCTTTCAACCAAGTATTTTTATTTTTTAATTCTAGGTTTTTATATGTTTTTTTCCCTTTTTTAGCTTGCGCCCGTTTAGCCCGCCCGTTTCGCCCGTGCCCATTTAGCTCGCGCCCGTTTAGCCCGTCGCGCGTTTAGCCCGTTGCCCGTTTAGCCCGCCCCGTGCCCGCCCGCCCGCCCGTTTTGCCAACTCTACCGTCGACTATTAGAAGAGGATCATCAACCTCTTGCGAGCACTTTAAAGGATCTAAAACGCAAAAAGAAGGTAGGGAGGGAAAGCCCTCATTGATTGTTTCACAAACCGTCGACTATTAGAAGGGGATCATCAACCTCTTGCGAGCATATTAAAGGATCTAAACGCAAAAAGAAAGTAACGAGGGAAAGCCCTCTAGTCGAGTAAGAGAATACTTCAAGCTTACAAATACTCAGCGAATCCTGCATGGCATATGTTGTTCCTTCGCTCGGGTTGCCCTCAAGTTCGAGTGAGGTTTTTCCATTGTTGCTTATAGGCCTCTCGACTCTCTTTATTTACGTTTGCAATTATGAAGTGATGCTCATTCCATATGGTCAATTTTAAGCCTTCTGACCATTACTCAAAGGACTTGAAAGTACACAACGACATTCGACTACATGGACCCTGGACCCCTGGACCCCGGTATACAAACGAGAGCGGATCGAGAACTTAACGGGAGCTATATTGGCAGCTTCGTTTGATGCTACTAAAGAAGTGAATAATTCTCCATGTAATTGATTGATTTGCATAATGCAAGCTAAGCCAGCTAAGTTGGCCCTTTAAGGATTGGAAAAAAACAAAGGACACAACTTTTAGTTGTTGAAGAATGTACTACAAAGAATGATTCTCTTACCAATAATCCACTCTTCTTCAATCTCACGCAATAATACAATAATCATTACAAGGAATTTAGCAATAAAGATAGAATTCATATGATTACTTGGTCATGGTAAACTTATATAAGCCGAAAAGTTTCAAAATAAGCCATAAACCGGCTATATAAGCCGAAACAAACACCCCCTTAATAGGCACCAACTTCAGAAGCTTTCTACATCGTTAAAAATATGAACTGAATCACAAAAACAACCCATGTTGTTTGCCCAAAACTACGCAAATATGTCTATGCTAACGATAGACCCTGTCGGGTTTCATATCAGTTCGAAAATACGATAATCGGTTAACATAATCAGTGACAGGATACATGTGGAATGTTACATCTTCTGCTCAAAACATTAAGCATCATATTAACACGTGTAGTCAGAGTTATGTTCAGTGAGATGGCATATGCATGTACATCCAAGACAAAAGAAATAAAGTTAACAAGTGAGATGGCATCACAACAGAAACACCAAATATGCAAATAAATCCAAAAGCTAAGGATATTATACTCTTCAACATCCACTAACACAATGGTGGGTTATACAAGGCCCATAGCCAGCTACAAGTTATATCTATGTCACTACTAGTAGCAAAACTGGCATTTTTTTCTTTGTATTTTTCCTACAGAAATCCTAACCCACCGCCCACCGCGACATCCAGAATCTCCTACTTTTCGTATACGTCCATCCATGTCCATCCACAACAAGCTCATTTGCAAGCTTGCATTGACATTGATTGTGACTGTTGCGCACATTTGATATCTATAATGTGTACAGGACTTGCCCTTCATTGACATTGATCTTAATATGTACAGTATTTATTTGGACAACTCATTGTTCCAATTAGACGGCTATTACTCGTGATAAAAAGATGTATCTTATCCTATATTCATTATTAGAAAAAGGCATTGGTCTTTAATACTAGGTGCGATAAAAGTTGTATCTTATCCTGTATTCATTAGTAATTACTAATACTAGGCGTAATGAAGTTGTGTCTGATCTTAAATTTTCTTAAATTAGAAAAAAATGGTCATTAGTACTAGGCAAAACTCGAAAAAGCACAAGCGCGTCAATAATAACTAAAAGTAAAACGACACGGACATGTGATACTTTATGGCTGTATACTCTATCTATGGAAGTGTTTGGGATTGTTTAATGAAACTGTTAATCCTCTCGGTGTGTTTTGAAACGACAGATGAACAAGTTTGAGAGTGTTTTGGATTCGTTATCCAAAATGCTTATTTGCTTATTTATAAGATATATTACTATTTATAACAGAAGTATGAAGTTGCTTGTCCCAGACTAATGTTCCAACACGCAATCAGCTGAGTAATAAGCAATTCCAAACAACCCTCAAGTCTATGTCACGTCTTTTTCTTGAAGCTAGCTTTTAACAAAACAATATTCCAAGTGTTTCCCATACTTTATCAACCTAAACGTAATTTAGTGTCCGATCCTTTACCAAAACAATAGCATGAGTACACAATGTACACTTAATTTGTGACCTGAACATTATAGTTGTTAATTCTATCGCTAGTATTAATTTGCAAAAGCATCAACAAATTAACTAACTACGCAAACTAATCATTTCATGTTAAAAACAAATTCATTCCAAGACGATAAGCCCTAATTAGTCTATGTCAAGTCTCTTTCTCAAAGCTACAGTTTACTAACACGATAGATATTGCAAGTGTTTCCATCTGTATCGGCCTAAACACATTCTACTGTCCACCTCTCGACCGAACCCACTATCGTCATAAACTCATACCACGACACAAAAAATCCACATTAGTACACAACACAATCGCCATTCACTAAGCATACTTACACATAACAAAACTACTACTACTAATTCTATCGCGCACAATTTATTAATTTACATTACCAACAACACATAACATACCAATATACCTCAAAACGAATTCATCTCAAGTAAATAACTCCTTCGTTTCATCAATTTCGCTACCGCCTCACCGTAAATCCCCTCAAACCTATTCGCCACTAAACTTTCGTCCCACCCATCCCCGTCACACCCACCCACTACATTAGTCGGCCTAACTACAACCAACGTAGCCCCTTCCATCACTACCCCATTCGACAACTCCAATTTCGCCTCGTGCCTCATTCTCATCCAAACCGCGGGCACTCTCGTCCTATTACTCCTCCACCACACCCCTTCTTCCCCCTCCCCTTCCCCCTCCCCCTCGTTTTTACTACTCTCGTCCTCAACATCCTCATTTTCGCGAAACTCGCTCAAACCAAACTCATTCATAACCAAAACCCCTTCGTTTTCGCGATCCTTTACTACTAGCTTCCCTAACGCCTTATTTTCGCTAACTATATCCCGAACCATATAATGCCTAGCACTAGCCGAAATTAAGCTACTAATAGTCCAAACCACCCTCGTCTTCAACCCGCCACCACCACCTAGCTCCACCTCCGTCACACCACCGCACCGGAACCCTAGAATCACCATCGTCTTCAAACTCCTTCCATACTCAGCCACCCACCTCACTTTCTCAAAACAACGCTTCTTCACACCATCACCAGGAAGCTCAATGCTCAGCTCTTTAACCATCTCAAAAGCTCTCAAAATCAGTTTCGGTGACTCCGTTGGGACGCTCCGGTCAATGGGTTGTCGGAAAAGCGACCTGAAAAGGCTTCTGAAAATGGAAAGGAATGATGAGTCGATGGGTTGTTGGGAGATGACTCGGTCGACTCGGAGGGAGAGTGAGTCGGACTGAGTGATGAGCGAGTTGAACCGGTGTGAAACGAGGCGTGAACGAGTTAGGGTTTTGATGTCTGATACGAAGTTGAAGATGGTGATTAGTATTGGATCTGGGAGTTCATCCATGGTTTGACCGTTGACTTTTTTGAATATGAAGAAGAAGTGATGAAGTGTGTTTATGTTTATGTTTGAGTTTAGTTTGAGTTTTAGTGTTAGTGTTGTGTTTTTATTTTGGATATTTATGGGAGATATGTTTTGTTTGTACTAAATGCAACTAGTTGTGTCTTTTTTATTTGGAAATTAAATTTGTTTTATTGCCAAAATTGAAGGAGTGTTCTAATTTATCAAAGGGAAAATCACTTAGAAATGTAGTAAACTTACCACTTTTTATTCACTTTTTATTGTTCTGTGTATTAAACTATTTTTTTTCTCATTGTGTCTATTAAACTTTTTAGTATCGATTATTGTGTGTATTTTGAGACGATTTTGCCTTGTAAATTGACCAATTTATCCTTCAAAATTTGAAAAAAGTAAGGGTAAAATGGTCACAAAATACATATAATGATATGAATTTAAAAGTTTAATACACACAATGAGAAAAAAAATATTTTAGTACACACAACCATAAAAAGTGGTAAGTTTACTACATTTTTAAATGATTTTCCCTTTATCAAAGGACAATTGCATATATATTTAGCAAAATTTTCATATTTGAATTATTTATTCGAAGAGTGCTTAGGGGTGTTTGGTTAAGCTTATGAGTAGAGTTAGACTTATATTATATAAGTCTTTTATAGCTTATATATGATAAGCTTATAAGCCTATGTTAAGTGTTTGGTTAGGCTTATTAAAATTAATAAAGTAAGCTGACAAAAAAATATATGAATATTTAAATTATGTAGTTATTAAATGAAGGTATAAAAGTCCTTTTTATATGTAAAAGTTATATAAGTCTACCCTTTGTTATAAAAGCCTCAAATATTTAGCTTACCAAAACCCCCTTATATAAGCTTATAATCCTACATATATAAGCTTGACCAAACACTTGGTTTTGTCTTATAAGCTTATATAAGCTAATAAGCTTATAAGCCCATTATATAAGCTAAAACAAACACCCCTTTAAACAATACTCTTTCCGTCTCTAATTAAATGTCATTTTCGAAGTCAATCTTTTTCAACTTTTACTTTAAATTGTTATTTTTTTGTTATGTAATGTTTAATGAAAATTATACCTACGAAAATATATTTAAAACTCAACTCATTCATACAATTCACATCAAATATTATATAACACAAACAAAATCATTTAAGTTCAAAATTGACCAAATTAACTTCAAAAGTTAATAGTAGACATTTATTTAGAAACGGAGGAAGTAGTAATTATATATTAAAAACTTGTATTTTGAGAAATTATGCAAACAAAAAAGTTTCACTGAGTATATTTGCAAATTTTCATTTATTTAAAGAGTTAGGAGGAGTAGCAAAATATGTGGGTCGGATTGGTTGGGTTTGATCGGGTTACGGGTCTAAAAATATGGTAGCATAAGGAATTGAAAAAAGGATGCTAAACCGGGAAAAAGTGTAAATCGAAACTAAACTGAAAAAGCTAAGAAGCTCAAAACAAAAACTGAAACATGATGAAAAATCGATGGTTCTGTTTTGTAATTTATAAAAACCGAAGTTTATAGGTTGGTTTCACTTTAGCGGAAACATAAAACAAATCAGCCATTGAAAGACCGAAAACGATGAACTAAATAAAAGTAAAAAATTTGTAAAGTTGTACTTTAGCCTTAAAAATCTTAATTCTCTCTCTCGTTATGGGAAAATTATTTTCCGCCACCCCTATCTTACTTTTCCGGCCATAAACCCTAATTAACCATCTTATTTTCAATTAAACGTTCTATTAGACCGTCTTTTCTTATTAATGATTGTGGTGTATCTCTTCTTAGGGTTCAATGCAGCTTTTAATCCGAGATTCGTGTCTTTGATAAGTCAGTTAATTGATAGTAAGATCGATTATTAAGGGTTGTGTTGTTTTCATAGGGGTGGCAGGTAGCGTTCATGTATGATCGCAAACAGAAAACACCATATTCTATAGTCGATTCCTTGGGACACTAATTTTTAGGGGGCTATTGTTATTGAATATTTTTCAATATGTGTCAACTTGCTTCTGAACAAATATAATTCTATGTTTTTTAGTAACCATATTCTATGGGTTCTCTTCATGATTTGTTTTGGTTTGAGGATCGGATGGTACGGCCGTTCATCTTTATCCTTTTAAAGGTTATTTTAATCCATCGATATGGTCAGTGAGTATCCTTCAAACCCAAAGGCTTAGGGTTTCGGTTTCGTTGTAATATATTATGTAGTGTTTGGTATGTTGTAGTCAAACAAGGAACGGGAAAGATTAATGAAAAAGCGTTGTTTGTTCGCATTTATTAAATGTAATGATTCATTACAAGGAATGGGCCATTACACCAAAATCATTCCATATGGGACCCATTTTTTTCATTACATCTCGTAATTGAATCAAAATTACATAAAACCCCATTATAACTAACTACATTAAATAAACTTCCTATAATTGATGGTATTTTTGTCTATTTATTATCGACTGTGTTACGTATTATCATATAAACCAAACAGGATTAATAACAGTAATGTACTGTTACATTACACTTTCATTCTATTATGTCGTTCATTTCATTAAATTTCATCCATTTCTACGAAACGAACCCTTAGGGTATTGTTGTGTTAGATCTGGGGCATGGAGTATGATTCTATTCCTTGTATAGAACATCTTTTTGATCATTATCATTTGGTGGATGTTAGAAAGGAAAATTTTCTAGGGGTTATGTTCGTATGATTACATGGTTGTGTTTGGTTTTATACGAGGTTTAAGATTTGTGGGTTTTGTGAGAACGTCGTGATCACTGCTGAGGAATTGGTATTCTTAACTGTAGATTATATGGTGTTGATTCATAGTGATAGAAGTGTTCATTGTATGCTTGGTGAACATGGAAATAACCATGCTTTAGTGCGGTTGTTTTCATTCTTTGTGTAGCCTTTTTTTTGGATGTGTGCTTGATGGTTCTTACCATGGTATCTTGTTTGTTAGTATCAAGTTATTTATGCTACACGTGCATGGGTGAGGTTCGATGGCTCTCATGTGTTTTACCTGAAGCTATTTTGCTACGTACATTGATTACATCGAGTCGTATGTAGCTTGATGAGCTATGGGGTGTTTGGTTTCCATAGGTCACAGTGACACTTCATTATCAGATACGTCGGTCTTAATGTTATATATTTTGATGGCGATGGTGACTTTGATGATGGATTGTTATGGAGTTTGTTGTAGTCATTTTGTTTGACTCTAAGTGGTTGTTCTATATTGGAATGCTAGTAACGTTTCTTTTGGTGATTCGGTAAGGTAGAATACTTTGCTTCTTCCTAGATCGAGACGGTCATTGTTGTTGAATCTATAATGTATCGAGTTCTTGTTTTCTAGTGAGTTGTGGTTTAAGTTAGGATATCAAATTGTAATTGTATTATACATGTTTATTTACTAGCTTATCTTTCTATAGTCCAAAATAATGGGTTGTCATTCTTATGTTGGGCTTTATTTTTTTTCTCTAAATGTGCATGGTTGTGCTTATGTAACGGGTTGTGACGCAGAAGTCATCTACGTCGAGTTGGTCGTCAACCAAACATAAGTTCTTAACAACTTTTATGTTGACACTTTAGCAATGTTTTTCTTAGGTATTAAGACGGGGGAGTTATTTGGTTGTGCCATGGGAGATAATAAATCTGTGACTATCAATTGGTGTTTTGAGCTTTTACTCATGTTACTGAAAACTCCGATTTAATTTATGTTGTTGTACAAAAATACTTCCGAACAATGTTTTATACTTAAAATCTTTTAAATCAATTAAAACGGCTTATTTTGATGTCCTTATTTATGATTATGTCTTATGATAATCATGGAGTCATGCCCCAGTGTATTCACGTACTTTGATAATTTGAGAGTGTGACAAATTAAACTGTTGGTTACTTGTTATATTATTACGTTTTCTATCAAATAATTAATTAGAACCATCTATAGTATTTCATAAGACCAAACTAAGCTCGTTGAGTGCTTGACCAGTTTTAACTAATGAGTCTTAAGTTGTCACCTCTAGTTATGGATGCGTTATAACTTTGTAACATCAACTTTTATCCCGTAACGTTCTTACAAAAACTAACCTACAACTCTTCATAATATTATAATGGGAGAATTTCATATATAGCTAGAGGGTATAACGACCAGGAGTGGTGCATCGAGCTGAGGTGGCCACCTCGCCGTGGTTCGCTGATGCTCGCCGCCACACCCCCTGGTTCGCCCTTTCTTCGTCGCCCAGACGGCAAGGTCACGAAGAGGAGAGAGAGAAAATTGTTAGTCGTTGGCTGACAGTTGAATTTTAGAAAAAATTATTATTTTTTAATTCAAAACTTTTACTATTATACATATCCTTATATTTTAACACTTTTAACACACACATATCTTTCTAATCTCTCTATCTAACAACAAAAAAATGTCAAACTTTTCAAATGATCAATTTCCACATCTCAACTTCATCGGGCTTCTTAAAACAGGCAATCTGAATCCTTCGTCATCCTCACCCCTCAACGCTATCGTCTCAAAACTCCATTTCATCTTCTTTTTAATTTTCATCCGGATCCCAATTTCTATACCCCCTTTGCTCAAAACTATTTGCCCCAAATGACACCCAAACAAATTTACCATCAACAACAACTCGAATTTTGAAAAAACACAATTTAACAACCAATTCCAAAATCTCCTAAGTCAACAAGTGATGAAAACACAATTCAAAGTTTCGGCATCACAACCACCATCCGAAAAAGGCCGCCGCAAAAAAGGATCAACAAAAAATCAAAAGGCGTTGATTTGTCTATAGATGAAGATGATGACTTAGAATTTGTGGAAGCTCCGTCTCAGGCTCCCGCACGTTGGAATCGTGATACTATTGGCCAATTGTTGGGTTGGTGTGTCGGTGAATGCCGACACTAGAAGTGATCAAAACCTTGATTGTTATTGGGGCAAATTCTTAGAGATTTCAACGTGGCTACAACCGGGATGCGTCGTACCAAGAACACGATTATGGGAAAATAGAGTCGGATGCATCCTGATTCTCAAAAGTTTCAAGCGACTTACCAAGGATTAAATCGTAAAAGTGGCATGAATGAAGATGATGTTTTGGAAGCTGTGAAAGACGAATATTGTTCCTTCTTTAACGAGAAACAGTTTGCTTACGTTCACGCGTGGAAGATCCTCAGACAACAACCAAATATTCCAGCCAAAATTAATTTGTCGTCGTTTTCAATTTTCCTATTTTTTTCGTATCGTATTTTAAATTTCGCATTTGTATTTTGATTTAAGTATTTGTAATTTTTATTTGAAAATAAAAATAAAAATAAACAAAATAAAAATAGTGGAGAGCAAAATGAAAATTCATAAATCACGTGGAGAGCAAAATGAAAATAAATATAGTTTGTACTTTAAATTCCGCATGTGTGAAAATGAAAATAACCAAAATAAAAGTAGTGATGAGACCAAAGTGGAGAGAAAAATATATGCTATTAGAAGAGAGTGTTTTGATTAATTGTTTTGTGGAGATTTGGCAGCAGTGAGGCCAAAGTGAATATGTATGCCTCTCCACCATACATTCCATCTAATAAAAAAACTTCATAAATCACGTATGATCTTAAAACAAAAGTTTTAAATACATAATGTATAATACTATTAAAACATACTATAAGAAAATAAATACACATAATAGTCGTGTTGTAAATATATGTTTTTTTAACGGCTAACTTTTATTAAATTAGCAAGAAGCTAAAAACAAAATTACAAAATATAAAACATTGGGTTTTTTTAACCATAATGTCTAGTTTTTAAAACATACTTTAGATCTAGATGAACACCATTCAAATGCATTCGCTACTATATTATCAAAAAGCGTGCTTCTCTTCATCTCTACCTCGCCGAAAAACGAGTTGTTTCGAAAATTCCAAATCACCCACATAGACGTTAACAAAATAGCTTCCAAAATCTTCCTCTGATTGTGACTTACTAAGATTGAGTCTACCCAATCGATAATATCATCAATCGAGAAGAATATGGGAGTAGAAATTTGAAGCCATCTGAATATTCTCTCCCATGTATGACTTGAAACTTCACATAGCACAAACACGTGAGAAACATCTTCAATATGGTCACCACACATCGTACAAAGCAAAGAAGGCAAATCAATCCCTTTATCAACTAGATTTTTCGAGTAGGTAACCGATCCAAATTTATTCTCCAACCGAGAATATTTACTTTTAGTGGCACATAAGTATTCCTTCTAGTTTCCAGATCGCCAGAATGAAGAATGATACTATCTATATGAATTCGAGCACTTGATACAGAGAACAATCCACTTTGATCAATATCCCATACCCATGTATCTTCGTTATTAGACAATTCCACATTCTCAAGCACGTTTTCAAGATCGAAGAACTGCTGACATGTACGACCTACAGTTAGCATACTTTTATTCCAATTCCAGTTCCATCGATCTTCATTCCTCCTATCAGAAACCATACAATCTTTGCTCATCTCCAAAGCGAAAACTTTCGGGAATCTATCTTTAAGACTTACATTACCAACCCATATGTCCGTCCAAAATCTTGTGCTTGACCCATTCCCGATTCTTTTACGAACTGAAAAAATAGGGATAATATTTTTGGTGTGCATGAGATCTATAGCTTTAAGCCTTTAACAATAGAACTCCACACCCCATTTTTTTTATTGCACTATACGAACCAAAACCTCCTTGATAGCCATAAATACTTTTAATACTTTTGGTCCAAATACCTTTCGAATACGCATAGAAACACCACCTCCATTTTAGGATCAAAGCTAAGCTCAACGCTTTCAAACTTCCTACACTAAGACCACCATTTTCTTTTGAATTAAGGACTTGGTTCCATTGCACCCATGCAATTTTTTCTCTGAAACATCGCCTCCCTAAAAGAATTGAGAACAGATTGATTCCAGTTTCCTATTCACGATTTGAGGCATGTAAACGCTCCTCTTATACTCTGTAATACAAAAAAATAAAAATAAAAAGGACACTAAATCCTCTTTTTACGCAGTGGGCTCTCTTATTAACATGTTAAACATATCAACAATAACATACCCATAAATCTATGAGTTGCATTTTTTTCTTTTCTTCTAGTTATTCATCAAATGCGAGTCTTCCATTTAGATATACACATTTTAAATCATTTAATCAAAGTATCCATCTCACTGTAAGTGGATCAGGCAGTAAATTATGAATCTATTACGCGCGGTTCAATTTTTATTATTCGTTTTTCAAAAAAAAAATTCTTATTAAAGCATGCACACACAAAACTCTCTACTTGGCTTTCACTGCAATAAATACGTCTAAACATAAGGTACATGCTTTCACGACTCACTAAACGGAGGATCAAAATCTTTGCGTAGTAGAGGAGTAAAAAACGAAGGATAAAGCGAATGTAGAGGAAAATACCAAGAAGTTCGAATTCGCTCACAAGAAATGAGAGTTGAAAGTAACGGTTGGCATGTATTACTTTCCACTCCCGCAAACATAGATCATGGTACATCACCGCAAGCAATTGCCCCAGGGTGTGATGACCAGTGTGTATAGGTCCCGAGTACATATTCACCGTGGCATGCTGATCCGCGATTACTAGCGATTCCAACTTCATGTTCTCGAGTTGCAGAGAACAAACCGAACTGAGGTAATCTCTTCAGATTCGCTTTGCCTTATAGCCTTCCCGTTGTAATTGACATTGTAGCACGAGCGTGGCCCAACCCATTTGAATTGGAAGACAACGACAAAAGTGAAAGAAGGAGGTCTATTTTGTTGATCGCTGTCAATGTATCAAGAAATTGTCTTTTGCTAAAAGCTCATAGGGTAAGAAGAATTGAAAGGTAGGTTTTGTTAGTCATTCAATGGAAAGGTCAGCTGGAGTGAAAACCAATAAAACTCAGAATAATAGGTAAATCGAACGCGCCGAGTAAAATACGAGAGATCTGAAGACATGGCCACTACTGCCTACCATCCTTGCAGATTACATAGCAAGAGTCTGTTATCCAATCGTCTGTTCTCACGAATCGATTGTGAGAACTCAATGAAAATTCCGAAACGTAGTTACACACAACACTACAATTGTAACCTGATGAGCACTTTGCTCCTTACATATAAACTAATATAGTTCACTAGGGGCGAGCAAAACCGACCGATAACCAAAAATCGACACAAACCGATCGAAACCGAAACCGATCGACATAAACCGACCAAATTCGGTTCGGGACTCGGGATGGGTTTTTCATGATTTCGGGACTCGGTTCGGGTCGGGAGTCGGGATTAATTCGGGATCACACAAACAAAACCACACAAAGCGAGAGTAACTCGGGCCTAACTCGGTTCGGTTCGGGAGTCAGGATTAAATCGAGTCAGGATTCGATTTGAGTTTTCCATTATTTCGGTTTCGGGATAAGTCGGGATCGGGTCGGGACGGGTCGGTTTCGTCCCGATGCTCACCCCGTCCACTAGCAAGTATGAAATTCTGGGAATAACTTTCATTCTCAAATACATGTTAATCTTGGGTTGAGTACCTAAATATATTTAGGTTCATAGTTTGATACTCTTTGTTTTGTTAGAAAGTAATAAACATCGCATGTGTCGACAAATGACGAAGATGTCCGTGGTCGAATAATCTACTAATCTACACGTGATAGTGTGATTCTATCAAGCTTTATTAAACACAACATGTGTCAAACTAATGAAGTGTTCTTAGTTCAATGTATGCTATTAGTTTAATTACATTAATTCGTTAGGTGTGGTTATGTATTGGCTGAATTGAAGACGATGTAGCAAAACTTTTCATTTGAAACTGTAATTCTTGTTGGAACATGTAAAGTTCTTGTCTTATATCGCTTAAAAAAGGAAAACAAAACATATTTATAAAGATCTTAGAATCTATTCTTACTAATTAATTAAAATTTATACTAATAGACATCCTAATGAATAGTAAATAGTAGGCTTTATTGGGCTTAATATATGTATAATTAATATGTATATTAAAAGGTTAAAAGATGGGCCTTGGGGCTCTTGGGCTCAATTAAGAAAATTTGGAGATTACTTTTTAGTTATCCAGAATTAGGTTTTCCTTTTGTTTCTGTTCATTACACTAAACCAACAGAACGTTTCTTTTGACATGTATTTTTCTAACAGACATAACTGCTATCTGAAGGGACGTGATGATTGATTGGTGTCGGTTCATCAACTATATAAATCACATCAGAATCCATCAGGAAGCGCAAGAAAGATTCGTCAGATTCAAATTTATCTTGATTTGATTGTTGTATCCTCTAAACAGTTCGTACTAGAGACGAATTTCTGTTTAAGGACACTATATATTGTTGCATGCCTCAATCTGTTGTTGTAATCTACGATTCTATATAATACAATTAGTATTACGTTTATTTATTCCTAACAATTCCAACAACAACGATACACAGCACTTGTACTTTTATTTTTGTTAGCATAATGGATATTTAAATTAACCCATGGTTGCGAGCAGGGATTTGTCGGATGTGTCGGATTTGCGGGTTCGAGTCAAATGGGTCAGGTCTGATTTAGGTCAAGGTTAAAAATAATACATATGAAATTGACCTATTCAATTCGGGTTAGTCGGGTTCGAATTAAACAGGTCGGGTTTAAGTTAGATCGAGTCAAACCAAATATGAATTAAATAGAAATTATATAAGATTAATATTTAAAAATAAAAAAATCTTATACGGGTTAATCGTGATGACTCGAACCCGAGTTAAACAAAATTTGTATGCTCAATATCTGACCTAATTTTTAAATTCAAGTTAAACGGGTTGATCTGAGTTAGAATTTATATCCGAATAACTGGACGCGAATGTACTTGAGTCGAGTTTGGATCAAGTCACATCTAAACTGAGTCGAAATTATTGACCCCTAACTGCAAGTTGCCGCACCTCATAAGTCATAATTGTGAAGAAAAAATCGTGCTACTTTACATACATGTATGATAGGTAAAGTAGTATACGTGTGAACATTTTTGTAATGTTTTCAGACCCGGGTTGATTTGGTCGGGTCAACCGGTTGAACCGGTTCCGGCCGAAAAAACGGGTCATATTAACCCGGGTTTCATATTTTCGAAACCCGGCTTGACCCGGCGGGTTTAGGGTGATCTGGGTCAACCCGGTTCTTAAGACCCGGCCGGGTTTCGAATTTTTCGGATTTTTTTTTTAATTTTACGTATTTGCGACGAAAGTTTATTTTTACATATTATATTGGTTGGTAAACAATTTATATTTTCAATATACGTAAGTTTTAATGGTTTTTATAAGTGTAATTTTGTTAATTATTAAAAACATAAAAAAAAAAATTTTTTTTTTAGAAAACCGGGTTGACCCGGACCCGGCAACTCGACCGGGTCGATCTAAGACCCGGGTTTTAAAACATTGCATTTTTGCATTAGTCATTAGTGGATGTAAGAAAATTATCTATTGAGAAAGGAACCGAAAAGCTTTTGTTTGAAACATCGATTTAATCAGGGACGAAGCTAGAACAAAATATAATTGGTTGCACAATTTTTTTAACCGAAATATAATATAACTAAAATTTTAATCAAAACAAAGATTTCAGTAAAACGATAACTAAATGAAAATATTACCCTCTAATCGGTGATTCTACGATGTCCATAGCGAAAAAACGCTTACGCAAACCCTCATTTTTAACATTAACAAGTTCTTCTTTATCTATAGCACAAGTTAAAGCGCCGTTAAATAATCTTCACCCATCCGATTACGCAAATCAGTTTTGATGAGCTTCATTTTAGAAAAACACCTTTCAACTGTAGCGTAGCAACAGGCAAGACTAAAGTCAACTTCAACAACCGATAAACCAAAGAATGAGATGTGTGCTTTTTCTATCCACCATCTTCTTAGCAAGTTTGGTAATACTATCCAAGTTAGCAAAATCTGTATCATTACGCATAATCTGATAATAGACTTGAAGTTCTGTTGGAACACTTAACCTTTCCTTATAAGTAAAATCACGCGGATACATCTCACTAAGTTTCACTAACTTTGATACGCTAAATTCTGAAAATGAATCATGTGGACTCAAAGCTGCCATATAATCAAGTAAATCGGTGCTTCCCTCACTGAAACGATCTCCAAACTCTTGAATTTGCATATCCACAACATTATTAAATATATCAACCTCGAAATGATGTTGATTTGTAATTCTATCCCTTCGTCCTTTTGAATGAAAGTCACCCATATTCACCATCTCAATATCATGTTTACCACAAAACGAAGTCACATTCTTTAAAAGTGAAGGAAAACCTGCTTCTCTATACTCTTGCAATGCTCTTTTGGTTCCTTTTACCAATGAAACAGCTTCTAAGATAGTTTGATCATTTTTCTGAAGATGTCATGATATTGTATTAGTGAGCCCCAAGATATGCAACAACAAGTACAACAAAAACACAAAATCAAGTGTTTTGAAATACTTTATAAGACCAGAAGCTGTAGCGCGGTTAACGATCGTGTCACCTTCTTCCTCAACATAGTGAAGCACCTTAAGAACATCCAGAAACATTTTAATCAAACTTGTAATAGTTCTATGATGAGAACCACATCTCGTATCTCCAGCTCGTGCAATAGTAACTTCTTGGTTTTTCCCTTTCCCTGTTTCTGTTTCACCGTTTTTAATTTCTTTTACTAGTCTTTCTTTGTGACTTTCTCGCAAAATATCTTTTCGTTTACAAGAGCCACAAACAACATTCGTCACCGTGGATAGAACATCAAAGAAGTCTCTAACGCCCTTGTGGTTTTTAGCAACGGCCACGACTACTAATTGGAGTTGGTGAGCAAAACAATGTACATAATATACTGAGTCATTTTCTTTTAGGATCAAAGCTTTTAAACCATTAAACTCACCACGCATATTGCTTGCTCCATCATATCCTTGCCCTCGCAACAGTTTCAAATATTTAATTAACATGTTACATGTAACACAAATAATAACATGCTAAAAATATAAGACATTTAAGACATAATTTTGAGATTTTACCTGTTGTAGACTTAATTTGTAATCATTAAATAAAGAATCGATGACAGCTTTTAGAGTTGAAGAACATGTATTCTCCACATGAATAACACCAATAAATCTCTCCTTTAAAACTCCACATTTGTCAAAATATCTCAAAACCACAACCATTTGCTCCTTCTTAACCACGTCACTAGACTCATCAACTAACAACGAAAACACGTCATCGCCAATCTCTAAACAGATACAATTGACTATTTCTTTCGCAAAACAATCAACTATATCTTTTTGAATATCATGTGATGTCAATATACAATTCCTTAGAGCATTTTCTAATATAACTGCACGAATTTCCTCATTATGATCTCTAAGGAATTGATATGTTTTAAGATACATCCCTTTATTTAGCGAATTTACGCTTTCATCGCGACCACGTATTGGATTCTCGGTCTTCATACAAAATCTAACACAATCAATTGAAGCATTTTATCTAATCAGATATCTCGTCTTCTCGATTTCACTTTTCTTATTAAAAGCATCGATAATGGAATGATCTTGTTTAAGAAGGTTTTCACATTTTTGAAGTGCTCTATTGTGATAGCTATAAATATTACCTACGTGATGATATAATCTGTCCTTTTTATTCCATCCATCAAAACCATTAACCACAAATGCATCATTCCCACATTGCTTCTCAACATTATCTCTAAATAAGTAACAACACAAACAAAATGCTTTGTTGACCTTTACACTATACTCCAACCAACGAAATTCCTTAAACCAAGTTAAAACAAAACGTCTTATCTTGCTTCCTATAGTTTTCGCTGGAAATATATGACCACTTGGCTGACAAGGTCCTCTATCCCAATAGAGTCGCCTTATTTCTTCCCTTTGGTTTGGATCATAAACAAAAATTATAGGTCTATCAGCGGGATCTGAGGGAAGGGAGTCTAAAGAAATTGTAATTGGTACTGAAGTCGAAGGAATATCAGTTGTGGATGTATCTTGAGGTCTTTCCAAAGTTTCATTTGTTTCGTTTTCCTTGGCAGATTCATCGATGATATTATTGTTATCGGGTGAAAGCTTTCTTTTTAGATAACTCCCAATTTTAGCTTACAACAAACAAATGAAAATATATAATTAATGCACCATTGGATGATATTAACCAAAAACATAAAAAGTAAAATAATTATAATTTTAACTATTATAAGAATGAATGAATCATGTGTTAACATAGTAACATATAATTGTAAATAAAATAAAATTCAATTTTCTAACAAGTAAGAAATTTAGATACGAGAACAAGCTTGACATAATTTAATGTGAATTAATATCAGTTTTAAATTAACATCACATGCTTTGCCAATTTGCCCCATCTGTTACTATACGACGACATACAAAGATTGGTAATTAGTAATATAATTAATAATAAATAAAAACTACAAACCTTTTAGAACAATTAAGAATTGAATTATATAAAAATCAAAGAAAAAATAAAAAAAATAGTTTAATTTACCTGTTTCATCTTCTAGATTTGGATATTTGAAATATGGAATTTACAAAATGAAAAAAGAATGTGTCGACCTTTTTTCCCTATGCTCTCTAACAGGAAAAAAGGGTTTTTTTTGGCTTTATTTACATTGTTTTATTAGGCTTGAATTAAATTTTATATTTATGTTTTTATTTTAAGGATATTAACTAAATAATATTGAAAACAAATTTTAAAGGACCAGGTGCATTTTAAATACATTTGGGAAAAATCGATGTTTTTTTCAAAAATTAACACTACACCGAAAAAATTCATAGGGGCACGAGCACCCACGGGACCCCGTGGCTCCGTCCCTGGATTCAATATTGATACATAATCAAATTTATAAATGATAAATTTAATTGAAATTCTTAAAAAAATTAAGTTACAATGATCCATAAATTGGTACATATATCTCATAACTTTACTTTGAGTTAGGTGCATTTTTTGTCTTCGTGGTTTATCTCGTTCTCAATTTTGGTCCAAAATCTTAAAAATGTTTCTTTTTTATGCAAAATTCACACTTTTTATTTACTTTTAGTTAAGTTCGTTAACCCATCAGTTTAACTCGTTTGATCGTTAATTAAGAAAAACTGTTTTCCTTTTTTCATTATATTATAATATAAAGACCATGAATCCATCTTTATTTCTCTTTTTTTCTCTCTAAATCTCTCTTTTAACAAAAGAAAAACCCATTGTAGTAGTTTGTTTGGATTGTGGGTTCACCAGATCCATCACATCTAAATCACCTCGACACATCGCAGCTACCTCGACCACCATCACAACACAATAACAACCTAAAACCACCAATACTTGATGGTTATAATCTTGACTGGATCACTTTTATACTTTAGTATTTCAGTACTTTAGTTAAGTTAGTGAGTTAAATAATATGAGTTTGAATTGGTATGTACTTAGACCAGGTATTTAGGATAGACTAGGAGAGTGTGTGAGTTAAAATACCTAGTCTTTAGGTGATAACGTTTCATAGTTTGTTCCTATTTTTGTGTTCCCCATGTTTGGTGTGTAAGGTTATATATAGCCCTCCCTTTTGTTGAATAAAGCAAGCACTTCCAGTGATTACTTTCTACATTACATTCTTTATCTTTCTTCATATATATAAAGTGTTTTTCTCACATCAATGAGTTCTGCAAGTTAAGCTAAATGTGGTATCAGATCCTTAACGGTTCATACCTAGTGTGGAGAGCAAGAAAGTGATGATTGCATCATATGTGTAATCAGGTGTTAAAGAACGAAAGCAAGCAACAACGTTTTGGCCACAAAAGGTGACCACGAGATCACAGCAAGAACGAAGCAAGAACGAAGCAAGAACAAAGCAAGAACGAAGCAAGAACGAAGCAAGAACGCAGCAAGAGCACAACAAGATCGCAGCAAGATCGCAGCAAGAACGCAGCAAGAACGCAGCAAGAAATGCAGAAAGAAACGCAGCAAGAAAGCAAGAGCAAGATAGCAAGAAAAATTAGCAAGAATGGGAGATACATCACGCACGTTGACAATCCGTGAGAAAGGTAGTAACACACCACTTCAATGTCCTAAACTGACTGAAACCAATTACACATCATGGTCTATTTTGGTTGAGACGGTGTTGAGGGCGTATGGTCTTTGGGAGTCCATCAATCCAGTAATCGGGGCAGCGATAGATGAGAAAAAGAACTACACTACCAAAGCTATAATTTTCAAACCTTACCGGATGATATAATCCTATAGGTTGCAAAGCACAAAGAAGCTAAATATGTATGGGAATTGATTCGGGTTTGATACTTAGGAGCAGATCGAGTCCAAAAAGCAAGGTTGTAAACTCTAAGGAGTGAATTAGAGTTTTTAAAGATGAATGACAGCGAGACAATCAACGACTTTTCTAACAATATAGGAGGTATCATGGCAAAGTTAAAAAGTCTTGGTTCGAGGCTTGAAGAATAAGTTGCTGTGAGAAAGTTTTTGAATTCAGCCCCGAAAAAGTATCTACCAATTATTACCTTTATAGAGCAAAATTCGGAGACTGAAACCATGTCGTTTGAAGAAGCCGTGGGGAGGTTAAAAGCATATGAAGAAAGACTAAAAAGCCATAATGAGAAGGATGAAGAGCAAGGGGCTGTTGTTTACTAGCAGTGAGTTCTCTAGAGGAGGACGGGGTCGGGGAAGAGGTTTTGGCAGAGGAGAAAGAGGACCTGGAAGAAGTTCGGGTCAAGGTGACAAGATCACGTTTAGATGCTACGAGTGTGGAATATCGGAACACTTCGCAAGGGAGTGTTCTAAATGGAAGAACAACCACAATGAAGCCAACTTGATCGAGGAAGATGAACCGATATTGTTGTGAGGAAGCGAGTCAATATTAAGGGGGTGATTGTTGGTTATAATCTTGACTGGATCACTTTTATACTTTAGTATTCCAGTACTTTAGTTAAGTTAGTAAGTCAAATAATATGAGTTTGAATTGGAATGTACTTAGGCCAGGTATTTAGGATAGACTGAGAGAGTGGGTGAGTTAAAATACCTAGTCTTTAGATGATAACATTTCATAGTTTGTTCCTGTTTTTGTGTTCCCCATGTTTCGTGTGTAAGGCTATATATAGCCCTACCTTTTGTTGAATAAAGCAAGCAGTTCCAGTGATTACTTTATGCATTACATTCTTTATCGTTCTTCATATATATAAAGTGTTTTTCTCACATTAGTGAGTTCTGCAAGATGAAAGCTACACTACTGGGATTTTCCTCACCGAAAACATTGATTTCATGTCTATAGAATTCAACCATGTCATTTGATAGCTCATTGAGTAAGGTCTTATATCGGGTGTAGGTCTGAGCAAGACTATCTAAGGGTTTAGCTCTGAAAGTGTTGTATTTGAGTTTCATATCCATTATCTGATTCTCTTTTATGTTAGAAGGGCCCTCAAAACTATGAAGTAGGTTTGTCTTAGTTGCCTTAGATGTATCACATCTTATGACAGACTCTAGAATATCGCCAAGATAAAATGATACTTTTCAGGCGTTGGTCTTTATTGACCACCATTCTTTCATCACCGGTCCATTGGGACTCAGGTTTTCTTCAGTTTTTTCGGGTTTAAATGGATCATCCTTAATACAAGTTATGTTATATGGTTCAATTCCCGTTAAGTAGCAAAGCATTCGTTTTTTCAACTTGTTAAGTTTTCCCACTTCGAGCATAGTAGCACTAATAGCGCTGCTAGCTCCTTTTTTGTCGACTAGTTGGGGAACATTACTTTCAACCATAGTAGATCAAGGTTTTAAAAATGTTTTAAGCAGTATTGAAAAAGAAATCGTTTTACAAACCTACCGCTCTGATGCCACTCGTTATTCCTTCGTAATTAGACTTCTACTTACTAGAAAGTTAAGTATAAGTCTAATCCATGGTAAAGTAATAAAAATAAAACAGGTTAAGTAATGAACAAAGGACACAAATATTTTACATCGTTTAACTCTTATTGAGTAAAGAATTATACCTATTGTATGCGGAACTACAATGGGGAATGAATGAACAACGTGTTTGTATGTGATCTCCTCACTAACAAGTCATATTAATCCTAACGATTAACTGACTTGATGATGAAGAATCTGTTTGTAAATGTTGAAACATTAACTGCAGTACAAACTTAAATTCCTCATTTACAACAAGAGCTATTTATAGACCTAGGGGATTTAGATAAGACAAATGATTGTAATGTGAAATTCCTCTTAAAACGTTAAAGGTACTAAGGTACATTTTTGTCTATACATATTCTAAATACGAGGACAATACCCTTTACAATGTTCGATACCCTTTTTCATCCTTAAAAGGTAAGTTTGATTTCGTGTGTTGTCCTTTGATCTTGTCTAATTCAAACTTCAGGACTTCATCATTGTTAAGGAGATCGTATGGGGCTCAGTAAGTTCATTTTCACAAGTCATTGAACCTAATACCTTCTTATTTGTCTCAGGTACATCATTCACTGAGTGCGCGTCCTTGACTGCTCAAGTCTTTCTTTGAGACTCAGGCTGAGAAACCTGAAGGCACCTCACTGATTCGATCAGTGACCTCCTAGTATTCAAGGTTGTTTACATCTAGACTATTTGTTATTCAAGTCCATTAATAAAATCATTAGACACTGAATTGACTTAATAAAATGTCACATTTCAAATTTTGGCTTTATCCGTAAAGAAGCTATGAGACGACTTGATACCATCATAATCTTATTTAATTCTTTGAAAATTTTATATTTGAAATAATTTGGTCTAAGTTAATGCGGTAACTGTTCGTGAAAGAATTAAAACTTGTTGAATATATGGTTTTCCGATAAAGAAAAATAAAAAACCTAACAAAAAAACAAAACCAAAAAAGCAACCAAAATTTTGTTTCAGGGTTTCGTTTTAAAAAGCTTAAAAACGAATTTTTGGTTTAGGGTTTAGTTTTAGCCAAAAACCATTCAAGGCCGCTTCATGTTTACCCAGAATTAAAGCCTTTTGTACTCGTAAATATATATATGCACATGACGGCATACTGATTTGGGTTCGCCATTAAGACTAACGAAAATCAGATTTATCTTATTTGATTGTGTTCTATATGAAAATTATCCGAAGGAAAAAAATATAATTCGCGAATAAATTAGCGATGTAGTACAAATTTATCGTGATCTCAGCACGAGATAAGACTTTTTTTATGGCATTTAAAAAAAAGTTTGCTAACCACCACCTATGGGTGTTTTTTTACCATTTTATAATTAAAAATATTTCTAAATACGAACTTACTTATTATTAATGGATGTCGTTATAAAAATAACTTACCTTAATTATATATGTTAAAATCGTGTATTTTAAAGAAATGATGAGTTAATATTTGGAAATAATTTTAATTATGGAAAAGTAAAAAAACTCCCAAAGTGTAGTTAGCAAAACCCTTTTAAAAAACTTCATATACACAACCTAATCAATAGTTGTGAAAAAGGCAAATTGTTTTCAAAACGTAATTAACTCAATCAAAATTTTCATCTAAAAGTATCATATCTTATAAATTATAAAATTTCTTATAGAAAACAATCTTACGTACTTATAGTCGTAGAACATACAACTTTAGCGAACATAACAAGTATGCCTAAAACAAGTACTTGTGCCTCATATATACACGAACGTTAGCGAATAGCTGTTTGTGCACACGACGCCATGAATACATGATATATAGCATAGTGTTATTGGGGACGAAGCCAGGATCAAATATAATCGGGGATATAAATTTTTTTGAGCCATACTATAGTAGAGTTCAATTTATTTTAAGTTTACTAACTAAATAAGACAAGAAACACATATCAATATATCGAATGCATTTAATATATATCTGAAAAAAAATCAATGCTTTTTTCGAAAATTAATACTAAATTAAAAAAATTCATATATATCTCGGACATTCACGGGACACCCCTAACTCCTTCTCCGAATGTCACATATTATAGACTTGGTAATTTGAATTATGTTATATATTATTTTTAATGGAATGGAAGACGATGTTTTATATAAAAAAATAAAAAATTATTATACTTATCATTTTTATTTTATTTTTTTAGTGGTAGGGCTTTGATAAACTTTATGCGGTAAGTTATCTTACTAATGGGTTCATCCTCGATACGACTCATGAGGATAAGTGGTCCTAGTCCTTAGAGGAATCGGGTTCTTTAACGGTAAGGTTTTTATTTAAGACTATACAATCACATGCTGGTTCAGGGGTCGTTTCACCGCCCTTTAAGTGGAACTCATGGGTTCCGCGAAAGGTAAATATTTGCGTTTGGTTGGTTGATCTAAATCATCTTCCAACTAAATCAAACTTGATGCAGCGGGGCGTGAACCTCTCTTCTACTATGTGTGCATTTTGCTGTTCAGATGAAGAGACTAGGGACCATTGTATTTTCTTATGCCCTGTTATAAAAAGTATCTGGTCTAAAATATGGATCTGGTGGGGGTCTTCCTCCTCTTTTAACCCTTCTCTTTTCGATATCGTTTCTGGAAATTTCAGCTTCCTTAAAAACAAATGGGTGATCAAATTATTTCATGATGTTTGCTTTGCTTCGATTTGGCATATTTGAAATTGGAGGAACAAAATTTGTTTCACGCCTTTTTTAGAAGACATGATCGTTTTACGTAATGAAGACATATTTTCATCGATTCAAAGGACATCTCTTATGTGGATCTCAAATAGAGCATCCGGTAATCGATTTTTATGTGAGCATTGGACTCATATCCCTGCTGAGTTGAACTTCTAGAAATTGGTTTTTGTTTTGTTTTCTTTTTTTCTTTGGCTTCTTCTCGAAGCCTTTTAGTTGTATTCTGTTATTTGCATGCCTTTTGGCTCTAATATATCTTCTCTTAAAAAAAAACAATATATCAATAACTTTTTGTATTTCTATTGGCATTTTGTGACATTTATACCCCTCTTGATTAAATAGAAGTTTTTTAAAAAATTTGAATAGCATAAATGTCATAAAATACGAAAAAAAAAAGAAGCAAAAAAGTGACATTAATATAGTTTATAAAATTTGTGTTCGATGCTTACAAAAGTATTTTGTGCCAAGTATGAAGATTTTTTAAATGATTAACTTTTTTTACGATATCATTACGTATCACTTTATTTTCAAGAACCAATTTAACTTGCATCTCACTTAAATTCTTTATCAAAAGTTTCTTTAGAATGGGACTCGTATTAGGTGTGTTATTTAAGCACCGAGGAAAGTGGGACTTGGCTAATTAACTTTTAATAAAAAAAATGAGATGACGTGTTAGCTAAAAGGGTTTATTATCTCCGTCTTATAATAAATGTTTATTTAAAATTAATTTTGATTTTTTGTTATTGAACGTTTTTTTTAATCTTCTATTTTTATTGAACGTTGAGTATAGATATTGTATATTTTTTTTATAATACATGATAAAATTATATAAACAGATTTAGGTGGTGTTTGTTTCAATAAGATGTTTTAAGTCTGAATCTGACTACCACCTCTTACTGGTAAGAGGTGGTTGTAATGTCTGACTCTGACTGAAAAAATGTTGTTTGTTTTTTCATAATTGTCTGAATGGTTCATTTTTTAGGATATATATTCAACAATTATAATACAATGAATAAGTAGCTTGTGTAAGCATGCAACAAAACACTTTTATCACGTACCTAGCCCAATAATAAACGCTTAAGTTAATGATCTCATTACATATTCTAAATTTTAACATAGTAAAAACTATTACATGAATTGTCTTAAAATAATACATAAACTTAACATAGTGAAGATCATTCAAGTAACTTATCCAAAACAAAATAATTTAAATCCTTGATTGCATTATTTGTGCCGCTATTTCATCTCGTAAGTTAATCATGTATTGTTGATCGGCTTCGCTCCCATTAGGTTGAACAACTTCAACATCATCATCGTTATCATCACGTACATTAACATTAACATGTATACCACCTTCATCGTATTGAGCAAAAAAGTCATCGCTTAAACCCTCCTTCCTTATAAAATTATGAATAGCAAAACATGCAATAGTAATATCTCTTTGTTTAACCAAAGGAAATTTAGGCATTCTCTTCAATATTGGAAAACGTGCTTTTAAGACACCAAATGCACGTTCGACTACGTTTCGAAGTTTTGCATGAGCGTGATTGAATTTTTCTTTACTCGTCATTGCACTTTTACGACGAAAGTCTCCCAACCAATACCTAACGTTGCGATATGGAGCCATAAACCCGCGTGTGTGCTTATAGGCAGCATCACAAAGATAATATTTATCTGGAAAGTAAACAAATTAATATTTTTATATACTCATATCTACGTTTTTATAAACGGATTTTAAACTTAAATACCTGTTGGGGGAATCAGAAACTCATATAGTGGATCATCTAAAGCTTCATTAAGTATTCTTGCGTCATGTGCTGTACCTTCCCATCCAGCGACAATATAGGTAAAGATCATGTTGAAGTCACATATAGCTAAAACGTTTTGATAACAATCACCTCTGCCTCGTGCTCTGTACACATTCTGTTTATGAGACGGAACAGAAGCATGTATTAAAGTTCCATCGAGTGCCCCAACAGCTCCCTAATTACAAACAACAAATTATTAAAACAATATCAATTTTTTTGAACATAAAACACTCTCAAAATAAGAGACATGTTAGTAATAAATTCAGTAGTTACCTTAAACATTCGACGCTCCCTTCTATTGTTTCCTGGAATGTTTGGATTTGGATTAAATGTTGTCGGTCTTATAACCTCGTCAGCAAATACTAGCATCTTATCTAATACCTCGTGAAAGCAATTATGAATCGTTTCCTTCGAGTGTTGAAACCTACGTTTCATAACAGAAAAACGTTCATTGTGACCAATTATCATAAGAAAGATCAACATCTTCTCCTCAACCGATATATGTTTACTATCTTTCAACCAATTCCTTTCTTTAAAATGATTGCATAGACGAACAAACGAGTCACGAGACATCCTTATCAACTCCATACATTGCAAATTATTTCCTTGTAAAAGCTCCTGTGTATATTGATGTCCGGACATTGTTGAAGTATTATCCCTTTTACGTTTCCTTGCACTTCGCCGAAAATATTTAAAATAAAAGTAAACAATAGCGATTAGTGCTAGTTTAGTTTTCGCATCCATATGACCTGTAAAAACAATACACACAATAAGAAGTCTCACTAAATCATTTCAGTTTCTACAAATTCAAAGATCATACATACATATCATACATAGATTAACAAAGATATCATTCAAATTCAAAGATATACTACATATTTTATACACAGATTAATCAAGTATTGATCAACAACATGTGGTAAACTTAAAAAAAAAGCTACAGGTCTTTCATTTCATAAGGTGCAAACAAGTCTTGATCAAACAAGTCATAACTGATCAAATGCTTAAAACACATCATAACTAATCAAACAAGTCATATTCAAGCTAACATAAGACTCTATCCAAATGAAACTAACACGTCTGAACTAGTCTTATTCTGGTCCTATAGCCAATTACACGAAACATTCATCTCAAAAACCCATTTGACGTGCGTTCATCTCAATCCATCTCTTTAAGGCATTTGGTATTGACGGTAACAACATCCATGCCTCCCTGTAACTCTTTGACTTACAAAAGATACCCGACGCCACCAAATAGATTGGATCTTCAGGGTCCAACCCGATGCTGTTCAACTTTGCATAACACTCCTCCATAATAGGACCTTGGTTTTCTTGAGCAGCAATGTTAGTAATTGCATTCTTCATGGTTTCCTCCAACTCACTCAGGTCCGAATCTTTTCTCCTTTTTTTCTTTTTCTTACCTTCAACGACATTTGGTTCTTTAGATGAACCACCTTCAAAGAAAGATTCAGAACCCGCATCAATGCTTTCATGCTCACTGGCTGCCCGAGAACCCCCTTCTTCGAGCAAATTGTTCACGTCATCCTCAACTTCAACTAAGTTGACACTCGAAGTTTCATTAGAAGGCTTTCGTTGAGCAATAGGTCGACGAATAGAACCACTTGCAGCACACTTTCCAAATAAGATACCACAAAGTTCAGGATAAAACAATGGACTAGTCTTCAAACTACCACCGTACTTGAATTTCTAAACAAAATCCACAAAGTACATATTAATTATGTTGTCATTACTATATTATATGCAAGTATTACGTTTAAAGTATTCATGAACCCACCTTGCTTACTTCTTTCCACTGTTCATTTGTTAGAGTGAATTTATTTGTATCTTCGTTGTAGATATTTCCCGTTTTTGCTCTTAAATAAGCCCATGCTTGATGTTTTTCTTTGTAGTAATCAAATTTGTTTTTCAATTGTTTTTGGTTGGTGGTTATGCCAAATTCTTCCTTGAGCTTTCTGATAACTAACCCCCACGACTCAACATGTAGGCTATTACCTTTAGCCTTTACCCTATTGACCTCATCGATACACGATTCCATGAAAAACTTGTATTGTTCGGGAGTAAAAGTTAGGTTAGTGTCACCCATTCCTATAAAAAAACAATGAAAACCAATAAATACACATATAAATCTTATGAGGATTTTGTTCTGCCCTATTGTGCTCATATTATTCATGAAAAAACAGACAATGCGAAACCCAATGCCTCGATCATAAGTAGTAGACAATACACTAATTCCTGAAACACATACGAACCTAGTTGGGATAACAGTAGCACTTTAACAGATCTAGTAGACAATACACAAATTCCTAAAACATATACGAACCTAGTTGGGATAACAGTAGCACTTTGATGTTGATCATTACAGAAAAAAAAAATCATAACCAAACATCATATTATCTAATGGTTTAGTGTGGTGCAGTCAACCATGGTTATCTGCAGGGGTGTTAATCGGGTTCTGGTCAAATGAGTTGGGTCCTAGTTGGGCCGAGTCTAAAAATAACATACCCGAACCCGACCCTATTTGAGCTCGGGTTAGTCGGGTTCGGCTGACTTAAAGACAGCAGAGGCAGTCAAAAGCACAGCCAGCGCGGAGAGAGATTTTGAGGAAAGTCTTAACATCGAAGCTGCACATTTTGCAAAAAAGGAGCCGAATAAGGCGTTTTACCAAGAAGAGAAGGTAAAGCATGGTAGGTGTATCCTACCAGAATAATTTAACAGGAACTTGCCGAAAATGTGAGAGAGCCAAACAATGCCGAGCATGAGGAGGCCAGTGCTATTATTGAGGCAAGTAAAAGACCAAAAAGAATAGCTAAAAGGTAATTGAACATTCAGAGTAAAGCTTCACAGAGATGATCAAGGCGTACATTCATCATAAATTCAAGTAAAACTTGTTTTCATAGCCACTTGATAAAGGTTGCAGCATCTCCTAGACTTATCTATAAACATTTTTTGCTACAGATGTGAGTTGATTATACCTGTATCCTTAGTTATCTGAAAATCTATTAAAGATCAGAACCATTGGGACAAACATGAGAACAATCATTGATATACTTACAATTTCCACGAGTATATATGCACTTCGTTCTCACCACACTAAATAAAAGAAGCTAGAACATACTCATATAACACTGCAATACAAAGTGGTTAACTATCTCTTTACGGGTGTTTGGGTAAAAGAATAATGTTTCGGTTAGTTTGCTAGTGTTACGGGAGGTTATTGGCCGTTGGATCGGTTGGTTTTGGAGGACAGCATGGGGTCTACGAGTTGGATATGAAGCGGTCAGCCTAGACGAAAGTTGAGGTACCTAAGGAATACTCAGGACATGTTTAGTCTGGTTGCTGTTTGGAAATATGAATGTTAGGAAACACATATGGAATTGTTTTTTACCTGCATCTTGGATTTTTTGTTTTACTGATGTAAATATATTGTTTTGTACTAGTAAAAAGTATCTAACCCAAAACTGCCTCAGTAAATTTATTCTATTTGTAGGCGGTAATCTGATCTGGGCACTTAGGTAGTCCATGAAAGAGCGAGTGTTTGGCGCCGTAATACAATCATGTACAGTAATTATGTTCTTGGAGATGCAAGGCAGAAGAAATGAGACTTACGTACAGCACAGAAACTACTACATAGATACAACCTGAATGTATGCAGTAACCAGAAATGCAGTATCCGATGACAACACGCAGATTGATCATTACTATGAATCCATAACTCTGGTGCCTCGATACAAATTAAATCACCTAAATGTAAAACTTTTTCATGCCCCTTGTTGTTTGTTGCTAGCCAACAAGAAAATATATGTAACGCACTCACATATAAGTATATCGCAAATCTCCACCATTATTGTTGAGCCACGACCTCCTTTCGTCGCTTAGGTGCTGTTTGTTTATTATCTGCTTAACTACTTAACTAAGGGCTTACCGCTATATAGTGGCTTTCACCAAAATTAAGCTAACATTAAGCGAAATTGGGCCTGTGTTGCCAGGTGGGTCTAGTAGAGTAAATTATAGTCGAAATGGTGTTCTTTAATTTCTAGGCTAAATCCACTACTCAATTATTTGTATTTTGAGGTTACACGTATCTGCTTAAAGTGACACTTGAGCTTAAGTCGACCAAATGTCTAAATTGGTAGGATACTTAGCTTAACTCGACCAATTAGAATCCTTCTTTTTTATTACAAACGAAATTGATGAGATGCTCGTTCAGTGGCGGATCTAGGTATTTTAATCGTGTGTGGCACAGACGTTTTTTTTTTCTTTAGGTTTTAAGTAATACATAGCTGATAGCATGAAATAAAAAGCGCGGAATTTTGAAAAAACCATATATAAGCTAATGGTTGCTTCGATCACCATATAACAAATTATCAAAAAGGTGATATTTAGGTATACCGTATACTGTTCTTGACCACGTAACTAATTAGGGGTGTTTAATCATGAAAGCAATTCGGTATTCTATTTTTTTGATAATGTAAGATGACTCTTTTCTACCGTCCCTAACCCTACCAAAGCTACTCGACTCGTGCTCATTCTTTTTCCTTTTCATTAAAATCAACAGCTACACATTATATGCTAAAAATCATAAGACATAAACACAGAATCATACTACGCTAATGTTTCTACTAATGATTCCTTAAAACAACATAAAATATTTTAAACATAAACCTCAAATTCATATATTATCCCCCAAATCCAAACATCTCAAATTCACTCAAATTATAATGAAACCATCCAAGCAATTTATAATAACAATTCATTTTTAAACATAACCCTTTATCAAATTCGCATGAAATATAAACAAAATCAATCAAATTCGTATGAAATAAACATGTAAAAAGGAAAAAAAACATACCTATTAATCGGCTGGTGGAAAAGGATGAAGGATGATAGATGGTGATGGTGATGGTGATGGTGGATAGAGATGTAGATAAAAGGATTATGAAACCATGGTGGAAAGAGATGCAGGTGAAGAGTACGGATATTTTCAGATCTGCTCACCGTATCTGAGTCTGACTCAAAATATATACTTTAGAACCTCTGAGTCTGACTGAAAAAACAAACAAGAAAAAAGTCTGACCGCGTCTGACCGGTCAGAGTCAGACACGAGTCAGACGTTTTTTGAAAAAACAAACACACCCTTAGTTTTTAAATTTATTTACGAAAAAATTTCATGTTTGGTCTCTATCGTTTACACAGAACATCAAGTTTGGTCCCTAGCTCAAAATAACTCCACCGATCGTCCCTATTGTTTACAATTACGATTAAAAGTCGTCCCTATTTTAACTGGAGGTTAGTTTTGGCGGTTAACTCTTATGGCTAGAGGGGTATTTTAGTCTTTTACTTATTTCTTTTAACTTATGTTCATTCCCCCTCACTCTCTCTCTCTCTCTCTCTCTCTCTCTATGAAGAAAAAACATACAAATCCATCTCACATACAGATCTATACACTAAATCAAAAACAGATTCAAAACCCCACAAACACAAAAGTGTCACAGTCTCATAACAAATCCAAATCATATTCACAAAACATCATCACCAAAAATCTAGTTACATCAAAAAATCCGAATCATATTCACAAAACATCATCACCGTTACTCATCATCTTTTGCAGCTTACACGTCATCATCTTCATCTCTGTTTGCTTCATCCACGAGCTCCAACTTTTACTCGTCTCCATCTCCATCGCCAACCCATGTGTACTCCAGATCGCCATCTCCCACGTGCTTGACCCGGTAACGTCGTACGGAAACAGAACGCGAATACCAGATCCGGATCTCCTAACAGATCCATAGAGGCTGGTTTGAGCTCAGTGGATTCGAAATCTGCTAAAAATAAAACTTCTGGTGATTCAAGCAAGAAGAAAAGGAGAGATAAAGACAAGACGGGCTCATATGTTACACAACCCGTATCATTTATCTTAAGTGGTAACATGGTGACTGAGCCAGAAAAGACAGATGTGGTTGACAAGACCTTAACCAACAACAAACCAGTTGCAACCTCATCTTGAGATGTACACAACAGGTTTTGGTTCGAAAATGATGGCGAAGATGGGGTACGTAGATGGTTCTGGATTGGGCAAAGATGGTAGTGTAATAACAGAGCCCGTTGAAGCAATCTAGCGGCCCAAATCGCTTGGGTCTCAAATGATGATGAAAATGGGGTTCGTTGAAGGGATGGGTCTTGGGCGATACTCACAGGGCATCGTTCAACCTCTGGTAGAAAATATTTACATTGGGTTGATTTTTGTTGACTAATGCTGATATATGGGGTTTACATAATAGATCCTCTTGGTCTTGCTAAAGACATAAAAAATGCACATGAATGGAAACTGAAGGAGATTAAAAATGGTGCTCTTTATTTTTTTTTTGATATTTTGGAATATGTATCAGTTATTTTTAGTCATGGTTTTGGACTAATCAAATTAATGTTTTAGGTCGACTTGCAATGGTGGCAATGCTTGGGATGATGGTGCTGGCTAACGTGACTCATGTAGGCCCCATCGAACCCCTGGCATGAGACCACCGTTCAAACAATTGCTGGTTCTTCTTAAGGCCATGAAAAGGAAATGGTTGTAAGAGGAAATTGTTTTATGATAACATATCTTTATTCATATAGTTCTTGGTAACCACATTTTTTGTGAATTTGTTACCAATAAATATTACTGTAGTATTTAATTTGTGACAAGTTGAGTACATGGCTTCATTTTGGATCTTTAATTTCTAGGTTTATTTTGGATCTTGTTTAATTTTTGGATCTTTAATTTCTGGGTTTATTTTGATGAAAAGTTTATTTATTGGATGAAAAGGGTGTATGTTTGATCCTGTGGGATGAAAATGATGTGTGTTTGTATTAAATGAAGTCAAAATAAGGAAAGGACCAAAATATCCCTCATTTATTTGGAGTTAACTACCAAAACTAACGCCCATCCAAAATAGGGACAACTTTTGATTGTAGTTGTAAACGATAGGGACGATCCGTGGAGTTATTTTGAGATAGCGACCAAACTTGATATTCTGTGTAAACGATAGGGACAAAACATGAAATTTTTTCTTTATTACAATAATATAATTTTTATAAATTATTATATAACACAAATAAAAATATTTTTAGTCAAATTAGATAAAAAAGACTACGAAAAATTCAAATGAACACTTATTTAAAGGTGAGAGGGAGTACAAAAATTTGTTCACGCAATTACACGACATAAGCTGATTACGGTCTACAATGGATCAGATCAAAAATCGATTTAGTTAATCTTCTGTTTGAAACTCAACTAAATTTTATTATTCTATATCATAAATTTGTTATTGGTAATTTATTTCGCTTAACTTTATAAATAATATTATTTTGATATGTTTAGAATTTAGTAGTTTTTGAGATATTGGTTTCCTATAAGAGTAGGGAATGGTGGCTGACCACTCGGCTGCTCCACATCTTTTGATTGTAGCTCTTTGGCACCAATCCGAAATTGGTGCACTGCTCCACATCTGGTGCCAAACCTTGTCGCGCCAAGAACACCAGCTCAGTTGATAGATTTTTTTTTTATAATAAAAGTGGGTATATGTGGGATCGTTAAACCACTTTGGCATCAATTTTTCTCGTGCCAACCACTCCCTTAAAAATATAGTGTCAAAGGGGTTCTCGTGCCAAAACTCCAAAATCTTACGTGACGTCTTTAACATCACTTTTGGGGTCCAACCGCTCCCAACTCTCTAAACGCCAATATATTAGTTTTCATTCTAACTTTTGATTAGAAATTTATGTTGGTACTTTTGGTTTTGTCTTTTGTATTTAGTTTGCTATTTAAATAAATTTTTCGTTTAATTTGTTTGAATTCGTTTGTTTATTTCGTTTCTTTGAATCAATAACAAGTGATATCAGAGATAAATTAATTTGTCGTGCAGAAAAAAAGAGTTTGTTTAGATTTAAATACGATCGATTTTGGATTTTTGAATTGTTTGATGGAGTATTTGTTAGAGCCATAAGAAAAAAAGAAAAAAAATCGTTGTTCGAATAGTTTTCTTTATTTTAAAGAATTGATTTGGATTTCAAGATGTCGGTAGTTTCTCTTTTGAAAAATTGATACTAAGATTTGATGGAAATTAAGTTGTGTTAATTGATTTAGGGGTCAAATTAGTAATTTGGTGATTGAACCTGTAATTATTACGAGTCGAACTCGTGATTAGGTGAGTCGAGTCCGATAATTGAACTTGTGACTTGATAACTCGACGAGTTAATTTGATGGTTGAACCAATGATCTGATAACTAATAACATTGTTTTTATTCCCAAATATACATTTAGCTTTTTAATATTCCATATTAGATTTTATTTTGATGCATTTAATTTTTTAATATTTTTTATTATATCTTATTTTTGAATTTCAAGAAATGGAAGTTTTTCGCATGTCGATTGAACTATAGTTGATTTTCATTTGATTCGGGCTAAAACTTAGGATGAGAAAAAGTTATTTTGGAACCTTGTTTTTTAGTGGAATCTAAGGGACAAATCCCCATCCTTTAACTACTTTTAATCTAACGATTCAAATTAATCTAAGATTTACTAATTAACTAAACTTAGTTTACACAAAATATATAACGTCTTTCCTCTTTTCTTATCCTTTTGCGTCATTTTCTCACCTATTTCGTGTGTTTTTTTTCCAGTTCCTTCCAAAAATCAGTTACATGTAAAGCATCACCTCCACCAATCTCCGGTCATCCTCACCTGAAAATCTCTCTTGAAATCCCTAAAAATTAAGGTTTGTTCACACACAGCTAATTTTATAAGCTCCCGCGTTTACAAATCTGAAATGTGACAATTCATCATGTTCTGGCATCTTACTGCGTTATTTGCTTCTTCACCGGTATGTTTTTGCTCTTTGATTCTTTAATTATTGTTGGTGATTCTGATATGGAGTGTTTGGATTATGGATATGTAGGGGGTTACATGTATAATTAAAGTATTGTTAGTTGCGTATTATGATTACTGATGAGTTACTTTAGATGTGTGTAAACTTCTTATTGATAGGTTGTTGCCACTGATTTTTTTTAATTGAGATGTAATGTGATATTAGCACCATTATTTGAGCTGAGGTTTTATCGTGATCTTACAATGTGTTTATCGTTGTGATTGATGTATTCATTTACTATATAATTGCTTGTATACATTTTTCTTTTCAACATGAACATGAAGTGTCCGACAAAATGCCTCAATTAGAACTAGGTTAGGATGAATGTAGTTATAGGCACCTCAGGTTGGATCCTTATTTATAGTTGATTTAGGAGTTTTATCACCGACGAGTTATGTGTAAGGAAACAAGCTAAAACGGCATTAGGTCAGGAACAATTCAAAATGCACCTATAAAAGAAAAAAAGAAATGAACAAACTACGTGATTGAGTGTACCAAATGGACACTTTACATTGACTACATTTTCAAGTTTGGTGTAATAATGTAGTATGATTGTGTAGAACCTGGCAATTCTAGTTACAAAAATTCATTTTCCCAATAGTTGAAACATTGACATAATTATGAAAGCTAGATAGTTTAAACAATAATTTATGTGGAGTATAATAGTATTGGCCAAGCTGTTAGCATTTAAGAATGTTGACGGGTTACATTGTTATTGTAACTTTGTAACTAGTTTCGATGGCATACATTTTTATTTTAGTATTCAAGAATAACTCGTAGAATTGCATTTGTTAGATTTGTTAGCAAAGATATCAGAAGCCAACGATTAAAGTTAGTGGTTCAAGATGATCCTATCTAGAGACATAATGCAGCCCACTTTATATAATACTGACTTAGTTTTCTAGCGCTGGTTAATTTCAAGTTTGTTATGGTCTTCTAATCTTTATGTCATATTTACCAGATTTGAAGGACCAATATCTGAAAAAAAAACATTGAGATTTGTGTCATCGAGGCTCACAGAACATTCAGACAAGTTTATCAGTTCCCACTTCGTAAACGACTAATCTTACTATCAACATTTTAATAAACACTTTTTAACGACTTCTCAGCATTTGCTGTTACAGAGTTCTAAAGTTGCTGAGATTGAAGACTATCTTCAGGAAGTTATGAACATCGTTATGAACATCGTTATCTGACATGTCTAATATCACTTATGAGATTTCATAAACATATTTACTGTCTAATATCACTAGTGATATTTGTTATATTACATGTCTAATATATAGCAAATATAGTTAATGTATAATATCACTAGTAATATTTGTAATGACAAGTATAATATCACTTATATTTTTAACGACTTGCATCACTTATGATATCTTATAAATATAGTTAATGTCTAATATCACTAGATATGTTTGTTATATGACATATCTAATATCTCTTGTGATATTTTATAAATATATTGTCTAATATCACTTGTCATATTTCAAAAACAAATAAGTTTGTTTTTCTTAAGTGACTAATAACGACAATTTGAATACTTTTCATCTTACTAACAAAGTCATATCACGATAGATAAGTGCATGTCACTTACAAATACCAAATGAATAGAAAGAGGTAAACTATGAAATAGAAACTCGAAGTATTCTCAAAATCAAACAAACGTCAGACTAGTATAGTACTGCTTTTAAGCAAAATAAGAATTCACCTAAAAATATGTAACTCTTTTATTCTTATTAAAAATATAATATCACAAGTGATAGATAACACTAATTACATGTTAAAATTTTCAAAAATAAAACAGTGAAACACTTTTTGTGTTTGTTTATTGCTTTTTTCACAAAAACCATCTTGTATCTAAAAATTATAAAAGTATTAGAAAACATATAGGTGATAACATAAAAATATTTACAAAACTTTAAATATCACAAGTGATTTTAGTAAATTAAATGAAATATCACTTGTGATAAATACTTTTAAATTATTAACTTTTTGAGAGAAAAATTAATATACATAGATTATAGATTGTCACTTGCAATATCATTAGTGATAATGAATTGAGATACTTCTCTTTGATGTATCACTAATGATAAATGAAAAAATGTTAGAGATTTCAGTTATTAAAGTAGGAATTTTTTGAGATAAAATATTGATTGTCACTTAAAATACCACAAGTGATAATGTATTAAAAAAGTTGTCTTTGATATAATAACTAATGGTTTTAATTCATAGATGGTTGAGTGTTAATTGCAATATCACGAATGATAATAGATTGAGATAGTTTTGTCTTAGATGTATCAGTAGTGATAAATAATTAACTCTTGAGATTCAACTATTAAATTAGGGGATGTTAAGGATTTTGGTATAGGTTTTATATAATTTTTTTATATCAACTTATATTTCCTTTTTTATAAAAGAGAATCAATACTTTGATGTTGACTTTTTTTTAGTAAATTAACTAGAATATCATTTGTGATAAAGCTTTTAAATTATCAATTTTTGGAGAAAAAAACAATATTCATATATTTTTCATTGTCATTTGCAATATCACTACTGATAATAGATTGAGATATTTCGTATCACTAGTTATAAATGATAAAATATTAAGGTTCAACAATTAAATTAACAACATTTTGAGATAAAATATTGATGTTATTTTCTAATGTATTTCAATTCATATATTGTTGATTGTTATTTGTAATATCACTAGTGATAATTAATTGAGATAGTTCTATATGTGTTGTATCACTAACGATAAATGATAAAATCTTAAAATTTCGTCTATTAACTTATGTCTAGTGGAATATCACTTGTGATCAAGTATTTAAATTATCAACTTTTTGAAATAAAAATTAAAATTATATGTTCATAAGGTAAGCATAAAAATTAAAACTAACAAATATTTTAGTAACATCAATTGTTTATCACTAACATAAACCATAATCCAATTTTCAGATCCACACAATGCCAAGCACCTCTGAAAGGTGACAAATGCAAGATTAGTAAATCAATCTCTTTATATCCCCATAAAAACTTAAAAAATGTTTACATGTGCTATTGTTTGAAAGTCAGCAACATTTATTTTTAAAATGCGATACTTTAATGAAAATATGCAACAATTTCATGACTTCACAAATTGTCTTGTACAATTTTTATCCAATAAGCCCATCATTTGTTCTTTCAAGGGGGAAATAGCATAATCCTATTTTCATGATACTTCCTAGAATAATGAAGCAGCGCCAGCATATACCCTAAATTTATTGCAGTAACCTTTGACGAAGAAAGCATCCCACAGCGGAAAAACTTAACAGATCCTAAGCTTTTGCAGCCTCAATGGCAGCTGGAGGTGCAGCACCGCCTGTGGTTGGCCTATATACAACAGATAGTCCGTTAAAAATCGCTTTAAGTTGTAGGAGAAAAAAGAGTAATATCATACAGATGTGATACTTACATCCCAACTGACACTTTGAAAGCATCATGAATTCCCCATTGAGCTCCAGTGAGTGTTCCGATCATGACAATTCGAAGGGGAAGCCCACGGGTGTAGAGACCCCAGAGTCCAAGCTTCTTCACAGCCTGAAACTAAAAAATAATATTTCATGAACGCGTTCAAGATATTTGAGGATAAATGGAGCAGTTGAACCTAACAAAGGGTGAACTAAATGCACTCACATCTCCAACACTGGCTCTCTTGGCGTTGTTTAGGAAGGAGACAAGGTTATCAGCAGGATGACATATAACAGCGCAGAGAACACCAGCCACATATCCACCAGCAAACTAACACCGAGTTAGAAGGGTTTGTTGCACTCATTTTTTGGTGTAGCGATAGCGCGCTTGTATAGCATCTCCACGATAGTCTTAAACGAAGCAAACAAACTTCATTATTGTGTCTGCAAATCAATCAAGATGTAGATGAATACAAGAAGTGTGCAGTACCAAAGTAGTCTCAACTTTCCAAGAAAAAACTAAGAAAGTTGAGTTGGCAATTTTGACAGATTTACTTATGAATGGGCCGATTCAGTAATTTTGTGTCTTTGCTACAGGTGAAACATGTAAAATAAACGCAATTGACTTACATACAGGTTGAAGTATCCATAAATAATTTAACTATTCAGATTTAACAAACTAACTATTTACAACAAAATAAAAAGTTGATAATTGGACAAAATGTGTTTCAGTAACACTCCAACCTGCTAACGTCAACCGACACAAAATTACCTGTTTAACCCGCCCAAGTTTCCACCTGTATGAGAAAGTAATAGACATATTGATATGTAAAGATCAAATTATGTGACACTAAAAACAAAATGTTCCGGCAACACATAAATAGAAGAAAAAGTATGCATCGCATAGCCTAAACTTACATGGTATCTTACGTTCCCAAAGTGGCACCAATCCCTTGTATAACCTACATAAATGTGGAAAAACCATATGAGAGGGCTTCCAACTAAAAATATTTAATCGTCAAGTTTTACAATATACGTACTGATTTTTGGTGGTGCCTTTAATTCACTCACATCTACGTATTACATGTCTACTGTAAGCATGCCATACCTGCAAAGGTCAAGGCTTTCACGCTGGGAATTGAATTCCCTGATACTTTGTTGAATCTTCATGTTTCCATTATGGGATAAGAAGATGGCAACGCCTTGATATCTCACTACAACTCGGAATATCCTACTGCAACTCGGATATCCTGTTGGAATCGGATAACTTTGATTCTATTGACATATTGCTGAGGATATCTTGCTGCAACATCTTGATACTTTGTTGAAACATATTCAATAAGCAAATCTAATATAGCAACAACATACATAAATATGCCTTACATCAGATCATAGGGTGCACATAAACCAACAACATATTTGGAGCCATCATACCAGTTCCCATTACAGTCAAGCCAGTGGTCAAAGAATCCGGACAACATACTAATCAACACTATTCCATGGTAATTACACGTAACAGCGAGAGTCAAGTACAAAACTTGAGTAAGTGCCTATTAGATTAGATCTAAGTCACCTTCCCACCCCTCATGCCTACCTAAAACCCTTGAGTTAAAATGATATAAGTTATAACATAAAAACAACCACAAGATAACTGGCTTCATAGAACAACACTAAAAAAGTCGATAAGCCATTTATCACTGGTGATAAACTATTTATCACTGGTGATAAGCCATTTATCACCGGTGATAAGCCATTTATAGCCATTTATCACCGGTGATAATCCATTTATCACCGGTGATAAGCCATTTATAGCCATTTATCACCGGTGATAAGCTATTTATCACGGTGATAAGCCAAATTATCACTATCACTAGTGATAAGCCACACATTATCACCGGAATCATAAAACAACTAACATTAAAAAAAATTCACAAAATCTTCCTAAATAGATTCTAAATAACAAATAAGTTTCAAAAATAAGCCAAAAATTAGAATAATATGAAAATAAGCAATCATTAGAAACTAAGATTAACAATACAACACTAATCTTAACAAAAATCACCAGATACATAAATCAAACTCAGAAATAAGCATATAATCATTAAAATATCATATAAATCAATAAATAAGCAGATTCAATCAATGAAAAACAAAATAAGATTCTTAACATCATCAAGAACCCAAATGATCCATTTATAAGCACAAAATCACTAGATATACTTATATAACATCTAAATAAAGGATTATAATAATTGTACCATCTTCCATAGTTATTGTATGTTCGATTTTCACCATCTTTTTTGCGGTATGAGATCGGTCGTTCTTGGATTGATCCATTTCTGTGTTTGTTATGTGTTTTTTAAGGTTTTGATCGTGTATTGTTTTGTTGATTTTACGGTTTGATATGTTTTAAAAAAGAGAAATGAGAGCTTCTGATTGTTTAGAGAGAGAGAGAGAATTTTGATCTGAAACTAAAAATTATTGGATGTTAAATTTTACAACTCTAGTCCCTGACATAAATATTAAAGTTTGACAACTCTAGTCCTTCCGTGTTTTTTATCATTTGATCTGGTCCCTCTCAATGGATGGCCCAGATTGAGCCCTTAGATTCCACCAAAAAAGAGGGTTGTTAAATAACCGGACTCAACTTAGGATTGGGATTATATTAAACCAGTTATACAATCTTTGTGCATGCAGGAAATTATAAATAAATTTAATTTAATTTAATTTAATATAATGATATATAAAAAATATTTGTGTTTAATATTTTATAATTGTGATATTATTAAATTATAAAATGTAAAAGATATTTGTTAATTTTTTAAATTTATTAAAAAAATATAAAAATTTATAATTTTCACTTAACACTATTTAATTTATTTAAAATTTATCCACTAAAATTTTATTTATTACTTTTATTTTTTAGATTTTCTTTCATAAATTTGACACTTATATTTTTATGTCATTTTTTACATCAAATTTTCACCTATCATTTTTTAAAAAACTTTTACTAAATAAAGAAAGTTTTAGACTTAAAAAAAACATATAAATAAAAAGAATAAATTAAGAGAATATTTATTGTATCAATGGATCGTTTTCAGGTTCGATCATTTGTTTGATTTTTGATTATTTTCAAGTTTGATCGTATGTTTGGTTTTAGATCGTTTTAAAGTTCGATTATTTCGGATTGGTTTTGGATGGTTTTCAGATTCGATCTGAATCCGAATCCATTAGTTCGGGCCATTTTTGAAACATATACGTGCTTGTTGGGCACTTGGGCTAGCCTTTTAACTTTAACTTTTCAAACTATAGATAACTTTTTTGCTCTTAACACGAGACACCCCAACCTTAAAGCTCAATGGAATATTAAATCTTGAAGACAATTTAGTAACGTGCAATGTAATGTAAAGTGTGACTTCCTTTCGGGACAACACCGCGACGTTGCTCAACAAATATCGCATTCTCTGGTGGCGTGACTCGATAGATTTGATCCTTCGGGACTTGGATCATATAGGTTTCGTCTTGTGTGCCTAAAAGATCTTCTTCTTCTGCATCGTCAAACTTAGGCCTATTGCGGTTGGGATAGACATTACTGGTAGAAGAACACCCCGCCCATCCATCATGAGGAGCGGAGTACGAAAGACACAAGATGTCGGGCTGGGGCAAAGGTGGTGGATGGAAATGATGTTTTTATCTTTTGAAGGTAAGTTTTATTCTTATTTTCTGGTTTAGGTTTGAACTTTGAAGGCAAGTGTTGTGGGAAAAGAATTATTTTTGGGCCACATGGGCTGGACTAAGCAATTGGGCTAAGGAAAAATAGGAAGGTCAAACCAACAGAGAAAAAGTCGTTTTATGAGCCATAGATAATTAAGTTAGAAGCCCAACTTGATGAGGCCCAAATACCCAAAAATTTAGAAGTGTTTTCAGTATATACATAAAAGTAAAATAAGTATTTAAAATAATTGTTTAATACAATATTTGTAAATGGAAATCATATCTCAGAAAGAAATAAACATTTATTGATAATGTGTTTTTGGATATTTGATTGAATAGAAATTAAGTAACCCATATTAGTTATAAACGAGATTTAAATACTCGCGCTTCGCTGCGACGAGTTTCGAATAGATAGTTTTTTTTTTCATAAAAATTCTATACTATAAAATGTTGTATAATAACTGGATATGTTTTTTGTGCAACACAAAGTTGATTTAAACAGTATATAGAGAAAAACAACCCAACTCTTGAAAAGCTATGCAAGCAGCAAGCAAGTTATTGTTCGAAATAATCATTTGAAATGCCGACACTCTAGTCTAAATACCTATTGTCTGAATTCGTAAATACATGTAGAAAATTAGCAAATGGCGTCTATATAGTACGCGGCGGTCTCCTCTCAGTTGATTCTTTTAACATATGCATCATTAGTACGATGTCTTTCTTAAGGGATACTTCATATCTCTTTCCTGCTGGATTATCAGATAAACCGCAATTAAGTGGCATATATATTTACTCAAACTACAGTAGGATTTTAAAATGCTTATTCTGAACTCTTCATCTAATAATTGTAGAAAAGGGATGCACATAACAAAGACTTAAAGTGACGTTTACAAAATATTACCTGAGTTCCAAGGTGTTCCGGCCTGAGACACTAATATTAAACGAATGCTATATCCCAACCCTCCATCAATGATATTGCGTTCAATCTGCAAGTATTAACATTTAGATGCATGAATACATGGCAAATTATCAAAGAAAGAAAATTTACCACCTACATTGAAAAAACTTGTGCACCGCATATGCAATCATCCAAACTGTATCATGATAAGCACATAAACCATAAGGGTTCAGGGCGGCTGTTCCATTACTAAGATTCTTAAACCTAGTTTCAAAATCTCGTTTTTTAGACGAAGCGGGGTGTGGGCGCTAAGTGTAAGAACACCTTGTATGACGAAACATTAGTAGTAGAAATACCATTGGAATCCAAAATTGTCGATAAGTAGTCGCAATCCATATATATGTCATCTTTTCATCATGTTAAGACTCTTAGCAGTCTCAAAAAGCATAAGACCAGTTTTAGAGTAGGTGCATACAACTATGACTTGAGTCACCATTGACCTCACATTGATTAAAGCATCACAAATATTTTGTGGAGATAATGCGACATAACTCTCGGATAGTTGATCACTTAACATGAATATAATATTGCAAAAGTGACCACCGTTAGTGAACATTGCCCTTTCTTTTTTATACTAACTGAAATAACTTTCGATTGCAACAATAGTAGTCATTTGATAAAGAACATTAGGGGATGTCTGGATGAAATATGGATACTAAAGAGGTGTCAGTAAGGGGTCTAACGTCACGAATGATAACAGCGGGACATGGAGCGCATTTGCAAGATTTGAAAGTACATGAGCCATCACAGAAGACTATTGGCCGATAACAACCTCTATATCATCTTTCATATATTTCAATGCCGAAAAAGATCAGGTATGAAATAGATAAGGGAACTACATGGACATTTTAAATTTTAAAATAATAAACTTGCTTTAGGGGGTGTATCTCATGAAGCATTCTGAATTTTAAGAATGTCATGTAGTAGTAGAATAGATATAACCAAAAAGTGTGCTATAAATAGTTTATGGGTGTGGTTTTGCGCTAAAAAAGCAATAATCACTTGTATTTTTCCTAAAACTTTCTTTATCTAAAAATCTGCATAAAAGGAAAAAGAATCAACAAATGCTGGTGCCTTGGCAATTTGATTAACCTAAATGTAGTTAATTATTATTGGATTTAATGCTTTAATTACCGCTCTATTTTAAATCACGTCCAACATTAAAACAGGAAGTAAAGTAGTAGAAATTTGTCGGAACAATACATAAACTTTTTCTTTTGCAAAAGACCTATTCACATCACACAAACAGTTTAAAAAACAACAACATTTTGATACGAAGGTTATAACAAACCTCACCAATAGCAGCCAAATGCCTAGCTTCTTCCTCAATCCTCCTAATGATTTCTCCAAACACCAATTGCGAATACAATACTGAACATATTACATAACAACAACATCCAAGACTTGTAACGGTTAAGAAGAATTATATACAAAATCGGGAAGAACTCATGAAAGTTTCCATGCACTTACATTTGCGCGCTATTCGTTTTTCATTCACATAAGTGTTGCAATATTCACACAAAAGTTGGAAAAACCACCATCCTCATGATTTCTCAAAAGGCCGTGTGCATTCTACAACACACAAATTTCAATACCTGAAGAACCAAACATAATTAAACACAAAATCACCAAATTCCTACTTAATTAAACCCCAATTACCCAAGTCAGTTATGTCTAGGAAAACCCAATTCATTGATACATATAAATCATGTCAAAAAAACCTACCTTGATTTCTATTATAGAACGTGTTGCATCCCATTTTCTTGTCAATCTTCATCAATCGTACGTTCGTACATGAAATTTTAGTGTTCGTCTGTCCTTTATTCGCCGTTGATGAACAATAGTATCGGATAATTAAACATAAAGTTAACCTTGATCATATGATCTTATTAGGTTATGGATCTTTGGGTTAAGTTTTTTGTTTGGTAGGAAAGAACTACGTAGAAAATGGGGCGATGGATTTGATGAGATGAAGAGCCAGTGACTGTGAGAATGAGATGATGGAGAAAATGCCAGACACGTGTTTTGAGGTTTGGGTTGAGTCACACTTTAGTTTATTGTTTAGTATTAAGTTACTGTTCCTAAGCATTAAAAAACTATTATATTAACAGTTACTGTACATCTGTGAGAGAAAACAAGTTTCAAACCTTCTCCTTTAGGGGATAAACCTCACTCATGCTTTTATTATATTTCGGACCTCTGAAGATCCTCAGTGAGATTCGAACTTAAGACCAATTCAAGTATATCTCTCTAAAGTTACCGTTGAGCCTTGGTTGCCAACTCAGCTAGCTCAGTTGGTATATGAATTATGATCCAATCGAACTTCATGGATCACACAAACGAATTACCAAATGTAAAGGAAAAACAAATACAACACAACAATTGACGTGGTTCAGCTTCACCAGCCAACTCGATCAGCATATTAAGTGAAATAACAAAAATGAACGCTACAATCAACATACTTGAGTACCTTTATCACACCTCTCAACGATTTATATTATACTCAACGCTATAATGGACGCGAGTGAATTTCACGTCTCATCCCATGACATAGGCAATTTACTTCCATAAACAAAGTTACAAATACTGACCACACTATAGCAACTCAATAAAAATTAAGAACATATTTCTTCGAACGCCCTTAAAACTTGATATCCAATTTATTAGTAATATACTTAATATAGTAAGGAAATTCATGATCATCATATATATCATCATTATAAAAGTGATAGTTGAGATCAACATTACCATAAGTCCTTTCATTTTTTGATGCAAATCCTTTGCACAAGAAAACTCTGCTAAGTAGTTGAAAGACGAAGCACAAGAAAGACAAGCAGGCCTACACTTTGTGTATTTGTGGAATAGAAATCTTCATCCTATATCTAACAATAAGACCACTATATATAGTGGGAAAGTGAAGCTTCATTTGGAAGCTTCAATAAAGTCAAGTAACCACCTTGCACTTTCTATTCTTCCCTTTCACCCAAGGAAGTTCCCACTATGTCTTCAATATCAATACTTCAGGTCTCTATATCAGAGATGGTCTTCAAGGAGTTAGTGAGTTATTTTCATCACTCACTAACTCCATCATCCTGATCTTGGTTCTTATCTTCACTGGCTGAGATCCACTGTAGTAGTGAATGAATCTTTGTGGACTTCTGAGAACATTTAGAGGATGACTCGATAAACTATCTTAAGTTTACCGACCTATATAACACTTAGGGTGTATTTCATTCATATGAGTATAGGGACAATTTGGGCTCTAAATTGGCCCAACAATCTCCCCCTATTTGAATAGAAATATAGCCTACGTCTTTTAGTAGTAAGTGAGCATAACGGCTTCTTCTTACATACTAAGATACAACAAAGTGACATAAAAGATAATGAACTTCTGATCATTTGTTGTTGAAGTGTCTAACATATGCTCAAACTTTACACCAGATCTTCATCATCATGTGAAGTCTCTGATGAACATCTTCAGAGACTTAGGTTATGTTGGTGTTTCCGAGACTCGTTTCAAACAGTGGTGATCAAACACGGCTCGAAAACTTTACTCCAAAATACTAAGCACCCAAGTGTACAATCAAATCCCAGAACACTAGTTCACTTCATTTGATGTTTACATCAACTATGCACAACTCTTCTACCCGAAACCATCATTCCGACTTTCAACAAAACATCTAACCATCTGACCTGTTCCAACACGTTACCAGCACCTTGCTTCATACATTAACCAGATACATGTTTAGGGAAAAGATACATGTTTAGGAAATTTTGATTTTTTGGTATGTGATTGGTTTGGTTGTTTTGTTGTTGTTGTGATTGGTTACATTGTAGTGGTGGAGTGGTTGTTTTGTTTGTATGGTGAGGATATATCGAAGGTTCATCATCATGGGGTGTCTCTTCATCAGGGAGTGTGTCTTTTTCTCCCTTAAAAAATGCTTCCTAAGAAGTGATTTTTGAAACCATTACACACTACTATTATTCACCATATCAGGGATTGGATCCCTTGATCGAATTACTTCAATACTAAGGTTTGAACCTTAGATTTTTTTGGGTGTTTGAATACCCCTGTGTCCTTATGTTGTAACCTTGTGGCTTAACCAACTTAGTTGGTTCAATAGTTATTGGCAAACTATCAGCCATAAACGGATTTGATAATTCTTTACCGGTTATCCGCGTGCTCCGGAATAGCCAATCCTTTCTTGTTGGTTACACATGGTGAATTGATGACCATTTTTTAGTGTGGTGGTGAAACCGACACTTGGTGAACTTTCAGCTTTTGGCTATCCCATTCAAGGATCTGTGATGCTTTAGCCTAAAGGCAAGGAGATTCTTCCTATTTGTTCCGACTTTACTCGGATTGGCTTTAAGTTAACAAACTTAAGAGCTGATGTTGTAAATACAATCGACTTTTGGCATTTAAAAACAACCTATCCTTTTGATATCATTTGATTAAAAGTTTGAGAAAAATAAGTCTTTGAAAGTTTTGCAACAGATGGTACAAATGGTACCTGATGTTCAACAGCATACAAACGCCTGATGAGTGTGATGAGATGCATCTGTGACTAAACCTTTGGGTCTCCTACCTCGGGGATGCTCTTGTGAAATCCCTGTCTTAGAAGTAGTTTGACCAACGCCCAATGTTAGCCAACACACTTGTTGGTCATTGGGTTAACTGTTTAGACCGACCAGGTTCAAGCTCAAGATTAGACCCTTTTTGAGGTTGTGATAGGTTCAACAACCTCTGAGAATTCAGAGAATTCTTTGGCATTTCTGTGACCTCTCTCATGGGTTATCAAAACCTCTGATGTTATTAACCTGTGATAGCTTCAACCTGTTACCTTTCATCTAGTTTGATATAGGTCCAGTGACTATCCGCTGTGAGGTGGTCCAGCTATAAAGTTAGATGAGTGACCACTGATGAGTGACCATGTCACAGGCCCTCTATGAGTTCAGAGACCTTGTGGTTTGCCAACACTTAGCGGCTATGGTTGTGTGTGGTTTCGAGACAAGGATTTTTTTACTTCTGTGACGACCTATCTGCATCACCACGTGTGATGTTAAGCTGTTTGAACCCCTGTGGTGTTTAGGTCAACGGATTTGAAATGGCTGTTGCGGCTCTGAGGGTATAGGTTTAGATATGGCTGGGTTGACCTTATTTCACATAATAATTTATCAGAACCTCTAGGTAAACACCTGTTGTTAGATGTTTCATTATCCTGTGTTACAAACGCTTGTAATCAACAACCCCTGTGGTGTCATGCCTCTGTGAATGATAGTTTATATCAACGAATTCTGCCTGAGGTTTGGGCAAGCGTTGCAACAAGTGTGACAGGTACAATGACCTCTTGTTGATATGATGGAGTTAGTGAGCGAGATAAAGTTGAAGAGGAGAATGGTGTGAGAAGTAGTGACTAAGGTGTTAGAATGAGAATGAGAGTGAGAAAAGATGATGTGGATGAAGGTAAGGAGGGTTTAGAAGATTAAAGAGAACGTGAGCGAGAAGGTGAGAATGAGAATTTTTTGTTTTGGGTTTTGTTTGTTTTGTGTTTTGCAAGGGTGAATGAAGTATAGTGTAGTGATGCATATAAGTATAGGGCTATGATGCATATAAGAACACGATATACCTGATGATGATGATGATGTTGTTGAGTATAATAGAACACAATATACCTGATGATTGATCATGTAAAGAACATGGTATACGTGGGTGTGTACACTCCCCCTCAAAAGTTATAGGACAAATAACTTTTGATATTCACACTCTATAACTCTACTCTGAATCATCATCCATACCCCTCTCGTAGGATTAGAACCTCAGCCGAAATATTAACCTCTATGGTTCTTTGAACTCTGGGTTCTTCGACGTCTGATTATCATCTATGGTTACAACCCTTGATGTAACCAAACCAACCTGTGAAAAGGCAGCTAAAGACTCTCAAGATGTCTGGGGTCACAGCGGTTGGGGTTCAGCAACTAAGGTCATAGATAATGTCTCTAGTGGGGTCTCTGACTGAATGTCTCTGATGAGGGTCCAACGATCAAGGCGGGGAGGGTGATATGGGCTAGAAGTGTTCATAAGTACAACAACCTCTGGCAAACTCCAGCTATCTGGGTTGAAGGGTCATAACTACTACAGGAGTCCAGTACTTGGTTGCTGGAATGTCCAATGCTCTGGTGGTTCAGAGACAATGAGGTTCAGAGAGAGGTTCAACTGGTTGGGATCATCACTTCGAGTTCCCTCAGCGACCTATTCAGCGGTTCAGTCTACGGGTCAGTTTGTTGTTGGCTCACACAACGAAAGGGGTTCGAGTTACATCCAGAGACTTAAAGGTTAGTTGAGAAGATTACCTTCAAATGTCCGGGGTGCTCAAGTGACTGGTGATCATTTACAACGACCTGTTTAAAGAAGTTTCACAACTGTCCGTGGGTTCAACTTTCAGCTTGATGGATAACACTGAGACAGATTCATCGATCTGGGTCGAGTAACAGAGGTTGTGGACCAGTGGCAGGGATTCATTGATTTGGGTCATCGATTGTTAGAGGAGTTAAACAGCTTGAGGTTCAGAGAGCAGCTGCCTCATCTATGGATTCAACTACACGGTTAGATGCGGGTCAACATTTGGGTCAACCGCTAAAATCAGCGGCTTGGTGAGTTTCGACCAGCGGATGGGTTTTCGGCTGGGGGTTTCAACGACCAAGAAATGACCATGGCTTGCAAACTTTAATCAGGGATTTATCACTAGTAACAAACTCCCATGGTTGCTTTCCCTGATGATAGATAGCCAATTACATCGTGTATCAACTCTTCTCTCATATGCCAATACTAATCCCAAAATCCTACTTCAATTTATTCACCTGTATACATTACCAATTCATATGCCCCCAACTTACGAACTTGACATCAATCAATCTTCTTCTTTCGAGTACCCACTTTTTGTCAGCTTTTCTTTTAAGCTGATGCACCCATTATCCAGTTTCTATTTTAGAAATCTTTTAACCAACACACTGAGTTTTTTTTAACTATCACAACAAATACCTTACCCATTAATCTTACCTATACAAACCATCATACCCGTCGAACGACAACTATAATTTTGTTACCATTCGTATATAATCGAAATCCAACAACATGAAGACCACTAATGAGCAATCAATCATCTAATTTACAACATCCCTTCATATCCTATTATAAGGCTAAGCCTAAAAAATGAAATAACTTTTTCATCTAAACAACTCCTTATCAATCATTCAATACATCCGTTCACCTCCTGCTCGAATCACAACATCGTACATCCCAAAATTACTAATATGTTTATACTACTTACACACGAAAAACAATCGATCGGTCCATGTAATTAACTCCTACCCTGTGGCCACTAGGAAGGTATCGAAAATTTAACAAATTGTTTCTTCTTGCGTGAGTTCTGATGAACTTGAGTTGATTTTTCTGTGAGGTTTATAGATCCGGTGAAGATGATGAAATTAATTTTTGTGAGGTTTTTGACGATGAATTGGTGGGTGAGACTTTTATGAGATGATAGATTTTTGGTGGAATTTTATTGATGATGTGAATGATTGTGACGGTGAGTAGGTAGGTTCGGTGGTATGTGATTGGTTTGTGTGACGGTGGGAGTGGAGTGGGGGCATGTTTTGGTTAACATGTGGGTTGGGTGGGGTTTTGGATAAGGTTTGTGTGGATATTAAAACAGAGGGTCAAATAGCAGTGTTCATCTCCCCTCAAAAACTGCTATTGCTGTGCAGATTTTTGAACATACACTACTGATTTTGACCATGTAACATGTTATTAGCAGCCGTAAACCGAACGGATCTGGATAGAGAAAATCCAACCCGCTCTTGTACCACTTGTTGGTCCATGAATCTTGTGCAAACATCTAATCTATAAAGATCTATGAAGAACATTTGCACAATTAACCAATTGACTAACTAATAACACAAGCTTGTACTTTTCATATTTGTATATCTTATTAATAATGAATCAATAGATTTACAAGTGTTGCCTGGTTGTTTGCGGAATAACAACCAGGCGATGAATGATAAACAAAGCTCCTATTGTTATATGAAGAAAAGAACCAATGGGAGGAGGAAATTCTAACACTACACTTTGTGTATTTGTGGAATGGAAATATTCAACCTATCTCTAACAATAAGACCACTATATATAGTGGAAAAGTGAAGCTTCTTTTGGAAGCTTCAATAAAGTCAAGTAACCACCTTGCACTTTCTATTCTTCCTTTTTCAACCACGGAAGTTCCCACTATGTTTTTAGTATCAATACTTCAGGTCTTCATATCAGAGATGGTCTTGAGGGAGTTAGTGAGTTATTGTCATCACTCACTGACTACATCATCCTGATCTTGGTTCTTATCTTCACTGGTTGAGATCCGCTGCAGTAGTGAAGGAATATACGTGGACTTCTAAGAACATCTAGAGGATGACTCGGTAAACTATCTTAAGTTTACCTACCTATATAATACTTAGGGTATATTTCATTCAAATCAATACATGGACAATTTGGGCTCTAAATTGACCCAACATAACCGATTCAATAGATCTCTAACTGGACTTGCTCATGTTCTCCTCTTATTTGTCGTCTCTAACTCCAAATATAATCGCCCTCTTTCCATTTGTTAGCAACCATACAATGTTTTTTATTTTCCAAAGCATAGAGACGGGGATACTGATTTGAAAGAATTATACCATCTAGCTAACACTCTGATTGTGGTGATTTACACTCCCTTTGCTTTAGGAAAAACAAAGAGCGTAAAAAGCGGTAAGTATTAAACAAATTATTTAGGAAAATCAAGTGTTAATGACCCAAAAGGTGAAAGTTCGTTTCCCAAGGTGGTATATGCGTGTGAATAATTCGTAAAGATTTTGGTTTAATATAGAAGAAAGAAGGTAAATGGAAATGACGGATACATTAAAATTACAGTACGACGATAAAACGAAAAACCGTAAAAAGTGACAAAATAAAAATTAATTTTAAAAATCCCAAAAATTACCAAAAATAGCTAAAAATGAACTAAGAGTTTACAAATGATCAAAACTTTTTCAAACATTTTAATTAATTAAATATTAGTTTTAAAGGCTAATTAAAGCCCTAAAATTCAAAATAATTAATAAAAATCCCAAATTAAGATTTTTCAATTTGTAAAACTCTAAAATGACTTAATTAAACTAAAAAATATTTTTATAAAAGTTAAAACCAATTAAAACTATTAAAAATGATTAAAATCTAAAATTAAATATTAAAATAATATTAAAAATTCAAAAATTATAAAAATTTCTAAAAACTTGCAAACTAGTTTATTTTAACCTAAATAAGATAAAAATGAAAGTGAAATTACCAAAATACCCCTAATGGGCTAAAAACAAAAACAGTCCAAATAAATGGGCTTTTTGGCCTAATAAAATAAAAACTCAACCAAATAAGCTGAAAATCACCAGTCTGACTCAAAATTTGATTTTAAGCACAAAACTCTTAAGGCCCAAAAGCTGAAAATGTGCTTATCACAGCTTAATAAGTCAACAGCTTATTCTTAATGGGCTTTTTGTCCCATTAAGCTATAAGCCAATGCCATAAGCTCTAATTTGACACACAACCTTCTTTTGAAAAAGCTTGACCAATAAGCCAGAAATAAGCCAAGTAAGATTTCACTAAAAGACAAAATAGTCGACTTGGAGTTTTAGACCACCTCAGAACTTGATTTAACTTGCAAAAGACTCTAAATGACTTAATTAAGACAAATCTATCAAGAAAAATCCAATAATCAAAGCCAAATAAGCTGAATAAGTAAATAAGCACTTATGTAAAAGTCAAATAAGTTGGTTTTCTAGTCAAACCCTAAAGTCAACAGCCCAAAAGCTCCAGAATGAACAAATGGGTCAAATGAGGAAGACTGATTACCAAATTAAAGTTATTGCATGTTTTAATAAGCTAAAATAGCTTACTGATAAGCTGACCCAGTTTTAATACTAGAAGTGGTAACAAGCAGTGGGAAAGGAGTTCCCACTGCTGCTTATACAGATCTGTTTTAAGCTTGATTTCAAGCCTTTCTTGTAGGTTTTTAATGGAACAAAGGGCACCCCAATAAGCTTTGGCTTATTGGGAGTCAATACAAACAAGAAAAACACCAAGTCCTTCACATAAATCACACAAAATCAGGCAAAAACCAGTTACTGATATGAATGGAAGGTCTAATGAAATTTTGCTGAACTAATTGGCCACCAAACGAATTTCAAACCACCAGATCTCACTCAAATGACTTCTAAAACACAAAATAACTACCAGCAATCCTAAATTAACACAAGATCTAACAGATTCCAATATTTAAGAACATCAAACACTAAAACAACCTAGTTATACCTTGCTGAATGTTTTGACAATTCTTATCGCTTGAAAACTTGGTTAAATACCTTATTACTCAAAACAAAGGTCTGAAAATACTTTAAACCAACATGTAAGGTAAGTCTAGGCTGATATATGCCCAAGGCTGTGTCGCCCACTCTTTGACACACCCAATCCCAAACACCCTTTTATGACTGATTTACAAGATTAAACACGCATATTTGTTTAAAAAAACATGAACCAGTAAACAATCAACACAAGTAAGTTACAAATAACATAAACAACAGATAGCAAGCAGGATTAAACAGATTTATGCCACCAAACCACAAAACTCATCCAAATCACATAGTATCATAGAAATATGATAAAATAGTAAAAAGGATTGAGAGATCAAACCTCCAAGATGTGCATCCACACCTTGGGGGTTTTGAGCTTAGGTGGCAGCTTAAAAAGCCACTAGCTTCCCTCTTTTGTACCTGCAAATGATTAGAACAACAAAAACACAAATATACAATATTTTTCAAAATTCCAAAAATATTTCAAGACCTCTTTTGAAAACTTCTCAAACACGAATTAGAACAGATTAAATATTGGAACTCAAACTTGCTATGCTTAATACCAACTTTTAATAAAGTAAAAAAGAATTATATTTTATGAAAAATACCAAATTTTATTTGAATAAAAAGGGATTACAAAAGGTAAATAGCAAGCCTGGAACAAAGGGATCGCCACATGTTGGGTCTCATTTTATAGGCAAAGCTTACAAACACTGTTCACAAACCCTAACGACCTAAATTTCCTAAACTAGCCTTGAAGAAGCTTCTAGTCTTGATGCCAGCTTGTTTGGAAGAATCAGGGACGTTCATTTTGTTCTTGGTGACCTAGGAATGCCTTTGGTTTGTTGATTTTGCCAAGTCATAAATCCTTGCCATGTGTCGACTTGTAAATGGTCCTTGTGGGGTCTTCATGGTAGTGGGATTTAAGGTTTTATTGATGGGATATGATTCATGTGAGGTGAATCACACGTGAGTCTAACCAATTTCAGTTTCCCCTTTGTTTTGTGTCGTTTTGATCCTGGGTAAAAAGGTGAATAGTAACTCGTTTGATCCCAACAGTAAATATTACCCGCGTATAATTAGGATTCAAACTTTAGGAATAGCAGGTTTGGCCCTTGTGTTTTGGGAAAATGTTTAAACAAAGTATTTCAGCCAAATAAAACGTATCCCTTTGTTTTTAAAGTTTCATATTTCACATTTTGGCCACAAATAGTTTTCCAAACTATTTTCAAGGGTTAATTTTGCCATTTTGGATATTTCAAGGGCTGATCTTGGTCATTTCTCATCTTTGAAGGTCTTCAATGGATGTTTGACTTCATGAGGGACCATTGTTGACAATTTTGAATTTTTGAGAGATTAAACTTGCCAAATCTTCAAAGTTGAGGGACCATTTTATAATTTTGACAAACTTAAGGGACCAAACTTGTAATTATGAATATACAAGGGTATTAAGTGTCATTTCTTCATAAGTGGGGGATCATTCTTGTACATCTTCAAGTCTTCAAAGATTTTATCTCAGAAAATCACAAACTAGGGCCCGGTTCATTGTGCGGCTTCGTTTCTCGTGTTCGTTTTCCTTGTTTCTTGTGATCTTTTGTCTTTTTCACGATATCCATACCTAAAATACACAAGTAAATAAACACAAGCATATATATGTTATTTTAATGACATTTTATGCATATTAAAGCCCGAAAAGAACGATGAGATCATGTATAAAGGCCATCTCATCACTCCCCCATACTAAACCATTGTCGTGCCCTCACGCAATGCTAGAATAAAGTATCTAACCATCTCCAAAGTTCAATTTTATTACCCTTTATTGAAAAGTAAAACTTGCTACAATACTACGAAGATGTGTAAAAGACATTATGTATGATTTTCATCACGAATGTGACTTTTAGGGTCAATGAATAGAAACAAGTGAATGTCTCATAGAGTAAAGTTCGTCATCCTTGATTGTCATACATTCCATGCTAAGTGAAAAAACGAGATCATTGTTGGTACAAGTCACAATGCTAACACTACTCATACGTCCAAATCGTGTAATACTTTTTCTCCCCGCAATCCTAGTTATTAAGAAAAGAAAACGTTTCTAGAATTTTTTTAACTAATTGTCATGGATCACAAGTGATTCATATTGACTTATTTGAGTATTTATTAGTCCGAAAATAAAGTAGCACGATTTAATCGATAGTTAGATAAAGGACAAAATCATTTAAAAACGGCTTCTCGTGTATCTCCTTAAGTTCATATCTTGGCCTAACTCATTTCACGATTTGAGACCTTTCTCGGACCGATATTTGACATGTACTTCATTCTTCAAATCTTCGGAAGACGTTCTTGAAATTATGGTCTTCTCTTCATATTTTAGATTTTTTTCACTTGACGTTTTTTAGAGATTCTTCATACTTGGACCACGACTTCATCATTTTTCTTCAATCTTTATTTTGGATTTTGATATACAACGATCCGCCTCCTTTTAGGACTTGGATATATTTATCGTCATACCTTGCTAGGGTCTTTTTGGATAGACTTTCTCCATAATCTTTAGGGGAGTAATTGTTTTTCGTCGTGTGTCTCGATCCTTCATATTGATTTTGGAATAATGATTCTTCACATCATCTTGGATCTTTAGCTACAAAATAGAGCTCCTCATGCCTTGTTAGGGCCTTTTGGATCTTCACCAATCTTCGCGTCCCGCTTCATAAGTTATGCCTTGGCTATGAACTCTATTCAACCCCGAGCAACTTTTAAACGATCTTGGGCTAGAAGCCAAGTAACCTTTCGAATCGTACGACCTTACTTATTGCAATTAATTTATTCCTAATGCATTGATCTTATGGGAGAAAAAGCCACAATTAAAAACATATGAGTTTTTGAAAGAACATTTTCATGTTCTACGTTTAGCATGATCACTTGTCTAACTCTATCACTTCTCGTTCTTCACTATTTAAAAACCTCTAATTAAAGAGACTCGTGAATACCTAGCCATGCAAGTCAAAATTAGGCCAAATTTGGATTAGCTTCATTAAGACTATATCAAATCGATGTTTTGGGTTTTCAAGTCACCTATAGGATCTTGCAATTTCTTAGACTTTTTCAAGTTTAGAGAATGCATTTTAAAGTTCCCTTGATAAGTGACTTTCTAGGATCAATTATAGGAACTTGCGAAAAGTTCTTGTTCTTAACCTGTATGAGCTAAGACTTTCGCGTTTTAAAGTTCTCTTGATAAAAGTCTAGCAAAACTTGATTCAAGCGGGTTAAGGAGTGTAAAGGGCTCAAAATGCACATCAAGTCAAAAATTAACTCTTATTCTACCCATCAGAAAATATACATTCGTGTCTTAAAAACACTTATGAAAACTAAGAAAAAATTTAAAATTTGGACATTTTTAGCCTTATTAGCGACAACACAAAACGTTGAAAGTTGGAAAACGTGAGGGCATAGAAAAGCAAGTATCTATTCACCCCCCATGCTAAAATTAAACATTGTCCTCAATGTTTCGAGTCTAAAGGTGGAGCACCCCCATACTAGAGACGAAGAGACGAATGCTTAGGATCTATCATGGAAAGGGTGATCAACAATATATCTAATGTCGTTTTTGAATTATGCTAAAAGATAATTGTTAGAACAATAAAGGATATGTCATGGATTCGTGAAAAACTTCTTCAAGCAAACGATCGAGGCTCACGTAAACGAACACGAGAGTCTTCAATCGTGGCGATGATGATGATCTAGATAACACATTCACAAACAACCACGAGACAACGAGTTGGAAGGGCACAAATCCCCTCTCATTAACTACATTAGAAAGAGATAATATATACAATAGATAAGCACGGGATCTCCCCCACAAGGCACCTCTTTTTTGATTACCGAGTCATGAGCTCGGCTCGATCCCCTCAATGCTAATTATCATTGGGGAAGGTGACTTGGTCGAGGTCGTCCAACGAAGGGACTTCCCCACCAAAGTAGTGCTTAAGCCTATGTCCATTCACCTTGAAGTTAGGACCATCATTTTGAGCTAGCTCGATGGTCCCATAAGGAAACACTTGTGTTATGGTGAACGGACCCGACCAACGAGATTTCAATTTCTCGGAAAATATCTTCAAACGAGAGTTAAAAAGTAACACTTGATCACCAATGTTAAAAACCTGGTTTTTAATCATTGAATCATGAAACTTTTTAGTCTTTTCCTTAAAAATCAATGAATTTTCATAAGCATTATCTCTTAATTCATCCAATTCACTAAATTGTATTTTCCGGTGATCTCCCGCGGTCTTTAAGTCATAATTAGCATGCTTTAGGGCCCAATATGCCTTATGCTCCAATTCAATAGGCAAATGACAATTCTTTCCATAAACCAACTTATAAGGAGTACAACCGACAGGTGTCTTATAAGCGGTCCGAAAGGCCCATAAAGAGTCATCGAGTTTGTCAGACCATGAAGCACGGTTTTCTCTAATCGACCTCTCCAAAATCCTCTTCAAGGCTCAGTTTGAAACCTCGACTTGCCCACTCGTTTGCGGGTGATAAGCCGTAGAAAGACGATGTGTAACTCCATATTTCTTTAGAACCTTTTCGAATTGGTCATTACAAAAATGTGTTCGACGATCGCTTATAATAGCACGAGGGGTTCCAAACCGAGAAAAGAGTTGCTTCAAAAACTTCACTACCACACGAGCATCATTCGTAGGTAAAGCCTTAGCTTCCACCCACTTAGATAGGTAGTCGATGGCGACGAGGATATACTTGTTTCCATGAGACGGTGGGAACGGCCCCATAAAGTCAATGCCCCAAATGTCGAAAATCTCACACACTTGAATTATGTTTTGCGGCATTTCATCCTTTTGCGACGATTTTCCTTGGTGTTTGCAAGAATCACACGACTTCACAAGTGCGTGTGCATCACGATAGATCGTAGGCCAAAAGAAGCCGGCATCGAACACTTTCTTAGCCATGAGATTAGCACCATGGTGTCCACCCGTGGGTCCCTCCTGACAAGCTCTAAGGATGTTAGAAGCTTCGGTACCAAAGACACAATGTCGAACGAGTTGATCCGCACAAACCCGAAAGAGATAAGGATCGTCCCAAATATATAACTTGACGTCACGAAATAATTTTCTCTTTTGTTGTGTCGTCATACCCTTGATTATGAAGTTCCCCGCATTGTAATTTGCAATGTCGGCAAACCATGGGGTATTGTCTTTAGAATTCACTACACCGAGATTCTCGAGAGGAAATGTTTCGGTAATTTCCTTGTTTTCGAATACATCTTTGTGAGGATCTTCTAGACGAGAGAGATTATCGACCGCTAGATTCTCGGCTCCTTTTTTTGTCAAGCACGGTGACATCTAATTATTGAAGGAGGATCATCCAACGAAGCAATCTCGGCTTAGCATCTTGCTTAGCTAAGAGGTACTTGATAGCCGAATGGTCCGTATACACGATGCTTTTAGTCAAGACGAGATAAGGTCAGAATTTCTCAAAAGCATAAACCACGGCAAGGAATTCCTTTTCTGTTATGGTGTACTTAAGTTGAGCCTCGGTTATCGTCTTGCTAGCATAATGGATAGGACGCAAGTGCTTTTCATAACGTTGCCCTAAGACGGCCCCAATTGCATAATCACTTGCATCACACATGATTTAAAAGGGTAGTTCCCAATTAGGAACAACAAGAATGGGAGCTTCGGTAAGTTTCTTTTTAAGAGTTTCGAAAGCTCTAACACAATCCTTATTGAAGTTAAAAGGAGCATCCTTCTCGAGAAGGTGTGTCATAGGTCGAGTGATTTTCGAAAAGTCTTTGATGAAATGACGATAAAAGCCCGCGTGGCCTAGGAAACTCCTAACTACCTTGACGGTTTTGGGATGAGGTAACTTGGCGATGACGTCTATCTTAGCTTTATCGACCTCAATCCCCGCTTTCGAGACCTTGTGCCCTAAGACGATTCCTTGTTTACACATAATATGACATTTTTCCCAATTAAGCACAAGGTTAGTTTCTTCACAATGTTTTAACATTTTCTCGAGATTGGATAAACACGACGTGAACGAATCACCAAACACCGAAAAGTCATCCATGAATACTTCCATCGACTTCTCGATCATATCATGAAAAATAGCCATCATACACCGTTGAAACGTACCCGGTGCATTACAAAGTCCGAAAGGCATTCTATGATAAGCAAACGTTCCATAAGGACACGTAAACGTAGTTTTCTCTTGATCACGAGGGTCGATAGGGATTTGAAAGTAACCAGAAAAACCATCTAAAAAGCAATAGAAGTCATTTCCCGCAAGTCGCTCCAACATTTGATCCATGAAGGGCAAAGGAAAGTGGTCTTTACGAGTGGCGTCATTTAACTTTCGGTAGTCAATACACACACTCCAACCGGTCACAACACGAGTGGGAATTAACTCGTTGTTTTCATTGGGCACAACGGTCATTCTTCCCTTCTTAGGGACACAATGGATTGGGCACACCCATGGGCTATCAGAGATAGGATAAATCATTCCCGCGTCAAGAAGTTTTAAGACTTCCTTTTTGATGACATCGTGAATTTTGGGGTTTACCCTTCCATGACTTTGAATTGCGGGTTTGTAGTCCTCCTCCATTAAAATCTTGTGAGTACAAAATTTTGGGTCAATACCCTTAATGTCGGAAATTTTCCACGCAATTGCCCCTTTATGAGCTTTAAGAACTTTCAAAAGTGCGGTTTTTTCATCATTAGCAAGGTCTTTTGCAATAATAACCGGCAACTTGTCATCACCTTCCAAGAATGCGTATTCGAGGTGAGATGGAAGATCTTTCAATTCAAGGATTGGCGGTTCCTCGATTGATGATTTTTGTTCAACACTCATAACTTCCATTGGCGGAAGAAATGGTGGAATAAGAGTATCATTACCAATAATCACCTCATCTTCATTGTCGATTTCATTTGAAGTAAAATCGCCTCCTTGGAATGGAGTGAGATTTGGTGTAGAATTAGCAAGAATCGGATCCATAATAGTGGGATTGCCACTTGACGAACTATCGGAAAAACCTGACACTTCTTGTGAAAACTTATCGCAAACCACATCGACTAAGTCAATATGGTTGATGGTAGCTATTACATAAACATGAGAAGGTGTCAAGTTTTGAGTAGCGTTTATAACAAGTTCCTCTTCGTTGAATCTCAAAGTAATAGTTCTTGCATGAACGTCGATAAGCGATCTCTAGGTGTCTAAAAATGGACGACCTAAAATTAGAGGAACTTGAGGATCATCGGGGATGTCAACTACTATAAAATTAACGGGATAGTAGAACTTCCCCACTTTCACGAAAACATCTTCGACTACTCCACATGCTAAAATTGTAGAATGATCGGCCATCTCTATAGACATGTTCAAAGGAGTAAGAGCCGGAAGCGATAGCGATTTCCAAATGGAAAATGACATCAAATTAATGCTCGCACCAAGATCGGCCAATGAGTGGCATTCTTTCATATCTTGTATATCATAAGGAATGAGAAACTTCCCAGGGTACCAACTTTTTACGGTATTCGATTAAGATAAATCGAAGAAATATTAGACAGCTTTAAAAGCTTCTCCTTATCATTCATCATACCTTTAAAAGTGGAAGCGAAACGAGGCATGTACAAAAACGCGTCGTCTAAACTCACATTAAAATGCACTTGTTGAAACATTTGTATAAAAAGCTCAATTTTTTGTTTGTTACGTTCTTGCAATTTCTCTTTGTTTCATCTCGAAGGGTAAGGTAAGGGTGGTGTGGGTTAGGGCATAGGCAACGGCCTTGGAATCTCGGGTTCCACAATAGGTATTGGTTCAACCGTAGGTGTGGTATGAGCGGTACTTCGTGGGCTTGTGATATGCTCCTTTTCGACCATCACCTCGGGCTCTTTCTCGATTTCCTTCTCCGTAGAAGTACTAGAACGAGAGATTGGTTCCTTAAAAGTTTAACCACTACGAATAGTAATAATCTTCCTTTCTCCCTTCGGGTTTGCAATGGTATCACTAGGAAGACCACCCGAGGAAGAGGGTTTACACACGATTGCTTCAAACATTTTGGCCATTTGATCTTTAAATTTTGATTGCCTTATATCCGCTTTTAACAACTCTTGCTTAATCTCATGTTGACCTTGTTCCATTTTTTGTTAATTTTGTTGAAAACGTTGAACGTTTCCTTCCATTTTATTAGCATGAGTTTTCAATTCATTAGCAAGTTCGTTTTTAATCTCGTTTTTCAACTCGGATCTTAAGCTAACCATCTCACGTTGCATGTTATCAAACTTAGCATCGTTTGCTTTTGCATAATCCAAAAATTATCCATTAAGATTTTTAGTGTGAGCATTTTGAAAACCTTGTGTAGTGTTTTGAAAATCACGGTTTTGGTTTGGATTTTGAACTTGCCCATTCCCAATTTGGTAATTACCCTTGTTGTAGTTACGTTGATTGCCTTGATAACCACCATTTTGATTGTTGTTTCGATAGTTGTTAACATTTTGATTTTGGGGAGCTTGGTTTGGGCGGGAACCTTTGCCGTTTTGGTTGTAAGTTCCCGTTGCTAGGTAAGCACTCGAAGTGTTACCACCTGTGGTAATGCACTCGAAAAAATCATGAGCTCCACCACAAGATATACAACTCTTTTCAACCGCTTTAACCGATGCGGAATTCAAAGCATCTTGTGCTTTCCAATGTGTCATAAGCGTCGAAAATCTATCGAAAAACCGTTTTTCCTCATTTGCTTCATCATGTAAGGCATTCATGTTACGAGACGATGACGATGACGATGAACCCATATTGGCAACACTCGGTGTGTTACGAGGGTTATAAACGTTAGATCAATTCTCGATAATCTTTAAAGCCTCATCGGTCGTTTTGCACAAAAAATTACCACCCGCGGCGGCATTCAAATAATCTCGTTCATGATCGTTAAGCCCATTATAAAAAGTATCAATTTGATGCAAATTCTGAAAAATCATGGTGAGGACATTCATGTAACATTTCTTTAAATCGTTCCCATGCCATTGAAAAACTTTCATTATTACGTTGTGTAAACCTTAAAATCTCATTTTTCAAATGTGTTGTCTTAGATGGCGGAAAAATTTGGTTCACAAACTTAGAGACGAGATCACCCCATGTCAAAATCGAATTTGGCGGTTCTTTCTCGAGCCAAATTTTTGCGGGTCCATCCAACGAGTATGGAAACAACATCATCATAATGGCGTCATGCGGAACATCCTTAAACTTGCTTGTTGCAGTGAGACGATTGAAATTCCTTATGTGATAATGCGGGTTGTCTTTTTCATGACCTCGAAACTTGTTTGCTTGTAGCATCGACATTAAACCCGTCTTAATCTCGAAATTCTCCGCAAGGATGGCGGGAATCACAATAGCTTCTCCAAAACCCTCGGTGATTGCTTGAAGCAACTCCATCATAGTACGATTAGCCATAGTGACTATTGGTTCTACAACGGGTTCGACAATTGGAGTTTCTTCTTCAATCAAATTTCCTTGGTTTTGACGACGTTTGCGAGCTCGTTTTGCTTGATTACGAGTTTGCATAAACGTGACGTAGAACGTAGAGGTGAGCAAAAAAGATTCTTTTGGGTGTTTTTTGGATTTTCAATGTTTTGTGTTTTTTATTGTTTTTAATTTTTTTAGATTTTGTGTGTATTCGTAGACAACAATCTACCAAATCTCTCCTCAAATCAAACTCTTGATTAAAGAAGCCTCAAAGGAATGAAAACGATCACGTGGAGTGAACGCCTTCGATTGACTTTAGAACTTTGGTGAAAAACAATTTGTTCAAGAGGGTTTAATCACAAAGAAACCAAGCAAATATATATGATACGTAATAATACTTTGGGCGGAAAAACCCTCGATTAGCCTTCAATATCAAATACTCACAAGTGCACGGGGGGAATGAGGTGGCGCGAAGCACTTAAGTACCTAGCTTCCCTTTAACGGCCTTTTATAGCACGTTGCCTATCTATTCACCTTATAGTTCGTATTTTTCAAAATCGAGCTTCACGAAAGTATTTATCTATTTTTGCCTTTTTCTTTTTGTTTGAGATTCGAATACAATAATTAGGAGATCAAACCCCCAATTAAGGTTGTGTTTTCACACTTTTGGAGATATTTTGTATTTGTTGTGATACTATACAATATAATAATAATATTTCACAAGAAAAACAAAAAAAACCGATAATACGTATTATTAGAGTTCTCCTAATACAAATACTATTTATGGTTAGATATTAAAAACAAAATGAACAAATTAATCACGACACACCTCCCCGGCAGAGGCGCCAATATGATTGTGGTGATTTACACTACCTTTGCTTTAGGAAAAACAAAAAGCGTAAAAAGCGGTAAGTATTAAATAAATTATTTAGGAAAATCAAGTGTTAATGACCCAAAAGGTGAAAGTTCGTTTCCCAAGGAGGTATTTGTGTGTGAATAATTCGTAAAGATTTTGGATTAACATAGAAGAAAGAAGGTAAATGCAAATGACGGATACGTTAAAATTACACTACGACGATAAAACGAAAAAAACGTAAAAAGTGACAAAATAAAAATTAATTAAAAAAAATCCCAAAAAATTAGCAAAAATAGCTAAAAATGAACTAAGAGTTTACAAATGATCAAAACTTTTTTAAACCTTTTAATTAATTAAATATTAATTTTTAAATGCTAATTAAAGACCTAAAAAATCAAAATAATTAATAAAAAGCCCAAATTGATATTTTTCAATTTGTAAAACTCTAAAATGACTTAATTAAACTAAAAACTATTTTTATTAAAGTTAAAACCAATTAAAAATATAAAAAATGATTAAAATCTAAAATTAAATATTAAAATAATATTAAAAATTCCAAAATTATAAAAATTTATAAAAACTTGCAAACTAGTTTATTTTAACCTAAATAAAAAGAAAATGAAAGTGAAATTACCAAAATACCCCTAATGGGCCCCCAAATGGGCTAAAAACAAAAACAGTCAAAATAAATGGGCTTTTTGGCCCAATAAAATCAAACTCAATCAAATAAGTGATATGTGTGAAAACACACATCTTTTCTACCACTTAATTACAATAATAACCAGACCAAAACGTGTATTTTATGTCTTTTATGTCGGAATTATGCGTGGTTTGTGTTTTTGTTGTGATTTAGGACGAAAAGGTGAAAAGTGGAGAAAACACGGGAATTCACGGGCATTTACGGACTTTTATTGAAGAAAAGGATGAAAGACGAAGTCAAGAAGTCAAAAATGTAAAAAGAACGGAAGTCCAAGACCAATTCTGAAGATTTATCGAAGAAAAAGTCAAAAGACGGAAGTTTACTTAAAGCCGAGGAACTCAAGTCTTATTTATTGAAGAATTAAAAGACGAGTCCAAAGAAATCCCAAGCCAAAAGTCGTTAAAGTCCAAGATTAAAGAAGATTTGAAGGCTTAAGGACTAATGGCGCAATTAACAAAAAGATTAAAGAAGAGGAGGGACCTAAGCATGCAATTAAGGAAGAAAGGAATGAGAAGAGGAAGCTTCCTCTAACCTCCTCCCTAATCCCCTATATATAGTCATTAGCTAATCACTTTTCATTTTGTTGGTGGCTTGACAAACCATTCTTCCACTTTATTTTATGCACCTTTAATTACTTGCACATTTAAATACATGTTTTGCACCTTTAATTACCTTTAATTTCAAGTAAGTGTTTCTTTAATTACTTGCACCTTTACTTTATCTTGTTAATCTTCTTCTACCTTTCTTTAATCTTTGATTTACATGCGTTTTACCTTATTGATCCGTTTAAAGGTTTGATTTTTATGCTTTTGATTGTTTTAAACTTCTTATTTTCATAGCTTATTTGATTTATTTTCAAGTTTATATAGTTTTTATAAAAGTTATTTTTATATAAAAGTTGTTTTTCTTAAAGTTTATCTTTTTCGTGTCTTAAGAGTTTTTAACTTTCAGTTTTATAGCTTATTTTCACACGGTTTTAGCTAAGTTTTTCGTCTAGTGCTTATTAGGGTTATAGCTTATTTTTCTAGCTTATTTTTGGTTATTCCCTACGTATTCCGATTGGTCATGATCTGAAAAGGGTTTTACATTCCGATTGGGTAAGATCTGAAAAGGGTTTGTATATTCCGATTGGTGGACTTTGGTATTCCGATTGGGGTAAGTTAGGGTATTCCGATCAGGTTAGAGTGACAGCTTTCCGATTGGTTCCTTTCTCACATTCCGATTGAGATGCATGTTGGTATTCCGATTGGGTAAGGTGACAACTATTCCGATTGGGGGTTCCGATTAGCATTCCGACCAAGTCAATTCCCATATTCCGATTGGTTAGTGACAGTATTCCGATCGGGTTCTATAGAAATTCCGATTGGTCACGTTTTGACATTCCGATTGGTACAATCGGAATATATTCCGATTGGAGGGTATTTTTCTCTTATTTTGATTTGTTTAATTTTTAGGTTATCATTTTCTATACTTGTCTAACCTTAATTTCCGTCACGCTTTATTTTTAGTCATTTAATTAAATTACTTTTTGTCACATTTTTAAATATTGCACACTTTCTTTTAATTAGACTTAGATTTATTTTCTCGCACTTTATTTTAACGCCACTTTACTTTCAACGACATTTACTTTTAAGTCTTTGCACATTTAAATTTAAAAACAAACCAAAAATATTTGTTTCCACCAAAATAAAACTGAGTCACATAGAAAACCTAGATCAATTCGATTAGACCAATACAACGAATCTTTTAATATTTTTTATACGGGGTGTCAAAAGCCTTGTATTAAATGGCGCCGCTGCCGGCTCTTTTCGTTAAGATCAACAGTTTTCTGTGAGAGACGCGTTGCTTTTTGGGATCCGTTCACTTGTGAGCGTTATTTTTCTTGCATAAAAAATCCAAAAATCATAAAAACTTAAAAAATTGATAAAAAACCATAAAAATTAAAAATTTCAAAAATCCAAAAAGATTTTATCTTTCTTGTGTATATATATTGTCTTTGTGTTTGGTTTTGTTTTCTTTTGCATTTTCAGGTGTATGCGTACTAGATCTTCCAATTATCAAGAGCCCGAGCCTCAAGAAGATTTAAGTATGGCAGGTGTTAACAACAATAATCAACCACCGCACCTCAACAATAACAACAATGCTCTTCCACAGCCCGATCTTCGGACCATGGAAGAACTTTGTCAACCAACAATGTTTGGACGAGGAGGACCGATTGCGCCGATGCAAATCAACGCTCCTGAGTTTTCGTTGAAGCACCACATGATTCAGCAAGTACAAACAAACCCATTCCGTGGATTGCCTGATGATGATGCCAACAAACACCTCGACAAGTTCATTACAATCACCCAAAGCATGAAGTTGGCTGGTGCCACAATGGATGAGCTTCGCCTACAACTCTTTCCACACACTCTATTACATCATGCCGAGAAATGGTTTGATCGTCTCCCGAAGAATTCTATTCACACTTGGGATGACATGACTCAACGCTTTTTGTCGCGCTACTTTCCACCATCCATGGTCACAAGCCTTCGCAATCAGATCAGCGGTTTCATGCAAGATCCCGATGAATCTCTTTTTGATGCATGGGAGAGATATAATGTCTTGATCGACCGTTGTCCAAACCACAACATGCTTCCGGTCACCTTGATCGATACTTTCTACAACGGTTTGACTTTTCGAGATCGTGATACGATTAATGCAGCCGCCGGTGGCACATTCATGAAAAGGAGACCCGAGGAGTGTAGAGAGTTAATTGAGAACATGACTACTCACCACAAAAACTGGGATTCCTCTGCTTCTTCTAGGAACAACCCGAGAGTCAATGTTTCCTCCACCTCAGCAAACTCTGAGATGACCGAACTCACCCGCATGATGACTGAAATGAGCAAAAGTATTACGTTTCTCGCTTCAAACCAACAACAACAAGTTAAAGCGGTTGCTAATCCTTGTGAAACATGTGGCGGTCCTCACTCATACACCGATTGTACTTCGACACAAGGAAATCCGGAAAATGTGTATGCAGCTTATGGTAATTATTCACCGGAAAATTACCAAGCTCGACCTCAAGGGGATAGAAATCTGTTGAGCTACCGTTCTAACAACTACCTTTCACCCGGTTTTTCTCCTCAAAACCAAAACCCCGCCAACAACTACAATAGAAGCAACCAAATCCCACCAAGAGCTTCTAATCCTTATCACCCACCCACCCAACAAACCCCACCCATTAATCCCGATGTTGAGGCCATCATGAGAACCCAAGGTGAGCAAATCAAGAACTTGCAGAGCCAAATTATCAATCTAAAAGGAGATATCACAAAGCAAGGGAATGAGATAAGATCCGAGCTTCGAGATAACATTCAATCCTCCTTCAGCAGTCAAACCAATGATTTGAAGAATATGCTTGCTAGTTTCTTGCCAGCCGCTCAACCTTCTTCTTCAAGTTCTCTACCTTCAAACACCGTCACTAATCCGCGAGCCAATGTGAGTGCTATTACTACTCGTAGTGGAGTCACCATCGTAGGACCACCAATCCCACCACCATCATCTACACCTCCTCCACCACCATCTATCCCTACTCCTCCTACACCTAGTATTAGTGCACCATTACCGTCTCCGCCTCGACGTGATGAAGTTCCCGCCAATGACCCTTCAACATCTCAACCGTTACCTACCACATCTGCACCCTCACCACCCAAACCTAATATCCCTTATCCTTCTCGCTTGGGCAAGAACAAAATGCTAAACAAGGAGGACGCTCAAGTGACTAGCTATATCAAGATGATTTCTCAAATGAACTTCAACATTAGCTTTCTTGAGGCACTTGTCCACATGCCCAAATTTGTTAAAGCATTTAAGGAATTGCTTAATAAGAAGGAGAAGCTGATTGAACTCGCCAACACACGATTAAATGAAAACTGCTCTGCAGTTATTCTTAAAGAACTTCCAGAAAAGCTTGGAGATCCCGGTCGTTTTGTGTTGCCTTGCGTGTTCAACAAAACTGAAGAATTTACTACCCTTGCTGATCTCGGGGCTAGTATTAATTTGATGCCTTTGAGTGTTTGGAAAACACTATCATTGCCCGACCTTACTCCAACAAAGATGACTCTTGAACTTGCTAATCGCACTCTCGCTTACCCCGTTGGTATAGCCGAAGACGTGTTCATTAAAGTTGGCGCATTTACTTTCCCGGTCGATTTTGTCGTAGTAGATTATGAAATGGACCCTCGTATTCCTTTAATACTTGGTCAGCCATTCTTGAGAACCGGACGAGCTTTAGTGGATGTTGCCGAAGGTGAGTTAATCTTAAGAGTCGGGGATGATGCACAAATTTTCAAAATGGGGAAGCTTACGGGCAAATCCTTTGGAGACCGAGAATCAGTAAATATGATAAATGTGCTCGATGACTTTACCGTCTCTGACAATCCTCTATTCGATTCTTCCACTGGTAATCCACTCTTTGAAGATGATGTGGATGATTCTCCCCCCAATTTGGAAGCTTCTCCCATTTATGATTCACCACCGGTCTTTGATGCTTATGATGATGATGATTCTAGCTCAGATTCGGATGATTTTGATTGTACTTCTGAGTATCCCGAGCTGCCTACTTTCGATGATTTTGATGAGGCTGATACTCTATCGAGCAATTCTTCACATGATGAAGATCCTCCACCATCACTCGATCCTACTTTGGACGATTATTCATTTGAGGAAGATTTCTCTGAATTTCTCAACACATACTTCCTTCATGAGAGTGATGCTCCTCCTCTGGACTTTGAATCTTATCGTCTTGATCCTACTTTGGATTTGAAGAAAATTTTGTCCAAGGAGAAGAAACCGGTCGACACCGAAATCCGTTGCACGTATGATTTGACACCTCTTTGTCCCACTTCTGAGGACGAGGTTGTGCTTCTTTGCGGATCTTCTTCACACTCAGCTGAGCCTGAGTGCTATTTTCCCTTGAAGGAAAAGGTGTTCGACCCCGGTATTGAAGTCTTTAAGCCATCTCAGTATCCACCTGATGAAATAAAAGGAAAAATCTTTGGACCCATTGAAGACATGCTTGCACCGCACCATACTTGCTTCTACTGTGCTCCATCGCTGCTTACGGGAACCTTGCCACTTCTCTTTTGGCTTGCCTTGTTCGCCTTAAGCTCTTGCTTCTTGATGGATGAAAACTATGTCTTTGATCCTGGTGGATTTGTTTCATGCTACTTCCGTTGATGATCAAGGTCGAGTCAGGCTCATGACTCGGTTAACAAAAATCAAGCGCTTCTTGGGAGGCAACCCATGCATCTATCTTTCCGCTTTCTTTATCATAAGTGTAGGGGAGACCCTTTGGATTGCTATTTCCTCTCCTCACTTCTTAATCAGGGATTCGAGCTTCAATGATCCACTCTTAATGATTCTTGACGACCCGTGATTCCGTGTTCTACTTTATCCCGGTTCTATCCTAAACTCTTTTAGATTCACTATTTTATATTTTCTCAATATTAAAATAGGAATCTCTTTAGTTGTCTTTTCCTTAGCAAGATTTAAACAACGTGCACAATGTCCTAAGTGTAGGGGAGTTTACTCCCACATGCTTAAACATTGAGGACAATGTTTATCTTAAGTGTAGGGGGACTTCTATCGAAGTTAAGTGGTCTTTTCCTTGTATTTGTCCTCATTTTAACCGGAAAATCAATTTTTCGACATTTTTCAAAATTTTTGATCTATTTTGGCCTATTAGTTTTTCCCTTTTGTATAGTTATTTTCTTTCCTTATTAGAATAAATCTTTGAATAAGTGGTTTTAATTTTCAAACGTTGTGAATTTTTTGACTCAATCCGAGTTTACTCTAGCTAGTATCCTTAACGTGTTTAAGTCAAGTTTTGCTAGGCTTTTATATAGGGAGCTATAAAACGCGAAAGTCTTAACTCTCACGGGGTAAGAACAAGAACTTTTCGCAAGTTCCTATAATTGATCCTAGAGAGTCGTTTATCAAGGGAACTTTAAAATGCGATTTCTAAACTTGAAAAAGTCTAAGAATTTGCAAGATCCTATAGGCGACTCGAAAACCCAAAACTTTGATTTAATAGGCTAAGTATCCACGAGTCTCATTCCTTGAGATTTTAAACTGTGGAGAACGAGAGATGATAGAGCCAATTATAAGTTCGGTATTCTTTCGTGAATTTATGTGAGTTAATTATAAGCCTATTCTCCCATCGCTTGTTAATAATTTATCTGCTAATAAATAAGGTTGTACGATTTGAAAAGTTACTTAGCTTCTAGCCCCAGATCGTTTAAAAGTTGCTCAGTATGGATTAGAGTTCATAGCCAAGGCATAACTTATTGAAGCGGGACGCGAAGATTGGCGAGTCCGAAAAGGCCCTAACAAGGCATGAGGGCTATGTTTTGTTGCTAAAGATCCAAAGTGATGTGAAGAATCATTTATCGAAAATCAATATGAAGGATCGAGACACACGACGTAAAGCAAAAACTCCCCAAAAGTCATGGAGAAGTGTATCCGAAAAGACCCTAACAAGGTATGAGGATAAATAGATCCAAGTCATAAAAGGAGGCGGATCGTTGTATATCAAAGTCCAAAATAAAGATTGGAGAAAAATGAAGAAGTCGTGGTCCAAGTATGAATCTCTCAAAACTTCAAGTGAAGAAATTCCTATATGAAGAGAAGACCATAATTTCATGAACGTCTCTCAAGGTTTGAAGTATGAAGTCGCTGCCAAATATCGGTCCGAGAAAGGTCTCAAATCGCGAAGCGAGTTATGCCAAGATATGAACTTTATGAGGTCCCGAGAAGCAGTTTCAAAAGATTTGGTCCTTTAGCTAACTATTAATTAAATCGTTCACTTTATTTTCAGACTAAATAACTATCGAAATAAGTCAAACAATGCATCCTCGTGATCATTCAAGACAACAATAAAATATAAGAGATACCCCTAGGAATAAGGGAGTCTAAGTGAATAATTGGCCCACATGAGTTCGTGTTAGTTTACTAACTTATAATAACAATGATCTCGTTTTTAAGCTTGGTTTGGAGAAAGTGAAAAGTTGAGGATGATGATTATTCATGACATTTCCAAAACCCAAGGTATGCTTTTTAATTTCTTTGCTTTGAATTTTTGTAATTTTCTATCTCTTTAATAAAGGCCAACATGGATTAATTATGATGAAAAATGTAAACGTGCTTTGTAACTAATGCATTGCATGAGGACATTGCAATGGTCAAGTGTAGGGGATTTGATATGTGTGAAAACACACATCTTTTCTACCACTTAATTACAATAATAACCGGACCAAAACGTGTATTTTATGTCTTTTATGTCGGAATTATGCGTGGTTTGTGTTTTTGTTGTGATTTAGGACGAAAAGGTGAAAAGTGGAGAAAACACGGGAATTCACGGGCATTTACGGACTTTTATTGAAGAAAAGGATGAAAGACGAAGTCAAGAAGTCAAAAATGTAAAAAGAACGGAAGTCCAAGACCAATTCTGAAGATTTATCGAAGAAAAAGTCAAAAGACGGAAGTTTACTTAAAGCCGAGGAACTCAAGTCTTATTTATTGAAGAATTAAAAGACGAGTCCAAAGAAATCCCAAGCCAAAAGTCGTTAAAGTCCAAGATTAAAGAAGATTTGAAGGCTTAAGGACTAATGGCGCAATTAACAAAAAGATTAAAAAAGAGGAGGGACCTAAGCATGCAATTAAGGAAGAAAGGAAGGAGAAGAGGAAGCTTCCTCTAACCTCCTCCCTAATCCCCTATATATAGTCATTAGCTAATCACTTTTCATTTTGTTGGTGGCTTGACAAACCATTCTTCCACTTTATTTTATGCACCTTTAATTACTTGCACATTTAAATACATGTTTTGCACCTTTAATTACCTTTAATTTCAAGTAAGTGTTTCTTTAATTACTTGCACCTTTACTTTATCTTGTTAATCTTCTTCTACCTTTCTTTAATCTTTGATTTACATGCGTTTTACCTTATTGATCCGTTTAAAGGTTTGATTTTTATGCTTTTGATTGTTTTAAACTTCTTATTTTCATAGCTTATTTGATTTATTTTCAAGTTTATATAGTTTTTATAAAAGTTATTTTTATATAAAAGTTGTTTTTCTTAAAGTTTATCTTTTTCGTGTCTTAAGAGTTTTTAACTTTCAGTTTTATAGCTTATTTTCACACGGTTTTAGCTAAGTTTTTCGTCTAGTGCTTATTAGGGTTATAGCTTATTTTTCTAGCTTATTTTTGGTTATTCCCTACGTATTCCGATTGGTCATGATCTGAAAAGGGTTTTACATTCCGATTGGGTAAGATCTGAAAAGGGTTTGTATATTCCGATTGGTGGACTTTGGTATTCCGATTGGGGTAAGTTAGGGTATTCCGATCAGGTTAGAGTGACAGCTTTCCGATTGGTTCCTTTCTCACATTCCGATTGAGATGCATGTTGGTATTCCGATTGGGTAAGGTGACAGCTATTCCGATTGGGGGTTCCGATTAGCATTCCGACCAAGTCAATTCCCATATTCCGATTGGTTAGTGACAGTATTCCGATCGGGTTCTATAGACATTCCGATTGGTCACGTTTTGACATTCCGATTGGTACAATCGGAATATATTCCGATTGGAGGGTATTTTTCTCTTATTTTGATTTGTTTAATTTTTAGGTTATCATTTTCTATACTTGTCTAACCTTAATTTCCGTCACGCTTTATTTTTAGTCATTTAATTAAATTACTTTTTGTCACATTTTTAAATATTGCACCCTTTCTTTTAATTAGACTTAGATTTATTTTCTCGCACTTTATTTTAACGCCACTTTACTTTCAACGACATTTACTTTTAAGTCTTTGCACATTTAAATTTAAAAACAAACCAAAAATATTTGTTTCCACCAAAATAAAACTGAGTCACATAGAAAACCTAGATCAATTCGATTAGACCAATACAACGAATCTTTTAATATTTTTTATACGGGGTGTCAAAAGCCTTGTATTAATAAGCTGAAAATCACCAGTCTGACTCAAAATTTAATTTTAAGCACAAAACTCTAAAGACCTAAAGGCTGAAAATGTGCTTATCACAGCTTAATAAGTCAACCGCTTATTTTTAATGGGCTTTTTAGCCCATTAAGCATTAAGCCAATGCCATAAGCTCTAATTTGACACACAACCTTCTTTTGAGATGCTTAAGAAATCTATAAAAAGAAATTTTGAAAAAGCTTTACAAATAAGCCAGAAATAAGCCAAGTAAGATTTCACTAAAATACAAAATAGTCGACTTGGAGTTTTAGACCACCTCAGAACTTGATTTAACTTGCAAAAGACTCTAAATGACTTAATTAAGACAAATCAATCAAGAAAAATCCAATAAGCAAAGCCACATAAGCTGAATAAGTGAATAAGCACTTATGTAAAAGTTAAATAAGTTGGTTTTCTAGTCAAACCCTAAAGTCAACAGCCCAAAAGCTCCAGAATGAACAAATGGGTCAAATGAGGAAGACTGATTACCAAATTAAAGTTGTTGCACGTTTTAATAAGCTAAAATAGCTTATTGATAAGCTGACCCAGTTTTAACACTAGCAGTGGTAACAAGCAGTGGGAAAGGAGTTCCCACTGCTGCTTATACAAATCTGTTTTAAGCTTGATTTCAAGCCTTTCTAGTAGGTTTTTAATGGAACAAAGGGCACCCCGATAAGCTTTGGCTTATTGGGAGTCAATACAAACAAGAAAAACACCAAGTCCTTCAAATAAATCACACAAAATTAGGCAAAAACTAGTTACTGATATGAACGGAAGGTCTGATGAAATTTTGCTGAACTAATTGGCCACCAAACGAATTTCAAACCACCAGATCTCATTCAAATGACTTCCAAAACACAAAATAACTACCAGCAATCCTAAATGAACACAAGATCTAACAGATTCCAAGATTTAAGAACATCAAACATTAAAACAGCCTAGTTATACCTTGCTGAATGTTTTGACAATATTTATCACTTGAAAACTTGGTTAAAAACCATAATACTCAAAACAAAGGTCTGAAAATACTTTAAACCAACATGTAAGGTAAGTCTAGGCTGATATATGCCCAAGGCTGTGTCACCCACTCCTTGACACACCCAATCCTAAACACCCTTTTATGACTGATTTACAAGATTAAACATGCAGATTTGTTTAAAAAACATGAACTAGTAAACAATCAACACAAGTAAGTCACAAATAACATAAACAACTGATAACAAGCAGGATTAAACATATTTATGCCACCAAACCACAAAAATCATCCAAATCACATAGTATCACAAAAATATGACAAAATAGTAAAAAGGATTGAAAGATCAAACCTCTAAGATGTACATCCACACCTTGGGGGGTTTTGAGCTTAAGTGGCAGCTTAAAAAGCCACTAGCTTCCCTCTTTTGTACCTGCAAATGATTAGAACAACAAAAACACAAATTTGCAATATTTTTCAAAATTCCAAAAATATTTCAAGACCTCTTTTGAAAACTTCTCAAACACGAATTACAACAGATTAAATATTGGAACTCAGACTTGCTATGCTTAATACCAACTTTTAACAAAGTAAAAAGGAATTATATTTTATGAAAAATACCAATTTTTATTTGAATAAAAAGGGATTACAAAAAGTAAATAGCAAGCCTGGAACAAAGGGATCGCCACATGTTGGGTCTCCGTTTTAGGCAAAGCTTACAAACACTGTTCACAAACCCTAACGAACTAAATTTCCTAAACTAGCCTTGAAGAAGCTTCTAGTCTTGATGCCAACTTGTTTGGAGGAATCATGGACGTTCATTTTGTTCTTGGTGACCAAGGAATGCCTTTGGTTCGTTGATTTTGCCAAGTCATAAATCCTTGCCATGTGTCGACTTGTAAATGGTCCTTGTGGGGTCTTCCTGGTAGTGGGATTTAAGGTTTTATTGATGGGATATGATTCATGTGAGGTGAATCACACGTGAGTCTAACCAATTTCAGTTTCCCCTTTGTTTTGTATCTTTTTTATCCTAGGTAAAAAGGTGAATAGTAACTCGTTTGATCCCAACTTAAAAAATGTTACCCGCGTATAATTAGGATTCAAACTTTGGGAATGGCAGGTTTGGCCCTTGTGTTTTGGGAAAATGTTTAAACAAAGTATTTCAGCCAAATAAAACGTATCCCTTTGTTTTTAAAGTTTCATATTTCATATTTTGGCCACAAATACTTTTCCAAACTATTTTCAAGGGTTAATTTTGCCATTTTGGATATTTCAAGGGCTGATCTTGGACATTTCTCATCTTTGAAGGTCTTCAATGGATGTTTGACTTCATGAGGGACCATTGTTGACAATTTGGAATTTTTGAAGGACTAAACTTGCCAAATCTTCAAAGTTGAGGGACCATTTTGTAAGTTTAACAAACTTAAGGGACCAAACTTATAATTATGAATATACAAGGGTATTAAGTGTCATTTCTTCATAAATGGGGGATCATTCTTGTACATCTTCAAGTCTTTTAGGATTTTATCTTGGAAAATCACAAACTAGGGCCCAGTTCATTGTGCGGCTTCGTTTCTCGTGTTCGTTTTTCTTTGTTTCTTGTGATCTTTTGTCTTTTTTACGATATCCATACCTAAAATACACAAGTAAACAAACACAAGCATATATATGATATTTTAATGACATTTTATGCATTTTAAAACCCGAAAAGAACGATGAGATCATGTATAAATGCCATCTCATCACACTCCTCCTAGAATTTCGTTGAGGAACCATCTACAATCTTTTGTTGGAGACTATCATTATCAATAAGCCCTTTATCTCGCAATCTAAAGATTAGACCTACTATTCTTGCCCAAAGGTGAGAACTTGAGATCCTCCGTTGAGCAGCATTTACAATACCACCATGGGAGCCATATATAGTTTTTATAACACGAACCCACAACATCGAGTCGTTGTGTACAAACCTCCACCACCATTTAAGAAGTAAAGCAACATTAAAAGCTTCTAGGCTGCCAATTCCGAGACCTCCATGATCTAAAAGGGCCAAAACTAAGTCACACTTAATCCATGAGATCTTTTTGATATCATCACTTGCTCCCCAAAAGATTCTAGATCTAATTCTTTCTAGATTTTTTGCAATAGTAACCGGCATTGCAAACATAGATAAATAGTAAATGCCAAGCGATATTAGAACCAATTTTATCAGCATTGATCTTCCCCAATTGACAACGAGTTAACTTCCCATCTTGACAACTTTTTTTGAATCGAGATACAATTGCATCCCATGCTTTTATTTTGGACATGCACGACCCCACTGGAAGCCCAAGATACATGAAAGGGAAGCCAAAGAAGAAATGACGTTAGCTGCAACCTCAATGCCATATATATTCGATTTATGAAGGTTTATTTTCAAACCCGATGACATGGAGAAGTAGTGAAGGATTATGAGCAGATTTTAAACATTAGAATGGGACTATTCTCCCATGAACATGACATCATCTGCATAAAAAAGATGAGATAACTGCATACCATCATTTCCATTTTTTAACCCTTGAAACAAACCATCCTTCTTTGCATCTTCCATGGCAACATGAATACCCTCTATGGAAATTATGAACAAAAATGGAGATTAGTGATCTCCTTGTCGTAGGCCTTTGTGAAGTATAAATTCATTTGTGGGACTACCATTGATGAGAATAGACGCCCTCGAAGAATGCAAACAAGCATGAATCCAGTCTCGCCATTTCTTTAGAAAGCACATGAACTCCATAATACGATTAAGAAAATCCCAACTAAGCGAGTAGAAAGCTTTTTCAGAGTCCACTTTTAGAATCATGGCTCTTTTCTTCTTTTTCTTGTACTAACCAATAATCTCATTTACTGTCACTGGACCGTCAAGAATTTGACGTCCTTTTATAAAGGCTGTTTGCTCCATACTAACCATCGAGTCTATAACCTTTGCAAGACGTAAAGCCATAATCTTTGCAATAATCTTGTACTGTAAACCAATAAGGCTTATTGGATGATAATCTCCCACACACATCGGGTTAGTCACCTTAGGGATTAATTTGATGTAAGAAAAATTGCAACCCGATGGGATAAAGCCTGTTGAAAAAAAATTTAAAAGCAAAGTTAAAAACATCATTTTTAAATATATCCCAATACCATTTCATTAAAGAGAAGGTGAAGCAATACAGTCCAGGTTCCTTATCGTTTCCACAGCTCCAAACCGCCTTTTTAGCTCTTCCATGCTTATCGAAGAAATAAGATCAACACATTGCTGTCATTAAGCGATTTATATGTAGGACTTCGAGAATGAACATGAATGGTTTCTAGTGGAGAGAACTTGGCTTGAAAGTGTTCCAAAAAAATTGTCTTTTACCTTACAAGCATTAGTTATCCAATCACCTTCCCATTTTATACCTCTAATAGCAAGGTAGCGTTTTTTACTATTTAAAATACCATGGTAGTAAGCAGAATTCTCATCTTCTTCAATATAATTTATATACGAGTTTTTGATATCTAATTTAGCTTAGATAATTTTTCTAAAGAATAACTAGTTTAAAATTATGCATGTCTTTTGTGACACTAAAAGTTTTTATCGAGTTAAAAGATCTTAATAATATTAACTTTTGGCTCACCTACAAAGTTAGTGATATGACCATATACAAACATTTAAGTAAAGATAAGTCCAGATATATAATAACATTTATGTAAAGATTTAAAAACCTTCGTTACTCGATTTGTAAGTTTCACAAACCCACTTTTATGTTCGGCCACCAGATCTTTATGCAAGAGTTAAGATAGTGCGTCCCGGTCGTTATGTCGGATGCCATGATCAATAACTCGAAAAATAATAAAAAATACTAATTAATAGTACTTGTGAACAGTAACTCGTGAACAATACATCGATGGATAGTACGCGTGAACACTACCTCAATAAACAGTGCACGTGAACAATACCTCACTTAACAATATCGATGAAACAAGGCTTATAAATAGTAACTCGATGAGCAATGTCGATGAAACAAAGCCGATGAATAGATTTCGATAAATTTTTGAACCCTAAATCGGAAGCCCTTCTAATGAAAGTACCAATTGATACAACTTTTTTGAGTTGTATCGAGACAAGACATTACTTTTAGCGAAGAGGAATGATAGAACCACATAATTTTTACAAAAAAATATCCACATAATGATGTGGCAAAGCATTTGGACCAATTACTGCGTTCTTTCTCCACTAACTATTAGTTTTATAACAAATCATATTGTTACACCTCATTATGTGAAACTTTTTTTGTAAACGTTATGTGATTCTAGCAATTCTCTTTAGTGAATGTCTTGCTCCTTTAGAAGTAAAGAAGACAATAAATAGAGAACTATTTATTAATAAAACTTTTGATATATAATCAAATAACATTTGCTTGTTAAGCATGCCAAACATAAAGAAATTAATAATGCAACTCAAACAAAGACAATTTTCCAATATGACACAAAGACATATCATAAATGATCATAAACAAATAGATAGATGAGCCTATTCAAGAGCCCAGAGTGTATTAGTTACAAGGTTGCTTATTTATTGTAGTTACTAATCTACATAGTACAAACAAATTGCTTAATAGCAGTTGACCACTTGAGTTTTTTTTAAAGCTTGAGGAAGACGTTTGGTCTAAGGTTCATGTTTTACAAGAGATATAAATGTATGATTTTTCTTTTTAGTGTGAAGTCGTAAGTTCTAGGGGTTTTTTTTTCGCGAGTCTCATCCAGTGGTTCGGATCACGAAGTCTGCCTGTTATGGATGGTATAACTCGGGAGTCTGATTTCAATCGAAATTAAGATACCGTTCTAAAAAAAATAAAAAAATAAATATACATAGTACATGTTTTTTCTCGAGTTTTTGTTTAAATATGGCTTGTAAGTATGTATATACCAAGACCGATTACTAATTGAGGTTGACACAGTTGATTAAGGCATTGGACACTTTAACCAAAGGTTTCGGGTTATATTCTTGGGAATAGAAAAAATCTCAATTGAGAAAGATGCTACTCATCGAGGTACCGAGCACACTCCAGCGAAAGATTAGTCCACTCGTCCTAATGACGATGAAAACTCTTCGTAGTTGACTAAAAAAATATACGAAGCCCGATTGTAAGTTTTTGTCAATTAAGGTTTTATCATCTACTTTATATATATATCCTATCAATAAAACGTATTACCTACACGATTACAGTAATTAAGTTGAATACTTGACAAAATAAGAAGAAAAAGAACTACTTTTTAGTGTAATTAGGGGTGGGAATTAGGTTGGGTCAAGTCTAGTCAAGACTCAAAACATCATACATGAGTCTAAGCTTAATTAGAGCTCGGGTCACTCAGGTTCGGGTCAATTCAGGTCGAGTCAATTCGGGTTCGGGTCAACCCGAGTATAAGAAAAAAAATAATATGAAAATTGGCTTATTTAAGTAATAATACAATTTAAAATGTGTTATTCGATTCGGTTGAAGTCGTGTTGGTCGGGTTCGGGTCTATTCGGGTCGGGTCAATTCGGGTAAAGGCTAAAAAATATAAACCTGAACCCGAGCCTAATTAGAACTCGAGTCAATTCGGGTCAACCCGAATTGACCCGAATACAATTTTAAAGCCGAATGATCCGACCCGAATAAACTTATTCAGGTTCGAGTTCAGGCCGAATCGAGTTTTTCGATACCCCTAAAATGCAACCTGTAAGTTATATAATTCCTATTGAAACTTCCAACCGCGGGACATGTTGATTATACTTTCAAATAAGGATGAGCTCGGTACTGATCCCGTCTCGAACCTGTCCCGATTTAGTGTTTTCGATTTTTTCCCGATGTAAAAAGTTATGTATCGATCCCGTACCGAACAGGATTCGGTTATCGGTATCAGTACGGGAATCGGTACCAGTACCAGGAAATCGGGGTTTTTGTCGTTTTTTTCGGGAATTTCCAGATTTGGTACCGGTCCCGTACCGAATTAGTGGTCCCGAATTTTTTTTCACCTTATTTCGTAGTTCTGATCCCGTACCGAACGGGATTTGGATGACCAAGAATCGGTACAATTCCAAGAACGGTTCAAGTTCGGATTCGAAATTCGGATTAAAATACTTGTCTCTACTTTCAAACAACATTTATTTCTAATAATTTACTAAAAAATCAGCACCTCTTAACTTCAAATCTTGACTCCACCACGCATATAAAAGCCTCCTCGCCAAAAATCATAGTATTGCTATTGCAACCCCTTATGGGTTATCGACAGCCTGCTATAATTTCGTTATATTAGTTTTGGCCCATATACAGTTATATACCATACTTTATGGGCTATGTTCACAGTTTTGGCTAAAATTCAAATATTGTGTGTTTGTTCTACTTGAGTACAATTCAATAAGAGAATTACTACATTCACAAACAAACTAAAGTTTAGTTAAAACTTAAGAATCATTTGCATAGTACTTCTGTTAAACAAAATAACGATAATTCGTCTTTTCTGAACCACTACAAAAGGCTTCACGTTTTTCTTTTTCTCACATAAGTTTTAGGGTTTAAATTTTAGTAGGTGTACACATTTGGGTAATTGGGTGTCCATGGAAAGGTTAGGAAGGGCCTTGATTAATATAACAAAACGAATACATTTGAGTCAAAAAATTTTTCCCGATCTCAAATAACCGAAACAAAAAAAACCCTTATTTATTTATCTATGAAATATAGTGGAGACCGAGAGGAGTTTCGCCCTCCCTAAAATTTTTAGCAACAAATAAATATTTAACCTTTATGGTTTATACCTTAGAGTGTTAAGGATAGTTATTACAAATATTAATCAAAAATATAAATTGACTTCCTAAAAATAAATACGTTATTATCTCGCTCCTCCAATATTACTTGTGAGCAGGGTCGTTTTGTTGTTTTTGATGATCATATGTAATAACAACAAAGAAATTTTTTTTACATGCGTTAAATAAAAAGAAGTTGTATGTTAATTGAATTATATAACTCATATATGTTTAGTATTATACGTATCTATATACAAAACTAATAAAAATGTGACTTTTTAGAATACGTCCCAAAATTATAGTCCACGTTTCCTTTTTGGTCTGTCCCAAATTAATTGTCCACTTCCAAAACTTCTAAAAATAGGTATGGATTTTAGATCAAGATTACTAGATTACCCTTAATTGAAATTATAATTACAAACTTTAAAAAGGTTCTAAATTAATTGGTTAAGGGTAAAACTGTCTTTCTGCAAAAAGTAAGAGAGAGAATGCTGAAAATGTGGTACTTTTCTTAAACTATGTGTTTTTTGTCGGAGGACAATAATTTTGGGACGGAGGGAGTAGATGTTTTATACGACTACACATGTTGCACACATATTCGAAACCCTCAGCTTGTAAGAGCAAACGGTGTCACGGCGAGGGGCCCTCGCCGGTCCGAGGTGGCACCCTCGCTGGTGCTCGCCGTGACACCGACCCCCCCTTAGCCGCTCCCTATTCGCTAAACTTCAACGATATGAAAAGGAGAGATTTGTGGGCCCCACCTGCAAATACATCCGTTAGACAACGGTTTAAAAAAAATTATTTTTTTATAACTTTTTTTTATAAATACCACTTATTTTTATCTTAAAACACACACACAACAAACACTTTCAATCAAATCTTTTCACAAAAACTTTCAATCAAACTTTCAAAAAAATGAGTATCTCGTCTGATTATTCCAATCCGTCTGATCTTGAAGATATTGAAGAATACGAAATGGTGATGCAGATTAACGAAGATGAAGAAGATGAAGTTCAGCAGCATCGTAGATACATTTGGCGTGAACGTGAAGTCGCCGAACAACGTTTAATGGAGGATTATTTTAGTCCAAATCCGAAATATACGGAGGAAACGTTCAGAAAACGATATCGCATGAGACGGTAACTATTTTTGGAAATAGTTGAAGGTATTGAAACTTATTGTGCAACAAATAATCCTTTAGCCAACCATTTTCACTTTTTTACAATTCGATATGATGCTACGGGTATGAAAGGTATGAGTGTCATCTTGAAATGCACATCCGCCCTTCGCCAATTGGTAAACGCCACAGTGGCGGATAGGGTAGATGAGTACTTGCAAATGGGGGAACATTGTGCGCGCGATTGTCTGGACTTTTTTTGTATATGTATTATAGATTTGTATCAGCCCGAATTTTTAAGAAAGCCTAACCCAACTGACGTTCAAAGGTTGTACAACGCACATAATACGATTCATGGGTTTTCGTAGATGCTAGGTAGCCTTGATTGTATTTATTGGGAATGGGTGAATTGTCCCAAAGGGTGGCACGGGCAATTTGGGAGAGGTGATAAAAAACACCCAACCATCATTCTAGAAGTTGTTGCATCATAAGATTTGTGGATTTGGCATGCATTTTTCGGGGTTGCAGGTGCGAATAATGATATTACCGTGCTGCATCATTCACTGTTGTTCGACGACCTTTTGGCTGACAACGAACCATTTGCAACGTATATTGTAAACGGGCAGCAACTCGAAAGAGGGTATTACCTTACAGATGGTATTTACCCTCAATGGTCATGTTTTGTTAAGTCATTCAGCCAAGCACGCGATGACAAAATCGCTCTATTTAAACGGCGTCAGGAAAGTGCCCGGAAAGATATTGAAAGGGCATTTGGTGTCATACAAGGACGATGGCGTATAATTGCTCAACCGGCGCGTGCTTGGACTGTGAACAAGCTACGCATAATCATGTACACATGCATCATTTTGCATAACATGATTTTGAAGAATCAAAGGTTTGCGATATCCGAAGCAGCTGAAATGTACATCCCTCCTGGGAACCATTTGTTACGGTCATGGGTCGAGCGATGTGCAGTCCGTCGCAGGAAACAAAGAGAACCCCGAGATAGAGAAGTACATTCAAGCCTTCAACGGAACCTCATTGAGCATCTCTGGGCACAAGAGCAACCATGAATAATCGACCGTATTTTATATCGTATTTTTTCGTATTGTGCTTTTTTTTCGTATTTGTATTTTTTTATTTTAAGTATTTATATTTTTATATGAAGTATTTGTAATTTTTAATTTTGTGAAATGAATTTTTAGTTTGTGTGAAAAATGAAAAAAGAAATAAAATGGTGAGTGGTGGGACCCAAGGGAATAGGAGAGAGACTAATTGTGAGTGAAAAAGTGTTTAAGTGGTTTTTTGTTTTGGTTAGTTAAGATAATGTGGCGTTAAAGTGACACAAATGAATAGGGGAAAGTTAGCCGTGACACCTTTTACTCTAAGGTTCCTTTCTATATTCATCGGTTTATCTCACTCACTGTATGTTATGCTTTGATTGGTTGTTCCCCGCAAAGCCCATGCAAATCACGTGTTCTTCGAATTCTCCCATGTCAATGTGACCACTTATTGAGATTTTCTAGGTACGCTAAACACCCACTTGCTTGGAGCGATTATTTATGTATTGGTAAAAAAAAAATAATTGATACACCTAAAGAATAGGATGACAATGTAACTTTTTTTTAGCTCTATTGCAATTTTAAAAGACAGTGAGCATGAGCTTCACAAGTTGATAATCTTATAAACGCTTTTAAACTTTCAATAAGCCCATACATAATTGATATGAGACACCCGTTTAGCATTTTTCTTCAACGACAATAGATGATGCCAAAAGACACCTAATGTTAGGGTGTATTCCTCAACTCATACATTTTTTTATGGATATTAATAGTTATGAGGATTAGCATCTTCGCGAGCTAATTATAACATTGTAGATTATATTAATGACCTAAAAGGTACGAGTAATTAAACAATGTGTGAGGATTTTAACTCAAATCACACAACATGTAGGTTTTCCACCAACATAGTTTAGGGATCTTGACATGTGTGATTAAGTGACCACTAAAGCCACGTGGTTTACAATAATTTGGAATCTGTTGATTCCATAAACACTAAGTGTAGAATCTTCGGATCTTGAATCTAGGTGACAGGTGTTAACTAATTTCCATCGAATGATCAACAGTTAACGTGTATGTGTTTTGACTTTAGAGAGAGTTTCGAGCAATGTCAGATATAGTTTCACTAGAAATTAAGAGTATAATATAGAGTAGTAATCAAGTTACTTAATTTAAACTGATGCATGTGATGCTTCTATTTCACTGTACTTGAAGAGTTCGATTTCAAGGTGAAAGTAAATGTTTAGTGAAGTGTGTTTTTGATAATTTGAAAGTTGTTGGTTCGAGTTTCGCTAAAAGTATTGTCAACTATATCAAAAAGATTTATATAAAATAAATAACAAGTTCTTGATTATTAAATCAAAAACAATACAACCCGACAATCACAACTAATTTCAATCGGCCACTAAATTTACTAATGTTATTCAGATATAGATTACTATCTAAATTGATAATAGTTTTCAATAACCCAAGTCACAAGATCAAGATAATTTAAATCATTGGAAACCGGAGACATATACGATTCTAAAAAGAGATTAAAAATTGAATTATCTCGTATGGAGGAGAGAATCCAACTTATATAGTCGTGCACTTTCTAGGATTGGAAGAAATAGTCTTTTATCTTTCAACTTCCTTCAATAGCAGCTAACAAGTCTCAACACTAAAGAACAAGTTTTAACATTGACAACATTAGTCCCTGAAGTTTATTCCAAGCATAAGATCATTTATTTTATCATCCCCTTTGATCTCTGCTTGGAAGCAATCAAATAAAACCATTTGAAAAACCGTTATGGGCAATCTAACACATCCAAAACATCTCAAATCATCTTAAGAACAAATCCCACTGTATATATCACATCAAAAACGGGTCAAACTTCAACTAGTAAATTCTTGTAATCTTACCCATTCAATCCATACTTAATCAATTCACGATTTTATTATGGCTGTCACATCTCCTAAAAAAATCTCAGGTATTCTCAATTCTAATTGATTCGATTCACACTAAATCAAAAATTCCCAATTCACACCTTAAAATGATGAACACAAATTAAATCAATGAAATTCAATGAATTGATGTAATGAAATACATTCTTAGGTGTCATAGATTAACCTCAAACTTTCTCAATCCAACTCTACACAAACTTCAATTGGTTGATCTTCCTTGGAGTTAATATGTATTTTGTATGTATGTTTGGGGTTATGTTGGTTTAGGTAGTCACCCGACTCCTTACTTAGAAATATAGGACCCTTTCCCGACATGAAAATTGCATATTTTTCCAAAAATGTGTTGTCAGGTTTAATTTTTATGTCTCATAAAAATTCGGTTTCGATAATGATCACACACAACCTAACATACTTCCTCACTATACTAATCTAACTCAAATGAATCAAACTAAAAATAAATAATTCAACAAAAATCGCAATCTAAAAAAACAATTATCTAAAAATTAACCATCAAATATATCACTCCAAAGTGTGTGAGGTCTCAAGTTAAATTCCTGCTAGGTGCAAACAAACTTGATGTAGCCACGCCAACCTCCTGAAAATGGAGGGCTTTACCTGGTTTGAGTCTGTGTGGCGGTGGGCTCAAACCCTATGGATTAATCGACCAATGTGTCAGAAATCACGGTTACAAAAAAAATAAAAAAAATTAACCATAAAACCACAAACAACAAACATCAAACATTGAACATTATCCAGAGATAAAAACATCACAAAAAATAAGCAAAGTAAATAATTTTTAATACGGAAATGTAAGAGAGAGTCAAGCCTCATTTTCAGAATAACGGTGTCTTATTGGTTTGCTTCCGTTCTTCAAAAATCCTCTTAATCAATTATATACTCAAAGCTTAGGATATTATCGGTCTTGAACTTCCCCGACAATTTCCTCTTGGTACTCTTAGTCTTGAACCCACTTATGTATTGTTAATGTTAACACAACAAATGCCTAAAAATATTATTAGTATTAACTAATATTTCTTGGTTTTAATCATGACAAAATATAAAGACATTTATCGTCAAAGATAACCGAAAGACGAATTATTTAGCAAACACTATCATCAAGGTAATAATCGTTTAAGTATTACACAAACATATCTTATACATGTTTGGTGATCATAGAAAGTGATAAACCTCAAACTCACATTTATACAAATGTGACAAAATATTTTAATTAACTTTAGTTTAATGTTTTATTAAAATATATAATGAAAATTTGAAAATAGCATATTCCAAATGCCATGGGAATATCCTTTGTGGGTATAAACTACCCCACATAGAATTTCCCCACTATAGGACAAAAAGAAGCGGACTCTATGTGCCACGGTTCTTTATATAGGGGTGCGGTTCCTTAGTGATATGGAACCGCATGTCCATTTAATGAACCGCGTCCGGAGAGCCACTGGTTCTTGTCCACTATAAATAGTTAATCATATTTTTATTTTCCAATGAACCTTTTTGGATAAAAATCTCTCAGCTTCTTATCTTCTTTCTATGTTCCAATCATTAGTAAATGATCACTTAATTTGTTAAGTATGTTTACTTATGATTATCCTCTTGATCTCCTTCTTTACTTGTCTAAAGAGAATGTCACTCACACATTTGTGATGTGATTAAAAATGAAGCCTTGATGAAGATTGATAGGTGTGTAAACACCCATCCTTTTACCACTTAATTCTGGCTAAAACGAGACCAAAACACGTATTTAATATCATTTGTTTGGAATTATGCGTGGTTTTTGTGTTTATTGTGTTTTCAGAGCCAACCGGATGGATAATGGAGAAAACATGGGATTGCACGGGATTTATCGAAGAAAAAGACTCAAGATGAAGTCTATTGTCCAAGAGATGCAAAAGATTTGAAGTCACTGGGCCTATTCGAAGATTTATCGAGGAAAAGGACCAAAGATGGAAGATTTACAAAAGTCGAAGAAACTCAAGTCTATTAAACGAAGAAATTAAAAGACGAGTTGAATTTAATCGACGACAAATCCCGAATCAGAATCGAAAACGTCAACTTTTCTGAAAAGACTAGAAGACAAGAAGAACGGGAGAAAGCCCACTCACCAACCAAAGGGGACACCTATAAAAGGAATCCCCCTCACACTTTTCATTCAGTTTTTAGTCTTTTCTTTCCCCACTTTTCTCTCTCTTCTTGTTCGTAGCATCACCAACACCACTAGGGTGTTTGGTGATTTTGATCTTTGTTTTTCAAATCTTGTAATTTCAATCTTTGTTTTATTTTGTTCAACATTAATCATCAATACAAGTTCTTGTTTAATCTTTCCATTTCATCTTGTTCATCATCATCTTTCATTTCAAGTTCTTAAGTTCTTATTTGATTGATTTAATCTTTAAAAGTTATTGAGTTTTGTGTTTTTATTGATGGGAATTGTAGTTATTGGTTAGTATATCATTTGTGTTTAGCTTTATTTAAGTTTTGGTTAAAAAACCTGGTGATTTTTGGTTTAAAATCGTTTTCCTTGTTCTTCGGGTAAGTTACTGTTCTTGAAGTTCCCCAGGTTCCGAATGAACCAAATCTTCCGGATGAACATTAAGTTCCAGATGAACAGCTAAAGTTCCGAATGAGTTTATGTTAAGAAAAGTTCCGAGTCAGTCTAGAAGTTCCGAATAAATTTTCCTTTCAAAAGTTCCGAATGAACTTAAACTTCCAAATGAACCAAAAGTTCCGGATGAGCACAATCTTCCGAATGAACTGAAAGTTCCGGATGAACACCAACTTCCGAATGAGTTTCAAAAGTTCCGAATAAATTTCTTTTCCAAAACTTCCGAATCAACTTCCGAAGAAAGTTCCGAACTAAGTTCCGAGTGAAGGTTCCGAAGAAAGTTCCGGATCAATCTTCCGAGTGAACTTCCGAACGAAAAGTTCCAGGTGAACTTCCGAACTAACTTCCGAGTCAAATTTCCGAGTGAAGGATTTTTCAAAGTCCCGAATGAAGGCTTCCGGGTGAAAAGTTCCGGATTAATAGTTCCGAATCAAGGTGACTTCCGAATCAATTTTCTTTAAGTGTTACTGTGTTATTGTTTTATTGTTTCTTACTCTTTCTTTATTTTTATTTTAAATTTTAATTCAAGTTTTTATCAATTGTTATTAATTTTAATTGTCATTAATTTAATTGCTTTTAAATTTAAGTTTACATTTTCGTGCATTTAAACATTTAGTAGATTAAAAATCCAAACCCCCTTTTTGGTAACCAAGAACAATCATTCCACTTAGAACCGAGATCAATTCGTGAGGATATCGAGAGACATAATTGAACCCATACAAAAACCGTGTATCAAATGGCGCCGCTGCCGGCTCTTCTCGTTAAGATCAAAAGTTTTTTGTGAGAACTTGGATTTTGGGATCCGTTCCCCGTGAACGTTACTTTTTCATAAAAATTTTCAAAAACACTAAAAAATTATAAAATTTCAAAAATCCTAAAAAGTAAAAAACATAAAAACCAAAAATATTTTTGCTTTGTTTTTCCCTTGTTAGTTCTTTTGCAGGTGTATGCGCACTCGATCAACGTCTTATTAAGAGCCCGGGCCTCTCGATAACTTAGACATGGCCGGTGTACAAAACAACAATAACATACCACCTCAAAACAATAATAATAACAGCAACAACCCACCTTTCAACAACATGAATAATAACAACAACAATGAGCCTCTACCGGATAATCGCCCGATGATTGAACTGCTGCAAGCTCATGTAGATGGCAACACTGATCCAATTGTAATACCAGCGATTGCAGCCAACAATTTCGAGCTAAAATCAGGCTTTATCCAGATGGTCTCTGCTCAACCATTCTTGGGGCGTACCATTGATGACCCACATGACCATATTAAAAGATTCTTGCAACTCACCAACACGGTCAAATTTAATGGTGTTCCACAAGAGGTAATCCGGTTACAACTTTTTCCCTTTTCTTTAGAGGGATAAGCCCGACATTGGCTTGCTAAGGAACCGCCACAGAGTATTCTCTCGTGGACGGATTTGGAAACCAAGTTTATCAATTACTTTTTCCCACCCTCTCGTACTACCGCTTTACGGAATGAAATCATAAATTTTGAACAAAAGTACGATGAGTCGTTCAGTGAATCTTGGGATCGTTTTAAAGATCTTTTAAGAAAATGCCCACAACATGGTTTTACCAAAGTACATCAAATTAATAATTTTTACAATGGTTTAAGCATGAGTGACCAAAATTCACTAAACAGTGCCTCGGGGGGTAATCTTTTGGCTAAGACTTCCAATGCTGCTTGGGATATCATTGAGAATAAATCTCGTGTGCAAACCAAGAGTGTTCGGACCAATGTCTCTAGTGCTAGCACTAGTGACAGCGACAAGCGACTGGACAAAATCACTGTGCTTCTCGAATCGCTTGTTACCCACACCGTTAACAACAACAACAACAACGCTAAAACGCTCAAGTCAATGCTGTTAGCCAACCATGCGAGATATGCGGGGGTCCTCACTCTTACACCACTTGTACTGCCACCCAAGAATACCCTTCTGAGAATGTGAATGCAACATATGGCACCTATCCTCAACCTGCTTATCAAGCTAGACCTCAAGGTGACCGTAATTTGCTTAGCTACCGCTCTAACAATTATCTTTCCCCACCCGGTTTTCCACCAAACAACCCAAACCAACAACAAAACCTCAATCGCCCTCCTCAACAACAACAACAACCTCGTACACCATACATCCCACCTCACAAGCAGCAACAACAACCTCAATGAAACAACCAAGTCTACCAGCAACCTGCTTATCAACCACCCGCATACAATGCTCCTCCCAACCAACCCACCGCTCTTCACCAAGAAGTGGAAACTTATATGAAGACTAACGATGTGATAGTGGGAAATCTACAGAGAGAAGTGCTCAACCTGAAAGCAGACTTGGTCAAACAAGGGAACGATTTGAGAGCCGACATGAGAAACACGTTGGATAGTCAAACTAATGACTTGAAGAACATGATGGCTAGTTTCTTCCAAGGTAATCAACCCTATTCTTCGGGTACTCTTCCGAGTAACACCGTTTCCGAATCCAAGAGGGGAGATGAAAGCAATCACCACTTGCAGTGGCAAATGTACCAAGGAACCCGAGCTTCCTATACCTCTACCGGTGGTTGTGACTAAGGAGAACGAGTCACCTGCTCCTATTCCTAATCCTTCTCCTTCCCCAATTTCTCCACCTCTTCCTTCTACCCCTCCTCCACCCAAGGATGTGAGTGATCCTATTCTACCAAAGTCTTCCTCTTCTTCCAATATACCTTATCCATCTAGGTTGAGGAAAGAGAAGCTCAAAAGCAAGGACGATATTCAGGTTTCGAACTTTCTTAAAATGTTTAAACAACTGAATTTCAATATCTCCTTCGCTGAGGCTCTCGCTCACATGCCTAAGTATGAGAAAATGTTTAAAGATCTTCTGAGCGACAAGGAAAAGCTTCTTGATATTGCCAACACCCAACTTAATGAGAATTGCTCTGCAGTGCTCTTATGGAAATTGCCAACCAAGCTTGGTGATCCGGGTCGTTTCTTAATCCTTGCAATTTCCCGGGAGAAGAGAATTGCATGGCCCTAGCCGATCTAGGTGCCAGTATTAATCTTATGCCTCTAAGCGTTTGGAACCAATTTATCTCTCCCTGAGCTAGTCCCCACCAAAATGACTTTGGAATTACCTAACCGTACGGTTGCTTATCCAGTGGGGATAGCCGAAGACGTCTTTGTAGGAGTCGACAAATTCACTTTTCCTGCCGATTTCGTCGTCGTTGACTACGAGATGGACCCTCGTGTTCCCTTGATCGTGGGTCGTCCATTCCTGAGGACCGGTCGCACTCTCATCGATGTTGAAGCCGGTGAGCTTATCATGAGAGTGGGTGACGATAAAATCGTCTTCAACATGGGAAAGTTGTCTAAACAACCTTATTCATACGAGAGTGTTAATTGTATTGACGTTCTAGATGAGGCTTGTGAAGAATACTTCAATGATGCTTGCAAAAATATTCCTACCTCTCTTCCCAATGTTGAAACCGTTGCCTCTATTGATTCATCACTGTCTCTCTTTGGAGAAAGTGATTTGTTTTGGAACAATCTTGAAGACACCATGGGAGATGTGAATTTAGCTGCTAATGATTCTCCCACCGATGGGGATGAAGACATGCATTTCTTTGATAACCTTCTCAATGAAGACACTCCTTCTCCTCCATCTCCCACGGTCATTGCTATCGATACTCCGACTTCAAATACGCCTCCCGTCGAAAATCCTCCGGATTTAGAACTTAAGGAGTTGCCGCCCCACCTCGAGTATGTGTTCCTTGAAGAAGAGAAGAAGTCGCCTGTCATTATCGCAAAGGATTTGAAAGATGAAGAGAAAACTCGCCTCATCGCCGTGCTTAAAGATCATAAGAAGGCTATCGCTTGGAAAATTTCTGATATTCGCGGAATTGATCCTCACTTCTGCACACACAAAATTCTCATGGAGGACGACTTTAAGCCCACAATTCAAAGCCAACGAAGGGTGAATCCAAAAATACATGAAGTCATCAAAACAGAGGTTATCAAACTTCTTGATGCGGGTATGATTTACCCTATTTCGGATTCACCATGGGTTAGTCCAATCCATTGTGTGCCCAAGAAGGGCGGAATAACCGTTGTTCCCAATGAACACAACGAGTTGATTTCCACTCGTCTCGTTACTGGGTGGAGAGTTTGTATAGACTACCGCAAACTCAATGATGCCACGAGAAAGGATCATTTCCCTCTACCTTTTATGGACCAAATGCTTGAACGTTTAGCAGGAAATGAATATTACTGCTTTCTTGATGGTTTCTCGGGTTATTTCCAAATACCCATCGATCCCCAAGATCAAGAGAAGACAACATTCACTTGTCCCTATGGCACATTTGCTTACAAAAGAATGCCTTTTGGCTTATGCAATGCCCCCGGGACTTTCCAGAGGTGCATGTTAGCTATCTTCCATGACATGGTTGAACAAACCATGGAAGTCTTCATGGATGATTTCTCGGTCTTCGGGGATTCCTTCTCTTCTTGCCTTGCCAATTTGGAACGTATGCTTAAGCGGTGCGAAGACACTCGCCTTGTTCTGAATTTGGAAAAATGCCATTTTATGGTAAAAGAAGGCATCGTGCTGGGACACAAGATTTCCAAAGCCGGTCTTGAAGTAGACCGTGCTAAAGTCGATGTTATAGCTAAGTTGCCTCCACCTTCAACCGTGAAGGGTGTGAGAAGTTTTCTGGGTCATGCGGGCTTCTACCGTCGATTCATCAAAGATTTTTCTCAAATCGCTCGCCCGATGACCCACCTCTTGGAAAAAGATACTCCTTTTATCTTTTCCAAAGAGTGTCTTGAAGCCTTCAACTCGCTTAAGGATAAGCTAACTAAGGCACCTGTCTTGGTCACCCCTAATTGGGAGCTTCCCTTTGAATTAATGTGCGACGCTAGTGATTTTGCTATTGGAGCGGTTCTAGGACAAAGAGTGAACAAACACTTCCAACCGATCCATTACGCTAGCAAGACAATGACGGGGGCACAATTGCATTATACGACAACCGAAAAAGAGCTTTTAGCTGTTGTCTATGCCTTTGAAAAATTTTGCCCCTATCTTGTCCTTTCCACAACAATCGTGTATACCGATCATTCCGCGTTGAAGTACTTGTTGACAAAGCAAGATTCCAAACCAAGACTTCTTCGCTGGGTTTTGCTGCTCCAAGAATTTAAAATCGAAATTCGCGATAAAAAAGGAGCTGAAAACCTAGCCGCGGATCATCTCAGCAGACTTGAGGATCCTTCCCAAGGGGATCATCCGAACAAAGAAATCAATGATTCTTTTCCCTTGGAGACCTTAATGTCTATAAATTCGAATTCTGATGCAACCCCGTGGTTTGCGGACTTTGCAAACTACTTGGCGGGTGGAATTCTCAAGGAAGGGTTGACGTCTCAACAAAAGAAAAAGTTCTTCACCGACATTAAGACTTACTTTTGGGACGACCCTTACCTATTCAAACAATGTGCCGACCTGTTTATCCGCCGATGTGTTGATGGACGAGCAGCTTTCAAAATCCTTGACGCTTGCCACAAAGGACCCACCGGTGGTCACTTTGGTCCCAACAACACCGCCAAAAAAGTGTTTGACTCCGGATTTTATTGGCCCTCCATATATCGTGATGCTCACAATATGGTTAAACGATGTGATGTTTGCCAAAAACAAGGCACGATCACACATAAAGACGAGATGCCTCAGAATTTCATACAAGAATGTGAAATCTTTGATGTTTGGGGTATCGACTTTATGGGGCCATTCCCTTCTTCTAAAGGAAACAAATACATCCTTGTAGCCGTTGACTACGTTTCAAAGTGGGTTGAAGCCAAAGCTTTACCTACTAATGACGCAAGGGTGGTTTGTAACTTTTTGAAAGCTCTTTTCGCTAGATTCGGTGTGCCTCGTGCCATTATTAGTGATCATGGGACTCATTTTTGCAATGACCAATTTGCAAGAGTAATGGCTAAGTATGGTGTAAATCATCGTCTTTCCACAGCCTACCACCCACAAACTAATGGCCAGGCTGAAATATCCAACCGAGGATTAAAGCGAATTCTTGAAAGGACCGTGGGAGAGCATCGTGCCTCATGGGCTGATAAACTCGATGATGCTTTGTGGGCTTTTCGTACCGCATACAAGACTCCAATTGGTTGTACGCCATATCGTCTCGTGTACGGGAAAGCGTGCCACCTCCCTATTGAGTTGGAGCACAAGGCTTACTGGGCCTTGAAGTGGGCTAATTTTGATATCAACAAAGCCGGTGACCTACGCAAGATCCAACTCAATGATCTAAATGAACTCCGTAATGAGGCTTATGAAAATTCTTTGATCTATAAGGAAAGAACTAAGCTCATTCACGATTCCAAGATCAAAAACCAAGAGTTCCAAGTTAGAGACAAAGTTTTACTCTTTAACTCTCGGTTGAAAATCTTCTCGGGCAAACTGAAATCTCGTTGGTCCGGCCCATTCACCATTGCCCAAATTTTTCCATATGGTACTCTCGAGCTCGCTCAACCTAATGGACCTAATTTCAAGGTGAATGGCCAACGAGTGAAGTTGTACTTTGGTGAGGACACCTCTCAGGAGGTGATTCCATCCCTCACCACGTTTCCCATGAACTAATTTTGGGTCGAGTCAGGCTCGTGACTCGGTTATAAAAAACAAGCGCTCCTCGGGAGGCAGCCCGAGTATCTATCCTTTTATGTTTTAACCTCCTAAGTGTAGGGGGAACTCTATACGTGTTTGTATTTGTGTGGTGATGTGATTACAGAGATTAGTGCACTCTTGGAAACTTTGACGAACCGTGCTCCGGTGTTATCCGAAATCCGGTTCTATCTCTCAACTATCGTGATTCAATTTTCTTCATACTCACATTTGAAATTGATCACTTTAGTCGTCTCTTCCTTAACTTGAGTTAACCAACGTGCACAATGTCATAAGTGTAGGGGAGACTTTTCCCACATGCTTAAACATTGAGGACAATGTTTATCTTAAGTGTAGGGGGACTTATATCGAAGTTTTAAGTGCACTTTTCCATGAAAATGCCTTCATTTAACCGGAAAATCATATTTTTTTAACATTTTTCAAATTTTTTATTAACTTTGGCCATTTAGTCGTAATTTTTAAATTTTTATCTTTGCTTTCATCCCGCAATAAAGTCAAAAATATTAATAAAATGGTGTAGCTAGTTTAGAAATCTTTGACATATTAGGCCCGTTGCGTTTATTTTGACTCAACCCGAATAGACTTATCCAAGGTTATTCTAGCTAGTATCCTTAACCATGTAGACCTTAATTGGTTTATTAGGCTAAGCATCCACGAGTCTCATTACTTGAGATTTTAAATTGTGGAGGACGAGAAATGATAGAGTCAATTATAAGTTGGTATTCTTGCACAAGTTCACTTGGTGTAATTATTTGCCTATTCTCCCATCACTTGCTAATAAATTATCTGCAATAAGTAAGGTCGCACGATTTGAAAAGTTACTTAGCTTCTAGCCCAAGATCGTTTAAAAGTTGCTCGGTAATGATAAGAGTTCATAGCCAAGGCATAACTTATGAAGCGGGGCGCGAAGATTGGCGAGTCCGAAAAGGCCCTAACAAGGCATGAGGATTCCATTTTATTTCTAAAGATCCAAGGTCAATATGAAGGATCAAGACTCACGACGAAAAGCAATCAACTCCCATAAAGATCATGGAGAAGTCTATCCGAAAAGACCCTAACAATGTATGAGGATAAATAGATCCAAGTCCGAAAAGGAGGCGGATCGTTGTATCTCAAAATCCCAAATAGAGATTGAAGAAATAATCATGAAGTCGTGGTCAACAAAGTTGGAGTACCTCTCAAAAGTCTCCAAGTGAAGAAACTCTATTAACGATGAGAAGACCATTATCTCAAGCACGTCTCTCAAGATATGAAGTATGAAGTACATGCCAAATATCGGCCCGAGAAAGGTCTCAAATCGTGAACCGAGTTATGCCAAGATATGAACTTTTTGATATCCCGAGAAGCAGTTTTAAGAGATTTTGTCCTTTAGCTAACTATTGATCAAATCGTCCTACTTTGCTTTCAGCCTTAATAAACTATCGAAATAAGTCCAAAAATGCATCTTCATGATCATTCTAAGACAAAAATAAAATATAAGAGATACACCTAGGAATAAGGGAGTTTAAGCATATAATTAAGCCATGTGTGTAAGTGTTTGATTTACTAACTTATAATAACAATGATCTCGTTTTTAAGCTTAGTTTGGGGAACGTGAAACTTGAGGGTGATAAATCTTCGCAACACCAAAGCCCTAATGTAAGTCATTGATCTCTTTGCAAGTTATTTCCATGTAGCTATTTTCGAGTGAAAATGGTTTTCTATTCTTTTGTTTCCTTTTAAGTTTTAATTTCTTTTAATACCTTAATTTCTGTTTAGTAGTGTTTTAATAAGGCCAAGGTTGATTGATTATGAGAAAAGTGTAAAATTGCTTTATCGCTAAGCATTGCATGAGGGCATGGCAATGGTTAAGTGTAGGGGATTTGATAGGTGTGTAAACACCCATCCTTTTACCACTTAATTCTGGCTAAAACGAGACCAAAACACGTATTTAATATCATTTGTTTGGAATTATGCGTGGTTTTTGTGTTATTGTGTTTTAAGAGCCAACCAGATGGATAATGGAGAAAACATGGGATTGCACGGGATTTATCGAAGAAAAAGACTCAAGATGAAGTCTATTGTCCAAGAGATGCAAAAGATTTGAAGTCACTGGGCCTATTCGAAGATTTATCGAGGAAAAGGACCAAAGATGGAAGATTTACAAAAGTCGAAGAAACTCAAGTCTATTAAACGAAGAAATTAAAAGACGAGTTGAATTTAATCGACGACAAATCCCGAATCAGAATCGAAAACGTCAACTTTTCTAAAAAGACTAGAAGACAAGAAGAACGGGAGAAAGCCCACTCACCAACCAAAGGGGACACTTATTAAAGGAATCCCCCTCACAATTTTCATTCAGTTTTTAGTTTTTTCTTTCCCCACTTTTTTCTCTCTTCTTGTTCGTAGCATCACCAACACCACTAGGGTGTTTGGTGATTTTGATCTTTGTTTTTCAAATCTTGTAATTTCAATCTTTGTTTTATTTTGTTCAACATTAATCATCAATACAAGTTCTTGTTTAATCTTTCCATTTCATCTTGTTCATCATCATCTTTCATTTCAAGTTCTTAAGTTCTTATTTGATTGATTTAATCTTTAAAAGTTATTGGGTTTTGTGTTTTTATTGATGGGATTTGTAGTTATTGGTTAGTATATCATTTGTGTTTAGCTTTATTTAAGTTTTGGTAAAAAAAACCTGATGATTTTTGGTTTAAAATCGTTTTCCTTGTTCTTCGGGTAAGTTACTGTTCTTGAAGTTCCCCAGGTTCCGAATGAACCAAATCTTCCGGATGAACATTAAGTTCCGGATGAACAGCTAAAGTTCCGAATGAGTTTATGTTAAGAAAAGTTCCGAGTCAGTCTAGAAGTTCCGAATAAATTTTCCTTTCAAAAGTTCCGAATGAACTTAAACTTCCAAATGAACCAAAAGTTCCGGATGAGCACAATCTTCCGAATGAACTGAAAGTTCCGGATGAACACCAACTTCCGAATGAGTTTCAAAAGTTCCGAATAAATTTCTTTTCCAAAACTTCCGAATCAACTTCCGAAGAAAGTTCCGAACTAAGTTCCGAGTGAAGGTTCCGAAGAAAGTTCCGGATCAATCTTCCGAGTGAACTTCCGAACGAAAAGTTCCGGGTGAACTTCCGAACTAACTTCCGAGTCAAAGTTCCGAGTGAAGGATTTTTCAAAGTTCCGAATGAAGGCTTCCGGGTGAAAAGTTCCGGATCAATAGTTCCGAATCAAGGTGACTTCCGAATTAATTTTCTTTAAGTGTTACTGTGTTATTGTTTTACTGTTTCTTACTCTTTCTTTATTTTTATTTTAAATTTTAATTCAAGTTCTTATTAATTGTTATTAATTTTAATTGTCATTAATTTAATTGCTTTTAAATTTAAGTTTACATTTTCGTGCATTTAAACATTTAGTAGATTAAAAATCCAAACCCCTTTTTTGGTAACCAAGAACAATCATTCCACTTAGAACCGAGATCAATTCGAGAGGATATCGAGAGACATAATTGAACCCATACAAAAACCGTGTATCAAAGATCATCCTTTCTTATATCTAATTATGTTCATCATTTTATATGGTTGAGTCTTGTGTAGATCCAATGCATTTGTGAATAATTGGATTAGTATTGTGTTGATCCTAGTTATTTGTGAATACTTAGATTAGACTTGAGTAAATCTATTGTATATGTGTATACTTGGATTTGTCTTGTGTAGATCCAAGTAATATGTGTATAATTAGATGTGTCTTGAGTTGTAATAAGGCTTGTGTGTTAGTTCTCACTAAACTACAAAGTGATGTGTGCATGTGTCTTGTGACTCCTCACTAAACTTGAAACTAAAGAGTTGTAAAGATTGGTTCTAGCTTTGGATTTGGACTCGACATCTAGCCTTGTGTCAAAAAAGAAGATGGGCGACGAAGATTGGTTCTAGCTTTGGATTAGAACTCGACATCTAGCCTTATGTCGAAAAATGGTGAAGTAGGCGCCGTGTGTAGATTGGTCCTAGCTAAGATTAGGTCTCGACATATAGCTTAGTGTCAGAAAACAATGTACGCGACGTTGTAAGGTTTTTTCCGCCAAGAAGGGGGCTTGTGGATATAGTGGAAATCTCGAGTAAGGTGTACTCGAGGAGTGGAGTAGGAACGAAGAAAGAGCTTCGTTGCCGAACCATTATAAAGGCTTGATGTCTTGTCTTAGGTTGTTTTTTCTTTACTATCTACTTATCTTTACTTTATTACATTGCATTTCATTGTCACTAGATGTAGTCAATGCATTAGAAATGAACCTAACAACTATGAAACTAGTTTTCAAATAAAAGGTAAATCAGGAACAAATCTAACTGAAAGGATTTTTAATTAGGATCTTAATCATAAAAACTATTCACCCCCCCCCCCCCTTCTAGTTTCTATAATTGGTATCAGAGCGATGGTCACACAAGATCTTTGTATTATTGTGTACTTTGAAGCTTGGATTGATCTATTGTCTCTACTAGTTATAAGGGTCTGTTGTACTAAAGTTTCGTTTTGGTCAAAAAAATTCTATAAAAATAGACCTTCTAATGTATTGCTATATCATATCATGGTGAGTATGATTTTTCTATTAGCTTTTATGCATTTTAGATTTATTCTTCAAATGTATCTACTAGTTTTCATCTTACTTTGTGTAGTACTCATGAAGACTAATCATTAATTTGATTGTGGATTGAGTCACTTACACTTGTTGAAGACTCATCTCTCCTTTTGATCTACAACATCTTAGTTAGATTATAACAAGATTGAAGAGTGTTATACTAGTCCTTGAAGACTTAGTATACACTTTGGTCAAGTTTATGTGTTGCACTAGTCGATAGAAGACGTGGGATGCACTTTGCGGCTAAGGTACATTTTCGTCCTTCCACACGCCCAATTGATCATTTCTTTTATCATTACTTGAATATGTGATTGTTCTTAGCATCCTTGCCTTGATATTTGTTTGTGGTATGTGATTCTATTCCTTTACCCTCTCAAACCTTCACGGTCTTGGATATTTGACTCACTTAGGTGTTGTAGTGTGAGTTAGTAGTAGCGTAAAGTATCACGCATGATTTATATGGTTTGAAACTTATACGGTTAGTTTGCCCTGTATCATGTGTAGTATGTGCAATTGATATCATCTCTTATTTGATTGATTAATCCTTGGAGATACCAAACTACATCATATGTTGTAGTTAGGATACTACACATTTGGAATTGAAATATTCCAAGAGTATTGTTATTGTCCTAAACAATGATACTTGTTCGATCACGTGGGAGAGAAAGTGAATCTATACTTTTGCTCATGTTTTATAAAAGTTTAAGACATTTATTAGTAAGTGTTCTTACTCTATATAACAAAATTTGATAGGTATGATTCATTACCAAAGCCGTTTTGTCTTACGCCGGAAAGGCACGTCTTAAACTACTATATATGACACAAGCTCTTCGTTTTTGAAACTTGAAGATCGTCATTCGTCTCTTAAGAATTGATACTTGGGCTTTGTTTCATCCCTCTTTGTTTCTCTCTTCTTTCTCTTTTCTTACGAGGAGTGGTTTTTCCGTGTCGGTCTAATTCGGTCTTTTTCGGTCTCGATTTAACTCGTAATCCTTCATTAAGGCATTGTAACCTAGTGTTGAAGTGGTCTAATTATTTCCAAAAGGTTTAGTATATGTTTTAAGTATTTTAGAAAAACTTGGTTTGAAAAACTTCTTTCATTTTCATGGTCAAAAACCTACCTCTGCCGGCGGTTCTTTAAATAGCGCGGTGCTATTGATTTGCGGCCTACTGAGCTTAAAATAATCAGGTTTTATTAAATTGCACATTTTCAAAAACACCATCTCCTTTCTTTTTCACTGTGGCGACGGGGATATAAATAAAACCTCCATTAACAAGTTTTTAAAAGCTTCCAAATCACTCGAATTAATTGATTCCAAGACAAGGGATTCACTCATGCTTCATCCAACATCAACTAATTGTAAGTATCTTCACTCAATTTTAATCAATTCGTTCTAGGGTTCGTACTTCCATAATTGGGGATTTTTGAAATTAAATTGAACTAGAACCAAAATAGGAATGTGGGTTCACATAGTTTTAGTGCTATGATTCTTTAGGTTCGAATTCCTTGCGATTTCACAAAAAACTACTTATAGAATAAATCCGAAGTTTATTCTAATAAATTTGATTTAATGACGGAATTGATATGAACCCTTGAACACATTGCTAATTGAATTGTTAATGCTTACCTAAAAACGAATTTTGAAAAACCAATGTTCAAGTTCATGTTTGATTCGCATAATTCATATGCATTTGTCAAAGATGAAATTGTTACATTGTGAACATAAGATGATAAGGATTAATCCTTTGGTTAGTCAAGAAATTGATTTAACATATTTTTATGATTTTTTTTATCTAATAAATATAACATAAGAGTAATTTTGGAATTATTTGCGTTTAATATAGGTACTTGATCATGCCTTCGATTGATCAAAAGGACCACCGAGACACTAAATGCTATATGCCTAATCTTGCCAATTCTAGTCAATCCGTAACTCTTGGTAACACCCTTCGTTCACTTCAAAAACATTACTTTTATGAGGGTCGGGTTGTCTATGGGGACATTGAGGGATATGATTACACTAGACAAATGTTTAGTAATAACAAGTTAGATTGTATGCTAGACATCGATAAGCTTATCTATCCTCAATTCCTCTTAGAGTTCTTTAGCACTTATTCCCTTCTAATTAATGAAGATGGAATGTTTGTTAGGTTCGCCATTCATGGTCAACCCATTACTTAATCTCTCGAGGAATTCGGTAAGGCACTTGAGGTTCCATATGAAGGTAAATGTCGGTTCATGGATGCATGGAGGATTAACTCCTTAAATACGTGTGTCGACACTCCTCCATATGACACCGAAGTGACGAAGTGAGACCTCATCCTTGATGTCATCACTAACGGACGTGAACGACCCGTTGTACGTAGTATCCACATTATGAAACGTGCTTTGAAACGTTATGAGATACTAGTAAGCGATCTTAATGATTGTATGGTCTCTTGGGCTATGGCTCACATGATGTGTTGCATATGCCTTTCCATCGATTACAATCTTGCATACTTCATCGCTCGATGGATCAATTACGTCCTCACCAAACCAAAAGCTAATCTTCCCTATGCGATGCTCCACACTCGCCTTTTTAAAAAGGTTGATCTTGACTATCCCGATCTCGATCTATCTACCTATGTGCACGCCGATCTCGTGATGTATTTGTAGGATATTGTAAATCTTGCTTATATTCTAGAGAGAGAAAGAGATAGATAGATGGTGAGAACACACATACTTAGAGAGAGAAAGTATGAAGAAAACACACTTTACTATGTGAACCACACCCTCTCCAACTAAGGAGAGGGTTAATATACCCAAGCCCATGAGATGGGCTCGGGCTTACAATGGGCCACCGACCTACACATGTTGTAGGCTTGGCTTGGCCTTGTTTGTTTACTATTACGATGCTAGACTACGAGCTACTAACTTATATATTGTTGGAGTAACCGAACCTTTCTAAATACGTAAAACCTATTTCCAACAATCTTCCCCTAAGGGAGGTCACTCCAAACAAGGGCGTTACCCAAGTTACTATAATAAAATAAACCTAGCATTCCATGCTTGTCTTGAGCTCGTAGTCTTCGTCTTTCTATTCTTTTTCTTTTATGGTGAACATGTTGATGTGATCTTTGATATCAATCTTGAGCATTAATCTCTTGCCTTGATCTTGTGCATCATTACTTGTGATATTCGCCTCTTCGTAACTTCATGTCCCACATACTTATACCTTTGTAATTCTTGAAAGCTTCAGAGTTTGATACAGCGGAATACTTAACTTTTAGGCTTTCTCGAATTTGTTGAGGTAGAAAATATAAGCATGTGGGGACGACTTCATCTCGGACTCCGCAACGCCACCGTCTTTAAATGCCGCAACATAAGTAGACACGAACGAAATGGCTTTGAACATTTCATTTTAATTCGGTATCATTTTACCTCCGGTCGGTGAAGACCGTTGGACGATATAAAATATCGTACTTGTGGCGGGTAGATTTAATTAAAAATCTTTGTGACAAGATTTCGCGGGTAAACCCGTTCCCTTTACTCGACCGTCCAAAGCTAACTGCGAACGTAAAGAGTGAATCATTTGGATAAATTATCCACATGATTGAAGCCGTGAATTCTGATTCCTGGAACAAGTTTGATTCATTAAAGAATCGCAGCATCGTTGCTTTCCAGTTGTCACGAGCTTGATTCATATAGAATCTTGCATGTTGCCTACCAAGTGATGTTTGAGGTTAACACTTGAAGGATTTCCACTCATTACTGTGAACACTAAGGTGTCACTTTGAGTGTTCTGGCAAGATCACTAAGATATTGCGTAGAGGCCTAGAACATGTTTAAATTCAGTTAAGAATTAAACTATTGTTGCTTTCCAGTTATCACAAGTTTGATTCTTAAATAATCTCACAAGTCACCTACCATGAGCTTTTTAATGTTCGCTCAAGAAGGATTTCCATCTTCATTGTAAATACTTGCGTATTACTCGGATGTTCAGGCAAGATCATGAAGATCTTGCGTAGGACTCTTAATATCTTTCTTACTTTTAATAGAGTGTGAAGAAGTAAGGAAATATGGAAGTGTGTCCTAATGAGATATTTGATGATCTCAAATGGCTCTAGACTCGATCGTGCATCTTGGATTTTTAGTGATCGGAGGTTGGAGAGGAGTGCCACCTTTTCAATACCAATTTACTCGGAGTGAATAAATCGATAGATAACGTGTTGATCTCCGTGTGATTAAAAAAAATATCTTTTGAGAGATATCAGAGTTAGCTGGGATGGGTTGTGCATTGCATCACTGGGTCCATGATGTCTATCTTCAATATCGAGCATTATTAAAAATAATCTCAATAGTTAATTAGTTGACCCGGTTTCTGCCTATGGTTGTACGGATGGCTTCTTTGTTTTCACCATTCATCTTTACAATTCTTTTTCATTCTTCAATCCCTTCAATTCTTACCAATACGTCATAATTAGCACCTTGTTGTGATTTTTCCAGTGCTAACTTAAGGACTTGGTCAGCATTCAGCTACGTTCGTAATCTTTCCCCATCTTTCCTAAGGACTACTATTTCTGGCTATGGAATGTCCTTGGGAAGATTCCTCTGGTTTTGGAAGAAGCATTGGACTTAACCTATCCTACCATCCTTTTTTCACACAATCTTCATCGTCGTGAAATAAATGGGTTGTGGGTAAGCATAGATCACCATGAAATCCATTTTGATATCCATATCCATTTTCCTCCCCCTAAATATGTGCCATGATATTCGAAAACATTTCGTACATGTCGGGTTGAGCCATCACGTTAAGTCAAACCATTTGTGATTAAACATTTCCCATATTAAATCAAATTTTCTCCCCCATATTAAATATATTAACCCAACCGATATTTTTGATATCAATAGATTTAATGAAGTTTTAACAAAGTTTTTGGGAAGAAAAACGCAAGTCCGTTCTATCTTCATGATACCAGTGTGTGAGATATGATACCGATTTGTAAAATAATCACATATTCACCATATAAGAGTAAATTGAAAAGGTTGGACCTGATTGATGAGAACATCATATTATAAGATCACATGGTTCTTGTCAGCAAATGTTGGTCGCCTCGTCACGTCTGAAGTCATCTCTTGTCACCACGTGTACGATTGGTATTGTTGTCTTGACACCAATTTGTGAACTTGGCACGTTCGGCATCGAAGATTCTGAATGCTTGACAATTGCTCCCCCTCAATTTTTTAGGTGTGTTCTATCGAAAGATCTATAGTCATCGTTTGAGTAGTCAGATCGTCGAGTATGTAGATACCAATTGTAGATTGCTACGATTGTAGAGATGAGAACTTCATAAAAACAAGATTTCTCTCGTTTTAACCAATAAATGCACAAATGCGTACATATATTCGTGTTAGATTGTGTTATAACGTAGACACAATCCCTTACATGGTTATAAAGTAAACCATGCCCGAGAAAATTAATTCCCGTTGTGAGCCAAAGCTTTCATAAGAAATATTTGACTTTAATATGAAAAGCGGGTTGCAGTCAAAAATAACTACAAGCCATTTAGGCATGTTTTATGAAATATTTACAACTTTTGTACGAACTCTATTTATGGCGCTGTGTTAATATTAATCAACATTTTTAAGGCCATAAATATTATCGTACCAAAAGACATGCCTTTGAAAAAAAAAGTAAAAATATTTTTTGGATTTTTCTGAATTTTTTAATTTTTATGGTTTATATGGTTTTATATTTTTGTATTTTGCTTTTGCGGATAAAATATAAACAATATATACAGATGATCACTAAGGATACGAAGAATAGTTTACCACCACTATTCTTTCGCTTCATCTGTCAATTCCTTTAGAGTCTCAGGCGAGAAAGTTCTCAATCCTAGCTTGTCAGCCAAAAATTCAATTCGAGAGCGATCTAAAACTTTTGTGAAAATATCCGCCAATTGATACTCAGATAGGACAAAGTAAAGCTCGATCACTCCATTTTTTACTTGCTCCTTGATGAAATGGTAGCGAATGTCAATATGATTCGACCGGGAGAATTGAACGTTGTTGTAGCATAAGGCAATTGCACTTTTTTGTCGCAGTACATCGGAATTTTGTTGAAACCTAGACCATAGTCGGTTAATTGCGATCTCATCCAAAGAATTTGAGCACAGCAATCGGACATAGCTATGTATTCTGCTTCCGTACTTGAAATTGCAACGCTTTTCTGCCTTTTAGATGCCCAACTGATTAGTTGATCTCCTAGTAGTTGCAAAGTGCCACTTGTGCTACGCCTTGTATCTTGACAACCCGCGTGATCCGCATCTACATATGCCAGGAGTTCAATCTAAGAGTCCTTCAGATACCAAATTCCCCGATTAATGTTTCCTTTAATATATCAAAAGATCCATTTAACAGTGGCTAAGTGTAACTCAGTTGCCGAGTTTGATACCGAGCACACATACATATTGCAAATTGAAGATCAAGTCGACTAGTTGTGATATACAGAAGGGTACCGATCATTCCTCGATAAATTTTCAAATCAACGGCAATCCCATGTGGATCTGCATCTAGCTTAGTTCGTTCCATCATTGGAGTATCCACGGGTTCGCAAGATTCCATATTATATTTCTTAAGTGATTCAAGAGCATACTTGGATTGGTTGATAAAGATGCCTCTAGGACTCTAAGATATCTGAAGACCTAAGAAGAATGATACCTTTCCCGTCATTGACATCTTAAACTTGGAAGACATGAGTGTCCCAAACTCATCCGATAAGGTTTGGGTCGAGGCAGCAAATATAATATCATCAACATATATTTGTACCATAGTCATATCTTTACCTCGTTTCCAAATGAACAGCGTGGGATCCACCTTGCCTTTAGCGAAGCCTTGCGTAATGAGGAATTGTGACAATAGATCATACCACGCGTGTGGAGCTTGCTTCAACCCATAGAGAGCCTTCTTAAGCTTGTACACGTGATAAGGATATTTAGAGTTCACGAAACCATCCAGCTGTTGAACATAGACCTCTTCCTTGATTTCACCATTGAGAAATGCCGTCTTCACATCCATCTGATAGACGATCATATTCATGTGGGCTACATAAGCGAGGAATAGTCTAATAGCTTCCAAATGGGCAACAGGTGCAAAGGATTCCATAAAGTCGATGCCTAATAATTGCTTGTATCCACGAGCTACTAGTCGAGCCTTGTTCTTCAATATTCCGCCTAACTCTTCGAGTTTCACCTTGTAAACCCATTTCAAAGTGAGTAACTTCACTTGATCCGGGTATGGGACAAGTTCCCATACATCACGACGTACAAATTCATTAAGTTCTTGTTGCATAGGTTCTATCCAACAAGATTGGGTAAATGCTTGTAGCCACGTCTTAGGTTCAACTTTACTGAGAAAAGCATCAAAATGACAAAACATTGCACTTTCTTGTAACTGACTTCGTGTGGATACCGGACGATTAGAGTCACCAATAATAGAATCTATAGGATGATCCTTTGTCCACTTGATGTCATGTTCACGAATCCGTGGATTGGAATAGACTGTAGTAGGAGCTTCCTCTAAGGTGGACGACCCGGCTTGATTATTGTCGGGAATTGGTATACCAAATAATGGAAGTTCACGCATTTGAGAGAATTCCAAGTCGTGATCATCATCATCAACAGGCATGACATGGGTAGTTGATTCGGGTGTTGGTTGAGGAGTACTCGTTGAAGGTATATCTTGACCAATTGTAGGTGAAGAAGTATCTGATTGTGCTTTGGTTGCTGGAGCTACAACTTCGGTAACCGGAGCTATTACCTCAGGTTCTGGAGCAACAATACTTGGAGGAGTAAAGAATTCATCAAAGAACGGTTGAAACAACGTATCCCATTTATTCCTAGAAGATGGTGTAAATGATGATGAAGTAGGGTTGTTTGGGACAAGACCAGAGAAAATGTTATTGGGTCCCATTTCATGAAGTGTGGGTTCAGAGCTGCTTTGCTCATAAGCCATTGGATCAGCTCATCAAAATCAACATTTATAGTTTCGAGGATCTTGCGAGAATTACGATCGTAGATTCGGTATGCTTTCTTTGTGGGTGCACAACCAATGAAAATACCAATATCAGCCTTTGGTTGAAGTTTTCTCAAATTGTCACCATCATTATTTGGATAGTAGAGAGAACCAAATACACGAAGATATGATAAATCCGGTACTTTTCCATGTAGAAGCTCATAAGGTGTTTTACCAAGGCGTTTTCGAATTAGTGATCGGTTTTGGGTGTATACTGCTGTAGATAGTGCTTCTGCCCATAAAAATAATGGAACCTTTGCGTAAATTAACATCGTTCGTGCAGCTTCCATAAGTGTGCGTTTTCGCCTTTCAAGGACACTGTTTTGTTGTGGAGTGCGAGCAACGGATATTTCATGAGATATGCCAACTTCTTCAATAATTACGCAAGATTTGATTCACAAATTTGGTTCCATTATCTGTGCGAATGCGTCGGAAAGTAGTGTTGAGACGCACTTGAATCATCTTGAGAAATCCGATGATGAATTTAGGTGCCTCATTTTTTGTTGCAAGAAATTTCACCCATGTAAACCGAGAGTAATCATCGACAATGACGAGGATGTACTTTTTACCACCAAGACTTTCAACATGCATTGGCCCACAAAGATCCATATGCAACAAATAAAGTTTCTCTTGGTTGGTATCTTCAGTCTTGAGTTTGTATGATTTCTTAGTGCTTTTCCCCATTGTATACGCGGAACACAAATGGTCCTTGTGAAATGTAAGTTTAGGAAGACCACGAAAAAGTTCGTTTTTCACCAAATGATTAATTGCATAGAAGTTAATATGAGATAACCGTCTATGCCATAACCATGACTTAGTCTTCGATGCTTTGGAGAGAAGACATACGAGAGAAGCGACCATCATATCTTGTAGAGACAAAGTGTACAAATTATTCCCTCGAGTACCTTTCAATAAATCAACCCCTTCCAAGTTACGAATGAAGCAGGTATGCTCACGAAAAGCAACTTCTAGGTTTGCATCACAAAATTGTCCTACAGAAAATAAGTTGTGACCGAGACCTTCCACATAATACACTCTTGAAATTATAACATTCCCAATATGATATTCACCGTAACCCATTATCTTTGCAATATGATCATTTCCAAATCGAACCGTACCAAGAAACTTGCTGACGAAATTTCTGAGCTGAGAGCGATCTCTGGTCATATGCTTGGAGCAACCAGAGTCCAAATACCAGAGAACAATTTGGACCACCTGTTTTCAGCAACAACAGTAGACAATGCATTGGAAACAGTTGGTTCTAGAGTGTTAGCAAATACATATATAATATTATCAGAACTGCTAACATTTGTGTTATCCTTAGATTTCCGGTGTTTTCTAATATGAGTTTTACCAATAACAGGTTTTAGTGTTCCAACTTTCTGAGGTTTTAGAGTATTAGCGGGCACTAAGTGGGTGTAGACCTATTTAAAAGGCACTTGGTTCCTACAGTAGTGTCGGTGTTCCTAGTTAAAGGACACGCTTGTGTTTTGGTAGCCTTGGTACTCCTAGTTAAAGGGCACGCTTTCTTCGCTTTAATGGGAGTGATCCTAGTTAAAGGGCACACATTTCCTACTGTAGTGAAAGTTCTACCAGTGGGGCAACCAACTTGGGTTAACACTTTCCAAGTCGGTTTCTATTCTAAACCTTTTTTTCCTGGCATTCATCTCATTCACATGGTCAATAAGGCAAGAATCATGACGACTAGGAAACATACATTCATTACAATTCCAACATTTAAAATTAGAATTCAAAGTAGGCTCTGATACCATTTGTAGGATATTGTAAATCTTACTTATATTTTAGAGAGAGAAATAGATAGATAGATGGTGAGAACACACACACACACTTAGAGAGAGAAAGTATGAAGAAAACACACTTTACTATGTGAAATATTATGTGAACCACACCCTCTCCAACTAAGGAGAGGGTTAATATACCCAAGCTCATGAGATGGGCTTGGGCTTACAATGGGCCGCCGGCCTACACATTTTGTAGGCTTGGCTTGGCCTTGTTTATTTACTATTACGATGCTAGACTACGAGCTACTAACTTATATATTGTTGGAGTGACCGAACCTTTCTAAATACGTAAAATGTATTTCTAACAGTATCCCATCCAAATGGTGCATCCACAAAAGGTTAGGATTGATCGAGGGACGCATAGAGGTGATCCACGAGAATCCGAAAATGAGGAAGGTTCTTCATCCTCAAGTCATGGTGATGGTGTTGGAACTAGTACCAACTTCGGTTCTACGAGTGACTTCACCCCATCTCTGAACACTTTCATGGATGGGTTAGACCATATACGTCGTCCTCCTTCTCCTTCATCGAGTCAACTTCCTCCCAACCTCAATTTTAAGGATGTTTACCATTCCAAACCTTCAAACCCAAGGGGAGTTATACGAGAATTGTAAGAAAACAAGAGGTGCTTTTAAGGCCATGGGGAGTATGCTCAAGAAGCTTTTCAAGAAAAAGAAGTAATGATACCTTGAATTCTTTGGTGATGACTTCATTTGATTGACTTGGTTGTTAACTTTGGTTTAGTGTTGAACAATTTTTATTTCATTTAACTTGTTCTTTCTTTTACATTAGACTTTGGTTTGTAATAACTAATACTTATGTGTTTGGATTATTTAGATTTTAATCTTATGCTTGCTTCATGTGATCGAACTTTTGATTTACATGACTTTGTGCAATTATGTGTTAGTTAGCTATTTAGATTTTGGTTGATAATCTATTTTGGCTTGATAAACTAAAGTTTAAAATCCGGGCTTCTAGAAATTGTTGGAAGTCAAATTTTCATGGGGTTCTGTCTGCGGATCAATAAATAGCTTGCGGTTTATATTGATATTGAACCGCAGGTTTATTTAAGGAACCGCGAGTTGGATCTTTGATAGAATCTCTGCTTTACATTGTTTTCTCTAAACTTTATAAACATGGATAAAACTTTTGCTAATAACTAGTTTTTTTCCCAATTAAGCCCAGCAAATTTCATTATTCACCAAAATTATTTTTAACACATTACCATTTTGGATCATCCCATCCTCTTCTTAAACGGTCCTTGGTTCTTCTTCTTCTTCTTCATCTTCTAAGCCTTCTCTAAACCTCAACATACAACTATGGTGTCCACAAGATCCTCAAACTCTTCCAAACACTCTTCCAACATAAGAAACCTTAAGATCAAGATTAAGTTACCTAAACAAGATGCTTCATCTTTTCTTACACCCAAGAATGAGATTACTCCTATTATCATTTCTTCATCACCTTCACCACCTCTTGCTCCATGCAATACTAGTTCTGCTCATGGTACCAACCACTCACATGGTTCTACCTCCTCTTCATTCTAATCTAGGATGAATGAGTTATCCTCACCATTCACCCCAAGTCCTCTATTGGATGTGAACCCTACACCACTCCAAAGCATTCCCTTTATGAATGACTTTGTTGAGCATTAGCCATCCTCTCCCTTTACACCAAATTCACATATCTCACCATTGGACACCATGTCTCCTCCTCCTCCTCCTCCTCCCAGCACTTCAATTTTAGGTGTTCCTCTTTCTAACCTCTTGGGTGATCCATATTTCTTTGATTACTTCATGAGCAATGGCATTAATTGTCTAGGTTGCCTAAATAAGTTTAACATCATTGAGATTCTTAGGATGGAAATGATTGGACTTCACATAAAATTGCAAGGTTTCTTGCTAACCATGTTCACCAATCCTCCTCCTCCTACGAGATAAATGGTGATATTTTTATTTAAAAATATCTTTCTCAAGAAATCAAGCCTAAGAAGATTGCTAAATCAAGATTATAATATATAACTATTGTTTTAGTTAGTTGTCTTTTGTTTCTTGTACTTTGTTTCCTTCATGAGTTTTCATGAATATGTTGTTATGGATTAAGTATTTTATATGTTATAACTTATGTGTTCTCACATTAATCAATTTAAATTTAAACTAAAATTGAACCATAATATATTATCACCTCTAAAACTTGACTAAAATGGATCAAAAAGTAATCTAAATATTTTGTCACCCTTTGCCAAGATATTCTTGTGAATATGTTGCTCTTTATGCAATCATAGCCTAACCTAGTGCCATTAGAGGTAAAAATCCAAGTTTTGCTTAATTTTGAAAAAGTCTTGTCTTTTCTCAAAAACTTCAAAAATTGGATTTTCATGTCCACCGTGTGCGGCTCAATAAAGTCGTTCGACTCAATATATCTATTGAACCGCATGTTCCTTTAGTAAACTACGGACATCAAGCCTATTTTGGGCTGATTTTTCGCCTTTCTTCTTTGACCCTGTTTTTTCTCTAGATTCTTTGTTTACCTATCTTGACTAAACATTCTTTGAAACCTTTTGTTTTTCTTTCTATTAGTTGCCTTGCCTATTTTCTTTAAATCTTCTTGTTTTGGGAGTTCTCTTCTCACCCCTCTCAATGTATTCTTCTTCTAAACTTAACCTTGGCATCTCTTTGTCACAACCTTCTAAACCCAAAGAAACCAAAATTTCGGTCAAACACGTTTGGACCAAGAAGAATAAGGATCATTATGAACCTCTTTCTCCCAAACCGTGCAAGACTTCTTTATTACCTATTGAGTATTGGAATGAGTCTTACTTAATTAATCCAATTACCGGAGAAATAGAAGCTCTTCTGCCACCACCTAAACCTTTCAAAACTCCTCAACTAGGTGACCTCTCTTCTTTCCCTAACCTCACTAATTATTGTGATGGTGGCCTCTATTATCCTCATTCTCCTTCTCTATCTCCTTCTTCTTATTATGATGGTCATCCTCCATCAAATGACTTTGGTTTTCATCATAGAAGTTCGTATGCTTGTTGCAAATTTCAACAAATTTAACTTTATCATGTGTATGAGAAGTTAAATTTTCTTGAATTTCTCCTCACTCGACCTTCTCTCAAAGTATTTGTTCCCGTGAGCAAATCTTTGGATGATGCACTTGCGTCTTATTTACCAATTAAAACACACTTTATATTCTAATTGTTTGAGTCAAAGAAAAACATAAGCAAACTTGGAGGACTATATCTACTAGACTGGTTGTTATGCTTATTTTACGTTATTTTCTCATATTTTGCTTTGGCATTCATATTTTTGTTGAATATGAAACCCTTGTTGTATGTGCTTTCATATTTCTTTTAATGTGATTGTTGTGTTATTGCTTGTTTTGCTAATTCTTTATCACACATATTGTTAAGGGTTGATTGTGGTATAAAAATTTACAATTGAACTGGGTGATTCCAACAGTTCTAAGGTTTAACCTTTTGACATCGTTCTTTCTAATTACAATTAGTATGAATGTTTCTTTTCTACTTTATTCCAATAATTTTTAATTGAGCTTGTCAATGTACTCTCCTTGGACATACTTAGCAAATAATCACTACATAAATTGGGTCTTCTCCTCTTTCTACCTCCCAAGTTATTTAGTGAGTAGTGACTAATGCATATACATTGGTGTTTCTTTTCTTTCTACTAACCTTTATATGTAGCTAGTCACCATAGCTCGATCACTTGGTGCCCCATGCTATGGGGAGTAAGCACCAAGGGGGATCTACAAGCAAAGTCGATTCTTCTCTTCTTCAAAGACTTGTGCAGACCTTTTTGCTTCGACAAAAGGGGAGAAATGATAGTGATAAACTCGTTAATAATTCGAAAACTTTTGCTTTTACATAAATGAGTTTATAGTTTGTCGTAATCAAAAAGGGGGAGACTGTTAATGAAACCATGCCTAAAAACACTATTAGTGTTAACGAAACTTTCTTAGTTTGATCACGACAAAGTGTAAAATCATTTTTCGTCAAAGATAACCGAAACACGAGTTATTTAACAAACACTATCATCAAGGTAATAATCATTTAAGTCTTACGCAAACATATCTTATACATGCTTGGTGATCATAGACAGTGATTAACCTCAAAACTCATATTTATACAAATGTGACAAAATATTTTAATAAACTTTAGTTTTAAGAAAATGTTTATTAAAATAGAAAATGAAATTTTGAATATGGCATATTTCAAATGCCCTAGGAATATCCTTTGTGGGTTAAACTACCCCAGATGGAATTTCCCCACTACAGGACAAAGAGAGCGGACTCTACGTGTCGCGGTTAGTTATATAGGGGTGCGATTCCTTAGTGATATGAAACGTAGGTCCATTTAATGAACCACGCCCAGAGAGCCGTTGTTTTTTGTCCCCTATAAATAGTGGATCATATTTTCATTTTCCAATAAACCTTTTAGGACAAAAGTCTCTCAGCTTCTTATCTTCTTTCTATGTTCCAATCATTAATAAATGATCACTTAATTTGTTAAGTATGTTTACTTATGATTATCCTCTTGATCTCCTTCTTTACTTGTCTAAAAAGGAGACCACTCACACATTTGTGATGCGATTAAAGATAAAGCCTTGATGAAGATCATCCTTTCCTCGATCTACTCATGTTCATCATTTTATATGATTGAGTCTTATGTAGATCCGATGTATTTGTGAATACTTGGATTAGTCTTGCGTTGATCCAAGGTATCTGTGAATTATTTGGATTAGTCTTATGTAAATCCATTGTATATGTGTATACTTGGATTTATCTTGTGTAGATCCAAGTTATATATGTATACTTGGATGTGTATTGAGTTGTAATAAGTCTTGTGTGTTAGTTCTCACTAAATTACAAAGTGATGTGTGTATGTGGCTTGTGAGTTTTCACTAAACTTGAAAGTGAAGAGTTGTGAAGATTAGTTCTAGCTTAGTATTAGGACTCGACATATAGCCTTGTGTCGAAAAAGAAGATGGGCAACGAAGATTGGTTCTAGCTTTAGATTAGAACTCGACATCTAGCCTTGTGTCAGAAAATGGTGAAGTAGGCGATGTTTGTAGATTGGTCCTAGCTAAGATTAGGTCTCTACATTTAGCTTAGTGTTCGAAAACAATGTAAGCGACATTGTAAGGTTTTCTCCGCCAAGAAGGGAGCTTGTGGATATAGTGGAAATCTTGAGTAAGGTGTACTAAAGTATGGAGTAGGAACGAAGAAAGAGCTTCATTGTCGAACTAATATAAATCTTGGTGTCTTGCCTTAGGTTGTTTCTTTCCTTACTTTTTACTTATCTTTACTTTCTTACATTGCATTTCATTGTCACTAGATGTAGTCAATGCATTAGAAATGAACCTAACAACTATGAAACTAGTTTTCAAGTAAAAGGTAATGTTGGGACAAACCTAATTGAAAGGATTTTTAATTATGACCTTAATCATAGTAACTATTAACCCCCCCCCATTCTAGTTTCTATATTTATCACAAAGAATCGGTACTTCTAGCTTCACATGCCAAAACTTGTCTCCTTGGATTCTTGTATACTTGCTAGCTCCATCCGGTAACCATTCGAATTCTTTAGTTGCACCGTTAATGATCATATAAAATATGTCCTTTTTTTAATACAAGTATATTTTTAGAAGGACTAAAGTAAGCTTCAATGGAGAAAGCTCATTCGATCTTATCATCACAATCTAAGTAGCATGCCCCTAACGATCCATACTTTGGATAGCCATCTTCATCTCCTCCCACCTCAAAACATTCAAGCCAATCGTCCTCTAACACAATCTCAAAATTACAAAACAACAGAGGCTTCACTCTTGGTTTATGCAAATAAGTGTAATGAGTCATACCATCATAAATAATCAAGGTTCCGCACCTGAAATCTATGATAGCTCCACACTTCCTTAGGAAAGGTCTCCCTTATAGGAATGACAATTCCTTGTCTTCTGAAATATCCAAAATAAGAAAATTGGCAAGAAAAGCATGATAACCAATCTACAGCCTCACGTTTTTATCAATTCCCATTGCCTTAACTTGAGTATTTTTTTTTTACTATAGTTAGATTTGCATATTATGACACGTGGTTGCACAATCCTATCTCTTGTAGAAGGATATAAGGGATACCACTTACACTATCTCATGTATCGGCCAATGCTTCCAGGAGAGTTGTCCTATTTACCAACACAAACAACACATTTTTCAAGATCCGATAACGTTTTAGGCAATCCATGCTCTACGATACGCTATTTAACTTCTCCCCCAAGCTCTTTGTCTTCCAACCTTGCTCTACCCATCATTATTCATCAAACTTATTTCGGTATTTCATATATTGTTCCAACACTTCAATGATAGGTTCCTTTACTTGGGATGACAAAAGCGCCCGAAATCAATGGGGAAAACCGAAACCCGAACAGGTTGGATCGGGTATTGAAACGGGTTGGCGGGTTTGGATACGGGTTCGGTAAGAATGTTCTTTTTTCGGGAGTACGGGTTTGGTTACGGGTTCTAGTAATACCGGTCCCATTTACTCGTACCCGTATTCGTACCCATATACCTGAATCAGTACCCGCTTTCATTATTATTTTATGTAAGTCCTAAATCTGTGAGAAATGGTATACGAAGATTGTTTGATGAACCGGATGATCATTTTCGTTACATTTGTATGCATTAAGATCTATGTGATCAAGCATATTTGGATTTGTACTTTTTAAATTTTAATCGTGATTTTTCGATACATTAAACATGATATAATATTGAATTAGTATTCTTTATCGTCTAAAATTTTATATATATTAGGGTGTTTTGGTTGTTTTTAGTGGTTCTATTAACTTTATACCCATAATTATGCCTAACGAAAATTTAAAGGTGGATACACGATACCCGCGTGGAAAATCCGAAAATCCAATGGATAATACCAATTGGGCACCCATCGGTATTGGGCGCATAAGGGCATGGATATAATAAATGGGTGCGTGTACTGGTTCACTAAAACCCGACCCATTGCCATCCCTACCTTTACTTTCTCTTTTTGCTTTTATAAAAGCGGATAAGACAGTGGTGGTAGAGTATGTGTAGATGTTGAAGAAGAGGCTTACTCTACTTCGGATTGGGTGGTGGGTAAATATGGTTTAGGTGTAAGTTTATTAGCGTGATGAGTCTTGTTTCAATTCGCCTTTCCCATCTTTACCAACTCATCTTAAACAATTTCTTCCTCCGAGCACTTCCCACTAAGAATTCCACAATTTCGTCCACCTCTTGCTTTAACATGGTTAAATCTATCTTCAATTTACCAAGTGCGAAATCCACCGCAGACTTAGTCTCCCACAAAAATTTGTAACCAAAAACCATCGACGGTTCTCTAATGTCCGCATGGTCAATGATCATGAAGTCCATCAAGAAATTATAATCGTGTATATCAACTCTAACTTCTCTCACAACTCTTCTATCATACTTGGTATAGTACAAACAAACGACTCCAAATTTTCCAAGTATCTCTTCCATCATGTAATTATCCACATACTTGAGGTATAGCTCTGCATCCTAAGCTTCTTGATTGTCCACATCACATCGAATGGCAGACCTTATTGTAGGTTCACAATGGGCACAAAATGACGCCTTTGTAAACATCACCACTTGGTGTCTATTTTCTTCTACCAATACAATATTATAGGGGAGGGCCTTAAAAATAGCCATCTCTTCTCCGCTTCTTTCTTAATATTTCGATCCAAATAACACTTGTATCACACGCGTCACTAAACTCCTCTTCTAAATTGTTCAAGTAATTCGATATTTTGCTTAGATTATCCATGGTTTCTAATTACCAAAACAAACAATATAACAGAAAAATATAAACCATTAGCGTTAGCGTTAGTAAACAATTATAAACTAAGAAATAATTAAAAATAAACAAATACATCATAATAATTAATCAAACAATTAAAGTAAACACTTAAACTACATATGCAACAATAAAAACCAAAAACAACATTTTTTAAAACCGAAAGTAGCAGCAACCCTCCAGCAGCAACAACAACCGCCGACGAGACTGACTTCGAGTATGGAGCCGATTTGGCATGGCAGCCACCGACTGCAGATGTCTCACAACATTTTTTCCCTAAATATTTAATTTTTAGTTTTTATAATTTTTTTCTTTTAATCAAATTTCATAAACCTTAAAACCAACATTTTGAATATAAATTTTTTTATTGAAATGATCAAATAAACAATTTATAACTTGATCTAAACACTCTTTTTATGCTTTTTATTTTAAAATATATATAGCTTCAAGTGAAAGTAAGAGTCTTGTTATTCCTTTTTTTTCCCTTATTGAAGTTTTTAATTTTCTCCCATTTATTGGTTAAAACGTCAACAAACGAAGACTTCTCTGTTGACGAGGTACATGACTTCTTCTTAGCTCATGACCAATTGATCGATGTTCTTAAGTCTCTTTCTCGTCCTCGTCTGGTTCATCATTCAAAATTACATAACCACCTTACCTAAAACAGGAGGTGTTTTTAAAAGTTTTGAATTTTTTATACTATGCAACTGAAAGAAAAATATATTTAGCATTATATTTTTTAAATGTAAACGAAAGAGCATGAACATGTGGTGTCTAAGGCCCCATTTGGTTCGTTGTAATTGGATGTAATTTGATGTAATTGTAATTCAATTACGTTACATAACCTGTTTGGTTCACAGAATGAGTGCAATGTAATTCACTTTACATTACATATGGTGTTTGGTATACTACGTAATTGTAATTGGGACATTACAATTACATCAAATGATGTATTTCAGATTACATAGGAACTTGGATGGAATGTTTTGAATTACGTCGTAATTCGTAATTTTATATTTTAAACCACTATTATTATTATTATTAATTATTAATTATCAACTTTATTATTATTATATTATTATTATTATATTAAAATAATATAATAATAAAATTTTATTTTTATTATTATATTATTGTATTAAAATAATATAATAAAAAATAAATTTATTTTTATTATTATATAATAAAAAATTAAAAAATTAATAATAATAATTTTTTTTACTTATTAATTACTATTATTTATTATTAATTTTATACTATAATTTATTAATTTATAATATTTTAATTTATATTTTTTTTTTAAATTTTGAATTTATTTTATATAATATTTATTTATTATTAATTTATTTAATTTATTTTTTATTTTATATTATTTTTTATTTTTTATTATTTTCATTATTTTTTTTTATAATTTTATAATTTTATATTTTAATAAAATATTTTTATTTTTTAATTATTGTTATTATTATTTATTTTAATATTTGATTAATATAAATATTTCTTATTATTAAACCTTTGAAATATTAAAATACTATAAATTATTATTATTGTATTCTAATAAAAAATAATATTTTTTAATAAATTAGTTATTTTTATTAAATTAATATTTTTTATTAAATTAATATTTTATATTAAAATAATAAATTTTATTAAAATGATAAATTTTACTAAAATAATAATTTTATAAAAATAATAATTTTTATTAAAATAATATTTTTATTAAAATAACAAGTTTATTTTATTTTAAATTATTTATGTTTTTATTATTTTATTTTTATTATTCTATTTTATTTTAGCTATTAATTTTTTATATTTTATAAAAAAAATTGAATTACATTACGGTCAGACTCAACCAAACACAACTTAGATTTTATTCATTACAATTCCACAACATTACAATTCCAACACATTCCCATTCTTTCAATTACAATTACATCAAATTACAATTCTTTTCAAAGATTACAATTCCCTTAAAAACATTCTGCGGGCCTAAAAGTTTTAATACTATTGCAGTTTTTACTATTTTTTTCTTTGATGTAACTCCTTGATATCAATAGAAACTACATTTTTTTGTTTAATATGACTATTTGGTATGAACAGTACCTAGTGATCTTACAAATGAGTCATAGCTCGTTAGATACGTGTTACAACATACCCAAATGGACACCTATAATACTACCTTAAAGTATAAAAGTAATAAAGAAAAAGTGGGGATCCACATTCACAAGTTGAAAAGACCAAAAGATAGTGTGGTGGGTTTTGAACATCAACAATAATTGGTGAGTTTGAGAGGAGTTTAATTATGAATTTTTGATGCACCAATGATGGGCGTGGAAAGACTCCTTTACACGCCTAAAAAGCTTTGCAATTTTTTTGGTTTCTTGTCTTATTGACACCAACTTATTAGTCCATTTCTTCCAAATTCAATGATTGTATCAACTATCAAGTGATCGACTCTATTGAAGAACTTACGCACATTTTTTTTAACGACAATCGGTGTAATGGAGTATCTTGCGTGTCATCGAAGTACAAAATCTCTCGGCCTGAGTTTGAATCATCTCACGAAGAGAATATCAACCCCATGCTAGTCATCCAGTTTCCTATTAAGAGGCTTCAAAGTATTGCGCTGGGATTCTAATGTAGCGAAAACTAGGATAAATAATTGAATCTGTTGATTCCAAAGAATACCAGAAACAACTCTTCCAACTATCGTTGATTCAAAAGAATACCGATAATCAGGCAAACTCCAACAATCGTTGATTCAACGAATACCCGATTATTAAGAGAAAATTGAACAATAAACCCTAACCTGGATTCAAGTCAATTAACAAAGACTAAAAGTCTGTAATTTTTATTCATAACTCAAAAACTGAATACAATAAACCCCAAGCCTTATTTTTATAGGATAACTAAACTTGGGAAAATGATAACAATATTCTTCCCAGAAAATACAAAATAAGATAACTTAATAAAAGATACCACATAATAAGAAAATTAAATAAAAGATATCATAGAGTATGGAAACTAAATAACCAGTTTATTCTTGTTCCTCCATCAGATTTGAACTCGGCAATTAATTCTCGAAAATCCCCCACATGAGAAATGACAGAAGTCGAACCCTTAACCTCTACACATTAAGAATATAACCGAATACATTCATCCAAATGAGTTGGACTTCATTTACGACGACGGCTAGTATGATGGATCAAATTGAGTAACATTATGATTATGAGATACACATACTTGGTTTGAATCTATACATCCATTTTACGTAGCATGTCTTGTATTATTCCAAAAAGATGTAAATTGGTGAAAACACCCTGAACTCATGCATCTTCTAATCAGGGGTGGACTCACAGTATAAAAGAATCGGGTGCATAAAATTTTTAATATATATATTTATATAACACCTAATTTTTACCAGGTTCATTTTGACAAAATCGATATTTTTAACAAATATATACATTAGGCGACAAAATTACATCGAGTTTTCGTGCATCCCGAGAACCCCTTAGCTCCGCCCCTACTTCTAATGTTAATCGGCCCCTGCTTCTAATGTTAATCGAACTACATATCTCATATTATTAAGCTACCATGGCGAGCACATCATCTTTAATAAAGAGTTGTATGAACAATGAGGTACAAGGTCATGTAAAAAATTCTTAAAACTCAACAAGTCAATTTTGTATACTTTATAATACAAAGTTAAAACATGGGATCTTAAATTCTTAAGACTTTAAAATACAACTTTGTCAATTTACCCATTAGTCTCTCTTTTGATTCATAACGTTTATTATATTCATTTTTATAACACCATTTTTATTTAGTTAGAGACATCTGCCATGCCATGTTTGCCTATGTGGTGTATCAAGTGGAATCCAACTATTCTTCAACCATGGATTTTTCACCTCATGAAAGTGGGTTTCTCTTTCAATACCTAATTACAAACTTTCATAAAAGTCTATATATTGAGACATCAAATGAGCTTACATATTTTGTAGCAACTATGGTGTAATTTAATTATTACCCCTGATAATTTTTTTTTTACTTTTTCAAATGTCAAAATCCTCCATTGAGTACTTCTTATACAAAAGATACATGCCTAAGACAAATTTGTCTTTTACATTTCAGCCCTCTAATTTGACACTCTTATTCACTCAACATACTTTATAGCATACACATATAAGACATAATAATCATTTTCCATTGAATTACAGGTATATCTAATTGTTTATGTCAGTTCATTAGCTATTATTGGTTACATATATCCATGTTAGTAACTTTTGTTACTTTAATAATACAAGAAAGAAGATCCAAGAAAAAGCAATGCTCTTTGGCTACTACACATATAATTGGTCTTCTGACTATATTCTTTTATTTGACAAGTCTCTTCCAAGGTAAGAAATCGACCAAAGCAATAGTTTTAAAACATAATGATTCCTCTATTCAATAAAAAAAACATAATGTATAGCAAATTTAAGGTAATGACATATTTCCCTGTAATAAGTTACTTTGACAACACTTATATTTGTGTAAAAACTCTATACATATTGTAGATATCCCTCTACTTGGACATATGGGCGGCGCAAGGTCCGGTGCATAGACGGACTTTCATGGGACCCGGGGAGCTGTAACCCTCTCAAGATTTGGGATTGATATGGTAATTATATTAAGAATTAAGGGTATTTCTGGAGAATTTTGTATTTGGCCCTCTCAAAAAATATTGATCGACTCTCTCAAATATAATTTTGTATGTGGTATCATAGGGACTATGTCACGGATTAGTGAACAAATGAATTCGACTCAAGTGGAGGACGTTGCTCAGCTTGTACTTTATCATCCCTGCAGGGTAAATCTATTCCCGCATGTAGAGGGTGAGACTGGAGAGTTTTAAAGATTCAGTAGATTTGGGGGTAGTTTCACATTGTCGGCCTTCCTACTAAAATTTTTCAAGTTCCGTCTATAATCCGATGTCCTTCTCGTGTTATTATTAGCTGGCGTTTTTTCGTCAGCGCGAGACATAAAACACCCCCACACCGGGTGCTCCATTTAACTATGATAATTTAAGGAAATTTTATTATGAAAACTATGAGATAATTCATTTTTTTATATGAAACATTTGTTTTATATATACATACTTGATTTGCTATAGGGACTTAACAATGGTTAATGTAATTGTTGAATTTGTTTAAAGTCAATGATGATGTTCGAAGATGACACGAGTAATTATTCTCAAGTAATCATCATATCCTAGGATGTCACCACTTATACGTAGATTCAACCTTATGGCTCTTAGCATGACAACTAACTATTTTAAAACTGATAATGATATGTTCTTTGTATGCATTTGTGTTTTCTTTTTCGTTTATCTATTCTAGCATCTAAAAATGCTTATCTTTTATCTTATCATTTAAATACTTTCACATCAAATGATATCATGAAGAAAAAGATTTCTTTATTTATATTGCTCCATATATAGAAGAATCAAAAGGTGAAAGATAGAGATGAAAAGAAACCCTAGCTAGGTTTTACTACATTATTGAGATCTCTTATGTCCACTCATACATTTTTAGGTTTTCAAACTTATTTCAGATAATCTATTTATGGAATATATATGTAGAAAAAATAGAGTTTTAATTATGGTGTACTAGATGTTGTTATTGTTACCTTAGCAAGTATATGGCATTTTCTTTTGGTTGATTTGCTCATATTGGATGATTTTCTTGAATCTTGTAAAACAACTTGTGTGGTGTTTTTGAGGACATTGTTTTTCGTATCTCAAAGATTAGATTAGTGTGCCATTATTATTATCTAAATTAGAAAGCCAATATCATTGGTGAATGAGTGGTTTGCACTTTCTTGATGTAATTAACCCCAGTTTTAGGAATTAAAAAAACAAGATTAATCATGATTAAAAAATATCTAATGCAAGTTGTTAGCTCTTTACAACCATTAAGATGCCTTTAATTATTGATTCTCACTTTGTATAATTAAAGATAAAATGTGGTATGCAAGGTTGCTAGGGGGCAGTCTCCAAAGATCTACTCCGTATGTAAAAGAGAAGTCAAAATCTGCCTAAGAAAGTTTGAAAGCTTTTGTGTGTGAAAGTGTAGGCATGCATAAGGCAGCATGTGTTGTGTTCAAAGGATGTATGTATCTTTATTTCTTACTTTTCAATATTCAATTCAAAAGTTACATTCAAATAAGTGAAACCGTTACCACTCCATGTATTATATCTTGCTGGATGTATTTTATTTTGGGTAAAAGGTTTTTTCAATAAATTGTATTATGTTAAAAAATAACTAGCAGGGTATATGTGCGTTGCGGCTGTGGGTATCTTAAAACAAAAATTCTGCAAGAACAATGTTTCATAGTTATATTTATAGATAATTACGATAATTTTAAGTTGAAATAACTTTGAGCAATAATAACCATTTCATATTATTATAATGATCGATGGTGGTATTTGCAAATTTATATACTCCCTCCGTCCCATATTAAGTGTCCACTATGGAATATTCCAAGTCTTAGTTACTAAACTTTGACCATAAATATTTGTATTTTTGTTATATAATACTTGATTAAAAGTATACCAATGAAAATATTTTTAAAAACCGAATCTATTCATATGACTTTCGTCAAATATAATAGAACACAAATACAAATATATTTGGTCAAAGTTTAGTAATAAATACTTTGAATATTCAATAGTGGACACTTAATATGGGACGTAGGGAGTAACATCGTAATTTTATACAACGTATAAATATAGAAAATCTTCTTAATTTAATTTATATGTTTACACGTTTTCATACATCATAATGGCGTTAAATCTTTTAACTTTGAAGTGTACGATTTAATCGAATAAATTAGCAAGATAATAAGTATTTCACTAAATTTGTACTAAATACATACATAGACGATATACGTCTTCGAAAATGCAAATTTATAAAAAAAAGATTCAAAATCAAACACAAAAATTTGATATTAAATTTAAATTAGCAAACAATTTAAATAATTATATCTAAAAAATTAGAATTTGTAACAACAATCATTTGTAGATGTTGTATATTAATTTGTATTAACTGTATCATTTAATGTGTATTGCCTATCAATTAATATAAAAATAAATTTATAAATTTTTTGTGTTGTAAAGGTTTGTACCAAAACCTTGTAACGTTTTACTATTTAATATTTAAAATTTTACAGAGAGAGAGTGCAATATCTTAGTATAAGTAGTATAAATTTGTGTGTTGTTCAAAAAAGTAATATAAATATCAATTTTGGTGGGTCATCTGCGGTTCATCTTCTAACGTTTTTTATTGGCTAACTAAACCGACTGTGACTATTGTTCTGGTTTTCAAATGAACCTCATCATTTTAGATAGACAATATGTACGATCTTATAAATATATATTATTTTAATTGTTGTACACTGTAAACATATAATAGTATTTCTAAGTAATGTGATGTATTAATAATTTTTTAAATGTGTATTAGTTATTGTGTACTAATTAGTTTTAATTATGTATTAATTAGTTTTAATAATGAATATCTTTCTCCTAAAATGACAAAACCCTAAAAAAACCATCAATGGTGGAAAACAACCGCCTCTATTTTCTGATCATTTCTTCTTTCTCTTAATCTGTTACAATCCAATTTGTAGTTGTGTTTATGTATTCGACTATAAATAGTTCTGATCTTTTTGATATTTAGGGTTTCGTCGCACCTTTTTAGTCTTGATGATTCTTTTAAATTGATTTGAGGGATGAATTGTTTAGGGTGGAGTCATAATCATCATACTATGATTCATTGTCTATGATTGGGGTTTGGGAGGATTTTTAAATATGGTTTTTATGTTTGTTATTCCTTGTTTTATTCTTGTTCACCATTGCTGCGTTTTTTTTGTATGATCTAGTGTCTTGAGCATCTGATTAGAGTTGCGTTCGTGTTGCAAACTTTTTTGAAACGTGAGGTTTGTTGTTTCTGATCTGACGGTTCGTGTTTAGGGTGTTTAGTGGATTACGATTTTGTGTTTATGGAGAAGAAGGGTTATGATGTGGAGGGTTTCAATCATATTGATGTGGGGGAAGTCGTCGAGTGTATGAAAAATGGCCAATTAGATAGTGTTCAAGTTGCGAATTCTAATTTGAAGAACTCTCCACCAAAGGCTACTAAATTTCTTATTAAGGAAATTGGTGATGTTGCTAAGTTTTTTTGTGTTTCTCACTACAATATTCGAACCCTTCCCTGGCCAAATTCGTGACGTTTCCCTGGCGACATGTCGCCAGGGAAGATGAATCCCTGGCGACATGTCGCCAGGGAAACCTCGCCAAGAAAGGCTGGTGCGGGATTGTTTCCCTGGCGACAATTTAGGATTTCCCTGGCGACAAGTGGGCCCCGCAAACTCTTTGGTTCAAAAATTGGTGCCACGTTGGAGTTGGTGCGGGATAGTATCCCTGGCGACATGTGTCGCCAGGGAAAACATGGCTGATTAAGGAACTTAAGTTAAACAGGTTTTTAAACCTCACTTTTCCCTGGCGACATGTCGCCAGGGAAACTAGACGTAACGTTGACGAGTCAACGCCTGGCGTTGACAAGTCAATGTTTTTCTTGAGTTTCCCTGGCGACACGTCGCCAGGGAAACTAGACGTAACGTTGACGAGTCAACGCCTGGCGTTGACAAGTCAATGTTTTTTTGAGTTTCCCTGGCGACATGTCGCCAGGGAAACTTGGCTGACTTTTTAGAAAGTCAAATAATCCAAAGTTTCCCTGGCGACATGTCGTCAGGGAAACTTGGCTGACTTTTTAGAAAGTCAAATAATCCAAAGTTTCCCTGGCGACATGTCGCCAGGGAAACTTTGACATTTTTTTTTAGCTGCCTGCACAGCAGGCTGTTTCCAGATTTTTTCCGGAATTTTTCCGGAAAAAATCTACCAAAACCTGGGAATACAAATACAAAACCTGAAGATAAAAATACTAAAAATCTACCACGAATCTAGTACCAAAACACAATAACATGTAACCTCTCGATCAATACAAATACATGTCACAACTTGAGTACAAAGTTCCTAGTTACACTTATTAAACTTGCAATTCGGGGTTTAAAATTATTAAACTTGCATGCTAAGGTAGGAAAAACAAGACAAGCATACTAACCATTACCACTCCCACCGGCGCCACTACCGCTGCCTCCCGTGCCACTCCCGCTAGCACCACCCGATAGAAATGCTCCGAACGCATCGGCAAACCTATCGTCACTTCTCATAAAGTTAAACACTTGAGCCGCTTGTTCCAACCGTGGGTCGACGGGAGGAGGAGGAGGAATATAGTGAGTACTCCTTCTCGGCACTATCTGGCCGACACCGGGCATGTGGCCTCGCTGCTTTCCACCTCGGAAGATACGGTTGATCTCGTCGTCCGTATGTTTTCCTGCAGCCTTCATCGCAAGCATCTCCTCCTAATGAAGTGACAAAAACAAACGACAGTTAGTATATTATATATTAGTCGGGTTGGTACATTATTTATCGGCAAGGAATAGTAAAAAACCAAGGCATATCCAAAAAAAAATTAATTAATTAATTAATTTAAAAAAAATACTTACATACATAACGCGGTCCGCATCGCAAGGAAAATTCCCATCCTGGTCGGTGTGCGCAATGAAGAAGTGATCAATGACAGTCGGGGGTGGCACATCAGCTTCAATTGCAGCTTGCGTCTGTACATACATAGACACGCATATATAGAATGAAGCAAATTCAAAACAAAAAATCACAACACACCAAAACATATAATCAAAGACATATATGTATGTAAATTAATTATAGAATTTCTCACCACTTGGTCTCGAAGGCGTGCCAACGATCGGGATCCCTGCCGACTCGGCGTCTTCTGCTTAGACCGGTTCTGGGAGTTCGTCTGGCATCTTTTCTCGTAATCCGGATTACTCCAAAGTGCGATCTGTTTCTCCCAGTCCTCTGAAGTAATTTCCTCTGGACGCTCGCTGCGGACTCTGTCGATATCTACCCTGCCGGTATCGATGTCTCGGACCCAATGCTTTGTCTTGAGCGTATTTTTTCGAGAATTATAACTCTTTGTAAGCATTTGATTGATGCCGCCACGTATTTCCTTCCATCTACCAGGATCACTCTTGTGTGGCGTCAAATTAAACTGATTCTGCATTCATATACAACAAATAAAACAAAAACAGAGTTAGAGTTAGAGATATAATTTATACATTATTTTGTTTATTTATTTAATGGCTTAGTCATTTATTTAATTTTTTATAATAAAACAACTTATCCTAATAAGCATAAGCTTTTTGAAAACAACTTGTTCTGATAAGCTTATCAGGACAAGCTGTTTGAAATCAGCTTATCTAGATAAGCTTATCAGGACAAGCTGTTTGAAAACAGCTTATCCTGATAAGCATATCAGAACAAGCTGTTTTCACACAGCTTGTTCTGATAAGCTTATCAAGATAAGTTGTATTCAAACAGCCTGTTCTGATAAGCATATCAGGATAAGCTGTTTGAAAACAGCTTATCCGAAAAGCTTATTACATTATTCTCATCAAATATATATTTATTTAAATTTTTTTATATTTATTCTAATTTTTTTATATATATTTAAAAAAATTTATATGATATAAATAAATAAGATACAATTTGTATATTTATTTAAATTTGTTATTTATTTATATGATATAAATAAATAAACAAATTTATTTAAATATATACATCATTAAATAAATAAACACAATAATGTTATGAACATAAAAATGATAACTGACCTCTATGTTCGCCCAAACCAATGTTTCGATCTCATCAGGGACATCAGCCCAACTTGGGTAGTACAGTGGCACGAGCCTCCTGATACAATCCCCGATGTAATTAGATAAATGCTGAGCATGCGTGCCGCGAGGCCGGTGAGATTTTTCTTCAAAATCTATCGGGACAGGGCCATGCTGACCAACTTCCTCCAACAAATCGATACATCGGCTAATGCCTCGAGTCTTTCTACCGGCCGCTCTGCCGCCCAAATTTTCTTTTCTTTTGCCTTTGCCTGCAAAAATCAAGTGAGTGACAAAGTAATAAAAATTCAAGGCAAGCAACATATATATGCACCAAATTTTTGATTGTGTTACAATAATCCAAATATTCTTACCTTTATTTCTAAATGCGGCGAAACAACCGCTGCGGATGTTTGGCGTAGGAGGTTCATCCTCACCACCACCGTCACCACCGTGTGATCCTGCAACATCTGCTGACATCTGTACAAGTACAATTAGCATAACATAGACAAATTCATGAACAAAATAATATAAGCATGCACAAATTCAAATACAACACATCCAAATAAATATACACATTTAAAAAATCCACAACAATTAGATTCATTAATTCAAACAAATAAGTGTCTTTTGCAAGTTACAACTAAAGGTCAATCTTCTTCTTCACTAGAATAAACTCTGTCTTCACCATCATCATCATTCACACGTTCTTCATCACTTAAATCATGAGGGACGTCTTCGTCATCAGTAATACCATCGTCTTCATCATCAACATCAATGATATTTGGCGGTGCATCAACCTCCGTTTCGTGGCCATCTATATTCAAGGTCACATCACCCAAGTCATTCAAATCAGTGGAAAGTGGTAGATCAGATGAGTTGTCGAAATGTATAATATCAGGAACGGCATCTGACACTATGACACCCCCGTTGGAAAACTTTTTATGATTAACATGTTCAACGACCTTCCAGTTGGGTTTGTTCTGATCTTCAATGTAGAAGACTTGTTTGACTTGTGTTGCGAGAATGTATTGTTCATCTTTCCAATACTCAGCTCTTGTGTCGGTGAGTTGAGTCATGTTGTTTCTATAGATAAGACATTTTTTACGTAACATGGGGCGAGTGTCGAACCACTTAACTTTGAACAACACAACACTGAACGACAAATAACGAAACACGAGGATCTGTTGAAGCTGACCATAAGCCATTGTGTTCTCAAGGCCAGGCGCACAAATGCCGCTGTTTTGAGTTGTACGACGTTCATCGCGACTGTGCACGACATACCTCACACCGTCGACTATGCAAGAGTTTATTGAGATTGGATGCGGTGATGGTCCACAAGCCAAAGCGAATAACTCGCTGGTCTGGATAACCTCTGGGTCTTTGTCATTGTCTACGTGACGTTGACGGATCTATGAGGAATAAAGGATTAGGTACAGAAAATTATTTATAATAATATTATTTTTTTACAGGTAAGTACACAAGATAAGTCTAAGTTTACCATTTTCCCAAACCACGCGGAGAATTCTTTTTTCTCGTCTTTGTCAGGATATAATCTGAAAAACGTTCATGGTATTAGAATAAGTCGCTATTGTTAAGAAAAAGAAGTTTCAAAATAAAATAAAAAACGCGTACCTCTTGAACTCAGAAATATACTTGTCGATTTCAGGACTGTTGTTTAGTACATACCATTCCACTTTCTTGAACTCTTGATAAGGGAACGGAATATACGACTTTTTCCCAAGCGGGTTACATACCGATCGGAACACCTGAAACCGACACGTTGGGGGAGGGGGGTCCACATTACGGTCGAGACGATTAAATTTAGTGGTAACATCATCCCGAAAATACTTAGAACAGAAAGTCAATGCTTCTTGTGCAACATAACCCTCCGCAATCGAACCTTCTGGCTTAGCTTTATTTCGTACAAAACCTTTTAGCTCTTTCATGTATCTTTCAAATGGATACATCCACCGGGGGCGGATAGGCCCACCTTCAATGGCCTCATCAGGTAAATGGATAACCAAGTGAACCATAATGTCAAAGAAATCAGGAGGATATATGAGCTCAAGATCGCACAAAATGTCAACCACCTTTTTTACAGCAGTCAACATGTCATCCACCATTAAAGTTGCAGAGCAGAGTTGCTTAAACAAGTTACATAGGTCGATCAGTGGTCTTGCAATCTCAGCAGGCAAGTATTCCTGAAGTGCGAAAGGAAGTAAACGTTGCATCATTATATGACAGTCATGAGACTTCATGCCCGTTATATTGGTATCGTTATCGGTCACTTTGTGCTTGAAGTTGGATCCGAACCCATCTGGTAGTTTAACACTCTTGATGTACTGACAAAACTTTTTCCTGTTCTCTGGTGTGAAGGAATACGAAGCCTGAGGCTTCTTGCACTTCCCGTTTTTACTTTGGGTGAGCCACAAGCTTTTTCGAATGCCCAACTTTTCCAAGTATTGTCTTGCCTTGACAGTGTCTTTAGATTTGTCATTCATCAACAAAGTGTTCAGGATGGCCTCCAACACATTTTTTTCGATATGCATGATGTCTAAATTGTGTCTTAGTGAAAGAAAAGGCCAATACTCAAGCTCGTAAAAAATAGACCGTTTAGACCAGTTAGGCTCAACACGAAAATTGCGTGTTATCTTCACACCCCCAAAATTCTTATGTTTACCGGGCAGTCGATTTGGCAGTGAAGCGTGTTGCTCGTCAATCTGGTCCATGGTAAATGTTCTAGGACGGGGCTGGTGTTCGGGTTTACCATTGAATAAACGTGAAGTCCTGGATTTATGGCGGGGCGGTAAGAATCTTCTGTGGCCAACATAAGCTATTTTGCTTGCCACATGAAGAGATGGAGTGTCGTCATTACATGTAGGGCAAGCCTTGTAACCTTGCCCACTATACCCAGACAAACTACTTCGAGCCGGAAAATCATTGATGGTCCATAAAAGCATCGCTCTCATGGTGAATGCCTCGCCTGTAGCTTGGTCTAGAGTACTCACACCATCCCATAAAAGTTTTAGATCATCAATTAAAGGTCTCAAGTAAATATCAATGTCCTTGCCCGGGGATTTAGGGCCAGGAATTAACAGCGTCAGCATTAAAGAACTCTCTTTCATACACAACCACGGAGGCAGGTTGTATGTTGTCAATATCACCGACCACATGCTGTAAGTCTGACTAAGGTTGCCGAATGGATTGAAACCATCAGCAGCCAACCCTAATCGAACATTTCTTGGTTCTGCTGCAAAATCACCATACTTGGCATCAAATTTCTTCCAAGCCGCACCATCACACGGGTGTTGCATCTTACCGGGCTCCGTACACTTTCCAGTAGCATGCCAAATCATATCCTTTGCACTTTTACTAGACTTGTACAAACGTTGTAGTCTAGGAATGATCGGAAAGTAACGCAGCACCTTCTTAGGAACTTTCTTCCCCGGCGTGTTAGTGTCTTTCCATCTACTTGTATTACACACCGGACAGAAATCCAAATCGGCGTATCCTTCCCGAAATAAGCAACAATCGTGTTCACAAGCATGTATCGAATCGTACCCTAACCCGATCGTTTTAAATGTCTTCTTTATTGCATAGTATGACGGTGGGAGCTTGAATCCTCTGCTTGGGGGAAAGATAGTTTGGAACCACTCTAGAATATCATTGAATATGGTATCGGTGATTTTACCTTTGGCCTTATAATGTGTAAACTTTGCCATGAAGTCTAATCGAGTCGCTTCTACACAACCAGGGTACAACGGCTCATTGGCACTGCGATATAACTCTTCAAACTCGTTAGCTTGAGTCCGTCTGTTACTTGAGTTGGGAGGAGGTGGAGGAGGAATATAGTCCGGAGGCATATAGGTAAGGTCATCAAGTAACGATGTCATGTCAGTTATAAAAGGTTGTCTTGTGTTATCTATTATTGGCAGTGGTGGCGGTGGTGGTGGTGGTGGAGGAGGTGTAGGTGTAGGAGGAGCCGGTTCACCATGGTGTACCCATGTTGTATAACTGTTGTCAAACCCGGACTTCATAACGTGGTTCGAAAGAAGGTCAATATCTACCAGGAGTCTTGTTCGACAACGCTTGCATGGACATGGTATCTCATTCAATCGATTCACAAACTTCCTAGAATGCTTGACAAAATTGGCAAGACCCAATATATATTCTGGCTGATGACGCTCTAACCGTGTCCAACTCTTATCAATGAGTACCATAACTGTGTTTTAACGATACATTTAGTTATTATATGTAACTTAATTATTATATATTTCATAAATAATAATATGTATTATATCAAATTATAAAAAATAATTATAAAATATATAATTATTATTTATAAAGTATATAATTATATAATAATATTTATTAAAAGATATAATTATCAAGTATAGAAAATAGTATGTTCACCTAGCGCAACTATGGAAGGCAATCCTAACCCACCCTTTGAATGTTTCGTCTCATATATGAATGCGTATAACCGATTTACTATTTGAGAAAATTTCGGCATCATTTCCCCTCAACTCCCCAAATATGTGTTTAAAGACATATTCGTAGGAGTAAAGGAGAAACACTGTTGAAATCATCTCAAATACTAAATCGGTTATACGCATGCATATCCTAAATGAGACAAAACATTCAAAAAGCAGTCCCAAACAGGGGACTTTCCGAAGTTAATTCCTAATAAATTAACTTCGGACGGGTTTTCTATAGGTTGATCAATTTCAGACGGGAATTTTCCGAAATTAATCGCTAAAATCCTAAAACATTCCTAAGGCTTAGTCCAATAAAACATTTATATCATATAATAAAAACAGCTTATCAGAATAAGCTGTTTGAAAACAGCTTATCCCGATAAGCTTATCAGAATAAGCTGTTTTCAAACAGCTTATTTTGATAAGCTTATTAGAATAAGTTGTTTGATAACAGCTTATCCCGATAAGCTTATCAAAGTAAGCTGTTTGAAAACAGCTTATTCTGATAAGCTTATAAGGATAAGCAGCTTATTCTGATAAGCTTATAAGGATAAGCAGCTTATTCTGATAAGCTTATAAGGATAAGCTGTTTTTAAACAGCGTATTCTAATAAGCTTATCAGGATAAGCTGTTATCAAACAGCTTATCCTGATAAGCTTATTAGGATAAGCTGTTATCAAACAGCTTATTCTCATCAAATAGGTAACATAAGGAGTGTTTGGATTTACGTTTAAAAAAATTGACAATTTTAAACATCCCGGACGACATGTCGCCAGGGAATCTAAAAAAAACTAAAAAAAAACAATATGTATTCTCAATTACAATTAAAAGTTAAAAAAAACATACTTTTAAATAGTGGTCGGGTCTCGGCTGTGGTCGGGGCGCGGGTGTGGTCGGGGCTCGGCTGCGGTCGGGTCTCGGCTGTGGTCGGGCTCGGCTACGGTCGGGACTCGGCTGCGGTGACCGGATATGTAAAAACAAAACCAAATATACTATCAATTGTAAAAACAAAACCAAATCAATTACAATATAAATTATAAAAAAAATTATATAAAAAAAAACCTTAACAATTACAATATAAATTATATAAAATACCTTAATATATATTGCGGTGGTGGTGGTGCCGGTGAATGTAGATGGCGTGGTGGTGGTGTTGGCGACTGGAGATGGTGGTGAGTGGTGGTGCGTGCACGTGTGCAGGTGTGGAGGAGAATGATGGTGAGTGGTGGTGGTGAGTGGTGGTGGTGGTGATATAGCAGCGGGATGTGGAGGAGAGTGGTGGTGGTGGTGATATAGCAGCGGGATATAGCAGCGAAGAAGGGAGATGAAGTTTTTTTTTTTGTTAAGTGTTGTGAGAAAAGATAAGGTTTCTGATCAATAAGTTGCTTTTTTTCCCCGGCGACAATCCCTGGCGACATGTCGCCAGGGATACTTTTGCCTTTTGTCGTTTAGCCAAAAGCGCGCGTTATTGAAAAATTTTGGAGGGGTGTGACGAAGTTTCCTTGGCGACATGTCGCCAGGGATACCTTTGACTTTTCAACGCATATGCACGTACCTATAACTTTTGTCGTGTCTCCCAAACCTTCCCTGGCGACATGTCGCCAGGGAAACTTGGCTGACTTTTTAGAAAGTCAAGTGAGCCAAATTTTCCCTGGCGACATGTCGCCAGGGAAACTCGGCTGACTTTTTAGAAAGTCAAGTGAGCCAAATTTTCCCTGGCGACATGTCGCCAGGGAAACTTGGCTGACTTTTTAGAAAGTCAAGTGAGCCAAATTTTCCCTGGCGACATGTCGCCAGGGAAACTTGGCTGACTTTTTAGAAAGTCAAGTGAGCACACGTTTCCCTGGCGACATGTCGCCAGGGATAGTATCCCTGGTGACATGTCGCCAGGGATAGATACAAATGTCGCAAGGGATAATTTTTGTGAAAATAAAGTTTCTTGTTACTTATGTATTATTATAATTAGTAATAAAATAATAATAATTATTATTATTATTTATGAAATAATAATTATTATTATTACAATTTATAAAATAATTATTATTATTTATAAAATAACTATATCATCCCGGTCAGTTTAATTTCTAAATTCATTCCTATTTATTCCGTTTAGTTTCTCGATTTATTCTAATTCGGTAACCATTTAACATCTAACGTTTAACAAATGCATACCGACTCATCCATTGAACATCTAACATGTAACCAAGACATGTCGAGTCATCCATTGAACATCTAACGTGTAACCAACACACGTCGAGTCGTCCATTGAACATCCAACGTATAACCATAACAAACCGGATCATCCATTGAACATCAAACGTATAACCATAACAAACCGGGTCATCCATTGAACATCTAACGTGTAACCAAGACATGCCGACTCATCCATTCAACATCTAATGTTTAACAAATGCATACCGACTCATCCATTGAACATCTAACGTCTAACAAGACATGCCGACTCATTTATTGAACATCTAACGTGTAACCAACACATGTCGAGTCGTCCATTGAACATCTAACGTCTAACCAAGCTTTGTTACATGTTCTTCATTCTCACACAACATCCCGTCCGCTATCACTTCACTAAACTGAGAAGCATATGTCATAACGTTCTGAGTGAAAGTTGAGACAACTGGCAACCAACCTGCATCCGCTGCTGATATCAGTTAATATTCTTCATCAATGAACGAACCATTGAACAAGAACGTATTTGATTTAGTTAACGGGGATGACATAGTAGGAACAACAGCATTAGGTGGAGATAAATAAGGGATATTAGAAGCTTTCGCGTAAGTTTGAACAAAAGAAAGAAGCTTTTCATTTGATGTAACCAAAACATACCGACTCATCCATTGAACATCTAATGTTTAACAAATGCATACCGACTCATCCATTGAACATCTAACGTCTAACCAAGACATGCCGACTCATTTATTGAACATCTAACGTGTAACCAAAACATGTCGAGCGTTCCATTCATCACTAAGCGTTCCATTCATCACTTATTTGCTTATTTGCTTAACAGCTTTCCATTCAACTCGTCTTTGTAATTTTTTATCTCATCACCATAAAATTTCTCATCTACCAATGGGATATCAACAAGCACCGATTCATTATGAAGATTATACACCAGTGATGATTCAAGCATGAACGACTCAGAAGGTGGTTTGTACCCAGAACAACCATTCAAATAAATCTTTAACCAGCTTCCGTTTTGAATCGATGACAAAAAGAGTTCCGGCAAACAAGTCGCGTAAGTTTGAACAAAAGAAAGAAGCTTTTCATTTGATGTAACCTCACCAAAATAGCTTACACAACGAGTATAGTCATTTGCCAGCTCAATATAGCTATGTTGCCAGCTCATCTAACGTGTAACCAAAACATACCGACTCATCCATTGAACATCTAATGTTTAACAAATGCATACCGACTCATCCATTGAACATCTAACGTCTAACCAAGACATGCCGACTCATTTATTGAACATCTAACGTGTAACCAAAACATGTCGAGCGTTCCATTCATCACTAAGCGTTCCATTCATCACTTATTTGCTTATTTGCTTAACAGCGTTCCATTTAACTCGTCTTTGTAATTTTTTATCTCATCACCATAAAATTTCTCATCTACCAATGGGATATCAACAAGCACCGATTCATTATGAAGATTATACACCAGTGATGATTCAAGCATGAACGACTCAGAAGGTGGTTTGTACCCAGAACAACCATTCAAATAAATCTTTAACCAGCTTCCGTTTTGAATCGATGACAAAAAGAGTTCCGGCAAACAAGTCGCGTAAGTTTGAACAAAAGAAAGAAGCTTTTCATTTGATGTAACCTCACCAAAATAGCTTACACAACGAGTATAGTCATTTGCCAGCTCAATATAGCTATGTTGCCAGCTCATCTAACGTGTAACCAAAACATACCGACTCATCCATTGAACATCTAATGTTTAACAAATGCATACTGACTCATCCATTGAACATCTAACGTCTAACCAAGACATGCCGACTCATTTATTTAACATCTAACGTGTAACCAACACATGTCGAGTCGTCCATTGAACATCCAACGTATAACCATAACAAACCGGATCATCTATTGAACATCCAACGTACAACCATAACAAACCGGGTCATCCATTGAACATCCAACGTTTAACTATTGGCGGGAAAACGTTGGCGGGAAAACATTGGCGGGAAAATGTTAACTATTTCCCTCACTTTTTGACCATAAAAGGATTCACACACACTTATCATCAGCAGATCACACACACACACACTTATCATCTTCTACCAAACTCACCACCACCACCACCTGATTTGGTAGCAGATGGATCCCCGTGAAGCTTATAAGTGTACATGTAGAAAGGGATATATTGTGTTGAGACAGTCACATCAACCTCATAGCTTTGGTAAACTCTATTATGCATGTCCTTTTTCGAAGGTAAACAATCAAATGTTTTAGTTATGTAATACGTGTGATTATTAAATGACATGTCATGTTATTTGTTTACTTTGTAACAGCCAAAAACAAATGATTATGGATGTAAATATTTTAAATGGAAGGATGATTTTGATCTCGAACTCCGTATAAGATCTTCCCCTGGATCTTCAACACCTCAAGGTTCACATCCAAGTTCTTCTACAGGTCCTTCTCAATCTGCACCCACTGAGTGCTCAAATTGCAAGATCAAAGATCTAAAGATAAAGATGTTAGAGGCAAGACTAGAAATGGAAAGGCATCCTGAAGACCACGCATGTCAATCGGCTGCAATACTTCATGAGCTTTTAAATGAAATGGAAAATCTTAGCGTTGAGTAGTAATCGGCTGCACTACTTCACGAACTTTAAGTTGATTAGTAATGTCTGTTTTTAAGTTTTCCATTTGATTCCACAAGGGCTATGTATAATATTATGAATAAATAAATGTTTGTTTTATAAATGTCTCATTTTTATTATATAAACGTCGCAAAAATTAAATAACATCGGATCGATAGTTAATATAATAATTATTTGGAATAAATAAATATTTGTTTTATAAATGTCTCATTTTTATTATATAAACGTCGCAAAAATTAAATAACATCGGATCGATAGTTAAAATAATAATTAACAAGCAAAAACAAAATAAATATATGTCAGGGAGTTTCCCTGGCGACATGTCGCCAGGGAAACATTTGGGATTTGGCGGGTAAAAGCCCGCCACACATTCTTGACATGTAATTAAACATTTGTGTTTAATTTTGAAACTAATCACAAATGGCGAAGGTTTCCCTGGCGACTTGTCGCCAGGGATAATCTTGACATGTAATTAGCAAACATACATTTTGTTAAATACGATGGACGAGTTTTCCCTGGCGACATGTCGCCAGGGATAAGTTGGTCAAAGTTTGACTAGGTTTTCCCTGGCGACATGTCGCCAGGGAAACCTTGGAGGGAAAATTTCGCGCTCTTTCACTTGGTATCTGATTTTGGACCGATTATCCCTGGCGACAAGTCGCCAGGGAAACTCTAGTCAAACTTTGACCAAAAAGTAAACCTACTTTACCGCCACGTCAGCGTTGTCGCCAGGGAAAAGGGGTTATCCCTGGCGACATTTTGTCGCCAGGGAAACCCCCGTCATCTGTTCTCAACTTTCTTGTAGTGTCTCTTAATTCTCTTGTTGAGATAAGTGCCTTTTTTGAGGAGCTTGACGCGGGCTCAAATCAGGCGTGAGAACGTTTGTCACAAGAGAATCGTGATGGAATCATTAAGATTATTGATCAACATTTGAGCTTTCTTGAGAAGCAAGCTGTTGAGGAGCCTATTATTGAGTCTGTGGGTGTCAATAATGAGACTTCTATTATGGCTGATCCTGTTTTCGAAGGGGTTAATGTTTCTGTTCCTCGATAAGTGGTAAAAAAAAGGTTGGTTTTTGCTTTGAATATACCCTGTATGGTTATTTTCTCGGTCAGAGATTGACGTATCCAGTTGTTGAGTATTTTGCTAAGAGCAATTGGGGTAAACATGGGTTAAAAAGAATTATGATGAATAATAAGGGTTTTTTCTTTTACAAGTTTGATTCACAAGCTGGTTTAGAGGCTGTTTTGAAAGGTGGCCCGTGGTTGATTCGCAAAATTCCTATCATTCTCAAGACATGGTCATTGGGGACTTGCTTGTTTAAAGAAGATCTGATTCACATTCTAATTTGGGTGAAACTGCATGATGTTCCAATTCGGGGTTTTAAAGAGGAAGGAATTAATTTAATTGTTTCTTTTCTTGGTATGCCAATTATGTTTGACTCGTTTACTAGCTCTATGTGCAAAGATTCATGAGGTAGGAGTAGTTTTGCTAGGTATCTCATTGAAATTAATTCTGATGCTGATTTGATTGAGGTTGTTACTATCAGTGTTCCATCTCTTACTAATGATGAGTATACCAAAGAAACAATCCGGGTTGAATATGAATGGAAGCCTCTAAGGTGTGATACATGCAAGATTTTTGGTCATGATATTGATTTGTGCCCAAAGAAGGTTGTGACTATTCCTAGTGCTTCTGCGGTTCATACTAGTGCGCCTGTTGAGACATCTAATGATGGCTTTCAATCAATGGGTAAGAAGAAAAAGAGAAATAGAAAGTCCAAGTCCAAGTTTACTGGTCCGTCGGTTCAACCGAATATTCAGTTTGTTCCCAAAGCAACTTCTAGTGAATCCAAGAAAGGTGGTACAACTGTGGGTAATGCTTCATCTTCCAAGAGGAAGGAAGTGGATCCTTTTTCGTTTGACGGTAATGTGATTACATTTAATTCGTACTCCGGTTTATATGAATATGGAAAGGAGGTTGCTCTTGTTTATGATGAATCGGCTAATCTTCTCAACTCTAAAACAGGTGTAAGCTCCTATTCCACTAATGTTGCTGGTTAGATTGGTTCATTATGTTATTTTTTCTAGGTGCATTTTATGTTTCTAGAATTGTAAGTGGTTATGGTTGAAAGTTTATGGACATAAAATTAAATAGTAGTGTGATAGGATCGAACTTGGGATTACGGGATTGCACACAATACGTAAAGGATTAATTAATTTCATGAATATATTTATTATATTTATTACATATAAATCGAGCTTAACTAACAATCGTTAATAATTAAAAGTTAAGTATAAACGATCGTTAAGGAATTAAACAGAATTTAAAAGAAAGAAAACGGAAAAGTTTTGGAAGCCCCTTGTGGGCTTGGTGATCCGTCGGCCAAAGGGAACAAAAGAGGAAGGGGATTAGTTTCCTAATCTAGATTTGGGCTTGAAGAACAAGTATTGTTATCCTATAAATACCCCATAATCCCTTAACAATTTTTTTTGTCTATTCCCCTCCTTCTTCTCCTACGATCACAAGCCCTAACCCCACTTAGGGTTTCGGTTTGATTTTCGTATTAGCTATAATTCACAAGTGTAGAAGCTCCGGTTTATTAGTGCTAGCATCACGATTGATCCGTTGCATTACGTGTGTACAATAGCGTAATATAGTTTCATTATAAACGATATCTTGGTGTTCTTCATATAAACCCTAATTCGTGATTCGCCGGTGTTCTTGAAGATTTGCTCTAGCTAAAAGGTATGTAACCCTAACACCGATTAATTATAAATGTGTTATTAATTATGATCTTGTTAAACGCTTCCGCTATGTGTGCTTAAATCTTAATCAGGGTTTTACGTAATTGTTATGAGTAATATAAACCTTCAATGGCATCGAGAGTCGTTTTAACATGTTATAATTATCGAGATCCAAAGTTTTTTAACTAAAAATTGGTTTGAGTTAAAATCACATGATGTTTTTTAGTTTTTCATTAAATTTAGGGTTTTTTGTTTTTTAATTTTATCGGCCTAGCCGAATTTTTAAATTTTTTTTTTTGAAACCCTAAAAATTTTCATGGTGATTATCTTTAGATGTTTGCATGAAGTAATTGTTATGTCATGTTTTGGTTACGATCCGTAGGAAGATTTAATTGTTAAGATTACGTGGGGAAGATCCTTGATGAACATGCATGTTTTTTCACGGATCATATGATTTTATATGCTATTTGCTTTATTTGATTCAAAAGTTTTAGAATTAGGGAAGACTTTTTATGTTTATAAAAACCCTATATTTTATGTTTTGAATAAATTGTTATACATGTGGCTATTTGATTTAATTTTTTTTGTACTTACTTGTTTTCATACGTTTTAATATTAATTGTATGTTGTAAATAAGGGTAATTTTTTACAAGAAAAATTAATATGGACTAAATCATATAAAAATTAATGAATTGCTTTTGAGATCTAATTGACACATGATTTGCATTGATTGCAATTGCAATAATAACTTAACGGCCTACTCAACTTTGACAAACTATAAAGTGGGTATAACGCACCGCTGGTCATGTACCCGGTTAAGGAAGGAGGTGTTATGCTTCAGCCTGACCAAATTCCCGGCTTGCCTGTGCGTCAAAGTTGGAATTACCTACGGTTATTATTTACATAATTATTTAAGGTTGATTTAACCGCAAAAATTCACATCTGAAACACAATGAATAAGGTTATTGCGTTGTGCTTTAGCTAAGTTCTAGAAAAAGTACGGTGTGAATTTAGTTGTGGGTAAAATCTTTAATTGGTTTAACCAATACCTCAACTTGCAAATATATGATGAAATTTTAGTCTCACCAAAAAGTTTACTAAAAGTTTTTTTAAACTTATGATATGGAGATGTATGCATGCTTCTCCATACATGATTTTGACACCAAAATCAATACCCTTAAAAATTTAAGTCTTTAGCCATCTAATTGAATAACACTTGAAGATACAATTGTCGGCATATGAGATTTTGGACGATGTTGTAATGGAGAGAAAACTTCATGACTGAATAAGATTGCACATGAAGGTTTTACGTTCTTTAGATTACTTGACTTGATTGAGTTACTCAGTAAGATCTGGAAACGTAAGGCATAAAGTAGGGATGAAACATGTTTACAATGCAAAATGACCTTTGGCAATGTAAATCCCTAAAATATCTAGAAATTGCAAATTTGTTTGTCAATTATTGTCTGACAAGTTACCATGTTGAATACATTTGTCACTAGCAGATCAACTGATGTGATAAGTTTATGTCAATGTGGATTCTAGTTTTCAAGGAAAATACTATGGTTTTAATTACCGGGGTAATTTTATTTTCTTGAATGGTATTATCGAAAATACTAATATTTTGAACTTATTTCTGTAGAAATGGCTCAACCCGATAACAACGCGTTAAGTACTGCATTCAAGACTTATCTTGAACGCCAGGAATTAACTGGACCGAACTTCAACGATTGGTACCACTCACTAAGAATAGTTCTGAGAGTAGCGGGTACTTGTGATTACTTGACCAGGGCGTTTTCTGCGCCCCTTGGCCCTAATGCTACTCCAATTGAAAGACTGAATTATGAGGAGGTTAAAAAGCACAATGATGTGGCTTGTTTAATGCTCGGAAAAATGGCTCCTTTCCTGCAAAGGAAATTTGAGCTATATGCTCCAAATCAAATGCTTGAAGAGCTCAAGGCAATGTATGAGAAGCCTCAGGCTGTGGAGATCTACGACTTGGTAGATGCTTTACACAGTTGTAAGAAAGCCCCTGGGAAATCCGTTAGTGCACATTATCAAGAGATGAAGGGTTATATGGAACAGCTCATCGCACTAGGGAAATCCTACGACAATGGTATGGCAATTAACCTAATCAATAGGTCTCTTAATCGGGACTAATGATTTCGTTAGGAACTTTAATATGCATTGCGCGGGGAAGACAATGAATAACTTGCACGCAATTCTCATTGACTACAAAAAGGGTATAAAGGACAAGGCAAGTACATCTGCTCCTACCCCTCCTGTGCTCTATGTACAAAAGGGTGGAGTGAATAAGCCAAAACCGCACAAGAACAACAAGAAGGGCAAAGGCAAGGGTGATAAGGGCAAGAAAGTTGCGACTTATCCTAAACCCAAGCAGAACTTTGTCAAGAAGAAATCTCAGAAGGATGAGACTTGTCACCATTGCAAAGCAAGTGGTCACTGGAATAGGAACTGCCCTCTTTATCTCGAGGAGTTGCGAGAAATAAAGAAGAAGGCTGAGCTTGGTGCTGTAGCGTCTTCAGGTAACTTATTTTTGATAGAGTTATTTAATCTTACATATAAATCATATCCTGGGTATATGATACGAGGTGTGGTATTAATATTTGTAATACTATGCAGGGGTTTGAGTTAGAGAGGAAGCTTACCTATGGGGAACAATTTCTGCATGTGGGCAATGGCGCACAAGTAGAGGTTGAAGCTATAGGAACATTTAATCTAGTTTTACCTTCGGGTTTAGTACCGAGATTGAATAATTGTCATTTTGCACCTAATATTGTTAGGGGTGTTATTTCCTTTTCTTGTATGTTGGATCTTTGATTTATTCACACTATTGATAATAATAGAATTTCTGTTTTCAAAGATGATTTATTCTATTTTGATGCAATTTCTGTGAATGGTGTTTTTGAAATTAACATGCATGATAATAATTCCAAGGGAAAGATTGATTCTGTATTTAGCATGAATAAGAAGAGAAAGTTAGACAAGAACTCTTCTTATCTTTGACATTGTAGACTTGCCCATATTGGGAAGACTCGTATACAAAAGCTTCAACTCATGGTCTTTTGGAAAATATCAATGATGAATCATTTGATAAATGTGAGTCTTGTATCTCTGGAAAGATGACCAAGAAACCTTTTAATAGCAATATTGAAAGGGCTACTGATCTACTTGGACTTATACATACTGATGTGTGTGGACCACTTAGACATGTGTCAAGGAAAGGTGATAGCTATTTCTTAACATTTACGGATGATTCGAGCCGTTATGGTTATGTTTATTTACTTAAGCATAAACATGAGGTATTTGAAACATTCAAAGTGTTTAAAGCGGAAGTAGAATTGCAACTAGGAAAGAAGATTAAAGCTCTTCGTTCTGATCGAGGTGGTGAATATTTAAGTCAAGAGTTTAAAGATTATTTAAGTGAGAACGGAATTGTTCAGAAACTTACTTCTCCATACACTCCACAACAAAATGGTGTATCCGAAAGGAGAAATCGTACATTATTAGATATGGTGCGATCTATGTTTAATCTTACAACTTTACCTTTATCATTTTGGGATTATGCTTTAGAATCTGATGTTCGTATTCTGAATATGGTTCTCACAAAGAAGGTTGATAAGACACCATATGAACTATGGCATGGCAAGAAGCCAATTTATCTTATTTGAAAATTTGGGGTTGTGAGGCGTATGTGAAACGTGATCTGGAGATAAAATACAACAACGCTCAGTAAAATGTATCTTTGTAGTTTACCCTAAGGAAACTATGGGTTACTACTTTTATTATCCGGCTGAGAACAAAGTTGTTGTGGCTCGGTATGGAGACTTCCTTGAAAGTGATCTTGTAAATCAAGAATTCACTGGAAGAGATTATGATCTTGAATAAATTCAAGAAGATACACTGCCTTATGAAAATACTAGCGAAGAAATTCCAATTGAGCCAGAAAGTCTGGGAGCTCCACCGGAATTAATTCCTCTACGTAGGTCTGCAAGGACTATACGAGCGCCAAGCAAACTATGTCTTAACATAGGGGATGATGAGGAGGAAGTAGGGGATCTTGGTGAACCTGCTAACTATCGATCCGCAATGCTTGATCCAAAAAAGCTAAAATGGATAGTTGCGATGAATGAGGAAATGAAATCCATGAAAATCAACGATGTTTGGATTCTTGTAGATGCACCTAAAAATGCTAAAGTAGTGAAAAATAGGTGGATTTTCAAGAAGAAAACTACATGGATGGTGAAGTACAATCCTATAAAGCACGTTTAGTGGCTAAAGGTTTTACTCAAACTTTTGGCGTAGACTACGAGGAGACATTTTCTGCGGTAGCAGACTTACGAGCTATTAGGATTGTCATAGCTATAGCAACATACTATGACTATGAGATATGGCAAATGGATGTTAAAACTGCCTTCTTGAACGGTCGCTTGGATGAAGAAATCTATATGCAACAACCGGAAGGGTACGTTAATCCTAAATATCCAAAACGCGTGTGCAAACTTCAAAGATCTATTTATGATTTGAAGCAAGCATCACGTCAATAGAATAAACGATTTGATGAAGAAATAAAAAAGTTCAGATTTATTCAAAATCGTGATGAGCCATGTGTATATCGCAAAGCTAGTGGGATTGATGTAGTGTTCCTAATTTTATATGTCGATGACATATTAATCATGGGAAGTAACATTCCAAGACTTAAGGAAGTTAAGGATTATCTTGGTAAATGTTTTTCTATAAAGGATTTAGGAGATGCTACATATATTCTGGGAATTAAAATCTATCGAGATAGGAAAAGACGGTTAATTGGTCTTAGTCAAGATGCTTATATTAATAAGATATTGAAGAAGTATAACATGCATAATTCCAAGAAAGGTTTTCAACCTATGGGAATTAAGCATAATCTGAGTCATGAGATGGATGCATCAACTCCTGAAGAGGAGGCATACATGCAGAAGGTGCCTTATGCTTCGGCTGTAGGATCTATAATGTATGTTGTTAGATGCACAAGGCCTGATGTGGCGTTTGCTCAGAATTTGGTCAGTAGATACCAACAGAATCCAGGGTAGCTCCATTGGGTTGCTGTTAAACATTTTCTGCAGTATTTGAGGAATACGAAAAGAAATGTTTTGGTATTCAGAGGGTAGCCATACAGATAACTAAATGTGGTTTGGATTAGGAAGTTTTATTGGAGATCTTGGGATGATGCTTGCAATAGAAACCTAATAGATATGTATTGGGATAATTATGCCGCAATAATATTTGCCAATGACCCTGGAGTCATGAAAGGCGCCAGACACTTTAAACGTAGATATCACTACGTACGAGAACAAGTGGAAGCTCGTGAAATAAAATTAATAAAAGTTCACACAGATGATAACGTAGCTGATCCTTTTACTAAGGCTTTGCCTAGACCAAAGGTAGTTAAGCATGCCAAGGCTATTGGGCTGCAACTAGCTAGCGAATTCATGCAATAAATCTGTTGATTAGTATTTTGATAAAGGATGTTAAAGACATTATTGAATTGATGAAAGAAAGATTGGATTTCGTTTATTTTCTGTTATTTGTTTTTGTATCCTATTTTACATGTTTTATATCCACGAATAAATTGTTATGTTCTAAATGTCCGTTGTTGATTAATAATATGGGAGTATTATTAAACTAAGACAATTCAAAATAGTGACAGAGTATACTTGAAAGTATATTGGTCAATTTTTGATGATATTTGATGGATCAAATATTGGACTTATCCCAACTATATGATTGTATTTTATGGATCTTTGTCATTAAGTAAATCATAAATAGTTATCCTTAGACCTGAGATACCAGGAAACTGTCATGAATGTAGAGTATTTATGTGAGATAACCTAACGTTAAACGTAACTGGTAACATAATATGTGTTTTGGTGTGCCACACCCAAATGTGTTTTGGTAATCTTGTTATATCCGTAAACGAGAAACATAATAGTTAATGAAGGAATTACTGAGATCCATATCCTATTAACGTGAAATGAAAGGATAATAATAATGATAATGTATCATTAAAAGGTTTTGTCCAGGAGACCTTACTCGAGTTGTACTAGTGACATTGTTAGTGTAACTAGACGTTAATCAATGTAATCACGATATTAGAATTTTGTCCAAGTGGGAGCTGAAAGTTTATGGACATAAAATTAAATAGTCGTGTGATAGGATCGAACTCGGGATTACGGGATTGCACACAATACGTAAAGGATTAATTCAATTAATGAATATATTTATTATATTTATTAAATATAAATCGACCTTAACTAACAATCGTAAATAATTAAAAGTTAAGTATAAACGATCGTTAACGAATTAAACAGAAGCTAAAAGAAGGAAAACATAAAAGTTCCGGAAGCCCCTTGTGGGCTTGGTGAGCCGTCGGCCAAAGGGAACAAAAGGGGAAGGAGATTATTTTCCTAATCTAGATTTGGGCTTGGAGAACAAGTATTGTTATCCTATAAATACCCCATAATCCATTCACAATTTTTTTTCTCTTCCCCTCCTTCTTCTCCTGCGGTCGCAAGCCCTAACCCCAATTAGGGTTTCGGTTTGATTTTCGTATTAGCTATAATTCACAAGTGTAGAAGCTCCGGTTTATTAGTGCTAGCATCACGATTGATCCGTTGCATTACGTGTGTACAAGAGTGTAATATAGTTTCGTTATAAACTATATCTTGGTGTTCTTCATATAAACCCTAATTCGTGATTAGCCGGTGTTCTTGAAGATTTGCTCTAGCTAAAAGGTATGTAACCCTAACTCGATTAATTATGAATGTGTTATTAATTATGATCTTGTTAAACGCTTCCGCTATGTGTGCTTTGATCTTAATCAGGGTTTTACGTAATTGTTATGAGTTATATAAACCTTCAATGGTATGTCATAAGCACAAGATTAGGTGATTTATCAAGCTTGTGAGCTTGAGGTTAATGTGGTATCTCAGCCACATTACATTTGTACTTCATTGCTTTTTTGATAATATATTTACCGGGGAAACCCATTACGAAAAAATAGTTTTAATAATGAGTATTAAAGTAAGTATGAATTAGTTTCTAATTATGTTTATATACTTGTACATTGTGCATATAGTATTGTAAGTTGATTTTGCAACATTTCTAAAACTAGAAAGTGTTTTCTTTTAATATATAGTATAGATATGGATTTAGTATAATAGATGTGAGTGCATTCTACATTCCAGTCCGTTATAGCAAACTACTTCTATAAGAGAAGTCACACATATTAACTAAACAGAAAGTTGCTTAACAAATATTAAGATATCTATTTTATCAATCTCCCTCGAACTTTGATATCCAAATTATTAGAAATATATTGAACATAATCATGCATATCATAATCATCATACAAATCATAATCATACGAGTCATAGTCCATATCATCATTACTTGGACTCCCTCTATTTTTCAAGCAAGCTTTGAGTATCATAACCAACCCCCAATGATTTAGCCACCAGAGACTTCTTATATCTTTATTGACATTTACAACTTCATATTCACTATCATGATCACCAATATACTCAACCATTTCCACAGGTTTACTATCATCACCCACAAGCATACACTTCCTTTCTAGTAAATGTTTTTCAATTTCATTAAGCTTTTCTACTACAAGGGTGTTACTTTGATCATCCACATTCAAAATAGATGCGAATGTTTATTACTTGATTCCGCTTCTTCAGTATCCAATTGATCATCATTTAAAGAGTCAAATGAGTTGCTAATGGCAACAGAATGGTTACTTGAAGGCGAAACATTCGTCTTAGTTGACGTTTTATTTGATCTACCTGTTTTCGCCTTCCTAATACTCGCCTCAGCAAATGGTTGAGTTGCCTTGGGTTAGTATTGGAATGAAGATTTGGGTTTTACAATACTTGGTTTAAAGGTTTTGCTGCCACCATTACCATTACTAGATTTCTTACTATTAACATTAGTGAAACCTTCATCATCTGCCTCAGGTGATCTACCTTTATGTTTTTTCACCCCACTACTCATATAAGAGTTTTTGGACAATTATCATCAAAATGACCAAACATTAAACAAGTATCGAAACGAGGAGGCTTTCACTCATATTTCACACGAATAGTTTCTTTAGTATATCCAACTTTATCAATGTTAGAAACAACCATAACCAAATGTCATAAAAACCATTACAAGCATCAATTTCATTAAGAATTCGTGCGTAATCGCATCTGCCTCATGATTCCAAGTACATAAAATTAGTATAAGAGTCAAGTATCATCGGGTTACCAAGCTTAGAGGCGACCAAGCTTAATCCATCAAAAGTGTATGCAACCATTAGGACATCATGACACTTAATCCAGACAGGAACACAAGACAACTCGTTTTTAAGAAGACTCACACAGGCAGACCACTTATTGAGGAATATGAGAATTTCAAAATCATCCAGGGACCCTATCGAAGCATTGAATCAACACCCATAGTTGATGCGAACTTTAAAAGAAACTTTCACAAATGTTACTTTTTTCAATTGTTACGAACAAACCATTCCACATAATAGAAAGCAGAGTCTTTTTCGAATAAAGTACCCAATCCGGCTCGATCATGTATGAGCTTAAATATGCACGAGCTTACATGTACGAGTTTAAATGAGCGCGGTTCAAACAAACTCATGTTATACGAATTAATTTAGAAAAAGAGTCAAAACATAGATCTCATTTATATTCAAATAACTAAATATAATATATTTATGTATATATCTATATATATATTTTTTTTTAAATTGACATGCTCTCAATAGATAGAAAACATCTTTAAGTTAATATCATTTTTTAAAGAATCCAAATATATGATTACGACCGGGGGCGAACATACAGGTTGAATCTGGGAGGCAAGGCCTCTATGGCTCGATAAAAATTGCTGGTTATAGTGTTCTTTCTTAATTTTTGAGTGTTTTTTAAGCTTTCATTGAAAATTCAAAATATCTTTCATTCGTACATTGAATTCCAACATTTAACACTTTAAATTTTAAAATTCTTTATTTTTAAGTGACAATACTGATTTTATTCCAATACTAGATTTTTTCGTCTTATTATTGGCAAACAAAATTTTGCTTCCCACAATCAAACTTTCTACGTCCGCCACTTATTTATTAATTCTAACTACAAATCTTTGAGTATAACTATTTTTTTTTACCAAAAGGGAAAATAAAGATCTATGACACATAATATCGCACATATGTTTGAGTCAATATATGTTGTATTATAGCAATGCTATTTAGTACTCTCTGTCTTTGGATAAGTGTTTATTTTCATTTTTTAAGTTTTTTGTTTAATTTTAACCGTAAATATTAATATTTGTGTTGTATAATAATTCATTTTAATTATACGAATGAATTGAGTTTTAAATGAAATTTCATTGATATAATTTTAATTAAGTATTATATAACACAAAAAATAATGTTTACGGTTAAAAATGAATAAAAAATCAAGAAATATTATAATCACATAAATTATATATAAACTTTCACATAATATTGTGGCAAGGAAAGTGAACCAATTGCTAAATTCTTCTTCCACTAATTTTTTATTTTATAACAAATTATTTTATTACATATCATTGTGTAGATGTTTTTATCTAAAAGTTATATGATTGTATCATTTTCTAGAAAACTGTATAAAATATTAAAGTAAACAGTTATTTAAAGATAGAGTGAGTATTATACATGGACCTTTAGAGTCAATGATTTTCATAAGCTTTTATAGTAACAAAATATTATATATACTTTAATTTATTGAAGTAAGAAATGTTGAATTAGTCAACATAACTGTTCTTGGATCTCTTACCAATGAACTGAAAAACATCTTTTAAGTTAGTGTATGAAAGTAAACAATCACTTAAATGCTAAAATCTCGTGGTTGTTGTTGACTGTCTTGTTCTTTGCGTATTTGATGACGAACTCAAATTCTTGTCTCTAAACATTGTGAGCATCATAAGTGACTTGCATCAAGCGTTTATCTCCGAAAGGCGTAAATCGATGAAAACACCTCGGTAGCCAACCGGACCCTTCCTCGAAGACCCGGCTTCGATCAGACGGTTTATCTATTCAAGTATTACCAAAGCATATACCAAACATATTCATATTAATCGAATAGTGATTCATTAGATAATGTGCAATTGCATATATTAAAATCACATAATATGATTATTAACACAATAAAACATAACTTTGGAACATTAAACATACGAAGCATGTGTGAACATTTCTCACACATGCTTCTAAACAGGTACATCTTGATCATATAATCACAAAGGTGATGTTATTTACAAGATTTTAGTTTCCTATATACCCACTAATTAATCCAAACATGAAAAACTACTACACAAACATCTTCCCACACTTCTTGAAAACTTCTTGGCGGGAAGTGCATACAATCTCTCTATACTCGCTAATGATTGCGCGCAACTGCTCGTTTCCATGCTACTAGACGTTGCAAAAAGTTCATGACCTGTGTGAAACAAAGCCGAATACTTAGTTAGTTTGTAAGAAAAGAAATCGATAGTTTAAGTTTTGCAACAAATCCGTGTTGATGAAGTAATCTTACCTCGGAAGGTTCTTGTAAAGAATAAACAGCTTGAGTTTCTTTAGGTATTTTCGACACCAGTATGCCAAATCCTTGTCCTTGCTTTCGCAATACTTTAAATGCGTCTTCGTCAGTACGATCGTCTCCGATATAGATAGGTAAGACATCTTTTGAGTTAGCATAGCCTAGTGATTCCAATAGGAACTCAATGGCTTTGCCCTTGTCCCACTTGATAGTCGGTCGGATCTCAAGGACCTTTCGTCCTTGAGTCAATCGAAGCTTGGGATAATCTTTTAGGACACTTTTGACTCGATCAGCTAAATCTTCCCAGTTCTATACACGCGAAAAAAAGGCTAATTAGTTTTGTTACACAACTAAATAGCTAAAAAAACTAAGTTAAAATACAATTTACGCAGACAATACCTCTTCGTCAACACATCTAAAATGTACTGATAGACAAAACTTGTTGTTTTCGACATTGGCACCGTTAATGCCCTTTATTTTTTCCAATAAGATTTCGTGAACCTCGGTCATCATTGGTAAAAACTCTTTCGCGGGTTGGCAAAGTACGTTTTGATTGCCCTAAAACACAAAAGAAAATTGCATAAGTATATAATCACATATGTAAGTTTACTTAGCTATGTCATATTGCTAGTAATTCCACTAAAAATGCACTTGATCACATTTCAAAAGACAAAGTAAATGAAAAGAACTTTGTTTGTACCTTTTGATGCTTGCGAGATGATGGTCCCTTGATGTCCATGCCATGACTACCCGCGTAATATAGTTCCGATAGTCTTACAAAGTTATAAACCTAAAATAGCACAAAATACAAAATCTTATACTTTATTCGTCCCAAAATTATTGTCTACCGATAAAAAGTGAACGAAAGAATAAAAAAATAATGTACCTTTGCTCTACACCTCCCGCTAACTATAGCCGTAGGAAAATACTTTGCAACATTCTTCACTGCTTCTCTCATCTGTTATAACCATTTAAACTACCTTTTAGGAAAGAGAAACTTAACACACAAGATTCACACATAAATGGCCTAAACTTTTAAGGTACCAAAACTTTTGGTTGTATTTATGACCAGTCGTCGGGTAAAGGGTTTCTCCGGTAAATATTATTACTCCAAAAAAAAAAACAGTTAAATACAAAGGATGAGAAAGAAGCTAACCTCGGGAGCCATGTAAGCTTGATCAGGGTTTTCGACAATGGGAGACAAAGTGCCATCATAATCAAGAAATATCACGACTTGTTTCATTTTGGCAGCACTCATGATCTCTTCGAAATCACCCAATGCGGATGGATGCTTAATCTGTTTTAATAACAAAACAAAAATCAATCAATCTCTATGTATAACTTATATAAACTCATAAAAGAATTTAACAAGAATAGCAAAGTTTGTTATTAAATACGACGAAAAAACGACGAAAAAACGACGAAAAAACTACTCACCATCCAGCCCTTTTTCGCTTCGCTATCTTCTGTATGATTCCTTGTAGGAGAAGAGGCTCTCATAGCATCAACCCATGCAACATTTTTCGCCATGATTCCACCGTTTTGATCAATACTTTTAGGAAACTTGTTGTTCCTTGGAAAAATATTGATACTATTATAAGTAGAATTCGCGATAGAAGAAGGCGAAAAAAGAGACGAGTTATTGACACCCCCCGTGATTGCAATAGCAATCGCGGACTGGGTGTCGGAAACAACAGCATTAGGGTTAGTCATTTGTTTGTGTGTTGAATGATCTCTTGATGTGTTACTAAGGTTAATTATTACAAGGTTGGAAGTTATAGGAAATGAATAAAGTCTTAAAGAAATGAAGAGGAAAAGAAGTGAACACGCACAAACACGTAGTTAACAAAGAGAAGAGTTGGGAATGAGAATGAAAGGTTTGAGGTGAGAATTTATAAGTAAATTTCATGGTAGAAATTGAGGAAGCATCCCTTTACCTTTTTAGACAAGTGAAAAAAAAGGCATTTGGTGAGTAGTGGTAGGACCTTTTCAAATAAAAATATTTCAATAGTTTAATTAACTACTACTACTATTTAGAATAAGTTTATTGGATTCTCTTAGAAGCATTTATTTGATTTTTCTGCAATAGTTATATAATAATAAAGCTACCCATTTGTTCTTATACATTTTCAAATAGTTTCACGTTGCATTCAACATAAATTTATAATTGAATATATAGTTTGTGCATACTTAGTGTTTGTGACTAGGAAGCTTAACATGAGTAAATAGTAGATTCACATGTATTAGGAAGAATATTATGAATAAACAAAATATTATTCATGTGGTAATAAACTCAGTGTTAACACTAGAATAATGTAAGGCGTGTGTTAAAAAGTGAACATTAGATTTTACCATAGTGAGTAAACCAAAACTTCATTACTTAACTCATGATATGATTTGAAACATAGCCTTAAAGTATAAAAACATGAATGAGCTTTGATACCCATTTTCTCTATAATTTACTTATTTAATAAAGGAATTTCATGCATAATATGTTTAAAGTTAATCTACATGTTTATTTAATAAAGGAATTTCTTTATACTATTAAATTCCCGTTTAAGAAAGATTAACCGGTTAGATCAATATTTAGAATTAAAAAGTTAAAGATTTAAAAATTCTTTGACAAATAACAATATAAATTTGCAAAATGAATGTCGACATGTAAGTATGTAAGTCAGGGACGGAATTAGGGTGGGTCCCGGAGTTTCGAGACACATATGAATTTTTTTTACGTACTGTTAAATTTGTTAAAACACATTGATTTTTGTTAAATTTTTGTCAAATGCATCTGGTTCCTAAAAATTGTGTTTGTAATCTTACTTTGTTTATTGTAAGTACACCTAATCGTTTTGTGTCCTGATTCCGACCCTGATGTAAGTATCGAAAACTGTCTTGGATGGGTAGCAATATGCAAAAAGAAAGGTTGGCTTTCATTCATGGTTGTAACCAGTAAAAAAGAATCCACTTCCTACTTTTTACTGGAAAACTTTGTGTCTAATCACAGATATATTTCTAGTTGAATTCAAGAAAATGATGCCTTTTGACACACGGTTGTAAACATAACCAACTACATTTGAACGATAATCACATGACTAAAAATTATTTACACACATGTCATATATATTTGTTGCCTTACAAGTTACAACTATCTTTGTCAAAACCAACATGTACAACTTAACATCTCCAACTCATAACTCTTAGCTTTATGAATTCGACTTTTGACATGATACTCGCCGAATGGAGATCGCGTGATTCTAACATTTTTGACTTGGTCAAGGGAATACCGGACCATATCTGCTTTTACGTCATGACAATCTCACTCGAATTACGGGGTAACATGGAAATCTAGAAAATGTAAGCCTTATGATAAATAAACATTACCACAGTAACAATTAGTAGTTACTTGTGTGTTGAACAAATGTGTAACAAGTTAATTTACCTTTATAGCTTGGTAGTTATTGCTTTATTCCTTGATTCATCAAATGAGAATATTGAGATTTGCTCCCAATATTGGAGTATCGTTTATTTTATTCAAACCTATGGCTTAATTATTTCATTCTTAACCTAGTTTACCACTAAGAAATTGCCACATATGCATCGCATAATCCATGGGCCTCGTGACACGTCACCTTTGTTTGTTAAACTAATATGAACATCTAATTATATGTTCAATTGTTTAGAATAAGATTAGTTAGTTGTTAGGTACACTATGATGTGTGTGGTATGTTGTGTTGGTTTCAATAATTGAAGTAACTTAAAAAAAAATAACGGTGATAATTAACGCGAGTTTATTTCTTTTACGTTTGATATATTTGTTTTTTTCATCTAAGGTGGTGGAATCACTTATCAGAATACAGCGTGTTATAAACTCTAATATTTTGACACTTAAATCTACAAACGTTATATTTAATACGCTTGTTTTTACTATACAAAAAGAGCTAGCGACGCAGCTTATTGCCCGTTTGCCGTATTCTACTACGTAAATTATAATTATTGAATAAATTAGAAAACTAACAAAGAGCTAGAAAAAAACTAGTAATATATAAGATTAAGATTTTACACCCGATTAGTCCAGTTCAATTTAGACTTACAACGATTAGAACACAACGATAACTATACTAGGCCATCGAAAAGAGACTGTCTTCGAGGAAGAGCGTCGCCAAATAAGGTATGATTCGTGAATCTTTATAAAATCCGGCACATCATATAGCACACGCCTAATGGCCTTCAAGCTTGAAGGAAGCCGAAGATTAGTGAGCCATAGAAGCCATTCGTCAAAGAACCAATCTCAATGTCATCTAGATGCCACCAGTGCGACACTTTTCTTCTCACTTGACGGGTTAAAGAATGTGAGAAAAAAATTGAAAGTGTACCCAACTGCTACAATACATAAAAGCCAAATGATAAAGTTAATATACACACCTCTGAGAGAAAGGTTCAAGAAGATTATCCAAGCGAGGCCTAAAAGCAAACACATTAACCTTTATGAGAATAATTTTCACCCATCTCCTTGGCCTAACAATAGAAGGCAACAAGGAATCATTTAATTGATTACGAACAGATTTCACCGAAGAAGTACCCGTTGACTCTCGGTACTAATGCTAGCGATCCTGCATTTAGGGCAAGATAACGTCAACAAGAGGAGATCACAACTAACAAAACTGCTTTTCTTCGACTCCTCCTTTAGAGAACGGTGAAAAGAACAAACCAAAGAAGAATGCTGCATTTTATCCGCAACAGAAATAAGCTTGAAGGATTCCATAGCATACAACCTCGGATAATCATGTTTCAACGACATTTTCTCTAAATGATGACTTGCATCCTCTTTGAAAGACACATACAAAAACAAACAAGTAACAACATCAAATATGTCTTGATAGAAAAACTTCTAACATACACGAAATAATTGAAACATAAAACCATTAGGGCTCGAAGATTTGTTTGTACTGAAAACCCACACTGAACTTATAATCTCATTGTATGTGTCACTCTAAATCACCTACTTGTTCCAAAGACAACCTGTTAGGAAAAGTATAGTCCAACTTGATTTGAAAATCAGTTGGTTTCAAAAATTGATTAGAAAAATTGTTTAAGAATTCGATTTCCCATTACATGGAGTAGTAACCCACTCGCCGTCCATAAAAACCCAACGAATAGCAAGTTTGCATCATTTATGTTAAGAATTCCTTGAACAAGTTTAGTGCTTCACTGACTTCTATGGACCAACGGATCTTACGTTTTTGAGCAACTTACAGTGCTTATATAGAGTTCAAGTCATGAAGATCCTTAATAACGTAGACCTATGATTTGAAGTCTCTTCGTTATTTCCACCTTGATCGAAAGAGGAAGTAGGACGTCGACGAAGTGAAATCCATGTGACAACGAACTAATTGCATAGTCAAAAGAAAATTTACCCGACTTTATAGAAACAAATTCAAAGACCTAAAATTCATGTAAAAATATTGCAATCTCTCCGTGAACCAATAATTATTCCTATGTTCATCATATGTCCTTCCATAGTTTTCCCTACCTTAACCAATTCATTCGTTACTTCCAGAATATAGCCACTTACTCTGACATTCTAAGAAGAATGTTCACGGTTCATTTATGTTGCAACATCAACGTAATTACTTGACTTATTTATCTTATATAATATGGATTGAACGCGATCAGTAACATCTCCCTGTATTATTAACATATCATGTATTATGAGCCTCTCTTTCTATCCATCGTTAACCTTGAACGAATATGTGCACCTAAATAATATATGTCCAGAAAAAACATCTCGACCTATGGAGACACACACAATACGTTTGAATTCAGTTATATAAAACTAATAAACATTTTATTATTAATTATATACCAATTAACATAAACAAGCGTTAACTAAATAGTTATTTAACGAGTTTTATTAAGGTTGTTAAATGTTAGCATAAAGGGCTAAATAATAAATCGAAGAAAAGGAAAGTTTGCAGACTACCCCTTGTGCTTGATGGGGTTGCCTACTTTTTTTCTCCAAGTTTATTATCCATATATAAGAAACCTTGGGTTCATGATTAGATTAATCCTTGTGTGAAAACCGTAAAAGTAATTTTCTCTTTTCTTCTTTTTCTTCACTTGTAGCCGATCCAAACAACCCTTCTCTAAGGGGATTCGTTTTTTGTTTACAAGCAAAAGTGATTAATTTGCTTATTTTTTGATCAAGAAACAACATTATAATTGTATTTTTTACAAACGTGCATGTGAAACCATAGAGAATTTATACGTTGAATCTCTACAAGATTTTTGGTGTTCTTGGAGGTTAGATCTAAACCATAAGTCGTATGGTTTATTGTTTGTTCTTTACGGTTCGTCAATTCGAAATTGATGTATGTTAACACTAATCTATACGTGATCTTATTATTTATTTCACTTTGTACTCGTGTTATTAAAATGTTAATATGACTAAGTTTTTTTATAATTCCAACAGTGGCATCACAAGCCGTTCTCATAGATTTTTTATTACATGAAAAAACGATATTTATATTGTATAAACTTGGTTTGATGTTGTAAAATTATTTTATTTGATGAACTAGGTTTTAATACACCCTAACTAGGGTTATTAAAATTAACTCGATAAACCTAAGTTGTATGCAATTTTAATGATAAATATGTTGTTAATTGTTAATTAGTCGTTATTTGTCGCTTTATTAATAGTTAATATGATAGATCCATGTGAATCATACAAGTTTACCATGGATTAAGTGCTTTGATATTATATATATGGTTATAGATTAATTGTTATTGGTTTAAACATGCTTAAATGATGATTAGGGTTAAATCTAGATGATTATAATGTTATTTTTTAGTAAGTTTTGTTTGACACGTGTCACTAAAAAATTCGTAATAAATTTATACAATATCAAAAGAAACTGAATAGGAGGTCCACGAGGCATAGATATAAAACTTTGTAGTTTTAAGCGAAGGTCGGGGAAGATCCAGGCTATACTCTGACGTGAAATAAAGTCAATTTATATTGTTTATCAACATTTACGTGCTCTGTGATATGTATTTGGATTCGACTTACATAATCAATTATTCGATGCATGTGGCCCGCTTTCATTAAGAAGTGTATGTTTTATTTATATATATATATATATTTAGTTTAATTAACTTATATTCATAGGTTATCATCAATTGGTATGAATGTGGTATGTGATTAATTGTTAATTGGGTATATGTTTTAGATCATATTTATTAGTTTGCTTGTTAATTATAAATTGTTATGAATCATGTTTCAAGCAAAGGTTTTTTTCAAAAATACAAATAAATCAAACTAAAACTATATGATTTATTATAAGATTATTCTTGCAAGGTCTTATGTGTCAACAAATGAATCGTCTTTACATCGTCTTAAATCTAACGCACGCGAGACTAGCTAGAAGTAAGTTTTAATGGGTTTTTTATTTTAAAGATTTCATTACTCTTATTTGAGTTTTGAAAATCTTCAAACTAATAAGTCTCTTAGCAATCTTTAGGCAAGCAATACTTCTTTTAGTTTTTTCATATCGATACCCCATAAGGCGAGAATGGATAAGAACAAAAGAAGTACCTTGTTTGCTTATTATAATTATAATAACTAACTTAATTTACCATATTTGTTAGGTATAGTCTAAAGTATGCGCAAACACCCTTGATGAATGGTAGGCATAATATGGAGGAAATTACGTGTCAGTTTTCAAGTTAATGAAGCATGATGGATAGTCTCTCATGTACATGGTATAAATTCATACACTCTCTATAATTCAATAGTAATTATTACTTATGGGCATTTAAAGTGAGTAAGAAAGTAAACAAATCGCTATTTTCTTTTCATTGGTAAAGTAACATTTGTAATGTTGTCAAATCAAGTGGGAGCATTGTGTTTTACTACTAAAAATACATTAATGTTATCTAATTCAGTGGTAGCTACATGCTTGTTTACGTTGGTGGTAACCCATATTAATTCTAGTTTGACTTGAAATAATAACTTACTTTCACAATATGTAGAAACATAGTTTCTAGGATAATTGCATCCTATTTTATATGATTATCACTTCTGAAATATTTCACATATAATAATTATACATGATTCTTTATAAATTTATATGGTTGACATTCTACTAGTTATTCAAATATATATGATAATATCATATTGTTCACATAAACAAACACGTTTCATGTTGTTTATCTAAATACATGATGTTGTGTAAAGTGGAAATAATCTTTATTGTGTGCAAGGTACTACACATAACAGTATGATACATGGTTTATTTTGACAGCGAAGTAAGAAACTAATATTATATTAAGACTTATACATTTAATTGTCAATGTATGTTGCCTTGTTTAGAAAATATCAAGATATGAATAACAAGCTACTTTAAATAATTTGTTATAATTTTTTGCAATGTTTCTTGTAATGTACATAAATAAATAATAAAATAAGCAATTATCTTGAAATAGATATTGAATTTTTTTATAGTTACATTAGTTATGAATGTGTATGTCTTTTGTAAAACCATAAGCATAAATTCCTTTACATTAGTTATGAATGTGTATGTCTTTTGTAAAACCATAAGCATAATGTCCTTTAATTGTTAGAAGACTAATAACATAAATAAATAGTTTTTTTAATGGCAACTTTTATTGATAAAAAACAAATCTAGCAAGTATCTAGATATTACAAAGAAATAAGATATGGGTGTTGAAGCCAACGAACCCAACTAAAAGAAATATTACATCTAGACTGAAACCATAAAAAAACGAGAGGTAATATCGTCAAAAATTACATCTTTCCAGGGAGAATTAGCCGCAAAAAATATCCGGTTCCTATAATTCCAAATACTCCACCAAGCCACATAGAAAACGCCTTCAAGAATACTCTTTAGCTTAGGACTCATCCGAATATTCTGAAACTATTGAAGCCACTCCGCATATGAATTAATAGGGACCCACGTTAAGTCCCACCAACGACATAAAGAACGAAATACATCCGAAGCCAACAAACAGGAGAACAACAAGTGAGCTAAATCTTCATCATAAATAGAGCACACCGGACATGTATGAGAGGGGACCAAAACATTACGATGGGACAAGTTTACACGAGTAGGCAATCTATCCAATGAGACCCTCCAAGAAAAGACATTAATTTTAATTGCAACTTACCTTACCCAACGCGTTGCAACGTCAACTCTAGGAAGGAAGAATTCATCTAAACAGGTACGGATGTCTTTAACATACAAACCACCGTCAGTAATCAAATTACAAACCTATCGATCTGTATCAAAAGTCAGAGTGATATGTTCAATAATCGTACGCAGTTGTGTGAGTTGCTGGTCCTCTATACCCCCTTTCACCAAACGACGAAAAGAATCAGTTAACGAACCGTTGATCTTCTCAGCTACTGTGCAATCACCAGATGTCTCCAAAGCGTATACACGAGGGAAGAGGGAGCTCAATTGCGTATTCCCAACCCAAACATCCTTCCAAAATCTGGTCTGGTATCCATTGCCAACCCGAATCTTACAGTAGGACAGTAAGTCGACCCCTTGAGACTTGAGATGTTGAATTATGCGAACAATACCTTTCCACAGTGAAGGTTTAGCAGCATGCGAAATATCTAAATCATTTCCATGAATACTCGAAATAACATGGAACCAAAGCGAATTGTCTTTTGAAATGAACCGCCAAATCCATTTAAAAAGAAGAGCACGATTTAACTCATAAAAGCTTGAAATACCAAGACCCCTAACTTTCTTACCAGAAAGCACCTTAGACCAACGAACTCAGGTGATTTTCCTGTCATTACCATCCTTACCATAGAAAAACCTTCTCTGAATAGTTTCCATAGTATTCAAAACAACCTTAGGTACCTTATAGATAGACATGGCATACAAAGGAGTGGAACTAAGGACAGATTTAATCAATGTAAGACGACCTCCAATTGAAAGAGTATTACTTTTCCACTTAGATAGACGGGATTTAAGCTTGCCAATGACATCATCCCATGCCTTAACCAAATATGTATTCCCACCAACCATTACACCTAAGTACTTGAAAGGAGTGGTCATAACCACACAATCAAGATAACTTGCAGCACTGTAAACAATCTCACTATGAATGCCCACACCAAAACGGTGACTTTTTGATATATTAATTTTAAGCCCTGACGAAAGAGTGAAACATTGCAATATACGTATAATACGCATAATATTATTATCCGACCACTCCCTAATGAAGACCGCATCGTCCGCATAAAAAAGATGAGATAACATGAGAGAAGCGTCAAATCGGATACCTCTAAATAGCCCCTCGTCAACAACTCTGGAGAATGATAGGTGAAGCGACTACATGATAAGAATAAATAAGTAAGGAGCTAGGGGGTCACCTTGTTTCAAACCACATTTAAGAGGGAATTCAGTAGTTGGACTACCATTAACTAAAATAGAAGACACACCCGATGATAAACTGCCAGCAATCCAAGCATGCCATTTAGCTCCAAAACCAAAAGAGTTTAGAACATCATCAAGAAAGTCCCAACGAACCGAGTCGTAAGCTTTAGCAAAATCTACCTTAAATAACATAGCCTTTTGTTTTCTGTTCTTACACCACGAAAGAAGTTCGTTGATGATGAAAGGCCCATCGAGAATTTGGCGATTAGGGAGAAAAGCAGTTTGCACACTATAAATAAGGTCCAAAATAACCGTCGCCATACGAGTAGCTAGAATTTTCGTCACCACCTTATAAAGACTCCCTATTAAGCTAATAGGCCGGTAATCACTTACAGTTCGAGGTTCACTAGTCTTGGGTATCAACGCCACAAAGGAAGAATTACAACCTTTGGAAAACGAGTAGTGATGAAAAAACCACTCAACAGCAATACAAAAATCAGGTCCTATGATGTCCCAAAATTTACGGAAGAAACCAAAAGTAAAACCATCCGGACCGGGAGATTTGTCAACACCACAGTTCCAAACAGCGTTACGTATTTCATCATGAGATAAATGACTCTCTAAATCAGCAACCTGTTCTAAATTAAGAAGTTTAGGAAATTGGAAATCAATACGGCATCGATTGACATCTTGGGCTTGAAAACGAGCAACAAAATGGGATCTAAATTCATCTTTAACTCGAACAGGTTCGTCAATCCATTCTGTGGAAACCTTGGTTTCCTCGATCTTTTAGCTACTAGGAATGCATCATGTTCATATGATTAGATAATCAAAGCAGAATTAGAACATGACACATTAACAAGGTGTTTAGGCACAAAACACATGAATTAAAACAAACGAATTGCTCATTATATTGATAATAAACAATCACTTGGTGTGTATACATTGAATCCCACACCTAGTCGACACACGCTTTAGGTTTACATTGTATATGAAAGTTATGAATAAACCTAATACCCTTGGTTCCTTTTATAGTGTAAGGATTAGGGTTTACAAGAGATAAGAATGAATAAACATGTAAATCTTCTATTCAAATAAACTAATACAGAATATATTCTACATACTTATCTAAATATAAGCTTCCAACAACACTTGTCAATGTTTCTGTCAATGCTTGGATTGCATGTGACAATGCTTGGATTACACTTGTCAACGCCTGACAAATGCCTTCATGTTTTCTTCGTTTTTGAGTTTCTGACACATCAACTTTTTGACCCAACAATCTTCCCCTAGTTGATGTTGGCAAAACTCTTTGTGTATCTCTTGTAAGTTGTACATCATCTTCAAATTGCTTCCCCTCAATTGTAGCATGTATGTCTTCCCCTTTTTGTCACATCAACAGGGAAGTAAACAATGTATGCAATCTTGAAGATTCTCCAAATGTAGGCTCTATGTAATGATCTTGAAGAAAAATAAATATAATATTTTGATGTAGAAGTAGAATAACCCAACCTTGTGTTCCATGTCTTGTACTATCCATGTGATAAAGAACTTATACTGATGATTAAATATAAGTAGACCTCGATCCCTTGTCAATATTCTCATCCTTTATGAGACACTGAGCACGATAATGTAACTCCTTCAAGTGTTATGACAAGTCTTCGTCACCAAACATTTAAAGCACGAACAAGTTATCTTCAAAAAAATGGGATCAATCCATGATTTAAAGATATGATAAAACACAAACTCGCGAAAATCTTCTTCAATCATCAAACTTACCATAAGAGTTCCCCCTTAAGCTGACACCTCTTCATGACAAGTCAATATCTTTATATGTAAAAGCTGTTACCGAATAACTCTTTCACAAGGCTATCCTGATTACATAATCCAATAAATTACCTCACGAATTGTTGCTAACTCGCATTAAAAATCATTAATCCCTTAAAAATATCCGAGCCATAAACATCATAACGATATTCTTAATAAAATAGAGATTCTATGTACTTTCGTGTGTAAATACCTCCTTTTTGTGTGCCAAAATCGTATCAATTTTTCAAACAGCAGCTATTCCTTTGTTGTCCAACATCTTTCTTTGTCCAATATCTTTCCCATGTGTATTGTCCAATATCGGAAAATACCTATCAACGCTTGGACAAACATTCCTCGGACAACACATGTCAACGCTGTCTGTCAGCGTTAACTTTATTCATGTCAGCGTCTAAACAAAACCTGTCAGCGTCTCCTTCTGTTGACGTCATCTAGTGGCTACAAACTTTTTGACAGCGACTAAAAGTAACATAACAACTTTCACTCTTTGTACCATACTTCCAGCTGTCAAAACATATTTTAGGATAACCATAATCCCTAAAAATCAGTCATAAAAACGTGTCTTCCAAATTTATATCCCATAATCTTTACGTATGACTTAACTACAAAAATAGGAATAAATCTTGTCATAAATAAACATTTAGACATCACACGTTTTTAAAATATAAGCCACGATCTTCTCTTTGTTGACAACGACTTTTTCTCAATCGTATACTTTTCAAATAATGTTTCTGGCCCATATTGATCAATAACTATCAATCGAAAGCCCAGACCTGACCTGGGACCCATCAACGTGTGAATACAATCACATCCTTTTCCTGATTGGTTGTATCGTGTGAACACACACCTTTGGTTCTAGTTGTCCCATGCTCACGTTATTTATCAATCTACTGCCCAAAGAGTCAAAGCATATATATTCATGCAATAGATATTGTATATGATCAATCGTGAATACAGATTCAAGCATAACCATGATCAACCATCCTTCTGTTCTTGTTACTGCCATCCATTATTGTTTCTAGGGTTTTAAGACAAACCCTAATAACAAATTCTTTTTATTAACCGCAGCAACCAAGATCAACGAACATCGTACTTGGGTTCATCGTGATTCCAAGAAATCACTCACCAAGGCTAGTACGAGTAGTCCTTACGAACAGCAACATGTCTCCTTTTCTGTATAAGAATGATCTAGGGTTTGTTGATACCCTAAATCATTATTTTATGTGAAAACAAAAAATCTGAAAACCACCATTACAGCCCACTTCGACGCCTAATAATTTTTGATTGGGGATAAAACTCGACAATCCCTCCAATGGATGTCTAGATATATGTGTATAGAACACACAAAAGAAATTCCGTGACGATCCAACGGTCCAATCAAAAGTTATGACCTTCTGAATACTGCTACGCACACAAAAACGTCCAGAAAAACCCTAGACGGATTTTTCTATTCTTCTCGATACACGAACACCTTGTTGGTCCTAGCATCACGAGCCACGAGGCTCTGATACCAACTGTGGAAACCTTGGTTTCTTCGATCTTTTAGCTATTAGGAATGCATCATGTTCATATGATTAGATAATCAAAGCAGAATTAGAACATGACACATTAACAAGGTGTTTAGGCACAAAACACATGAATTAAAACAAACGGATTGCTTATTATATTGATCATAAACAATCACTAGGTGTGTATACATTGAATCCCACACCTAGTCGACACACGCTTTAGGTTTACATTGTATATGAAAGTTATGAATAAACCTAATACCCTTGGTTCCTTTTATAGTGTAAGGATTAAGGTTTACAAGAGATAAGAATGAATAAACATGTAAATCTTCTATTCAAATAAACTAATACATAATATATTCTGCATACTTATCTAAATAGAAGCTTCCAACAACACTTGTCAATGTTTCTGTCAATGCTTGGATTGCATGTGACAATGCTTGTATTACACTTGTCAACGCCTGACAAATGCCTTCATGTTTTCTTCGTTTTTGAGTTTCTGCCACATCAACTTTTTGACCCAACACTTGTTGATCCCAAACTTAGATCGATTTAGCTTGTGTAAACGAGATTAAATCAAGATAAACACGTAGAGAAACTTTGTTGTGTATAAAATAATTTAAGTATTATGCGGAATTAATACTCAAACAAGAACACACAAATAATTGTAAAACAAACTTTCACTTGATTGATTATAACAAACTTGCATGCAATGAAAGTGTTAAACGTATGACAACTTATATGAAACAAAACCTAAAGGTCTTCTTTTATAGACATAAGAAGCCTTGTACAAGAGTCTTCGTATCAGCTAGCCTTGTACAAGAGTCTACGTATCAGCTATTCTAGGTAAAGATAAATATAGAAAATACATTGTTGATCCTATCTTTACTAGAAACATACTAGAAACATAATACGCGTAGACTAAATCTTTCTATCAGTGCTTGACTTCATCCTATCAATGCTTGCCCTCTTCCTGTCAACGCCTATTCTGTCAACGCTTGTTTTCTTCTTATCCACGCTTGTTTTCTTCTTATCAGCATTCAAGTGTACTGGCTACATATTATTTCTAACAATCCTCCCCTAAACTTGATATCTACTCTAGCAATCAAGTTTCTGAATAAAAATTAAGAACTAGGAGGAATCTTACAAATCTTATCATATTGGTAATAAATTGCCTAATCAAATCTTTGGCCACGTCACTTGAATAGTCAATCTCCAGATGTGTTGTCTTCATCTTGTCCAAAACTTCTTTGGACATGGGATACTCAGCATCTACAAGAATATACTCAGCAAACTTTGTAGAACTCAAATAATACACACCAGCAGCTGAATACAAACGCCATTGAAGTCCACTGGCATCATCCTCAAGATCCTTCCAAACATGATCTTCTTCTTCTGGTGCACACATTCTCTTGAATGTTGACCAAAGCTTTATTCCATTAACTGAAGTAGGTGCTTCAGTCTCATACTTGGCCAGCAACAACCTCTGAAGGTCTGCCAAGTCTTCCCTATCCATACTTGCAAAGAGAGACATAAGAGTAGTAAATGTGTGTACCTCTTTCCCATATCTGCCAATAATCCAAAACCCACTTGCATCTTCTTCATAGCTAATGATAGGGTTTCTGGAATCAAGAGGTAACACTTGTACCATATCTGAAGCTTCCATGGGTGAGAGCTTAATGCTCCTTCTAAGAACAACTTCACTGGGAGTTACTTTATTTAAACCTTTAGGGAACTCAAGTGGAACTCCCTTCTTCAAAGGCCTTGGAACAATCATTGCCTTTTGAATCTCCATCTCTTCTGCAAGTTCTTCTTTCCTTTCATCTGAGATAAGTATGATAGTATTCATTTCCTGCACTGTTGCCCAAATGAGATAAGCCTTATACTCCAATTCTTCAAAGGATAACCCCTGCAATTTCTTGAAGGTCCATACAGTTCCATGACATCTGAGTAACATGTAGTAAAGCTCCCTTCTATCCCTCTTCAGTGGTGAGAAAACATTGCTAACCTTATGCTTCAGAATTACCTTGCAGTCTCTTTGAACTCTTAGAAGAATCTCCAATCCCTAAATTTGATCTGAGATGGTCATATCTGGATTCTCCATAACCTTATCTTCCCAAGCATGGTACATCTGAGCAACTTCTGGCATATCATAGTCTACTTGCAATTTTAACTCTCTAAGCTTCTCTCTTGCCAACTCATCACCATATTCAAGTCTTTCTAGTTGTTCAATTATCATAACACTTGAATCTGAAATACCTTCATCACTTTCTTCTTGTTCCTCAAAAGTAACAACAAATGGTGATTCACCAACCTTCTTCATTTCTTGTTCCACAAGTTGTGCAGCCAACTTTGAATCAAACTCTACTTGAGCTGCATCCTTTGGAACTTCTGTTTCTACCATGATTCCTTTACCCTTATCTAATGGATCAATGATAGGTAAAGATGATGATGGTACCTGTGAAGACACTTCCTTGATGATAGCTGATGACTGGAATACACCAACCATATATGTAGGTCTGTCAACGCTCAAATTCTGCGTGTCAGCGCCCAACTTACTCTTGTCAGCGCTTGGTGTGTCAGCGTCCAAAGTTTGCTTGTCAACGCTCACCTTACTTGTCTCGGCGCCTCTTGTGAATTGCTTCATCATTGCTGTAAAAGACAAGTTCAAGATTGTAGGAGTAACCAAAGATGTATCAAAACCTGGTTGCTTCTTCAATTCAGTGAGGGCTTCAGCAACACCCAAAGATTCTCCATCATGTGAGCCTTTGTCACTCACATGGATCTGCTCATCCTCCCATTTGGAAGATTCCTCCATAACATGCCTAGTGTTAGCATCCTCCAAAATAACAATCCTCTCCCTCAATTGCTTGAGTTCAAGGCCTTGTGTACTGACTGTTTGTACCAGGTCTGCATTTTGCTTTTGCAAGCTAATGTAGACAGCCGTCAATTCCATCATTGTGTATGGTTCTAATCTGCCCTCCTATAGAATGGGTATTTGACCTCCCAAAGTAGAGTCATGGGGCATGGATGAGGTCTTAAAGATGTTAGGACTGACTTGGCCTGCATCTAAGCAATGACCAATAGTCCCAGCCTCATCCATAGCACCAACCACACTTGTGGTGGTGGTTCTCTCTGCAACATGGCTAGGACCACTAGAGGAGAACACTCCAGCAGTCCTTGGGCGTTTTTGAAACCTATATTCAGGGGGTGTAGAAGATGATGTGGATTGGGTGGTAGTTTGAAGGTTAAGGGGTGTTTGGGTCTGTGAAGGAAAGGTGTCAACGTTTGGATTACTAGTGTCAACGCCAACATTTAATGTGTCAGCGTTGAAGGATTCTTGGTCAATTTCCATGTGTTGAGGTGAAGGTAAAGGATCTGGTATTGGGTTAAGTTGTGGTTGTGGGTCTGGTGGAGGTTGTGTTGTTGCAATAACAGCAAGCATAGCTTGGGTGAGGGGTAAGTCTCTGTGAGGGGGTGAGTTCATCTTACAGAAAATAGCTTTCTTTTGCATAGGGATCTCATAAAAATCATCATGATCCCTTATGTAGTACCTTTGTTCATCAAAAACCATTTGTAAAAATCTAGGATAAGCCAAAGTCATCTTATTCCCCTTGTTTTTACACATGCCATCAAAAATCAGTTTAGAAAAATTATACTTTTGCCCATTTGTAATGCACACAATTGCACTGGCAATTGATCTGTTAATTTCATTATGTGCAGTACATTTTGGACTCAAACATTGAAGGATGACATGTATGAGGTACTTCCAGGCTGGGGGAAATTCTTGTTTATGATAATTATTTAAAGTACCCTCATCAGGGAAAGGATACCCCAAAGCCCGAAGTCTTTGTTCTATCTCATTAATGGGGAGAGTGGTTATACCATCTGCATCATTAAGATGTAAATCCTGGCGAACCAAGGCTTCAGTAACCACCCAAGTACGCCCATGAACAATAGCTATTAATGTAGTCACATTATTAAGCGTTGAGGAACTAACAGTGTTCCAAAACTATTATAAGTGAAAGGGATGAGAGGAGCATGAGAAAGAGCATACCGTAATGGAGATGCATTCAAATACGCCACCATCTGGGTGTATTGTGGAAACAAAGTATCATCAGCCTCCAAATAAGCAATCATATTGTGTTGACTTCTGAATCCCAATACCAAGTCACTTGGTTTAAACTTTGGTGCCATTGTTGAAGAAAGCAGTTTGTGAAAGATTGATGAAAGATGAATTATAGGAGAAAAAGTGTTAGACAAGAATATGAGAGTACCTTGTTTAAAAATAGGAGCCATATATATAGGAGAGATAGGCACATGTGATTGGTCAAAAATAAGGCAAGTATTTTCAAAATATAATGATGAAAATATTGAAAAGAAAATAAGTTATCTTGTGCATTAATTAAAAGTTATCTACTCCCAAAATTACGGCCCCAAAATTCGTCAAAAATAACAACTGGGTAGGTCCCAATGAGTGTCAACGATCAAAAATAACCTATCAACGCCCAACGGCTATATTCTTGTCAACGTTTTCAAAAGCCATGTCAACGTCTAAATTGGTCACAACAACGCTTGGAAAAATATTTGTCAGCGTCCAAAAATAAAAGTAATAAAAATGAAAAAGAACCTTAACAAAGTAATTTATCCTAGTGAAGATAACCTATAAACTGAAAATTATTATAGGGCGGCAAGCATTGTCTAGTTATGCACACTTGCTTATGCAAGATAGACATAACAGTCCTCTAGTGTCCCTTGCTAACCAAAATTCTTAACAATTAAGTTATCTCATAAAATCCCTTGTAACTCCCAGGGAAATCCAATATAAATCATTCCCAAGTCTCCCAACAGACCACATCTAATTCTAGGCCAAAAAGGTCTTGGCAGCATGCATAGTATATCAACTTTGCATGCTACAGTGCCTCATGAGATAGAAAACCAACTCATACTCACCTGTGGACACAATCTAGAATTGTGATAAGAGTATTATAAGAATACACAAAAGTCCTAAAGGTTCCTAAAATCTCCCCTTAAACTGTGATACATAAGTTTCCAAATAATATGCATGTAAATAAAAATTTATGTCAAGATAGGAATATAAATATTCCAACCATCATCCATAAATTGAAACATGCTCCAATGATTCTCAAAGGATCCATAAGCAACTCTGTATCCAATGGTACAATGCTAACAACGCATGCACACTTAGATCAAAAACCACAAAACTAACATGTTGCTGACAACGTCACGATAACACTTATCAGCGTTAAGATAACCTTTGTCAGCGTTAGACAAATAAAGAGGAAAATCTAACATCACAAATAGACCAATAACAATGCATATCCTGTACATACTTTTACATTAAGACCCCAAAACACATATTAAGTGAGATTGATCATTCCAATACTTGTTACCAAGTATTGAAACCTTCCAGTATCAAAAGGTTTAGTTAATAAATCAGACACATTTTCTTATGTGTCAACCCTATCTGGTTGTATTAAACCCTTTTCAAAACAATCTCTTATAAAACGATGTCTAATTTCAATTTGTTTTGTTTTAGAGTGATGTACAGGATTTTTAATAATGCATAAAGTACTGTTATTGTCTACAAAAATCTTGGTATGCATGAAATTATACCCATAATCAAACAGCTGGTTCTGAATCCATAAGACTTGTCCACAACAAGCAGCTGCTGCAACATACTCTACTTCAGTTGTAGAATTGGCCACCACTGTTTGTTTCTTTCATTGCCAAGATATCAACCTACTCCCAAGAAACTGACATCCACCAGTTGTGGATTTTCTATCAAACTTGTCACCACCATAATCACTGTCTGAATATGCAATAAGCTCCAATGGTGAATCTTTTGGATACCATAATCCCAGGTCTGGATAACATCTAAGGTACCTAAAGATTCTCTTGACATCATGAAGATGACACTCTTTGGGAGTCACTTGATGGCGTGCACATGCACACACAACAAACATAATGTCAGGTCTTGAAGCTGTGAGATACATCAATGAACCAATAATTGATCTATAGTGCCTGACATCCACATCTTTTCCATCTCCAACTTTTCCCCAAGGGTGTTCTCTATCCATAGGAGTACTAGCCCTTTTCTCATGTGGAGAAAAGCCAAACTTCTTCAAGATTTCTACCACATATTTGTCTTGAGAGATGAAGATAGCATCTTCTTTCTACTGAACTTGTAACCCTAGAAAGAAGTTCATCTCCCCCATTGCACTCATCTTGAACTTGTCTGTCATAAGCTTGGAAAAGTCTTCACTCATCTTTGGACTTGATGAGCCAAAGATGATATCATCCACATAAACCTAGACAAGTATGAAATCCTTACCAGTCTTCTTTGTAAATAAGGTTTGGTCTATGGTGCCCCTTTTGAATCCCTTATCCATAAGATAGGTGGATAATGTGCCATACCATGCTCTTGGGGCTTGATGAAGTCCATACATAGCTTTCTTGACTCTATATACCTTGTCTGGATGTTCTGAATCTTCAAAACCAGGAGGCTGCATTACATAAACCTCCTCTATAATTGTGCCATAAAGAAAAGCACTCTTCACATCCATTTGATAGACAGTAAAACCCATGCAGGAAGCATAGGCTAGAAATATCCTTATAGCCTCAATCCTTGCAACTGGTGCAAAGACCTCCTCATAGTCTATCCCTTCCTCTTGTGTATATCCTTGAGCCACTAAACGTGCCTTGTTTCTGACCACAATGCCTCTTTCATTCTTCTTGTTTCTAAGAACCCATCTTGTCCCAATAGGTCTGACATGTCTGGGATAATAAACCAACTCCCAAACATCCTGTATAGCAAATTGGTGAAGTTCATCCTGCATTGCTTCCACCCAACTTGGTTCTTTGAGAGCATCAAAAATCTTCTTGGGTTCCTGTTATGACAGAAAACAGGCAAACAAACATGCTTAAACAAGAGGGGTATCAACCTTCTTGTGAATATTGGTAATAAATCCTCCAAGATTCTGATGAGATCTTCTAGTTTGAACAGGAGACATCACATCACCAATAATTAGAGAAGAGGGTTATCCTTCAATGTAGAAGTAAGAACTCCTCCCTCAAAAAGTGTGTTGTCTTCAATCTCATCTTCCATATTACCAATATCTTCTTCAGACTCTCTTCCATCAATATCTGAATGAACCTCTCCATTTCTGTTTGAAGGTTCACCTTGTTCAAAATTGGAAGAGAAAATATGGTCATGAGAGCTGGCAACGCCTGAATCATGGTTGTCAATGTTTGAGCCATCAACGTCTGAAGTTGTCTTGTCAACGCCAGATTTTCCTTTGTCAGCGCCTGAAAAATCATGCATGTTGTCAACTGGTGATACTTGGGGACCACCATTTTCCTTTCCAGCAGCAGCAACAGCAAAAGCATCTGTCCATATGGGAATAGTGACATACTCAAGTATGGGAGATGATTTGTCTGCTTGTGATCCAACCTCTTTATTAACCTGTGTACCTGAAACATCAACAACTGGTTCTTCCACAACATTTGAAGTTACCTTCACAATGTTTGGATTTGTAACAGGCATATAATTCAAAGTCCTAGATAGAGGTTCCAAGTCAAATAGCCAATTTGGACCACTTTCAGGATCACTAGGTTTACTTTCTAAAAACCTAACATGTACTTTTTCAAGTATACATTTTTCCTTCTTAACGTAAACCCTATATCCTTTACTCTGCACTGAATAACCCATGAAGTAGCCTTCATCGCCTTTAGCGCTAAATTTACCTAAGGCATCACTAGTGTCCAGTACAACTACATGACAACCAAAAGGTTTAAGAAAACCAATATTAGGTTTCCTTCCCCAAAGTAACTCATAAGGTGTTTTGTTATGAATCTTGTTGACTAATGCTCTATTCTGAACATAACAAGCTATATTCACAGCCTCAGCCCAAAAAGCAATGTGAAAATGAGCATCAGCCAACATAGTCCTGGCTGCTTCTATGAGGGTTCTATTCTTTCTCTCAGCAACCCCATTTTGCTGTGGGGTTCTGGATACACTAAGCTGTCTAGTAATCCCTTTCTTGGCACAAAAATCATCCAACAGCTTATTTCTAAACTCACCACCATTATCACTTCTAAGCATCTTAACGTCATTACCAGATTTCTTCTCATTTTGGTTAATAAAGTTAATTAAAGTATCAGCAGTGTCACTTTTCAAAGCTAAAAAGAAAGTCCAAGTAAACCTAGAAAAATCATCAGTGATGACAAAACAGTAAGATTTACCATTTAAGCTTTCTATATTAGTTGGACCAAATAAGTACATATGCAGAAAGTGAAGTGGTTTAGAACTAGAGTGCACCTGTTTAGACTTAAATGAGACCTTGTGTTGTTTGCCTTTAAGGCATGCAACACAAGAGTGGTCATTGTGGAAAGCCTTTTTAGGCAAACCATCAACCAAACCATGTCTCACAAGTCTGTTTATATTTTTAAAATTAACGTGCCCTAATCTCCTGTGCAAAAGATTACTCTCATCAACTGAAGCCTTAGCATAAAGACATGACAAGTTATTATTCATCCTAATCCCATTAAGATTCACATTATAAATGTCCTTATGCCTAGGTGTTCTATAATCAATAAATTTCTCATCTGGTATTTAAAATCCTTGCTCAACACCAAGCATTCAGTATCAGTGAAAGAACCTTATTTTTGTTATCACAAACTTGTGATACACTAAAAAGATTATAGTCAAGTTCTTTTACCAGAAACACGTTTTCAAAACGCAAATTGTTGGTGAGAAGAGTTCCTTTGCCTGTGATATTTCCATATTCGCCTCCAAAGTAAACTTTATCACCATCCTTAACGGGAGTGAAGTTTGTGAGATAATCTTCCTTCCCAGTCATGTGCCTAGAGCATCCACTATCCCAATATCCATAATCATTAACCTGCTTTTGAATGCCCTGCACATAAAGAAAACAAATTAGTTTTCTTTGGGAACCCAAGCCTGAGCAGACTTAGATTCATTTGGTTGTTCAACAAGAACAGACTTAGTCCTCATAACAACCCCTTGTTCATCCCTTCTTGGATTAAACACCCAGTTAACCCCAATTGGTTTTGTTATGACCTTTGAAATGTAATTAAATCTATTACAGGTCATAGAAATCCCATTTGAATTAGGGTTTTGATCTTGCTTAGATCTCCATGTCAAGCTAGAAGAAGCTTTAGACCCCTTTCCCTGTGGTTGCAAATATTTACCATTATTTGGTCTGGCAACGTTTCTGTCAGCGTTTGATTTGGTCTTGTCAACGCTGAAATTACCCTTATCAGCATTGAACCTAGGGTTTGCTACAGGAACCCATTGTCTATTAGACCATGTATTGGTCTTCTGAAAAGGTCTTTGTCCATAAGTGTTAGACCCTTTAGTAAAGAATGGGGCTGGTCTTACAACTTGTGGACTTTGCTGAACAAAAGTTTTGGGTTTGACAGTGTTTGACTTTTTGTCAGCGTTGACCTTTGAAGCGTTGACACACTTATAGGCTAAATGTGAAAAGCTACCACAAGTATAACAGGATTTTCTAGACATAACTCTAGGTCTAGAAGAAAAGAAACCTGTTCCATTACCACTAATTTGGCTTTTTGGTGACCTAGTTTGTCTATACATTTCTGCATATTTAATGCTAGGTTTTCTAACAACGTTTGAGCCGAGGTCAACAGTCTTGCCAGTGATTGGGTTTGTTACTTTGATAGGGGTAGACTCATTTGGACTATCACTAAGCATGCCACCCTTGACAAACAAGGTAGGGTTGGCTTTCTTCCATTGGTCCAAATCAGTCAACTTCTGCCTATATTCTTCTACTGGGGTAAGAACTCTTTGTGGAGGAATAAATTCTTCTTCTTGGATTTCTGGTAAACCAGTCCAAGATAAGTCCTTTCTTTGGACACCATAGAAGTCCCCAGCTGGTGGTGGAACACCAGCATACTCTTTCATCCCAATCCCAGTCATATCCCTAGAATCCCTTTGTTTACTAACACATTCTCCTAGGGTTTGTGAGGCTTTATCAAATCTCTGAATTTTAAGATCTACATTATCCTTATTCTTGATAGCCTCATCTAACTTAGCCTGTAATTCAGCATTGACCCTCTCCATGATGTTTCTAATATCAGTACTAGCATTTAAATCATGTTTTAAGATGTTGATTTTATGTTTTAGGTCAAGTTTCATTTTCTTATACTCAACTACAGTCTTTTCAGTTTGAGTAAGAGCAAGTTGATAGTTAGACAACTTGCATCTTTCATTGCCCACATCTGTTGACAATTTTAAAACATCTTTGTTAAGTCTTTCAGTATTTAGACGACAACCCTTTCTACAAAAAGCATCATCATATACCTCATTGTCTGATGAAGATGAGGAGTGTGCCATGAGAGCATAGTGAACATGCTCTTCTTCTTCTATTTCAGCAACCAAAGCTTTATTCTCTTCCTCATCCTTAGCCAAATAGCTCCAATCCCATCCAACACCATCAATTTCTTGCATTGCAACCATGGCTTTGGGATCCTGAGCCTTAATGATCTGGCTTGAGGGTTTTCCAGCATTAGATCTTCTTGGAGATCTGCATTCTCTCATAAAGTGCCCCATACGATAACAATTGTAACACTCAAACTTGGATTTATCAAATCCAGCAGTGTCCTTAGCATTAAAAGCCATCTTCTTCTTGAATCTTCTATTCCATCTATTTGCTCTTATACTTGCAAGAGCCATATTCCACTTTATGTCCATCTCCTCCAAATGCTCATCACTAATTTGCTCAAGGTCCTCATATGTAATAACTAAACCATTGGGCAATGAAGCAATGTATGCACACACAGTATCTAGATCAATACCAGCAGGCTTAACTCTTGGTGAGACAATTTTGTATGTGTCAGCGTCTGAATGTGAGGCGTTGACAGGATATGATCCAGCGTTGACACAGGTTGATCTAGTAATTGGGTGCATGTATGACTCCTTTTGATCAAATTGACCTTCACTATGTGAGAAGAAGGCCATGTTTCCATTGGTAGACTTGCTTCCATGATTCAAAAGAGTTTCATTCTCTATCAGCCTTAGTTTATTGTAAACATCATCAAAAGTAGAACTTTTGTGAGTGTTATTAGCAATTATAGACCTTGCTTCAATTTTCCATGTGTCGCCAAGGCTTTTAAGAAAAGTGGAGATAATATCAACATCACCAAGCACTGTTCCTATGAAGGATAGCTTGCTTGTGATGTCCAGAAGTCTGCTTCTCACACTACTTAGCTTCTCATTAGGTTGAGCCTTAAAAACAGCATACTCATGCAAGAGTTTCTTCTTTTTCTCTTGCACAGTATCAGCATTACCACCATAAGAAACTTCAAGAGCTGCCCGAAGATCTTTTGCAGACTCATAGCTTCTGTATTTGTGCTGATTTTCTTGCCCCAAAGAGAGTTTCAGAATACTTAGGGTTTTCATATCAACCCTTCTCTTTTCTATATCCTCAGTTGAGACAGCTCTACCATCTTCAGGTTTTTCTCTTCGTTCCTCTTCAGTAGAACCTTGAACAGCTGTTCTTTGAGCGATGGCATTTGTAATCTTTTGAGCCTTATTGAATGTTTCCATATTCAATAATTTCCCATAGGGTGTAGTCATGGATTTGTAGATATTGCTCAAAGTTAAACTTCCACAGCTCTAAATTGTCTGGGTCTAGCATGAGAATCTTGATGTTGTGGTTTGAGGAGGAGGAGGAGTTTACTTCTCGTGTAGACATGATGTTTTTAGGGTTTTGTGGAAATTAGGGTTTCTGGCAGTTTAGGGTTCTTGTGTTCTTTAGATCAAAGTTTCTCAACAAGCTCTGATACCACTTGTTGATCCCAAACTTAGATCGATTTAGCTTGTGTAAACGAGATTAAATCAAGTTAAACACGTAGAGAAACTTTGTTGTGTATAAAACAATTTAAGTATTATGCGGAATTAATACTCAAACAAGAACATAAAAATAATTGTAAAACAAACTTTCACTTGATTGATTATAACAAACTTGCATGCAATGAAAGTGTTAAACGTATGAAAACTTATATGAAACAAAACCTAAAGGTCTTCTTTTATAGACATAAGAAGCCTTGTACAAGAGTCTACGTATCAGCTAGCCTTGTACAAGAGTCTACGTATCAGCTATTCTAGGTAAAGATAAATATAGAAAATACATTGTTGATCCTATCTTTACTAGAAACATACTTGAAACATAATACACGTAGACTAAATCTTTATATCAGTGTTTGACTTCATCCTATCAACGCTTGACTTCTTCCTTTCAACGCTTGTTCTGTCAACGCTTGTTTTCTTCTTATCAACGCTTGTTTTCTTCTTATCAGCGTTCAAGTGTACTAGCTACATTTTATTCCCAACACATCATCCATCTACCATAAGACCCTTAATAGTCAGTGTAGCACGTTTACTGTTAATTATACCATGGAAAAACTTAGTGTTCTCGTCACCCTCTATTGCCCACCGAATCTTTTCTTTTTGGATTAATTCACAAGCCTCGACAGATTTAAGATCATGTAGATTTTGTTGAAATTCTACACGAGAGTGTAAAAGATCGTCATTTACCCCACCCTGATCAAGTACCTTATCGATATCATGCAGCTTAATCTTAGTAACCTCACTCTCCTGATATTGACTCCTTTTGTAATCAGCCACCACATACGAATCTACTTTTTCAACAATTGCATTTTCTTTTTGAACCGAATCATGCCATTATTATCATCTAACTTAATGGAACTCCAAGTGCGAGAGACCAATTCATCAAAAGCTGCAAATTTAAACCAAGAGTGATAAAATCAGAATGGGGAAGCACCACAATGTGAGACCATGTAAAAGAATAACCTTCTAACTGCACTTCTACTAACCAGAGTTAGAAATAAATCTATTAAAATCACGCGCTCCTAGTTCATGGAAAACCGAACCCATACGCTCCTCCGGTTTTCTGACTTCATTGAAGTCACCCGTAATCATATAATCACCATCCCACCTTGTAACAATAGAAGAAATATAATCCCACAACACGCGTTTAAGAGTAATGGGCTGAGGGGCGTAAACCGAAATAAGAAGAATCTTTGATTTAGTAGGTTTCCAAGTACCGTAACAAGCAATGAAGTTATCCGATATAATATGATAATCCTTTTGGAACACGTTAGGATCCCAAACATATAAAATGCCACCCGAGTTACCAAGAGCGCCACTAATTAGAAAATCAAAATTATAATTCCCCCATAACGATCTCACATCGAAGCCCGAAATCGATTACACCTTAGTTTCCTGAAGAGCTAAAAAATGCACATTATGTTTAATGTTTAAATCCCGAATCCAATCTTTCTTTGCTTTGGATCCTAATCCTTGTATATTTAAAGAAAGGAAATTCATTAGAAACCACTATGATCTCCTTGAAGCCCTATTATACGTTCCATATCATTGACGCAACCATCCATATCGTAGCCCATAGAGTGACCAACCTTCATCATGTCGTCCAGTAATTCCAAAACAGATCCTCCCGACTTCTTTTTCGTACTTAGGACGCCTGAATCAGAAGAGAGAGACTCTAGTACCTCTTGAGCATTTTCAACCACACGAGAGTCAGCAGCAGCCATCGACTTAAAATCCTTTTGGTTAATAGCCGAGTTACCCAAATCAGTGGACTCATGACAATCCGGAGTGTAGCCTGGAGGATGAGGGATACTACTGCTCGAATTTCTTGCAGAAGGTGAGTTTTCTGTAATCTCCTTATTCGCCACAGAGGAGTCTTTTTTATTAGCCACTGATCAGTATAGACTTCTTTATTATTCAACAACGGATGGATATCGAAAGGATCAAGAGAGTCTTCTGTATTTTCCATGAATTGGGTTTGATTATGTTCAGGAGATACATTGGTAGAAGGGTCTACTGGATGCTCATGTTCAGGGGATATATGAACATTATCCGAATGGTCATCAAGATCTCCAAAATAGGTCTATGACACACCTTCATCATCACTATTCTGGCCACTCTTATAATTTGGATCTAAATCCCCCTTAACAGAATCTCCGTCCACAGAATAATCGATTTCAATAATCTTTTTAAAAGTAGGTGTCCACACGAATAGTTCTTTAGCTCTAATTACGAAAATTTTACCACGTACAATGATCTTGAAACTTTCTAAAATTATATCGTTCATCGATGTCTTGATACATATGCGTTTACGACCAAAAACATCATCAATATGTTCTTCAAGCTCCATAACTTCTCCCCACTTAGAACCGATTTTCTGAAAAGTAGCACGAGACCACGCATTTAGAGGAACGCCCTCTATATCCACCCAAACGATTCTTTCCTTAGAAGCAAAATCATGTTGAACTTTACATAACCTACTGAACCATGAAGCAACACCAACATGCTTCAAAAAAATTTATTTAGATTTACCAGAAGTAAGCTCAATCATCACCCACATACCACCCAAGTAAGCTAGCTTGACGTTCGGAAAACCCTCATTAGCCAACAAGACCTGAAGATTATTAATAGATGAAAATAATTTGATCTCTCCCATGACAAAATTATTAAGCTCACGATTCACCAAACAACTGTCATCAATAACTAGTGTAGGTGGAGAGGAAGGAACTGAAAAATGACCACCAGAACCAACCACAGCCGATGCAAAAGTAGCACTTTTATTGACAAACCTGGAGGCGTGTGCAAACGTATGACCATTATTAGCAGTACCAGGTTTAGAAGAATTAGGGTGCGTTGGGCGAGGCGAAGATCGTTCAAATCTAACCATGTTCGCATGGATATGCATACGACCAATCCATAAAGTACATAAATTACCCACAAGCCTATCGAAATTATCTACTTTAATAAAGCGAACAAACGCAAATCGCCTCCCGTCTTTCGATCACCTATTAGGAATAAAAACATCAACGACAGTCTCGTATCCTTAAAAAATATTCCAAAGATCTTTAGCAGTAGTGGAGGTTGGAAAGTTCGTAACAAACATAGATTTGGACACCGAGCGGGTGTAGTCATAATTGCTCCGTTTGTTAAAAACCATGATGCAAAAACAAACCCTAAAAAATGAAGAACTGGAAAAAAGAAAAGGATCCCTAACCCTAAAAAGATCACAAACCTTTAAAACTCATCGATTGGTTTACAAGAAGATTATGCATATCACTTCGCATGGTAGATCTCGGTAAATCATGTGTTCATAAAATTTTTAGGGATCGAAAGACTCGAAAGCCTAAAACCCTGCCACACAATTGCAGCAGAATGTCATGCAAGGAACAATCATCAATCTAATGTTAAACAAAGAATGGAGGAATACAAGGTTGGATCAAAGAATGAGGGCGACGCCATTAGGGTTTTCTCTTCAATTCTGTTTTTTTAGTATTAAAAAAACATAAATAAATAGTTAACTTGTTATGTTTGGTCCTTTAATTGTTAAAAGACTTATAAAATAAAGTAAATAGTTAACCTATTATGACTTTTTATTGATAAGCATGAAGTCTTTAAATTATTTAACGGATAATAACGTATATTGAGTTATTGAGCTATGTAAAGACGTATACATTAGAGAATGTACTAGGTTTTTAAATAATATATATTTTCAATTTTGTTTTGACACAATTGATAAGTATGTAGTACTAATTTATTTAGAAATTGTGATATATTCTCACAATCTCAATACTCATAAAATACCACATAGTTTTAGTATGTCTTGAGTGATAAATCAAATTCTTAAGAATTTTTTGATTTTGATAACTTAACATACTTTACCTTCAAAATTTGTCAAGGTTTGAAAATTGAGTATATAAATTATATACTTAAACATTACTCCGATCTAGAAGAAAACTAAGACACCATCAAGCTAGACTCAAGAACTCTAAATATATTTTGTAATGTCCTAAAAGAAAAAAGTTATTGTTTCTCAACATGCTAAGTAATATGAAAAACGGTCTCAAATTACAAAGAAAAAGTGTTCTTTTAGAGATAAAATAACAAAATACGCAATATTCTAAATACACTAGAAAATGTCATAATGATGATAAACATGAAAATGTTGAACCTCATGATGATAGAACTCACATTCATAGATCCTCAAGGATAACTCTAGTACTTGAATGAAATATTGATATATCAATACTAAGGATTGTAAGTTAGAGAAACATGATGAATCAGTTAACCATATTATTTAATCTTGAATGTTATGATTAAATAAAACTAAATAAGTAGACGCAAGTACATAGAAGATAACTAATATTTGGAAACTTGATAAATCTTTAATCTCACGGTTAAACTGTGAGGTGATATATAAGTTTCTTTAATAAAATACTCATATGGACAATATTGTACACAATACACACTATGTGACGGAATTATAATCATACTCATATTTTGACTGTGATTAAATTTATTGTTATACGTACATTAATTAAAGAAATATGATTTATTGTCATAATATGTTTTATAAAGAAAAGTACGACAATATAATATTTGAACCCTTTTTTGTAAGATTAAATTAGCGAGGATAGTTGTAATCAAAGGGTTTATAATTTACAATAGTCTTTATGTTGTGCACAAAATACAAGAATCCAAGTATGGATTAATGCATGCATCTAAAGGATGTATCTCAAGTACAATTATTAAATCTATGTTTTAATTTTTAATTAGAACTAAGATAGCTTGTGAGTACATCTAAATGCTAGTGAGAGTACTATGTTTATTTATTAAATCACATATGATGTCTAACATATGAAAAGATATATTCCATCTATGCTAGATGGTAATCATTAGCTTGGAATAAGATTTCATACGAAAGTGTTGAGTCTTAGGATCTAGACTCATCTGGGATATGATAACAATGATTGTAAGCACAGCGGAATATAATAAAGAACACAATCAAAGTTATGAACAAGGCTTTCTTATTCATAAAATACTAATAAGCTACTTCTACTAGCTCCTGGTGCCTTTTAGGCTCGACACCAGGAGGAACACACACAGACCTTTTGTTTACATTGTATATGAATGAATCCTCAACATGTGTGTCTAACCCTCTTTATATAATAGAGGGACTAGGGTTTACAAGCCAACCCCTAGCTTATTAACTAAGCTAACCTAATATTACATATTAGGTCCTTATTGTTTCTTCTGTCTTCATCTCTGCCTATAGGTTTTGTAATCATCAAATCTGAATGTCCCAACAATCTTCCCCTATTTGATATTACAAAACAATGTGCATGAAGAAACAATGCTCGAACATGTCATCACGATAATAAGCTGCACATCTAACTATTCTTCCCCTTTTTGTAATCAGCAAATAGGGTCTTGTGCAACTCGTAGACGCTTCCCCTTAAGTGATGCATGTAGATGGTTAAGTATATAAACAATCATACTAACCATCTCTTGAATCTTGAACTTAGTGGCATAGATCATTTCTTCCTTCAATATGAAAAAGACATGCTTATTACAATATCATGTAATAAAATGTCTTTGAATAATTCTTGTAGTCAATATATGCATGGCGCACATGCAATGGCCGATAGTCTCAGTGAGCTCTGACGGATCAACCAGAAACCACTCGATGCTTATGATCATGCTAATTTTGTGATGATCATATCATGAACTGTATGGTATCATATGCCCCCCAAATATTTGTAAAAGAGCGTGTAACTGTTCCAGTTAAGAATTATAGCATAAACTGAATCTCCGAAACGATCTATACCCCTCGTCAAGATGAACTCCCCCCTCTTTTTTTTTAAACGAACAGCAGGAACCAGCAAAACCACCAGAAGAAAACATAACGTACCAGTAGGAACGACCAGTAGTAAAGACCAGTAGGAACGACCAGTAGGAACGACCAGTAGTAACGACCAGTAGGAACGACCAGTAGTAACAACCAGTAGGAACAACCAGTAGGAACCGACTAGTAGGAATCCACCATGAAGGCTAAGCTTCCCCTCGATCCATGTATGCTTCCCCTGAAGAAGTGCATGTCCAATCCGATAGGTTCCTTGGAGTGATCACTGATGAAGAAAATCAAGTATAACGAATTTGATGAAGAAGTGGAACCTCCCAAACTTGTGTCGTATATCATGCATTTTACCCAGTTTTTGGTACACGGGAACTGGTAACCTCACAACTATGAGCCAGCTGTTAGCTATAACAATATATTTAGTCAAAATGATATATTTTTTATCAAAATGACAAGGTGTATTGCTCACCAACAGTTTTTGGTACATGGGAACTGCTAACCTTCACAACTATGAGCCAGTTGTAAGCTGTAACAATATATTTAGTCCAAAGACAAGGTGTATTGCTCACCTAAATGCTGATATAATAAGAAACAAATTTGTGAAACTCAACTACAACATCAAATAAATAATCAAGCATCAACTTCAATGACCAGAAGGAACCATGGCTCACTAGTAGGAATGACCAGCAGTAACGAAAACCTACCAGTAGCATCTCGAACCCCGTTCTATATATATATATTTTTTAATTTATTTATTTATTTATTATTTTTTTTTAACACCATGCTGTCACCCCATTGTTGCTAACGCTGTTGATAATCGAACAATACAAACTAGCTGTGAAGACACGACTCACAAGCCCAAAAGCCAAACTTGACCACGTCCAAACCAGTAATCACGAGTTTATCCTGCCCAAAATCTCGAACCATGCATGCATGAAGATTTTCTTACGTAAAATATAACCAGAAAATATGTTTACCACACGTCTTTGACCCCATTAAAAGCAAAATAACGTAAGTCTCATCCACTCTTACATACGTCTGACCATAGCTTTCATAATAGAGGAAAGAATATCCTCCCATACAATCAAAAGCTCACGTGATATCACCTCCCAAAAATCAGTAATATGTAACAGACTTTCAAGGCATTAACTTAGGAAAAAATCATGCCCAAAGTAAAGTCATGATTAAACCAGTGATATCTCCATAAATCACGGAAGTCATACACAGCTATCACAACGTGTGATATTAACATCAGGAATAGCTTCCAAAAATAGCATGTATCTCCAACTGTTTCGAATATCAAGATCAAATATACTCCCTAGAAATCAGCCATAATATTCTACCAAAGAAACTCTCTGTAAATCACGACCAATCCTCACACGCTTTTCACCAATCCTCCTGCCCATGACTTATGATAAATACAAATCCCTAAAATCAGGCAACCAAACCATATCCCACGTCATAATCAACTGCTTTAATGGTATGGACATCTTTTATAAACTTGCAATTCGTGATGTTAAGCCCACAAGTTGGAAACCAACGAACCTTCCAGCCCAAGCCAACGAACCGAAACCAACGAACCTTCCAGTCCAATCCCCTCACGTCTAACAGAAGTGACGTGTCATTCCAATATATGAAAACCCTAGAAAGTAGGGATGCATATATTGAATATAATAAATGTACGTATCATAAGTCATCCATACGTCTGGCAAGAATATGATTGCTGAAATCTCGTGGGTATTAAAAACTTCCCACGTCTACTTTCCATATGTTCCCCTTAAATTTCGTAGAAAATATACTTCTGTTTTGACCTGTTCTCCACAAATGATGGTAAAACAATATATACCCAAATCTCGTCCAATAAAAACGTGTCCACCTTATTTCTAGGAACAAGTAAGTGTTTCTCTTATGTGGGGCATATATCAACCTACAGAATTATCATGCCATAAAGCCATCCATAATCTTCGTATCACACAGCCCCATGAGAACAATCAGCCGACATTTATGTGTTTTCTTGATTGCATGAGTAGTAAACATAACCAATTCCAAAAGAAATAATAGTACCTTGTTACAGCCTCACGTGATGACTTTGAATCCATACAAAACACGTACATAACCAGCAAATACTCCATGTCTTGGCAGATGCGTATCAACAATGCATTTTTTTGAATATCTTTCTGTCACGTGAATGTACAAACTTGATCAGAAACTGAAAATAAATCTAGGGTATACATCAAACCCTAAATCATCTTTCTGAATTCTTGGAAAAATCGATCAGCAGAAACACTCATCATTCACCACGAATCTGCTCTCCTTTTTCTGATTAAACGTGACAGCAGCAACCAAGATGTGATTCATAATTTAGGGTTTGCATAAACCCTAGTTGCATCGAATCTCCCATGGAAACCTTTATTCTGAAACAACCATCATTATCAATGATCATACGGGGTTCATCGTTGATTGTAAAACCAACTCCCCACAACCAGTACGATCATTCAGCAACCAGTAGAAACATCAATATGAGCGACAGCAAGAATTATCTAGGGTTTTTTATAAAAACACTAGATCAACAACATTATTTTTATAAAAACAGAAAATACTAATGAAAACCTTGTAGATCAACCAGATCGAGAGCCAACAAGCTCTGATACCACTTGTTGAGTCTTAGGATCTAGACTCATCTGGGATATGATAACAATGATTGTAAGCACAGCGGAATATAATAAAGAACACAATCAAAGTTATGAACAAGGCTTTCTTATTCATAAAATACTAATAAGCTACTACTACTAGCTCCTGGTGCCTTATAGGCTCGACACCAGGAGGAACACACACATACCTTTTGTTTACATTGTATATGAATGAATCCTCAACATGTGTGTCTAACCCTCTTTATATAATAGAGGGACTAGGGTTTACAAGCCAAACCCTAGATTATTAACTAAGCTAACCTAATATTACATATTAGGTCCTTATTGTTTCTTCTGTCTTCATCTCTGCCTATAGGTTTTGTAATCATCAAATCTGTATGTCCCAACAGAAAGGTTTTATAAATTAAACATATGACCTTGATATGTATGTTTATTGTAATAAATAATTATGGCTAATAAAATCCAACATAGGCGGAAATCTCATTAGAAGGTCTCAATGAATATATCTCATTTGATTAGAGTTGACATGAGTTGAAATCCTATTCTACTAAGGTATTTATCATGAAAATCATATTGTTTATATGAATAATTGTAAAACTTGTATAAGTACAAGAAGATTTGACAACAACGATTGCTTAAAAAGAAAATAATTTAAATGATTAGTGCATATATTATGGTAAGATTTGTTTGAAATATAAAACTTATTTGTAACTTGAATTGTTTCAAGTAGTGAATATTATACACGATAATAAGATGTAATTATCATTGTTGATAAACTTAGAGTTTAGAAAGACACCAAATATTATCATAGTTTATGATTATAATAAATCATAATGATGTTTCTAGACATGGATGATAGTTTTATTGAGATAACACTCAATACTATTCATGGTACGATTCATCTTTAATGATGACCATGCGAACTAGTTATGCTCAGTTGAGCACAATGTTGCAATACATATTAAAAGAATAAAGAATACTTTATAGTTTAAGAATCTGTTAAAGATTATTGTTTTCAGTAAGTTGTTTTGTCGAACTCATACACCTCATAGGATGTACAACAACAATACTCCTATTTTGTTGAGTGTTCATATGTACATAATAACAATCATTATATATGTTCAAAGATCTTCACAATTGTGAATTTGAAATAAGCATTCTCAAAATTCCAAAAATCACACATAGTATAATTTCATGAAATATATGTATTGTCAACAAATATGATAGTTCTATCTTGAGACACGATTCTTCAACTATGGCCATCATGCATTGAACTTTTAATATTTGGATAAAGGATATTGTTAAAAAAATATTTATTTTCATGAATTGAAGTGTTTAAAATTTTCGTCTTCATTTATATTTATTGATTTTATTTTTGAATGTTTAAATCTTTGAATAATTTGTTATTCTAAATGGTCTATTCCAATCAATTATGTGAGAATATAATTGAATTAAGACATATCTGAATGATGGTAATATTCTTAAAATATTTTAAGAACGGTCCACCAACTCACACAATATTCAAAGATTGCATATTGGACATCAACTATTAACAAGTCAATCACTTTATGGATCCTCAATTAGTGAAACTTGTAAATAACTTAGGTTACTAAATCCTTTGACTTGAGATGCAACCAGATATTACATATGTGAATGGTATGTTTTGCTATAATTTTAACGCTATCCTTAACAAGGTAATAATAAACACTATAATCATTGGTATTTTGAAACATGCGAGAGATACATGTAGTCAAGAAAGAATTTGTTCCTTCAACCTAGGTTTGAAGAATGGTGCTACTGGGGCCCCTCGTTTAATGAATCAGATGCGTGTACTGTTGTACCGAATGGTAATCTAGATTTATCTCGATTATACTGGTAATCTTGATTTAATTATGTAATAAGAGAAGCATAATAGTTAAAATGGAATGCCATTAATCCATATCCATTATTAACATACATTTGATAAAGAAAAGGATTGTAAATGATTAAGGTATTTATTTGTATTTTATCCAAAGCTACACTCACGAGTTTTTGAGAGCATTGATGTGTTGCAAGACGCTAACCAATATTATTTTATATATTATTGTACATGACCAAATGGGAGCTAAAGGAATATGTACACGCAAATAATATATCTTAAAACGTCTCGAGCCTATGGAGAAACACACTAGCGTTAACTAAATAGTTACTTAACGAGTTTATTAACGGTCGTTAAATGTTAACATAAAGGACTAGATATAAATCGAAGAAAAAGAAAGTTTGTGGATTGCCCGTTGGGCTTGATGGGTTAACCTACTTGTTCTCCAATTTTATTATCTTTATATAAAGAACTCTTGGGTTCATTATTAGGGTTAATCCTTGTGTGAAAACTTTAAAACCAAACTTCTCTTCTCTCCTTTTTCTTCTTTTGTAGCCGATCGAAACAACCCTTCTCTAAGGGATTTGGTTTTTGGTTTACAAGCTAAAGTGATTAGTTTGCTTATTGTTTGATCAAGAAAAATCGTTCTAATTGAATTGCTAACAAACGTGTTTGTAAAACCATTGAGGATTCATACTTTGAATCTTTTACAAGTTTCTTGGTATTTTTGGAGGTTAGATCTAAACCCTAAGACGTATGATTTATCGTTTGTTCTTTATGATTCGTCAATTGTAAAACGAGGTATGTTAATCACTAATTTGAAAACGATCTTATTATTTATTTTGTTGCGTACTCGTTTTATTAATATATTATAACAAACCTCAACTCTGTTGGACGGGTTTCCGTTACCAATAGGTACCGTAATTTGTGGGTAACTGATTTAACTTCTATTAAAGGAATTAAAGTTACATAGGAGTAAATAGTTTTATTTGAAGTCGCTATATATATCGTACAATGATAAAAAAAATTTAAGTTCGGCAGATCAATCGTGCAAATCATTGCGCAGAGGTTAAAGAAATCCACTTTCTTATGGATTAATTAGATCCATGGTTCAAAATTGGCTTGCCTAGATCCTCCGAGCAATCTCCAAAAGAAGAAATAGGAAAAAACACAATGTGCCAATTATAACGATATGCCTAATCGAAAGAGGAAGTAGGACGTCGACGAAGTGAAATCCATGTGACAAAAACCTCGTGCTACATTTTACGACCCACCGGATTGGAAATTGACAATAGATTCATAGATAGTGAGATCAAAACATCATGTTTCGACAAGAAAGGAAACTTAATAATATTTTGATATATAAAAAGAGGAATAAAACCAAATGTGATATCACCACTCAAATTAAAGAAGCAATGAAAATGTGGTTGAACCTGAAGTGTCTAAACACCATCACCTTTGGAAATCAGGATCTCATAATTTTACACCATTGTTAATTATTTTTGAAATGCTTTTAATAATCTAGGGTTTCATCATGCTTGCTGTTTAGATCCATCTCATTGTTTTATTAAAATGGAAAATGAAAATTTGAAAATAGCATATTCCAAATGCTGTTAGAATATCCTTTGAAGGTTTCAAATACCTCAGATATTCCCACCCCACTAAAAGACAAAAAAACGGAGCGTATTCTAGTGGCGGTACCTTAAGTACCTACGCGGTTCCTAAGCGATATGGAACCGCGGGGTGAGATAAGGTACCGCGCATAGCTAGCCGTTATAGATCCGTTATACTTTGTCTCCTTTAAATAGTGGGTCAAATCTCATTTTCCAGCAAGCCTCTTGGACGTTTTTATCAGCCCTCTTTCTATTTTCTATAGCATAATCATTAGTAAATGATCACTTAAATTTTTAAGGATGTTTACATATGATTATCCTCTTGATCCCCTCCTTTACCTTGTCCAATGAGAAGATCACTCACTCACTAGTGTTGTGATAAAGATTAATCTATGAGCTAGTCATATTCATCATGATACCTTTTTTGTTTTAGGTCAATCCAATGTATTTATGAATACTTGGACTAGTTGTGTTCATCCAAGTTATTTGTGGATACTTGGATTTGTTGTGTACATCCATTGCATATGTGTTTGCTTGGATTTGTGTTGTGTAAATTCAAGATACATGTGTGTACTTGGATAAGTCTAGTTGAGTTGTAATAGATTTGATTAGGAGTTCTCACTAAACTATAAAGTGATGTGGTTGTGTCTTGCGAGTTCTCACTAAACTATAAAGTGACTAGTAGTTGTGTTGTGTGAAGTTCTCACTTAGCTTCAAAGTGAAGAGTCGTGAAGATTGGTTATAGCTTTCGATTAGAACTCGACATCTAGCCTTGTGTCGTAAAATGGTGAAGTAGGCAACGTCGTGAAGATTGGTTCTACCTTAAGATTAGAACCCGACATCTAGCCTTGTGTCGTTAAATTGTGAAGTAGGCAACGTTGTGTAGATTGGTCCTAGCTAAAGATTAGGTCTCGACATTTAGCTTAGTGTCGGAAAATAATGTAAGCAACGATGTAAGGTTTTCTCCGCCAAGAAGGGAGCTTGTGGATATAGTGGAAATCTCGAGTAGGTGTACTCGAGGAGTGGAGTAGAAACGAGGATAGAGCCTCGTTGTCGAACCACTATAAATCTTGGTGTCTTCCCACTAGGTTGTCTCCTTCCTTACTCTTTACTTATTTCATTATCATTACACTTATCTATTATCTTTGCTAGTGCATTTGAATTGAACCTAATCATTATGCAACTTAGCCTCAAGTAAAAGATAGTTTTGATACAAACCAAATTGAAAGTAATTTTAATTTGGTCACCAATCGAAGAGAAACTATTCAACCCCCCCCCCCCCCCCCCTTCTAGTTTCTACAATTATAATAAATCATAGTGATGTTTCTAGACATGGATAATAGTTTTATTGAGAAAATACTCAATACTAGTCATGGTACGATTTCATCTTTAATGATGACCACGTGAACTAGTTATGCTCAGTTGAGCACAATGTTGCAATACATATTAAAAGAATAAAGAATACTTTATAGTTTAAGAAGCTGTTAAAGATTATTGTTTTCAATAAGTTGTTTTGTCGAACTCACACACCTTATATGATGTACAACAACAATATTCCTATTTTGTTGTGTGTTCATATATACATAATAACTATCATTATATATGTTCAAAGATCTTCATAATTGTGAATTTGAAATAAATATTCTCAAAATTCCAAAAATCACACATAGTAGAATTTCATGAAATATATGCATTGCCAACAAATATGATAGTTCTATCTTGAAACACGATTCTTCAACTATGATCATCATGCAGTGAACTTTTATTATTTGGATAAAAGATATTGTTAAACAGTATTTATTTTCAAAAATTGAAGTGTTTAAAATTTTCGTCTTCATTTATATTTATTGATTTTATTTTTACATGTTTAAATATTTGAATAATTTGTTATTCTAAATGGTCTATGTCAATCAAGTATATGAGAATATAATTGAATTAAGATATATCTGAGTGATGGTAATATTCATAAAATATTTTAAGAATGGTTCACCAACTCACACAATATTCAAAGGTTTCATATTGGACATCAACGATTAACAAGTCAATCACTTAATGGATCGTCATTTAGTGAAACTTGAATAAAATTTAGGTTACTAAATTTTTTGACTTGAGATGCAACCATATATTACATATGTGAATGGTATGTTTTGCTATAGTTTCAACGATATCCTTAACAAGGTAATAATAAACACTATAATCATTGGTATTTTGAAACATGTGAGAGATACATGTAGTCAAGAAATAATTTATTCCTTCAACCTAGGTTTGAAGAATAATGCTACTGGGGGCCCTCGTTTAATGAATCAGATGCATGTACTGTCGTACCGAATAATAATCTAGATTTATCTCGATTATATTGATAATCTTGATTTAATTATGTAATAAGAGAAGCATAATAGTTAAAATGTAATGCCATTAATACATATCCATTATTAACATACATTTGATAAACAAACGGATCGTAAATGATTAAGGCATTTAATTGTATTTTATCCAAAACTACACTCGCGAGTTTTTCGGGAGAATTGATGTGTTGCAAGACGCTAACTAATATTATTATATATATTATTGTACATGACCAAGTGGGAGTTAAAGTAATATGTACACGTAAATAATATATATCCGAAAACGTCTCGAGCCTATGGAGAAGCACACTAGCGTTAACTACATAGTTACTTAACGAGTTTATTAACGATCGTTAAATGTTAACACAAAGGACTAAATATAAATCGAAGAAAAAGAAAGTTTGTGGATTGCCCCTTGGGCTTGGTGGGTTAACCTACTTGTTCTCCAATATTATTATCTCTGTATAAAGAAATCTTTGGTCAATTATTAGAGTTAATCCTTGTGTGAAAACTTTAAAACCAAACTTCTCTTCTCTGCTCTTTCTTCTCTCGTAGCCGATCCTAAGGGATTTGGTTTTTGGTTTACAAGCTAAAGTGATTAGTTTGCTTATTGTTTGATCAAGAACAATCATTCTAATTGAATTGCAAACAAACGTGTTTGTTAAACCATTGAGGATTCATACTTTGAATCTCTACAAGTTTCTTGGTGTTTTTGGAGGTTAGATCTAAACCCTAAGACGTATGGTTTATCGCTTGTTCTTTATGATTCGTCAATTGTAAAACGAGGTATGTTAATCACTAATTTGGAAACGATCTTATTATTTATTTTGTTGCGTACTCGTGTTATTAATATATTAATATGATTAAGGTTTTTTAAAATTTCAACAAACCTCAACTTTGTTGGACGAGTTTTCGTTACCAACATGTACTGTAATTCGTCGGTAACTGATTTAACTTCTATTAAAAGAATTAATAGTTTTATTTGAATTCGCTATATATGACACGTACAACTGATAATTTATTTTTAACTTCGTGAGATCAATCGTGCAAACGGATCATTGCGCAGAGGTTAAAAAAATCGAATTTCTTATGAATTAAATTAGATCCATGGTTCAAAATTGGCTTGTACAAACGATGTGCAAAGTTTATGCAGCCTAGATCCTCCTAACAATCTCTAAAAGAAGAAATAGGAAAAAACGCAATGTGTCAATTATGACGATATGCTTAATCGAAAGAGGAAGTAGGACGTAGACGAAGTGAAATCCATGTGACAAAAACCTCGTGCCGCATTTTACGACCCACCGGATTGGAAATTGACAATAGATTCATAGATAGTGAGATCAAAACATCATGTTTCGACAAGAAAGGAAACTTAATAATATTTTGATATATGAAAAGAAGAATAAAACCAAATGTGATATCACCACTCAAATTAAAGAAGCAATGAAAATGTGGTTGAACCTGAAGTGTCTAAACACCATCACCTTTGGAAATCAGGATCTCATAATTTTACACCATCATTAATTATTTTTGAAATGCTTTTAATAATTATAAGAGCACACGGTATGGTTGAGCTGTCGTGCTCGTGTCGTGGGCAAAAAGTGATGCCACATCACTTTTTACTCACACGACACCAAAACTCCCCACGATGGCTCAACCCCCCTCCCTGGTTAACACGAGAATTCTCGTGTCATCGTCACCCAACTCTTTTTTTTTCAACAATTAATTTTAAACTAAAAACACATTTCATTCATAATAAAAATACAATAAAATAGCCGTTGCCCAACGGTACCTTTTTAAAATTTTCAAAAAAAAAATAAAATAAAAAAAAATAAAAAAACCCGACGACGCGGGCCACGGTATGGTTGGCGCCGTCGTGGCCTCGCGCCGTCACCATGGCGTCAGCTGGTAGTAACCAGCTCAAAACCGACGACGCGAGCCACGATATGGTTGGTGCCACCGTAACCTCGCGCCGTCGTGACCAGCCAGCCACCAGCCAGCCATACCGTGTCCTCTAACAATAATCAGATGTTATATCATTACACCTAAAAAGGAAACAACATTAACCAGTCGTATGTGCTATGTAGGCATCATCCTCATGCATATGTTCGATTGTTATATTTGCATTTTTTTTACTAGCAAAAGGACCCAAAAGTTTAGAGAATCGGCAATGCCAATACCTCAATTCAAAGGCCACACGAAATATATTTCACAGACAACAAGAACATCAGTTCAAAATAGGGATGGAAACGAGCCGAGCCGAGCTCGAGCTCGAGCTCGGTTCGTTTAAGTTTTACAAAGCTCGAGCTCGAGCTCGGCTTGTTTCGAACCTTATTATTTAGGCTCGGGCTTGGCTCGTGGTATGGTAGACAAGCTCGGGCTCCGCTCGAGCTCGGATCGTTTATACGATTTTGCAATGTAAACATAAAATTTGGCTCGAGCTTGGCTCGTAATATACCTAAATTAGGCTCGTTAATAAGCTTGTTATTAAGCTCGTTAAGAAGCTCGTATATAAAAGATTAAGCTCGTTTAGGCTCGCGAGCCCAAACGAGCTTTGTACGTAAAGCTCGGCTCGAGCTCGTTTATTAAACGTGCTGCAACTTAGGCTCGAGCTTGGGCTCAAGCTCGTTTAGGCTCGGCTCGTTCGAACTTTTTACCGATCCGATCCCGAGCTTTTCACGAGCAGCTCGGCTCGTTTCCACCCCTAGTTCAAAACGACAATAAGATCAGATATGAAACCGATACAACCATTGTTATAAAAGGAGGTCTACAAGGCCGATTAATCGCCGATTAATCACTACAAGACTCCTTACCTTGCCGATTAATTAAAAGGCGATTAATATCGGTCAACTGTGGTCAACGATGGTCAAGAAAGGTCAAACTTGCCGAAAACCTGTAATTTTTGCCGAAAGTACCGAAAACCCACTGTGACGATGTGTTTATCAATTATCTTAACTATTTATATGTATGATAAGTTGTATTTTAGAAAGAATATTGCCAAAAATAACTAAAACTCGTTAAAAATACCCAAAATTTGCCGGAAATACCAAAATTTGCTAAAAATTCTAATCCGATTAATCCCGCCTAGAATGATTACAAGCTATAAGATGATCGACCGGCCGGCTAGCGATTCACGATTTTTGCAACATTCATACAACTACTAATAACATTTGGTCGTTTCATATGAATTTTGTCCTGTAAGCATGTTAAAAGTGTAAACATTAGTATCAAATATTCATGCCAAACACATTCAACTATTATGCCACATGATTTTAAAATACGATAATAATCACATCGATAAGACGAAACAAAAACATATCGGAAGCCGGAGGGGATGTTGACATGTTGTAGGCAACACTTAAACACGACTAGTTTCTCTCCCTTAACCCAATTAAGTGTTGAGAGTTTGATGAATAGATACAATGATTCTACTTGTATTATTTTTATGTGTGGTGGGTTAGGAGAGGACTAGTCATACATAGTCTTAAAAATAAGTATATTCATCAATACTAACAAATAAAACGGTTTAAGAATTTAAGTACCATTAAGAGTAATCATAATAATACTGAATTAGATTAATTTGATTGATTACACATATATTACCTCCGTCCCAAAATAATTATCCATGTTTGACTTTCAAAATCTTTTTTTGTGCAATTTTGACCCTAATTATTTTTTAATGTGTTATATAATATTTAATCTAAAATATATGAATAGATAGAGTTTTAAATATATTTTCATTGATATAATTTTTATCAAGTAATATATAACACATATAATCATGAGAAAAAAGAAATTCGACATCCAAATTATACATGGCTTTGAGTTTTCTTGTACAAAATCTTTAAGATAACGGGTACCATTAGAAGCAACTCAACCCACCTAGCAAATACCGAGCCTACATCGTTGTCGTGAGATTACACGATCGAGACCTAAACGAGTTATGTGACATGGGCTATATATAGAACGAATCTCGGCACAATATTGCTAGATCATTAATCAAATTCTTATACCATATTTGACTATTAACTATGAACAACAATATGTAACAAATTTGCTAGACCTTGTTATGTTTGAGGTAATAAAACAATTAGTGAAACAAAACCAATCCAAAAACCAAGATCCCATTAGTTAATTGGTTGTTAACTTGGTACCAAAGCTACTACACATGCATCTCATGTACAATTATTAAGTATTTCCAAGGAAAACTAATTTTTATACACTTGTTATTTGGAATTTATAAAAGCTAAAACATGATTCATGGACAACTCGTTAAAAAATGATTCATTTCAAGTTTCAACAAGTGTTTGGTAGAAAAGCGTTTACACATGCAACTCATTCACAATTATTAAACTTTACGTCCTTTATTTGTTAGGCCAAAAGAATCTACTTAAGAAATGTTCCCACGTATGGACAGTCTTGAAACTACGACAGCTTTCCGTGGATTGCACTATAGCTTTCAAACTCTGGTCCATGATGAAGACTTTGGGGCGCTTAACCAGTTTCGATTTGCACACTTGCCACGTATAATTTTGGTCAAACATTTGACTTGACCGTTGACTTAACGAAACCGTTAGTACTTCGTTAACTTGGAATTTTGTTTTACAATTTTAGTCCCCTTAGCTAACTAACATTATCATCATCATCATCAACAACGCATCCAATCATCTTCTTCAACCCTCATCATAATACCATCATCTTCATCTTAAAAAACCCAGAAAATCATAACAAACCCTACCAGTCACTCAAACGACTGTGACCCACATTCCTTAATTGAATATGACACGATCTTACTATCAAGAACCTGATGTATATGTTTTATACCAACAATCATTGAATTCAACGAAACATCACAGCAGCTACAAATTCAATATAGCCAGATCTAGGGTTTCATCATGCTTGCTGTTTAGATCCACCCCATTGATACATCTTGGAAAGTGCTACAGAGTTGTATGGTCTCGTCAAGAATTTGATCATTCATTGGACTATTCAAACTGTTATCGTCATAGATCCCATGGTGGTTGCGTCAAAGTTTTGACAACAACTAGGGCGACTAGTGCTCGATACGACACCAATGGTATAGATCCACCATCATAATAGATTTAGTATACGAAAGAAAAAGGATGCCAGTGAGTACTTTAGGGAAAGGAAAGGATAATAACGACTTCGTATAGATTTGAGAGATTTTTTTATGTAGATCTGATTATTTTGGTTTGTATAATGATGAAATAGAAAATGTTTATGTCAGGGATAAAAAAATCCTATTAGTGTTTACCATGAGCATAAAAGTTATTAAATCATTAGTAATGTTTTTAGATATGTAATATTATGATTTTCTGGGTTTTGATTATGATTTTCTGGGTTTTTGAAGATGATGATGATATGATGAGGGTTGAAGAAGATGATTGGATGTGTTGTTGATGATAATGTTAGTTAGCTAAGGGGACTAAAATTGTAAAACAAAATTCCAAGTTAACGAAGTACTAACGGTTTCGTTAAGTCAACGGTCAAGCCAAATGTTTGACCAAAATCCTATGCGGCAAGTGTGCAAATTGAACATAAAAAAGTTTGATGGATATAATGGATAATTTGAAAAAAAAAGTACATTGTGTATTTTCGACATTCATTTTTTTTTAACGACTGAATTTTACTAACGGGAGGATGGTTAAAAGAAAACGGTTCGTAGACGATTTTGCACTGCCATGATAGAAGGATACAATTGGAATGAAGTTATTATCACGAGCGACTTTGCAAAAATCAACAACTTTAAAATCAAATTTGCAACTTACCCTAATATTTATGTAATATTGGATTCCAATAGCTTCTTGCTAAAGTGCTTCTAATATAACTTGCCATTAAAAAAACTACCTGCTAACGTTAACATTCATCTCTAAATATATTTTTTTAGGTGAATATAGTGACTTTTTAAAAAAGCTTAATATTACACAAACTTGCTATTTTCATTTCATGCGAAAGAAAAATGGGATGTGCATGGCAATTTACACATGCATCGCAGAATATTAAGTGGAATTTACGATGAAGGTTCAACATAAGTAAATATATGCATATTATTACTAACTAAAGTACTAAACAACTGGTTTTTTGTTATATTATTGAAACAAGAATAATACTATAACTAATTGTGACTAGTTTATGGCGTGGAAAGGCCACAGACAATCACGGAGAGAGAGAATCAGAGTTTAAAAGGCATTTGTGTTTTGTTTTAGTCAAAAGTCAGAATATTTTACAACTTATTAATTCTGTTTAATTCATTTATATAATATTAAAAAGTTAGCAGATTTAAGGAAAAAGAACATTCTAAGCCATCGTATTTTCGTAGCTACTGGTTTCTTCGCAGACGGTATTAAAGTTGCATTGCCGCCCAATGTATCAAATTCAAAAGTTGTGTAATTTATAATTAGTATAGGACATTTGAGGCATTAGAGTATCTATAATTGGCGATGTAAAAAAAGGCTTCAAAATTCGTAAAAAGAGCTTTTACCTTGATTCATGCTTTTTAGGTCTTTAATTAGCATTTAAAATTTAATAATTAATTAATTAAAAGGTTTGAAAAAGTTTTGATCAAACATATTCTTAATTTCGATGCATTTTAGTTATGTGATCTTTATAAAGTTTAAACAAATTCATGTATAATGAGACAAGTTTATAAAATATAAAACATGATTGAAACAAGTTGTTGAATGAAAAATTGATATGAGAAAAAAATATAGAATACCGACCTTCCTGCATTTCATCAATTACAAAACGACACGTACATTTAAATCTCTTTTAAACCTTCTTATTAGATTAATGTATCAACACGATTATATCATTTATTAAAACATAAGACATTTACAAACATCTAAAAAGGTTCTAACATTCTGGATGTCTTTAGATTATATCAACCAGCCACGACCAAATAATACTAATGGTAATAAACTTGATGTTCTCACGAAGAAAGTATAAGGTTCAAAACTTCAAACCTCGTTAGGTTTATATATTATGTGGGTATTTGAATTTTAGACTATAAGAAAATGTTTGGTTTTCAAACTTGTCATGAAAGGTGTAGATAAATTAATTTCAAAGAACCTTACTAATCTTCAGTTTAGAGCTGGAGTGTCGAGTGACGCTAAGATTGTTCTAATTTAAGGGGAATAGGATCTTAAATGAATATCTGATGGATCACTTACAATGCGTATTATGGATTTTTCTAACGCATTTAACCTGGTTGACATGTCGACATTACTTTATGAGGTTGAAAGTGTTCGTCCATTTCTATGTGAGAGATTTTTATATGGGTATGCAATGATATTGTATAAAGGAGATATATATATTTGGTATGTCGCTGAAGTACATCAAAGTGACCTATTGAGAACTCTTCTTTTTACTCTTGTATTGCACCGCCTGTACATAATATCAAAGGCAGTTGCAAGCCTCTTTTTCATACTTGATAGTAAAGGTGAATGGTTCAGATTTGAGTCTTAAATGTAATATCAATAATATAGGGATATGTCGCTCGTGTAATGGTATGAAGCTTCCTACGGGTCTATTTTATGTCAGTATTTGATAACATACAAATTATACATATTTGACTTAACACTATCGACTTATTATCTATGTGAAAATAAAGGACTTTCGATACTTAATCATGTAATTTTATATGCATGTTAAACATTGAAGGGCGTGAATTGAAAGGAACCAAAGATACACTACTATAGTACAATAAAGTGAAATAAAGAAAAGAACCATGTGGACGCACCAATGTGCGGCACCGTTTGGATTGTGCGGCGCACAAATTCCACCTCCAATATGTGGTACACATTAGGTTTAGTGCGACGCACTTTTTACCTCAGCCAACACTATAAATAGAGGCCAACACCTCTCATTTCCAACACACCTCTCTATCAATCTCTATCCGATTTCTTTAGTTTATTAGCAGCTTTTGGGTATATTTTCCACGATGAAAAATATTTTTAATAAGAGTATTATACTCTTTTGTCGTTGGAACGTTGTTACTTCGTGACACTTGGTAATCTTCATTCCAATTCAATCTAAGTATGATTTCTATTTACTCTTTTTCATTTGATATTATATACTTGCTTGCTATGCTAGGCTAAGTAATTTGTGACTACATGAGTATGTAAATATGACTAGTGATGAAGCTATGATATGATATTTTCCTAAATGATTTCAAGCTAATGTCGAAGAACTACGATACTATTTAAGTTCTATAACCTTGCTTTATCAAACTTGATTTGTTACAATAACTTGGGGTCCGAAAAGGTCAAGTTGTTTTAAATAGTTTTTAAAGAATTTATATATGGTTTTTGAATCTTTGGTTGAAAAAATACGCTCAGAAAATTTGATAAAACATTGAACTTATAGCAACTTGTTTAAGCTTAGAAGAAATCATTTTCTTATAAGACATAAGTCTTGAATCAAGGCAAGTAAGTTGTAAAATACCATTTTGACGAAAACGGTTTGCTATTCTTTACCTACCTTATCATATCTCGATCATTATTATCATTATCAGGAAGTTATATGAGCTATTACATTAGTAGTCATATTTGTTATCATATTATTTCAAAATCATTTCAAAACGTTTGTTTATTATATTTGATTACTACTTTGGTTATCAAAACAAAATTAAGTCCTTGTGAACGATCTTGGCTTGCCACTACAAACTATATTATACACAAAAGTGTATACTTGCCCGTGCTTGTGTTCTAGTCCCTCGTTTGGTAAATCCTTGTTATAAAAAATTAAGACTTGTGGAACACGCATCTAATTTTTGGCGCCGTTGTCAGGGACTTATTATCTTGTTTTGTAATCATATTTTTCGTAATTCTCGAAGATTCAACCGTTTTACCTTAAAATGAATACAAAATTTTTCTGTCAGTACAGAAAGTACGGCGCACTTACACCAAAGTACGTCGCACTTCATGTCGCGATCCCAAGTACGTCGTACTTCTTCATAAGTACACCGCACTTTCTTGTATGTTATCAAAATTACTTGATGAATTCATACACGTTCATCCAGAACCGATCCCATACCATCATTTCTAGAACCTGAGCGTACCCTTAGCCGAAGGTTACATAGACAGCATCGCCGTGTACCTATCGAAAGAAGACACGAGCAACCCCAACAACCTCGTATGGTTTGTCCACAATTTGACAACATATCTCAAACCTTACTTCTTATTCGAATCATCGAACGTCATAATCCAGCGTCGGAAACCGACGATGAACCAATGTGGTCCGCCGACCGAGTTGTCACACCAACTTCTGGCTCCAAAATCATTCTACCTAACATCGCAAACTAATTCTCTATCAAAGAAAACCACTTGACACTTGTAAAGAACAACCAATTTGATGGACTCTTCAAAACCGATCGTCATAAACATGTCCACGGATTTAGAAGCATTTGAAAAATGTTCCATTATGAAGAAAGACAAGCCGAATTCGTTTAACTCATGATGTTTCCATAATCCCTAACTAGAGAATCCAAATCAGGGTTAGACGAAATTAACAAAGAAACCATTTGAACATGGGAAAGCCTTCAAACTTCTTTTATTAGCCGATTCTTTCCTCCTGCCTTATTCGAGAACTCCTTAGAGAAATCCTAAGCTTTTCTGAAAAACAATCGATGCATGGTTATGAATGAAAGAATTACTCAGAAACTGCCATGGTCATAATCTCAACAAAGGAAGCATAATCATAATCTTCTATCATGGTCTCGATGATACTAATCAAGATGCCTTGAATGCGCAGCGGGCGGTATATTCCTTTATAAAACACCCAACCAAGCCTATCAAATTTTGGATGATAAAGTTCTACTCAAACTCGGCTGGGCTAAAACCCATAAAACCAAACCAACTCGAAAGACTATAGCTTTTTCCGAGGAAAACAGCCGCCAATCTGATATTGATAAAATTATGGCTCGTATGGACGTCATGTCTCTTAAAACGGATACCTAATACAAAGAGATGAAAAACAAATCTCGTGAATCCTGCAACCACTGTGGAGGAAACCATTCTTCTGATGAGTGTAATGACGATGATACACCTACGACAAAAGAAGAAGAAGAAAACTTCATGTAAACCTTTTGACGCACTCCCTTTTACAATGATTATCGCAACCGAGATCACTATCATTGTAGATCAAATGACAATTCGAGTTACAATCGAGATAATAAAAAACCCAATCAATCTGATGACAAACCTAATCTCCAAAACAAGATCGATAATTTCATTGACTCTCAAAGGAAAACCAATATTTTCGAGAGAGATACACTCACTGATCTTAAGAAAAAGTTTGAAACTGTAGACAAAAATCCCAAGCAACCATTCAAAATATAGAAGCTACGTTTGACCGTTTTTCTGAAAAGCAATCTAATCATGCTTCTGGTTCGCTACCTAGCAATACCACCAAAACCCTAAAAACAAATATCAACCAGCGAAAGCTCGAAACGAGCATGTGAATGTCATATTAACGCGGAGTGGTTTATCTTATGATGCATCCACCTAACCCAACTGATAACGCCTTATTTATACATATTTGGAATGATGCATTTGTCATATATTTGTAAATAAATAAATGTGTTATGAGTTGATACTAATTTGATGTACAAATTATGATAGGAGAAGAATAAACATTATAAAGAGATGTGGAACCAAAGAGGAACATCAGTGACCAAAGAATAAATAAGTCTGGGTAACGCCAATGTGCGGCGCACTTCAGTGGAATTCGAATAAAGGAGTACTTGGGCAAAGTACGACGCACTTCTCAATTGTGAGACATACTTTGCATGCTGTTACAAAAATTAATTACAATTATTCATGGTATTCATGAGGGAAACTATTTGGCTTTCACCTCATTACTTGGCTACGTTTTGGAAAGCTTATATAACAACCATTGTGGCCAGACCATCCATATGCACTATTACCATTTCACCATAATATTGGTTACTTGGAGGAAAAACTATCAAGGATTCCTCAATCCTTGAAGTGAACTAAGGAGGGGTTGTTATTTTTACAAGGTGAACTACCAAGTACATGCTTGTGGTATTGCTGTAGTAAAGGGGTGCTAGTGAGAGTTGATTACTTGTGTAATTTGGATATCAAAACTTTTTATTTGGAACAATAATCAAAATCTTCTGGTCTCGATAATACTACTTAATATGTCTTGAATGCCACAGCAAGAGGTATATTCCTTTATAAAACACCCAACCAAGCCTATCAACCTTTGGAAGATAAAGTTCTACTCAAACTCGACTGGGCTAATACCCATAAAACCAAACCAACTCGAAAGGCTGTATCTTTTGCCAAGGAAACCAGCATCCAATCTAATACTGATAAAATTATGGCTCGTACGGACGTTATGTCTCTTAAAATGGATACCTAATACAAAGATATGAAAAACAAATCTTGTGAATCCTGTAACCACTATGAAGGAAACCATTCTTCTGATGAGTGTAATGACGATGATACACCTATGACAAAAGAAAAAGACGCAAACTTCATGCAAACCTTTCGATGCACTCGTTTATACAATGATTATCGCAAACGAGATCACTATAATTAGAGATCGAATGACAAATCGTGATAATAAAAAACCCAATCAATCTGATGACAAACATAATCTCCAAAACAAGATCGATAATTTCATTGACTCTCAAAGGAAAACCAATATTTTTGAGAGATATACACTCACTAATCTTAAGAAAAAGTTTGAACCGCAAACAAAAATCAGCAAGCATCCATTCAAAAGTTAAGCTAAGTTTGAACGTTTTGCTAGCAATACCAACCCAAACCCTAAAAACAAATATCAACCACCGCAAGCTCGCAACGAGCATGTGAATGTCGTATTCACGCGGAGTGGTTTATCTTATGATGCATCCCCCTAAACCAACTGATAACGCCTCATTTATACATATTTGAAATGATGCATTTATCCCATTGCTATGTAAATAAATAAAATGTGTTATGATTTGATACTAATTTGATGTACAAATTATGATAGGAGAAGAATAAACATTGGAGAAGAGATGTGGAACCAAAGAGGAACATAAAGGACTAAAGAATAAATAAGTTCGAGAAACGCCAATGTGCGGCACACTTTCCATATGTGCGACGCACTTCATTGGAATTTTAATAAAGGAGTACTTGGGCAAACTACGACACACTTCTTAATTGTGCGGAGGACTTTGCATGCTGTTACAAAATTTAATTACCATTATGCATGGTATTCATGAGGGAAACTATTGGGCTTTCTCTTCATTACTTATCTACGTTTTGAAGAGCTTATATAACAACCATTGTGGCCAGACCATCCATATGTACTATCACCTTTTCACCCTAATATTGGTTACTTGGAGGAAAAACTATCAAGGATTCCTCAATCCCTTAAGTGAACTAAGGAAGGGTTGTTATTATTTACAAGGTGGACTATACCAAGTTCATACTTGTGGTACTGTTGTAGTAAAGGAGTGCTGGTGATAGTTGATTGCTTGTGTAATTTGGGAATCAAAACTTTGCATTTGGAACAATATATTAACCCTAATCTTTTGGTATAATTCTCATCTTATTACTTGTTATGAATTAAAGTTCCAACCTATTAAGATGTGTATCATTAGTGTGATTATGGAGTAATAACTTGTGTATTTGGTTGAGGTATGCATAGAACATGATTTGATTTATATAGTTTCACAGGGTCGAAGTGCGCCGCACAATTAGGTTTGTGTGTCGCACTTTTTCCCTGGTCCGTGATTATAAGCTTGGTTGACATGTTCTTGTTTCTCGATACTATTGTATTTGGTACTTGTTATGTATCTGGTTCACTCTTGATTATAAGATGTTCGAAAGTGCTTATATGATTGAATGGATTTCATGTCATCTAGTAAATGAATCTTGATATTTGCCTTGTTGAAATTGGTGAATAAAATACATATCAACACTTATATGATTTTTAATGCTTTGCCATGGGATCAAAAGAGTGTGGCTCAACGAGCACTTGAATTATCTAAACCAACATAAACCAATCTTAATGGATTTGATATAGTACGATCTCTAGGTCGAAAGGATTTCTTGTAATATTGAATAGTTGATGCTTGTGTGACTAGTCATCCACTTGTATTCATGCATTGTTTATGTGCTTGTAATTCATCTTTGCTAGATATCATTTCTATGTTCATAGCATTAACCAAACACACCTTTTAATCATTTGATAAGTATTATCTTTAGAACTTGTGACACTTTAGAGATAATTGTTTTTTTCATGTTAACAATAATCCCGTGGAACGATCTGGTCTTACCATTACTATATTGCAAAACGAAATGGTGTACTTTTCCCATGTGTTACTAATATAAATCGGTTGAAACTAATTATAAATTTAAAGCTATCTTGCTATGCATCACCAACTCAAGACACCACCAATGAACCTCAATTCAACAGTGACGATGATGAAGAACCACCACCTAAGAAAACCAAATCTACTGAAAACCCTACACCAACCCCATAACCTAAACCTTACAAACCAAGAGTACCATACCCCAACGCTTACGAAAACAAAAAATGGAAGCCAAATATGGTAAATTTCTCGAATTAATTCAAGAAGTTACAATCAACATGCCTTTAGTCGATGTTTTGGCTGGTATGCCAAACTATGGCAAATTCCTTAAAGAGCTTATAAAGAACAAACATAAGTTCGAAGATATCTCTTCAGCTTTTCTCAATGATGAATGCTCTGCCATCATTTAAAACAAAGTACCACCTACACTTGGAAATCCTAACAATTTTTTTTGTCCTTGTACTTTAATCTCATGTCATATTCTTTATATGCTAAGCTATCAAAAGATACTCTCAAACCCACCTAAATGAGCATTCACCTCACCGGTCGATCTTTTCAATATCTTGTGTGTATTGCTGAAAACATGCTAGTGGACGTCGGAAATTTTATTTTTCCCATAGACTTTGTTATTCTAGAAATGAAGGAAGACAATAAAGTACCACTAATTCTTGCTAGACCTTTCTTGCATACAGCTGATGCTACAATTCGATTCAAACAAAAACAATTCAACCTTGGAGTTAGAGATGATAGAATCACATTTTCTATTGACGAAGCAATTAAACACTCGTATTCTAATGACGATACTTGCTTTAGTATCGATTTCATTGACGAAGTCGTTGAAGCCGATTTTGATGCTCTTCTTGATGAAGGAAGCCAAATTCTTTATTCTATCGAAGGAACTGTCCTCGAAGATGAACTCTTTGCCGAATTTGACGCTTTCATAGATGTTCATACCACTAAACCGATTAAGTTATTTGAGGAAGAAAAGGAAGTACCTTTTGAATGTATAACTTTTGAAACCGATTTTAAAGTTAAGAAATCTATTGAAGAACCTCCTGTAGATTTAGAACTCAAACCTCTTCCCGAACACCTGCTACTTTTCAAAGGTGCATGATCGCCATTTTTTACGATATGATCGAAGAATCAGCAAAATTTTTTATGGACAATTTTTCCGTCTTTGAAGACTCATTAGAAAAATGTCTAAATAATCTCGACCAAATGCTTGCACTTTGTGAAGAAGCCAATCTTGTGCTAAATTGAGAAAAATCTCACTTCATTTTTAAAGAATGAATTGTACTTGGACACAAAGTGTCTCGCGAAGGACTTGGAGTCGAAAAAGCCAAAATTAACGTAATCTCAAAACTCCCACCACCGAAAACTGTTGAAGGCATTATAATTTTTTAGGTCATGTTCGTTTTTACCGCAGATTTATTAAACATTTCTCGAAAATTACGAGACCTCTCACTAAACTTCTAGAAAAGGAAAACACAATCGATTCTGATGATGAATGCCAATTAGCATTTGAAACTCTCAAAATAAAGCTTAAATGCACACCAATAAGCATATGCCCTAATTGGAACCTTCTATTTGTACTAATGTGTGATGCAAGTGATTATGACCTTGGTGTCGTCCTCAAACAAAAAATGGAAAACAATCTTACCCCATCTACTTTACAGGCAAAACTCTTAACGTAACTCAGCAAAATTACACAATAACTGAAAAAGAACTTATGGTTGTAGTTTATACGTTTGATAAATTTCGAGCATACCTTCTTTTATCCAAAACATTGTGTATGTTGATCACTCAACTCTCTAATACTTGTTCAATAATCAAAATGTTAAACCACATCTTATACGTTGGATATTGCTTTTAAAAGAACTTGATTTGGAATTTAAAGATAAAAAAGGAGCAGAAAATGTTGTTGACGGTCATTTATCTCGACTTGTGAATGACGATTCAAGTGATGATGAAACCAATGATTTTCTCGACGAGCATATTATGCAAGTAAGTACTAATGAAACACCATGGTTCGCAGACTTTGCAAACTATCTGGCTGAAGGTACCGTACGAATGGGAATGACATATCAAGAAAAAAAGAAATTCTTCTCTAAACATAAGAAATAATTTTGGGATGAACCCTATCTCTTCAAAGTATGCCCTGATGGATTGATCAAACGTTGTATTTCCGGATCTGAAACCCGAAAGATTTTAGATGAATGTCACTATGGACCGACCAGAGGACATTACGCCGCGAACACAACCGCTAAAAAAGTGTTCAACGTAGGTTTCCTACATTTTTTTGTGAAGCTCATAGCTTCGTCCGCCTTTGCGAAGCATGTCAAAAGACTGGAGACATTTTCAAGAGAGATGAAATACCTCTTAACAACATCCAAGTCTGCAAAACTTTTTATGTGTGGAGTATCAACTTCATGGGACCATTTGCCAAATCTTATAAATGTGAATACATTTTAGTCGTCGTTGACTATGTGTCAAAATGGGCCGAAGCTCAAGCCTTGCAAACCAATGATGCAAGAGTTGTTTTAGCATTCTTAAATAAATTATTCTATCGTTTTGGAATTCCAAAAGCTCTTATAAGCGACAGAGGAACTCATTTCTGTAACAAACTCATGGATAAAGTTGTGAGAAGATATGAAGTTAACCATCGTTTTTCCACATCTTACCGCACCTAGACGAGTGGCCAAGTTGAAAATACTAATAGAGATCTTAAAAGAATACTCGGAAAGACCGTTAAGAATAACCCTGCCATTTGGTCTAAACAATTAAAAGATGATCAACCGGCCTATTGTACCGCTTTCAAAACACCTACTGGAACCACGCCATATAAGCTTTTATATGGAAAGACATGCCATCTTCCCATTAAAATAGAACGCCTTGCATATTGGGCACTTAGAAATTGCAACCTAGATCTTATCGTAGCTGGCGAAAAGAGAATTTTTCAACTTCACGAGTTAGATGAATTTAGACATCAGTCCTATGAAAATTATCATTTATACAAAACACAAACTAAATTTGGCATGATCATAAAATCCGAATTAGAAAAGAATTCAAGAATGGAAATAAAGTACTCTTTTTTATATCAAAGTACAAATTCAAGCAACCGAAGCTTACTTCGAGATCATGGACTGGACCTTATGTAGTGAAACACCGATATCCATCTGGATATGTCGAACTATATGGTAGAGACAATACCACATTCATTGTCAATGACCACAGACTTAAGCTCTATCATGAGGATGAAAACTGTAATGAATTTTAAGAAGAATAAGTACCATTCCATGTGCAATAAGAAATCCGAATAGACGAGTCTGGCTGAAAACTCTAAGCTTAGCGCTTCTCGGAAGGCAATCAATGTATTTTACCCCCACTTTTTATCTTAAGTGTGGAGGAGGACTTGTATATAAATAAAACCGTCCTTATATATATATTTGTTAGCCTCAAAATATTGAGTCAAACAAGAATGTTCGGTCATAGGTTTCTATTGTAATATTTATTAGAACGTTGTAATAAGTAGTTATTTAGTCGTGATTCACGGGCTTGGATTTAAACTAATTAAAGTCCAAAAGACAAGCCCGGCCCAATATATAGTCCATTAAAGCCCGCATGTGGGTGGACTATATATACTACCCTCCTAGCATGTTAGGAGGGTGGATGGTCATTTTGTAACTTCTTTTCTTAATCTAATCTCACCAAGTTAATCATCTCCTCTCTACTTTCTCTCACTACTTTCTCTCTCTAGGAATTCATCTCTTCTTCATCTATTTTCTTTCTCTATTCATTGCTTAATCATCACAAATACATGGGACAACATTTGGTAATGTTATCTGAATACACCAATCGGAATGTTATCTGAATACACCAATCGGAATGTTATCTGAATACACCAATCGGAATATATGTTGGAAGTCCAATCGGAATGTTGATCTGAATCCCAATCGGAATCTATAAACCCTTTTCAGATTGCAGCAATCGGAATGTATCCCCCTTTCCTCGGACAAAACTCAACCAATACGTGATTTTAAGCCAAAAAATGATCAAAAAACCCAAAAATTTTGTGTTTTTAGCCAAAGTAAATATACCAAATCACTACTACAACTATGTATAAGATGTAGATGATTAAGCAAAGCACGGAAAACACAAAAAAAATTTGAATCCGAGATGATTTATGGATTAAATCATTCGAATCAAATATAATAACACCAACCAATCACAAATCTACCCCGTGGCGATTGATACCAAATGTTCCAAAACCATCCATATCACCCTATGTTCCTCCATTTAGAAAGCACACTGTTGCTAAACCCAACCATGTGAATGCACCTAGCACTTCTAGGACTCCTCCAAAACGTGTGACATTCACGTCCACAAAGGAATCTGTAGGTTCAAATGACCTCGTTCATACCCACAACCTAGAGGATGCGAAACAAAAAGGGAAGATTCAGAAAGACAAACCAGTGTATGAAAAACCTAGTTCACCAAATCCTGCTAGAGTTCCACACACTCCTAATGGTCGTCAACCAAAACCTAGGATCCCTCTTCAGCAATCTAGGAATTGGAAACCATCCATGAATAGTCGTGTTTCAAACACTACGCCTGAACGATTTGGAAAACAAAGGAATACAAGTACTTTCGTGAATCCCAAATTCCCTGTATGTCCCACTTGCAAAAAGGGCATTCAAAATGGAAATCATGACCATTGCATTTTGCAATACCTCTATGAGGTCAAATCTCGTTCCTTTGAACGAAGATCGAATACAGAATCCCATAAGACAACAAGGAGATACAAACCCGTCGTAAAGAAAAGCAACCACACCAAATCTGAAACGTGGATTCAAAAAGGACATAGTTTCTCTCCAAAGAAGTCTTCCGCTGTGCAAGAGAAAGCTACTCCTAAATCTAGTCTTCAGTGGAAACCAACGGGTCGGATCTTCACAGAAGTTGGTCTTAAGTGGATTCCAATAGAGAAGAGTGATGACACCTGCACCAGCACTAATGCTACTGTTCTACACGCTGAAAAAGAATTTGTTACTCCTAATTCTAGTATTTGTGCAAATTCTTCTTCTGTGATTGCAGGTACAACAGCGGATTCTGAACCCACTTCTCCTTCTTCAAAGGGTTCCAATTCTGTATATTCAATATCACCTTCTTCTGCTGTACAAAAGTCTATTTTGGATTATTTTCGAAAAAATTGAGAAAACACAAAAATATAATAAAACGTAAATATCCATAGAAAAACAAACTAAAAAACGGAAAAACTTTCAAAATACCAAAAATATTCTTCTCGACATGTCTTTCAGTATCGATAATATGGACGTACCTAGAAATGTCGCTCAATAACGACACGGGTGTGTACATAAAGCTCGAATGAAAGTTGTAAATATTTTTCAAAACATGTCATTTCAATGATTTACAATTACCTCAGATTGTGACTCGTACTTCAAAGAAAGGAAAGTTGATCACGATGATTACTTATCCTCAACAACGGGAAAATAAAATTTCTCGGTCATGAGCTATCGATAAAAACATTCAAAGTTTTTAAGCTCATGTACACGACTTACAGTTAAATGTCAGACTGTAACTCGAACTTCATATAAAGGAAAGTGTATCTTTAAAGATAACTTATCCTAACCAACGGGTAGAGCAATCTATCACAGGTTGAGCTTGTCACAAAACATTCAATGTTTTGAGCTCAACACAATGGCTTGTAATAACTTTCAGATTGCAACCCGGATCTAAATTCACGGGGGAGTGTACGCTTTTGTACTCTTACCCTTAGCAAAAGAAGTTAAATCTTCTTACACTTGAGTGGATTCGTCAAGACATTCAAAGTCTATGAACTCAAGTTTAGGCTTTAGAAAAACCTTTTCGTCAAAAAGAATTGATTTTTCAAAAAGCGTTGAACACAATTTTTTCAAGAATTTCTCAATGATATTCAAAATCTTTCAAAAATTGTGTGTTCAACAACTCCTATCCTCAAAAGTTTAATGTGGATCAAATCCTCGTAATGACAATTCCATTGGATCAATTTTTGAGGGGGAGCAATTCAACTTCATGCAAAAGATTAACACATCTTTCTCCCAAAGATTTTCAAGACTATTTTTTCAAAATATATTTTAATCTAATTTGGTATCTCTAATATCAAAAGATTTTATATATTAGAGATAGGGGGAGAAAATGTGATTAAAATGTGATCATATATAAGACTCAAACACTTTAACTCTTACCCACATGTGCGAAACACTTTCGATTATCGATGCACATGTGACGGGGGAGCTTTTCTGAAACGACAAAACTAGCAAGGTGTTAAATGTTTTTCAAACACTTTGTTAGAATTTAAAGTGGTTTTCATGGTTACGATCAAATACCCACAACATCTTTAATTCACGACGTTATTGGTGTCAAAAGGGTGGTTAGGTTTAAGTCCTATGATCCAACCAGAACCGGAGGGATCTTCCCAGGGACAATCCAATAGATTATTAGAAGTCCTTAGGAAAGATGGAGTAGAATGTGAACGTAGCTGAATGCCGACTAAGTACTGATGATAGCACTGGAACAATCACAACAAGGTGCTATTAATGATGTCTTGGTAAGCATTGAAGGGGTTGAAGAATGAAAAAGAAATGTAAGGATAAAGGGTCTAAAGAAAGAAGCCCTCCATACAACTTAGGCAGAAACCGGGTAAACCCATCATGAAGACAAACTCATCATGGACCCAGTGATGTGAAGCACAACCCTTTCCTAGCTACTCAGGCTTCTCTCAAAAGAAGTTTGTTTTATTGTCACGGAGATCAACACGACTTCTATTGACTTTCTCACTCCGAGATAGTTGATATTGAATAGGTGGCATCTGCTCCAGCCTCCGACCACTAAAAGTGCACAAATCGAGTCTAGAGCCAAGAGATCAATCAAATCTCGTTAGGACACACGGATGAAGATCAAGAGAGTCCTACGCTATATCCTTGCGATATTGCTAGAACACTCAGAGTGATACTACTTAGTATTCACAATGATGAGTGGAAATCCTTCCAGTGTTAACATCAAACAGCACTGCGGTAGGTCATATGCAAGATTCTTTATGAATTGAACATATGTAAAACTGAAAAGCAACAGTGGTTTGATTCTGAATTGATTCAAACTCGTTTCAGGTTTCTACGCAATAACTTTATGGTCTTGCCAGAACATTCAGAGTGATATTTATTAATATTCACAGTGACGAATGGAAATCCTTCTAGCGTCAACATCAAACAGCGCTACGGTAGGTGACTTGTGAGATTCTTATGAATCAAACTTGTGTCAACTGGAAAGCAACAATGGTAAGATTCTTAATGAATCAAACTTGTTCCAGGAATTTGAATTGACGACTTTAATCAAGCGGATATTTATCCAATTGATTCACTCTTTATGTTCGCAGTCTTGCTTTGAGACGATCGAGTAAAGAGAACGGCTAGTACAGCCGCGAAACCCTATCAAGGAGATTCTTAATTGAATCTACCTGATCACAGGTACGATATTTAATATCGTATAACGGTCTTCACCGACCGGAGGTAAAACGCTACCGATTTAGGACGAATGTCAAAGCCATTCAGTCCGTGTCTATGTTTTGTCTCGAGAAGGTGGCGTCACGGTGTACTCAGCAAAGTCAAAGATTGACAACCACATATTCATGCCCAAAGACTTATCCAACAATTGACAGTGTGAGCATGTGGACAAAGACACAAGATCGCAAGATGGCAATGACAAGTCAAGGATGATTTGAAGATCTCAAGACTATAAGACAAAGTCGAAAGACAACGACAAAGGCTCAAAGATCACAACATGAAGGAACCAAACTACTGTTACACGTTCAAGACTCATTTATGACGAAATTCATAAATCTCCATTGGAATACAAATATCAAAGAGGAATGACCTCACATTGGGGGAGATTGTTAGCCTCAAAATATTGAGTCAAACAAGAATGTTCGGTCATAGGTTTCTATTGTAATATTTATTAGAACGTTGTAATAAGTAGTTATTTAGTCGTGATTCACGGGCTTGGATTTAAACTAATTAAAGTCCAAAAGACAAGCCCGGCCCAATATATAGTCCATTAAAGCCCGCATGTGGGTGGACTATATATACTACCCTCCTAGCATGTTAGGAGGGTGGATGGTCATTTTGTAACTTCTTTTCTTAATCTAATCTCACCAAGTTAATCATCTCCTCTCTACTTTCTCTCACTACTTTCTCTCTCTAGGAATTCATCTCTTCTTCATCTATTTTCTTTCTCTATTCATTGCTTAATCATCACAAATACATGGGACAACAATATTGCATGTGCGTGTTTGTTTGTAACATTTTGCAAGGAAACCAAATTGGAGCTCTACGCCAGATTTACCTTTTAAAGTCCAACAGTTTTTCCATAAGCCCCATGAAGTACTCGTTTCCCTTTGAAACTTAATTTTCCCTATCTTAATAATTATCAATTATTACATTGAGCACAATGTTCACCTTAAGTGTGAAGGAGAAGACAAATAGAAAAAATAAAATAAATTAGTCAATTTCCTCCACATGAAAAACCTTTTCAAAAATTTAGCAAACAAAAATATTTTTTTTTGAATAAATAAAAGAACGTTTTAGTAAAGCAGAAATCTGATTGATTGACACTATAACTAAGCACAAAATCAATCCACTAAATACGTGAGGAATTCTAGCCTTTATATTTCTCTATTTTGTGTGAAAGTCAATAATTTAGTAGTCTTCAGAACTTGTGCTTGATTATCATTTACTAAACCGTAGTGAGGTTAATTTATATATATTTTTGAAAGGAGGCAAAAATAAATCCCATTGTATATCATTTTATTCGAGCTACACTGGCATGCTAAAATATGTTGCACTCGTACTTATGTGCTATATTATCACATGTGCCATTATCCCTTGTGTTTATGCCTTTTTTGCCAAGTCGTATGCGTTATGATTTCTATTAAAAAAAGGGAAAAGAAGAAAAATAAAAAAGAAATAAAGTATTCTAGTGTTGTTTGTTCTACGACTCTAACAAGGCATATTATATTACTAAACCTTCATCTTTATCATGTTTTGCCTCTTTGAAAACTTATCTAGTGCTCACCCCGCAACGATTATGTTCGTGTGTCTCGTACAAGCATATGGTCTCTATCTATTTTATGTTTGCGCTATTTGAGTGTTATCTTACATTTATCCCTTGTGAGTGACATTATGTGAATTCAAATCTAAACAGTATTCCTATGTGAGGTGTTGAAATTATAGTGTTATTGCTTTTGCTACTTAGAAACTTAATCATTTTCCTATCATGCTTCATATCGATACTTATGCTTTTAAATCTAATCTTTTTTCTCGCTTTAATTGCTTGAGGCCAAGAAACAGCTAAGTGTGGAGAAATTTTATAACATCCAAATTGTATATATTTGACTTAACACTATCGACCTATTATCTATGCGAAAATAAAGGACTTTCGATACTTAATCATGTAATATTATGTGCAGGTTAAACATTGAAGGGCCTGAAGTGAAAAGAATCAAAGACACATTACTATAGTGCAATAAAAATAAAGAAAAGAACATTCTTGAAGCACCAATGTGTGGTGCACCGTTTGGATTGTAAGGCGCACAAACGCCACCTCCAATGTGCGACACACTTTTTACCTCAGTTAGCACTATAAATAGAGGCCAACACCTGTCATTTCCAACACATCTCTCTATCAATCTCTATCTGGTTTCTTTAGTCTATTAGGAGCTTTTTGGTATATTTTTCACTATGGGAAATATTTATAATAAGAGTATTATACTCTTGGGTCGTTGAAATGTTGTTACTTCGTGAAACTTGTGTAATCTTCATTCCAACTCAATCTAAGTATGATTTCTATTTACTCTTTTCTATTTGATATTATATACTTGCTTGGCTAAGTGATTTGTGACTACATTTGTATGTAAATATGACTAGTGATGATGCTATGATATGATCTTTTCCTAAATGACTTCAAGCTAATGTTGAAGATCCACGATACTATTTAAGTTCTATCACCTTGCTTTATCAAACTAGATTGGTTAAACTTGGGGCTCGAAAGGGTCAAGTTATTATAACTAGTTTTTAAAGAACTTATCTATGGTTTTTCAATCTTTGGTTGGAGAAATCCGCTTAGATATTTTGATGAAACATTGAACTTATAGTAACTTTTTTAAGCTTAGGAGAAATCATTTGCTTATAAGACATAAGTCTTGAATCAAGCCAAGTAGTTTGTAAAACAACATTTTGACGAAAACGGTTTATTACTCTTTACCTACATTTAATATCTCGATCATTATTATCATCATCACGAAGTTATATGAGCTATCCCATTGGTAGTCATATTTGTTATCATATTATTTCAAAATCATTTCAAAACGTTTGTTTATTATCTTTGATTACTACTTTGGTTATCAAAACAAAACTAAGTCCCTATGAACGCTTTTGGCTTACCACTACAAACTATACTACATACGAAAGGGTATAATTACCCGTGCTTGTGTTCTAGACTCTCGTTTGGTAAATCCTTGTTATAAAAATTTAAAACTTGTGGAACACGCATCAGTATTTAGAGTCAATATGTGGGTGTGAAGCTTCTTAAGGCAGCTGTTAGTAGAAACACAAATTTTATTAGTGGGTTGGCTTTGAGAAGAACTACGTATCCAATTGATTTGATGAGTAATCTTTCATATTTACATGTATGAGTATTGTCAAACTCTTTTGTTGGTTTAAAGAGTTGTCAACTTATACATGTGGAGGAGGCGACCTTGTTTTTGTCAAAGTATTGTGTGGGTCAATCGAGAATATAGTGGTTTGTGAAGGATCTTTCTTTTTGTGACATACATAGTCTAACTGCTTTACCCGTTTGTCTTGGTGGCTTAGGTTTGTACTCAATAAAAGTGATTTAGTCATATGCTTTAATGGCCTCGAGAGTCTAAAATTAGTTGATACAATATCACGATGGTCTTAACTTTCGTACATTCGTTACCCCGACGAAGAGGTAAAGGTCCCACTAGTGTCTATCCGAACAACAAGTGAAAAGTTTGTTAATTTGGCGTATGATTTTTTCTTGGAAAAGCGGGTGGCATACTCTATTGTCGGGAATTATGATAAGATTACTTGGAGTAAATTTGGAATAGTTAATTCAATGCTTAACTCGTTGATCAAGTTATTTTTCTTTCAATTTAACTCCATGGATGGTATGAATGCTCTGCTTGAAAGTGGTCCCTGGTTTATTCAAAATGACCCAATTATCTTTATAAATGGGATCCAGATATAAATATGTTGTAAGAATATGTCGGTAATATTTCAGTTTAGGTGAAACTTTATGGTGTTCATAAGACGACATTTACTACAGATGGTCTAAGTGCAATTGCTAAAAAAACTTGGTACTATTTGGATGTTTGATTCTTATACGACTTAAATGTGTTTGAAATCATGGGGTGGGTCTAGTTATGTTGGAGCCATGATTGAGCTACATGTTGATGCCGAGTTGAAAGATACTATTTTGGTGGCTATGCCTAAACTCGAAGACGAGGGTTTCTATTTAAGCACTACTCGTGTTGAATATGAGTAGAAATCTCATAGATGCTTGAGTTGTAAGATTTTTGGCCATGTACTTGAGGGTTTTCCTAAGGTTACGAGATCAATTAGGCCACAGAATGTGAACAAGCTTAAGCAAGTAGATGCGGGTGTACCGGTTGGCCCTATGGTGAAATTTAAGCCGGTTAATCATGAATATCAAATGACAGGTGATACAATGATTTTGTATGGGGTTCAATTTTACTCTCGATATCCTCTCGAATTGATCTCGGTCTTAAGTGGAATGATTGTTCTTGGTTACTAAACAAAAGGGTTTGGTTTTCTAGTCTAATAAAAAGTGGAAATGAAAGTTTAAATCAAAAACAATTACTTTAATTATAATTAACTAAGACTTGGTTTGAAATTAAAATCAAAATCAAAATTAAAATTAAAATTTAAAGTTCAAATTAAAATTAAAGTTAAAATATAAATTGTGAAATATGAGTAAAGAAACAGTAAAACAACAACAGTAAAACAGCAACTTTAAAATACCCAAAGATAACTGATTCGGAACTTTAACCTTGGTTCGGAACTTTCTGATTCGGAAGGTACTATTCACTCATCCGGAACTCAATGATTCGGAAGTCTGACAATTGATTCGGAAGTTTTTCTTGATTCGGAACCTTCCGGATGAAGAGGTTGATTCGGAAACTTCCGGATGAAGGCTTGGTTCGGAAGTTTTGGTTTGATCCGGAACTTTTCTTCGTTCGGAACTTCTTCTTGATTCGGAAGTTTGAGACTTCCGAATGAAGGTGTCTTGATTCGGAACTTAAAGACTTATTCGGAACTTAATGCTTGATTCGGAACCTTCCGAATGAAATCTTCATTCGGAACTTTTAGCTGATTCGGAAGTCTGGAAACCCAGAACAGTAGCAGACATACGAAGAACACGGAACACGGATTTTAATCAAAATCAAACCAAATACTTAAAAAGGTTTTACCAAATTAAACACAAATCATTTAGACACCATAAGCAACGAATCCCACCAATAAAAACACAAATTCTAACAACTTTTGAAGATCAAATCAAGAAAAATAAAACTTAAGAACTTGAAGATAAAAATGAAGATGAACAAGATTAAATGGAAAGGTTAAACAAAACTTTGTATTGAATGATTAATGTTTTGACAAGATAAAACAAAGATTAAAAATACAAGATTAAAGAATTAAAGATGAAAATCACCAATCACCCTAGTGGTGAAGGTGAAGCTACGAACCAGGAAGAAAAAGTGGGAAGGAAGAAAAACTAAAAACTAGTCTAAAATGTGTGAGGGGAAGGCTATTTATAGCCTTGTCCTTTGGTTGGTGAGTGGGCTTTCTCCCGTTCTTCTTGTCTTTTCGTCCTTTCGGAAAAGTTTCCGTTTTCGATTCTGATTCGGGATTTGTTGTCGATTAAATTCAACTCGTCTTTTAATTTCTTCGTTTAATAGACTTGAGTTTCTTCGACTTGCATAAATCTTCCATCTTTGGTCCTTTTCTTCGATAAATCTTCGAATAGGCCCGATGACTTCAAATCTTTTGCATCTCTTGGACAATAGACTTTATCTTGAGTCTTTTTCTTAGTAAAACCCGTGCAATCCCATGTTTTCTTCAATATTCATCCGGTTGGCTCTGAAAACACAATAAACACAAAAACCACGCATAATTCCAAACAAATGATATTAAATACGTGTTTTGGTCTCGTTTTAGCCCGAATTAAGTGGTAAAAGGATGGGTGTTTACACACCTATCAAATCCCCTACACTTAACCATTGCCATGCCCTCATGCAATGCTTAGTGATAAAGCAAGTTTACACTTTTCTCATAATTAATCAACCGTGGCCTTATTTTAAATACTACTAAACAAAAATTAAAGTACCAAAGGGAATTAAGACTTTGAAGGAAACAAAAGGATAGAAAACCATTTTCACTTGAAAATAGCTATATGGAAATAACTTGTAAAGAAATCGATGACTTACATTAGGGCTTTGGTGCTGCGAAGATTTATCACCCTCAAGTTTCACGTTCCCCAAACTAAGCTTAAAAACGAGATCATTGTTATTATAAGTTAGCAATTCAAACACTTACACACATGGCTTAATTAAATGCTTAAACTCCCTTATTCCTAGGTGTATCTCTTATATATTATTTTTGTCTTAGAATGATCATGAAGATGCATTTTTGGACTTATTTCGATAGTTTATTAGGGCTGAAAGCAAAGTAGGACGATTTGATCAATAGTTAGCTAAAGGACAAAATCTCTTAAAACTGCTTCTCGGGATATCAAAAAGTTCATATCTTGGCATAACTTGGTTCACGATTTGAGACCTTTCTCGGGCCGATATTTGGCATGTACTTCATACTTCATATCTTCGAGAGACGTTCTTGAGATAATGGTCTTCTCATCATAATAGAGTTTCTTCACTTGGAGACTTTTGAGGGGTACTCCAACTTTGTTGACCACGATTTCATGATTATTTCTTCAATCTTTAATTGGGATTTTGAGATACAACGATCCGCCTCCTTTTCGGACTTGGATCTATTTATCATCATACCTTGTTAGGGTCTTTTCGGATAGACTTCTCCATGATCTTTATGGGAGTTGATTGCTTTTCGTCTTGAGTCTTGATCCTTCATATTGATTTTAGGAATAATGCTTTTCACATCACTTTGGATCTTCAGCAATAAAATCGAATCCTCATGCCTTGTTAGGGCCTTTTCGGACTCGCCAATCTTCGCGCCCCGCTTCATAAGTTATGCCTTGGTTATGAACTCTTATCATTACCGAGCAACTTTTAAACGATCTAGGGCTAGAAGCTATGTAACTTTTCAAATCGTAAGACCTTACTTATTGCAGATAAATTATTAGCAAGTGATGGGAGAATAGGCAAATAATTACACCAAGTGAGCTTGCGCAAGAATACCGACTTATAATTGACTCTATCATTTCTCGTCCTCCACAATTTAAAATCTCAAGTAATGAGACTCGTGGATGCTTAGCCTAATAAACCAATTAAGGTCTACATGGTTAAGGATACTAGCTAGAATAAACTTGGATAAGTCCATTCGGGTTGAGTCAAAATAAACGCAACGGGCCTAATATGTCAAAGACTTCTAAACTAGCCACACCACTTTATTTAAAATTTGACTTTTGCGGGATATATACATATGAAAGCAAAGATAAAAATTTAAAAATTACGACTAAATGGCCAAAGTTAATAAAAAATTTGAAAAATGTTGAAAAATAGGATTTTCCGGTTAATTGAAGGCATTTTCATGGAAAAGTCCACTTAAAACTTCGATAGAAGTCCCCCCTACACTTAAGATAAACATTGTCCTCAATGTTTAAGCATGTGGGAAAAGTTTCCCCTACACTTATGACATTGTGGACGTTGGTTAACTCAAGTTAAGGAAGAGACGACTAAAGTGATCAATTTCAAATTTGAGTATGAAGAAAATTGAATCACGATAGTTGAGAGATAGAACCGGATTTCGGATAAACACGGGAGCACGGTTCTTCAAAGATTCCAAGAGTGCACTTATCCCTGTAATCACACCATACAAAGACAAACGCATATAGAAGTCCCCCCCTACACTTAGGGGATTAAAACATACAAGGATAGATACTCGGGTTGCCTCCCGAGGAGCGCTTGTTTTTGATAACCGAGTCACGAGCCTGACTCGACCCAAAATTAGTTCATGGGGAACGTGGTGAGGGATGGAATCACCTCCTTAGAGGTGTCCTCACCAAAGTACAACTTCACTCGTTGGCCATTCACCTTAAAATTTGGTCCATCAGGTTGAGCGAGCTCGAGAGTACCGTATGGAAAAATTTGGGCAATGGTGAATGGGCCGGACCAACGAGATTTGAGCTTGCCCGAAAAGATTTTCAACCGAGAGTTAAAAAGTAAGACTTTGTCTCCAACATGGAACTCTCGGTTTTTGATCTTAGAGTCGTGAATGAGCTTAGTTCTTTCCTTATAGATCAAAGAATTTTCATAAGCCTCATTACGGAGTTCATTCAGCTCATTGAGTTGGATCTTGCGTAGGTCACCGGCTTTGTTTATATCAAAATTAGCCCACTTCAAGGCCCAATAAGCCTTGTGCTCCAACTCAATGGGGAGGTGGCACGCTTTCCCGTACACAAGACGATAAGGCGTACAGCCGATTGGGGTCTTGTAAGCAGTACGGAAAGCCCACAAAGCATCATCCAGTTTATCAGCCCATGAGGCACGATGCTCTCCCACAGTCCTTTCAAGAATTCGCTTCAGCCCTCGGTTGGATATTTCAGCCTGGCCATTAGTTTGTGGGTGGTAGGCTGTGGAAAGACGATGATTTACACCGTACTTAGCCATGACTCGAGCAAATTGGTCATTGCAGAAATGAGTCCCACGATCACTAATAATGGCGCGAGGCACACCGAATCTAGCGAAAAGAGCTTTCAAAAAGTTACAAACCACCCTTGCGTCATTAGTAGGCAAAGCTTTGGCTTCAACCCACTTTGAAACGTAGTCAACGGCTACAAGGATGTATTTGTTTCCTTTAGACGAAGGGAATGGCCCCATAAAGCCGATACCCCAAACATCAAAAATTTCACACTCTTGAACAAAATTCTGAGGCATTTCGTCTTTATGTGTGATTTTGCCTTGCTTTTGGCAAACATCACATCGTTTGACCATATCGTGAGCGTCACGGTATATGGAGGGCCAATAAAATCCCGAATCAAACACTTTTTTAGCGGTGTAGTTAGGACCAAAGTGACCACCAGTGGGTCCTTTGTGGCAAGCATCAAGGATTTCAGACGCTGCCGGTCCATCAACACATCAGCGAATAATCAGGTCAGCACATTGTTTGAATAGGTAAGGGTCGTCCCAAAAGTAAGTCTTGATGTCAGTAAAGAACTTCTTCTTTTGTTGGGACGTCAACCCTTCCTTGAGAATTCCACCCGCCAAGTAGTTTGCAAAGTCCGCAAACCACGGGGTTTCATTCGGCTTCGAGTTTATAGACAATAAGGTCTCCAAGGGAAAAGAATCATTGATTTCTTTGGTCGGATGATCCCCTTGGTATGGATCCTCAAGTCTGCTAAGATGGTCCGCGGCTAGGTTTTCTGCTCCTTTTTTATCGCGGATGTCGATTTTAAATTCCTGGAGCAGCAAAACCCAGCGAAGAAGTCTTGGTTTGGAATCTTGCTTTGTTAACAAGTACTTCAGCGCGGAATGATCGGTATACACAATGGTGGTGGAAAGGACAAGATAGGGGCGGAATTTTTCAAAAGCATAGACAACAGCTAATAGCTCTTTTTCGGTTGTCGTATAATGCAATTGTGCCCCCGTCATTGTCTTGCTAACGTAATGGATCGGTTGGAAGTGTTTGTTCACTCTTTGTCCAAGAACCGCTCCAATAGCAAAATCACTAGCATCGCACATCAACTCAAAAGGAAGCTCCCAATTAGGGGTAACCAAGACGGGTGCCTTAGTTAGCTTATCCTTAAGCGAGTTGAAGGCTTCAAGGCACTCTTTGGAGAAGATAAAAGGAGTATCTTTTTCCAAGAGGTGGGTCATCGGGCGAACGATTTGAGAAAAATCTTTGATGAATCGATGGTAGAATCCCGCATGACCCAGGAAACTTCTCACACCCTTCACGGTTGAAGGTGGAGGCAATTTAGCGATAACATCGACTTTAGCACGGTCAACTTCAAGACCGGCTTTCGAGATCTTATGTCCAAGCACGACGCCTTCTTTTACCATAAAATGGCATTTTTCCCAATTTAGAACAAGGCGAGTGTCTTCGCACCGCTTTAGCATACGTTCTAAATTGGCAAGGCAAGAAGAGAACGAATCCCCGAAGACCGAGAAATCATCCATGAAGACTTCCATGGTTTGTTCAACCATGTCATGGAAGATAGCTAACATGCACCTTTGGAAAGTCCCGGACGCATTACATAAGCCAAAAGGCATTCTTTTGTAAGCGAAAGTGCCATAGGGACAAGTGAATGTAGTCTTCTCTTGATCTTGGGGATCGATGGGTATTTGAAAATAACCCGAGAAACCATCAAGAAAGCAGTAATATTCATTACCGGCTAATCGTTCAAGCATTTGGTCCATGAAAGGTAGAGGGAAATGATCTTTTCTCGTGGCATCATTGAGTTTGCGGTAGTCTATACAAACTCTCCACCCAGTAACGAGACGAGTGGGAATCAACTCGTTATGTTCATTGGGAACAACGGTTATTCCGCCCTTCTTGGGCACACAATGGATTGGACTAACCCACGGTGAATCCGAAATAGGGTAAATCATACCTGCATCAAGAAGTTTGATAACCTCTGTTTTGATGACTTCATGTATTTTTGGATTCACCCTTCGTTGGCTTTGAATAGTGGGCTTGAAGTCGTCCTCCATGAGAATTTTGTGCGTGCAGAAGTGAGGATCAATTCCACGAATATCCGAGATTTTCCAAGCGATAGCCTTCTTATGATCTTTCAACACAGCGACAAGTCGGGCTTTCTCTTCATCCTTCAAATCCTTAGCAATGATGACTGGCGACTTCTTCTCTTCTTCGAGGAATACATACTCAAGATGTGGCGGCAACTCCTTAAGTTCCAAATCCGGAGGATTTTCGACGGGAGGCGTTTTCAAAGTCGGAGTATCGATAGCAATAACCGTGGGAGATGGAGGCGAAGGATTGTCTTCGGTGAGAAGATTGTCAAAGAAACTCATGTCTTCATCCCCCTCGGTGGGAGAATCATTAGTAGCTAAATTCACATCTCCCATGGTATCTTCAAGATTGTTCCAGAATAAATCACTATCTCCAAATAGAGACAACGATGAATCAATGGAGGACACGGTCTCAACATTGGGAAGAGAGGTGGGAATACTTTTGCAAGCATCATTAAAGTGTTCTTCACAAGCCTCATCAATAACGTCAATACAATTAACGCTCTCATATGAATAAGGCTGTTTAGACAACTTTCCCATGTTGAAGACTACTTTGTCGTCACCCACTCTCATGATAAGCTCTCCGGCTTCAACATCAATAAGAGTGCGACCGGTCCTAAGGAATGGACGACCAACAATCAGTGGTACACGAGGGTCCATCTCGTAGTCGACGACAACAAAATCAGCAGGGAAGGTGAATTTGTCGACTCCTACAATGACGTCTTCGGCTATCCCCACTGGATAAGCAACCGTACGGTTGGCCAATTCCAAAGTCATTTTGGTGGGGACCAGCTCTGGGAGAGATAATTGCTTCCAAACACTTAGAGGCATGAGATTAATACTGGCACCTAGATCGGCTAGGGCCATGCAATTCTCTATTCCCGGGAAATTGCAAGGGATAAGAAAACGACCCGGATCACCAAGCTTGGTTGGTAATTTCCTTAAGAGCACTGCAGAGCAGTTCTCATTAAGTTGGGTGTTGGCAATATCGAGGAGCTTTTCCTTGTCGCTCAGAAGGTCTTTAAACATTTTGGCGTATTTGGGCATGTGAGCGAGAGCCTCAGCGAAGGAGATATTGAAATTCAGTTGTTTGAACATTTTAAGGAAATTCGAAACCTGAATATCATCCTTGCTATTTTGCTTCTCTTTCCTCAACCTTGAAGGATAAGGTATATTGGAAGAAGAGGAAGGCTTTAGGGGAATAGGATCATTCACAACCACGGGTGGAGGAGGGGTAGAATGAAGAGGTGGAGAAATTGGGGAAGGAGAAGGATGAGGAATAGGAGCAGGCGACTCGTTCTCCTTAGTCACAACCACCGGTGGAGGTATAGGAAGCTCGGGTTCCGTAGTACCTTTGCCACTTCGAGTGGTGATTGCTTTCATCTCCCCTCTTGGGTTCGCAACGGTGTTACTCGGAAGAGTACCCGAAGAAGAGGGTTGACTACTTTGGAAGAAACTAGCCATCATGTTCCTCAGATCATTAGTCTGGCTATCCAACGTGTTTCTCATGTCAGCTCTCAAATCATTTCCTTGCTTGACCAAGTCTGCCTTCAAATTGCGCACTTCCTCTTGGAGATTTCCCACAATCACATCATTGGTCCTCATGTAGGTTGCAACCTCTTGGTGTAATGTAGTGTTGGTTTGGTTAGGAGGAGCATTGTATGCAGGTGGTTGGTAAGCAGGTTGTTGGTATACTTGATTGTTACGTGGAGGTGGTTGTTGTTGCTTGTGAGGTGGAATGTATGGTTGTCGAGGTTGTTGTTGTTGTTGAGGAGGGCGGTTAAGGTTTTGTTGTTGGTTTGGGTTGGTAGGAGGAAAGCCAGGTGGTGAAAGATAGTTGTTTGATCGATAGCTAAGCAAGTTACGGTCACCTTGAGGTCTAGCTTGATAAGCAGGTTGTTGGTAGGTGCCATATGCCGCATTCACATTCTCAGCAGGGTAATCTTGGGTGGCGGTACAAGTTGTGTAAGAGTGGGGACCACCGCATATCTCACAAGGTTGGCTGACAGCGTTCACTTGTGCGTTTTTGGCGTTGTTGCTGTTGTTGTTGCTGACGGTGTGGGTGACAAGCGATTCAAGAAGCGTAGTGATTTTGTCTAATCGCTTGTCGCTGTCATTAGTGCTAGCACTAGCAACATTGGTCCTAACACTCTTGGTTTGCACACAAGATTTGTTCTCAATGATATCCCAAGCAGCATTGGAAGTCTTAGCCAATAGATTACCCCCCGATGCACTATTCAGTGAATCTTGGTCACTCATGCTTAAACCATTGTAAAAAGTATTGATTTGATGTACTTTGGTAAAACCATGTTGTGGGCATTTCCTTAAAAGATCTTTAAAACGATCCCAAGATTCACTGAATGACTCATCGTACTTTTGTTCAAAGTTTATAATCTCATTCCGCAAAGCGGTAGTACGAGAGGGTGGAAAAAAGTAGTTGATAAACTTTGTTTCCAAATCCGTCCACGAGAGAATACTTTGTGGCGGTTCCTTAGCAAGCCAATGTCGGGCTTGTCCCTCTAAAGAAAAGGGAAAAAGTTGTAACCTTATAACTTCTTGTGGAACTCCATTGAACTTGACCGTGTTGGTGAGTTGTAGAAATCTCTTGATATGGTCGTGTGGGTCATCAATGGTTCGTCCCAAGAATGGTTGAGCTGAGACCATCTGGATAAAGCCTGACTTTAGCTCGAAATTGTTGGCGGCAATAGGTGGTATAACAATTGGATCCGTATTGCCATCGACATGAGCTTGCAGCAATTCAATCATTGGGCGATTATCCGGAAGGTGCTCATTGTTGTTATTGTTCATGTTGTTGAAAGGTGGGTTGTTGTTGTTATTATTGTTGTTCGGAGGTGGTATGTTATTGTTGTTTTGTACACCAGCCATGTCTAAGTTATCGAGAGGCTCGGGCTCTTGATAAGACGTGGATCGAGTGCGCATACACCTGCAAAAGAACGAACAAAGAAAAACAAAGCAAAAATATTTTTGGTTTTTATGTTTTTTTTTTAATTTTTTTTGTATTTTTGAAAATTTTATATTTTTTAGTTGTTTTTGAAATTTTTTGAAAAAGTAACGTTCACGGGGAACGGATCCCAAAATCCAAGTTCTCACAAAAAACTTTTGATCTTAACGAGAAGAGCCGGCAGCGGCGCCATTTGATACAATGATTTTGTATGGGGTTCAATTTTACTCTCGATATCCTCTCGAATTGATCTCGGTCTTAAGTGGAATGATTGTTCTTGGTTACTAAACAAAAGTGTTTGGTTTTCTAGTCTAATAAAAAGTGGAAATGAAAGTTTAAATCAAAAACAATTACTTTAATTATAATTAACTAAGACTTGGTTTGAAATTAAAATCAAAATCAAAATTAAAATTAAAATTTAAAGTTTAAATTAAAATTAAAGTTAAAATATAAATTGTGAAATATGAGTAAAGAAACAGTAAAACAACAACAGTAAAACAGCAACTTTAAAATACCCAAAGATAACTGATTCGGAACTTTAACCTTGGTTCGGAACTTTCTGATTCGGAAGGTACTATTCACTCATCCGGAACTCAATGATTCGGAAGTCTGACAATTGATTCGGAAGTTTTTCTTGATTCGGAACCTTCCGGATGAAGAGGTTGATTCGGAAACTTCCGGATGAAGGCTTGGTTCGGAAGTTTTGGTTTGATCCGGAACTTTTCTTCGTTCGGAACTTCTTCTTGATTCGGAAGTTTAAGACTTCCGAATGAAGGTGTCTTGATTCGGAACTTAAAGACTTATTCGGAACTTAATGCTTGATTCGGAACCTTCCGAATGAAAGCTTCATTCGGAACTTTTAGCTGATTCGGAAGTCTGGAAACCCAGAACAGTAGCAGACATACGAAGAACACGGAACACGGATTTTAATCAAAATCAAACCAAATACTCAAAAAGGTTTTACCAAATTAAACACAAATCATTTAGACACCATAAGCAACGAATCCCACCAATAAAAACACAAATTCTAACAACTTTTGAAGATCAAATCAAGAAAAATAAAACTTAAGAACTTGAAGATAAAAATGAAGATGAACAAGATTAAATGGAAAGGTTAAACAAAACTTTGTATTGAATGATTAATGTTTTGACAAGATAAAACAAAGATTAAAATTACAAGATTAAAGAATTAAAGATGAAAATCACCAATCACCCTAGTGGTGAAGGTGAAGCTACGAACCAGGAAGAAAAAGTGGGAAGGAAGAAAAACTAAAAACTAGTCTAAAATGTGTGAGGGGAAGGCTATTTATAGCCTTGTCCTTTGGTTGCTGAGTGGGCTTTCTCCCGTTCTTCTTGTCTTTTCGTCCTTTCGGAAAAGTTTCCGTTTTCGATTCTGATTCGGGATTTGTTGTCGATTAAATTCAACTCGTCTTTTAATTTCTTCGTTTAATAGACTTGAGTTTCTTCGACTTGCATAAATCTTCCATCTTTGGTCCTTTTCTTCGATAAATCTTCGAATAGGCCCGATGACTTCAAATCTTTTGCATCTCTTGGACAATAGACTTTATCTTGAGTCTTTTTCTTAGTAAAACCCGTGCAATCCCATGTTTTCTTCAATATTCATCCGGTTGGCTCTGAAAACACAATAAACACAAAAACCACGCATAATTCCAAACAAATGATATTAAATACGTGTTTTGGTCTCGTTTTAGCCCGAATTAAGTGGTAAAAGGATGGGTGTTTACACACCTATCAACAGGTAAGAGGAATACTACTTCAAGTGTTAGGAAAAAGTAAGCTGATGTGGGGCTTAGTAAGGAGGTTAGTAACTCAAATTCATTTGATGCGCTTAATTTTGTTAAAAATGATGATGATTTAGGTTTGAATGGTGGGACTTCTAAGTTGGTTGATTTGGATGAATTTTCGGGTGGGTTTATGTCTAAGGATGGTACTTCTCCTCCAAAAGTTAGCTAGACTTCGGTTATGGAGAAAATTGATAAGATTGAAAAGTAGATGGTTGAAGGACAATTTACTCTTGTGGATGATCAACATAATACAGTTCCTAGAATAATGGGTGATCTTTCAAATGAGCTTATTGACGAGCATACAGTTGAACATGTGGATAATAATACAAAAAAAACTATGGCTGCTAAAACGTCTGATATGAGATATGGGACTAATAGTTTGTGGGAACAATGAAAAGACTATTACAAGATTGTTCGTGATGACTACGACCCATATAATGATGATATGTATGATGATCAAGATATTTTGGCATTGTCCAGTGTATTGCTGATATTTCTTAGATCAGAGTCAGTGCATACAAGAAATCTTAGTATTCATTATGTTATATGCGATTTTGTAGTTGTTTTATGTGATCATTTCTAATCGAAAGTTGTTTTCCTATGTAAGACGGAGATGTAGGATTTACCTACATCCCTTGTACTTAATTTTTTTTGGAGTAATAAATTTACCAAGGAAATCATTTACCCAAAAAAGATCACATCTTATGAGAAAATGACATGTGTGGTATGGATGATAATTATGTTTCTGCTTTGGCTTGTTTGCGTGATACAATTTCAAGCTTTGATTTTAGTCGTTTCACTAACAAGAATAGCGCTCACTTTAAAGCACGAAAACACTTAAGAGTGTCATTTTTAGTAAAATGATCAAGGATATAAAGTCTACTTTTACATGACTGTGAGAAATAAAGTAGTTTTTTAGTGTTTATGTGCATCACGTGCTCATGATTTTCTACTAGTTATCCTCACAGACAGGCTCGGTCCATATATGTCACTGGTATAATATCGTACTATCCTTAAGTATCGCCTCATGATTCTATATGAATCGATTGATGTAATATACCTTGTGTATCGGAAGGCACGTTTGAATTTCTTTAGGGACACGCGGTTCACTATAAAGAGCATCGGCTTCAAGTAAATACACAATATGGTCCATGATATTCTTTTTGACATATGTAGTAGGTCGGCTAAGATAATCGATTTCAAATGAGTCGTGTTCGGATTCACGGGGTAACATGTAATTTAAATCTCTACCGAAACACGAACCATCTGATAATTGTGTCAAGAAACTCAACCCAAACCCAAACCTCATAACACTCGTAACCCATTTGTGACCCGATTAACCTATTTAAGTAAATAGGTCAAGTAGTGAATAACGTTGGTAGTTTGTCGATTTAACTCATTTAAGTGAAAGAAAGTATGTAAGGATACAGAAAATGATAAACGTAACATTTAAAAAATCATACAACATTTTCCATTATGCATGAGTTATAGTTGTAACTCACTCCTATGAAAAAAGTACATTTAATCTAAATACAATAGAAAATTCAAGTTATATAATTTATTTTAAAAGGTTTATATATTTTTTAAACAGGGTCACGTGTCGACTTGTTTGATACTTACTCAACCTGAACATGACCCATTTATTAAACGGGCTTTATAGGTTAACCTAATTTTTTACCCAAGCTTGTTTATCTCCAACCTAAACATGTTTAACTTTGTGTCAGGTTCGTTTCGTTTATCTTTTCATGTCGGTAATTGCCGCACCTACCTAGGATCTCCGCAAAAAAAGAAACAACTCTGAACTTTTTGAATGACCCATCTAATGAAAGATGCACATTCAGACTAACTAACTAACTAGTTTTTGGATAGATTGGAAGGAAACATATATGCGTGGATGTATAACTAGGTTTCTCCTTTCGTGGGGTTGAATAGTTCTGGTTGTACAACGGGTTAGGCTTCTTTAAAAGCATCCACATGTAAAGTGAAAAACATGAGAAAGTATGCATTAAAAATCAGTATGTGTTTATTCCTTTCGTTTTTTATACATTTGATTTCTTTGCACCTAAGCTTATAGAGCTACTCAACATAGTCTAACGGGTTATAAACAGTAGTGTAATAATACCTAAATTTACAAATATGGTTTTTCAAAGAGTTAGTTTTGCAAAACAAAAAGAATAACGACGTAACTTGTTGCTCGTTTGAATTCTATCATTGATAAGAAACAATGGTTAAAATGCAAGAAAAAGAAATTGAAGACACGAAATTACCAAGAAACATGAATTGTAAAAATATCATACGAAGTAGAAAGCATATAGATTTGTTTTTCTTATACAAGAAGGTTTTGATAGTTGTAGAATTATCATCTATTTTAGTCAGAAATGTGATTCTGATTGAAGCCTTTTTTTCATTATTAGTAAAGGGGCTTGCCTCGACAAGCCTTATTCTTTTTGTCGTTTCTAGAAGAAAGGTCGCGTAGGTAGAACTCGAATGCGATTCTCGCTAAACAAGAGCTCTTTACTGCTAAGCTGATCACAACTTCAACAATAGTAAAAAGACGACTATACTAGCCCGTTGAAAGCTTTAAACATTCTTCTTTCTCGGGTTTCTAGTTGGTTCTAAGGTTCGAGAGATAAATTCCTACTATATAAGTCTAATAAAATTAGTCATTTCATTGGCAAGTGGGATTACGCTTAATGTGATTGACCGATCATCGCTTTTTTCCTCCACGAGTTATGGAGTCAAGACAACAAACAAGTAGACTCATATCTTTTTCACTAGTATGTATTCACTTCTCATAATGTTTAGTCATTAGTTAGATGATTAGGATATTCCGAGCAATGTCCAGTCTATCTTTGATAATCTTAAAATCGTAGTCTGTGGTCGTATGAAATTTTAGTATTCTTTATGTATTATGTGACTTTGTAGTCTTGTTTTATGTGGTTCTTCATATTTAATGAGTTGATTGTCTATGTGACGGACGGAGAAGTAAGATTCACTTACATTTTTTATGTTTAAATATTTTTTTGAAGTAACAAATTTACTAGAGAAACTCTTTATAAAAGAAAATATAGTTAAAGTTCAAGCATTTTTAGTTATTTTATTCACGGTATCTCTTGTCTCTTTAATACGGTAGACATGAGTTTAAGTTCATCTCATTTTATTTTGTGTGTAAGCACTTATTCTTTTTATTATATTCTCTAGTAACGGTATTTCTTGTCTTTTTAATACGGCAGTCATGATTATTTGGTGTGTAGACACTTATTCTTTTTATTATATTCATAAGTAACGGTATCTCTTGTTTTTTAATACGAGAGTCATGATTATTTTGTGTGTAAGCACTTATTCTTTTTATTATATTTATTATGAATCTTTCATCTCTCATTCTCCCGCGATAAAATAAGATGAGCTTAAACTAAAGTAGATACATATGTCATTGGACGGAAAGAGTGATATAACTTTCTTAGGTTAAGCTTAGAGTGTATCTAGTAATCTAGATTTTATTGTGGTTCTACATTGATATATAATCTGATTTTCTAGGCGTGACTTCTAGTTGTTTGCTTTTCATTAGTTTGTTATTGCATTTTTTTTCCATAATCAATTATTCTTTTTATAATTATATTATTTATTATTACCTTAATGCTTTATCAATGAAAAGGTCTTCGAAACTATGAATCTTTCATCTCTTATTCTCTCGCGATAAAGACTTTTACATAATGTTAAATAACAAACGAGTAACAAATTGTGTCGCTAGCTAAGTAAAGTGCATATCCCATGCGATTTTTAGTCATAGGTTTGTATGATCTCAAAAGAATGCTAATAAAACCAGTCCACATACAATGTACATGGATCTAAATCTACAAGGTTTTTGTTTATGCGACATTGCTACTTTCCTTCATGTTAGCCTAACTTATTCCTTCAAAAGAACTAACTTGGGTAGATAATACGCAGGCAAAAAACCTAATTCAGCATCTTTTTGGCCTCCATAATTGACCCTGTTACAAAAGATTTTGGAATATATATGAAAGAAAGAATCATAAGAAGTTCTTCAATATTGAATTTTGAAAAAGGTTCAAAGTAACAACATGTGATTAAATCAAGAACAAGAATCACATTCTTCATTTGATTATTTCACTCTCAGAAAGTTTTCGTCTTTCATTAGTTTGGATCTTATTTCATAGCTTTTTGAATTCGATCGATATTCCGTTCAACACCGAATCACGCACGACATCTCGTCAACAAAGAATATCGGGCAACTTGCTTATATCAATAGCGTGTTTGTTGAAGCATGTTAGATGTCATTCAAAAAAGATGTTAGAAGCGTGATAAAATACTAAATTTTCATATGGTTTAGCTCTTTACACCTATTGAAAACATATACTACTAATTAACCATATAAAACTTTCATTTTATATATACTAACAACTTATTTATGTAAATAATTCTAAAATATATAGTAGGAAAAGATAAACGGGTTAAACTGCGTTGTTATACAATGTTTGTGAATATAGGTATCAAAACATTATTGTACGTTATATTTTGATGATTAACTTTACCGTTTTAGGTGTAAGAAAACTAAATGTATCAAATGCTAAGAAAATAAACACGTGTTGAGTTCTAACTCACTTAAAAAGGGAAACATCAACGGGTTTAAGTGTGAAATTTCCATGTAACATTGTTGATTGAAAATCACCCTTTTTTAAATATAGAAGGAACTTGGTTTCTAGAGAACAAGTCCATGTTTCATACAAACAAAGGTGAACACATCCCTTAAATGACTCGCTAATTGATTCCCTAATCAAAGGATCTAGAGTCATCATGTAGTTTAGAGTTGTTGTAGGAGTTTAGTGTCGTAATATCTTGGATCTTTCTAGTTTTAGTTTAGACCCAAAAATATATTACCTCTTATAAATATTAATTATTCCTCAATTTAATGTACTCCTATACAACTAGAAAGAAAAAAACACACACACATAACATACTTTCCATTAGAAAATGGAAAAATAACCCCTTTATATGTACTCTGAAACAAAGACATGAATATGTATGTTAAAATAGGGTGCAAATAAGTCGAGCTTTTATCAAGCTATTCGAGCTTGAGTTCAAGCTCGGCTCGATCGAGTCGAGCTTCTATCGAGCCCAAGCCCGAGATCAAGCTCAATAGTATGGCTCGAAACATATAATGAACCGAGATCGAGCATTTGATAGCTTGGCTCGAGTCCTTATCAAGCTTTTTGAACCTTAGTATATATGTATTTTCATATAAATAAGCAAACGTTGATTTGATTATTAGCTTTCCTATAAAGAGTAACTATATAAAAAAAATTTTTTTAATGATAATCGTTATCATAGTTTACTATAAACATAGAATTTGTGGTGGTATGTAAACGATAATGATATATTTGTTTCATATATATAATTTCGAACTTTTCAAGCTAAGCTCGAGCTTTGCTCGAATCCTAATCGAACCGAGTTTAAGCCTTAAAGATAAAAGCTCGACGAGCTATTGAGCCGAGCTTGAACCCACTATATATGTTTCGAATCGAACCCGAACTCTGTTGAACTTGGGTTCAGCTCGGCTCGTTTCACCCTATATGAAACTCATATAAGTTAGAACACTAAATTTTGCATTATTTGAGAGAATTATTTTAAAAAAATATATATTGATGACTTGCGTACCTATATGGCTATATGACTATGTTCTAGTAACTTGTATGGGCCATTATATTATCCTTTTTCCCATATAAAAAGAAACTTTGAGGATAAAAAATTGGGTATAATTTCAAGAATAGTAAGAGTGCCCGTAATATGGTGACAATAAATCTATTGTAACTTCCACCATTTAATATATTTATAGTATCTAAAGATACATGTTTTTTTAGGCCAACAAGAAAATCAATTACTAATTAAAAATCTATATAATTTGGGAAAAAAAACAAAGAAATAGATCTTGCCTGGGACATGGTCTTTGGTTTGAACAAAGTTGTAAACTAGGGGCCTATGAAATCTCTACTTTTAAAAATTAAAACTAATTATAACACTTGTAATAGAATTAATATCGTCATAATTAAATATCTATAGCAAGGACTTTTGTTTCACAGACAAACTCGTATTCATGACTTTGATTTGTGGCTCTTAAAAAAACTACCCGTCGGATTATTTACAAATACTATTTTCATATGAATACGTTTAACTGTTATTTTCGAAAAACTTTACTTACATTGAACCATCAAACGCGTTTTGTCATTATAAGACTAATATTATCTTATGAATCTAACATCTCTTGAAACAACAACCGATGTGAGCTCTTATATAAAGTTTCATAAATGAATGGTGAGTTTTCTAATTACTAGATATCTTGCGAATGAAGCTTGGTTTTAGAATTTCTTGCTACCGGTAGGCGAAGAAATTGAATCTACGCCATCGAATGCAAGCTTTTATAAAGTTTTATTCTTATTTATGGACTACCATATCTTAACTATATAAGCTTCTGGAGCAGGGACGAAGCTTGAACTAGTTTTTTTTAGAGGCCAAAATGAAATTTTGTCACTTACGAAAGGTTAAATTACAATTTTTTTTCTTTGATAAATATGTAAATAATCGGCCACCGCCCCTTCCTGCCCCTATGATCCTTCGGTGTCCCGGAGTAGTAAATTAGTAATGTACCACCTTTGCCTAGTTATTTATTCCTCTGAGTCTTGGACAAGCTAAGAAATATGAAGAGACTTAAAAAAAGATACTATTCTACCAATTTTCTTACCATACATGACATTTTATTCAACTTAAATTCTTTAATTTCACGTTCATTCAACTCAACAAGTTGTACAATGTACATAATAAACATCTTGTTCTTTGGTAAAAGATTCCATGTCTTCCCTAGTAGTTCCTAGCCTTCAGATCATGTCCCCTGATTACCTTTATGTATTTAAATATGAATTTGTAAGTAGTAAATGTCAAAATAAAATAACTTATTTTAATTGAAATCAAGAAAAAATAAATTCATTGCTCGGTTTTTCTTGGAGAAGAAGTTTGAGTAGGTGTAGATTCTCATGGAAATACTATTTATTTTATTAGGGTTTGTTTCTTCTTTCTTCTAGTCAAGCATACACATAGTCAACCCGCATGTTCTCAAAAAAACAAGAGCAATATTTTATAAATGAAGCAAGAACACAAATTCTATTCAATGTTTACTACTATTGTGTTTTCTATGAAAATTACGTTTGATACACACTTTTAGTTAAATAAGTACTTAGTAAGTTTCTTCCAAACTTAACTTCAAATACATTTGCTTAAAACAATTGCGAGTATTTATTCAATAATTATATTTACGTGATAAGAGATGGTACATCGACAGAATATGCGTTCTTTCTCTTCTCCCCTTAGCCATAGAGTCCCACCCCCCCCCCCCCCCCCCCCCCCCCCCCCCCCTCTTTATTATTAGACATTAAACCCCACCACTCCTTGAGGTGCTGAGTGGTGTCCTCCCCTCCCTAATACTTTCAGGCGCATGTATAAAGACATGATTAGCTCCACAAATCTCACTGCACTGACCATAGTAAACTCCTTCTCGTTGTACGGAAATAGAGATTGATTTAAACGAGCTCATGCATGGCTTCAATAGCGAAAGAAATTCTTCCTAATTTAAATCAAGAAAGACAATCACAAGTATCTTTTTAATTGTAAAACCAAGTTTATTAAATAAAACGTGTGTAAATTTAGATGTCAAAATGTTATTGTAGATAATACACTTTATTCTGGTAGATGGTTCCACTACCTTAAGTGTAAGAAAATCAAATATATTTAAAACAAACCAAATAAATACGTTTAGATTTTCAAAACATATTTTCTCGTGTATATAAGTTACTTTGTATGAGGCGACTTTTAAAAATTCTAGCTCAATATAAATTTTTGATTGTTTAACTTCATGAGACAAAAGACCTTATTAAATCAACACATGTATATGTTTACTGTTCACAAGAGGAGAAACCGACTGCGAGTTTTATATAGGCGACATGAAAGCGACTTAATAATTAGTTACACGTCCAAATTTGGCTGTCAATTCTTAAAGGTGTTAACGAAAGAGACTAGCTTATTGTCATTTACTAGTAAGGTGACACGATTATAGCTTATATGAAAAGTTTATGAGAATCCTAAGTAGAATACAAAACTGAATATCAAAGTGGTTTAGATAAGTTGATCATCCAGATTTTACTAAATGATTTGATTGAGAGATGTTGTTTTAATGGAGGTATCGAGTTTAAGACGTGCTAAAACTTTTTCTTCTCAATCAAAGCAGAAAAAAAAGTTTAACCATAACTAGACGAGAGTTCAAAAAAAACTTACTACTTGCATGAGTATCACTGCACGATTCGACTCACTAACCAATAATTACCGTTCTTTATAATAACGCAAAACTAGATACAACTAACAAGTATGCCAAATTCATAATGCATTTGTATTTAAGTTAAGTACATATGACCAGAGACGGAGCTAGTAGAGGACTAGTGGATGTTAAGGCTCACCTAATCAACTTATTTTACTTATTATTTACGTGTATTACAAGCAATTTTTCTACTATTTTATACACTAAGCCTCCCCTATCACTATAACTTTTGGTCTTAAGTATAATCAGCCTCCTTTAACTAAAGATCTCGACTTCGCCTGTGAATACGATACAAGTTTAGTTCGATACAAGATCAATTTTTTTCCTTCATTTGTACACCGCAACAACTTAAACCCTAAGAAAAACGTCAATTCTTATGAAATGCAGATAAATAAGTGTCACCACCATGTCAGGCAGTGTCAATAAAAGTTACATTTGAGTCACCGAAAGTCGGAATTGTGTCACTAAATATCCACGTGTATCACTTGCACATAATTTTCTTTAGTATATGATCAAGTAGCACCCAAGTCAGGGATATAAAGAACCCATGCACATTATTCTTAATATATGCTCTTCTAAAACACCCCATTATAGCTCAAAGGTCAATCAAGTATTGCCCCTTTTATAATACCTAGAAGACGAAATGTTTTTTAAGGGCAACTCTCTTGTTTTCATATCACTTATAATTTGTAACATTCTAACCCTAAACAACTAATACTTACTTTGTTTGTACAAGTTGATGATAAAGTATAACATTATAAGGCCTAAACAACATTTTGTTTAGCACCACAAACAATTGGTTGTGATAAATTGTGCTATAAATCAACTTGTAATCAATCACAACCTTAACAGCCCATGGTATAGCAATCCATGGCTTGAGTCATGCCTAAGAGCACTAGGTATTGTGTTGAGTTTTCATGTTGAGTCGTGGAAAAACACGAGGTTTTTCAAGGGGTATGGTGTGTGGTGGGTAAATGATCCCACAACACCAAAACCTCCACAACACCAAAATCATGCCTCCCTGGTTGGCTTGAGCCGTGGGAGAAAAATTGGGCCCACTTTTCTTAAAAAAATAAATAAATAAATAAAATTAATTAATTATTAATGCACGAAAACGCGAGACACGAAAACGCGAGACACGAAAACGCGAGACACGAAAACGCGAGACCGGGTACGGTCTCGCGTTTTCGTGTCTCGTGTTTTCGTGCGAAAACTCGCGTCGTGCCCTCGGCTTGAGACATGAAAACGCCAACAGGGGTATGGTAACTCGCGTTTTCGGGTGGCCCCGTGGGAAAACGCGGGGCGAAAACGCCCCGTATCCTGTGCTCTAAAACGTAACTTTAAAACGCCACATATCACACCGTGCCTCGCGTTCTACCCTTTAAGCCGTAGTTGCCAGCCCAAAATGGTGGGCATAACGCGAGTCTACGGCGCGAGAATTGTATCGTGGCTCGAATTGTGGGCTCGCGTTGTGGATTTTTAATTTTTTCTAATCTTTTTTTATTAAAAGTGGGATCATTATAACAACAAAAATCTGGTGTTAACCACAGAGTCACTTTTTTAGTATTAAGAAGATTTTGGTGTTATAAAGTAAGTTGCTGACGTGGCACCTACTTTTTTCATAACACCACCCCACAACACCATGCGCTCTAAGTGCATTCAATACGATGGTTTATAAAAAGGTTTAAGAAAAAACGAAAAGGTTTATTTTATCATTTTATCAACTATAATAGAAATGTGCTTCATGCTTATATTAAATGAAAATGTTTATATTTTTCATATCATCTGATTTTAATGTTTTTGTGTTTAATGAGGTTTTACAGAGTTTTAAGAAGTTTTCCTATGGTAAAAAGTTTCTATAAGAAAGTTTTTAAATTTATGATTTAATATACATAACTAATTTTATAAACCTTTATAAACGTTCACTATGTGCCATCACGATCACGATCACGATCACGATCACGATCGTTGTTAGCGAAGCTATATACCTTCTTTTTTTAAAATAATGGTAAGTATTACTACATGAAAATTGATAGGCTATACTGAAACAACCTAAACTTGAAAATTGATTATTAGATTCCATTTTTTATTCTTTTTACACTTAACCACGGCGAAACTTGATGAAAGTGCCATCAAAGCACCACCAGCCCTATTTCACCGTGACACTCTATCTTCTAAGAAACTCTTTGAGACACTTGAAATAAGACCCGTGATTTTAAACTTAATGAAGCTCTACTTTAAGAGTTGATTATATTCTATTTGTATCCTATAAAATGTTACAAGGTTGTTATCTCATCACAAACATTATAACATTACTATAAATAAAATAGTCTTATCAATAAAAAATTTATAACACGTTATAAAATGATACCTCACCCTTTAAGAAAAAACTAATAATAATAACACCCGCCATTCCTATGACTAAGGACAGAGTCAGGATTTTTAGTTAAAGGAGGCTGATCCATACGTAAAACAAATAGTCGTTGTGATAAAAGAGGCTCAAAGTACAAATTAATATAAAAAAACTTGTCATATAAGTAAATAATGAATAAAATATGTTGATTAGGGGTGGCTAAGCACTCATTAGTCCCTTACTAGCTCTACACCTAATGAACAGCTAACACCAACCACGATGTAGTTTGACATGCCATAGTTGTGACCAAAATGCCTTATAATATGTTATTGAGACACTGCACCGTGCCTCCAAACTTCTTTAAAATCAACTAACACCACATAAAGTTGTCCAAGATGTGATTGGCTCGGCATCGGGTAGTCGAAGTAATACATATTTAGTTTGAAGGATTAATGATTTGGAAAGACAGATTATTGAGGAGAAGCTTGTGTTAATGGACGATGAGGGTAGACCGTTAAAACCTTCTAAACGCTTCCTAGTTCCTATAATGTAGCTTCTAAATAAGTTATGTTTTGGTTAATGAGATTGTCGATAGTAAAGTGGAAGAGGTTTATGATGAAACTGTCAATTATACGGCTTTTACGAGCTCTAATAAAGCTTAAAAAATGATAGTAGAAAAGAAAATAAAAGCTTGTATGAACGATGTCAAGAAAATCATTATCATGATGAAGACCCGTATGATGACAACTTTGATGATCATGGCTTGATCGATGATCAAATGAAGTTTGCTAATGCTTTTGTTATTGATTTTCATGCTCAACTTAGATAGCATTTGTAGGTACTTCTATAAGTGTGACATGTTTGTCTTGATATGTTAAATCTGAAGCACCGTCGATGCGTTTGTTTTCGCCTAGATCTGAGTTGAGATGTAGGATTCATCCATATTTGTTATTTTTACTGTTTTTTAAAGTAATACAGTATAATTTATCGAAAAAGCATTTAATCATAAAAGAAATTCTCGCCTTCAACACTATTAAGGATCCGTTTGGTACGAGTTTTTTTTAAAGCTTTTTTTAGAGCTATTAGCTTTTTTATTTAAAAATAATCTAATAGCTCTGTTTGACACAACATTTTTGCTGTTAGTTTTTTATTTTAAACAAATAGCTCTTAAATAAAAAGCTGATTTATACAGTTATTTAAATTGTTAAAAGCTGTTAAAGCTGTAAATTACTAATATAACCTCCAAATATATTATAGTTTATTTAAATATATTTTTTAGTCATTTTACATTTTAACTTTACAGTCAAAAGCTAATATACCAAACATTTTTATTAAAATTAACAGCTTTTAGTAAACAGCTAACAGCTTACAGCTAGTTTTGTCAAACATAGCTTAAAAATAAACGTACCCAAATTTTGTTCTCGTTTTGACAACAAGATTTCCAATAAGCTTCTTCCAGAATGGCAATCAACTAAATTACATATTTTAGTAACAAGATAAAACTATATATCAAGATAAAACTATCACTAAAAAAAGTATTCCAACTAAGATTTTATGTTAAACATTCAAAACAAAATTATAAAAAAGAGGTCCAACTACCACCTAACTTAAAAAACTTCCACCAATAATATTTAAATAAACTCTCTCGTTGGTTATAAAGCTTTAATTGGACCCATCATTATGACCCACAAGCTTATTAAATTAAAACTTTAGCTTATATGATTAAAAGATGAAAAATGAAACATAAACACATAATGTTTGCCTGGATATGATTCATCTGGGCCCATCAAAGCCCAAAGTGGTGTACCCACTCTCTAATTAACTTTTTTTTTTCTAATTTTTTTTTTTTGATTTTAGATCTTCATCAAATTATTAAAAAAAAAAAAAGTGTGTGTAGTGTGCACTACTAGCATGATAAATTCATTTGTTTCTCAAAATATACAAGAACCATTTAACATCTTTTTTCTATTTAAAGAAAAGTGACAATAAACAAGTTAGAAATTTAGGTCTATTTTATTTCATTGTCAATCAACGTTTATATAACTCATACACAATATTTTTCATTCGAATTGCCACTTGCAAATAAGAAAAATCTTAGAATGGACTCATGATGAAAAAGTGTTGGAAAAGAAAAACGATTAAGATTGTTTATGTTATTCTGAGCTGGTTCGATAAATTTCAGATATCTAGAGTTCCACATGTTATCCTTTGGTGAATCATTTATTTGCTTTACATGTCACTGAATATGTTTAATCAACTCAATAGGTTGCTCATGTCGCTTTGATGTCGATACTAGCACACAAGTGTCAATAATAAAGCAATTGCATTTAACAAACTTGTGTTTTATGATAAGGAAAAAGTTGAGATATTTTTAACTAACTTTTAACGGCTCTCAAACAAATATGTGGGACCAAATATGTGTGTATCTATTGAGATTTCTTCACAATGTTGATTTCCATATATTGTCAAACACAAATTCGCTTTGTTCATCGAGAGTCAAACATGTTTTGACTATGAAAATAATAAAGAAACCTAATTCGTATGCATAAAAAGAGGCTTAATCACAAAATTGAAACAAATGGCGCAATGAAAAGCTGAGATGAAGAAAGAGAAAATATGAAATAGTAGCCCCTGTATCACAATACGATACGTAAGCTTGGGTCTGTTTTTAGACCTTCTTATTATGTTCATATATCAACACTATTTGACTATATGTTAAGCGCATATTGGGGTTATTCATTAAATTTGTATATTTATTATTAGGGTTTTTTAATAAAAATCACACGTGTTACAAAAAAACTTACTGTAATTATAAAATTAACTATTAATTAACATCAAACATTTTATATTTAGTCCTTTTGTAACCAAATGAGAATTCGGCATTATAAAACTAAACATGTAGTCCATCATGCCGTAACATGTGCCCTACAGGAACAAGTTAGCCAAACTCTACAGAAAATAGTACGGAGTAACATATTTTTATGTATCGCGGGTGGCTTAAAAAGTATGTCATCCTGACGTGCTGCTTATTTATTTAGAGAAGTCACATTTTTCTTTAGTTTTATTTAAGATTTTGTTAAACATAGCACAAGGTTTATGTTTAAGAAATGAAACTATACCTAATTATATTCGTGATATATTAAGATGGTTAGAGAACGATTTTTTTAGAACAGAAAATGTTAGTGGTTAGTAGATCGACTCGTGGCATTCAAGCTGCAGAATGTATTTTTCGAACTTTCGTCTAATTATGTTAGACTCTTTATCCGTTTCGTCTGAGAGGAAAAATCCTTGGCAGGTCTTGAACCCAAGACCTCCAGAAACTTCCAAAAAACTATTTAGTGGAACCTTGGTAACCAACTGGGCTAAGCCAGTTAGTTTTAGAGAACGTTATTTGTGATTAACGATGGAGGGTTTATGATGTCGTCGTATTATTACAGCCTCTTTGGTGTCATAGGCGCGTTAGCCAAGCAAATGCAAGCCCAACAACATGCATCTTTTGTTTTTAAATTACAAGTGTAACGGGAAATCTTTTTTGTTATTGTCTAGGGCCAATGAAAAAATATGTTTATATTTATTATTCTTCTAAAAAAGGCGTGGGTTTTTTGTTCTAAATAATTTTTTTATTTGGAGTGGCAAATAGTGAACTTTGTGGGTATATCCGTATATAAGTCCCAAAGCAAGTATTAGAAATGAAAAATCATTATTCGTGTAAATTATTAAACAAAGAAAATTGGTAAACATAAGGTCATTCTTAAAATTCTTTTTATGGTGAATATTCCTCCACCAATTATTACTCAAATGAACACCATTAAATATCCAAATTGATCCAATCTTTAATCTTTGATATGATTTTATAGGATTAGATCCCATTCCCATAGCCTTTACCTTGCAATAACGAGTGTCACAAAAAAAGATAACAAAAAAAATCTATTAATTTATAAATCAAAAAGTAGTAATAGATTTTATTCCCCATAGATTTGAATATGTAAGTATTCAAAAGTAGTAATTTATTAGGAAAAAATTGGGTACCTACGAAAGTGTCCAAAAGTTTTACTTCTAGAGACGAATATCATGAAATTTCAGTTATAAATTCGCTAAAACTATTCTCTGAAAAAAATTAAAAACATGAAGATATTTGTGAACAATGGGCTTCAAATTTATATATGTTAGTCCAGCCCAATACTAAGTTTGAACTTGTTACTTGTGGTCTCAAACTTTCAATGACTCGACTAAAGCGTTATGTGAACAACATGAGGTTTGTTTAAATTCGCGAGCCTAAAAATGTGTGAAATTTCAATGATTTTTGGCTAAAATGTAATTAGAACTTATGCCAAGCTATGATAACTACTTTTAGCATAACGTATCAATTAGTACACGACAACCGGCAAGATAAAGAACTAGGGGACGTTTGATACGACTGAATCGCGTAGAATGGAATTGTTGTGCATAATAGAATGACAAAGAATAAGAATGACTCTCATAGGAAGGAATGGATTCCAATGTTTGGTAAAAATAGAGAATAGAATGTCATAATTGGTTAAATAATGCATTCTTTTGTTTGGTACACTTGAGAATGAAAAATAGAGAATAAAATGTCATAAAATATCACTAGAAATTTGAGAAAGTTCAGAGATATGCTGAGTCTATATGTGGTCTATAACATTATGGGTGAATTGCATATATGTCTATGCAAAGAGTTAAAATTGCATATATATATTCAACTTAAACTTAAAATTGCATATATATATCCTTATAAAATATGATAAATTGCATATATATCCAATTTAAACTTAAAATTACATATATATCCTTATGAAACATACCAAATTACATATATATCCAAATAATTATTTTTACATATTTAAATCTATTTAATTACTAAAAAATAATTTCGAAAAACATCTTAATTTAAATAAATCTAACTTTTTATTGAAAATTTGATTTAAAAAAATGGAAGTTTTAAAATTTATAGAATTTTTTTGAAAATAAAATTTTAAATCTTTTTTTATTTGTTTTTGATTTTTTTCGAGTTTAAAATAAATCATTTTCGAAATTATTTGTTTTCGAAATAAACTTTTTTTTAATTCATACGATATTATAAATTAATTATATATTATAAATTGAAGAATAAATGAAAAGTGAAAGAACACATGGGTTTTTAAGTAAATTCATTCGAGAAGTTAGCGAGATCGAACATATTTTGATTGTATATTAGCGAGTTTGGTTGTTTACCTAATATATTAACGAGACTTGTTATTTTTGAATATATGTTACTTATATATAGCTTTTTTCCTAAAAATAAATATTTGGATATATATGCAATTTGTCATGTTTGATAAGGATATATATGAAATTTTAAGTTTAAGTTGGATATATATGCAAATTTGACTCTTTACAATGATATATATGCAATTCTCCCTAACATAATATTGTATCCAAAGATTTAAGAAGATGATTTGCACACTAATAAAACTGATTGAGACACTCACAGTATAAACAGATAAAACACATTATAAATTACATTACAATTCGGTAAATACATAACATTAAATGTCCCGATTAATTTTATAAATGTGTAAATCAATTCCCAAAAATTTAAAAGGTGAATATTCTTTTACTATTTATCAAAAGTAATACTATCCTAAAGTATCAAAGATGAACCTTATCAAAGTTAGGATTGATATGATTTGATAAAGATTAGATCCCTCCTACAATTCTACACTACAATAATGAGTACCACAATCTTAGATTACATTTTTAAATCCTGAAGAAAGTATCATCTTTTTGGTTAATGTTAAAAAAGGTTTGTTATTTATAATTCTTTTACTATTTATCAAAAGTAATACTAGCCTAAAGTACATGTGTTACTTATGACAAGTCACGCTTATAAAAAAAATTGTTTCACGTCAGTGGCATCATATACACGATGAAAATTGTCACGTTTTATCGAAATGACAAAACCACGTACTAGGAACTAGCACGGTAATCGCGCAATATGATAGCGGATACTCAGTGACGGTTATTGAAACGACAAATTTTACTATTTTTACCCGTTAAATTTGTATCTCAAAAGAGGAAAGAATGCGTAACATCTCGCTAATTTATACCACAATATTTTGCGTTTTACTCGTAGGCTAACAGTTTTGCTATGCGACCCTCATGTGAAAACCTCCCGACAAGTCATCCATACTAGTGCTACTTCCACAAAAGCACACTGTGCGTTCCGGAGAACCTCACCCGCAATAAAGAATAAAAGTGATAAAACGGGTTTATGTTATTGTAAGACCAATGTTATCTTATGAATCAAACGTTTCTCAAAAACGCAATTAATTTCAGATTTGCCTACAATGTCACAGTTTACAATTATTAATCATCGGAGAAAAATAACAATGAAAACATATTTTTTCCCGAAAAGAGAAAAAAAAAAGAAAACACAAAACAACAGACGAAGATTAATATGGGAAACTGTCATTCCCATATGGGAGATTTTCCCAGAATTGGCAGCCGGGTTTGAATCCCATCGCAATGCCTTGAAGCCTCTTAATGGGAAACTTGATGGCTAGCATGGGATTGATATTCTCTTCGTGAGATGATTCGAACTCGGGTTGAGAGACTTGGTGCCTCGGTGGCACGCAAGATACTCCGCTGCACCAAACTGCCGTTAAAAAAAACAGACGAAGATTAATAAGCGGGAAAATAAAAGCTATTGGGTGCATGTAAGAAGAGATACAATTGGGTCTGAGTGCATCTTATAGAGTCCAGAAAAGAGGTCCAATAATGAAACCATTCCGTCTAAACATGGGCGGGATCATGGACTTTGCTTTTTGAACTAGTCCAATACAGGAACCATTCCGTCTAATCATGGGCGCGGTCATGGGCTTTCATTGGACCTTTTTCGTTTCTTTTCGTTGTCTTTGTCTCTAATTTAGATACGTAATGACTAGAGGTGTAAATAAATGGGATAAAATCGGTTTTTGGTTTTTACTAAACCGGCTTTGATAAAATCGTTTATATTTATTTATTTATCAATACGCCATTGGTTAGCAATATCTCTCAAAATAATACCATATCTGTTTTATAATAATCGTCGTTTTAATTTTAAAATATTTTCTTCTCAAATATTTTAAAATTAATTCCCATAGTACACTCATATAACTAAATTTGATCTAAATTTCAATTCTTTTTCATTGAAATTCTTACAAGATATAAAGATACTTTTTGAAAATTACTTAGTTAATTGTAAAAATGTGTAATGCAGAAAGTAAAAAAATTAAAACGACTGATTATTATATATATTCTGGGGAGTTTGAAATTGCTTATTGAAAAATATATTATTCATTTTAAAAATCTATAAGTAGATAATAAACAATTAGAAAATATGGTTTGGAGAAATAATATTTAGATTTGATTATGTTGTTTGACATCACAATAATCAGATTAACATTTTTTTTAATGTTTTACATATCATATTATTTGTTTAGTTGATAAATAAAATGATTTTTAAAATAAATATTTTTATATTTATCAATTAATAAACCTTACAACATTTATTGACTCTACTTTTGAAAACTCCGTTTTTAAAAAGGACCTTCTGATTTGCTATTTCTTTATTTTAGAAGCTTTTAAACGTAAATAATCAATTTTTCCCTTTTATTATCGAAACGCTCATTTTAACTTATCTCTCCTTTTATTTGGCATCACAAACCTGAAACCTCTATCTCTCTCAATAAGTTTCAACATAACTCATCACTGCCACTATCATAAAATCTAATATTGCGACCCCATGCGTTTCACCGTTTTATTAATGGTCTGATTTGTTTGACTGGTTATGGTTTTTAGTGTTTTCCAGTGAGTTTGGTGGTTTTGGGCATGTTAGTGGCTTACATGTGTTTTTTCGTGCGTAGATTTGTGAGGAACTGTTAAGATACATCTTGAATATGAAGGTATATAAATTTTTTAAGAGCTAATTAACAACATTTAATTTCTTTGATACTATATAAAATTTCAAAATAACTTAATATCTGAAAAATAATTGTTCGTAATAAAAAATAGTCATCGGATAGCCGCAGCCGCATTGCGCGGATACACGACTAGTCTTTTGAAAAGCTTTGTTAAATATTTTGACCGAAATTTGTAAGAAGTTTAGTAATGCTGCATGTGTGTAAAATGAGTCATCAGACATCTATTAGGACGAATGAATAGTGTAAATATTTTTCTCGTTAAGTACTAACTTGATTTTAGATTAACTTTTTTTAATAACATTTAGAAAAAATTTTACTCGAAAGAAATTAATATCTTTAAAAATTTATAACATTTTTTATTTTTTCGAATTTTGTTAATGATTAAAACTAAATGTTTTACTTCAAAAAAAATTGATTTTAAATGCTTTTATGTTTTCTTGAAAAGTTAATTTTTTCTTCAAAAGCTAAAAAAATTTTAAAATAAAACATTTTTATGTTTTTCTTCTAAGCTCCTTTTTAAGAGTTAAAAAATTAAATGAAATTTCTTTTAATGTTTATTTTTTTTAACGTTTACAAATTTTTAATTGATCTCGAAAAAGACGTTTAGTCTGTTTAACTTTTAAAACATTTCGAAAAAAAACGTAAAAATGTTTTATTTTTAATTTCATATTAACATTTAAAGAACAAAATAAAAAGTAAGGGCATTCAAAACCTTAAATTTATTTTTTTCGAGAGAAAACGTTTAATTTTTTAATTTAAAAATTCTAAAAACACCCAAATATGTCTTAATTTTTTCGAACTTTTCGAATAAAAATTCGAAAAACCAAAGTTTCTTCACATATTCATATGGAAGAAAAATGACAACAATAGCCTTTCTATTTGACTAATGATAGATTGTAACGGGAAAAATATTTGCACTATACGTCGATGCAGCTTGATTTTACTAACATTAAAATGAAATATGTGTGAAGCATTAACAAATGACGTAAATCGATTGATTGGCAAATCAAAGAGATTAATTCTGCAATTTACTCTAGAAGAAATGTAATAACTTTTATCAAAATATTTGTTGACGTGTGATAGAAACTTGAGACATGTATTATTGTCGATAGAATACCTTTGCAATTAAAAAGTTAATTGACAAAAGTATAGTTGTTACTACTATGACAAGTCATAATTATAAGGAATCGAACATATTATTCGAAGTTTGACGTTAACGGAGCATACGTCAGCAATATTTGTAGAAAAACGTCACGCTATAAAATTGATTCCTTATGACGGTTTTTTTACAAATTTAATTTCTACAAATATTTGTACACAAATAAATTTAATTTCTTTTATAATAAAAAGTCTTTGTAAAAAATTTGCATTGTAGATGCTTTAAATTCATAAGCACTAGTTGATGCACTTTATACTCTTGACGTTGTGTGGAAATTCACATACCGTTTTAAAATTTTAATATAAATATATATAAACAGTGTACAAAATAAAAAAATGTATTAAGTATTTATATAGCTAAGAGTTTAAATTTTAAAATATAAACTAAAATGCCAAACGGTTATTTTTTTTTTTCTTGCTTAAAATCATAGTCCGCTCGACCATTATTTACCCCCACAATTGACACTACAAGATGACCACCACCGACCATGATCGACGAATCGGTCGATTAGGCTTATAGCGCCGAGCTTTGCAGCCCAACCGAAATGGTTGTGCCAGATAGAACAAACAATAAAAACAAGGGAAAAAGACGAAAATGGTCAAAATCGCCCTTTAAAAGTTAAATTATAGTCAAGTTTTTTCATCGGGACAAATTTGGTCATACACAAGTGCACAACTGCACAACTCCATCCAATTACCGCCACGTGTCCTTCCAACTTAAGATTTTAACAAGGGACCGGACCCACATATGTCCTCATTTATTATGACAATATTTGTCTTATTATGTTATCAAATGCACAACTGAAGGCGCTCAACTTGCAAATGCTCAACCGGATATCAAGGTTATGACAATAGTACATAATTTTTCAATTTCCAATAAAGTGAAACACAGAAGTTGTGCATTTGAGGGTTGAGCGCCGTCGGTTGATTATTTAAAAAATATCTTTAGTGGGACACTTGTCACTATTTGAATGGTGATGATCATATTTTTCTTTAGTTGAAAACTTGACCATGATAAGGTTCTTAAGTGATCAAAATGACCAAATTGGTCTTTTTCAATAAAAACAAAGCAAAAAGTATAATACGAGATATAAAGTTTGAACTGTGAAGCGGAAAAATAAAAACAACGGGGGTACAATGGTGCACCGTTTCATGCATGCGACAATGGACCAATCTATGGACTGGGTTCTCAAAAGAACATACTAAAAGGTCAGGAAATAGGTCCAAGCCCAATTTATTGATTTCAGGGGCCCAATATGTATGAACTAGTTCTAGTCCGTCTAAATCCGGGCCCTATCTTGGGGTTTCGCTGAACCTTTTTTCGTTTCTTTTTTTCTGTTGGAACTCGCAATAATCCTTTTGACATACTTTTTTTGGTTATCTCAAATTAAATGTCACTATTATAATATAAATAAATTTATTTAATGGTAAGTTAATAGTTAATGATTCGTGTTTGTAGTGACATTTAATTAGACAGTATGTAAGCTTCAAACTTTAATTAGACATTTAATTAGACAGTATAAATTTATTTAATGATTCGTGTTTGTAGTGACATTTAATAGTTAATGATTCATGTATGTAAGCTTCAAAATTTTATTTTTCGCTTTTGGAAATAAACCTTACTTTTGCATATATTTTTATTTCGTCTCTGAAAATATTTGGTGAAACTCGAACATAAAGCCTCCCCACGGTTACTATTATTGGCCAACTGGGCTACTCCAGTTTGGTTTATGAACTACCAGTATTTGTAACTTTTACAAATTTAAAAAATATATAATTAGCGAATGCAAAAATTATTATTATATATATAATAAAAGATGGGAATTTTCGTTATTAAAAAAAAAAAACATTCCTCTCACATAGCCTTTTTACAGGTTCCTTTTTACGGTTTGTACCGGTTAAAGGTTATTAAAGGAATGAATTTTCGTTATTAAAAAGAATAAATAAAAAAATACGCTCCATCATCCATCCTCAATTCACCATCTATAGCGTATGTTCCATCCTCAATCCACCATCTCTCTCACTCACTACACACAAATGATCTCTCTCACATATTGGATCTCGATTTTTTTGGGGTTGCAAGGTTTCTCGGCGCCGATCGTTGCCCCAACGTTTGATGGGTTGGCGACGGTCGATTTAGGGCACTGACGGTTGTTTTTGGGCCGGATCGTTGCCCAAAATCTTTTATTGGTTGATGACAGTCGGCCTAGGCTAATGATGATTTCTTTTTGTGAGGTTTGTTCGCCCCAATTGTTGATGATCAATAATTGGTTTTTTTGATGACGATTCGTAATTGGTTTTTGTATTTCTATGGTGGTGGTGATGGTTCTTTTTTATCAGGATCGTTGGCCTCAACTCATGATCATTGATAATTGTCTTTGGTCTTTTTGTGGTGACGGTGATGATTCCTTTTTATCAGGTTCGATTCATCAACTATAATAAATATATTAGTTTAACATTTTTGTGAGTGATGTGAAAAATAATTCATAAGAATTAGATAAGTTACCACGCAAAATGTGCAATTCAAAATTGTTTGAAATTTTCATCTCTAGATTGTAGGACTATGCCATATAGGCAACTGACGTTACGTAGAATGAAAAGATTCACGATATTGATATACATTATATAGTCATGGATATTATGCAAAGGCATAAGGAAAGGGTGGTGTATGTTGAATGCATCCCTTAACAACCAGGTCACTTGGACTTGGAGAGGGGCACCTGGCATGCTCTTGCCATTGCCTTGGAATATATAAGTATGGACACAGTATATAAGAATGTAGTGTGTGCCTAATGATATATTATCTATGTGATTTTCACTCTACAGATGTAAGAATAGTTAAATGATAATGAGAAACTTGCTCATCTTAAATCAGAGTTTGATAGTTATTCAACATAATTTTGTTAACACTGTTTCCTAGAGCGTTCGAATATGCATTTTAGGAAACTCTAAAAATGAGAATTAAAAAGGTTGGGAATTTGTATGGTGGGTTACACATAACGGGGTTCAGATAGACTATTTAATCAAGGATTATTTAAAATTATTCTTTTGTAAGAGGTTGACTAATCCACAGGACCGGCTCATGGATTTGGGTGGCCATGTGCGAAAAGTTCTTAATAGGCCCCTTGAATACACATTTTTCTATACGCATATTTTCGATAATCACAAGGTGAATTTTTACTAGATAACTTCTCTATTCAAGAACACTATTCAATTTTTCAAACACCACAACATTGTGATGCACATAATGCTTCCGTAGAAGAACACCCACGCTGTTTGTGATCTGCTGCCTGCAGTAGGGGGTGTTTGGGTGTGACTTTTTTAAAATGTATTTTGTAGGCCGATTTATATGTTTAATGTTTGTTGGATACTATTTCATTGTCTTCATACAATAGTCACCTTTTCTGATGCTTGAATGAATTCTGAATGTATGGGTGCAGGTTAGGTTAACGTGATCCTGCTGTAAAAGACATCAACACGTTTCGTCCTTCTAAGGGTGAGTATCATTTGTTTTAGTACATCTTTTTTAGAAATATTTTTATCGCTGATCTTTTTTTTTATGTGTTTCTTTTTTCCTGCTTTTGTAGATTATGTGGAGGTTGCAGCATGCACAATTCAAGTTAAGTTCGAGGTTGACAACTAAAAGGATGAGGGTGGCTTAATACTTCATGGACATGTGCTCAGTTTCCATCGGCTGTAAACTCACACAACTGCTTAACATTTATAGAAGGGATTGCTCAATCATGAGATTGAATCAAGTTTTGTGGACTTCCAGAAAGTATAGTGTCCTTTGTTTTTCGTTTATCCTTAATTACAGGTGTGACTATATTAATAAGGCTACGAATGTGAATGCCACCGATCATGATATGAAATTCAATCCCGTCTGGATACTGTACCATAGCAAGAGTTTCACAGTGAATCAGTTAGTGTTGTAAACAGTTATCTTTTCTAACTAAAAAAGAAGTCAAAAAATTTCACCAATGTGAAAAGAGCCTTGGATTTCTTCCTAGAGGTATGCCTTAAATTTTGATATTTTTGTGAATCTGTTGCCACTATGTCTAATACTTTAGCAGCTTGCTCTTACCACCCCGTACCATTTATGTGATATTTCATTGACTTTTTTTTGTTATCTCCATTTTTTTCTGATAATTGGTTTATCTTGCTATTTATTTACTTATACCCTTATAGGTCAGCCGAAAAAATTAGCCATGGGAGCTCATACCTGATGCAACACAATCCTCGCATCGATGTCTATATAAGTGACGTAGAGTTGTAACAATCTAACAATAAGGTATGCGTTACGATTATTTTCTCACACTCTTAAAGAGAGATGAATTCATATAAATTATAAGGACATTTAGCGGTTTATATATCATGAAAATGACAACTATATATGTACAGCACAAAGTTTTCCTTTATAGATGATGCTTTTTATGAACTTATCAAGTTTTTCAAATCTTTATCATAATATTTACGAAAATCAACCTAATATGGATAAAGGTATTGTTGTGCTTTTATCAGGTGATGACCTCCATGCAAGATGTTGTTACATAGATCCTGGTCTTAATGCATTTCTAATATCCTCTGCTCAGGTGCTCAGGTCTGCATCGCCTTGCATTATTTTCATTGTCCATGCGAATGTTATCTTTGTCAAATGAATAGAAGCCTATATTTTAATTGCGTAAATCGTTGTCCAGTACAGAGAGATACAAAATAAGGAGGTCACTTTCTTGCTACTCATCGACTCCTCTGTTTTTGTATCGATGATGAGGTCGTTAAGGATATGAAAAAGCTATTTGCAGATATGACCTTCTACACTCCCTTTAAAATGGCGTCTTTAGAAGCTATAGTAGTATGGATTGTTAAATATGTACATTAACTTTTGGCTTATATGAAGTTGGTAAAATGTAGTTGGATGCATTTGTCTTTCTGATATGGTTGCGTCTATTTTTCTCAAAGTGTTATTTTCTTAGATGATAAATGAATGTCTATTAGCATATACTGTAACTATTAACAACTCCGTAACGTAGCTGTCACATACGGCCCACCGCAACATCCTCAAAACACAATGCACCGCAGCGAAGTGCGGGTTTCAAATCCTTGTTAAAAAAAAAAAGCAGTATCCATTATTTTTTCATAAGTGGTGTCTTTTTTTTTACGGAATGACACTTTATGACGGATAGATTGTGTATCTGTTAAATTTACTATCAAATTCTTAAATTTCAGAAGACGCATTACATAAATTTCTATTTATTTTTTACCGGGAACCTTTTACCCAAATTGTTATTTATTTCTCATTTTGATGGATGGTGCTGTTTAACGATTTTTATTTTCTCTATCTTAATTCGGCGAACATTCTAGAACTTTTATTTTTTCAAAATTCAAAAGAAAATACATGGTTGATCATGTGCAATTCATGAGATGTGCACGTGAAACAGGACCCAAAGTGCATGTACGTTTTTACAAACTTTCAGTAATAATAATAAAAATGCAAACAACCTAAATCAAGAGAATTTGCTACATATTTTTGAGTTTGAGTAATAATAATAAAAATGCAACCAAAGTCTATGCAACATACGTGCACTTTATTAGTTAAATGATCCTTTTGAGCAACTATAATAGGCTTATTTTTGTCCCATAAGAATCATAATGAAACCCACACCAAAGAACAAAGTTTCCCTTTGAGGTTTATCAAGGACGACATATCAAATTCTCATAAGAACATTTTTTTAATAGAAATGATTAGGTAAGGTAATAGCCAATACTGTTTTCTATTGATTAGAGGAGTCGTGTTGGTGTTGGTGTTGATGTTGATGTTGAAAACATTACATAATATAAATATGTTACATAACAATAAAAAAAATACACAGAATACTAAAAGGAAAAAGTTCATTTAAAGTTGAATCCAACTTGATTGGTCAAGTTTTCTAATCAAAACAAAAATAAATACATGTGAGCCTTATGCATTTTATTAAAAGAAAAACTTTTATATATTTATATAAATTTTGATTGACCAACATGATAAATTAAGTTATTTTCAATTTGAGAGGATTTTGATCCATACTAAAAAATAGTGAAGTAAAAGAGTGACCATGAGCGATTTCTGGATATATATATTATAACCGATAGTTTTTTTTATCAGGGCCTACACCTTTTTTCCAAATTAAGTAGCAATAATAAAAAAAAAGTGAACATAAATATTACAATATGTAATTTAGAAACAAGTGGTTATATGGACTTTTTCCATCCAAATAAATTTATTATTAATCTGACTTATTATTTTTGTCGTCTTTCTAAATAATGTATTAGGCTATCCACAACGTATGAGGGTCGCGACCTAGTTTTTTCGGCCGGCGACCTAGTGCGACTTATTTGCCACAACCCGGCGACCTAGTGCGACCTATTTGAAAAAAAAAAATTATTTTAAAACACAATAAATTTAATAAAAAACATTACATTTATTTAAAAAAAACATTACACAATTATTCGAAATTAAAAAACATTAAACATTAAATGGGTGATATCGCCATTATCCATTGCGATTATTCCAAATGTGTTCCACTAGATCGGCTTTTAGGTTGAGATGTAGATGTGGGTCGACTATTTGCTGAGTAATTTGTAGCCTTTCTTCATGCGTATTTATCGGATCGTTATCGGCATGTTCTTCTACTTGATGATAAATGGGTGATATCGCCGCCCCCTATGTTTAATAACCATATTGTGTAATATGATACACGTGTACATTATGTCTGATAGTCGACTTTTTGACAATCCTCGGGCCGGGATATCAATCATCTTCCATTTTGTTTTCAATACACCGAAGGCTCGCTCAACATCTTTTCTTGCTGCTTCGTGCTTCGTTTTATACAATCTTCGTTTCTGATCATTTGTCGGCGGATCTTGTATAGACTTAATAAGAACCGACCATTGCGGATATATCCCATCAGTAAGATAGTATCCTCGACGATAATGCACGTTGTTAGCCACGAATCCCAGTTCAGGTGCTTTCCCCGATTTAAGATCATTAAAAATAGGGGACTGGCGTAAAACATTCACGTCGTTATTCATCCCAGCTACACCAAAGAATGCATGCCAAATCCATAAGTCTTGCGATGCAACCGCCTCCAATAAAATGAACGGTGTTGACCCCTGATCACGCCTACTAAATTGAGCTTTGTAAGCAACGGGACAATTCTCCCACGGCCAATGTGTACAATCGATACTTCCTAGCATCCCAGGAAACCCGTGTTTTTCCTCGTGATGAGCATAAAGTTTCTCGATGTCAGTATAAGTAGGCTTTCGCAAGTACTCTGTATCATATAATTGCATTATGCCGGTACAAAACCGTCGAAGACACTGTCGTGCTGTTGTCGCACCCATTTGAAAATATTCGTCTAGAGAATCAGGCACGGCTCCGTACGCCAATTGACGAATAGCGGATGTGCACTTCAGCAAGGGCGAAAGACATTCTCGATTCAAAGCATCCGTTGAGTTTCGAAAATAAGAATAGTTATTTTTCAAATCGTCAACAATTTGTAAGAATAAATCGCGATCCATTCGGAATCGTTCACGAAATGTCTCTGCAACATATTGCGGCCCTTCAGTAAAATACGCATCTACTAGACGATTATGTGCACCCTGATAATCTCTATATATATACGCCCGTTTTTTGGGGCGTGATGCTTCATAAGCCTGTGCGCAAGCTTGCGTAAAAGCTTCTAACTCACTAGTAACTTCTTCTTCGTCGTCGGAAGAGTCGGCAAAAACAATTCATAAGACATTTTTGGAGATTTGTGTGTTATTTTTTGTGATAATTGGTAATAAGATAGGGTATTTATAGAAAAATTTTAAAATATAACCGTTTGAATTTTTTTTAAAATATCAAGGTTACCGTTTTTTTTACAAAATTCAACACACATGGAAACTAGGTCGTGACTAGGGTCGGTTTGGGCTCGATCGAAACCGGCAACCGAATCGCCGCAACGCGACGACTCGGTTGCGACCTACTGGGGACCGAGTAAAAACCGGCGCGTTGTGCCTAGCCTTAAGCATCTCGTAATCTTTATAGGTTCTTGTTTTTATAACACCCCCACAAATTCTATGCACGGCGGAACTACAACATTTGGGTGCTACGTAGTTATCATCACACATAAGCTATATTAAACGACTCAAAGAGACGTAAAAGTTTAAACATAAATTAAAGATTGATTCAATCATCAAAGTCTACAGTTTTCAAATTCCCAAGATAATACTAAACAGAGTTTGCGTTTAGGTCCCCACTGAATCTCAACCCAAAAGTACATTTTCGTTCACATGACATAATATAAAATATTTAAGTGCTAAAAGGGAAGAAAAACAAAGTAGACCGCCAAGCCACAACAACTTCCGTCCTCGCATGCTCCGCTGCTATCAATCTTGGTTACCTGAAACACATGCTTAAAACCGTCAACACAAAGGTTGAGCGAATCTATAGGTTTATCAAATTATAAGTTGAACATAAGTATTAAAAACCAATCATGATCATTCAATAGCATTGTCGCGCAAACAATCTATTATTCAAGGATATGACAATTGTGTTTAAGCTCATGACACTAATCCGTTAACTTAATCACCCGCGTAATAATTACCGGCGTGATTCAGATGAAACCAGTGCCCCTACTAAAGGAATTAGTTGCAATTATACCTTATCTCTTATCACAAATTATCCGTCCGCAGGGGGTATCAACGTACTAGCCCTCGTCTCGGATAGGGTAGTCAACCCCATAGTACTATCACTTTGTATAAGCGGCTATTTCCCCCTTCGCAAGGGCAAGACAATAGTTAATAGTTCATGAAATTAGGGTCTTTTGCAACTAGGTACTCAACACAATTTCAAGGCAACATTCGGGTCCAACAATCATTCATGACTTATGTTCATTTTCATTTAAATAGCATGCATCCCCCTCGCGGGTAAAAACATTTGAAATAAGTAAAGAGCGAGGCTATAGACTCACCTTAAGTAGTAGTGGTAGCATTAGTAACTATGGCGTAAACGAAATCGATCACCGACGATGAGGATGCCCCGGGAAATCAAATACAACACCTAACGAATAAACACGTAATGAATCAACACATACAAGTACCTTCAAGTACTGTATTTACAAAATTAAGAACACTCAAGGTTCATATAAACTCACGCCAAAAATCCATACAAGTGATATTTACTAGACACGAGCCATTTTTATACTTTATTAAAACTATTACTCATTTTACAATTCTGCCGGTACATACCGAATGTACGGGCTGTTTTACCCCACTTAGACCACTCCTAAAAATCTGAGAAAATTTGTAAAAATCACTTATAATCTGTAGAAACCCCATACCAAATTTCATAAAAAGTTTTCACTTCTAAGACCTTCTGCTCAACACATCTCTATACCTTAAAATTTTGGACAAATTTGCACCTTCCAAGTGCAACTCGACTTTGGCTTATTTAGTCAACTCAACCTGAAACACCAACTCCTAAACTTGAAAATATACTCTTTTGTACAGGTTTAGGACCAAAGAACAACTTCCAAACATTTTTAGAACTCTAGTTACAATCCTAGACATTCGACCTATATTTTGACAAAAACCCGTACCTTGTGATTTTCATCACCCGGTACGCCTCAAACTTTAAAATATCATAATTTTTGACTCGGGATGACTTATAAGCTCAATTTTATACCAAAACGAAGCTAAGATAAAGCTCTACAACTATATTCTATGTGTAGGACCTGGACAAAAATTTAAAACCACGAAAATACCCTTTCAACCTGCTGTCCAAAAATCACTCTTCCACAATCATTTCAAAACTCGTTTCCAATCCATTCTATCATTACCTAAGCCCATACTAACCACTTATACTCATTCCTAATCATCCAAACAGCCCTTAACACTATGAAAATCGAATCCTAATCAAAACCCAATCCTAAATCATACATGCAATGTGTTTAACCCATTCAAACACACCCAAAACATCATTATAAACACAACCCATGACACATTTCATCAAACACCATGAAGCCACCACCAAGCCCATTTGGCCGTGGGTTTGGTGTAGCCAAAACACCTCAACCAAATCGATTTTGGTTGGTTTTTGTGGTTGATTATCCTTTATCATTACACTAATTAAACAAATTCGTGATTTAATTACATCAAAACATGTTTTTGAAAAATCTTTGATTCTTGAAAAATTAAAGATGTTGCATGTGTGATTTTAATGGATAGATAGACTTACAAAGATGAAAGGAGGATGGGTCTTTGATTGGATTTGTCAAAAAACCCCCAAAAATGATGGTGGTGGTGATGGTGGTTAGGGTGGCCGTCGGCCATGAGAGAGAAAAGGGGAAGGAAGAATTTTTTTTTTTTGAATTATGTTGTGTGTTTTTCCCTTCCTCCCTTTTTGTAAAAATTGAGGGGCCTTTGGTGCAATTTGGCTAATCTTTTGGCCTTAGTGGCAAATCCACTTTTAAAGAGTGGGATTACGACTAGTAGTCGGTTTTAAAACTTTACGGAAGTCGGGGGTCGTCCCGAACACTCGAAAATACTTTTAAATGGTTCAAACGTACACAAAACAAATATACACATGGTTCCGACTCGACTTAACACGTAATAAAAATAAAAATCTCGAAAAACTCGAATATCGATCAATCGATAATAAAAGATAAATTTTGGGCATCCGTCGGTATCGTAGTCGTCATCGGTTCTTCTTAAATCGTCAAACGTAAAAATTATGACCTCATTTATTGGTTTCAACTTAAACCGTCAAATAAATCCACGATAAAAATTCTTAAAATTTTCAAAAATATACGTAAAATAGGATTAAATAATTGACGTTGGGCTCGGGATATCACATCCACAAGTGAGCCACAACTTAAGAGAGATGCTCATACTGAACAGCTCTTGAGACAATAACTTAGCATCATACGGCACTTTCACTGGTATTACATCCTCCCCTCCTTAAAGGAGCGACGTCCCGGCGCTCTCCGGTTCTTATACTCGCATTTCGTACTACTAAAAAGATGAGGGTACTTCTTACTAAAGAGGTATTCACATTCCAATGTGGACTTCGGTTCACGTCTCGGGTTCCATCACACCTTCACAATGAGTATTATACCTTGCTTCAATCTCTTAACATCTCGATCCATGGTCTCCACTTCAATTTCCCAATTTCTTCCTACGGTTATCAACACGTCTCTTCTCATAGCTCCTCGCGGTTAACAAGTGATTCTTAATTTACACCATCTCTTCCGTAGCCTCTAGAATCATTTCAAGTCCATTCAACTGACTTTTCCCTACTTCATTCTATCCAACTGGCAATCTACCTTTTCATCCGCAAAATGCTTCCACTGGTGCAGCTTCCACACTAGCACGGTAAATGTTGTTGTACAAGAATTCTATCAAGGGCACATGTAGATCTCAACAACTATCAAAATCAATCACACACGTTCGGAGCATGTCTTCCAACTTTCGAATCGTCCTTTCACTTGGTTCATCATCTTATAAAAACAACTACTCACAAAATAAAATCGCACGGGTCACACATAACCCCATCGAAAACGTTCAGAATATACAAGACGAAGTAATTAATACTAGTCATACAAAATCACCTTAAGCGCAATATTATGTACATACAAACCTATTTTATCAAGAACGAATTCATCGATACGCTAATCATTCGACGTATACATAACTCTCTCGTAAACATCACAAACCAATCAAACACAAAAGCCATTATGAAGCACATAAAGCCGTATCACGACATGTTTGCGAAAGAGCCAAACCATGCCAAGTAAATAAGTTCAACCAAGTTAACTCATGCTTGCTAATCAGCCAAGTCATGATAAAATAAGGATATTTGACATATTTCTCGGATGAGTCCAGTTAAAAGAAAATTGCATGTTAAAGAAGGTTCACGAGCTCGCTAGCTATGGCTGCATATCCAAAAAGAAAATAAAATAAAATAAAATACATACATATGTCATCGTAGGGTGCTCACACACGGATCCATACCCAAAAGATATTACAAGAACACCATCTCACTTTCATCTCAAACATGGTCAAAATCTCAATAAGCATCATCGTTTACAGTACAAAAAAAATACATATATATTACATGGCACATGTTCTCCATGATCGGACTTCATTGGACAATGTCGTCTCAAGTTCTCACAACTTACGATCACTCGACCAGATCACTTACCACATAAATACATAAAAGGCAAGGGTTTTCCACACACAAAAAAAAATCAACTATGGCTACCTATCGTTTAACCATCGATAATCAAGGATGGTTGAGTCAAGCAAAGAGGATTCCTTACTTAAATAAACGAAGACGGAAATGGAATTGTCTTCTAACTACCAATGCACAGTTGGTAAACTTCAACAGTTTATCGCGTGTCGTTAAACATATCAAAAGAACGAGAAGAGAAGAAGAAAAATAAATAAATAAATAAATAAATAAGGTACAATACGTTTGATGCAGGAGAAGTCTTCTTTATTTCCCTCGGAGTTATTTGAACTCGGAGTTCCTCTACTTCGGCAGTCTTCTATTTTTGTTAAAAACTCTCCTCAGTGTCGATACGAGTCCCTTAGGTATTTAATCAACACCCTCGTGATTCCGATGAAATTCGCATGTTATATTCAACACATAAAACATTTTCCAAAATTACTCGGTCACAGTGACTTACTAAGTCAACGCCAAACAAAAAAAAAAGATTTCAAGGAACACAAGAAAATTCAGAAATTTTCTTTAGGAATCTAGGAGAATACGATTACTTGCATAAGGATCCACCATTTTTAAAGACGTTCTCATCCAAACATTTATCAAAACACTACAAGTTTCAAGATGACCAATTTGTTTGACACGATCGTGCCCTTCCTAAACTATGCATAATTAGCTAGATCATGCATACTTAAAAATCAAGCAACAACAACCAACAAAACAGGACTCTTCCCGAATTATGCATAGTTAGCTAAGCAGTGCATAATTGAGGATCGAGTGACGACACAAACATTATTATTACATACCAGATATGACTACGAAAGTTTTCGACCTAATCTTCAAAATAATGAAACCATTTGAAATGGAATTTGAAATGAGAAAATTTTGTTACCATCGTTTTAAGAAACACATCAAACATTTTTCATACACTTTGAAAACATACATTACTTTGCCTATTTATGAGAAAATAAATAAATAATTAAGTAAATAAATCGACACCATTTACATTTGGTTAAACGAAATATTTCACGCTCATACATATTTTCAAAATAGACTATTCACCAAATAATGGTAAGGTGGTTCAAGATTAAAGATCATTGCAAGCACAAAAAGTAATAAAATCCAAAAAAATCAATGAGATCGAACTAGGTAAACAAGCAATATAATTGCCAACTGAAATTAACTACATTAGAAATGAAGATACTTTGAAGATATGACAAGAGTTTCAGAATAATCAACGGCAATCTACGAATACATGGAGTAAAAATTGAATATCAACACAAGCGTCAAAAATAAAAAAACGATCATAATTCCCCTCGTCTCAAGTTGCACACACATTCCACCAAGGGTATACGGGGAGAGGAGAATAATCACTTGGTCGAATAGAAACAATTTCACCTGGAAGGTCGAGTTCTTTCACCTCTACAATTTGGTAAAGCGGCTTCGCCTCCTCGCTTTTGTTCAATATAAATAAATTGCCAATTTAATGAAGATTTATAGCATCATTCAAGTATATACAGAATTTTAGGTTCCATTAACCGAAAGAAGACAAGTTACGGCGTTCATGAACATGACAAAAATACACCTGGTGACATACCCTCATCATCAAGTACTAGCGAAATAGTAGTTTTAAAATAAATATAATGATAATGGTTTCATATCATAGAAAATATTAAAATGAACAGTCACATGACGACTCAAGTTTAGATACAGACTCATAAAATCAAAGAAGGGATGTCGGACGATCGAACCATCGTGACTTAAAACATTATATACCCATCTTAAGAAAATAATACAAATATTCGTTTGTTGGGTAATCCATTTGCATTTTCTAGTTACTGTTACCTTGTATATTGTAAAACCGAACATTTGCACATTTTTAATTTGTGTTACACCATTAAAGAATTTATACCTTTCATTTTTCAATCTTTACGAAGTTTTCATTTCTGGAAAAATTTTAATCTCTCGGAAATATTAACATTAGTGGATGCGGTGACTCGGTTATCATAATTGACAAATCATTAGGTTTGAAAATCTCCATACTTGTTTCAAAATCTCGTTAATGTTCATATCTTAAGTACCAAAACGTATACAGTAAGAATTTCCAAGTTTTACGTTTTTATTATTACGACTTATATTATCACATATATACACATATCCAACATGACTCAAACTAGTCCAATTAACTCTTAAAATCAACTTTTGACTTTTTATTATACATAAGTCTTCCTTAAAACTGGTTTGTTATATCACATTCGTGCACTTCGACTCAAATGATAAAGAGGTTTCACGTAGTTTTATCTCAGATAATTTACTGATTTTAGTCGACACTTGAATCTCGATGATAATAATAAAATAATAAATAATTAATTAATCAGAAATGCTTATTTCAATAATTCCAAAATGTAGAAGATTCAACTTTTAAATCTTTAGCCAATTATTTAACGATTTTAAAATAACACATCTCACAGTAGAGTAAAATGACGTTCCATCAACATTTAAAAATTTGTTTCAAGCGTTAGAATTTCTCACTTAAAGTGTATATTCCGATTTTATCCCAGTTTATTCACTACAACAAGTAACGCGTTCTAGTTTACACCAATGCATACGTAAACATTACCTTATGTTTAAAATAAAACCAAATTTACAAAGTTTTTAGCTCCAAAATACATGACCAATTCTTCTACTCATGTTTTATATTACAAGATACGCCAAAAGTTTGCTACATTGACCCGAAAATTAATTCATACTAAATCCAAAGTTACATATACTCAATAGTCATATCGTAAATTTTATTATAAACTCCTTTTTAAAATTATATTAAACAAATTCTTAACAAATCCATCACTAGCTTCTAGTATCAAATTATTAATATATAAAAACAAGGATTTCACTACTAGAATACTAAACAACAGCGACGAAAATTAGAGACCGAATCAGTTCGTCACGTAATAAGGGTTAACAGTGACAGATTAGCGATAAATTAACTACAAAATTATCTTGGATAATTTAGCGACAAAGTAGTAACAAATTAGTAACAAAGTTAGAGACGAACTACGCAGCTATCACAATTTTATCTAATTGTGATCATATAGAGATGGCTTTAACGATGAACTTAGGTTTGAACTATTAGCGACATAATTATGACGAAATATCAACGAATTTTTTAGTTGTCTCAAATATGTCGCTATTTTCACTTCGTTTTGGATTAGCGACAAACTTCGGTATAATATTTTAATGATTGATATTTTTAGGAACACCCCTATAAAAACAATCGAAAATGAGCCCATCTTTAATTAAGCACATATTTTTAATAAAGACGAAAATGTCCACGCGTGAGACCAAAGATTCTTTTTAATAAATTACACTATAATATTAACTAGTTGTCTTAGCACAGTTGGTCACATAAGATTATTCTGAAGCTTGGGGAGGGTTTTACTCCGGTTTGATTCTTCAAAGAGAAAAAAACCCGAATTTTCTCTTAGTGCGAAGCCATGAGTTCTGGTTTTCTTTCACAGGTCTCTCTTGCTATTACGCTAATTAAATTTATACGTTAACCTTTTATTTTTTATTTTTTAACCTTTTTTCTAAACTTATGTTATATGGTTAAGGGTTATAAAATGAATTAGAAACTTTTCAATACTTTTAATGAGCAATAAAAAATGTTAAACTTTTAATTGGCAACAATATATCGCATTAATTAAAAAATAAAGTATTTTTGTAGTGTAAGTGAACGCTTTACCCATTTAGATGATAAAAAATTTATCATTCATACTCTTAATCTTTATATTATATTAAATAAATAATTTTGTTAACAACAACTATAAAAGAGCTGATATACATAAAAGTATCTTCAACGCAAAAAGTTTTTCATAGCTTTTTTGCATTTAATGCATTAGTGACACCTCTCAATTAACATGAAAGAGTTTGAAGAATATGTTTGAGTTTACAAAGTCTTTCGAAAAAGCTTTGTATAAACTTTTTACTTTAATAGAGATAAACCTTTCAAAAAGACTATATGATATATATGTTTTGGTTTACCAAGAAAGAAAAATGCTTTAAGAACAAGTCAAAATTCACAAAAAAAAGTAACCCACAAATGATGGGCGGTAACAGTTACTTTCACAAATAAGCGGGATCCTTGCCTCCATCATTTTCATGAAAAAATTAAAACCCACTCATTTTCATCTTATATCCAAATAAAACTCAGTGTGTTTGTTAAATGAGCAGGAGCAGTGAGCTGTGAGCAGGAGTAGTGAGCTGTAGCTGTGAGCAGTAGCAGTGAGCAGTAATTGTGAGCAGTAATTGTGAGCAGTAGAAGAGAGCAGTAGTTGCACAGCTCACTGCTCATTTGCCACAGCTTCACAAATAAGCATTGGAAAAAGTAGCCTTCCTAAAAAATCTCACCGCTCACCGCTCGTTTGCCAAACGATCATTAAAAATGAAAAACCTCACCGCTCATTTTGTCAAACATGAAATGAAAATCAAAATGCTCTTGCTCACCGCTTCAAAATGCTCCTCCACCGCTCCGTGCCAAACATAGCCAACCTACATCAAAAAGCTCAACCACTGTATTGAAATAAAACAACCAGCACTATCACCAGATCGATCCTATCACTACCTATACGTTTACCACCACTTAGAAACTCGTGCCCAGATCTACTTGTAATAACACCTCTGCACCCATCACCTGTCAACCATTCATCTTCTGGTATGATTTCTTGTTTAGTAATGGTTTGTTTTATGTAATTTCTTTCTAGAGATTAATTAACAAATATTACTTGCTTAATATCTGGATTTGGGGTAAATTATAATTTGGGTTTATTGTTGTTTTATGTAAACAATTGGGGATTTAGTTACTGATGATTCATTCTGTTGTAATCCACATGTTCACTGTAAATCCTTTAATGTCCGTTTCAGATTACTTGTTGAGCCAATTCTTTATGTGGTTGTTTGGGTTTGCCTATTGATGTTGCTTATGTGTGCCGCTTGGGATTGTGTATCGGGCTGTTTGAACGGGTGTAGGAAAGAACTTACCTGTTCAGCCCTAACAAAATGTCACGTTGCATTGGAATAGTTTGCCACTGTTACCCTGCATCAAGATTCAAGCCCTTAAAGAGTTAGGTTGCTATAGTGTAGTTGATTTTAGAGTGTATTATAAGCCAAAAATAATAACCTTACTTTATCATTTCCCTTTTACTCGACTTTCTTTCTTTCTCTCAATCATCCTCTAAATTTCAACTACCATCTTCCTTTATCCTAACATCCGTCTTAGTTTTCATTCATATGATTTTTCTAACCAAATTTATTGTGTTTAATTTCTACAGGCCTCTCGATGACGTCGGCTTGATAATGTCCTTTTGAAGAAATAAAATAGCAACTATTGATGTGTAAGTTAAGTGATTTACTTTTTGCTTTATTTATGGAGTTTATATGTCTTTAATGATAGCATATTGGTGTATATGTGTATGATGATTGATGATGATTGATGCAGACATAATGTCTTTATTTTTGGTTCCTTCGTCATAGCTACTGCAAATTGGAGTATTTTTTTACTTGAAATCATTTATTGACTAATTTTTTTCATAAATCATATGAGGTGAATCAATCACATTGCACGTCTGCAGTGAAAGTTCCCAAACTTTTGACTAATAAATTCCTGGTATAAAGAATGAAAATATACTTGCACATTGAAATATTTTTATAGGACATTTGGATTGGAGTTGATAACAGATTACGGATAATTCATCCTAATTGTCTTCGTTTATTCTTTGTTGATAAAGTTACTTGCATCATGCATCACATTTGAGTGTAGCTCTTTTTTTTCTAATGTAAATTCTCTCTAAGATCCTTTTACTTTTATAAGATAACTGTTTATTTTATTTGCAGAAAAAAATGATAATGAAAAGTGATTCTAAAGGAAAGTTGAAGTCAAACTATTGTCTGCTTATAGCAACATTCAAAATGCATGTTTTGTTAAGATTAGTATACTGTTGAAAATATTTTAAGCAGAATTTTGGGCAAAAAGGAATTTGATTAAAGGTTCTGTGTTTATGATTGATACTAGATTTGTTCGTCGCACTAAATGAATGTATGATTGTATACTTACCATGAAAACAGTAATAACAAATTACTATTGTGCCTGCATTTAGTAAATTAAGTATGATAAATGGCATTTTATTTGCAACACGTGTTATAGTATCATTATCATTAAGGTTATTATAGATGTAACATTATTTGTAATGTAATGAATCTATAAAACTGTATACACTTACATGTATCTTTTTAATCTTCTTATGAATGCAACACGCTTTGTACAAAAAAAACACAATAATGTGATGTGCATAGTGACTAGAGTAGGTACGTGTATAGCTATATGACTGGAAGTATGGATATGTTGATAAAAGACCACAGAAGAGTGGTTGTCATGTTAACTACTACAAAGAGGCAACACCTTTATTTATTTCACAACTTTTGACTACGGAGTATAAGGGTAGATTTATTATTGAGTTCAGTTAAAAAAGATACTTGCATGCTAATGTTTTATTTGTGACTTAAAGACATCAAAGGTCATTATTTGACGTCTTAATAATTTGTATCATTGTCTCTCGAAGGTTATGCAGTCAGACTCAAGCATGTTCATGTCTTCTATAGTTTTTATTTGAAATTCTTTGTCCACATTGTATATTTTTATTGTTGCATCAGGTTCTTTTATTACCAATATTTGGTCTTATTCGGTGGCGCTAAGCACAACTTTAATATTTACCCATCTATAAGAGAAATGATATATTCACACAAATTTTACAAAGAAACTCCTCCACACAATTATGTTTCGATATTTCCTTCTGGACATCACTCATGATGACTATCTCTAGACATTTATATTTAATATTTTTTTTACTTTTTTGCAACTTGTAACTCCAAAAGCTTAGCATGATCCAATTGTAAAAAAATTCGATTATCGATGCTTTTTTATTGTATATAATTACAATTAGGTAACATTTCTTAGTTAAGCTATCTAAAAGGTTTTAGTTGAAACTTATATGTGTATATGTTCATTTTCGAAAACCTCAAGTTTACCTTTCTGGGACCGTGCTTAGCAAGGCACATATCACTTCCTAGTGTGTGTATATATATATATATATATATATATACTTCTTTTGGAATTAATTGTGTGTCAGGCTATTGTAGAATTTGCAATGCATTTTGAAGTGTTGTTATTCAATTCACTACTTGATTTGTCTTCTTTGCAAATCAATCAAAAATTCTTTCCATTGCAAAATCAGTAGTACTTATCTCTGTAGTAAGTTAAGTTGCAAAATATCTGTTCAAAAAGTAAATGCTAATTTGCAAAGAATTTTCTCCTCCTGGAAAATGGTCACAAACTTCTTTGGCGATTGTAGTTCTGTAGCATAAATTCCATGGAGCATTTATGCAATGGTCAAAATCTGTTGTGTTGTAGTGAGATGTGTCACCAAGCCATTTTTTGTTTACATGCTCAGAATTAAGTTATTGTAGTAGGCATTTTTTTAGTAGTTTATTGGCTTCTTTACGTAAGTTTTTCTTGTTGTATGTAGATGCAAAGATCTTACAACAGCTGGTTGTTGGTTTTGCATATAAGAACATAAGATGAAGCCACGGGTATTCCATAAATATTGGAGATTACATTGGCAAGTATTTGGTTCTTAGCTTACAAAAAATCTATCGTCAATTTCTTAGTGTAACAAATTAGTCGACACTTATTGTTTTCGTAACATTTGTCAGTTCTTATATAGGTTGGATACATATATTCATATGCACTCTCCAAGTTGGTACAACATTGTTTTGACTCTCAAGTTGCTAAAAAGAGATGAAATGTGGGAGCACAATGTATTGATGTATGGTATGTTAATTCTTACATTTGTATATGTTATCTTTTACATTAGAAATGTTAACGCGGTGGGGTGGTTCGGTTCAGTTAGTTAAAAAAATAAAAACCATTTTTCACTGAGCGGTAGATTATTTTACTATGTGTAACCAAACCGCTCTATGCGGTTACCCGGCCATGCGAGTGCCCGAAATAAATGGTTACTCGCGGTTTCACGGTTAACCGTCTAAAGCATCAATTGAGTCTAACCGTAAGATATCAAATAGATATTACAGATGACATAGTATTTAACTGTAGGTTTCAAATAATTTTCCTACAACCAAATACTTTTTATATTGCCCAAATCAATCTAAATTACCTTGCTACGTCTTAAAGCTTCATGTGGTTGTTTAGACCCGAACCAACCCGACTCGATAAGACCCGATCCCGACCTGATAACACCCCTACTCGCAATCTTAAAGGCTACCATCACTCACACACCGATGACAACCTTTATACACCTAAAACTCACAAGGTCAGGAATTGACACAGTTGCTTTACACACGAGCAAACTGGAGCCAATACCAAGAAACCAAAAAAACATAAGCATTCTCTTTTCTATATGTGCCTTCGATCACGAGAATTTTGACGCACGATTCCATACCCATAAATGCCATTCCTGCTACCCTTGTACACTTGAATACCTACACCATGCTGACACAGTAGGCTTACTGCAACTATATCCCAAATTGAGATACTCAAGCCAACATAACTTGAAACATAACCTGGAGCAGAACTTGAACCTGAATCTTTTCCATAACATAAAACTAAGCCCAAAAGACTTACTGAGCACATACAGTATAATGACCAAAATGTTTCTATAACATTAGTCAAAGTTTGATTAGAAAGAGAATAAATCAACCTCCTAACATATCTTTTTCCCATTTCAATTCTTTACGGTTCTCAAACTCTGCTTTGTAGGCTTGTTTTTAGAAACTCTCATAAACAGACAGATGTACCTTACCTGCACACTTATCCACATTTATTTGTTTTGCAATCCGATTAGAAATCTCATGAAGTTCCTTGTTATCCATTAAAATCAGTTTTGCAATCCGATTAGAAATATCATGAAGTCCTCCATCCTTCATTATAGCCCATTCATTGTTGCACGTATTTCTTTTATCCCTGAATTCAGTTTATAAAAATAAACACATTAATTTCATAATCATCCTTGCTGTAAAATTGGTGTTGTCACAACGAGTTAACGTTTCCCGAACAACCCTTTACGAATATGTTCTAGTCTCATTGTTGCACAGATTTATTTTGGCTCTGAATTCAGTTTATAAAAATCATAGTTGCAGTCCCTCCACTCCTTACCCAAGTAACTAACATGTAATCATCCAAATGAAATCCAACTTTTTATGTAATCATTCAAATAAAACACAAGCCAGATAGCCTATTACTAATATAAGGATGTTGAACTATTCTATTCAATTTTTGCAATGGGCATAAAGCAGGCTAGAACATTAGCTGTCATCACTGCTCTCAAAACCCTAAACACCATTAGTTATCACTTTCTAAAGTTACAGGAGTTTATAGAGCTGGTCATTTAGAAATTGTCATGCCACCCCCAGTTGACACCTTTTTTTCCTTTCTTTTCTATGTAGGTCCGAGTCTTTTTACCAACATATAAACTCCTTTAGTATAATTCAGACTATCCTATCATACTTTGGCTACATGGGTGTTTGAAAAGGCTTAATATAGCTACTTATGTAATTAGTGTGTTATAATGCAACACATAAGGACGTTTTTTATGTGTTAGAAACTTAGAACCACACATTTGATAAGATGGGGCAATAAGAAAAGTTTGATTATCATTTTGACAGTAGCTTATTTCTAACAACGCAACTGGTTATTTCAATCGCATAATCTTCTTTAAAAGACAATCTCATGCACCTCTTAAATGGAGGTAATATTTTGTGATCACTTGGTTTATATTAGTTATAAGAGACTTGCTAATGTATATGAATTTTCTGTAGCACTTTTGCAGTATATGTAGAATTGCTTGTCCCTATATTTTTGTTTACTTTTTGGAATAGGACTGATATTTGTATGAATAAATTCTTAAATAATTTTTTTGTTGAGTTTTATTGGAAAGAAATAGGAATAAGCTAATAACACCTTTACATATGACCAATAAACCTATATTTTAAAAGACTGACATTTTAATTTGGTATGTTCAAGAACTATTTTGATAGCGTTCGTGGAGAGTTAAAGGAAGAATTGAAAGAACAAATGAAAGGCGAGCTCAAGGAATAAGTGAAGAATGAGCTCAAGGAAGAAATGCGTGGAGAGCTAAAAGAAGAAATGCGTGCAGAAATTCAAGATATGTGTCGGTCATGGTATCAAGAGTCGTGTTACCCACCAAACAAAAACAAAGTAAGGTAATGCAAGTGACGGTACATCTTGTACATCAACCATTACACTTTCAAGATCTTTAGATTGATTTATGTCCAACTTTTATGCAAGAGAGATTCATTAGTTTACATTTCCTTTTATGTTGTTGAAAATCAAATGTTAGTTTTCTTTCGAATATGTTTGTTATTTTATTTGGATACAGTGTCGTATTTGTTTGAATGGCTTGAACAATTGGCAAATAAATTGTATCATTTACTGTCCGATTGGCGACATATATTTTCTCAAGATTTTTAAATAGCGACAAAATTAGAGACAGGTTTGCTATCCTGTTGATTTAAACAAAAAATAGCTAGTGATGGTTTAGAGAGAACTTTCATGGCGAAAAAACGATAAATATACCCGTCTCTAGTAGCGACGTAATAACAACAAAATGGTATTAGAAATGGATCAGTGACTTAGCGACAGAAAGTTTGTCGCCAAGCTGTTGCTTTATGGTCGAATCAAATTTCATTCAAGTAACTTTATAAAGGATATAGTGAGGGGTTGGAGACCGATAATCCGTCGCTGATACGCTGAAACTTTTGTCGCTAAACTTGTCATTAAAATTTTGCGAGGCCCTTTTTTGCGATGGAACAAATTGGTCAATATTTCGTCGTTGAAGGGCTATAGTGACCGAATAGCGATGAAAACGACCGTTGCTGATGCCAGATTTTCTAGTAGTGTTTTACGAGTAATACAAATTACTTATTACGATTTACCAGCCAAGGTTGAAGGAAAAATAATTTCACATTATTCATTTATTCTCTACACATATTTTACTGGTTACAAGACACATCATAGGTCGATTTTTATCCAAAAGTTTCATCCACCAAGTATATTAAATATGTAAAACACTTTATGTTTAAACCATTCGATCAACAAAGTTTAATGCTTTATTTAACTCGCACAAATGCAGGACCTCGTCATGTATAATATCGAATTCAAAATAATGAAACAACAAAAACAAAATGAAATAACCGAAGCGAGAATACGTATGTCAACTAATGTTGTTATCGGCCTCGGATGAGTCTCGACATCGTACACCACAAAATTAACACAAACCAACCAAAATTTCAAGCTATCACGCTTGATCACAACACTAGTCTATTTTAAAACACATCTTTAAAATTCAAGTAGAATAGTAAACAACGATTAAATGGCAACACGCCTCAACCACGTTTTATAACACACACATGTGATTCGTCGCTACGATGTACGCATCGTTGATTATACTTCGTCTATATTATAGTTACGCCAATTAACATATCAAACCCATAAGGAATAAAGGAAAATAAAGTAATACGTAAGTAAATTACGTTTCAAAAGAAAATGTCCAAAATGACACATCACGGTGCGATAACGACAATCGAGATCAATCTAGTCAATATACAATATTTTACGAAGAATTATTTACGTATCTAGAATATCAAACGAGGTTCATATTCGGTTATCCGAACAATAAATTAATTATCAAGATTGATAATTAGCGGTAAGGCCGAATTCTCAACAAAACCGCATTTTAATGTACGATAATTACCCAAGGACCATTGCTTCGCGTGCAATGCCTTTAAATACCCTAGTATATACATACTTATACATACAACCATTCCTACATACACGTAGGATTACAACGCGGTGTTGCCATATAATGCAATGTAGCCCGTTATGCCAATTACATGCAACATATACGATAATCTTTACAGGAATTTGCAAATTACGATGATAAGTACTCAACGTACATAATAATATATCTCAATATATATCATAATATTTACTTACTAAATACTAGAGAATTTATGTCAGTTTTGAGGGATACATCTAAAATATAAAGCAATTCTAAAGAAATCTTACCGGAGCCATGCAGGATAGTTGTGTGCTTAGACAATTTCTTACGACACCAAAAGTTATAGTTTAGGATTTTTCAAAATGACCTAGTTCTCTATAACTCATGGCTCTGATTACCAATCTATAACACCCCCACAAATGCTATGCACAGCGGAACTACAACATTTGGGTGCTACGTAGTTATCATCACACATAAGCTATATTAAACGACTCAAAGAGACGTAAAAGTTTAAACATAAATTAAAGATTGATTCAATCATCAAAATCTACAGTTTTCCAATTCCCAAGATAATACTAAACAGAGTTTGCGTTTAGGTCCCCACTGAATCTCAACCCAAAAGTACATTTTCTTTCACATGACATAATATAAAATATTTAAGTGCTAAAAGGGAAGAAAAACAAAGTAGACCGTCAAGCCACAACAACTTCCATCCTCGCATGCTCCGCTGCTATCAATCTTGGTTACCTGAAACACATGCTTAAAACCGTCAACACAAAGGTTGAGCGAATCTATAGGTTTATCAAATCATAAGTTGAACATAAGTATTAAAAACCAATCATGATCATGCAATAGCATTGTCGCACAAACAATCTATTATTCAAGGATATGACAATTCTGTTTAAGCTCATGACACTAATCCGTTAACTCAATCACCCGCGTAATAATTACCGGCGCGATTCAGATGAAACCAGTGCCCCTACTAAAGGCATTAGTTGCAATTATACCTTATCTCTTATCACAAATTATCCGTCCGCAGGGGGTATCAACGTACTAGCCCTCGTCTCGGATAGGGTAGTCAACCCCATAGTACTATCACTTTGTATAAGCGGTTATTTCCCCCTTCGCAAGGGCAAAACAATAGTTAATAGTTCATGAAATTAGGGCCTTTTGCAACTAGGTACTCAACACAATTTCAAGGCAACATTCGGGTCCAACAATCATTCATGACTTATGTTCATTTTCATTTAAATAGCATGCATCCCCCTCGCGGGTAAAAACATTTGAAATAAGTAAAGAGCGAGGCTATAGACTCACCTTAAGTAGTAGTGGTAGCATTAGTAACTACGGCGTAAACGAAATCGATCACCGACGATGAGGATGCCCCGGGAAATCAAATACAACACCTAACGAATAAACACGTAATGAATCAACACATTCAAGTACCTTCAAGTACTGTATGTACAAAATTAAGAACACTCAAGGTTCATATAAACTCACGCCAAAAATCCATACAAGTGATATTTACTAGACACGAGCCATTTTTATACTTTATTAAAACTATTACTCATTTTACAATTCTGCCGGTACATACCGAATGTACGGGCTGTTTTACCCCACTTAGACCACTCCTAAAAATCTGAGAAAATTTGTAAAAATCACTTATAATCTGTAGAAACCTCATACCAAATTTCATAAAAAGTTTTCACTTCTAAGACCTTCTGCTCAACACATCTCTATACCTTAAAACTTTGGACAAATTTGCTCCTTCCAAGTGCAACTCGACTTTAGCTTATTTAGTCAACTCAACTTGAAACACCAACTCCTAAAATTGAAAATATACTCTTTTGTACAGGTTTAGGACCAAAGAACAACTTCCAAACATTTTTAGAACTCTAGTTACAATCCTAGACATTCGACCTATATTTTGACAAAAACCCGTACCTTGTGATTTTCATCACCCGGTACGCCTCAAACTTTAAAATATCATAACTTTTGACTCGGGATGACTTATAAGCTCACTTTTATACCAAAACGAAGCTAAGACAAAGCTCTACAACTATATTCTATGTTTAGGACCTGGACAAGAATTTAAAACCACGAAAATACCCTTTAAACCTGCTGTCCAAAAATCACTCTTCCACAATCATTTCAAAACTCGTTTCCAATCCATTCTATCATTACTTGAGCCCATACTAACCACTTATACTCATTCCCAATCATCCAAACAGCCCTTAACACTATGAAAATCGAATCCTAATCAAAACCCAATCCTAAATCATACATGCAATGTGTTTAACCCATTCAAACACACCCAAAACATCATTATAAACACAACCCATGACACATTTCATCAAACACCATGTAGCCACCACCAAACCCATTTGGCCGTGGGTTTGGTGTAGCCAAAACACCTCAACCAAATCGATTTTGGTTGGTTTTTGTGGTTGATTATCCTTTATCATTACACTAATTAAACAAATTCGTGATTTAATTACATCAAAACATGTTTTTGAAAAATCTTTGATTCTTGAAAAATTAAAGATGTTGCATGTGTGATTTTAATGGATAGATAGACTTACAAAGATGAAAGTAGGATGGGTTTTTGATTGGATTTGTCAAAAAACCCCCAAAAATGATGGTGGTGGTGATGGTGGTTAGGGTGGCCGTCGGCCATGGGAGAGAAAAGGGGAAGGAAGAATTTTTTTTTTTTGAATTATGTTGTGTGTTTTTCCCTTCCTCCCTTTTTGTAAAAATTGAGGGGCCTTTGGTGCAATTTGGCTAATCTTTTGGCCTTAGTGGCAAATCCACTTTTAAAGAGCGGGATTACGACTAGTAGTCGGTTTTAAAACTTTACGGAAGTCGGAAGTCGTCCCGAACACTCGAAAATACTTTTAAATGGTTCAAACGCACACAAAACAAATATACACATGGTTCCGACTCGACTTAACACGTAATAAAAATAAAAATCTTGAAAAACTCGAATATCGATCAATCGATAATAAAAGATAAATTTTGGGCATCCGTCGGTATCGTAGTCGTCATCGATTCTTCTTAAATCGTCAAACGTAAAAATTATGACCTCATTTATTGGTTTCAACTTAAACCGTCAAATAAATCCACGATAAAAATTCTTAAAATTTTCAAAAATATACGTAAAATAGGATTAAATAATTGACGTTGGGCTCGGGATATCACATCCACAAGTGAGCCACAACTTAAGAGAGATGCTCATACTGAACAGCTCTTGAGACAATAACTTAGCATCATACGGCACTTTCACTGGTATTACAGTTTTCAATCAAAACACATTACTCTTTCAGAATGGCATTGCATTTCTCGCATGCTTTACTCAGTTCATCTTTAGATGAGCTGGCGATGACAACCCATAAATTTCACAAGTGTGATATATGTTATGTTTAATGGAAGTAGAAAATCCATTAAAAAATTTTGCTTTTCATATATTACTTGGTAAGATGAACTACTTCTTACAACCTGAACTAATATATCAACATATTCCTATATGTTGTAAATATAACAAGTATAAGTTTGTAACTAATTTAACAAGTACATCTATGAATAACATATCAAGAAATATAATGATTCCCTAAATTCCCTTAGAAACCCTAGAATCCCTATAAATGAATGATGAACTCAAAGATGGTAAAAGTATATGTGAATACATAATACATATGAACAAGTAATTAAGGAATGAGAACAAGAATTATACTATCATATAGAAAGTATAAAGTTATCCAAAAAATAAGTAAGTGTAAATCATACAAAGCTAAATTACAAATAAGTGTACATGATAGTCTAGATTACCACCTAGAAACCTTTATAAACAATATTTCAAGCAATGTAATTATACAATAATATACTAATTCTAATCTACTATATAAAGAAAAGTTAAGCAATCACAAAGTACTAATATTCACTAATCTCAAGCTAATTACAAGAAAATGACCTAAAATCAAGATTAGCATATAAAATACATTCTATAATGAATTAGAGTCTACTCTTTTGCAACTAATTACAAAACTCAACTAAGTATCATATTAAGGTAATACATTTATCATAAACTAAGTTACAAATTATTAGAGCATAAAGTACAAGTTATCAAAACATAGGATCTTAAGCTCCCATAATTAACCCTAGATTATGATTACCCTATATAAACCCTTAAACTAAGAATGTGAAAACCATAGATGTCATAAACATATCATATATGCCCTAGAATAAGTGTACACAAAGATATAAACCCTAATTAACCAAATAGAAAGTCATTAGGATTAGTGACATAGAAACCCTTATATTAAGAAATCTACATAAAATCATTACCTAGTCTTTTAGGACAAGTCTACAAACACCCATAATACTTCATTAAGGTTATAAGATTATGATAAGACAATGTGCAACTACCCTAATGCACAAGTTACAAGATTTTAATGCATGACTTGTAAATTAGGTCAGAATAGGTATTTTCACTCTTTAGACATGTTTACTTAAACTAAGCTATCAAACCAAGTGTGACAACTCTCTGGACACACAAACATAATGTGTAGGACCTAAATTTAGTTTACATCAGTAGCTAATTGAAGGATAAAACCTTTTACTAAAATTTAAACCTCGATCATTAGAAAATCCTAATCTATATAAGTTTACTTCCCATTTTCACATCAAACATTTGTTAAACTTCAAACCAAGGAACCAAATCTCTTAAATAAAATGTCTAAACCCTAATTAAGCCCAAATCCTTCACTAATCACTTTCCTAAGTCCCTAATCACCAAAATCACAAAGTATAAGTTACAAGCCCTAGTTTCTAAACCCGGTTTTATGTTTTCTGTTCAAAAATGTTTTAAACACTTTCCCTCCCATTCCAAGTTTGAAATTCAGATATTTTAAGTATCCTAGGATATTTTAGGCCTCCAAAAAGTAGGTGCATCATCTCCTTGGGTTCTACACATCACCATTCTTATCACAATGTTTTCATGACCTAATATGAGCCACAAGTGAAGATTAGAATGAACCTAGAGTCTAGGAACTTGCATAGAGCTTCACTAGCATCCCTTAGTCATTCTCCTATATCTATCTTACACGTATAGAACCAAGCCTTGTATGGAGTATATTTGAAACTCGCAACCCGTTTTCTCTTAACCTCCTACCCATTCTTCATATTTACTTCTATAAACGTCTTAAGACATACCATAAGACTAAAAACCAGGTCTAGAAGGAAGCCATTGAAGCTTTATAGCAAGTCGTGCTCATAAGAAGTCATAAGGAGCCATTTTATAGCTACCTAGGTAATTCTTATGTTAAGTAAGCTTTGATATTATTATAATGATATATTAGACTTGTTATAATGCCAAAATTATGTTAGAAAGATAATCTAAAAAGAATTAATTCATATGATCATTTTAAATGAAAGTTATAAGCTAAAGATGTCTTAAAACCCCAGTTTTATATTTTACATAAAATAATAAACAAAAACTCATTTCAAAAGATATAATTCTGGTAAAATGTTTTTATTATGATTATAAATGTGTTTTGAAACTTTGTTTTAAAATCCAAGATCATTTGGTACATTTTTAAAGAAGTTATGTGATTTTTACAAGTATAAGGACTAAAACTGTCATTTTTTAAACTATTTAACATTTTGGGCCAAACGTGCCATTTTGTGAAAGTTAAAGCTATAAGAATAAATGTTAGAAAGTTTGAGACCCTAAAGTTAAATACTGAGGATTGAAATTGAAAATACTGAAACTATATACTTAAAGGGGTTAAAAGTGTAAATATGTTAAACTTATGAATAAGTGTTAAAAAGGTAAATAATCAAAAATTATAAACTTAAAATATTATTTTGGTCATTTATGAAACTATATGGATGAAAACTATATGATGAAACATATTTTCTAAATTATTATAAAGTATAAGGACTATTTTTACCAATTATGAAACTATAGGATAAAAAATATAAATATAAAAGGAACATACCAACTTTTGAAGAAATTTCTAAAAATATATATTACTATGTATCATGTTAGTAGGGAACTTTGTAAAAAGATTTTCCATCTCGATATTACGTTCTCACAGAGTGGTTGGGTTTATGATTTAAAGTGTCCTCGCTCCTCAAATATTTATGGAATGACTTCTGAGTATAATGGCCCGAACAATGATGCAATATTATCACAATTGAAGAATACATAAGTAATATACAAGAATGTTGAACTCAAAATCAAAGACTTAATACTATACCAAATATGTTAAACCATGTTGGTGTAAGATCAAGTTCTTGTTTGTTAGCTCAAATTATTTTGTGTGATATAAGTCTGACAAGATTATTGGACCTAAGGTGAATTCATAGCCTCACTAAAGTATACTACTTTTAAATGATTTGAAAACCCGTGAGGGGAATATATGTTAAAACGGAATACAAGTGTTTTTGGTATGCTTCTCAGATATGATTATTGACACTATATTTAAGACTGCCTTGAAAGTCCCTTTTTAATTATGAACCATTAATCATTTCGAAGATCTGTGCGTGGGGTATAGAACAGGTTCAGTTAAACGAGCTTCAATCATATATTAGTTCGGTTATTCTTTCTAATTCTAATGATCTTTGGATATGCAATATGTCTGGTGATGGAATCTTTAGAGTGAAAGATATTCGGAATAGTATCGATGATTTAATGTTACCTTCATGGTTTGAGCCGACTAAATGGGCAAAGTATGTTCCAAGCAAAATTAACATTTTTGGATGGAGAGCTCGGCGTGATTATATCCCAACCAGGGCGAATCTTATTCGACGAGGGGTTTATATGGAGTCTAGCAATTGTCCGAGTTGTAGTTTACACGTGGAAGATACGAATCATGTTTTGTTTCAGTGTGAATTGGCTCAATCTGTCCTGCAACGTATATGTAGATGGTGGGACCTTGATTGGCAGACTTGGTCTTCTTTCTCTGCTTGGGACGCATGGTTCTCCTCTATTAAGCTTGCTCCTAACAATAAAAAGCTTTTGGAAGGTGTTTTTTATGTGGCTTGCTGGTTTATATGGGTGTTTCGAAATCGTCTCCTTTTTTATGATAAGGCTCCTGCTCGATCGACGATCGTTGATGATATTATGTCATTGTCTTTTCTTTGGTGTAAAAATAGATGTAAATGGGCTTTTTCGTGGGAGGCTTGGCTTAAAACCCCTCACTTAATTTCTTTGTAATTTTTTGCTATTCTAGCTCCTTGCTAGTCAATAAAATTTCGCCGTTCAAAAAAAAATATTGTAAATAGTAATATTTGGAGACTGACATCTCCTGTCTGGGCAAGTCGCACTTGCTAGCACCTTAGTGGTCAAACAAGCATACTTTATTTTGCTAAGCAGGATAGTTTGGGAGACTTTCTCGTTGGGAAATTATGGGTTTCTGATATGTCTAGCAGCGGTATCATAAGCCTAGTGCATTGATTAATTGATTTTACGAGCGAATAATAACGTAGCTCAAGAAAAATGATCTTGTATTCATATTATTTTTAAACATATGAATTCAGTCAACCTTTGTGTTGACTTTAAGCATATATTTCAGGTTTTGATAATTATGGAGCAACATAATGATAACGTGAAGAGATATAGACTTGGGAATTTTTATCATTCATACCTATTTTCTAGATCTCGAGAACCTGTGATATATAGAGTATGTAATAGTTGTTTTACTGAAAATCTCTGATTTTATATGATAATTTATAAAGAATAAATAAAGTTTATTTAAACACTCTTTTGAGTTGTTTTTCTATTAGTGTACTTTTATATCATGAAGTAATACCCCAAAAATATTATTCCACTACGTAAAAGTAAAAATGGGAGTGTTACACTGGCCTTATCATATTCAACGGCTAATTTCATAAGCGCTAGCTGACGAACATTATCCTCCTCAATTTGTTTTTGAACCATATTTTTTATTTTATCGAGATTTTGTGAAAGTGCACAAGTCATTTTAAAAAGTTGATGTAAATGTACATAAATAAGTATAAAATGTTAAAATGAAGTGAGTATTTATAAAGGTTAAAGGTGAAAGTAAATTTTTTTTAATGCCAAACGGTTTGATATCATTTTTATTTTTGTGGCTTAAAATCATGGTCCACTGCTTGACCATTTACCCCACAATCGATTGACGACCAAGGGTCTTCACTACAAGACGACCATCATCAACCATGGTCAACGAGTCGGTCAACTAATCTTATAACGTTTAACCTTACAGCCAAACAGAAATGGTCGTGCAAGATAGAATAAGCGATAAAAACAAATGAAATAAAAAAGAGCATTCCTAAATCCTCCTACAAAATCATCAAATATATCCTGTTACACAAACAATTATAAAATATATATTTTTTCACTAATTATCTCTACAGATTAAACCGTCAGTTCTGTCACATGTCGGCATTCTATGTGTAGGAGGATTCGTTGGAAAATTATGTAAGAGGAATTAGCCTTTTTGAATAAAAAAACAAAGCAAAAAGTATAATACGAAAAAGTGTGAACTGTGAAGCGGAAAAATAAAAACAACGGGGTGCATATGCATGCGACAATGGACTAATCTATGGACTGGGTTCACTAAAGAGCATACTATAAGGTCCGGAAAGTAGGTCCAAGCCCAATCAGTATGAACTAGTCCTAGTCTGTCTAGATCCGGGCCCTGTCTTGGGGTTTTGCTGGACCTTCTTCGTTTTCAGTTGCAAACTAATTCTTGCTGCTTTACTTTTGGTATCTCAAATTAAATGTCACTACTAAAAATGGATATTAAATTATTATCAGTACTTGTAAATTTTACAAATTAAAAATAATGTTTGATTAGTTAGTGGTAAAACTTGAGTTTTAAAAAGCGCGTCTTTGCAGCGTGATGACGTGAGGCGTGATCTTCACGTTAACAAATAGATATCGTCGTTGGCTTTCGGCGTAGTGCGGGAGTGGAAACTTAGGTAGAGGGAGGTACAAGCGCGAGTTTTTTTTGAAAGGTTTGAGAATTTTTAAATATTTAAAAATTGGCTTACATTTTATAATATTTTTTATTTAAGCTTAAATCTACTAATGTTTATAATTTATATAATTATAAGTATGATATATATCATATATATTATCGTATTATGTCACACTATGTTAATATGCTATACGTCAAAGCATAATCTTTGGTTATGGCGTGACGCCACGTCTCACGTTTTCGATAACTTTGACTACAAGAAGAAAAAAAGGCGTTAATCACTATTCTTTTATAAGTTGTGTATTTTCTTTTATCCGACGACCTTTTTGCCACGGATAGATTGTGTCAAATTCTTAACTTTCGGAAAACACATTATACAAATTTCTATTTATCATTTTACCGGAAACCTTTTACCCAAATTTTTATTTATTTCTAATTTCTCAGTTTGATGGATGGTGCTGTTTAATGGTTTTCGTTTTCTAATTTGATTTTGGTTGAACATTCTAGAACTTTTCATTTTTCAAAATTTCAAAAGAAAAATACCTGGTTGTTCATGTGCAATTCATGAGATGTGCACGTGAAACAGTTTTTGGACCCGAAGTGCATGTGCATTTTAACATTTCGAGACAGAATCCACTTATCCAATAGAGCACAGGGACAAATAGACAATATATGCACTATAACTTAAAGGTGAGCATTTGGATTTTGGATCATTGGATCAGATTGGATCGGAAAATCGAATCGACTTAGATTAGATCGAGTAAATTCGGTTCAATTTTCGGTCTGTAATTTTAAAATCATTTTGATCTTTAATTTGGTATAGTTCAGTTTTATCAAAAATTCGTTTATTTTGCGTAATTAGGATCGGACCGAACCAAAGATCGGACATAACCTACTACAACTTACTATATATATTTTAACATTCCTCCCATTCTCTTTCTCTTCTTTAGGGGAACTAGAGGGGGCGCAGTTAGATTACTGAAACGGATCCGAAAGTGCTCCATTATTCAGGACATTGGAGCGCGTGTTGTTGTTCATATTTTTAATAGGATAAGTTTCGCTATCGCTAAAGGAGTGGGAGCCCAGATAGTATCTCGACTTCCCACTAACTTTTTGTAAATCCTATTATTCTAATGAAGTGAAGGTTTAAGCAAAAAAAATAATAATAATAATAATAATAATAATAATAATAATAATAATGATAATAACAATAATAATAATAATAAAGTGATGGTTTAATAATAATAATAACCATTGCTAAAGGGGTGGGAGCGCAGATAGTATCTCGACTCCCATCCAATTTGTTGTAAATGCTTTTTTGTTTTTTAATAAACTGATGGTTTAATAATAATAATAATAATATTAATAATAATAAGTAATATTATAATAATAATAATAATAATAATAATAATAATAATCTTTTGAGTAACCCAAGTGAGGTCGCTGCCCTCAAACTCATGAAGAAACTGGCAGACATATATTTCACACGTGTTATTCAAACGACTGAATCTAATTTTTCTCTATCTACTCGACAAATGGCTTTGTGGAAATCTCAAATGGAGGACCATACTTCTGACTGGCTTAGGGTGGTTCCGATCTCTGGCTTGGGACAAACTATGAACAGTAGGACTTACAGGTGTGTATTATGCTATCGGTTGGGTGTTCCCTTATTCTCTGCACAGAAGCCGTGCTCAGCTTGCTCGAGGATCTTTGTGGGGGATATTTATGGCGACCATGCTGTATCTTGTGCTGGTATTGTTGGCATCAAACACCGGCATAACATTGTGCGTGATACTCTTGTCGACATATGTTTTTGATCCGGGATTTCAGTTGGTAAAGAAGTGGATATTGGGCTGGGTGGAGGGCGGGACAAATCCTTACGTCCAGCTGATATGTTGCTCTACTCTTGGAATGGAGGACTTGATGTATGTGTGGATCTAACAGGTTCATCTCCCTTGACGCAAACTGGGATGAATGATTTTGCACCAGGACATGTGGTGGTTGAGGCTGCACACCGTAAACGTGTCAAGTATGAGGCTAAGTGTGCAGATATTGGATATGGTTTTCTCCCCTTCTCATTCTCTTCTTTCGGAGAACTTGAGAAGGATGTCGTGGACTTACTGAAGCGGATCCGAAGATACTCTATGACTCAAGATATTGGGTCACATGGTGCTCGTTATATGTTTAATAGGATCGGGTTTGCTATTGCTAGAGGAGTGGGAGCCCAAATTGTTTCTAGGCTTCCCACTAATTTTTTGTAAAATCTTATTATTTTAATAAAGTGATGATTTAGAAAAAAAAAAAAAAATAATAATAATAATAATAATTATTATTAATAGGATAAGAACGAGAGTTGTCGAAACTAGGATATTGGACTAAAAGGATTTCTTGTTTCCATTCCCGTGTTCTACGTGACCCGTCCAATTCGATCAGGTACTAACTATTTATTTCCATAGTTCAACTCCGTAAACGTTTAATCATTCGAATGTGTCGACCAAATCAATAGATAACCGGAATGGGAAGACATGGAATTAATAATATATAGCAAGTTTCTACCAAAGTCTATGTAACATACGTGCACTTTAATTAAATGATCTTATTGAGCAATTATAATGGGCTCATTTTAGTCCCAAACCCAAACCAAATAACAAAGTTTCCTCTTATTTTATCATGGACGTATCAAGCAAGTTTCTTGTCACAAGAACTATGTTTTTTTAAATAGGATTTGGCAAAAATTCCATCTCACATGGGGCGAAGGAAACGGTTAGCTGGTGGCTCACGGCGCCAAAGATTCTACGGCACATCACCCACACCTTCGCGCCATATCCTTTTGCGTCGTACTCTCCAACCAACAAAGTAACGATAAATCTAACCGTTGAAGTATGATAAACTAGCTGTTTTATTAAAAAAATCAAATTTTAACACGTTAAAACCTCTATAAAACAATAATTTTCTCACTCTCATTATACTTTCTATTTTTATAACTACATAATTTTCTTTCAACAATATAACTATGGATAAAAAAAATCCCAATAACTACGATCGTTACGATACGTATTTCCAAAAAGACGTGAAGCGATACATCTTGAGTTATACGAAATATGAACAGTTTGTAGCTATGTGTAATCAAAATAGAGGATTGGGATCAAGCCCAAATAAGAAGTGGAGCTACATACCTCGAAATCGAGAAGAAGCGGAACAATGGTTAATCTCCGTTTGTGGTAAGCGGAAATACATATAAGAAATGTTACTATTTGGCTGACACTATTTATCTGAAGAGTGCTACATTTGTCAAAACATTTTCAATTGGTAGGGATAAAAAAACCTTAGAACTTCAAAAGAGTTCAATAAAGTGCTCGAAAGTATATTGAGCGGGCTTTCGGTGTCTTACAGGGTCGTTGGGGCATTATACGAGGATCAGCATGTGGTTACGAGATACATTGGTTATAACATGATATTAGAATATCAAAAGTTCGTAGTGAATTTAAGAGATGTTTTCGCTAATCCACGATCGACATTGTTCGCACTTGGATTGAATGATGCCAAATTCACGAAAGGAAAAGTAAAGAACTTTAAGACCGAAAAGTGCACATCGATATTCGTCAAGACCTTGTGAGCATTTATGAAACTTTAATGAATAAATTGTAATGTTTAACTTGTTTGCGTATGTTTTTTTATTGTAATGATTTTTATTGTAATGTTTTTTTTATTGTAATGTTTTTTAAGTAATAAAATAATTTTTATTTAATAAACTTTATTTATAAAAAATATACTTTGTTGACCTTATTTTACGTATGCCAACGATTTTAACAAAATATTTGGTGTTTTATAAGAAGTGTTATCATGAGCACTTTTTGCTTACGTGACGTCATTTTTTTTCTCACGCCAACACTCTTGAACCCTAATCACTCCTAACACTCTTAGGTTTTATGAGATTTTATACTCATTTCATTAGTGTTTTTTAGAATGATAATTCTGATTATCTCATTATTTTTATGTCACAAATAACTTGAACAGACGAGTTGCAGCCTGCAATCCGAACTGAGGACGGGTTTTTGGAGTTAGCTCACCCTCGCGGGAACCCATAACTATTTAATTAAATAGCTTTTTCACACAAAATAATACGTAGTATTTCACTGAGACCCAAATTATTTGGTCACGTTTCATTAGCTATTTCATAGTCTTTATTAGGGGTAGGGGTGTTATCGGGTCGGGTTGTCGGGTTAGCGGGTTGAACATGTCGGGTTGAATCGAGTTTTGGTGTCTCAAATATTGACATAAGCAAATCTTGTACGGTAGTATGTATATGCGTAGACAGTGTGCACAAATACTATACTACGTAATCAAATTGCACCTACTATATGCTTTTAAAGTGGTTATTTACCTAGCCATGCATGTATTTGGCGATAGACATTTATGCATCGCTTTCTAATAATAGGTTATAACCCTTAGTTAATAAGTTAGCTTATGAATGATATTCGTGATCGAGATTAAAGTGAAACGAAAGAGCTTATGTGTTAGCAGGTTTGAAATGATAATAATCAATGGCATGTCATCAGATAATTGCATGCTAAGTTTATTGTTGTGTCTTCTGTTTTTTTAATCATATTTGATGCACTATTTTGTTGTAATTGTAAGGCTTTTTTTTCTACATACAGCTGATAATTAGTCACTATCAAAATTAAAACAATTTGTTTTAGAAAGATTTAAAAAGAGTAACACCAAGGAAGAATCAAATTGATCAACTAGTTACGTTGTTGAATCATGTCTAGATGTGAGAATACAAATAATCAGTGTTTTAACTACGTATATTATTGGGCCTAACATGTTTGTTTGTTACTGATTTATATTGGGCCTAAGAAAAAAACTAAATACACAGAAGGTTTAATATCGGGTTATCGTGTTGAACCCGAACCCGATAGGATATAAAAAAAATAACCCTAAACTGACCCAATAAGGCTATTGGGTTGGTCGGGTTGACCCGATAGACTCGATAAACATATTTGGACCCGATAGAACCCGACCCTATAAAACTTTATCGGGTTCGGGTTGGGTTGGATCGGGTTGGGTCAACCCATTCGACACCCCTAATTAGGGGTGTTTAGTATTTGCTTTGACATCGAATAAATCGAAAAGTAAACCGGATCGAAACCAAATCAAAATTTTTAATTAGTGTATGGTTTGGTTTGAAACCGAACCGAATTATTTTATTGGTGTTTAGTTTAGTTATGGTTTAACAAAAATATAACTAAACCAAACCGAAAAAACCGAATAACTCTATACACATGAAATGTGTAACTAATACTTTATAACTTATTATCTTAAGCAGGGGCGGAGCCATGTTGTAGGTAGTGGGGGGAAAGGCCCCCAATAAACCTCCATGAAAGTAGAAAAATTAGTAGAAAAATAGCGATATTTGTTGCAAAAAATGATAGTGCCCTCAGCCCAATTTAGAAAATGCCCTCTATGGAAAAAGCTAAGATCAACAATTGGATCTTCAGTTTTTGTTTATTGAATCGATTGAATGGATAAAATGAAGAAAAAAAATGATGGAGACAGGAAAGTAAAGATGTGGAAAGGAAGATGAAGATATTCTTAAATATTAGTGGTTAATAAAATATACAATAAAAGATCTATTACTTTAATATAAACTAATATTTTAATACTCCCTCTATTGTTTCTATAATTCTTTTTTAAATTCAAGATTCGTAGGTATATAAGTTTCATTCATGTTTTTCAAATCAGTCAGTTTTAAAGAAATCCGTTTTAATGTTACTAGAAATATAAATTTAATTAAGGTTAATACTTATAATGTCAGCTTCTTTTTGTCATGATTCGTTGATCTTTATATAAAAACTAAAAATTAAATAAACAGTAACTAAGCTTATTTAATTTAAATTCAATTTAATGGAATAAGATTATTAAATGGCTTCGTTTATCAAAACCGACCCGAATTTTTCAAAGTTTTATTAAAACAAGTGATTTTTGCATTTAGTTAAAAATGACCCGACCCGAATTTCTTTACTCGATTTTTTTAACTCGTAACTAAACCGTTCCTATTGCAGGTTGCCCCCTTTGATTAGAATTCTTGGCTCCGCCACTGATCTTAAGTAGTTGTCTTTCAAACTAACCATTCATCAGACTAAACATTGATGTATATCCCGAGCAACTGAGCTACAATTTTTCTACTTGATTCATATAAATTCTCATACATGGAGTGAGTTTAAAGTTTCACTTATGTTTGGATGTGTGAAGATGGACTATTCAACTCAATAAGAATTCTAAAAACTTTTTTCAAAGAAAATTTTACCTTTCTTTATTTCTTTTTATTTATGTTAAGTTCTAAACCCTTTAAGTTTCTTTAAAAAAATTGTCAATTTACTTAAGAGTTTATAATTTGTTATTTTTACTTGAAAAAAATTGGTTTTTGTTTGTGGCTTCTAGATTATATATCGAAGTTTACTTGAATTTGGTTTGTTTGGTTTAAACCAAAATCAAACCGATTCTAATTTGATTTATGGTTTGGTTTTATCAGTAATATAATTGGTTTGGTTTAGTTTTAATTTTAACTTTAAAAATTTTCACACCGATTAACTCAAACCATACAACCAAAAATTCAGAAAACCGAACCGATAAACACCCCTGGTCTTTATGCACCACTTGATGTAAAATAACATAAGTTGTAACTCACATGTTAATTTTTTCTATGGTATTTAAAATGGATGATTCTTCATATATTGTGTTATTGCTAGGGGTGGTAGTGGGGTATCATCTACTTTGCTTCAAGCTTAATTCAAACCTGGCCTATCAAGAACTTGCTTGAATGCCTATCTGATATTGAGTGATCACAAGTGGAAAGAGATATCTATAGATTCAAAATGATTTTGGTTCCATGTTCTTTTTGGATGCATGCTCTCTTTTATGTGTGAACAAAGAATCATATTGTGTGCTAGAGGGAAAGAAAGAATGTATAGATTCTATTATGATTTGATGTATCAACTATCAATATGTTAAACCAACTTGATCTTATTATATCTTTAATTTCAAGCATATACAATTGAAATGTCAAGTTATTCAGCATAATCCTTTGTAACATTTAACCTAAGTTACAAGGTCGTTTTATGGTTTAAGATGATCTTAGATAAAAGCAACAAATAATCTTACTTACACTTTTAAACAAACAATAAATTTCATATATATTTGAAATATATCGTTTATAAATGTTAAAACGATATATGTTTACATGCAAAACTAATAAAAATATAACCCCTTTTAAATAAAACCATTTGCGACCACACCTACTCCACACGTTCCGTGCGCTCTTTGCTCGTTTACATAGAAGCTAAGAAGTTTAATCACTAACATAGTTTCAACAACGTTAGAAATAATTAAAACCGAATGGCTTATGTCTAGTACATATATTATGTGATAAGTTTCTCAACCAAATGGTTGTAGGTTTCGACTACGCTTAAGACATGTTAGATAAATTTAAAATCTATATATCGTGAGAAAATTAATTATGAAAGCCACTATTTTTTAAAAATGAAAAGTGAAATGTGAAAACTTAAATTAAATAAATAATAAAATGTGACAATTTAAATTTTATAAATAGATTCACTCATTAATTAGTCAAACTTCTTATATAATTTCAATACTCCTAATTTCGATTACCGGGTCACGGGTTCGACCATCGGGTCACGGGTTCGACCATCGGGTCATCGGTTCGATCACCGGGTCAACTTGATCGAGTCACCCGGTTACCGGTTCGTTCTACGGGTCACGAGTTCGACCATCAGGTCATCAGTTCGATCACCGGGTCAACTTGATCGATTCCCCCGGTTATCGGTTCGTTCTCCGGGTCAACCCGCCCATCTGGCCTAACCGGGTTTCAAAAATATAAGATCAGGTTTAATTTGATCCTTATTTTAACTGCTTGAACTTATCGGGTCAAACCGGGTTATTAAAATTTTTGGGTTAGCGTGTCAAAACATGTAAACTTTTACATCGGGTTATGAACGGTATTTTAAAATTTTTATATTGTTTTGCTTTAACCCAAGGTAAACAACTTGATTTTTTCACGTTTTATTTTGAATATTACACGAAACACTCACCACAATATCACATATCGTTATTTTTTACCGCTACGAATTTTCGTCGCTATGCGCGGGTAATCATCTAGTCGTTAAAAAAACAAAAAACAGTATCACTTTAACACTATTAGTGTAATCAAACAAAAACGTTAAAAACATTATTGAGACACGTACATATATATACATATTTAAAACATTTTAGAGGGATATAAATTCTTTTGGGAATCATATTCGTAGGGTCATGAATTAGATTGTATATGATGATGGATCCAGAAATATTGGCATCTTGTATTGCGCATGCCATTCTAGAATTTAGAGTGGATCAAAGGAAAAAACGCCTCACATATTTTCTTCCCACTACTCAAAATACCAACACAGTGGCGGAGCCAGAAAGTTCGACTTAGGGGGTCAAAATTTGATATTTTTTATAAACTACAATATAAAATTGCTATTAAGGGGTCAAATTTTAAAAAAATCCGAAAATTTTCGAAAATTTACACTACGATATTTTTGCTAGGGGGTCACATGACTCTCTTGACACCCCCCCCCCCCCCCCCCCCCCTGCCTCCGCCTCTGTACCAACATATATAAAATAAAAAGATTATAGAGTATGCTTGGCGCACGAAGTTATCATAATTTTTTGTGACATGAGTTTACTTTTTTTAAAAAATAAGTTATAATTAAAAATAAGTCTCGTTTAAAAGCCTTGCTCCAGCTCGTACTAGTGCAAAACATATGCTATGTCTTCGCTCGGTTGGTATCCAATTCATAGGGCCATTAGAAAGATTTTTTAAATAAAATATCACGGTTGGACATAACTGAATAAAAAAAGATGAAGAAACTATTATACAATGAAAGATACTCAATGTCAAAAGGCACCAGAAACCTGCGTGTTTTCGCCGATCTCTCATTAAAGAGATTAACATCACTAATCACAACTCACTCTCAAATGTGATTGCTTTCATAGTGTCTCATTTGACATAAACAAGACTCTTATGAGATCAGGTAAAAGGAAAATAGTCTAGCTACTTTTTTTTAAATAGCGACTGTATAAAGAAGCTAGGGAAGGTTTTTGAGTAACAGAAAGAGCGTTTCAAGGGTTACTAAAAACCTCTTGACTTGGTTCTATTTTGAAAAGAGTTTTTTTACGTCAGCTAAATGTCCAATTGTAAAAAAAGAGTTTGACATCGTTTAAAATGAACTCCTTTCTGGCCTCTTGAATTTGGAGGTAGATTCATTTCTAAACGACGATTGATCCATAGGATATTTGAACATACAATGCAAATGATACTGGCTATATTTCACAAAATCAATGTATTGTTGTTATTTTTCAGCAATGAAAATTGAACTCACAATCTGTGCGATGATATGTTCTACCAATAATAATAACTCAAGTACATATTGTTTCAAAAGCCAATTGTCTTCTCACTTCAAAATTAGGCAAGAATTTTTATTTTGAGTAGAATGGCTTTTTCTTTCTAAGAAGAGTTAATTGCATAAATTCTTTAAGGCCCGGTTTGGTTCAGCATTTTGAAGTTATAAAATTCTAAATTTTATTAGTAAATTAGAATTCTTAAGAATTTTAAATTCTAAAATGCATACGTCTGTTTGGTTGGCAGAAATTTATAATATTTTGAAATATCGATTTTTAGTTGAACCAATTAATGAATAAATACTTTTTATAAAAAATTTCTATTTAAAAAAGTAAAAATCGAATTTTAACTTTTTTATAAAAAATTATAATATTCAATAAATTTTATAAAACATTTATATAAATTTTATAAATAATTTATATAAATTTTATAAACAATTTATATAAACTTTATAAAAAAATTCTATAAATTTTATAAAAAAATTATTTAAATTTGATAAAAAGTTTATACAAATCTTATAAAAAATTTATATAAATTTTATAAAAAAATTCGATAAATTTTATAAAAAACTTATTTAAATTTTGTATAAAGTTTCTATAAATTTTATAAACAATTACATAAATTTTATAAAAAATTTAATGAATTTTATAAAAAATTTAATATTTAAATTTTATAAAGAAGTTATAAATTTTATTAAAAAGTTCTATAAAATTTTTAAAAATTTATATAAATATATCTAAATTTTATAATATTTTATGTAAATTTCATTTTTTTTTTATTTTCATAAAAATCTTTTTATATAAATTTTACTTTTGCTATTTAAAAGAGTAAAAACCAAAAAGAAAATTATATAAATGTTTTAAATTTTATAATTTTGTATATAAACATAAAAATCCGAATAAAAATGGTTAGAAAAAAGTTTATAAATTTTTGTTTCAAGTAAATTAAAATTCTTTACTTTTTGGAATAATTCTAATAACCTTCATTTTAGCATTTCGGGAATTTTGAAATTCTTTCGTTGAACATCAAAACACAATATTTTGAGGAATTTAAAATGTAAATATTTTGAATATCCTCCAATATACCCCAACCAAACGACACCTATGTGGTTTGTCCAGTTTAACGAGATTAGTCTTTATATATTTTTTAACAGATCTTCTCTTATGATTTTTTTACTTCGTATCGAGTTTGGTTTTTTTAGAACTAAATTTGTACCGGTTTTGGTCATTTGACACTAATTTTGTATCAGGTTAGTCTCGGACGAAGCTATAAAAAAACCACATTCGATACATGTCAAAACCATAAAAAAGAAGATCCTTTAGGCTGGGCACAACGCCCCGGAAATGTTTCGGTCGATCGTCGGTCGCGACCGAATCGTCGCGTTGCGGCGATTCGGTCGCCGGTGCAAATTGTAGGCTAATCGACCTTAGTCACGACTGATTTCATGTGTGTGTTTGTGTTTGTGTAAAATCTTGTATTTGTGTTTGTGTTTGTGTTTGTGTTTGTGCAAATTGTGCCCAGCCTAAAAAAAAAATATATATATATTTATTATATAATTAATACTATATACTGTAAAAAGAAATGTAAAAATCTTGTATTCGAAAGTTAAAATTTTATTCAATACTAATAAAACTTGAAAATACTGAAATACAATAGGAAATGCAATACGATACTAAAAATAAAATTACATAATACGATTAATCAGTTCCCGGATCCGAATCCGATAACAGACCACAAGGAAACTCCCAACGCAATGTTTCTTCTTCATCTTCTTCCGCCATAATTTGCGCCTCCCGCTCCCTTCTTTCCCTTTCTTCTTCTTCCTGCATTTGTCTCAACACTTTTTGATCTAGGTATTCTTGATACACCTCAATGTCAGTCATTCTGCCATCTGTGAGGTTTGGAATTGGAAAGGGTAGATCGGGCGACTCATTTCTTATTCGGTGTTGTTGCGACGAAGGACCGATATGTGTTATTTGATATCGGGACGAAGAACCAAAGTTATTCAACCATTTAGTATTTTCTTCAATTCTGGCCTCAAATTTTGTCGCCTTTCTTGCGCAAGATCTCCGGAGGCTGAAATCCAATTCAGCTTGCTTACTAAGATATGTGTCGATAAACTGACGCTCCTGTGGGGAGAGATCACGGCATTTCTTACATGCCGAGCTCAATTCCCTATTCTCTTCGGACGCAGCATCGAAATCATCACCTAACTTCGTAAGCTGCTCGAAACGGCGTTGTTGTTGAAGTATTTGTCTGTTAACTATAGCCTTAATCTCGGCTTCGGTATGTGGGAATGAGCATGCCATTTTTGATTTCTGAATGTGTGTGTGAAAAAACAGAGTTGTGTGTTGAGTTGTGTGTGAAATAACTGTGTGTGAAAATTTGGTATTTATAAAGAAAAAATATTGATTTTAAAAAAATAAAAAAAAAAATTTTTTTACTAGGTCGCACTAAGTCGCCGGGTTGTGGCAAATAGGTCGCACTAGGTCGCCGACCGAAAAAACTAGGTCGCGACCCCCATGCGTTGTGCCTAGCCTTAGAAAAGAATATCTAAAGACTAATTTGGTTAAATCAGACGTATAACAGTTAATTGCATAATTATGCAATTAACTCTTCGAAGAATGTTGGCAAAATCCAATCTGCACACACTCAAGTAGGATCCACTTTTAGTTAGGCCAATCTCCACGTTTACACATTCCCTATCCACCAAGAAGAATGACCCACTTAAATGATGTCCTTCACGAAATTCTTTGTTGATTAAGGATTGATTAATGTTAATAATTACTCTACTTAATATAACACAAGTTTTACTAAAATGTACTATCTTACTAATAGTTGTTCATACCCGCATTTCTAAACAAGCAACCACAGATTTTCAGTGTCCACCGACTATCACCTTAATAACTCAACCATCAAAATTTTGCACATCAACAACCATAAACTTGCTGTAAATCACTCTCAATTTCCTTTAAGAAATTGTCCTAGTGTTGTCAAAAGAATAAGGCGCATTTATATATATATATCCTTACGAAAATTCAATATGACATTAATGTTCTTCTTTCATTTTTTTAATTACGTCAATATCCTTCATTAATTTTTCTACTTACATTAATATCCTTCACAAACATTTGTTCTTATATAAATATCCCAAACATTTAAATTCTCATTTATATATTAAAAAATCAACATGATCTTTTTCATTAGTCGAAGCCAAAATTTAAATATGAACAAACTAATATATATGATTAATATGTTTTCTCATATCTAGATATAAACTTTTGTGATTTAATTATAATGTTGTTTCATCACTCGAGCTTAAAAATTATGTATGCATAATATAATTATGATAAATATAAAAGATTAATAAAAGTAGAATAATAGTTTTAAATTTAAAATTAACTAAATTATGATTTAATCAATTTTTTTAAGGGTTTTGCTAATGACAGCCCTTAGGGTTGTCGTTAAGAGAAGAAATTTATTACAATGATATTAATGAATCATTCTGATTGGATGTAAATTCCGAAATACATGGCCACAATCCCTAAAAATCAGGATGCATACTAAATATTTGATTCTGATTGGTTAATTTCATTTCTTACACTCAGTTGTAAGAGCGTGCGGTACGGTTAACTGGTGGGGGGCTGGCCACCACGGCGCGAGGCCACGGCGGCGCCAACCACACTGTGGCTCGCGCCGTCGGTTTTGGGCTGGTACCTACCAGCCGACGCCATGGTGACGGCGCGAGGCCACGGCGGCGCCAACCACACCGTGGCTCGCGCCGTCGGGTTTTTTAATTTTTTTTTTTTTTTTTTTTTTTTTTTGAAAATTTAAAAAAAGTTACCGTTGGGTAACGGCTAGTTTTTTGTTTTTCCATGTTTTTGCCCGTTTTTTGGTTATAAATACCCCATTTTTTCATATAATTTCATTATATATCACACAAACACATACTATTTTCTCATATTCACACACTATTTTATCAATATGAATCCCGGGAGTTTCGATTTGTCCTCTATTTACGAAAACTACGATCAAGAAGATATGGAAGATTATGCCCGATATCTTGAATATTGGGAACAAATTGAGATGTTAGATGAGGACGAGGAAGAAAGTAGTAGTAATGTCGGTCCTCGCGTTAGAACATACATCCCACGTGAGCGAGAAGATGCGGAAAGAAGACTTATGGCCGATTATTTTGGTGACCTTGAAACTCCGCCAAAGTATCCGGAGGATCGATTCCGACGAAGGTATTGTATGAGTTCTACCCTTTTTAGAAAAGTATCTTAGAACACCGTCGCCTGAGGATGTACAACATATTTATGATTTGCACAATAGGAAACATAATCTCCCGGGTATGCTTGGTAGCATAGATTGTATGCATTGGGAATGGAAAAATTGTCCTAAAACGTTACATGGTCAATTTAAAAGGCGTGATAAAAATACCCAACACTTATGCTCGAGGCTGTTGTTGATCAACAGTTATGGATATGGCATTCTTATTTTGGGGTGCCGGGGGCAAATAACGACCTTAATGTTTTATATGGTTCACCGTTATTTGATAACCTTCTTTTGGACGAGGCTCCAGATACTGAATTTGTTGTTAACGGTAAAACATACAAGCAAGGGTATTATTTAGCAGATGGAATTTACCCTCAATGGTCTTCTTTTGTTAAGTCGTATACAATTGCAACGGACGAAAAGAAAATGAAATTTAAAAGGGTTCAAGAAAGCGCTAGAAAAGATATTGAGAGAGCGTTCGGGGTATTACAAGGTCGGTGGGGGATTATTCAGCAACCCGCACGAAGTTTCCAAGCCAGCACGCTTAAAATAATCATGTATTGTTGCATCATACTACATAACATGATATTGGAAGACCAAAAATTTGACATTAGTGAATATGACCATATGTATGCTCCGCCTGAAGCCAATCTCCAACGAACTTGGGTCGAACGTTGTGAGACATTTAGAAGGAAAAATAAGGAACTTCGGGATAGGAAAGTTCACGATTCTCTTCGACGTGATCTCGTTGAGCATTTATGGAACCTTAATCATTGATGTTTTTTTTTATTATTGTTATTTTTTTTTAATGTAATTTTTTTTTTCGTGTATTATTTTTAAAAAAATTTGTATTTGTATTTTTATTATGAATGAAATGTGTTTTTAGTTGAAAATTAATTGTTGAAAAAAAAAAAAGTTGGGTGACGACGACACGAGAATTCTCGTGTTAACCAGGGAGGGGGGTTGAGCCATCGTGGGGTGTTTTGGTGTCGTGGGAGTAAAAAGTGACGTGGCATCACTTTTTGCCCACGACACGAGTACGACGGCTCAACTGTACCGCGTGCTCTAATAAAAAGATCCGTTTTAAAAGCAACCCTAAGGGCTGCCATTAGCAAAACCCTTTTTTTAATATACATGTGTATTTAAAAGTTTGTGAAAGATATTAATGTAATTATACAAGTTTGAAAAAGATATTAATGTAATTACATAAATGAAAAGGGTATATGTAAAAGCAAAGGATATTTACGGAAGAAGATTCTTTCAGCACTTTAAAATAAAAGTCATTTATTAATTAAAAGTTTTATTAACTAGTCTGCTAAACGATTATTTAATCATTTATAATTTTTGTTTATTAAAACACGTTTAAAATAAAATAGGCAAAAAAACTTTTATAGAATCGTTAAGGGTGTGTTTAGTTGTGGAAAATTTTTCATATTTTTCTGTTTCCAAATTTCTAGAAAAGAGGGGAGTTTTCTTTTCTAGAAAAGAGTTGAGAATTTTGAAAACTTGTTTAGATAATATTTTTCATTTTCTAAAAAAATAAACAATGTTTAAACGAAACTATTTTCAACCATTTTCTTCATGATAAACTTTTTTTTCACGTTTTTGCTAGTTTTTTTTTTACGTTTTCGTCTGTTTTTTTCCCGTCTTCTTTTTTCATATTTTCGTAATTTTTTTTACGTTTTAATTAGTTTTTTACTTTTTATCAGTATTATTACGTTTTAGTGTATAAATTTACGTTTTTGTCAGTATATTTACGTTTTCGTCAGTAATTTTACGTTTTTTCTATAAATTTACGTTTTCGCCAGTAAATTTACGTTTTCGTCTTTAAATTTACGTTTTCGTCAGAAAATTTACGTTTTCGTCAGAAAATTCACGTTTTCGTCAGTAAATTTACGTTTTCGTCAGAAAATTTACGTTTTCGTCAGTAAATTTACGTTTTCGTCTGTAAATTTACGTTCTCGTCTGTAAATTTAGGTTTTCGTCAGAAAATTTACGTTTTCGTAAAAAATTTACGTTTTCGTCAGTAATTTTACGTTCTCGTCTGTAAATTTAGGTTTTCGTCAGTAAATTTACGTTTTCGTCAAAATTTTACTTTTTTGTCAGAAAATTTACGTTTTCGCCAGTAAATTTACGTTTTCGTCAGAAAAGTTACGTTTTCGTCAAAAATTTACGTTTTCGTCTGTAAATTTACGTTCTCGTCTGTAAATTTAGGTTTTCGTCAGAAAATTTACGTTTTCGTAAAAAATTTACGTTTTCGTCAGTAATTTTACGTTCTCGTCTGTAAATTTACGTTTTCGTCTGTAAATTTACGTTCTCGTCTGTAAATTTAGGTTTTCGTCAGAAAATTTACTGTTTCGTCAAAAATTTACGTTTTCGTCAGTAAATTTACGTTTTCGTCAGTAAATTTACGTTTTCGTCAGTAAATTTACGTTTTCGTCAGTAATTTTACGTTCTCGTCTGTAAATTTACGTTTTCGTAAGTAAATTTACGTTTTCGTCAAAAATTTACGTTTTCGTCAGTAAATTTACGTTTTTGTCAATAATTTTACGTTTTCGTCAAAAATTTACTTTTTCGTCTGTAAATTTACTTTTTCGTCGGTAAATTTACGTTTTCGACAGAAAATTTACGTTTTCGACAGAAAATTTACGTTTTCGTCACAAATTTACGTTTCCGTCAGTACATTTACGTTTTCGTCAGTAAATTTACGTTTTCGTCAATAAGTATATGTTTTCGTCTGTAAATTTACGTTTTCGTCAGTAAATTTACTTTTTTGTCAGAAAAATTAAATTTACGTTTTCGTCTGTAAATTTACGTTTTCGTCAATAAGTATATGTTTTCGTCTGTAAATTTACGTTTTCGTCAGTAAATTTACTTTTTTGTCAGAAAAATTAAATTTACGTTTTCGTCTGTAAATTTACGTTTTCGTCATAAAATTTTAAATTTAAATTTACTGACGAAAACGTAAATTTAAAGACGAAAACGTAAATTTACTGAAGAAAACGTTAATTTACTGATGAAAACATAAATTTACAGACGAAAACGTAAATTTACTGCCGAAAACGTAAAATTACTGACGTAAACGTAAATTTACTGACGAAAACGTAAAATTACTGACGAAAACGTAAATTTACAGACGAAAACGTAAATTTACAGACGAAAACGTAAATTTTCTGACGAAAACCTAAATTTACTGGAGAAAACGTAAATTTTTTGACGAAAACGTAAATTTTCTGACGAAAACGTAAAATTACTGACGAAAACGTAAAATTACGGACGAAAACGTAAATTTTCTAAGGAAAACGTAAATTTACAGACGAAAACGTAAGTTTTCTGACGAAAACGTAAATTTTCTGACGAAAACCTAAATTTACTGGCGAAAACGTAAATTTTCTGACGAAAACGTAAAATTACTGACGAAAACGTAAATTTTCTGACGAAAACATAAATTTACAGACGAAAACGTAAATTTACAGACGAAAACGTAAATTTACAGACGAAAACGTAAATTTTCTGACGAAAACGTAAATTTTCTGACGAAAACCTAAATTTACTGGCGAAAACGTAAATTTTTTGACGAAAACGTAAATTTTCTGACGAAAACGTAAAATTACTGACGAAAACGTAAAATTACTGACGAAAACGTAAATTTTCTGAGGAAAACATAAATTTACAGACGAAAACGTAAATTTTCTGACGAAAACGTAAATTTACAGACGAAATCGTAAATTTACAGACGAAAACGTAAATTTACTGACGAAAACGTAAATTTTCTGACGAAAACGTAAATTTTCTGACAAAAACATAAATTTACAGACGAAAACGCGTAAATTTCTGACGAAAACGTAAATTTTCTGACAAAAACGTAAAATTACTGACGAAAACGTAAAATTACTGACGAAAACGTAAATTTTCTGACGAAAATGTAAATTTCTGACGAAAACGTAAATTTACAGACGAAAACGTAAATTTACTGACGAAAACGTAAATTTACAGACGAAATCGTAAATTTACAGACGAAAACGTAAATTTACTGACGAAAACGTAAATTTTCTGACAAAAACGTTAAAATAATGATGAACGGTGAATACTGAATAGAGTAACGTGTTATTGAAATGGGTTAAATAAAAAATGGTGGGTATGAGGTGAAAATTTAGAAAAGGGTAAAATGGAGTTTTCTAATTTTCTATATAAATTTAGAAAATGAAAATTTTGTAATTTTTGAAAAATATTGAAAAATGATGTTGCTAAACAGGTTTTCTATTTTTCACTTTTCAAATGAAAATTTTTCTAGAAAAGTGGAAAATTTTTCTCCAACTAAACAGCCCCTAAAGTTTTACATTTTTTCTTTACTAACTTTTAATGAAATTTTGTTACTTACTTTTTTTCTTTTCAATAAGTATCGATAAACATAAATTTTAGTTACTTTTTTTTAGTAATTGATAAAAATATACTTTTACTCATCCTCTTATTATTTATTTTTTTACATGTAATTTAGTTAGCAAATATTATAAATTTTGTAATGCAATATAAAAAAAAGTTGATCAATCAAAATTAAGATAAATATAAATAAGTCCCATGAAATTCACTACAAAACTTATATATTTATCTCATTATACTATCAAAACTTATCATACACAATCAACATTAAACGAATTTACACACATAGCAAAACAATTATATTATTTTGTGCAATCTACTCACACCTCTGTCTTGCTCAAATAGTGAATTAGTAAGCACATTTATTTTCATGAACAAGTATATGTGAGACGTGTTGTGGAATAACCGCGATAATATCTCACCGATTAGGTAAGAGAGTGTGATTAATTCAACATTATATGCTTACCCTAAACGAGTTTGTTGAAAATTAGACACTGCTAAAAAAAATTAAGAATGGAACACCAAACTTTATGTGTATTTCTCAAAGAAAAACATACTACTACTACAACTAGAGAGGAAGAAACTAAGTACACTACAAGAGAGATATTTGTGTGCTTCAAACAATAAATTAGTGAGCTATTTATAGGCTGACAATCCTTACTAGTTCATGCATCTATAAGCATACGCAAGTTGCATCAAGTTGTATAACCAACTTGCTAATTTTTCTTCAACATGGCCACTTTTTTTTTTGAACGACAATTTTATTAAGAAACTAGCAAGGTGCTAGAACAACATTACAAAGAGATTAAATAGGGGTTTTTAAGCCACATCTCCCAAGAAAAAGAACAATTACAACGACTAGTACACCAATTATAAGAGTACGAGACTATATCATAAAAAATCACTGACCGCCTAGGTGGAGAAGTATCGAAGACCAAACGATTTCTGAACCACCATATAAACCACCAAGAAGTATAGAACACTCCCTCCAACAGATTTTTTAGCTTAGACGACAAACTAATAGAGGATAACCAATTGTTCCAAGCGTCGAAAGTCGAAATGACACCCCATTGAATGTTCCACCAACTGGAAACCTTATGTAAGATAGAAGTAGCCAGGTGACAATCAAAGAAAAGGTGTTGCGAGTCTTCAACCGTAGAATCACAAATCGGGCAATTATTAGAGACCAAGCTAACACCTCTAGAAATCAAATTACCTCGAGTGGGCAGACGGTCACGAGTAGCACGCCAAACAAGAATATTAACTTTATTCGGCACTTGTTTCACCCAACGCGTACGAATGTTCGAAGATGGAAGGAATAGATTATCAAGAGAGTCACGGACAGATTTGACACGAAAATCACCATCGCCTCGAAGATCAAAAACCCACCTATCCGAACAGGAGGAAAGGGAAACATTAGATACCAACGTGATCAGTTCTAACCACCGTGTCCTTTCAATACCATCCCTTACCACTCTTCTAAAAGACGAGTCCAGCATCGATGCATTAAGCTTGGACCCAACAGAAACATCTTTATCAGTCTCAAGAGAGAATATACGAGGAAACCGATCACGGAGGGGAGTGTCCAACAACCAAACATCTAACCAGAATCTAGTCTTCAAACCATCTCCCACACGGACTTTACAATGAGATAGGAAATCAAAACCTTTAACACGTGGGACTTGGAGCTCACGAAGAATAATACCCCACGTGGAAGAAACTTTATTAGAATGAGAATCTAGACGAATACCGTGAATAGCACCAATAATTTGAGACCATAACGAACCATCTCCCGTCAAAAACCGCCACACCCATTTAATTAAGAGGGCACGATTCAGAGCGAATAAACTGGCAACGCCTAGACCACCATTCTTCTTAGAAGACATGACTTTATCCCACGACACCCAAGTAATCTTATTCTTCTGATTATCACTACCAATAAATAATGAATTACGAATCATCTCCATCTCACGAATCACAGACAACGGAGCTTTGTAAATGGACATGTTGTACAAAGGTAGAGCACCAAGAACCGACTTAAGCAGAGTCAATCGGCCCCCGATTGAGAGTACTCACCTTCCATTTAGACAAACGACCACGAATCTTCTATAAGGTATTAGACCATGCCGACTTTCGAGACATATGGTCACCCACCATAATACCCAAGTATTTAAACGGAGTATGCATAACTTCGTAACCGATACGTAAAGCTCCTTGTTGCACAACTGCTGAAGAAACCCCAACCCCCAGAATATTGCTTTTACTGACATTGATACGCAACCCTGAAGCTAATTGAAAACAATTAAGAATTGGGAGTAAGTTATCAAGATTAGCATCCGACCATTCGCCAATGAACATAGCGTCATCCGCATAAAAAAGGTGTGACAAAGTAGACCCATTAATATTAAGACCTCTAAAGATACCCCCATTAGTTGCTCGGGACATAGAAATGTGAAGAGATTCCATAACAAGGATAAAAAGTAGAGGAGCTAGAGGATCACCTTGTTTCAACCCGCAATGCATCGGGAACTCAGAAGTAGGGATACCGTTAACTAAAATCGAAGTCATATTAGAAGTAAAAATACCTCTAATCCAGTTGCACCATTTTGGCCCGAACCCGAAAGCATGCAAGACATCTAAGAGGAAATCCCACCTAACCGAGTCGTAAGCCTTCGCAAAATCAACCTTAAAAACAAGAGCTTGTTTTCTTTTCCTTTTACACCAAGCAAGGACTTCATTCAAGATAAACGGCCCGTCTAATATTTGTCTTTTGGCTATAAAAGCTGACTGAGTATTGAAAATTAGATCAGGTAAGATTTGTACCAACCTGTTCGCAAGAATCTTCGTTACCACCTTGTAAACACTGCCTATCAAACTAATAGGACGGAAGTCATTAACCAGTTTGGCATCTACCACTTTAGGGATTAAAGTTATGAACGAAGCATTACAACCTCTCGGGAAGGAACCATTCTCGAAAAAGCACGCAACAGCCGCGGAAAAATCTGAGCCAATGACATTCCAATACCGCCTAAAGAATTCAAAAGTAAACCCATCAGGTCTAGGAGTTTTATTTTCACCACAATCCCAAACCGCAGCCCGAATCTCATCCGCCGTAATGATGTTTTCCAAATCCGACACGTGATCAGGGGACAACCGATTAGGAAAAGGAAAATTCAACTTAAAACGTGAAATAGTAGGGGCTTTGAACCGAGCCGAGAAATGGTCCAAGAATGCTTCTTTAACAGAAGAAGGATCTGTGCACCAGTCGCCATTAATGAAAATCCCCCGGATAGCTAATTGAGACCGCCTTTTATTTATGATTCCGTGGAAGAATTTAGAGTTCTCATCACCTTCTATAGCCCAAGTGACCTTGGCTTTCTGGATAGCATCCTTATTAGCAGATTTATTAATCTCTTGAAGCTTATTCATCAATACCAAACGATTAGCTAACATAGCATCCGAAACAGATCCGTCATTAATAGATTTATCAATGGCCGCCAAATCAGACATAATTCTGTTTTTATTGCCCACTAAGGAATGATTAGAGACTTTGACCCAATCCCGAATGATACTTTTCAAATTTTGAAGTTTATTTTTGAAACGTACCAATCTATTAGAGTCGTTATGATTGAAAGAATTCCACCCCTGTTCAACCATAGTATCGAAACCTTCGCGACTGAACCACAAATGATAAGTTCTGAACGGAGTAGGCCCAAAATCCGCATAAACTTCATCCAGAAAAATAGGGCGATGGTCGGATAAGTGACGATCGAGACAAGTGGCCGTAATCGCGGGAAACACTGAAAAAATCCCCTCTGAGACAAGGAAACGATCGAGCTTACTCATTTTTGTGGCAGAGGGATGAACCTAAGTAAATGAATATCCTTCCATCTTAACTTCCTCCAAGCTGGAAGAAGCGATAAAACTGTTGAATTCACAGGCATTAGAAACATTAAACAGAGATCCAAATCTTTCTTCTTTGACTCTTACCTCATTGAAATCACCTAAAACAATTGATTCACCTTTCCATCTATTAATCAGACTGGAAATATAATCCCAAAGAACACGTTTAAGAACTATTGATTGTGGGGCATAAATCACCACAAATAAGATCTTAGTATTTGTCGGCAACCAAGTCCCATAAATGGCGACGAAATTATCTGACATAGAAACATTCTCCTTTTTGAAAAAAGACTCTTCCCAGACACAAAGAATACCACCTGAATTACCAACTGAACCACTTGCTGCAAATTGAAAGTTGGAATTACCCCAAATGGACTTGACATCCGCCTGCGACATACTGTCCATTTTCGTCTCTTGTAACGCTAGGAAGTTAACACCCTTTTTAATATTAAGATCCTTAACCCACTCCTTCTTGGATTGTTGGCCAAGACCTTGAACGTTAAGAGATAGTATCTTCATTTAACACCTGCATTTGCTCCTTGTAAACTGATAATATGCTCTATGTCTTTAGTAAACCCTTCCATAACGTAGCCCATAGCTTGCCCCACCTTAATTGTTTCATCTAGAACCTCAAGAAAAGATCCTCCCTTTTTCATGTCACGAGAATGAATTTGAGTAGTCGCCTCAACTGAAGACTCACTAGTAGAAGAACACTTTTCCTTAGGATGAGAAGACGTATCCTGATGGAGTGTATCATTATCACTCTCTTGCTGTTTAACAGAAGTGTTATCGTTTTGCAGCTGAATAGGGGATTCGGGGGTATACCCCGGTGGATGCGATATGAAAGGATCTACTTCTGGTACACTTGTCTCCTTAGGTTTATTCAATATATCATAAAACCCGAACGGATCTTGAGATTGTTGCGCATTATCCAGTTGACTTCTACCAGGGGAGGCATCAAGGTTCTCCTCAAAAATAGTATTTGACACCACTTCGTCATAACTCTCCGTCCTTTATTGTCCCCGTCATGAATAGGGCCATCCGTATGAAATTGCTCACCACAGTTAGAAGCATCGTCTGTTATGTAACCTTCATCCTTAAACTCCACAATACAAGGGTTCCAAGTATAGAGTTCCTTAGCACGAACCGTATAGGTCTTCCCTTTAAATATTACTTTAAAAGTCTCTAATATGTTATCCACCCGACTAGTCTTAATGCAAATTCTTTTACGAGCAAATGTAGAAACGCCCGACTCTTCAGTATCCACCAAATCTCCCCATTTCTTACATATCCTGGAAAACGTGTTATGAGACCAGAGGTTCATCGGGACACCTTCAATATCAACCCACACGACACGCTCATTACTAACAAAATCATAATGCATCTCCTTTAATTCCTCGAACCATGAATTCACACCTATGTGTTGAAGCAATTTGGCTTTGGTCTTCTCACACGAAAGATCAATACGGACCCAAAATCCACCAAGATACGTGATAAGTAAATTTGTAAACCCTTCCTTATTCAAGGTGTTGTATAAATTAGGTATGGTGCTCAAAGTTTTGACTCTTCCTAAAATGCTCCTAGATACATCAGACTCCTGGACGCATCTATCATCTAGGATCAAGGCAGGAGTATTACTTCCAGGATAAGATTGAGATGCAGGAGTACCGCCCACAACTTTAGCGAAAGATCTGTGATTTTTTGGAACAGGTGGATTGTTATACACTCCCGCAAAAGAGAGTGCAGGAGGAGTAGGGTTACGAAGAGTACGCTCATGTCTCACCGCTTTGGCATGGAGGTGAAGACGACCCACCCATATAGTACACAAGTTCCCAATCAAACGCTCCATATCATCCACCCTAATGAATCTAACAAAACCAAAACGCTTACCTGCTTTAGACCTATGATTGGGAATAAACACGTCAACCACTCTACCATATGTTTCACATAACTTCCATAAATCACGAGGACCAAAGCTATCCGGGAAATTGGTAACAAAAACTGATTTAGAGATGCCAATAGCAAGATCTTCCTTAGAACGAAAGGATCTAGTATCACCCATGACCGAACCGAAGAAATTAGATTGAAAGGAGATCTAAAAAAATGAAAGATTAGGAAAATTAGGAGAAAGGGATATGGGAAAAGGAACCCTAAAACGCCCAAATCATCAAACTGAAATTACTTCAACAATTAAGATGATATACAAACACCAATCCAGAATCACACAAAACTCCGGGTAGTTATTAGATCACAGGAAGATGAAGGGGGATCAGAAGATCACAAGCCTTAACCTCCTCAAAAAATAAAGCAGCAAGAATTGGTGATGCAAGGATGAATCATGTAATACAATCGTTAATTAATGAGAGGTGATATCAGATTGAATCAGAGAAATGAAGAGATAGAGAATGCTAGAAATCGCCCATAGTGACGAGAAATTGCTAATGCCAACATGCCCACTTGATAGAGCCACTTTATCTCACAAATATCCACCTTGGCGAATAACAATTTTCCAATCTTGCCATCACCCATCATTGGTGGAGTCTTTAAACCAACCTTCAAGTTTTCACAACATTTATCAAGTACAAACAATAATTAAACTTGATCCCAGCTAATACATTAGTCAGCATATCTGTAGGATTCTTAGAAATATAAACATTCTGGATCCTAACTCCCCCTTCTTCGAGTATCTCTCATATGAAATGATACCAAACATTAATGTGCTTCGTCCTTGCATGATAAACTTGACTCTTCACTGAGTGAATTGCACTCTGACTGTCAGAATGCATCGTGACAAAATTTCTGACTGATTCCAAGTTCGCCGAGCAACCCTTGAAGCCAAAAGCCTCCTTGACATCCTCTGTAATCGTCATATACTCTGATTTCGTAGTTGACAAAGCAGTGGTTGACTGTAAGGTAGACTTCCAACTAATTGAGCTTTTGCTAGAGTAAAAACATAGCCTGTTGTAGATCTTCGCTTGTCTCAAGCATAGCCGGAATCACAATATCCTGCCACCCACTGACTACTTTCATGTTCGAATACTAACCCGACATCTACTGTGTTATTGATATATTGTAATATCCATTTAACAGTCTGCCAATGTCCTTTCCCAGGGTTATGCATATACATGCTCACCATTCCAACAACATGACTAATATATGGTCGAGTATATATCATAGCATACATTAAGCTACCAACAACATTACCATAAGGTACTTTTTCCATGTAAGCCCTCTCCGCATCATCTTTCCGGTGACATAGCATCACTAATCTTAAATTGAGAAGCAAGTTGAGTACGTTATGTTTGCTTGTCGAACCTAAAATGCTTTAGAACCCTTCTTAGATATTATTTGAGTCAAACAAAGCTTCCTTAATTTTCTGTCTCTAACTATCACCATGCCGAGAATCATCTTTGCTTCACCGAGATCCTTCATCTCAAATTCGCTTTTCAACCGATTCTTCAACTTTTCAATCTCGTCTAGACTCTGAGAAGCTATTAACATATCATACACATATAGAAGAAGATATAGGAAGGACCCATCTTGTATCTTTTTTCAAATAGACACAATGGTCGTATTTGCTTCTTATGTACTTCGATTCCATCATAAACTTATCAAATCGCTTGTACCAATGCCTTAGGGATTGCTTCAGTCCTTACAAGGATTTATGAAGCTTACATACTTCATGCTCTTTTCCAGCAACTTTTAATCCTTCTGGCTGAACCATATAGATTTTCCTCTTCTAAGTCTCCATGTAGAAATGCAGTCTTCACATCCATCTGAACTAGTTCCAATTCCAACTGTGCTACCAAAGCCAACAAAATTCTAATAGAGGAATGTTTTACCACTAGAGAAAAAACTTTATTATAATCAATTCCCTCTTTCTGAGCGTAGCCTTTAGCTACCAATCTTGCTTTGTAGCGAACATCATCTTGCCTAGGAAATCCTTCTTTTTTGCATACATCCATTTGCATCTAATTGCCTTCTTCCCTTCTAGAGTTTGGTCAACTCCCATGTTTGATTCTTTTGAAGAGGCTGCATTTTTTCACTCATGGCAATCCTCCACTTCTCATTCTTTGAGTCTCGAACCGCTTCAGAGTAAGTAGTAAGAACATCATCAGCTGCAATTGAACATGCACAAGCCATCATATCATTAAAGCGAGCAGACTTATTAGTTTTTCTTTTTGGCTTGCTAGTAGCAATTGATTCATGTTGTTGCTGTCGAGGTTCTTCAGGTTGAACCTCCTTTTCTTCGAAATCTCCTCCTACCTAGAAGAATCATCATAGAATTCCAGCTGGTACAATTAATCTTTCAAACTCCACCTTTTTGGAAGTTCCATCTAACTGCTCAGCATTCACCTTCTTCAACATGGCAGATTCATTAAAGGTGACATCCCTGCTAAAGATCGTCTTCTTCGTCTCTGGACACCATAAACGATAGCCTTTGATTCCACAGGTGATCCTAATGAATAATTCTTTCTTTGCTATAGGATCCAACTTTGATTCCTTCACATGATAATACGCAGCGGAACCAAATACATGTAAAGAATCATAATCAGTAGCAGGTTTTCCATACCATTTCTCTAATGGCGTCTTCCCGTCAATTGTAGTTGATGGCAAACGATTAACGAGGTGACACACATACATACATACAGCTTCAGCCAAAAATTCTTTACACAACCCAGCATTGGATAACATAAACTGAAATTTGTCAAGCAAGGTTCGATTCACGAGTTCAGTCACCCCATTCTGTTGTGGTGTATGTATGACAGTGAAATGCCTCATGATTCCTTCATCTTCACAAAATTTTGTGAAAAGATCGTTTTTATACTCTCCGCCATTATCTGTCCGGAGATGTTTGATCTTTCTGCACGTCTGAGTTTCCAAAATCTTTTTCCACTTAATGAACACTCCTAGCACTTCATCCTTTATCTTCAACGTGTACACCCAAACTCTACGGGAAAAGTCATCAACAAAGGTTACATAGTAGTATCTCCCTCCTAAAGATTTTGTCTTTAAGGGACACCACACATCAGATGGACATAATCCAAGATACCTTGTGTCTTTTGGATAGATGTCCCAAATTTCACCCTTGTCGTCTTCTCATTGATTCAATGCTCACATAGATCCAACTTACGGGACTTGAGTCCTTTCAATAATCCTTGCTTTATGAGAAAATTCAAGGATTTTTCTCCTGCATGTCCTAAGCGCATATGCCATAACTTGGCAGCTTCTGAATTTCTATCACCATCAGTAACAAACTGCAACAATTCCAACAACCGTTCAACCCTTTTAGTGATACATGTTGTTTATTTTACGAATACTCTTCATTACTACAAGTACGCCAGAGATGATCTTCATAACCCCCATCTTCGCTCTTACTTCAAAACCTTTAGATTCTAAATTACCAACGGAAATGAGATACTTCTTTCAACTATGGCGAATAACGAACACCTTTCGAGGTCGCAATTAATCCATGTTCATATCTGCAATCGAACGAAACCAATATCATGAGTAGTGGGGGGAGTTTCGCCTGTCGTATAAACAACTTCCTCATGTTCTTCTGTTGGGAATCTAAGTTTATTAGATTCCCTGTATCATAGATTTAAACACAAATCAAGCTGTTTGATGTTAACTTGCCTGTGCCTAGGAGGCAGGCAAGTATCGCAAGACTCACAGAGATCTAAGTCTCTTGTGAGCAACCTTAGAGGAGTCCATGTCAGAGACATTGTCAAGGAAGTGAAAGATTACTTGAAGACATACTCATTGGCCGTGATAGATAACAGTCAAGATGTATCAGGGACTCTGAGGGTTTGAGGGTTAACAGGGGTGGCAATACCCTGTTAACACTCAATACACTTTGGACATACCTTAGTGTGTACGAGACTATGAAGAAATGGGAAACTGTGTCAACTCTGTTTCTCTAAAGCATTGTGGCAGACTACCAAGAATAGAAGAGCATCTTGTGACAAAGGTCTGACAAGTGTCTGTCTAGTGTAGTCACCATCAACCAGTACTTGGAGTCAACCTCGTACCACTATAAATAGGTTATGTAGCCTAGCGTTAATATTCAACACTTTGACACAATTCACACATTAACTCTTAGAACTTATATAACCAAATAGCTGCGACTATGTTCATAAGTTAGGTTTTAGTTTGTCCAAAGTGTGCACAACACATTGTCATCAAACGATGTTATCCATAACACTTGTAATTCTTTATTATACAATAATAAGTATTACGTTTGAAAAGTAATTAAGTGTGTTGATTAGTTAAGTTTATTGTTTCAAGCATAGTTTAGGGACTTTCAATTGGTATCAGAGCAATGTTTGATATTAAAACCCTCATAAACATCGTTCTAAGTTTTATAATCAATATCTACCATGCCTGAAACAAGCAATACACCACCACCACTGTCTTCTGGGAAAAACACTAATGCGCCACCAACATCACCAAGACTCACTCCTCTACCTCAAAATGAAGATGATCTACCTCAACTTCTTGACTCAAGAGGTGGATCTCATGTCACCAATGTACCAGTCTTTGATGAAGATGATTTTGCAAGCTGGAAGAGTCAATTCCTCGTGTATCTCGATGGACTTGAACCATTTCTTCTAGAAATTCTAGATAATGGACCTTATGTTCCCATGGCGCTTACCTCTACTGATGAGAATCCTCTTCCCAAACCTCTCAAGCAGTGGACTCCAGCTGATAGGAAATTGGCAAACCAATACAAACGTCTCAAGAGCATCATTATATTCGGTCTTCCTAAACACATCATGAAGTTTGTAATTCAGTGTCCTACAGCCAAACAAATGTGAACAGACCTTATCCTTGGTCATGAAGAACCCTCTGAAACCAGAGAAACCAAGATTCAGGCACTCAGAATTCAGTTTAACACTTGAAGGTGAAAAGGTTCAACAAACATATACAAGGCTGAAGATTCTTCTCAATAACCTTGCTATGAATGACGTCACCATTGGTGAAGCTGAAGTAAATTCCACATTTGTCAACAGCCTTCCAAGAAAATGGCTGAGTATGAATCAGACTCAGAGAGCTAATAACTCAATCAAGAATGATACCTTAGCTCAGCTATATGGAAAGTACAATTATGAAGAAGGGATGATTGATACCATATACAAATCAGAGACTGAAAGATTTGTAGTTCAGGGAGCAACATCCAAAGCTTTGATTTCTACCCCACACTCTCATGACAACGACTCTGATGTTGAAGAAGACACACGCAACAGCCAAGAGTTCTTAATAGACCTGAATGTTGAATTTCATGAAAGAGCCTTGCTAGCTAATCAAAGGAGATTCTACAAAATATCAGGGAGAGTAGGATCAGCTAGCAAACAAACCGACAAATCAAAAGAAACTTGCTTTGCCTGTGGAAAACTTGGACACTTTCAAAAAGACTGTCCTTCCACAAACACATCCTCACCTTCTTATCCATCATCTTCCACCAAACCATACAAGTTCAAATCACAACATAATAACTCATCTCACCAATTCAACTCCTCAGACAATGCGAAGAAGGATTACAAGAACAAGTATAAGGCACTTAAAGCTGAGTTAGAACAGATGAATTTGATGCTTGAAGCTCTGTCTAAGAAGAAAGGGGGTGATAAGAAGACAGAGAAAGGGTTGGTAGCTGAAGCATATGATTGGAATGATGAGCCGCTGACCTCACATGAGGAAGATACTACTAGAGTCAGGGCTTTCATGGCAATAGATGAGGATGAACCACCTGTTAGGAAAGGAGATGCAAGATCAGGACAATGGGTTGACATCACTATGAAAAAGGTACACAGGCTTCTATCTATGTCTGAAAGTAATGAACGCCAACATATCCTTGATTACACCATTGTTGATTTACACTTTGTTGAGGAACAAAGAAAGAACTTGCTAGATAAGTTTCACTCAGTTAAACATGAACTATTAACTGCTAGGGCTGAATGTGAAACTCTCAAACAGGTTAATTCTGAAAAGATATCTTTCAAGATGAAGTTAATAGGTTAACCTTAAAGAATAGTGCCTTAAATGATCAAGTATCTTAATTAAATAAGGTTATAGAAAAATCGCTGTGCAGTAGGTTTACTATAGATGAACTGCTTAATGATGAACTACCTGCTGACATTAAAAGGGATATCTCTGCCAAGAAAAACAAATTGAAAATTCTCACCAAACCCAAAGAGATTGTTTTCAAATCTACAGAGACAATTCATATGTCAGATCCCCTCTTGACTGATGTCCCTGTCTCTGAAGATGTGGTTGATTTACCACCCTTACAAAAACTCTCAGGAGTTGAACCCAGCAGCTCTTCCAGAGGAGCTAAGGCTAAACCTAAAACAGAAGTTGAGAAAATACCAGCTAAGGTATTCGATGTACCATCTAAACAATCAGTTAAGCATGTTGCCTTTAAGCCTGTCTCAACAAAATCTGTTAACAAAGTTGATTCCTCAACTAAAGAACGCCTGTTGTCATTAATGAAAGAAGTAGAACTATTGAAACAACATATTAAGCCTTCCGCTGAATGCTCTACTTCCTATGAACCTAAGTCTATTCTAGGAGAACCCAAAGGTGAAAGGATAGTCAAACCTTACTACAATATTTGTAAAAACTCTCATCACATGACCATAGATCATGATAGACAAATGGCTGTTAAGAGATCTCAGACACCTTCTAGGGATAGACAACAAGCTTCTAGGAGACAATTAGGTAACTATAGACCTTATCCTCCTTGTAAATTTTGTGGATTCACAGACCATCACTCAGATGAGTGTAGTGACTTTCCAGGATGTGATATCTGTGGAAGGTTCACCCATGAGACAGCTAACTGTCCTTCCCATCGTCAAAAGTTCTACAGAAACTCAAGAGTTGCTAATCAGCAATTCAGGGAACCCACTGGAAAGTGGGTTCACCATAGGAACTAACTTGTTTCTATGTATCTGTGTAGAAACATCTTAAGGAATCGGTATGGTATCTAGACAGTGGCTGTTCTAGACACATGACAGGGATTCGATAATACCTACACAGATACTCAAAGGAGCCAGGTCCTAAAGTAGTGTTTGGGGATAATTCTTCAGGCGACACAGAGGGATACGGCTCAGTGAACTGCAATGGGATAACTTTTACAAGGGTTGCATATGTGATGGTCTTAAGCACAACCTTATTAGCATCAGCCAATTGTGTGATGCTGACTACAAGGTTTTGTTTAATAAGACTCAGGGAACCATATTCAACAAGAACAATGATGTGGTGCTTATTGCACCAAGAAGGAGAGATGTGTATGTCATCAACATGGCTACTTGCTCTGAAGACAGCTCCAACTGTTTTCTAGCCAAAGCCTCGAAAAGTGTCAATTGGCTGTGGCACAAAAGGCTGTCTCATCTCAACTTTAAGAATATCAACAAGATAGCCACATAAAACCTGGTTGCTGGTCTACCTTTTAGTGATTTTTTCTAAAGACAAGACTTGTTCAGCTTGTGTCAAGGGAAAGCATCATAGGTCTTCTTTTAAGACCAGGCAATCATTCTCTATTGACAAGTGCTTACATCTCCTTCATAAGGATTTGTTTGGGCCTGTCAAACCTCAGACCATTAATCACAACAAATATACCTTGGTCATAGTTGATGAGTTTTCAAGGTATACATGGGTTTTCTTCCTCAGAAGGAAAAGTGATGTTGCTGATACCATCATGTCCTTTATCTGACAGGTTGAAAATATGAATGATGTTAGAGTCAAATCTCTAAGAAGTGATAATGGTACTGAATTCAAGAATAAACAACTTGAATTCTTTTGTGATGAAAAGGGAATATCACAAAACTTCTCTTCAGCTGGCACCCCTGAACAAAATGGTGTGGCTGAAAGAAGAAACAGGACTCTGATTGAAGCAGCCAGAACTATGTTAAATGGTGCAGCTTTACCAAAGCAATTTTGGGGAGAAGCTGTTCACACTGCCTGTTACACTCAAAATAGATCAATCATTGTCAAGAGACATGGCAAAACTTCCTATGAAGTTTTCAGAAATAGAGCTCCAGATGTCAGCTATTTCCATGTTTTTGGATGTTCTGTGTTCATTTATAACTAGAGGGATAAACTTGGAAAATTTGATGAAAAGGCTGATGATAGTTTCTTCTTAGGATATTCTCCAACTGCCAAGGCCTTTAGAGTATTCAATACTAGAAGACAAGAAGTAGAAGAAACCTTTCATGTCAGATTCAATGAAGATGATGACGTCATACAGAGATCAGGAACAGAGGGTGATGAAATTGATTTTAATGAAAACATGTCTTTCCCAAGTGATGAATTCACAGAACCAAGAAACCCCTGTCATCACCATCATCACTCCAACACTCTCACTCCTTATGTTCCTGCATTTGATCCTCTGTCAACACACAACATTGAAGTTCCTTCTTCTCAGGGACTTGATGAAGAAGAACCATAGCCTTCTTGTAGTCCGTGTTCCTCAATTACTGAAGATGACTCCCCAATTCTTCAAATCCCTGAAGACTCTCCTGCTGACAATGAATTTGTGCCCCTTGATATAGCTAAAGTTGACACAGATACTGCGGTCATCTTTGAAGAATGTCCTCCTATTCGGCAGGATGAAACTCAAATAGTGCCAGCTACCTCCACATATGTCCCTGTCTATGATTCCCCAGCTCCTCAAACTAAATGGTCAAGAGATCAACACATTCTTCTTGTCAACATTATTGGGGAACCTAATGCAGGGGTTACTATTAGACAGCGAATTCATGACTCAGAGTCAGCCTCAGCCAACGAATGTCTCTTTGCTGAATTTCTCTCTCAAATTGAACCTAAGAGGGTAACTGAGGCTCTTATGGAAGATGGGTGGGTAGCTGCTATGCAGAAAGAAATTAATCAGTTCAAAAGGAACAAGGTATGAACTCTAGTGCCAGCTCCACCTGGTAAGAACATCATAGGCACTAGATGGATTTATAGAATTAAGATGGATGAAATTGGAAACATCATCAGAAACAAGGCTAGGCTGATAGCTCAGGGGTATACACAGACTAAATGGATTGATTATGATGAAACGTTTGCTCCTGTAGCAAGACTTGAAGCTATCAGAATATTCCTTGCTTATGCTGCATATATAACTTCACTGTGTATCAGATGGATGTTAAGAGTGCCTTCCTCAATGGAGATTTGGCTGAGTAAGTATATGTTGATCAGCTTGAAGGATTCGAGAACAACGAGTTTCCTAATCATGTGTACAGACTACACAAAGCCATGTATGGGCTGAAACAAGATCCAAGAGCATGGTATGAAACTCTGTCTAATTTTTTAACTGAAAATAAATTTGTTAGGGGTTTCATTGATAAAACACTCTTTACCTTCAAGGACAAGAGTGATTTCATCATTGTGTAGATTTATGTGGATGATATCATCTTTAGGTCAACTAATGTTAATCTTAGTAAACGTTTTGCTAAATTAATGACCAAGAAATATGAGATGAGTATGATGGATGGATTAACTTACTTTTTGGGTTTTCAAATTAAACAATGTCCTAAGGGAATTTCAATTTGTCAAGAAAAGTATGTTAAAGATTTACTTAAAAAATATGACTTAGCTGATTGTGCATCAGTGAAATGCCCCATGCTTCCACCCAACAACTTGGGTCCTGATGAGTCAGGGGTCTCTGTTAATGAGACTTTATACAGAGGCATGATTGGGTCACTCATGTATTTAACAGCCAGTCGTCCTGATATCCAATTCTCCACATGTCTTTGTGCAAGGTACCAAGCTAACCCAAAAGAATCCCATCTAGTGGTTGTTAAGAGAATTTTCAGGTATCTCAAATGAACAACCTCCCTAGGTCTATGGTATCCCAAGGAATCAGGCTTTAATCTCAAGGCCTATTCAGATTCAGACTATGCTGGATGCTGTATTGACAGGAAAAGTACCTCAGGTAGCTGTCAAATCCTAGGAGGAAAACTGGTTGGATGGAGTGCTAAGAAGCAAAACTCTGTGGCCATGTTATCAGCTGAAGCTGAATATGTTGCTGCTGCCAGCTGTTGTGCTCAGGTACTCTAGATGAAGAGTCAATTGGCTGATTATGGAATCCTATATGACAAAGTGCCAATCTTCTGTGACAACACAAGCGCCATTTCCATCTCCAACAACCCTGTTCTTCACTCTTGAACTAAACACATTGATATCAGGCATCATTTTATCAGGGATCACATAATGAAGGGAGATATGGAGCTGTATTTCGTTCCCACTGAGCTGCAACTAGCTGACATTTTCACAAAGCCTTTGGCTGAACCTTCGTTCAACAGGCTAGTTGTTGAGCTAGGGATGCTTAATATCTCAAAGCCTATGGCTTGATGATTAATGTGTTCATTAAAAGTCTGATTAAATATTAAATGTGTTTCACATGAAACTAGGTAGTTACTTTCCAAGTAAATGCTAAAAAGCATTCCCTATATTTAATTATTTCTTTTTCCGAATAACGAGGTGACAAATGGTTTTGAAAGGTCAAGGGACCCACTTGTGCAGTCATTTTCCCACTACGCATTAAATGCGTTTGAATAAGTTTCAATTTTTTGAATATAAATATTGTCTCACATTTCTTCTCACCTACCACTATTCTCATTTCTCACAATCTCGTCTCTTTCTAAACTTTCTCTCTCTAAACCCTCTCACCATTTTCGTTTTCTTAAACCTTGAATCCATGGCGTTCCCAGTTCCTAAGGCTTCTAACGTCACCTTCGAACTCAATGAGAGCATCCTTGCTTCTAACAACTCGATTGGATGGCTTAAGGCTCCTAACGATTCCTACACAAATCTTGTGAACTTTATGAAGAATTGTGATGTAAGTGAAGCACTCATAAAGACCCCATCCATTTTCTACCAAGAATACCTTAGGGAATTCTGGTATTCTGCTGAAGTCATTGACGACACCATCACTTTCAGCCTCTCGTGCAATGAACACCCCTTCGCCTTCTCTCTCAAAGATTTTACAAATGTGGCTGGGCTAAGACATGGAGATGAATGCCTGAAGGTTGTAGACAAAAAAACTGTAAAGGACGCCCTTGCCACACTTAAACCCATACATGACGTAAACCCAACTCTCACTCCTGCTGAAGTTCTTTCCAAGTCTCCTTTGAAGATCAAATACTTTTCCCCTATGTGGTGTGTCCTCTTCACTCACATAGTCAAGTCCCTGGGTGGTATGCAGGGTTCTCAAGACCAAATGTCATTTAATCACCAATCCATTGCTTTTGGGCTGATCTGGGGAACAAATGTAGATGTTGGAAGCGTACTTTTCTCAAACCTTGTGGAAAAGCTTAAGGGAGCAAATCAGGTCAGGGAGAAAAATATTTGCTATGTTCGCTTTCTTTCTCTTCTCTTCGAAAGCCTGTTGGGTGACAACTACCACAACTCTTCACTCACAACCTTGAAGCCATATCGTATTACTGGAGCTATCTACAAGGAGATTGGATATGAAGATGTGCCTGCTACTTCTCACATGCTGAACATTGCCAATAAACAACATTCTGTTGTGAAGTCCTTACTCCCTTCCTCTGAGAAGGTGAATACTTCTGGTGTGTCTAGCAAGTCAGCGTCTTTGACCTCTGGGCAGCACACCACATCGTCCAAGGCAACAACTGGCCAACAGCCAAAGAAGAAGAAAAACCCATCTTCTTCCCAAACCAAAACTGTTGCAAAGGCCAGGGTAAAGAAGAACGTGAACCTCTCATCCTCCTCTATTCCAGAGATTTCTGTGGATTCAGAGACTTCTGCTGACCAACAACAAGGGTCTAGCGTCTCGATGTCAGCCAAGACAACAGGGAACCTACCAAAATCTGCTGATATCGCACAGGTAATCAATCTTATCATTTTTAGAGGTCCACAAGCAGCCACTCTCAAATGTCTGTAGGTGAGAGTGGTGAAGTTAGGGTTATCCTCGACCCATAGGAGTCATTGTATGCACTTAAAAATCATTTAAGACTTCTATACACCCTGTCTATGCACCAGGAAGTGATTCATTTATGTTTATAAAGCACCCCGATGATCCTGCACCCTCTAGACATTATTCAGGCAAACAACAATCTGAATACATATATGTCTCTACCTAGAGTAGTTGTACCTCACACAGCCTCTTGGTTCCCTCAGAAAAAAAATCCCAAAAGTTTTACTTTTAGGGGAGCTGAATAATCATCCTCAGCTCTCCTAGGGACAGCGTTACAAGACGACCTTACCCTACATCTTTTTCACGCTTAAAAGAATCCCAAAGGATTTATCCTTTCAGGGGGAGATGAATCATCACCCTTAGCTTTCCTAGGGGCAGCGTAATATGCAATCTTTACCTACATATGTTTCACAAATAAAAGAGTCCCAAAGGTTTCTTAACCTTTTGGGGGGGGGGGGCTGAATAATCACCCTCAGCCTTCCTAGGGGCAGCGAATGGCGATCCTTAACAACATATGTTTCACAAATAAAAGAGTCCCAAAGGTTTTAACCTTTTGGGGGGCTGAATAATCACACTCAGCTTTCCTAGGGACAGCGAATGGAGACCATTAACCTCATACTTTTCACTCTTAAAAGAATCCCAAGAATTTATCCTTTTGAGTGGCTGAATAATCACCCTCTGCCTCTCTGGGACAGCGAACTGGCGACCATTCCCCTTATTTATTTCATTGTTACTAATTTAAAACAACTTGCAGGCTGATGTTGTCCAGCCAAACATAGAATCTCTGGAGCAGCCAGATAAAGGAGCTGATACATTGATTCAGGATCAACCAAATGAGGAAGAGCCCATACCTGATGTTGAAGAGGATGTGCTCTCCTTAGTAGATGACTTCTCTAAACCTGAATCCATGCCTGATGATGAGATTCTCCCTGAGGGGATGATTGAGGAGGAGGAGGATGAAGAAGATGATGACCATCAATCTCTGTCTCCTCCAAAGGATATCGTTGTGTCCACACCAGCTGTTGATACCACTCCTCCTCCCAAGGAAGCTGTAGTAACTCCCACCTCTGCTACCTCTGTCACTACAGTATTCCAAAGGTCTGTATATGATCCGACAACTGAATTCTTGTTGTTTGATCACCCTACCCAAACCAACTTTGATATATTGCCAATGGAGGATGATTATGCACAACAAAGTTTGAACATCCATGATCTTAAGCCTGAACACCATCAATCAGACATAGAACACCTGTCAAGAAAGCTGGACATCATAAAATCTGAAATGCATTCTTTCACTGTCAACTTTCCAAAGATCATAACACAGGCGGTTAGGGATGCATCCACTGAACCTATTAAGGATGGTACAAGAAAGAGAGTGTCCCAAGGACTTAGTCATTTGTCCACACGTATCAAAGATGCCATCGTCACAGAGGTCCCTTCACTTTTCAAGGCTCATGAGTTAACGATGCATAGAGAGTTTGAAGCTGTACGAAACAGGCAAATTCGTCACACCAACTTTATAGTTGATCGTGTTCATCGCAACATAAATGGAAATTACAACCAACTGCTGAAAATTGCCAGAGCTTCTAGAACCAGGCAACGAGAAATGGCTGCCTCTGTTGAGTAGATTGCTAAGAACTTTCAGGCACGTTCATCCAAACGTCTGAAAAGACAGGCTGAACGTGAGGGGGAGAAGGAAAAGGTACCTAACCTTGAATCTGCTAAACAAAGCTCAGAATCTGCTGACAACACTATTCCTTCACCGTCCCTCTCCAAGTCATCACTCCAGTAATTATACCTGATGATGAGGATGAAATTAAGGGGGAGTAACAGACAAAGGATGGAGCTGATACATCAAAATCCCTGACTCTGGTTAACACCAGCGAGGTTATGGATGATGGTGAACCAGCTACCAAGAAACTTAGGTTCAATGTTAGCTCCCTACCCAAAGCTGTACAAAACCAAGCTCAGATGGCTTTTCTGAAACAAGCTGAAGAGCTAAAAAACGCAAGTGTGGTATCCTTTGTGTCAAAGAAAAGAAAGGAAATAGTTATGGTAGACTCAGACGCCAAACTAAAGAAAATAGCTGCGATGCTAGAGATAGGAGGATCAACCACTGACCCATCCCAATTTACAACCTTCACATCATCAAATGAGAATCCTCTAACACCTGAAGAAATTGAGAAACAGGCTATTGAATTCAATAGGTTTAATGAAATCAAGAAAGCCAAGGAGCTTAATGAGGAAACTCTGAGAAAAATGACTCCACTTCAAAGGGAGAAACAAAGACAAAGGTTGAAAGAAATGGAAGTCAAACGCACAGAGGCGCTGAAAAAGGTAAAAGCTTATTATGATGTTTGCGTCAACAACAGGTTTGCACCTGGAATAATCACCAAGTTTAAGTATACCATTCACAAGTCTACTAACACACCACAAATGATTTTGTGGAGAGATAACCAACATGCGAATATGGATATCTTTGAAGACTTTAAGTTAAAGAAACTTGGCTTGACTGAATTGTTTGAACTTGAGGCTTTGGCTGCTAAAAGAGCTGGACAGGAAAATTTTACTCTTCTTAAGACCCTCAAAGCTAAGTTTAATTGGGTTAAAGAAACAGTAGCCAAACTCAAGATAGATCCCCCACCACAGCTGTTTGAACAAGAACTTCCAAAGTCTGGAAAGAAAAGAAGAAGGATGACTCAATTTGTTAAGGAGACCTTCGTTACTGATGATGTTCAAGTGGATGGAATACACAAGGATTTGGTATTACCAAATGGAATCATAGGCCCCATTGATGGTCAAACTTATACTGAGCCTGAGAAAGGTATGGCCTTCATGAACAGGGCATGTCAATATGCATTCCAAAGGGAAGATGAGCTAGGATTAGCATCAACCATTCAGCTTATTTGTCTCAAAAACGCACTTAAAATCAACACATAGTATTCCAAGGTATTTGCACAAGCTTTGTAGGCCGAATTAGATACTAGGACAGACTTAGCTGAAGCTGAAGAAAGAATCAAGAATGATGACTATTGAAGGATTTCACAGCTGAATTTTACTTTCATATTTTATTTCACTTATGTTTTGTACTTGTAATCTCATTTAAGTATTAATAAAATCATGAGGTATGTTTGTTTAAATCTGTTATGAGTAAGAAGAAGCTGTCATCTCACTTGCCTTAACTTAAGAGATCTAGCTGTATTTATGTTTAAATAGGGGGAGATTGTTGGGAATCTAAGTTTATTAGATTCCCTGTATCATAGATTTAAACACAAATCAAGCTGTTTGATGTTAACTTGCCTGTGCCTAGGAGGCAGGCAAGTATCACAAGACTCACAGAGATCTAAGTCTCTGTGAGCAACCTCAGAGGAGTCCATGTCAGAGACATTGTCAAGGAAGTCGAAGATTACTTGAAGACATACTCATTGGTTGTGATGGATAACAGCCAAGATGTATCAGGGACTCTGAGGGGTTGAGGGTTAACAGGGGTGGTAATACCCTGTTAACACTCAGTACACTTTGGACATACCTTAGTATGTACGAGACTATGAAGAAAAGGGAAACTGTGTCAGCTCTGTTTCTCTAAAGCATTATGGCAGACTACCAAGAATAGAAGAGCATCTTGTGACAGAGGTCTGACAAGTGTCTATCTAGTGTAGTCACCATCAACCAGTACTTGGAATCAACCTCGTACCACCATAAATAGGTTATGTAGCCTAGCGTTAATGTTCAACACTTTGACACAATTCACACATTAACTCTTAGAACTTATAGAACCAAACAGCTGCGAATGTGTTCATAAGTTAGGTTTTAGTTTGTCCAAAGTGTGCACAACACATTGACATCAAACGGTGTTATCCATAATACTTGTAATTCTTTATTATACAATAATAAGTATTACGTTTGAACAGTAATTAAGTGCGTTGATTAGTTAAGTTTATTGTTTCAAGCATAGTTTAGGGACTTTCATCTTCAAAATTACTAAACCACTCTCGATGTGGTGTAATATGATGGCTACATGCGGAATCTAAAAGTCATATATCAGAAGCATTTCTAGTTGACGATGTAGCAAGTGAGAGGTCTGATTCTTCATCATCACACTTGTTGACATTTGCCTCCGTTACAACCTTCCTTTTATAGTGATTGTCCTTGGTTTTCAACTTAGGACAATCTCTCTTCCAGTGACATTTTTCATGACAAAAGGCATTCATCTTTGCTTAGTCTCTGCCTTGACTTGGATCTCTATCTCTTATCGGTGCCCATCTTCTACGAACGATCTCAAACTAGCAAAACTTTTGCATCTCCACTTGAACTATTTTGCTTGTCCTTCCTTCTCAGTTCTTTACTATACAAGGCATCACAAAATTCACTAACGCTCTGTTCTCGATTTTTTTAAAGAAATAGAAAGGGAAGGTATGGGAAATTATAATATTTTGTTGTTCTCAAGATTTTTATAAAAAGGAAAGGTAAGGGACAGGTAGGGAAGAGGAAGGGAAGGTGTGGCTTTTTTTATGCAAACTCTTTCCGTCCAAATTTAGGATGATTAGGAAGGGAAGTGGGTTACTATCATCATGGGCTTATATAAAATTACAAATATATCCCCATCAATAACACACGTCTTATATATACTTGACCTAGTTTTTCATAGCCCACAACTATCTTCTGCGTGTCGTTCTTTGTTTTTATCTCTTACAGGTAACTTTTAATCCTTGAATCTCATTTATATGTAACGTTATATTATCATGTTAATGTTTTGTCATCATGCTTATTATGTATGGCCAAGTTTCGTATCTAGTGTTATGCATTCTTATTTGTCATTCAACTTCAAAATCAAATCAGTTATTATATAAAATCTTTGATCCATTCATATATACATTAACAATGTCATCAAAGCAATCATACACAATATGATTTTGTTTTCGACTTCGGTTTCTTATCCCACCAGTCGAGCCTCCTAAGCACTTATTTAATCAATATTCGGCTAGTTATATCGTGTATATGCGAAAAGTTTTTTCTTACTTTTTACTTTGGAATTCCAGGACTAAACTGTGTCATGATATAAGTGAATGACGATTGTTGTTACTTGTGTGAGTAACAGACTTTTTGTATCTGAAGATATGAATGTTACTAACTTTGAAATAGATAGTTACTAACTTACTACTCATATTTTAACCTCAAATATGGCATACAAACTGAAAGAAAAACAACACTAGTGCTTGTAACCTTAAATATGGCATACTACTAACTTACTTCTCATATTTTATACATATATATTAGTGTTTTGTTTGAACCTACATGAGTCCGGTTATTAAAGAACTTTGTATTTTGGTGGAATCCAAGGGACAGATCTGAACCATCCATTGATAAGGACCAGATCAAATGATAAAAAACACGGAAGGACTAAAGTTGTCAATATGTAAAAGATGATCCAAGGACTAGAAATGATAATATGCCGAAACTCTCGACCAACCTCTAGATTCATTTCTCTCTCTCTCTCTGAAATTTCACACAGCAGAAGTGTTCTCTCTCACCAACCATTAAACCCTAAGCAAAAAATCCAAAAACCTACACAAATTAACCATGCTAATCACGAAATAAACACAAAAATGCAATAAGAGACTATTAAATCATCTAATCTCGGAAAAAAAGGGTTCAAAACGAACCGATTCATGAAGCTGATGATACCCAGATCTGTTATTTAAATACTTTTGTGGTATTGAATGTGTTGTTAGAATGGTTAAAGATTGAAAGGAGAAATAATTTGTATATTCCTCAAATGATTCAAGTAAAGAAATCACTGTTGCCTTCAGTTATGCCAGTGTATGGATGATAACAAGGTACCATCACTAGTGATAATGCATGTTTTAATTTAAATTGATCATATGATGTAAATGTTTTATCAGGTCCTCAGCCAGCCAGAGCACCTGCTGGAGGATACACTCATCCTCTTTGCTCTACTTGCCACCGTAGGCACCCAGGACCATGTCGCCGTAATACTGATGCGTGCTTCAAGTGTGGTCTTCCTGGCCATATTATGAAGGATTGCGGTAAAGGGCGAGATGGAGGGTACATCAGGACATGCTGATACCAAGCCACCTCCTACTGCCGGGCGTGTCTACACGACATCTCGAGACCAGGCCAACAAGTCTACAGGTACCATCACTGGAATCTTGTATATGTATGGTCGCGCTGCAAGTGTTCTTTTCGATACGGGTGCTACTCACTCGGTTATTTCTACTGCTTATGCTAAGAACATTAGGATGCCTCCATTGCCACTAGAAAATAGGCTTACTATTTCCACGCCTTTGAGGGACTCTGTATTAATCACCCATGTATACAAGAGTCTTCCCCTAGAATTTGATGATAAGGTTCGACCTGTCGACGCACTTCCATTGGACATGAATGACTTCGACATGATTTTGGGCATGGATTGGCTATCCAAGTATCATGCTACCATAGACTGCCATTCATATCGGGTTATCTTCGGTGATGTCAATGCACCAGAGTACATTCATAATGGGTTCATACCCAGACGGTCTGTACAAATCATATCCACCCTACAAGCGCGTGCACTACTGTCACATGGCTGCGAGGGTTACCTAGCTACGGTTCACGAAATGGATGCTGAGTCTCCATCGATTCAGGATCAACCAATAGTGTCGGAATTCCAAGACGTGTCTCGAGTAGAACTTCCGGGCATACCACCTGCACGAGAAGTGGAATTCAGTATCGAGCTGGTTCCAGGAGCTGAACCAATATCCAAGGCTCCTTATCGCATGGCTCCCATAGAGCTGAAGGAGCTGAAGGATCAACTGCAAGAACTTCTCGAACGAGGTTTCATTCGACCGAGCGCATCTCCATGGGGCGCACCGGTTTTGTTTGTTAAGAAGAAGGACGGCAGTATGCGTCTTTGCATAGACTATCGCGAGCTCAACAAGATTACTATCCGGAATAGATATCCACTGCCACGCATTGACGATCTTTTTGACCAACTCCAAGGGGCCAAACACTTCTCCAAGATCGATCTTAGGTCAGGCTATCATCAGTTACGAGTCAAGGAGCATGATATTGCTAAGACTGCCTTTCGTACTCGTTATGGCCAGTACGAGTTTGTAGTTATGCCATTTGGCCTGACAAATGCTCCAGCAGTGTTCATGGATCTGATGAACAGAATCTTCCATGAATTTCTGGACAAATTCGTCATTGTTTTCATCGATGACATCCTGATTTTCTCTAAGTCCAAGGAGGAACACGAAGACCATCTTCGTACAATACTACAGATTCTTCGCCAGAAGCAGCTGTATGCTAAATTCTCCAAGTGTGAGTTCTGGTTAGACAAGGTGGTATTCTTAGGTCACATTGTATCAGCAGAAGGAATCACTATGGATCCAGCGAAGGTTGAGGCCATCACTAAGTGGCCGAGGCCGACATCAGCGACGGAAGTCCGCAGTTTCTTAGGCTTAGCTGGCTACTACCGTAGGTTCGTGGAGAACTTTTCTCGCTTAGCACTACCATTGACCAAACTGATGCGGAAAGGGTAGAAATTCGTCTGGACTGAAGATCGAGAGAAGAGCTTTGAAGACCTGAAGCAGAAGCTAGTATCTGCACCTATTCTTACTCTACCATCTGGTACGGGTGGATTTCAAATCTACAGCGATGCATCGGGGAAGGGACTTGGCTGTGTTCTCATGCAACATGGGAAAGTGATCGCGTACGCTTCACGACAGCTTAAGCCTTATGAAGAGAATTACCCCACGCACGATCTGGAACTTGCTGCAGTCGTGTTTGCATTGGAGATACGGAGACACTACTTATATGGAGAATCATGTGACATTTTCACGGACCACAAGAGCTTGAAGTATATCTTCACTCAACGTGAATTGAACATGAGACAGAGAAGATGGTTAGAGCTGTTGAAGGATTATGACATTAATCTTCAGTGTCATCTCGGAAAGGCAAATTTAGTAGCAGATGCCCTTAGCAGGAAGTCCGGAATGATCAACAACATTAGAATCGAAGAGGAAATCATAAGAGACTTGGAGCGACTAGACATCAAGATCATGGTACGTGGACAGCACGGTTACTGGGCTAATCTTAGAGTAGAACCCGAGTTACTATCTAAGATCAAGGAAGCTCAGAAGGATGACGGAGAAATATGGGCGATAATACAGAATTTGGAGAAGCAGACAGAATTCAGAGTAGATGCAGATGGTATCGTATGGCAGGGCACTAGACTTTGTGTTCCTGATGACCAAGAACTCCGGGAAGCTTTGCTAGCAGAAGCTCATAGCTCCCATTCTCGATACATCCTGGTTCAACTAAAATGTACCATGACATGAAGCAGTACTTTTGGTGGAGTGGTATGAAACAGGATGTGGCCACTTACGTCTCCAAATGTCTTACCTGCCAGCAGGTTAAGATCGAGCATCAGCGATCTGGCGGTCTCCTAAACTAGCTACACCACTTTATTAATATTTTGACTTTATTGCGGGATATATACATATGAAAGCAACGATAAAAATTTAAAAATTACTACTAAATGGCCAAAGTTAATTAAAAATTTGAAAAATGTTGAAAAAGATTATTTTCCGGTTAAATGAAGGCATTTTCATGGAAAAGTCCACTTAAAACTTCGATAGAAGTCCCCCCTACACTTAAGATAAACATTGTCCTCAATGTTTAAGCATGTGGGAAAAGTCTCCCCTACACTTATGACATTGTGCACGTTGGTTAACTCAAGTTAAGGAAGAGACGACTAAAGTGATCAATTTCAAATGTGAGTATGAAGAAAATTGAATCACGATAGTTGAGAGATAGAACCGGATTTCGGATAACACGGGAGCACGGTTCTTCAAAGGTTCCAAAAGTGCATTCATCCCTGTAATCACATCACCACACAAAGACAAACACCTATATAGGTCCCCCTACACTTAGGAGGTTAAACGGAAAAGGATAGATACTCGGGCTGCCTCCCGAGGAGCGCTTGTTTTTGATAACCGAGTCACGAGCCTGACTCGGCCAAAAATTAGTTTATGGGGAACGTGGTGGGGGATGGAATCATCTCATGAGAGATGTCCTCACCAAAGTACAACTTCACTCGTTGGCCATTCACCTTAAAATTAGGTCCATTAGGTTGAGCGAGCTCGAGAGTACCATATGGAAAAATTTGGGTGACGGTGAATGGGCCGGACCAACGAGATTTCAGCTTGCCCGAAAAGATTTTCAACCGAGAGTTAAAGAGTAAAATTTTGTCTCCAACTTGGAACTCTCGGTTCTTAATCTTAGAGTCGTGAATGAGCTTAGTCTTCTCCTTATAGATCAAAGAATTTTCATAAGCGTCATTACGGAGTTCATTCAGATCATTGAGTTGGATCTTGCGTAGGTCACCGGCTTTGTTGATATCAAAATTAGCCCACTTCAAGGCCCAGTAAGCCTTGTGCTCCAACTTAATGGGGAGGTGGCACGCTTTTCCGTACACGAGACGATATGGTGTACAACCAATCGGAGTCTTGTATGCGGTACGAAAAGCCCACAGAGCATCATCAAGTTTATCGGCCCATGAGGCATGATGCTCTCCTACGGTTCTTTCCAGAATTCGCTTTAGTCCTCGGTTGGATATTTCAGCCTGACCATTAGTTTGTGGGTGGTAGGCAGTGGAAAGACGATGATTTACACCATACTTAGCCATGACTCTTGCGAATTGGTCATTGCAAAAATGAGTCCCACGATCACTAATAATGGCACGAGGCACACCGAATCTAGCGAATAGCGACTTCAAAAAGTTACAAACCACCCTTGCGTCATTAGTAGGTAAAGCTTTGGCTTCAACCCATTTGGAGACGTAGTCAACGGCAACAAGGATGTATTTGTTTCCTTTAGATGAAGGGAATGGCCCCATAAAGTCGATACCCCAAACATCAAAGATTTCACATTCCTTAATGAAATTCTAAGGCATCTCGTCTTTATGTGTGATCTTGCCTTGTTTTTGGCAAGCATCACAATGTTTAACCATCTCGTGAGCATCACGATAGATGGTGGGCCAATAAAATCCCGAGTCAAACACTTTTTTGGCAGTGTAGTTGGGACCAAAGTGACCACCGGTGGGTCCTTTGTGGCAAGCGTCAAGGATTTCCAAAGCTGCCGGTCCATCAACACATCGGCAAATAATCAAATCAGCATATTGTTTCAATAGATACGGGTCATCCCAAAAGTAAGTCTTAATGTCGTTAAAGAACTTCTTCTTTTTCTGGGAGGTTAACCCGTCAACGAGGATTCCACACGCCAAGTAGTTTGCAATGTCCGCAAACCACGGGGTTTCATCAGCAGTCGAGTTGATAGACATTAAGGTCTCCAAGGGAAAAGAATCATTGATTTCTTTGTTCGGATGATCCCCTGGGTAAGGATCCTCAAGTCTACTGAGATGATCCGCGGCTAGGTTTTCAGCTCCCTTCTTATCTCGAATTTCGATTTTAAATTCATGAAGTGGCAAAACCTAGCGAAGAAGTCTTGGTTTGGAATCTTGTTTAGTTAACAAGTACTGCAACGCGGAATGATCGGTATAAATGATTGTGGTGGAAAGGACAAGATAGGGGCGGAACTTTTCAAAAGCATAGACAACAGCTAAAAGCTCTTTTTCGGTTGTCGTATAATGCAATTGGGCCCCCGTCATTGTCTTGCTAGCATAGTGGATTGGTTGGAAGTGTTTGTTCACTCTTTGGCCCAAAACCGCACCAATAGCAAAGTCGCTAGCATCGCACATTAACTCGAAAGGCAGCTCCCAATTAGGGGTAACCAAGACTGGTGCCTTAGTTAGCTTATCCTTAAGCGAGTTGAAGGCTTCAATACACTCTTTGGAAAAGATAAAAGGAGTATCTTTTTCCAAGAGGTGGGTCATCAGGCGAGCGATTTGAGAAAAATCTTTGATGAATCGACGGTAGAAGCCCGCATGACCAAGGAAACTTCTCACACCCTTCACGGTTGAAGGTGGAGGCAACTTAGCGATAACATCGACTTTAGCACGGTCTACTTTAAGACCGGCTTTGGAGATTTTGTGTCCTAGAACGATGCCCTCTTTTACCATGAAATGGCATTTTTCCCAATTAAGAACAAGGCGAGTGTCTTCACACCGCTTAAGCATACGTTCTAAATTGGCAAGGCAAGCAGAGAAAGAATCGCCATAAACCGAGAAATCATCCATGAATACTTCCATAGTGTCTTCCACCATGTCATGGAAGATAGCCATCATACACCTTTGGAACGTCCCAGGAGCATTACATAAACCAAATGGCATGCGTTTGTAAGCAAATGTTCCGTAGGGACAAGTGAATGTGGTCTTTTCTTGGTCCTTGGTATCGATGGGAATTTGAAAATACCCAGAGAAACCGTCTAAAAAGCAGTAATAGTCATTACCAGCTAGACGCTCGATCATTTGATCCATGAAGGGAAGAGGAAAGTGATCTTTTCTCGTGGAATCATTGAGCTTGCGATAATCAATACAAACTCTCCACCCAGTAACGAGACGAGTAGGAATCAACTCGTTGTGTTCATTGGAAACAACGGTTATTCCGCCCTTCTTGGGCACACAATGGACGGGACTTACCCAAGGCGAATCCGAAATAGGGTAAATCAAGCCGGCATCTAGAAGTTTGATAACCTCTTGTTTGATGACGTCATGAATACGAGGATTAACCATTCGTTGGCTCTGGATTGCGGGTTTAAAGTAATCTTCCATGAGAATCTTGTGAGTACAAAAGTTCGGATCAATTCCGCGGATATCGGAAATTTTCCAAGCAATTGCCTTCTTATGATCTTTAAGCACGGCGATTAGGCGAGATTTCTCTTCTTCTTTCAAGTCCTTCGCAATGATGACGGGCGACTTCTTTTCTTCTTCAAGGAACACGTACTCGTAATGGGGCGGCAACTCCTTAAGTTCTAAATCCGGAGGATTTTCGATGGGAGGCGTTTTCAAAGTCGGAGCATCGGTAGCAATAACCGTGGGAGATGGTGGAGAAAGATTGTCTTCTTTAAGAAGGTTCTCAATGAGGCGGAGATCTTCATCCCAATTGGTGGTAGAATCATCATTAGCTAAGTTCACATCTCCCATGGTGGCTTCCAAATATTTCCAAAGGAAATCACTTTCTCCAAATAGAGATAGTGATGAATCGATAGAGGAAACGGTCTCAACATTGTGAAGAGAGGTAGGAATACTTTTGCAAGCATCTTTGAAGTGTTCTTCACAAGCCTCATCAAGAACGTCAATATAATTAACACTCTCGTTAGAATAAGGCTGTTTAGACAACTTTCCCATGTTGAAAACGATTTTATCGTCACCCACTCTCATGATAAGCTCACCGGCTTCAACATCGATGAGAGTGCGACCGGTCCTCAAGAATGGACGACCAACGATCAATGGCACACGAGGGTCCATATCGTAGTCAACAACGACGAAATCGGCAGGAAAAGTGAATTTGTCGACTCCTACAAAGACATCTTCGGCTATCCCCACTGGATAAGCAACCGTACGATTAGCCAATTCCAAAGTCATTTTGGTGGGGACTAGCTCAGGAAGAGATAATTGCTTCCAAACGCTTAAGGGAATTAAGTTAATACTGGCACCTAGATCGGCTAGGGCCATGCAATTCTCTACTCCCGGGAAGTTACAAGGGATTAAGAAACGACCCGGATCACCAAGCTTGGTTGGCAATTTCCTTAAGAGGACTGCAGAGCAATTCTCATTAAGTTAGGTGTTAGCAATATCAAGAAGCTTCTCCTTGTCGCTTAAAAGATCTTTGAACATTTTCTCATACTTGGGCATTTGAGCGAGAGCCTCAGCGAAGGAGATATTGAAATTCAGTTGTTTAAACAATTTAAGAAAGTTTGAAACCTGAATATCGTCCTTGCTTTTGAGCTTCTCTTTCCTCAACCTTGAGGGATAAGGTATATCGGAAGAAGAGGAAGGCTTTGGGAGAATAGGATCACTCACGTCCTTGGGTGGAGGAGGGGTAGAAGTAAGAGGTGGAGAAATTGGGGAAGGAGAAGGATGAGGAATAGGAGCAGGTGACTCGTTCTCCTTAGTCACAACCACCGGTGGAGGTATAGGAAGCTCGGGTTCCTTGGTACCTTTGCCACTGCGAGTGGTGATTGCTTTCATCTCCCCTCTTGGATTCGCAACGGTGTTACTCGGAAGAGTACCCGAAGAAGAGGGTTGATTACCTTGGAAGAAACTAGCCATCATATTTTTTAAGTCATTCGTTTGACTATCCAAAGTGTTTCTCATATCAGCTCTCAGATCGTTCCCTTGTTTCACCAGGTCTGCTTTCAAGTTGAGCACTTCCCGCTGAAGATTTCCCACGATCACATCGTTAGTCCTCATGTAGGTTTCCACTTCTTGGTGTAAAGCGGTGGGTTGGTTGGGAGGAGCATTGTATGCGGGTGGTTGATAAGCAGGTTGCTGGTAAACTTGGTTGTTTCTTTGAGGTGGTTGTTGTTGTTTGTGAGGTGGTATGTATGGTGTACGAGGTTGTTGTTGTTGTTGAGGAGGGCGCTTGAGGTTTTGTTGTTGGTTCGGGTTGCTAGGAGGAAAACCGGGTGGGGAAAGATAGTTGTTAGAGCGGTAGCTAAGCAAGTTGCGGTCACCTTGAGGACGAGCTTGATAAGCGGGTTGAGGATAGGTGCCATATGCTGCATTCACATTCTCAGAAGGGTAGTCTTGGGTGGCAGTTGTAAAACCCGCATGCTTTTACCATGCATAGTACCTTAAGTTCGTACGTACTAGTTAAAAACTTTCCTAATATAGCATGATTATGATTACGTATTAGGAGTTTACGTATTACGTACGTGTTAGAACACGATAAGTATTTTATATGAACGATCACGTAATAATTATTTAGCAATAATTAATCACGAACATACGATCGCGGGATCACGAGCGTAATTAAAACACGAGATATTATTAATTACGTATATATATTTAATACGAGCGTAATTAAATATATAAGAGTATGGTATTTACGTAACGAGAACATTTAAAACACGAACTTAATTAAACATAAATGTGTACGAAATTACAAGACACGAAACGAGGTACAGGACCCCCACAAGGGAGTCCCTACCCGCGGCCAAAATAAGGACAATGGGCCAAGCCCATTGTCAATTTTACTAAAAGGAAGGGTTAAGAGTTTTTACTACTCAAAATTACTTTTACAAAAGAATTTCAAGAAAACCTAAATCCCTTCCTCCTCCTCCTTTTGTGCCGCCACCATCAAATCACCATCAAGGTGATTTCTTTGATCTTGGATCTTGTTAATTTAGTGTTTGTTCATGTTTGTTCTTCACCCTCTTGATCCACGAATACGGTAAAACCTTTTTAAACCCTTTTCTTTTTAATTAATCTTTTATTAATTAAGAACACGTGATGTTTTTCATAAAAACACATTAATTAAACCTAGATCTAACATGTTTTGGTCATTAATTAATCAAAGGGATCGATCTAAGGGGTGTTTGTTTTGGGCCGCAGGTACAACCGACCCCAAAGGGGGCTCGGTTTGTTTTTAGCCGACCACCACCAAGACCTTTTTGGTCTTGGTTGGTGCGTGTAGGTCCCACGGCAGCAAGGGGGTACCCCGATTTGGTTCGGGGTACGATGTTTGTTCATATCCGGTGCATGTTTTTAAGCTTAGATCCGGATCATGATTATGTTAGTTGTTTATGTTATAAACTTATGTTAAGAATTAAATTAATAAAGATGTAATTAATTTAATAACATGACTTAGGTTAACTAATTATTAATAAACATGAATTATTTTAACCTAAGTATTTTTATTATTAAGACTTATAATTAATTAATTATTTTAAAAACCATGGATATAATTAATTAATTAAACATGACTTAGGTTATATTATTAGTATTTAATAATACATATTTTAACCTAAGTATTTATATATTTAATTAAAACATGTCATACTTTAATTAAATATTATAACCTATAGTTTAATTAAATTACATGAAATAATTATTAAACTATATAATATATCATATGACTTAGAAAATAATCATGAAAATACTTAGGCTTATTTACTTAGCTTATTTAACCAGCTTATTTCTAATTATGGAAACTTTCTATTTTTAGAAACTTAATTAAATAAGGCAGCTATTTTATTTATGGAAACCAACTATTTTTAGAAACTTATTTATTTAAGGCAGCTAATCTATTTATGGAAACTTATTTAATTAAGGCAGCTAATCTATTTATGGAAACTTTCTATTTTTTTAGAAACTTATCTATTTTAAGCAGTAAATCTATTTTTGGAAACTTTCTATTTTTGGAAACTTTCTATTTTTGGAAACTTTCTATTTTTGGAAACTTTCTATTTTTGGTAACTTTCCATTTTTGGAAACTTTCTATTTTTGGAAACTTTCTATTTTTAAAAACTTTCTATTTTTGGAAACTTTCTATTTAAGAAAACCTGCTATTTTTGGAAAGTTACTTATTATTACACAGTAGGCATAATAACACATGAAATATCAGTAATACTTAATCAGAATGAACAGAATATAGGATTTAACACGGTTTAAGGCTTTAAACAGTGTAAAATAGTAAGAACACATAAAATAAGCTAAGACATGATATAAAACCAGCTATGTATATAGTAAGCAGATACTTATTTCATGTACGTATTTATGTAGCACTAGTGTTTCAGAAGTAGGATTCTCGCAGTTCATCGTTCTCGTTCACTGGACATAAGGTACGGATTCCCGTCCTTTCAGTATGGACATTCTTTCCTTATTAGGATTTCCCCGTATGCAGCCAACTGTTTTCCCGTAGTATAAGTATGAGTTTGATTGCTTATGTTTAAATATGATTACCTATAGCCATATACATGCATGACCAGTTTCACCTAGTTATGGAGGTACCATAACCATAACATTAGAGGCACTGATGTTATGACTTCACCACGGCGGAGTGATTGCTCGTGGCGTCCCTTCAGCTTTTGGCCATTTATTTATATTTATCATGTGGGGCGTATGGGTGCATCCTAGTTACACGTTTTTATTCAGGATTTCATGGTGAATGTGGTGTGTGCCTTGCATCCTTCACAAGGAGTTGATCCCTCCTACCCATAAAACCAGTATATTAAATTAGAGGCAGCCCCTCTAATTTGCATGATGAGGTCACCCCTCCAATTATTCATGCACGGTGGATATTCATGACCTATATTGGCTAATGGTAAAATATGACAAACAGTTTTTATAAGATAAACATAAGACTTTCAAACTATAAAACCAGTTTTATTATGACTTAACCAGGTTACTCGGGACTTAGTTTCTTCCGCTGTTATTATGTTATATGCTTATCCTATTCATGCTTTATTGTAAATCCGTGCACTGAGCGTATTGCTCAGCCGTTTTCCTTTCTATGTTCCCAAAATGGCAGGTACTTAGGGACGCTCGTAGACACTAAGAGTACGTGCATATGGACTAGAAGCTGTCTAGCCTTCTTTACATTATGCATTTCTTTTCTTTATGATACTTATGTTTTGGACATTGTTTCGTCCTTTTCCTTTACTATACTATGTTTGTGTGTGATGAGCTTTACTTTTGGACTACCGATGTTTGATTCCGGTACTTTCCTTTATATGGTCAAGTAATGTTTAGACATTTTACCATTATGCTTTGATGACACGCCATAATTGCTGTGATATTTCCATTTCCAAAATGGGGTGTTACAATTATGGTATCAGAGCCAAGGCTTCGACCTGTAGGCTCTCAAATATGACCTGTGATTAGTGGGTAGTCACTACGGTCTTCCTAGAACTGACAGTTGTTTTCATGCATTCATCATTTTTAAGCATACATATATATGTCATTGTTACAGGGTTTTGACTAAGTAATGGTTGGTACAGGACTGGCCCTATTTAGTCGCATGTGTTTTATCGAAACTTTTAGATTTGGGACCGACCCATAGGCGTCCCCTCGATATGTCTTTTGTTTTGAGTGAACTGACCAGAGGCGTTCACTCTCAAGCATCCAAAGTTTTCATAAAACGGCATCATGCATTCATACAAAAAATTTTCTTGCATAAAATTTTTCTCGTGAAATTTTTAGTAGAAATCTTTTTTTTTCATGTATATATTTTATATTTTATGTTTTGAACTGTTAATCATATGTTTTATGTCATACTGTCAGATGGCAAACGCAAACGATATCTGGGCAATATTTGCAGCTGCTGATGCAGAGATGCAAGATGCTCTTCTTCATAACGACGGTTATCCTCCTCCGCCCAACATCTTCCCCATGGAAGGAAGGAATCGATTCATGAGGTAATACTATAGCATCAGACAGCGACCTGACGAAGACAGCAATGACTTCATGCAGCGTTTCCTTCGCTATACTGGTGTCCTGAGAGCAGCTGCGGGCACCACTGAAGAACAAGCAATACATTTTCGTTGGGCTCTAAATCCAAGGATTGCAAATAACTTGTCAGGTGCTCCGTTGGATACGGTAGCACAAGTAGCAGATGCAGCACGTAGACTGGAGATGCTGCAGGAGAGGGATGAGTTCGGGGAAGCTGAAAGACCCGACAAGAGGTAAAACCTTCATATTCAAGCGGTGATCAATCCGTATATCTTCCTTATGTCAATTATTCATCTCTTTAAAGGTATCTTCCAGGCAGAAAACTGGGGACCGGTCTCAGCCGGCTACTCAGCAGCAGCCTAATCAGCCCAAGGGAAATGGTCAGACTAATGACCGATCTGCTACGGATAGGCGTGGCGGTAATGACAATTATCGTAACAACGCCGGGCAATCCAGTAACAGCAGGTCTCAATACTTACGAAATTTCCTATGTTTATGTTATAACTCATATTCTGACACTCTAGCAAAATTCTACCAGGAACCATGGAAACGGTAGGGACCGAAACCAGAGAGGTTCGCAGCCTAGCCGTCCAGCTATCACTGGTATTCAATCTTACGATTATCCGCTTCGTCCTTTGTACCCAACTATTATGTCTCATGTAAAATGTTTTATCAGGTCCTCAGCCAGCCAGAGCACCTGCTGGAGGATACACTCATCCTCTTTGCTGTACTTGCCACCGTAGGCACCCAGGACCATGTCGCCGTAATACTGATGCGTGCTTCAAGTGTGGTCTTCCTGGCCATATTATGAAGGATTGCGGTAAGGGCGAGATGGAGGGTACATCAGGACATGCTGATACCAAGCCACCTCCTACTGTCGGGCGTGTCTACACGACATCTCGAGACCAGGCCAACAAGTCTACAGGTACCATCACTGGAATCTTGTATATGTATGGTCGCGCTGCATGTGTTCTTTTCGATACGGGTGCTACTCACTCGGTTATTTCTACTGCTTATGCTAAGAATATTAGGATGCCTCCTTTGCCACTAAAAAATAGGCTTACTATTTCCACGCCTTTGAGGGACTCTGTATTAATCACCCATGTATACAAGAGTCTTCCCCTAGAATTTGATGATAAGGTTCGACCTGTCGACGCACTTCCGTTGGACATGAATGACTTCGACATGATTTTGGGCATGGATTGGCTATCCAAGTATCATGCTACCATAGACTGCCATTCATATCGGGTTATCTTCAGTGATGTCAATGCACCAGAGTACATTCATAATGGGTTCATACCCGGACGGTCTGTACAAATCATATCCACCCTGCAAGCGCGTGCACTACTGTCACATGGCTGCGAGGGTTACCTAGCTACGGTTCACGAAATGGATGCTGAGTCTCCATCGATTCAGGATCAACCAATAGTGTCGGAATTCCAAGACGTGTCTCGAGCAGAACTTTCGGGCATACCACCTGCACGAGAAGTGGAATTCAGTATCGAGCTGGTTCCAGGAGCTGAACCAATATCCAAGGCTCCTTATCGCATGGCTCCCATAGAGCTGAAGGAGCTGAAGGATCAACTGCAAGAACTTCTCGAATGAGGTTTCATTCGACCGAGCGCATCTCCATGGGGCGCACCGATTTTGTTTGTTAAGAAGAAGGACGGCAGTATGCGTCTTTGCATAGACTATCGCGAGCTCAACAAGATTACTATCCAGAATAGATATCCACTGCCACGCATTGACGATCTGTTTGACCAACTCCAAGGGGCCAAACACTTCTCCAAGATCGATCTTAGGTCAGGCTATCATCAGTTACGAGTCAAGGAGCATGATATTGCTAAGACTGCCTTTCGTACTCGTTATGGCCACTACGAGTTTGTAGTTATGCCATTTGGCCTGACAAATGCTCCAGCAGTGTTCATGGATCTGATGAACAGAATCTTCCAGAAATTTCTGGACAAATTCGTCATTGTTTTCATCGATGACATCCTGATTTTCTCTAAGTCCAAGGAGGAACATGAAGACCATCTTCGTACAATACTACAGATTCTTCGCCAGAAGCAGTTGTATGCTAAATTCTCCAAGTGTGAGTTCTGGTTAGACAAGGTGGCATTCTTAGGTCACATTGTATCAGCAGAAGGAATCACTATGGATCAAGCGAAGGTTGAGGCCATCACTAAGTGGTCGAGGCCGACATCAGCGACAGAAGTCCGCAGTTTATTAGGCTTAGCTGGCGACTACCGTAGGTTCGTGGAGAACTTTTCCCGCTCAGCACTACCATTGACCAAACTGATGCGGAAAGGGGAGAAATTCGTCTGGACTGAAGATCGAGAGAAGAGCTTTGAAGACCTGAAGTAGAAGCTAGTATCTGCACCTATTCTTACTCTACCATCTGGTACGGGTGGATTTCAAATCTACAGCGATGCATCGGGGAAGGGACTTGGCTGTGTTCTCATGCAACATGGGAAAGTGATCGCGTACGCTTCACGACAGCTTAAGCCTTATGAAGAGAATTACCCCACGCACGATCTGGAACTTGCTGCAGTCGTGTTTGCATTGAAGATATGGAGACACTACTTATATGGAGAATCATGTGACATTTTCACGGACCACAAGAGCTTGAAGTATATCTTCACTCAACGTGAATTAAACATGAGGCAGAGAAGATGGTTAGAGCTGTTGAAGGATTATGACATTAATCTTCAGTATCATCCCGGAAAGGCAAATGTAGTAGCAGATGCCCTTAGCAGGAAGTCCGGAATGATCAACAGCATTAGAATCGAAGAGGAAATCATAAGAGACTTGGAGCGACTAGACATCGAGATCATGGTACGTGGACAGCACGGTTACTGGGCTAATCTTAGAGTAGAACCCGAGTTACTATCTAAGATCAAGGAAGCTCAGAAGGATGACGGAGTAATATGGGCGATAATACATAATTTGGAGAAGCAGACAGAGTTCAGAGTAGATGCAGATGGTATCGTATGGCAGGGCACTAGACTTTGTGTTCCTGATGACCAAGAACTCCGGGAAGCTTTGCTAGCAGAAGCTAATAGCTCCCCATTCTCGATACATCCTGGTAAAATGTACCATGACATCAAGCAGTACTTTTGGTGGAGTGGTATGAAACAGGATGTGGCCACTTACGTCTCCAAATGTCTTACCTGCCAGCAGGTTAAGATCGAGCATCAGCGATCTGGCGGTCTCCTAAACTAGCTACACCACTTTATTAATATTTTTGACTTTATTGCGGGATATATACATATGAAAGCAACGATAAAAATTTAAAAATTACTACTAAATGGCCAAAGTTAATTAAAAATTTGAAAAATGTTGAAAAAGATTATTTTCCGGTTAAATGAAGGCATTTTCATGGAAAAGTCCACTTAAAACTTCGATAGAAGTCCCCCCTACACTTAAGATAAACATTGTCCTCAATGTTTAAGCATGTGGGAAAAGTCTCCCCTACACTTATGACATTGTGCACGTTGGTTAACTCAAGTTAAGGAAGAGACGACTAAAGTGATCAATTTCAAATGTGAGTATGAAGAAAATTGAATCACGATAGTTGAGAGATAGAACCGGATTTCGGATAACACGGGAGCACGGTTCTTCAAAGGTTCCAAAAGTGCATTCATCCCTGTAATCACATCACCACACAAAGACAAACACCTATATAGGTCCCCCTACACTTAGGAGGTTAAACGGAAAAGGATAGATACTCGGGCTGCCTCCCGAGGAGCGCTTGTTTTTGATAACCGAGTCACGAGCCTGACTCGGCCCAAAATTAGTTTATGGGGAATGTGGTGAGGGATGGAATCATCTCATGAGAGATGTCCTCACCAAAGTACAACTTCACTCGTTGGCCATTCACCTTAAAATTAGGTCCATTAGGTTGAGCGAGCTCGAGAGTACCATATGGAAAAATTTGGGCGACGGTGAATGGGCCGGACCAACGAGATTTCAGCTTGCCCGAAAAGATTTTCAACCGAGAGTTAAAGAGTAAAATTTTGTCTCCAACTTGGAACTCTCGGTTCTTAATCTTAGAGTCGTGAATGAGCTTAGTCTTCTCCTTATAGATCAAAGAATTTTCATAAGCATCATTACGGAGTTCATTCAGCTCATTGAGTTGGATCTTGCGTAGGTCACCGGCTTTGTTGATATCAAAATTAGCCCACTTCAAGGCCCAGTAAGCCTTGTGCTCCAACTCAATGGGGAGGTGGCACGCTTTTCCGTACACGAGACGATATGGTGTATAACCAATCGGAGTCTTGTATGCGGTACGAAAAGCCCACAGAGCATCATCAAGTTTATCGGCCCATGAGGCACGATGCTCTCCCACGGTTCTTTCTAGAGTTCGCTTTAGTCCTGGGTTGGATATTTCAGCCTGGCCATTAGTTTGTGGGTGGTAGGCAGTGGAAAGACGATGATTTACACCATACTTAGCCATGACTCTTGCGAATTGGTCATTGCAAAAATGAGTCCCACGATCACTAATAATGGCATGAGGCACACCGAATCTAGCGAATAGCGACTTCAAAAAGTTACAAACCACCCTTGCGTCATTAGTAGGTAAAGCTTTGGCTTCAACCCATTTGGAGACGTAGTCAATGGCAACAAGGATGTATTTGTTTCCTTTAGATGAAGGGAATGGCCCCATAAAGTCGATACCCCAAACATCAAAGATTTCACATTCCTGAATGAAATTCTGAGGCATCTCGTCTTTATGTGTGATCTTGCCTTGTTTTTGGCAAGCATCACAATGTTTAACCATCTCGTGAGCATCACGATAGATGGTGGGCCAATAAAATCCCGAGTCAAACACTTTTTTGGCAGTGTAGTTGGGACCAAAGTGACCACCGGTGGGTCCTTTGTGGCAAGCGTCAAGGATTTCCAAAGCTGCTGGTCCATCAACACATCGGCAAATAATCAAATCAGCACATTGTTTGAATAGATACGGGTCATCCCAAAAGTAAGTCTTAATGTCGTTAAAGAACTTCTTCTTTTTCTGGGAGGTTAACCCGTCAACGAGGATTCCACCCGCCAAGTAGTTTGCAATGTCCGCAAACCACGGGGTTTCATCAGCAGTCGAGTTGATAGACATTAAGGTCTCCAAGGGAAAAGAATCATTGATTTCTTTGTTCGGATGATCCCCTTGGTAAGGATCCTCAAGTCTACTGAGATGATCCGCGGCTAGGTTTTCAGCTCCCTTCTTATCTCGAATTTCGATTTTAAATTCTTGAAGTAGCAAAACCCAGCGAAGAAGTCTTGGTTTGGAATCTTGTTTAGTTAACAAGTACTTCAACGCGGAATGATCGGTATAAACGATTGTGGTGGAAAGGACAAGATAGGGGCGGAACTTTTCAAAAGCATAGAAAAAAGCTAAAAGCTCTTTTTCGGTTGTCGTATAATGCAATTGGGCCCCCGTCATTGTCTTGCTAGAATAGTGGATTGGTTGGAAGTGTTTGTTCACTCTTTGGCCCAAAACCGCACCAATAGCAAAGTCGCTAGCATCGCACATTAACTCGAAAGGCAGCTCCCAATTAGGGGTAACCAAGACTGGTGCCTTAGTTAGCTTATCCTTAAGCGAGTTGAAGGCTTCGATACACTCTTTGGAAAAGATAAAAGGAGTATCTTTTTCCAAGAGGTGGGTCATCGGGCGAGCGATTTGAGAAAAATCTTTGATGAATCGACGGTAGAAGCCCGCATGACCAAGGAAACTTCTCACACCCTTCACGGTTGAAGGTGGAGGCAACTTAGCGATAACATCGACTTTAGCACGGTCTACTTCAAGACCGGCTTTGGAGATTTTGTGTCCTAGCACGATGCCCTCTTTTACCATGAAATGGCATTTTTCCCAATTAAGAACAAGTCGAGTGTCTTCACACCGCTTAAGCATACGTTCTAAATTGGCAAGGCAAGCAGAGAAAGAATCGCCATAAACCGAGAAATCATCCATGAATACTTCCATAGTGTCTTCCACCATGTCATGGAAGATAGCCATCATACACCTTTGGAACGTACCAGGAGCATTACATAAACCAAATGGCATGCGTTTGTAAGCAAATGTCCCGTAGGGACAAGTGAATGTGGTCTTTTCTTGGTCCTTGGGATCGATGGGAATTTGAAAATACCCGGAGAAACCGTCTAAAAAGCAGTAATAGTCATTACCAGCTAGACGCTCGAGCATTTGATTCATGAAGGGAAGAGGAAAGTGATCTTTTCTCGTGGCATCATTGAGCTTGCGATAATCAATACAAACTCTCCACCCAGTAACGAGACGAGTAGGAATCAACTCGTTGTGTTCATTGGAAACAACGGTTATTCCGCCCTTCTTGGGCACACAATGGACGGGACTTACCCAAGGCGAATCCGAAATAGGGTAAATCAAGCCGGCATCTAGAAGTTTGATAACCTCTTGTTTGATGACGTCATGAATACGAGGATTAACCCTTCGTTGGCTCTGGATTGCGGGTTTAAAGTCATCTTCCATGAGAATCTTGTGAGTACAAAAGTTCGGATCAATTCCGCGGATATCGGAAATTTTCCAAGCAATTGCCTTCTTATGATCTTTAAGCACGGCGATTAGGCGAGATTTCTCTTCTTCTTTCAAGTCCTTCGCAATGATGACGGGCGACTTCTTTTCTTCTTCAAGGAACACGTACTCGAGATGGGGCGGCAACTCCTTAAGTTCTAAATCCGGAGGATTTTCTATGGGAGGCGTTTTCAAAGTCGGAGCATCAGTAGCAATAACCGTGGGAGATGGTGGAGAAAGATTGTCTTCTTTAAGAAGGTTCTCAATGAGGCGGAGATCTTCATCCTAATTGGTGGTAGAATCATCATTAGCTAAGTTCACATCTCCCATGGTGGCTTCCAAATATTTCCAAAGGAAATCACTTTCTCCAAATAGAGATAGTGATGAATCGATAGAGGAAACGGTCTCAACATTGGGAAGAGAGGTAGGAATAGTTTTTCAAGCATCTTTGAAGTGTTCTTCACAAGCCTCATCAAGAACGTGAATACAATTAACACTCTCGTTAGAATAAGGCTGTTTAGACAACTTTCCCATGTTGAAAACGATTTTATCGTCACCCACTCTCATGATAAGCTCACCGGCTTCAACATCGATGAGAGTGCGACCGGTCCTCAAGAATGGACGACCAACGATCAATGGCACACGAGGGTCCATATCGTAGTCAACAACGACGAAATCGGCAGGAAAAGTGAATTTGTCGACTCCTACAAAGACATCTTCGGCTATCCCCACTGGATAAGCAACCGTACGGTTAGCCAATTCCAAAGTCATTTTGGTGAGGACTAGCTCAGGGAGAGATAATTGCTTCCAAACGCTTAAGGGAATTAAGTTAATACTGGCACCTAGATCGGCTAGGGCCATGCAATTCTCTACTCCCGGGAAGTTACAAGGGATTAAGAAACGACCCGGATCACCAAGCTTGGTTGGCAATTTCCTTAAGAGGACTGTAGAGCAATTCTCATTAAGTTAGGTGTTAGCAATATCAAGAAGCTTCTCCTTGTCGCTTAGAAGATCTTTGAACATTTTCGCATACTTGGGAATTTGAGCGAGAGCCTCAGCGAAGGAGATATTGAAATTCAGTTGTTTAAACATTTTAAGAAAGTTTGAAACCTGAATATCGTCCTTGCTTTTGAGCTTCTCTTTCCTCAACCTTGAGGGATAAGGTATATCGGAAGAAGAGGAAGGCTTTGGGAGAATAGGATCACTCACGTCCTTGGGTGGAGGAGGGGTAGAAGTAAGAGGTGGAGAAATTGGGGAAGGAGAAGGATGAGGAATAGGAGCAGGTGACTCATTCTCCTTAGTCACAACCACCGGTGGAGGTATAGGAAGCTCGGGTTCCTTGGTACCTTTGCCACTGCGAGTGGTGATTGCTTTCATCTCCCCTCTTGGATTCGCAACGGTGTTACTCGGAAGAGTACCCGAAGAAGAGGGTTGATTACCTTGGAAGAAACTAGCCATCATATTCTTTAAGTCATTCGTTTGACTATCCAAAGTGTTTCTCATATCAGCTCTCAGATCGTTCCCTTGTTTCACCAGGTCTGCTTTCAAGTTGAGCACTTCCCGCTGAAGATTTCCCACGATCACATCGTTAGTCCTCATGTAGGTTTCCACTTCTTGGTGTAAAGCGGTGGGTTGGTTGGGAGGAGCATTGTATGCGGGTGGTTGATAAGCAGGTTGCTGGTAAACTTGGTTGTTTCTTTGAGGTGGTTGTTGTTGTTTGTGAGGTGGTATGTATGGTGTACGAGGTTGTTGTTGTTGTTGAGGAGGGCGATTGAGGTTTTGTTGTTGGTTCGGGTTGCTAGGAGGAAAACCGGGTGGGGAAAGATAGTTGTTAGAGCGGTAGCTAAGCAAGTTGCGGTCACCTTGAGGACGAGCTTGATAAGCGGGTTGAGGATAGGTGCCATATGCTGCATTCACATTCTCAGAAGGGTAGTCTTGGGTGGCACTTGTAAAACCCGCATGCTTTTACCATGCATAGTACCTTAAGTTCGTACGTACTAGTTAAAAACTTTCCTAATATAGCATGATTACGATTACGTATTAGGAGTTTATGTATTACGTACGTGTTAGAACACGATAAGTATTTTATATGAACGATCACGTAATAAATATTTAGCAATAATTAATCACGAACATACGATCACGGGATCACGAGCGTAATTAAAACACGAGATATTATTAATTACGTATATATATTTAATACGAGCGTAATTAAATATATAAGAGTATGGTATTTACGTAACGAGAACATTTAAAACACGAACTTAATTAAACATAAATGTGTACGAAATTACAAGACACGAAACGAGGTACGGGACCCCCACAAGGGAGTCCCTACCCGCGGCCAAAATAAGGACAATGGGCCAAGCCCATTGTCAATTTTACTAAAAGGAAGGGTTAAGAGTTTTTACTACTCAAAATTACCTTTACAAAAGAATTTCAAGAAAACCTAAATCCCTTCCTCCTCCTCCTTTTGTGCCGCCACCATCAAATCACCATCAAGGTGATTTCTTTGATCTTGGATCTTGTTAATTTAGTGTTTGTTCGTGTTTGTTCTTCACCCTCTTGATCCACGAATACGGTAAAACCTTTTTAAACCCTTTTCTTTTTAATTAATCTTTTATTAATTAAGAACACGTGATGTTTTTCATAAAAACACATTAATTAAACCTAGATCTAACATGTTTTGGTCATTAATTAATCAAAGGGATCGATCTAAGGGGTGTTTGTTTTGGGCCGCAGGTACAACCGACCCCAAAGGGGGCTCGGTTTGTTTTTAGCCGACCACCACCAAGACCTTTTTGGTCTTGGTTGGTGCGTGTGGGTCCCACGGCAGCAAGGGGGTACCCCGATTTGGTTCGGGGTACGGTGTTTGTTCAAATCCGGTGCATGTTTTTAAGCTTAGATCTAGATCATGATTATGTTAGTTGTTTATGTTATAAACTTATGTTAAGAATTAAATTAATAAAGATGTAATTAATTTAATAACATGACTTAGGTTAACTAATTATTAATAAACATGAATTATTTTAACCTAAGTATTTTTATTATTAAGACTTATAATTAATTAATTATTTTAAAAACCATGGATATAATTAATTAATTAAACATGACTTAGGTTATATTTTTAGTATTTAATAATACATATTTTAACCTAAGTATTTATATATTTAATTAAAACATGTCATACTTTAATTAAATATTATAACCTATAGTTTAATTAAATTACATGAAATAATTATTAAACTATATAATATATCATATGACTTAGAAAATAATCATGAAAATACTTAGGCTTATTTACTTAGCTTATTTAACCAGCTTATTTCTAATTATAGAAACTTTCTATTTTTAGAAACTTAATTAAATAAGGCAGCTATTTTATTTATGGAAACCAGCTATTTTTAGAAACTTATTTATTTAAGGCAGCTAATCTATTTATGGAAACTTATTTAATTAAGGCAGCTAATCTATTTATGGAAAATTTCTATTTTTTTAGAAACTTATCTATTTTAAGCAGTAAATCTATTTTTGGAAACTTTCTATTTTTGGAAACTTTCTATTTTTGGAAACTTTCTATTTTTGGAAACTTTCTATTTTTGGTAACTTTCCATTTTTGAAAACTTTCTATTTTTGGAAACTTTCTATTTTTGGAAACTTTCTATTTTTGGAAACTTTCTATTTAAGGAAACCTGCTATTTTTGGAAAGTTACTTATTATTACACAGTAGGCATAATAACACATGAAATATCAGTAATACTTAATCAGAATGAACAGAATATAGGATTTAACACAGTTTAAGGCTTTAAACAGTGTAAAATAGTAAGAACACATAAAATAAGCTAAGACATGATATAAAACCAGCTATGTATATAGTAAGCAGATACTTATTTCATGTACGTATTTATGTAGCACTAGTGTTTCGGAAGTAGGATTCTCGCAGTTCATCGTTCTCGTTCACTGGACATAAGGTACGGATTCCCGTCCTTCCAGTATGGACATTCTTTCCTTATTAGGATTTCCCCGTATGCAGCCAACTGTTTTCCCGTAGTATAAGTATGAGTTTGATTGCTTATGTTTAAATATGATTACCTATAGCCATATACATGCATGACCAGTTTCACCTAGTTATGGAGGTACCATAACCATAACATTAGAGGCACTAATGTTATGAATTCACCACGGCGGAGTGATTGCTCGTGGCGTCCCTTCAGCTTTTGGCCATTTATTTATATTTATCATGTGGGACGTATGGGTGCATCCTAGTTACACGTTTTTATTCAGGATTTCATGGTGAATGTGGTGTGTGCCTTGCATCCTTCACAAGGAGCTGATCCCTCCTACCCATAAAACCAGTATATTAAATTAGAGGCAGCCCCTCTAATTTACATGATGAGGTCACCCCTCCAATTATTCATGCACGGTGGATATTCATGACCTATATTGGCTAATGGTAAAATATTGACGGCTGAGAAACATACACAACATGCTCCCTTAACCCTAACTCATAATGAGTTAGGGTAGTTACATACAAACACACAATGGTCATAACCCAAAAGGCTTTGGGCCTTCTTTCCTCTTCAGTCCATCAATATAGCCCAGTGATCCAAAGTCCATAAGCAAGAATCCAGCTAAGGCAGAATGAGACCTGTAAAACTACAAATGACACATTTAGTCCCTATGACTTTGATATCAGATTACATGGGTAATTTTAACATCCTCCTTAATCTGATATCCTAAACAGATCAATCATCCCAAGTTTCTTAACCAAGTTTTCATGCTGAATTATGTCCCATCTTTTGGTAAGGATGTCTGTAATTTGGTTTGCATACTCCACTTTTCTAGTCCTAACAATGCCACTTAAGATATTTTCCCTCATAAAATGAAAGTCAATCTCAAGGTGCTTTGTTCTTTCATGGAACACAGGATTGGCAGCAATCTTAATTGTTGAATTGCTATCACAGAATAGATCCACTAGTAAAAGATTATGGCAATTTAAATCTTTCAAAAATTTTAGGATCCAAATCATTTCACTAGTCACAGAAGCAAGAGCCTTATAATCTGCTTCTACTGAGGACTTAGAGAGAGTGTTTTGTTTCTTACTTTTCCAGGAAACTAAATTATCATTCAAAAAACACTGTAACCAGTCACAAATCTTCTTGTGACAATAAATTTAGTCCAGTCAGCATCTGAGAAGGCTTTAAGAGACATGTCAGAATTTTTAGCAACATGAATAACAAGACCTGGGGAACCCTTCAAGTATCTCAAGATCTTAAAGGCAATTCTCATATGAGACATTAGAGGAGAATGCATAAGCTGACTTAAACAATGCACAACATATGAAATATTAGGCCTAGTGTTAGTCAAGTAAATAAGTTTCCCCGTAAGTTTTTGGTAATCGACAATGTTCTTAAGCAAAGGATCAAATTTAGAACTTTCATTAGAAATTGACAACTTAGCCATTAAAGGTGTCTTAGATAGTTTGAAAGCAAGCATTCCATACTCAGACAAAAGGTCTAAAACATATTTTCTTTGGCTTAAGAAAACACCTGAATTGGTGTTAACAACCTCAATCCCAAAAAAAATATTGTACTTTCTCAAATCTTTGATCTTGAATTTTCCTTTCAAAAAGTTTTTAAAACTGTCAATTTCCTTTTCATTGTTCCCAGTTACAATGATATCATCCACATAAACAAGCACAACAATAAAAATCTTATCATTAGACTTATTATAGAGAGAATAATCATATTTGCTTTGGATAAAACCATTCTCAATAAGCACAGAAGTGAGTTTGGAGTTTCACTGTCTAGGAGACTGTTTAAATCCATAAATAGACTTTTTCAATCTACAAACAAGTTTTAGAGTTATTAGTATAAAACCCTTGAGGGAGTTTCATGTAAACAGTTTCACCCAATTCACCATACAGAAAGGCATTATTGATGTCAAACTGATAAATAGGCCAAGACTGATTAATAGCTAAATTAACAAGACACCTAACAGTGACCATTTTCACAACAGAGGAAAAAGTTTCCTCATAATCAATGCCCTCCTTCTGGCCACATCCGATACCAACAAGTCTAGCCTTATACCTTTCTATCTCACCACTGGATTTAAACTTTAGTTTCCAAACCCATTTAGAATTGAAGGCACGCCTACCAACAATTAATTCAACTAAGTCCCAAGTATCATTCTCAAGTAAAGCAGCAAACTCTAAATTCATAACATCAACCCAATGTTGGCTTTGAGAAGCTTCAAAAAAACTCCTAGGTTCACTACTTTTATTAAAATGAGTCACAAAACATAAGACATCCCCATTGAGCTTTGAATACCCAACAAGCTTTTTAATCCCATACTCGACTTTTGAGTTAACAACAAAATCATTGTAATATTTAGGAAACACAAAAGGTCTTGAAGACCTTCTTAAGACTTGACCACCCTGAACATTAGTAGTAGAGTTATCACCCAAATTTTCTCCCATGTTTTGACCATGGAGAGGAAGATTGAGATTAATAACTACATTTCCCTCAGAAATATGATTATTATCAAGTGAGGCAGCCTCATTCCCATTAAGGCTGGTATCACTGGTATCATTGTCTGAGACAATGTTTCTAGTGTCACCTAGACTAGAGGGTGGGCTACTAGCACTTAGTGACACATGGTCACCTTTATGTTTATTTACTACTCTTTCTTCATCATTGGGAAGCTCAGGGTTTTCGAAGTCAAAAAAAGGTCAAAACTTTATCATACTGAAAGACATCAATATTTTGTCATTATTTTTCTTTTTATTTGAAATAGAATATTTGAAAGGAAATATAGATTCAAAAAACTTAAAATCTAGACACAAAAAACTGAAGCTTCTCTATACTATAAAGTCTATAACCCTTTTGAGAATTAGAAAAACCCATCATAACATATTTTTCAGACCTACTGGTGAGTTTATCATGACTATTTAAAATAATGGCAAAACAAAGACAACCAAAAGTTCTAATATGAGAGAGATTAGGGGATGAATTATAAATCGTCTCATAAGGAAATCTACCATTTAGCACAGAAGAAGGCAATCTGTTAATCAGATAAGTAGCAGTTAGAACACATTCAGTCTAGAATCTCAAAGGTATTCCCCCTGAAACATAAGGCATCTGGTAACATTTAAGAGATGTCTATGTTTTCTTTCAACCACCCCATTCTGTTGTGGGGTATAAGCACAAGAGGTTTGGTGCAAAATTCCCTTTTTATGACAAAATTATTGGAAGCTTTGATTCACAAACTCAGTCCCATCGTCACTTCTAATAATGTTAATATTAATTTTAAACTGATTTTTTAACAAATTATAAAAAAATTAATAGATGAACCAACTTCATCTTTGGTTTTTATCAAGTATACCCACACAGATCTTGTGAAATCATCCACTACAGTCAAAAAATATCTATGACTAGTATGACTGGTCACCCTATAAGGACCCCACAAATCCAAATGAACAAGTTAACCAAGCAACTTAGTTTTATGATCACTTAAGGGAAATGGTTCTCTAGTTTGTTTAGCCCTTTGACATATTTCACAAAAGTCAGTTTGATTAGAAGATGTAATATTCAAAGAATTTTTTAGAGCATAGTCAGCTGGGTGACCTAATCTACAATGCCAATCATGTTTAGACAGAGAACAAGTAAGCACATTGGAATGATTTACACATTTAGTACCTTCTATATCTAAATAGTACATACCACCACATTTCCTACCACACCCCAAAACATTTTGGAGATTCAAATCCTCATTCACAAAAAAACATTTATTTTCATCAAAAACAACAAAAATCTTATTATCTTTAGCCAGTTTGTGAACAAAATTAAAGTGACGTAATAATCAGGTAAAACAAGAATATCAAACAAAACTAATCCATATGAAAGCTTTAGATTGCCAATTTTAGAAATGATGGCCTCAGTCCCATTGGGATGAGCCACCTTAATATTAAAGTGTGAAATACCAAACACATTTTCCAATTCAGTATCATTGTTGGTCATATTTTGATATGTCCCAGAATCAACAACCTTTCCATTATACCTAACTTTTGATTTTATGTTGGTGTTAGAACAAAAGAATTTCTAAAAGATATCATTAAATATCCATTGGTTGTTAAAATAGATACGTGCCATATTGGCATGAACACTTTTTCGAGAAACATTAGTGCTACCCTTGTTATCTTTAATCATAGAAAGCAAAGTGGCAAGTTGTTCATCAGTGAAACCAGATGAAAGAGGATGTCCCAACAGAATTGTTAGAAATACTTTTGCCTTTGAAACTTTGCCCCCCTTTTTTCTTGCCAAAGTCATTAGGGTAACCAATAATTTTAAAGCATCTATCAATGTTATGACCATTATAACCACAATTCTCACAAACAATTTCAGCATTAGAATTACCATAAAGTCTAAACACAGTACTGGTAGGAGCATTGGGTATAAATCCAGTGGTGTAGAGCTAGGTCTAAAGATCCCATTGTTCCCATTGTTAGGTCTAAAGTTACCACTGTTGGTATTCTGGTTTCTTTGAATATTATTTCTAGCGGGCTCATTAGACAGAAAAGCAGATGTATGAGTCCTTTGGGAGGAACCAACAATGGTACCAGAAGCTACCCTGTGAGATTACTCACTAGAGATAATAGCATAGGCACCCTTAACATCTGGCAAGCTCTCTCTAGACACAACATAACTCATAATACTCATGTAAGAGTCATCAAGACCCATTAAAAATTGCATCAAATTTAACAATTGATTATGTTTTTTAAATTCACTAGAAGCAGAACACACACAATTAGGCAACTCAATCATATCATCATATTGTTTCTAATAAGCATTCAATTTATTGTAATAATCAGACAAGTTAGATCCATTCTACTTAAGAGTATTAATCTTATGATGAAAATTGAAAATCACATACCCATCAACTTTATGGTAAGTTTCTTTTAGTTCATCCCAAACATGTTTAGCCTTTTTTAAAAAAATATGTCCAAGGAACAATTCCTTAGAAATATAATTCAAAATCCAACCAAGAACAACAACATTAACCTTATACCACTGTTTCCTTAAAATCTCATCAGTTAAGGACCTTTTGCATGTACCATCAATAAAAACAATCTTATTTTTTCCATCTAAAGCAAGTAACATAACATTAGCCCAAACCTGATAATTTTCAGTCCTTTTTAATTTTAACAGTAACAACAGTTAAAACAGCAGTATCATTAGGGTGTAAATGCAAAGGGTCACTCAAATCAAGTTTACTGATAAGTGTCACTGGATCAGTCACACTTTCAGTATCAGGATCACCATGTATAGACTCATCATGGTCAGACATGGTGAACAGTCAAGAGGTCAAAAAAAGAACCTACTACATTGTTAACTAAGTTCTCAGGCTTTTAAACCACCCAAGGTGGTAGGTCAAGGGTAAGACAGACAGTGAGGATCCAATATAAAGGGTAAAAAATAAAGACAGCCAACCCAAGTGATAAATAAATAAAGTAAAAAACAAAGAATCACTAAGCAATCAAAAAGAGAGTATGAATAGGTGTTACAGTGAGCTCCAGCAAGTACAATCGAACTGATACTTCAAGAGTTACTTAGCCTAGGATGTATCAGAACCTCCAAGGAAACAAACCCTAATATTTCTTCTCGGGAAAAATTAGGGAAAATCAACCATACCGACAGATCCGCCACCAAAGTCACTAGATAAAGCCAAAGTAACTTCAAGAACCAACCAATCATAAACAGTAAACCCTAATTTTTGAAGAAAATTAGGGATTCACCACAAATGATAGAGAGAGTACCAATAAAGAGTAATAGTAACACCAATTAACCACCGTATACCTTAAATCAGAGATCCCCCAAAAAAAGTCAAACCTTAATTTTTTTTCAAAAAATTGGGGGTTATAAATCGAATCCGTATAAAGCTATTTCAATAGCTAATTTGGAAGCAAAACAAATTTTAAAGCAAGATTAAAAAAAGTATCAAAAAACTGATAGATTATATAAAACTTTTCGCAATAAAAGAGTCAGATTCGAGAACCAGTCTCTGATACCATGTAGAAAAAGATGATATGAAGATCTAAAACCACTTTGTATTTAATCAAAATAACTGGAAAATGAAATAGAATCAAAAATAATAAAATCCACCACAAATAAGATCTAGTGTGGATCTATTATCTAACATGATAATAGTTTTACAAAGCTTAAACATAAATAACAAGAAGAATCAACAAGAATGAAGAGAGAGTATAGTAGCCATTGACGGCTGAGAAACACACACAACACGCTCCGTTAACACTAACTCATAATGAGTTAAGGTATTTACATACAAACACACAACGGTCATAACCCAAAAGGCTTTGGGCCTTCTTTCCTCTTCAGCTCATCTATATAGCCCAGTGATCTAAAGCCCATAAGCAAGAATCCAGCTATGGCAGAATGAGACCCTGCAAAACTACAAATAACACAATTAATACCTATAACTTCGAAATAAGATTACATGGGTAATTTTAACACTTAATATAAATGTATATAATTTTAAATCGATATATTTTAAATATATGTATAATTATCTCTAATCTTTCTTATATGTTAAGTTTTGTTCTCACCGATCCTACCCATTATAATAAACCTCAAACTAACATTTTTATTTTGTAAAATTCTTACTTATTTAAAGGAAACAAACTAATTACATTAGTTGAGCAATTAAGAATAAATAAATAGTGATAAGCATTTACTTCATTTCGTTTTAAAATTATAGTTAAAAATTTCTGTTATGGTATATCTCAAGATAATAGCCATTTTATTGTGTTTAATCGACAGTTTAGTAAAAGTGAGCATGATATTTTTTTATTTTTTTTTAACGGCAATTTTTATTAGAAAAACTAGCAAGATGTTAGAAAATTACAAAGATAACAAATAAGGATGTTGAATCCAACTATCCCGACTAAAAACACTTTTACATCTAGAATTATATCAAAGAAATAAACACTCAACAATGTCATCAAAAACCGTGCTTTTCCAAGACTTCTTAACTCCAAAAAGTGTTTGATTTCTGAAATTCTAAACACACCACCAAGATATATAAAAAAAGGGCTAAGTACAAAAAGGCCCAAAAAGGACACCTTGTTTTCCCAAGTAAGACAACTTTTATTTTTCTTCCAAAATAAGACATGTACTTTTGATCAACCGATCAACTAAGTTAGTTGTGTGACACGTGTCCACCTGATCAACCCACTTTCTTTTATTTTATTAATATCTTCTTTCAAGGTTTGACCTACACCTGTCCCCACCTACTGATCAACTGACGGCTGATCAACCACTTTTGATCAACCATAGTACTTTTTTATTAATATTTTTTCCCGAGGTTTGACCTACACCTGTCCCCACCTACTGATCAACTGACGGCTGATCAACCACTTTTGATCAACCAAAAGTACTTTTTTCTAGGAAATTGAAAAAGTAACAAATAAAAAAATATTTTTTGTACTATTAGATTTTATAAATCTTTATTGGAAAAGAACAAAATAATTAAAAAATTAAGAAAACATAAACACACACAAAAACACACTAACACACACACTACACACACTAAAACACACACACGACACACACTAACACACAATCTAATCAATCCCAAATTCCAGTACTATTCAAATTAACCTAATCAATCGCATTGTTTTACTGATCTCCGAAGCTGATCAATCGCACTGTTTTAATCTATGGATTCCCTAATTAGAGTAAGCTTGTTAATTTATATAATTTAATTTTAATAATTTTTTTGCTTATAATATGAATGAGATTAATTGATTATTGATTAATTGATCTTAAGCTTTCAATGCGATCGATTGTAGCGATACTGTTATGCTTAGTCTTATTTGGAATTGACCTTAAGCTTGAGTGCTTTAACAATACCCATTCTGTACATTTTAAATAATGAGTGTTTTAAGGCGGTCCGTTGCCAGGTACATTTGAATTTGTTACAAGGAGCACCCCGAGAACCCCTCTAGGTCCCATGCCTTTAAGTGTGTACTGCACAATTTAGAGGTTGTTCACTTGATGTGTACATGGGCGATACCAAACACCCAACTTAAAAAGATGTTCACATAAAATTTTGACTGTTTGTACGATTTTCAGTTACGGTGGAAGTATGAGATAGTTTACATTTCGAGATGATTATTAGGTATTAATCTGTTTGTATGATTGTAACTTTAACTTATATATACTCGTATTATGTTTAACTCTATCATGCTGCCATGCCGGTAAATTGTTGTTCTACCTAATTTTAGTCTTATCTTGCTGAAATTAGTGTTATATATCACGCTGGTATTATTGTTGTCATGCCTCATTTGTGCGTTGTTATCTTCGATTTAAGTGTTCTGCTGATTTGATGTTTGTGTTGTTATGCTTGATTTTAGTGTTGTCTTGCTGATATTAGTGTTGTTGTGCCTGATATTAGTGTTGTCATACCGGATTATAGCGTTCGTATGCCTCATTCAAGTGTTCTGCTGATTTTAGTGTTGTCGTGCTTGGTATTACAGTAGTATTTTTTATGAGGAGTGCTTGTGGTTTATTTGTTTGTAGGTATCTCTACATTTTTTATGTCAGTACCTAACCTTATAGGTCTCAACATCTGCCAACGTGATTTGTTGGCACAACCAGCTCAATTTTTCAGCCTAAAGCTTTCCCTTTTTAAGCAAATTGTTGAATAAAAGGTAATAGTTATGCATAAGCTTCTGCTAGGAAAAATCATCATAGTGGACAGTCAAATTGTCTAGTGATGCATAAGCTTCTGCTAGGAAAAAGTTATGATGATGAATGCGGTGGACAACGTTGCAAAAGTTAAATGATATATCTGTAACTTCGTATGTACTTATGCTTAAAGTTCGCTTTTTAAAGAGCTAACAAACATAAAGAGCTAGATTGGCTTCAATGGCTGAGGGATCCCGCAAAGTGCTAGCTTCTGTCTATTTGCCTTAGTGTTTTTAGTTTATCATTTAGCTTGTGGGGATTTGGTCTAGTTTGTTTAGGTAGCAAATCTAGGGTCGTGGGTGGTTCTATAATTTTCAGTATGCGTGAGGAATGTACAATGAGTTTGCTATGTAATTTTCAGTAAGTGTGAGTACTATACAAGGAGGTGGGATGCGATATTGTTTGGTATCTATACATATTGTTTCCTTTTAACGTGAAAGTAGGATGCGAAATTATGTTGTATACATATTAATAAATGTTATAGTATACTTATACTTTGAATTTTTAATATAGGTATATGATGTGAAACTTAGTACGAGATCTAGGGTCGATATCTTAATTGCGATAAGAAAAAGGTTGGCGGAGAAGAATTCCCGTTACAATATTTTTAACAAAACAGTTTTTGGACCGTGGTTAGACATTAGAACCACTGAACTTGATAACCATATGATTCATTATTTGCTGCTACACCAACGCCATGTCAAGGACGCACCCGTGAATACGCCGTTTTACTTTGATGTTGGTGATCAGTTATTGGAGTTCGGAAGGAAGGAGTTTTGTATATTAACTGGTTTACGTTTTGGGGATTATGATATAAAGGATTATCAAACAGCTAAGTTAAACTCATTTCATTCTCGTGTATTTCCAGACGACAAAAAAGTAAAGGGAGATTTAGTTGCGGCTCTGTTTAAAAACGATCATGCTTTTAACACTCTAGCCGACGTGGATGCTGTACGAGTTTGTTTGTTGTATTCGTTAGAGGTGTTCATCGGTCCGCAACTTAGACATGTTATATTAGATGAGTTGATAAATCTGGTTGACGATTTAGATTCGTGGAATAACTTTCCCTGGGGTCAGTATGTTTGGGAAGAGTTTCACAGGAGGGTTTATAACTCCACACACAAATATCAGGAAAATCATTTGAGAAGTATTGCATCCAATGGTGGTTCACATGTTCCACAATATACACTGCAAGGGTTTGTTTTTCCCTTGAAGGTTAGTTATGTCATTTATTTTAATATGGTTATTGCTTATTGTATGTTATGCTTATCAACTTATTATATTTTGAATCTTTGATTTCTTCAGATATGGATATTGGAAAAGTTCCCACATTCTACTGAATGGTGGTCGAAACAATTTGATGTCATTCCCCGTTGTGTGGCATAGAGTAATGTGAAGAAATTTTCTAAGTCAAATTATCCAAAGCTATTTGGGTCTACAACTAGACTTAATACTCTTGTGCCAAGTGCTGATGAGTTGAATACGGATTGGTGGAAAGCTAGTGTAGAGTATATTGATGCTGTTTCTCAAACCCCTCCCCCTGAAAACAATGTCACTTTGGAAGAAAAAAACAAAAGGTTAAAGCGAAAGTCAATTGTTTCTCACACGCGAACAGAAGTTCACCGTGAAGTACACGTACATACCCATTATGTTGAGTTTGAAGATGAAGGAATGAGTTATACGGTTCTTGAAAAGAAGGTTGATGATATGTATGTTGATGTTATGAATAGAATCAAGGCAATTGAACAAGATCTTCCACATCATAAGGTGATGAAAAATGTTTTTTTTTACTATTAAGTTTATACAGTTTATATATAAAAAAATTTAATCATGGTTGTATATTTATTATGCAGAGACCATGTGCCCCTCATATGCAAGCTGATTATCATGCAAAGGTTTGTTGTTTGTGTGTTCATATTTGTTTTCTTAGATGGCTTTTAAAAATTGTATACCTATATAACATCTTATTTTTCCAGGGTTTTGGTAGTTCTTCAAAAACTCCAAGTGGCCGTGATGCTCTCATTGCTAAGATTTCACATATCAAAGATGAATTCTACAGCAAAATAGCATCTATGGAGGAGTATTTGAAGAGGCCTACTAAACAAGAGGATGTTTGTGATCATCCCCGTGATGTGTTGCAGCCCTCAACTTCCATTGATTTAAATCAAGAGATTTTCATTGATCCTGCTTCTGTTACAAAATTGAATGATGAACACAAGGTAAAATTGAAATACATTATAAGTTATATTTTCTTTAAAATTTAAAGTTATAGTCCAAGAAATTTATCTTTCGTTTTATCAATGAGTTACAATTCCTACCTAAGTTACTCTCTTTATTTCTTTAGCATGCCGTTTCTATCGAGGATTATTTGGACACTGATCAACCATTAGATGTGAGTTGTTTGCTGTGAATGTTATAGTTATTTATATGCCTATTTGTCTTTCATTTTACTCTTTTCTTTAACACGTGTACTTTTTTGAATTGCAGGCCTCAACAACGGTTGATTTAAATCACGAGACCAATGCAAATGTTAATGTTGACCAAGAGGTAAGTTGTAATTTTTAAATTTAACCTAAATGAATTTCACTAAACGCCATTCTTTTTATTATTTAACCTAAATGACCACAAGGAAATTTTTTTTTTTAATCGCAGATTTCATTGCATTTGAATGATTATAATCATTCCTTTTATTTGAACGAGGATTTGAATTCTAATGAAGAGGATTATTTGAAGAACTCTATGGATGTTGATCTGGATTTGAATTTAAGTAACAAGTCTTTTGAAGCGGTAGAAAATGTTGGTACTCAAACACAAGTGGTAATACTCCTTTTAATTCTGTATCATAAAATAGTTTACTTGAAAACCATATGTTAATTGGTTTATTTACAGGAAGCGGTTGCTGGATGGCATAATGAATTATCGGAAGAGGAAAATATAATGGCAGTAGAATCGATGATGAGTCTCATTAATTCCCAACCACATAATAAGGTAGGTATAGAATCATAAACTCCGAGCTCCTGTTTGTTCATAAATTATGTACTATGCTGCTAACGCATATATAATTTGTATAGGAGATGGATGATCCGTTGACCCTTTTAGCTATGAAGAATGATAAAGTGTTTCAATGCGTTAGTGATTCTAAGGTAATGGATGATCCTATTGCCACGGAATCGGTTATTAATGAATTTGTTGAAGGGAAAAGCGATTCTAAGGTATTTATATGTTTATAACTTATATTTGACAACACATACATAGAGTATAAGCAGAATTCGATTATTAAGTTTAATTGAAAACTATATAGGAAGCGGATGCTTTAGTCACTAATGAAGCTATGGATGAAGCGTTTCCCAACGAGCTAATGAAAGATCCGTTTGTCACTGATTCATTGAAGGATGTACTTGTTGAACAGAATAGCGATTCAAAGGTATTTGTATGTTATTTTAAATATAAGTGTCAGTATGATATTATTACAAAAAAACATGTATATGAAAGAACATGTGAATCACCTTTTTTTACTCACTGTATAGGAAATCAATGATCCGTTGTCCCCTGTACCTATGAAGAATGATAAAGTGTTTCAATGCGTTAGTGATTCTAAGGTAATGGATGATCCTATTGCCACGGAATCAGTTATTAATGAAGTTGTTGAAGGGAAAAGCGATTCTAAGGTATTTATATGTTTATAACTTATATTTGACAACACATATAAGCAGAATCCGATTATTAAGTTTAATTGAAAACTATATAGGAAGTGGATGCTTTAGTCACTCATGAAGCTATGGATGAAGCGTTTCCCAACGAACTAATGAAAGATCCGTTTGTCACTGATTCATTGAAGGATGTAGTTGTTGAACAGAATAGCGATTCAAAGGTATTTGTATGTTATTTTAAATATAAGTGTCAGTATGAGGTCAGTATGATATTATGACAAAAAAACATGTATTTGAAAGAACATGTGAATCACTTTTTTTTTCTCACTGTATAGGAAATCAATGACCCGTTGTCCCCTGTACCTATGCCTGATGATGTTTTCTTCAAAGGGATAAGCTATTCGCCGGTATATTTTTTTCTATATAACTTATGTTTGGTGACACATAGATAAAGTATATTCATGATCATTTGATTACCTTTAGGAATTCAATGATCCGGTCAACCCTGAACCCTTGAATGATCAAGATGTTGACCCATGCGAAAGAGATGTTGAAAGTGCAGATTCATTGGTTAACGAATCCGACGCAAAAGTGGATGAAAAGATACCAGCAGTTAAAAGTGAACGACTTAAAAAATTGAGTAAGTTCAAACAATGGCCATGGACGTCCCCGCAACCAGTTCGTGCTAAGAGTAAGATATGTGCCAAGTTTCAAGTTCCGTTGCGTGGACTTGATAATTGTGAGATTCCTAATTGGGTTGAGGTATGTAAATCACATTTAGTATGAACTCAAAAGGTTCCTTTTGTTCTTAACCTAATTATTTAATTATATATAAATTGACAGGATTTAACTCGTCCATCAAATGCACCAAACGGGAGAACTATGATGCCTAAAGAGATAATGGAAGCATTTATGGAAAAGGATTGTAAGGGATATTATTTTCCATGGGCAGAAAATATTATTGTTTATCATGAATTCTGGGAAAAGTTATTGGGCCTTGGCAAAAACAGACGTGGTTGGTTGTCCGATAATGTAAGTCTATACTAATCACGTTAATTAATTAGATTATAAGCCAACAATAATGTATTTAACTTTTGAACTATCTTAATTCACAGCACATCGAAATTTGGGTTTATTACCTTTTGCACTTCCGTTCGGCAAATGCGGACTGGGCAATGGCTGGGCCGTATTTGAGCACGTTTATTTTGGAAAACAGAGTAATGTCATCTTATGCCAATGGTGTTGTTTATGGTGTGCCATGGTTTTCTGAATCTGTCGAAAAGGTTTACTTCCCAATAAATGATGATTCTATTCATTGGGTGCTTGCTGAATTCCATATTCGTTCAGGTGTCATAACTGTTTATGACAGCTTGCTCCCAAAGCAACGTGGTGTGGTTGAAGATCGAGAATGGTGGCTGAAAACGGGTAAAACTTATGCATCTATACTTCCAAAGTATCTTAAAGAAAGTCAGGTGTTCACGAAGAAAAACATAGATCCAGCAAACTACACAATCACCTTTCGAAATGATATTAATACCCCTAGGCAATCCAATACCTCTGATTGCGGGGTTTGGGTGATGAGGAACATGTTTAGACTGGCAAATGATCTTCCATTGGAGGTTAGTGATACTAGTCAAGCTGGTTTGGCTTACCGTGAACGATTGACAGCCTTCCTTTGGAAGTACAAGATTCGAGTGCATAAGTAGTATATTGTTGACTAGTATGTTGTGACAGTAAACTTGTATTGACATGTAATTATCCTAAAAAAATTGTTGTATTATTTTGGAGATTTTATTTTATATGCATGTTATTTTCCAGTTAGAAAAAAAGTTTTTCGTTTGTGCTTTATTTACATAAGTTGTTTAAACATATGCAGTTACTTAATTAGCGGAGAAATTATATAATCTGGGGAAATTTATAACCTTACAACATTGATAAGCCTGAAGCAATTATATAATCTGGTGAGAAATTACATATGCTGTTACAGACATAAAACAAAAGCAAATGAAATTGATAAGCCTGAAGCAATTATATAATCTGATAAGCCTGAAGCAATTATATAATCTGGGGAGAAATTACATATGCTGTTACAGACATAAAACAAACAAAAGGAAATGAAATACAAATACAACATTGATACTACAGACATCAGGGAGTTACATAAATTCATTTGGTGGACTGTTAAGAAGAAAGAGCGATTCCTGGTAGGGCCCGACGATGAAAGTACCAGCTCTTCCTTGAATACCTAGGTGGTTTACAAACTCACCCGTATTTCTGTCCAATGTTTCAAGTAGGTTAGGATGACCTGCTGGGTTGTCACTTACTTCAAATATCGGCTCTTCCCTGTTTGCAAACCCCAATAACTTTGGCACTTGTTCAACTGCCCTTTGGTGAAAGTATTGCATACGCATCAAAGATAGAAACCCATTCACCACCTCTAATTCCCAACCACAACAAACTCTGTCCCCTAGAAAAATAACATTTCCTGAAACTATGAGATGATTATTGAGTTGTGAAACTGTGTATGGAGGTCGAATGGCATCTGTTATCTCTTCAGGGATATTTTCCAGTATAAACTGGTGAGTATCCAGTCCAAAGGACAAAATCATGTACCTTCTGTGCTCTCGACCAAGGTTACAAAGATACTTTTCAGAACAAACCCAATAAATTCTTCCTGCCACCACCGCCTGGCTGCCCCTTTTGATACGAATAGAACCCCTGGGCGATTGTTGAGGTTCCAAATCAATCCACACACGTGATGACATTGTAAATACCGAGACTAAGCATGAACCTTGAACATCGACCGGATTATTTATTTTCACAACAGTAGGTTCTTGTGTTACTTGAGAAACACCAAACCCAAAGATTTTTTTGGAAAATGGAGGCTCTAGCCATGGTGTCAAGATTGTGACATTCTTGTCCATTGTTGGGTTCCAGAGGACCACCCCAATGTTGTTGGCAATAACAAAACACCATATACCTTCAGAAGTGGCAAGAGCATTCAAGTGAACAGATGCGAATCCTGGATTCATGTATAAGGTGAATGCTAAGTCATCATCCACCTTATACATGATACCCACATCTTCTACCTTATATTGTAAAATGAAGCTGCAAGTAGAAACCTTAGGAGATCCGTAATCACGAATGAAATCGAATGCGTCAATGATAGCTTTCATTGACTTAGATACCTGACGACATCTACATACATCGAACACAGGCAGCCTAAGTAATATTTCTCTTTGGATTTCTGTTGGTATGTAATCTGACATGTTTGAAAAGAGTATGTAAATTTTTAGAAAGTATAATAAGCAAGAATTGGTATTTTTTAAGTGTGTGTCAACATAAACATATAAACATATATAAGCTAGATAAGCTATTCAATGCTGAAACATAGTACCATTTCATAAGTTGACTTTGTATCATGATAAGACAAGTCACAATAAATAAATAAAAGTTGATCAGATGAGTACCGTCAGTTGATCAAATAATTATTTTTAAAAGTATAATTGTAAAATAGAAAGCAAAAATTTGTTTCTTATAAAGTTGAAGCCTATTTTTCTAAACCCTTAAAATTAAAACATATTTTTTGTATCTTTTAATGATTTTCTAAACTCTGAAAAAATAAAAAAAAATAAAAAAAGGGGAATCACGGGCCAAGAGGAACCACAAGGATTCGAACCCTCGACCTCATGATCAACCCCTTTTATGAACACCTCAACACGCCACACACAAACCAACTGCCCTAGGGTCTTTTTCGTTTATGACTTTGCAATATTTGATATTTAATATCAAATAGGCTGGGTGTTTCAAAATAGAAGCTGTGACTTAATAAGCCCAGAACAGCTTATTCAGTGCTTGTTTTTTGGCTTATTCCTTTATGTTGAGACGAGTTTCTATTAGAAATACGTTTTTACGTATATTAGAAGTATCGGTCACTCCACAATAATATTCATGTTGTAATAGCTCGTAGTTAGATAATAGTTGTTAGTTACTTATTAACTTAAGTAAGAACCGGTCCATGGGCTTGTCATGGACCGGCCCAAGCCCATGTTTAGCTGGGTACTATAAATACCCCTTTCCACTAAGGAAAGGGGTTGGTTGTTGTTCCATTTGCACATTCATATTAATAAAATCTTTCACATATTCTCTCACTTTCTCTCTCTAGTTTCTCTCACTAGAAAACATCAACCCACTTCATAGATTCATAGGTTATCAATATTCTACATTTGGTATCAAGAGCTATGGGGTGATTTAAGGTAAGGATTGTGTTGCTTTTTTAGTTTTTGAATCAATTAGTGATCTTTTGAAAAAATCAATCTTGAATCTTGTTATTTTTGGTGTTTTTGTTATTGGGATTGATTGATAAGGATTGGGTTTAGCTTATTTTGGTAAAAATCATAAAACTTTTTGTGGTTTTGGATCAAAAATCGGGGTTAAAAGTTTCTTTTTAAGTCTCGGAAACAATTTTTCCAGAATTTTCCGAATAGGATTCCGAATCAGAGGATTTTCAGCATAGAAGAAATCTTTCCGAATAGAAGAAAACTTTCCGAATAGAAGTAATCTTTCCGAATAGAAGAAAACTTTCCGAATAGAAGTAATCTTTCCGAATAGAAGAAATCTTTCCGAATAGAAGAAATCTTTCCGAATAACAAAAATTTTCCGAATAACCTATATCTTTCCGAATAGCCAGTTTTTTTCCGAATAGCCAAAATTTTTCCGCATAGGAGAAGTATTCCGAATAAGCCAAATTGCCAGATATTCCGAATAGAAGATTTTTCCGAATAAGCCAAATTGCCAGATATTCCGATTTGCAGAAATATTCCGAATAGGAGGTTTTTCCGCATAAGGGTTATTCAGCATAGAGTTTATTCCAAATAGGGTATTTTCAGCATAGGATTATTCCGAATTGGTGTTATTCCGAATAGGGCTTATTTTAATTTTGGGTTATTCTGTATAAGCAAGTTCAAGGGGTATTTGAGTTTTTTCGACGATCTTTAGTGGATTTAATCTTGAGTTCAACCAACACAACACAAATTCTCAACCTTTCTTCACTGCTCGATCAATCGATAATCTTTGAGTCTGTTAAGTGATCACAATGAATCCAAGTTCATTAATGCCTCAGATGACATCTCTTACGGATATCTCGATCATAACAGGGACTGATAGTCGTCCACCGATGCTTATTAAAGAGGTGTTTGAGGCATGGCAAGGTCGAATGATGCAATATCTAAAGGGGAAACCGACATACGGAAGGCTTATGGTCAAATCGATTTTGAATGGTCCACTTGACTATGGTACCATTACGGTTGACAACGTGACTAGACCACGAGAATTTGAAGAACTCACTCCAGCTCAACAACTTGTTGCAGATGCAGATGAAAAAGCTCTTCAAACAATTCTCCAAGCTCTTCCCCATGACATCTATAGGATGGTGAGTCAGTATACGGTGGCAAAGGATCTATGGGAACGTCTTAAGGTGTTGCTACAAGGAACGTCTCTCACCAAACAGGAAAGGGAATGTCAATTGTATGACCTGTTTGATAGATTCACGTACAACCCAGGGGAAACGCTCCACGATTATTACTTCAGATTCACCACACTCATGAATGATCTAAATGTATACAATCTTGTGATTGCACCATTTCAGGTTAACACCAAATTCTTGAATACTCTACCTCAAGCTGAATGGGGTGAGTACATTACCGATGTCAAGTTAACCAGGGATCTGCATAAGTTCAATTTGGATCAAATATATGCCTTCCTTCAGCAGCATGAGAAGCATGTGATTATGCACCGTTCACCTCGCGGTATGTACCCAGATTCCTTAGCTTTGATGGCGAATCAACCAAGTTTGTCTCACAACAACACACCTTATATCTTGGGACATCAAGCCTATCATCAATCACCTTACATGACACCAGCCTTTCCCCAATACTCGATTCTACCACAACCACCCACCTCACATCAGCAACAATATCGGTTCAATGCACCTTCACCACAGTATGCTTCACAACTTCATCCAGCAAATGTTGCACCTTATGCAGCATATCCATCAAGCTACCCTGATCAAATGAGTATTCCTTCTACTGATTATGCAGCTCATCCAGATCAAGCATTGTATTGTGATGATGAGGAAGTCCCAGTTCCTGTATTCCAACAAGGAGCTGACCCAGTAGAAGTGCTAACTACTATGTCTGCTTATCTCACAAGAACTTTAAGCAAACGAGGATTCAGAGGATCAGTTCCTACCAACAATCAGTTGAGGAATTCATCCAATTCTCGCCAACAAGCTACAATTGAGAATGGCAGGGTAATGGTTCAGCCAATTCAACCATATCAGGGGAGAACTTCCACATCAACCAATGTTCGCACCGCCAATCCTGCTCCTGCTCCAATGGTCAACAACCCTCCACGGGCTAATACAGGCAAGTTGAGAATGATTACATGCTACAACTGCAAGGAAGAGGGTCATATGTCCAGGGATTGTAAGAAACCCAAGAGGAGAAGGGATGGACAGTGGTTTGCAGAAAAGATCTATCTGGTAAATGCTCAGGCGCAAGGAAGGGAACTTGATGAAGAGGAGCTTGCATTTCTTGCTGACCCAGGGATTGCTGAACAAGACGTCGTCACTACGCAGAATGCAGCTTACCAAGCCGATGATCTTGATGCATATGACTCCGACTGTGATGACTTTCAATCTGCAAAGGCTGCTCTCATGGCAACTATCTCCAGCTTAGGGCCAGAAAAGAGATCTGAGGTACTTATTAATACCACCGATAATACCACTGATGCTAGTATTCAGCCACATCAAGTTGTGCAAGAGAGTGCTGACTCGAATGAATCTTCGGTGGTGAGTCCTTCAAACGAGGAGACAAACAATGATAGCAATATCAATGTGAGTCCCCAGACTTTGAGTGAATCACAACCGGGACCCAGTTCGCATATGCCTACTCCTGCTCAACTAGATTTGGTAATGGTTCCTGCTACATTACTTAGCCAAATGAATGCTGCACTCTTAGAAACCTTAGCTAAGAATAGGAATTTGTCTGATGAGCTTGCCTTAAGCAATGAGAAAGTACAAACTTTGGAATTAGTGCCTTCGTCAAGTGTTCTCACAAATCTAGAATATGATCATTTTAGAAACAAACAAATGGGTCACTTGCAAGAGATCGAAAACTTAAGAGCAAATCTGTCTAATGAACTTAAAGAAAAGGAGTTAGTGGTCACTAATTTTCAAAAACTTCAAACTGATTTTGAATTACTCGAATCTAAGAAGAATGAAATGGAGATTAATGCTGCTAATAAGATTAGAAGTCTAGACTACTTGCTTTTAAGACAATACGCTGCTTCTCAACTAGTGCACTTATTTGATGCTTCGTTTAGAGAGTTTAACTTATCACGTCAAAAAGGCCTTCCCCCTAACCCAAAGTATGCAAAACAAGCTTTTAGACATAGTCCAAGATTGTATAATGCAACTCAATTAGGATTGGCTTTAGACCCGATTGTTTTTCCCGATGATCGAACAAATAAGGATCTAGTTGATGAGGATCGGTCATACAATTCAGCAAAATATCCAGATTGTGATTATTTTAAAATGAATAAGGAGCTTGCAAAAACTGATTTTAGAGTTCGCTTCCATATGGATAAGGATCTCATTACAGCACCAACCTACATGATAGAGGAAGAAAGCCCTAGTACATTTCCTACACTTGTCAACATGGAAGGTCCTAAGGAAATTCCAAAGAATCTTCCACCTGTTAGCACTGTATGGTTAAACTTGCAAGAGATTAACCGATACTTTACTAACTTTGACAAGGTCATTTTGGAATGTACGACTTCAAATGGCTTAAACGCCGGAGAATGGGCTTTCGAACACATGAACGAGGTGTTTAAAACTGAGATCAATCCGTTTGTCGAAAGTCTAAAAGGAAGTTTTGCATCTCTTAAGGAAAATCTTCAGTTTGAAATTGGGGAAGTTCAAAAAGTGTTTTATGAAATGGACACCGCTTACGAACTACAACTAATTGAAAAAGAAAAGATTTTAACCGAATATGACCGATTCTTGTCTGAAGTAATCTCGTGTGATGTGCTTACTACTGTAAATGTTAATTATTCGAATGAGCTTACATCTGCTGTGATTAATTGTGATGCTGTGAATATTTGTGAGGATATTTGTGATGATGTTTGTAATCTTTCTGTAAATGTTGCTGATACTGTAAATGAGGTAGAAAATCATTCTTGTCACGAATCTAACGCTGAGTTTTTAAAGCTACAAGATTCTTACAATTTACTTTCACAACGCTTTAATCAACTAGAACAACATTGTATATCTTTAGAATTAAAACAACAAAATCAAAATGAAAATCTTTTGATATCAAATGTTTGTGAAAACAGTGTTGAGAATAGTGACAAGATGATTGCAATTGTTAAGACATTAGAGGAAGAAATCATGAGATTGAAGAGAGAGGTATCATCAAAGGAAACATTAAGAATGGAACTAGAGGCTGCAGAGTCTAAAAACCAGGTCTTAGAAATTAGACTATCAACTGTTCTAGGGGAGATGGATCGGACAAGGCATGGACTATCCGCTCTTTATGGTTCACTAGAAGAACGCTTCGCTTTTAATGCGGCACAGCAACAATATTATGTTGAACAACTGAACCAAAAGTGCGAAGAAATCTCTGACTTGAACATCCTGCTCATAGACAAAAATATGGTTTTGGCTGAGTTAAAGGAGACACTTCTTCTCAACCGACAAGAAGTTGTTGATAACTTAGCTACCGACTCTGCACCGTCCACTAGTGCTCCAACAACCAAGTCAGTAGTGCTTTATAAGAATCCGCTTCATAAGAGAAACCCGGTTACCTACGATGACTATATGAGGAATGTCATTAAGCATGTCGATCTTCTTAGGGATATTTTAGACGATCTTTATGCCTTAGATCCCTCTAGTAGCGACTATTATTCGGCCCATGAATATGTTAAGCGAGTTCAATATTGCTTGGCTTATTTGCAATACATAGGTACACCAGGTTCTGCACTACTTAATAATAGGCCCATTGCTGTCACTCCATTTAATAAGACTCCAGGAGCGAAACCGTCATTGGCACAATCAAGTAAGACACCATTAAAATATGTTGCTAATATTCCCACTTTGCCTTCTACAGGATTAAAAGCGACTACTAAGGCTAAAGGATCGCCACTCAAGAAAGCTAAGATCAAGCCCTCCACTAGTAGCGCCACAAAGAAGAAAGTAGAAGTCCACAATAGGAATGCTAGTTCAGTTTTAAATAAAACGAATCATGTTAAGACTAAAAGCTCTGCGCCTGTACAGCAGCCTAAACCATTCGTGAATTCTGATTTAAATTGTTGGAATTGTAATGAATGTATGTTTTCCCAGCGTCATGATTTGTGTCTGATTGATCACGTTAATGAAATGAATGCTATTAAGAATGGTCTTGAATGGAAGCCAACGGGTAGAACTCGTGCCCAAGTTGGCTGGCAATGGCGTCCCACTGGTAGGACCTTTACACTAGATGGTAAAATGTGCCCTTTAACTAGGAATGCATCCATTGAGGTTAGGTCTGAGCGTCCTTTAGTTAGGAACACTCGCACTCAAGTATGGAAACAGCGCCCTTTAATTAGGTCAGCCCCCACTATAGTGCCTATCAGTGTAGAAATACCTCAGGACTTGAGCCAACTAGAATCTACACCACCAATTAAGAAGAAGAAGGCTAGGAAATCTAAGAAACCTAGAGTTAGCAAATCTAAGATTATTAAATCTGTACCTGCTAATAACAAGGAACACTCAGATTCCGATACCTCTACATTGTCTTTGTGTGGTGATATTTTCAGGTGGTCCAAATCATCCTGTGGTATTTGGACTCCGGTTGTTCAAAACATATGACCGGAAATCGCTCGATGCTCCGAAATTTCGTCAGCAAGTTTCTTGGTACGGTTAAATTTGGGAATGATCATATAGCAAAGATTATGGGATATGGTGAATATCAGATTGGAAACGTGACGATTTCTAGGGTATACTATGTAGAAGGTCTTGGTCATAACTTATTCTCAGTAGGACAGTTTTGTGATTCCAACCTTGAGGTTGCTTTTCGACAACACACTTGTTTCATCCGCAACTTGGAAGGAAAAGATTTGTTGAAGGGATCTCGTGGTGCAAATCTTTACACTTTGTCCTTACAAGACATGATGGCCGCTTTCCCAGTATGTCTTCTCTCTAAAGCTTCTAAGACCAAGTCATGGTTATGGCATCGCAGATTATCTCATCTTAATTTTGATGCTATTAATCATCTGGCTAAAAACGAGTTAGTTCGTGGTCTTCCCAAGCTTAAATTTCACAAGGACCATTTATGTTCCGCGTGTTCAAGGGGGAAAAGCACCAAGAAATCTTACAAACCCAAAGCTGAAGACACTAATCAAGAAAAACTTCATCTTTTGCATATGGATCTTTGTGGACCGATGAGAACTGAAAGTGTGAGCGGTAAGAAATTCATTCTCGTCATTGTGGATGATTTTTCCAGGTTTACATGGGTTAGATTTCTACGTACAAAGGATGAAGCACCGAAGGCTATCATCACTTTTCTGAAGTTCATTCAGGTACGTTTGAATACCACTGTCCGCCGTATTCGTACAGACAATGGTACAGAGTTCGTCAACCAGACTCTTCGTGATTATTATGAAGGAGTTGGTATATCACATGAAACATCCGCTGCACGCACTCCACAACAAAACGGTGTCGTTGAAAGACGGAATCGTACACTTATGGAAGCTGCTAGGACCATGCTTATTTATGCGAACGCTCCATTGTTCTTGTGGGCAGAGGCTATTTCTACTGCATGCTTTACCCAAAACCGTTCTATCATTCGGAAACGCCATGGAAAAACACCTTATGAGCTTCTACATGACCGCAAACCCGATGTTTCATTTTTCCATGTGTTTGGTGCCTTGTGTTATCCAAACATCAATAGTGAGAACTTGGGTAAGCTTCAACCAAAAGCCGATATAGGTATTTTTATTGGTTACTCACCGTCCAAAAGAGCATACCGAATCTATAACCGTCGTCTTGGCAAGATTGTAGAAACTATGGACGCTGATTTCGACGAGCTGACAGCGATGGCTTCTGAGCAACACAGCTCTGAACCCGCGCTTCATGAGATGGGAACCGGTGCTATAAGTTCCGGATTAGTTCCCAACAATCCTACTTCTACATCATTTTTACCACCATCAAGGCCCGAGTGGGATAACCTGTTTCAACCGTTGTTTGATGAATTCTTCGATCCCCCGACTGATGAAGTTCCAGCACCTGTAGTAATTGCTCCAATACCTGAAGTGGTTGCTCAAGTTAATGAACCTTTATCTAATGCATCTACAATTCACATTGAACCAGATGCACCTTCACCAAGTGATTCTCACACTACACCTGAATCATCACCCCTACTTGTGCCTAATGATGTAGAAGAGGATAATACTGATCACGACTTGAAATATGCTCACTTACAAGAGCTTCCTTTCTTTGGTGTAGCGATCCCTGAAGACCCTTCAGCCGCGTCTACCTCAGAAGAAGCTCCTTCTATTGTTCACTCCAGACCACCTAGGATTGAAAACCATAGCACTAAATGGACAAAAGATCACCCAATTAGGAATGTTATTGGAGATCTAGATAGACCAGTCTCTACACGCCATCAATTACAAGAGAATGCACTATATTGTTACTTTGATGCATTTCTCTCTGAAGTTGAACCCAAAAATTGGCAGCAGGCTATGACCCAATCGTCTTGGATTGAAGCTATGCAGGAGGAACTAAATGAATTCCAATGACTTGAAGTATGGGAATTGGTTCCTCGCCCTGACAAGGTTAACATCCTTACTTTGTTATGGGTTTATAAGGTTAAACTTGATGAGATGGGTGCGGTATTGAAGAATAAAGCTAGATTGGTCGCTAGAGGATATAAACAAGCCTTGGGTATAGACTTTGAGGAATCTTTTGCTCCTGTGGCTAGATTGGAGGCGATTAGATTATTCCTTGCGTTTGCTGCTCATATGAACATGATCGTCTATCAAATGGATGTAAAGACGGCATTTTTGAACGGTGAACTAAGGGAAGAAGTTTATGTTAGTCAACCGGATGGGTTCGTCAGTACGGAGTCTCCTAATCATGTGTACAAGCTTAAGAAGGCTCTCTATGGGTTGAAACAAGCTCCACGCGCGTGGTATGATCTCCTGTCAACATATCTCATGTCGGAAGGCTTCTCCAAAGGCAAAGTGGACCCTACTCTATTCACTCTCAAAGACGGCAACGACATGCTTTTGGTACAAATTTATGTTGATGATATAATTTTTGCTGCCACTAACATAGAATTGTCTAAACAATTTGAGAAGATAATGTCCACACGCTTTCAGATGTCGATGATGGGAAAAATCTCATTTTTCTTAGGATTACAGATTTCTCAGAAAACCAGAGGCATCTTTATAAATCAATCCAAATATGCTCTAGAATCACTTAAGAAATATAACTTTGAGAATTGTGACCCCGTAGACACTCCAATGGTGGAGAAATCCAAGTTAGATGAAGATAGGAATGGGACTATTGTCGATCCAAAACTTTACCGTGGGATGATCGGCACCCTTCTATATCTGACTGCTAGCAGGCCTGATTTGCAATTTGCTGTATGCATGTGTGCCCGGTATCAGGCTCGGCCTACCGAAAAGCACCTACATGTTGTGAAAAGGATCTTTCGGTATCTAAAAGGAACACTTCATCGTGGTCTATGGTATCCGAAAGATTCCTCGATTGCTTTAATATCATACGCAGATGCCGATCATGCTGGATGTCAAGATACGAGGCGTAGCACTTCTGGATCTGTGCAACTCCTTGGAGATAGATTGATCAGTTGGTCTTCAAAACGGCAGAAAAGCGCTGCAATATCAAGCACGGAGGCTGAATACATCGCCATGTCCGGTTGTTGTGCTCAAGTCCTTTGGATGAGATCACAATTAACTGACTACGGTCTTGGATTTAACAAAATACCGATGTATTGTGACAACAAGAGCGCCATTGCCCTTTGCTGCAACTATGTTCAACACTCCCGGGCCAAGCACATAGACATTCGCTACCATTTCATTAAGGAGCAGGTGGAGAACGGAGTGATCGAGCTGTATTTTGTCACTACCGAGTACCAGCTGGCGGATATGTTCACCAAAGCCTTAGATCGAGGACGAATCGAGTTTTTGATCGACAAGCTTGGCATGAAATCATTCACCCCAGCGACTCTCAAAGAGTTGGCAGAAGAATCAGCTGAATAGTCGTGGTAAACTATTCAGAGTATCCTTTGTTCGTGATCATGTATATTATCGTAAATATATAAACCACAAAAGAAAAATACAAAAATATAAAACCAAGAAAACCCATAAAAAATATAAAACCAAGAAAAACCATAAAAAATATAAAACCTAGAAAAACCATAAAAATTATAAAATCAAGAAAAACCAAAAATATTTTTCGTTTTAAATCGGGCATGTCTTTTAGTACGGTAATATTTACGGCCTTAGAAATGTCGATCAATATTGACACGGTGCCATAAATAGAGTCCGTATAAAAGTTGTACATTTTTAAAACATGCCCATAATGGCTTGTAGTTATTTCTGACTGCAACCCGGTTTTCATATTAAAGTCACGTATTTCTTTGGAAAACGTTGGCTCAGAACGGGAATTAATTTTCTCGGGCGTGATTTACAAGCCAAATCATGCAAAGGGATCAAGTTTACTTTACAACTTGGTCTAACACGAATTTGTGTACGTCTCAGTGCATTAATTTGTTAAAATAAGAGAAATCTTATTGACACCACGAATCAAACTTTTTCAAGATATCAATTGGGAAATGTTTTTCATCATCATGTGCCTCGTTAAACAATGACTACAGCTCTTTAAATAGAAAACGGGTCATCGTTTAAGGGGGAGAAAATGTTTCATCATCTTTCACATCAAAAAGATCTTCAAAAGTTTTCAAGGAAACTCACAAAGCTTAATAGTTAATGGTTGGATTGCTTTGGCATTTGTATTGTTGTTGCTTATAAGTTTGTCGTGGATAGTTTTGTGCTTGTGTTAAGTTAAAATAATCACAAAGGCTAGGATAAGTTAATATAAGATAGGGTCAAAATGGCTAGTATCAAAACTTGGTAACCAAAAGAATGATTGAATGAAGCAAAAAGAAAAATTGAGGGGGCAAAGTTGACAATAGGTCTAACTTGTGGAAAATTTGACCTAGTCAAAACCTTCCCCCCCGTTTCTCCTATTCCTTCACTGTTTACATCTATACTTGCCGCCATTGATAATCAAAAACACACAAAATCACAAACACTCACGCAAATCAACCAAGAACATCTCAATATCAGATCAAGATCACAAAAAGGTATTAAATCGGTTAAACTTTCATGCACAAACAAGTTAATTAACTGTTTAAATTGGAAAATCAAACGAATCAAATTACTGCTTAATTAGGGTTGATTAATTTGGGGGTTTTGCTTGGGTTGTATTCGGAATAGGTTTAATTGCACTACTTTGGCCTTTAGATCAATTGAATCAAACGGATTAAGTGCTTAATTAGACAATATAAGTGTTGAAAACTTTCCGCATAAAAGCAGTTTTTCCGAATAGAACAAAAGTTCCGCATAGGGCAAAAGTTCCGCATAGGGCAAAAGTTCCGCATAGGGCAAAAGTTCCGAATAGGGCAAATGTTCCGAATAGGGCAAATGTTCCGAATAGGGCAAATGTTCCGAATAGGGCAAATGTTCCGAATAGGGCAAATGTTCCGAATAGGGCAAATGTTCCGAATAAGGCAAATGTTCCGAATAGGGCAAATGTTCCGAATAGGGCAAATGTTCCGAATAGGGCAAATATTCCGAATAGGGCAAATGTTCCGAATAGGGCAAATGTTCCGAATAGGGCAAATGTTCCGAATAGGGCAAATGTTCCGAATAGGACAAAATGTTCCGAATAGGACAAAATGTTCCGAATAAGGACTTTATTCCGCATAGGCCCAAAAAGTTCCGAATGGGGAATTTATTCCGCATAGCCCAAATGTTCCGAATAGAGTATTTTATTCCGAATAGGATCTATGTTCCGAATAGACTTATGTTCCGCATAGGCCTATTATTCCGAATTGAGTGATTATTCCGAATAGAAGATGTTTGAATGATTTCAAAGATTAAGGGATTATGTCATATGTACAATGCTTAGGTTTAAAGTCATAATGATATTCATACTTGTTTGTATCAACCTTTGTGTTTTATCTTAAGCAGAGACGATGACTAACCCTACCGTACAACAACTACAAGACAACAGAGCCGCCGCCATTGCTGAAGCCAAGACTCTAAAGTTTGTTCCAAACAACTTCCGTCTGAAGGAGGTATCTCACTCTACCCATAATGGCTTTAAGGTAGCTACAGCCATGCTTGATAAATCTCATTTCAAGCATGCGCTAAGGAGAAGTGCTTCGGTGCCCTATGAATATCTTTACGAGTTCTGGGCTACCAAAGAGAGGACGTCGAACAAGATCACTTTTTCATTGGACAACAAGCAGCAGACGCTTACTGTGTCAGACTTCAGGAAGATCTTTGGCTTTCGACCGATTCTCAAAGGTCTACCATCATACTCACCCAACCCAACCAAAGACCAGATCATGGAGATGTTCACCGCCATTGGATGTCTTGACATACGAACCCCGTCTGAGTTTACTACTGCCAAAGTTGGTCAACCATGGAAAGCTATTTTTGGGATTCTTAGCCGATGCTTAACACCCAAAACAACTGGGTATGATGCTGTTCGTCCACCAATCATCAAGATGTTTTATGGTATGTTTAAAGGTATGGGTATTGATTATGCATCACTGCTGTGGGAGGAGTTTACTTTTCAACTCTTCACTAACACAAAGGGTAAAGTTAAAACTTACCAGTACCCTAGGTTTATTAAGTTGATCATACATTACTTTATGGAAAACGATGCATCCATTAACAAGCGTGCAGGTAGTCGTCACCACATGATAGATGATGATGATTTGGTAGACTTAAGGCAGGAGACTCATTCGAATACGGTTATTCCTGGTCCCATTCCCAGTCATCTTCTGACCGATGAGATTATTGCATCTGAGGATTACAAGAACTTGCTAACAGAAATTGAGAATCAACGCGCAAGTATTCTAGCAGGTGAAGACTCTTCCACCACGGTAAAGAGCAAAGGTAAACGGAAGCAAGCAGATTTACCTGAATCCAAAGCCAAGAAGAAGAAGACAGAGGGTAAGAAAGGAAAGGGTGTAGGCCTACTTAATCTAAGGATTTGGTAAATGATGGATTAGATCTATTGATTAATGGTGGAAATGGGGAAGAAGAAGATGAGGGGTAGAGAGAGAAAGGAGAGAATGGAAAAGTAGAGAGAGAAAGTAATTAGATTAATGATGAGTGTAAAATGAATGAACTAACCAACCCCCTCCTAACATGCTAGGAGGGGTATATATATAGCCCACCCTACATGTGGGCTATATGGACTATACAATTACAAAGTGGATCACGAGCCTATTACATAATTGTCGTTGGAGCGACCGATCCTTCACAAATACGTAAAACGTATTTCCAACAATCTCCCCCTAAGGGAGGTCGCTCCAAGTTACAAAGTTCTAAATATACTATGGCTCGTGATCTATGCTAATAATGATGTGACCGAGACTTTCTTTGGGAAAACACATTTCCAACAATCTCCCCCTAAGGGAGGTCACACCATTTTACAAAATCTTAAACCTAGCATCTATGCTTGAGTCTTCGATCTTGTTCTTGTGAATATGCTTGAAGTGATCTTTGACTTTAGTTCTTGAGCATGTTTCCTTGCCTTGACCTTGTGCATTCATCACTTGTGAAATTTGCCTCTTCGTGACTTCATGTTCCACATACTTATACCTTTAAATTCTTGAAAGCTTCAGAGTTTGATACAGCGGAAGACTTGACCTTCAGACTTTCTTGAATTTGTTGAAGTACTAAGTGTATGTAGTACAAGCATGTGGTGACGACTTCTTCTGGATTATACACCGCAATGCCACCTTTTTGTTACGCTGCATAAGACAGTTAGCAACAAACAATATACACGGATGAAATGGCCTTGAACATTTCATTCTAATTCGGTAGCATTTTACCTCCGGTCGGTGAAGACCGTTGGACGATATTAAATATCGTACTTGTGGCAGGTAGTTTCAATAAAGAACCTCCTTGACAAGATTTCGCGGGTAAACCCGTTCTCTTTACTCGACCGTCCAAAGCTGACTGCGAACGTAAAGAGTGAATCATTTGGATAATATTATCCGCATGATTTGAAGCCGTCAATTCATGTTCCTGGAACAAGTGAAGTTCAATTAAGAACCGCACCATCGTTGCTTTCCAGTTGTCACTAGCTTGATTCATAAAGAATCTTGCAAGTTACCTACCAAGTGCTGTTTGATGTTAACACTAGAAGGATTTCCACTCGTCACTGTGATCAATAAAGAGTCACTCTGAGTGTTCTGGCAAGATCATATGATAATACGTAGAGGCCTGGAACGTGTTTAAATTCATTTAAGAATTAAACCACTGTTGCTTTCCAGTTATCACAAGTTTGATTCATAAAGAATCGCACAAGTCACCTACCATGAGCTTTTTGATATTCGCTCAAGAAGGATTTCCATCTTCATTGTAAATACTTTCGTATTACTCGGATGTTCAGGCAAGATCATGAAGATTTTGCGTAGGACTCTTAAGAACTTTCTTACTTTTCACAGTGTGTGAAGAAGCAAGTAGATATGAAATTGTGTCCTAATGAGATATTTGATGATCTCAAATGGCTCTAGACTCGATCGTGCATTTTGGATTTTTAGTGATCGGAGGCTGGAGAGGAGTGCCACCTTTTCAATACCAATTTATTCGGAGTGAATAAATCAATAGATAATGTGTTGTCTCCGTGTGATTAAAACAAATATCTTTTGAGAGATATCTGAGTTAGCTGGGATGGGTTGTGCATTGCATCACTGGGTCCATGATGTCAGTCTTCAATATCAAGAGTCATTAAAAATGATCTCAATAGCATATGAATTGACCCGGTTTCTGCCTAAGGTTGTAAGGAGGGCTTCTTTCTTTACACCCTTTATCTTTACAATTCTTTTTCATTCTTCAACCCCTTCAATGCTTACCAATACGTCATCACTAGCACCTTGTTGTGATTGTTCCAGTGCTAACTTAAGTACTTGGTCGGCATTCAGCTACGTTCACAATCTTTCTCCATCTTTCCTAAGGACTACTATTTCTAGCTATGGAATGTCTTTGGGAAGATTCCTCCGGTTCTAGAGAAATCATTAGACCTTAACCTATCCTACCATCCTTATGTCACCACAATCTTCACCGTCGTGAATAGAGATGTTTTGGGTAAGTGAATGTCACCATGAAATCCATTTTGAAGTGCAAATCCATTTTGCTCCCCCTTAACATATGCTACGATATTCGAAAACATTTCGCACATGTCGGGATGAGCTAACACGTTAAGTCAAACCATTTATGATTGATCATGTCCCATATTAAATCACATTTTCTCCCCCATATTAAAAATATTAACCCAATCGATGTTTTTAATATCAATTGATTTAATAGCCTTTTAAGAAAATTTGGGAAGAAAAATGTAAATCCAATTATCTTCATGAAATACACAAGCTCCCCCTCAAATTAATGAGGGTGTACTTGAAACGTAAATTAAATACCTTTTAAACACAAGTGTAAGGTATTTATTACGTGCAAAGATCAGATATATGATGATGAATTCACAATATTAGCAATGTACGAGGTTGGACCTGAATAATGGAGAACAGCATATGTAAGAAGCACATGGTTCTTGTTCACGAATGTTGGTCACCTCGTCACGTCCCCGAGAAAATTAATTCTCGTTGTAGAGTCAAAGCTTTCCGGTGAAATGCTTGACTTGAGTATGAAAAGCGGGTTGCTATCTGAAATAATAGCAAACCATATGGAGCATGTTTTAAATCTTTTAAACTTCTGCTCGAACTTTATTTACAACCCCGTGTCATTATTGAATGACATTTCTAGGTTCGTAAATATTATCGATTCCAGAAGACATGCTCTTTTTATCAAAACATTTTTGAACACACAATTTTGAAAGATTTAGAAAAACCTTTTGAGAAATTCTCGAAACATTGTGTTCAAAGTTTTGAAAAACAATTACTTGAGCTTAAGATGTTGAATATCTTAAAAGCAAGCTCAAGTCCGAGAAGTTGTGAACTTCCCGTTGTTAAGGATAAGTTTATCATCGGCGATAAACTTCCCTTTTATCTGAAGAACGAGTCCTAAGCTGACATTTACTTAGAAGTCGTTTTCATGAGCTTGAAAACTTTGACTGTTTTAACGGAAAGCTCATGACCGAGAAAGGTTAATTTCTCGTTATGAGGAAAAGTTCTCTTATTTAAAAGATACACTTTCCTTTCTGAGCTTAAAACTTCGAATGTTTTAATACAAGCTCATGACCGAGAAAGGTGAATTTCTTGTTAAGAGGATAAGTTATCATAAAAGATAAACTTTCCTTTATTTTAAGTTCGAGTTACAGTCTGACATTTAACTGTAAGTCATTGTGCATGAGCTTAAAAACTTCGAATGTTTTTAATATCAGCTCATGCCCGAGAAAACTTAATTTCTCGTTGTTAGGATAAGTTTATCATCGGCGATAAACTCTCCTTTCTTTGAAGCACGGGTTACCATCTGATATTTAATGATAAGCCTTAATGCATGAGCTTAAAAACTTAGAATGTTTTTGATATAAGCTCATGCCCGAGAAAAATGAATTTCTCGTTTTTAGGATAAGTTTATCATTGGCGATAAACTTTCCTTTCTTTGAAGAGCGAGTTATAGTCTGTGATGTGACTATAAGTCCTTGTGCAGCTTAACCATGAATCCCCTGAGACAGTTGTTTCTCTGATATCTGCTTCTTCAGCAACCAAACTCTAAGCGTGTCCTTAGTTGAACGGTACACAACGATTGGACCGCTTCGTTCTTTTGGAACATCAACTTTGGTACCTGCAATCTCATTAGGAGTTTGTATACTTTTGCATGGGTTAGAAATATCTCTTTTTGAAGCACGTGGGGGTTCACAGTTGGCTTTACTTGTGTCAGAGGTGGCCTGAGGGGATAATTCACTTGTCTTAGTTGGCAAACGTTTCCTTTTATAGAAAATCTTAAGTTCAGGCTTAAGTGATGTATCATCCTTTGCAATTTCCTCCCTAGTAGTCTTCGTAGAATCAGAGACTATCCTAGTTAAAGGGCACTCGTTTCCTACAAGAGTGAAATTTCTACCAGTGGGGCGCCAAACTTTACCAAAGGGTTTGATTTTAGCTATCCACTGGGACTTAATTCGAGCACGGGAGTTCACCTCATCAAGTAATTTTTTGACACAAGCATCATGATTTGCCGTAAAGACACATTTTCTACATGTTTTACAAGTAGCATATTTAATGTCTGAATAATTCCTAGATGATTGATCGATGCTCCTAGAAGATGGCATGCTACGGTTAGCAGTGTTGGGTAATCTAGAAGGCATCTGACTAGGTTGGACATTGCTATCTCTTACATGTGTCTTTTCAATAGCTTCCCTTTGACCAGATTTGTGGCAAACGTCATTTGAACTGGTTCTAGACGTGGTCTTGATATTTTTAGGGAAACTAGAGGCAATCATATGATTTGGTCTTGCTAAAGCTGGAGTGATCACATTGGGCCTAGTTGCTGGAGTGACTGGTCTAATAAGATGAACCAAATCAACTTGGGAGGCAAACCGCGGTCTCGAGGATTGTGGTCGCTCGGATCTAAATGCAGTAGGTTGTCTGACAATCGGTTGTCTGACGAACTGATTTGTAGGCGGTTTCCCCAAGATTGATGGTTTTTCAAGCTTAGTATCCACACTAGGTCCTCTAGTTTTCCTTAACTCGTTTTTCAACGCAGCTATAGCAAAAACCTTTTCCTGAACTTGAGCTTTTAAGGTCTCATTCTCTTTGAGCAATTCATCTTGGGATGCCAACTTAGATTCAAGCAACTTAATTTGTTTCAAAAGATTATCCTTTTCAGCTTTAGAATCTAAAACTATTTGATCCAATTTTCGTTCAAGAACAACGTTTGACTTTTCAAGTTTTTCAAAATATGTTTCATATTTCTCCGTTTTCTTTGAAAATTCAATTTTGGCATCCTCAAGCTCTTTGGATTGCTGAGCGAAAATGGTTGCAAGCTCTTCAGACCTAGACACAGAATTGGTTAATGAAGCAGTCGTAAAACTATTAGCAGGATTGTTAATTAGCGCATTCATTTCAGACAACATATGAAGAATATTATCTGTACCTGACATGCTACTTGGTTCCCGTTTTCCTCCTGATTCTTTTCTCTTGTGGCTGCTTCTTGTATCGTCTTGCAATATATGCAATTTTCCCTCTTAAAAACAGCCTATTCGGAAAAAAAACAGCCTATTCGGGAAAAAAAAAAAAAAAAAAAAAAAAAAAAAAAAAAAAAAAAAAAAAAAAACAGCCTATTCGGAAAAATAGCCTATTCGGAAAAACAGCCTATTCGGAAAAACAGCCTATTCGGAATATTCAGCCTATTCGGAAAAACAGCCTATTCGGAAAAACAGCCTATTCGGAAAAAACAGCCTATTCGGAAAAACAGCCTATTCGGAATATTCAGCATATTCGGAAAAAACAGCCTATTCGGAAAAAAACAGCCTATTCGGAAAAACAGCCTATTCGGAATATTCAGCCTATTCTGAAAATACCCTTATTCGGAATAAACTCTATGCAGAATAACCCTTATGCGGAAAAACCCCTATTCGGAATGTTTTCTTCAATTCGGAATATATTGGCAATTTGGCTTATTCGGAAAAACTGTTGTCTATTCGGAATGATGGCAATTCGGAATATTTCCTAATTTTGGCTATTCGGAAAATTGGTGTCTATTCGGAAAAATTAGCTATTCGGAAAGTTTTTGCTATTCGGAAAAAACGGCTATTTGGAAAAAAAATTCTTCTATTCGGAAAAATTCTTCTATTCGGAAAAAATTCTTCTATTCGGAAAGATTCTTCTATTCGGAAAGTCTATGCGGAAAAATTTCTTCTATGCTGAAAATCCTCCTATTCGGAATCCTATTCGGAATAAACTTTCTATGCTGAAAATCCTCCCTATTCGGAATCCCTATTCGGAATATTCTGGAAAAATAGTTTCCGAGACTTAAAAAGTAGCTATTAACTCCGATTTTTGATCCAAAACCACAAAAAGTTTTATGATTTTTACCAAAATAAGCTAAACCCAATTCTTATCAATCAATCCCAATAACAAAAACACCAAAAATAACAAGATTCAAGATTGATTTTTTCTAAAGATCACTAATTGATTCAAAAACTAAAAAAGCAACACAATCCAAAAATAACTTTATAAAATTGAAAAAACTTTATAAAATTGATAAACTTGATAAATAACTTTATAAAATGGATAGATAAAAAGATGATAAAAAAAAAATAGACAATAAGAAAAGAAAAGATTTTTACCACCAAATCAAAAGATAAAAAGATATGCAAATCCTAAGATTTAACCATGGCTCTTGATACCAATTGAAGGCCTACGTAATCTAAGGATTTGTTAAATGAAGGATTAGATCTATGGATTTGGTGGAAGAGATGGGGAAGATGGAGATTAGGTGTAGAGAGAGAAAGGAGAGGGAAGGAAAGTAGAGAGAGAAAGTAATTAGATAAAATGATTAAGTGTGTAAGAATGAATGACCAACCCCCTCCTAACATGCTAGGAGGGGTATATATATAGCCCACCCTACATGTGGGCTATATGGACTATACATAACTAAGTGGATCACGAGCCCATTACATAATTATCGTTGGAGCGACCGATCCTTCATAAATACGTAAAACGTATTTCCAACAATCTCCCCCTAAGGGAGGTCGCTCCAAGTTACAAAGTTCTAAATATACTATGGCTCGTGATCTATGCTAATAATGATGTGACCGAGACTTTCTTTGGGAAAACACATTTCCAACAAAGGGTAAGGCTGATGAGATGCGTCTACGTGACGAAGAAGGCATTATTGATCCTACTCTTGAAAAAACTGAGAAACAAATGATGAAGATAGCCATTCAAAGGAGTAGGAAAGATACTGGCGGTAGTGGTTCACGTGTAAGGGTAGACGTTGAGGATGAATACATGGAACCCGATGATGTTGACGAGTTTGGGTCACCTGAACATTATTCCACTTCGAAGGAGCCATCAGTCCCTGTTTCAGCTGGTATTGACAAAGAGTCGACTCAACCTTTGGTAACTCAACCAACCAACTCAACCCATACCAACCAGACCGGTTTCAACACCACTTCCTCCACCACCAATAAAGCCCATCCATAGTACCGCAGTTACAACCGAGCCTATTCCATCAACCCAGAGCAGCTCTGCAACATCTGCAATGGCAGCAATAGTAATGGCCGAGATGTTGGATAAACACGTGGATAATCAAAAGAGAGAAATGGATGAACTTCGCCAAGAGTTAAATAGAAGAACTCAAAGTGAAGAAGCATCAAGGAAAGCTCAAGAAGAGTTGATTGCCAAGTTCGCTGCAGACATGGAAGCTACACGTAAAGTTCATGCAGAAGAACTCGCTCAGGTTAAAAAGGCTGAAGCTGATAGGCATAAAGCACGAATTACGAGACTTAAAGCTATTAAGGATGACCTCAAAGAGCAAAAAGCAGCTATTGAAGCTTCTAATGAGCAGAGAGTGAAAGACTCCATTGAATCCTTAATGCCTAAACTGCGTGATGACTTGAAGACGCTTGCTGCTGACAACTTAATGATCAAATCATCCAATCCTTCAGAAGCCGCCTACAAGATCGCTTATGACTTGACGGATTTTGAACTTAAGAAGATCCTCAAAGCTCGAATGAAGGAACTTGGATCATTTGATAAATCGAGGAATCAACGGGCTCTCTTCAAATCCCTGAATGACGCTATCATGGAGGATGATAGGTTGTTCAAGACGTTTGGAAGTGTGGTACCCTACCACATTCTCCCTGAAGAAGAAAGGGAAGAGAGCGACGAAGAAGCGGGTACTGGTGGAGAGGAGGAAGAAGAAGAAGAAGAAGATAAGGATGAGGATGATGAGGATGAAAATGATGAGGAGGATGAGGACGATAATGATAAGGATGACGATAATGATGATGAAGATGATGATCATGATGAGGATAAGGATGATGATGATGAGGATGAGGATGATGATGATAATGATGGTAATGATGGTGGTGATGGTCACCAGGAGAGTGTTAAGGGGAGCAATGCGGATAAAGGTGAACAGCGTGAGAAAGGGGATAAGGGCGCCAGCTCAAAGAAAGTGGTTAAGTCTGGCACCAAATCCAAGAAAGATGCAGCACCAAAGGAAAAGTCTACATCCACGGAATCCAGACGATCGAAGTGGCGCCATGATGTGAATGCCACTACAGGGTCATCTATTCCTGGTACATTTATCCATGCATCAATACCTGTTACCACTAACCCCGTTAGTTCTTGTGTTGTTACCCCTGTGATTGCAGAATCGGTAACCGAACCAGAAGCTGCACAACACTCACCCGTCCATGACACTGCTGAAATGCCTGAATCTGAACAAGCAGATATTCACGTCTCTACTCCTCTGCAACAAAACCCACAATCTACTATTCCTGAACCAAGCACAAGGGATTGGGAGGACACGTTGGAAATCGACGAGACTGCTCCACCACAGGCTTGGATCACGGCAGCGGCGCAGTATGATCCGATCACCGACGCCGACAAAGAAGTCTTGTATCTTCGTATCCGAAGTCCGATTGACTTATGTGCATTTCTTGCTCATGAGTATAAGACTTCGGTTACTCCATCTTTGGTGAAGAAAGTACTGAAGGATAAAAGACTTCGCGCCAAAACCCGGTTGACCCAAATGGAGTTCGAATATTATGCCGAGGAGATCCTGAAGGCTCTGAATACCGTTCAACGGCTAGGGCTTCATGAATCAGAAAGAGCTCCACCTCCAATGGATCCTGCTCAAGATAATCAGATTGCTCTTGACTTCTTCGTCTCCAATGATCTTGTGTATCTACTGAAGGGGTCTTCAAAGTACGCAACCTCCCTAACCCTGCTGAAAGCTGCCAACTGGGGGACAATACCATTCATCGAGGAAAAGGTAAACCGACTCTGGGTCCCTAAGATAAATCGTAATTATGATATGTATGCTGTCATAGGTGCATCTCATTGGGACGAACGAGTCCGAAGGGCGTACAGGGGTTGCTGCTTGGTCAATTCTGGAAGCAATGTTAGATCCGACATCCGCATCTCCAGCATCTTAGGAATGAAAACAGAAGCCAAGAATGGCTACTATCATGTGACGGAGATTCGTTTGAAAAGGGAGGATGACAGGGAATACAAAATTCAGCAGGGAGATTTTTCCATCATTCGCCTTGAGGATATCGAAGATATGCTGCTTCTGATGACCAGAGATCAACTGACACATATTCCTCGTGAGGACCTCATTGCTTTGAATACAGCACTTCGTATGTTCACACGAAGCGTTGTTATCAAGACACGAGTTGAAGATCTTCAGTTGGGAGTCGAAAGCTATCAAAGGAAGCTCAACCTGACCCGTCCAGTGAATAAAGTGCTACCTCAACATGTAGAAAGATGTCCCTATACCGGCATTTCTGTCCCGAATTACGGCATCTTCTACTTGAACAGTCGAGGTTTAATGAAGTTCATGAGGGTTGGTGAGCTCCACAAGTATAGTGATGGAACTCTTATACAAGTCAGAGGAAAGTTGGAGCATCTGAACTCGGGTGGGACTTTGCCAGAAATGACGGAGGATTGGCATCCAGGTTACCGGCAGATGGCAAGGTATGTGATCAAGAAGATCGATCAGAAGCTCCGTGAACGTAGATTGATGAGGAGCTTGGAAAGATTCGTGGGTGGTAGACCATATGGAGTGCACTACAGGACACTGCAACGATCCATCTAATGGGTCGTACATTTCAGGTCACTCTATATTGGTATTATTTGTGAATATGTATATTTGTGAATAATATGCTTTAATGGCTTGTTGTAGTGTTAAGGTATGATAATTTTTTATGAATTTCTCACGAGATTCTAAATCTTTCAAAATATATCATACTAAAGCACTACAACTATCCCTTATTAACTTAAGGGGGAGCAATAAATTGTTCTATGGCCAAACATCGATTTCATTTTTACCCAAAGACCGGTTAATCCATTCAATATCCCAAATATTAATGGTTAACATTTTGGATAAGGGGAGAAAATGGGATTAAGGAGACGTAAGTGATACTTGGCTAAAAGATGAAAAAGACTTAAAGATTATCCAACTTAATATGTGTTAAGCACGTGTTAAGGGGGAGCGTTTTTGATGAACAAAACACCTAAGGTACAAAACTTTTGATTTCAATATCACAAGTACCTTATGTGATTTTCAATGATTTTTCATGGTGGCAATTCCTTCCCAAAACACGCTTAATTCACGACGGATGTGGTGACAAAAGGGTGGTAGGAATAGGTTTAGTCCAATGATTCATCAGAACCGATGGAATCTTCCCAAGGACAATTCCCTAGATAGAATTAGAAGTCCTAGGAAAGATGGAGAAAGAATGTGAACGTAGCTTAATGCCGACCAAGTACTTAAGCTAGCACTGGAACAATCACAACAAGGTGCTAGTGATGACGTATTGGTAAGCATTGAAGGGGTTGAAGAATGAAAAAGAAATGTAAAGATAAAGGGTGTAAAGAAAGAAGCCCTCCTTACAACTTTAGGCAGAAACCGGGTCAATACATATGCTATTGAGGTCATTTTTGCTAATGATTCTCGGTATTGAAGAAAGACATCATGGACCCAGTGATGCAATGCACAACCCTTCCCAGCTAACTCAAATATCTCTCAAAAGGTATTTGTTTTAATCACACGGAGATCAACACGTTATCTATTTGTCTATTCACTCCGAATAGACTGGTATTGAAAAGGTGGCACTCCTCTCCAGCCATCGCTCACTAAATCAAAACGCACAATCGAGTCTAGAGCCAAGAGATCATCAAAAGTCTCATTAGGACACTTTTCATTTATTCCTTGCTTTCTCACACACTGTGAAAAGTAAGAGATTTTCATGAGTCCTACGCAATATTCCAGTAATATTGCCAGAACATCCGAGTAATACGCAAGTATTACAATGAAGATGGAAATCCTGCTTGAGCCAACATCAAACAAGCTCATGGTAGGTTACACGTGCGGTTCTTTTAGAACCAATCTTGTGAAAAACTGGAAGGTAACAGTGGTTTAATTCTTAATTGAACTTAAACTCGTTCCAGGCCTCTTCGCATTATCATATGATCTTGCCAGAACACTCAGAGTGACTCTTTATTGACCACAGTGACGAGTGGAAATCCTTCTAGTGTCAACATCAAACAGCACTTGGTAGGTGACGTGCAAGATTCTTTATGAATTGAGCTCGTGACAACTGGAAAGCAACGATGGTGAAAATCTTAATCGAAATTCACTTGTTCCAGGTTTCATGAATTGACGGCTTTTAATCACAAGGATAATTTATCCAAGTGATTCACTCTTTATGATCGCAGTCATCTTTGGACGGTCGAATAAAGAGAACGGGTTCACCCGCGAAATCCTGTCAGGAAGTTACTTAATTGAAACTATCCGTCACGGGTACGATATCTAATATCGTCCAACGGTTTTCACCGACCGGAGGTAAAATGCTACCGAATTAGAATAAAATGTTCAAAGCCATTTTATTCGTGTCGTTGCTGTGTACCTGCTAAAGACGGTGGCGTTGCTGTGTACCTGTTGAAGACGGTGGCGTTGCTGTGTACCAGTGAAGACGGTGGTGTTGCGGTGTTCCTGTAAAAGTCGTTCCCACATGCTTATGTCTTTTGCAACAAAAATTCAAGAAAGTACAAGATGAAGTCTTCCGCTGTACCAAACTCTGAAGCTTTCAAGAATTCAACAAAAAGACGTAAGTGTGTGAAACATGAAGTCACGAGGAGGCAAAGTTCACAAGAAAGGCAAAGATCGCACGTGAAAGGCCAAAGAACAATGCTCTCAAGTCAAAGCCAAAAAGATCAAATCAACATATTCACAACAAAAGAAAGAAAAGAAGAAAAGACTACGAGCTAAAGAACGAAGACTTAGTATAGTATGCTAGGTTTAGAACTTTGTAACGTGGAATGACCTCCCTTAGGGGGAGATTGTTAGAAATACGTTTTTACGTATATTAGAAGTATCGGTCACTCCACAATAATATTCATGTTGTAATAGCTCGTAGTTAGATAATAGTTGTTAGTTACTTATTAACTTAAGTAAGAACCGGTCCATGGGCTTGTCATGGACCGGCCCAAGCCCATGTTTAGCTTGGTACTATAAATACCCCTTTCCACTAAGGAAAGGGGTTGGTTGTTGTTCCATTTGCACATTCATATTAATAAAATCTTTCACATATTCTCTCACTTTCTCTCTCTAGTTTCTCTCACTAGAAAACATCAACCCACTTCATAGATTCATAGGTTATCAATATTCTACAGTTTCATATAAACATGCTTAAGCACTCTTAAAAAAATGTATTAATGGTAAGAATGTAGTATTAAAATACAGTGTTTCTAGTATCTTGTCTTATCATGTTTCTTATCTTTCCCTAATAAGTAGTTTCACCGTATATTGTCATTAAACCTTTTGCTTCTTTTAAAACTTTTACGTTGATATGAGTTAGATTTCAAAGTTCCTAAAACCTTTTTATTAATTTTATATTAAATTTCAAAGTTGATAAAAAACCCTAAAATCAAAAAAAATTCGACATGAAAGTTTTTGAAAACCTTTTGGGCTGTAAACCTCAAATATATAAATTAAAACCTAAAAACTATTTTTCTAAAAATTAAAACCTATTTTAACTATTTTAAATCTAATTAACAAAATACGGCTAAAGAAAAAATGATAAAAAATAAATGAAGAAAGGGAAAAATGCAAACTTGGTTCAGAAAAATGCTAAACCCTATAACTTTCCTAGGAAAAGTAAGCTAGTGCTAAAAAGCTTAACTAATAAGCTCAAATAGCCAAAATAAGCTACGGATTTAATATAATAAGCCCACTCAAAATCTCCTTAAGTACAATTGTTTGGAGAGGTATAACGTAAAAAACCATCCGGATCACTGGTAAACACGTTACTCCTCCGAAAGAGAGGTCGCGTGTTCGAGCCCAGGCCAGGTGAGTTTTTGCTATTTATTTTTTTTGGGTATTTAACTCACGGCTTCTATTTTGAAACGCCCAGCCAAATTGATATTAAATATCAGATATTGCAAAGTCATAAACGAAAAAGACCCTAGGGCAGTTGGTTTGTGTGTGGTGTGTTGAGGTGTTGATAAAAGGGGTTGACCAAGAAGTCAAATGTTCGAACCCTTGTGGTTCCTTATTTTTTCTTTCTTGTAACACTTAAAAAAGGTTAGCAAAAAACTCCCCTAGCCCGACTTCGAAACCTTGACCTCTCGTTGGAGGAGTGGGGTATCTTACCGGTGTGCTAGGATCTTGGTCTTGTGATTGAGGAGCACCACTTGTTTCTTATACATTACGATTATTCAACCCGTCCAAGTGCCCTACATTATACCCGTTAAACCAAACCCATATCACAATTTTTTTAACTGTTTATACGGTTTAATGAACTTACCGCAATACAATTATTTTCTTCACCAAACACACACTAAAACTTCCAGACTCAAAACCTAACAGATCTTTGATACAGGAATCAATCATTAAGGATGAACAAGGGTAAAGGTAAGTCGATTTGATCTTTAATATTTATTGATGCATGTTATCTATTAATAAGGATGAACAATTGTTTGTTGATGCATGTTATGATCATTGATGATGATCATTAATATTGTTATGATCATTAATATTGAATAAGGATGAACAATTTTTCATGAAGCCGATTGTTAGGGATATATTGAATAAGGATGAACAATTTTTCATGAAAAATGTTAGGGATATATTTCACAAAATATGTAATTTTTTATGAAGCCGATTGTTTAATGGGATTTAATGTGTTCACGGGTTCAAGATGAAGAGATGAGTGTTTAGGGATTAAAAACTTCATGTTTTGTGATATAGGTTTAAGTCTGTTTGTCCTTAACGTGTGGGTTCGCGTTTTGTGATGACGGGTTTGAAACAAAAGTATAGAGTTCTTTTTAGATTTAGGGCATTGTAAAAAAAATTATTTTTATCCTGGGATAGCAACAAATAACAGTAAAAGTTTGAAAGTGCACACCCTTTAAAATACATGAAAATTTTCATTACTGTATTAGGCAAGTAGCGGCTCTTCATTACTGTATTAGGCAAGTATCCTGGGATAGCAACAAATATCTAATTTTTGGATATACCGTAACATATAGGATATCTTTTTGTGATCTAGAAACTTTAGCGTAAATTTTACTTAGAGATGCACAGTCATCTTGTTATTGTATGTATACACATGAACGTATCTAATAGTTATAAATAATATTTGGCCAGTTGGGGGGACCTTAACAAAAGGTAATAATGGAATTTTCGATATGACTTTCTTAAAAGCTAACTGATTGAAACAAATAAAAGGCTTTATGTTAACGATATAAACCCATAGCAAATATTACAAGAAATGACTCAAGTGTTACAGTGGGTGACGGAACAGGTACGTACATTATTTTTTCATGAGCTACGATTATTGATCCGTTATGCTAAATGTATACCTGTGCCACCAAAGTGTTATTCTAACATACCTGCACCAGATTAGTTTCGTTGTCTATTGTGATTTACTGGCAATCTTTCAACATGTGCTACAAAAAGGAGTCATGACCAATGAGTATAGTTTGATTCGTCATTGATGTAGTAATTATAGAAACTGGCCCAACCGCTGATATGCTTTAGCTCAAGTTTTCACTTTGAAAACAGATGTTGAATTCCTAGATCCGAATTTTTTTTTTACTAAATAAATGTGCATACACTATGTTGAATTCCTGAATACCTAATGGTTAAAAATATTATTTTTGCAGAGATAATTATAATTGATTCGGACAGTGATCCCAATGAGATGCATGACAGTAATTCGTTGAATACGAGTTCAAGCAGCGACGAGTCTGATACAAGTTCCAGTGATGATCAGAAACCTCCGGTTGAGTATAAAACTGTATCAAACAAAGGGCCATATAGGTGGTGGCTAAACTATTTTGATGAACATGAAACAAAATACCCAAACGAACCTGAATTTTGGTTTAAAGTCCCGGTAGACACCAAACCAAGGTACAGTAATGAGATGGAGGAAGATGACATTCCAGTCCCTTCAAAACCAAAAACAAAAAAATGGAAAAGTCCTTTTCTTTCAAGTTCTGAGGAAGACGAGGAAGACAATGAGGACATTCCAGGGCCTTCAAAGTGTAAAGACAAGGAAGACATTCCAGGGTCTTCAAAGTTTCAAGACAAGAAAGATCACATTCCAGATGCTTCAAGCTCAACATCTAAACCAATGTGACAATATATCTTTCCATCTATGGCTGCTTTTGTGGTATTATCATTCCAACTCTTTTGCTCTATATATATTTTGGACAATGTAATAGTTAGTCCAATTAGTTGGTGATGATAATCATGATATATTATGTAATTTTATGTTCCAAGAACTTTTATGACGAATTAGTTGGTGATGATATGTGTAATATTATGTAGAATTTGGACGTTGATCAACATATAAACTGTGCATCAAATCTTGTGCATCAAATCTTGTTTTATGTTAGTCATTAGGACTTTTTAGGATTGTGCAGTGATTATATGCTATTTGGAGCCTTTGTGTGCAAGATTTTGAGGATTGAATCTCACTTATGTGCTAGTTGCATCAGAAAATACCACCAGACCACCATAAGCTAAATCAGCAACTTCAATTTGCTATTTTGTGCTCATTGGTGCTTATGTAATTGTGTGCAACTGATCAAGTAATGTGTCATTGACTGAATATGACCATGCATATGTAACACAGCATGAACTAATGTCCATGCATGAACTAAGTACCATAAGAGACTATCATGAACTAATGTCCATGCATGATCAGATATAGGGCATATATTCGCATACCATTTAATTGACTGAATATGTGCATGCATATCTTACTACACAAACAGTCTGCAACTCTACATGATGTATATGTAACACAGCAGAATTACTGAAAAGCTTAGTTAAATATTGCCCTATTAATCATGACTAATGTGTGGCTGTGACTCGCTGATTTGACACAGCATATGGGCAGGTTGCAGGATGTAGGGTGCAACTTGCATTGTTTGTTGCATAGCCAGTTAGAAAAAGAATCCAATGTCACATGGCAACAGTGGCTAGGTGAGGTCTTATTTAAGGGCATCATTACATTGGGTTTCAACACATTGAAAAGCCATAGTTAAAGGAATAAGCTTAAGAAAAAATGACCTGGCGGTTGATGCTTCAGTCTTTGCAGTTGCTTTGCTGCTCAGATGACCTTGGCAATTGTTTCTACTTCTATCTGAGGAAGAAGGTTGAAGAAGAGAGGGAATGGAGGGGTAAGATTGAACTTCTGCATACGCAAAAGAACATCTCTATTGATCAGAGTACTGCTTTCATAATGGAGCTTTCTAGCCTTAGCCCAGATCGGCGTGTGAGTCGAATGATTGATCTTTTGAATGACATGCAAGCCCGTGATGTCTCAGAGCTTAGGAGGCTTGGGGCATTGATGGATGAATCCGATGCTCGGATTCATGACTTGGAGCTTTTCATGCAGTCATTGTGAACAATATAATGGTAACCAATGTGATGCATGCCGAGTTAGTGTCTGTATCGTTGTGTTTTAAATAAACGACACCAGTTGTTTGTGTCGTAATCTACTACTATGTATCGTGTAGACTGTTTGTGTAGTTTTTTCTTTATTTTATGTGTCGTACTCTACTACTATTTATGTATTTGAAGTTTTACTTTGTTTGCATGTTTTTATGAAAATTGTGCATCAAATCTTGTTTTTACTTTGCACAAGTGAAGTTTCCATCTTTCTGCTTGTGTTCATAAGAAGTGAACTGGGCACGATTTTAATTAATTTGGATTTGATCTTGTTATAAAGTGAATTGTGTTTGTGTTTGTGTTTTTGTGAGTAAAGAAGTATAAAGTTTGGATTGAAAATGTTAAAAAAGAAAAAAAAATAAATAGCAAAAACTCACCTGGCCTGGGCTCGAACACGCGACCTCCCTTTCGGAGGAGTAACGTGTTTACCAGTGATCCGGATGGTTTTTTACGTTATACCTCTCCAAACAATTGTACATAAGGAGATTTTGAGTGGGCTTATTATATTAAAGCCGTAGCTTATTTTGGCTATTTGAGCTTATTAATTTGGATTTGATCTTGTTATAAAGTGAATTGTGTTTGTGTTTTTGTGAGTAAAGAAGTATAAAGTTTGGATTGAAAAAGTTAAAAAAGAAAAAAAAATTAATAGCAAAAACTCACCTGGCCTGGGCTCGAACACGCGACCTCCCTTTCGGAGGAGTAACGTGTTTACCAGTGATCCGGATGGTTTTTTACGTTATACCTCTCCAAACAATTATACTTAAGGAGATTTTGAGTGGGCTTATTATATTAAAGCCGTAGCTTATTTTGGCTATTTGAGCTTATTAGTTAAGCTTTTTAGCACTAGCTTATTTTTCCTAGGAAAGTTCTACGGTTTAGCATTTTTCTGAACCAAGTTTGCATTTTTCCCTTTCTTCATTTATTTTTTATCATTTTTTCTTTAGCCGTATTTTGTTAATTAGATTAAAAATAGTTAAAATAGGTTTTAATTTTTAGAAAAATAGTTTTTAGGTTTTAATTTATATATTTGAGGTTTACAGACCAAAAGGTTTTCAAAAACTTTCATTTTTAATTTTATTTGATTTTAGGGATTTTTATCAACTTTGTAATTTAATATAAAATTAATAAAAAGGTTTTAGGAACTTTTAATTACATTTTTGTCTTGGTTATATACATTTTTGTGTTTTTGTGAGTAAAGAAGTATAAAGTTTGGATTGAAAAAGTTAAAAAAGAAAAAAAAATAAATAGCTCACGACTTCTATTTTGAACCGAAAAACTGAAAAACGTGTTGAAAAATAAAAAGAAAAAGTTAAACCGAAAAACTGAAAAACGTGTTGAAAAATAAAAATGACGTTTTTCATTTTTCGGTTTTAATTAAAAATGTGTATTTCAACTGAATAATTTATTCGAAAAATGAGTTTATGTATTTATTTCTCAATCTAACAATCTAACAAACCTTAAATTGCATTTAAGTTTCATCAAAAGAATAGAAAGTTGATCAGTCGATTTATATAAGTTGATCACTTTAAGAATTTATTCATGTTAGGTGTTTATGTATTGAATTTTCAACCTAACCATATTGACTTGAAAATATATATATGGTTTATGAAATATCCATAATTTCATTAGAAAAGAAAATGGGTGATTCAAAAAATGAGTTTTTGGTGTATTTGGTTTACATAGACAAAGCATACGGTGTATCTCTTAATAAAAACATAACATACGATGAGCTAGTTGCGGTTGTGAAGAATATATTCAAGTTTAACGAATTCTCCGTAGTGTTGTTTACTTACGAAGTAGGTTCAAAGTGTGTGTACGTTGAAAACGATGCCGATTTGAATTTTTTCGTCCGATCATCATGCAAGTCACAAGGTACAACAAATACTCTTAATTAGGGATGAGCTCGGTACCGGTCCCGTCCCGAACCCGTCCCGAATTAGTGGTACCGATTATTTCCCGAGCATAAATTTATGGTACCGGTACCGTACCGAACGGGATTCGGGTATCGGTACCGGTACGGGAATCGGTACCGGTACCGGGAATTCGGGATTTTCCCGTTCTTTTTCGGGAATTTCCCGATTTGGTACCGGTCCCGTCCCAAATTAGTGGTCCCGAATTTTTTTTCACCTTATTTCGTAGTCCCGGTACCGTACCGAACGGGATTCGGGTATCGGGAATCGGTACGGTTCCGGGAACGGTTCGGGTTCAATTCGGGATTCGGGTCCAAATGCTCATCCCTACTCTTAATATAAAAAAAATAGATCAGTGGTTAGATTCTAAACCTACTTCATCTAAGCATCAAGATTCAAAATTATTTAGTTGTAAACCGAATTGTTCTAAGAAATTAGATTTTGATCTTAACTTTTCTTTGCATCCTAACGGTATTTTGCCACCCCTAGAAGATACATACAAAAAAAAAGTGCAAAAAAAGAGTATGAAGATAATTGGGAAACGAACACGTTAAAAAACATTTTCCAAACACCACCCGAAAAACCAGTTTTTAAAACACCAAAAAATAATAACGTATATGCTGCAAGGGTTGTGAAACCAGGTGATAAATTTGATAGTAAAAAATTATGTAAGTATGAACTAGGTTATAAAGCGATTCTAGAAGGTTATGAGTTTAAGCCTATGAAAACAGATAAATATAGGTACGAGGTAGTATGTGTGGATAAAGAATGTAATTGGAAAATAAAATCAGCTAAGAGTGATTATAGTGATGAATGGGTAATAAAAAAGGTAAACGACCACCACACTTGTGAAAAAAGACAAATAGGTATGCATCACCGTAATGCTAAATCCGAGTTGTTGGGTCATTTAATTGCACCTAAGTTCAAAGACCACCATCGCATTTACAAGGGAAAAGAAATACAACATGACATAAACCTACAGTACAACCTAAACATTACATACAAACAAGCATGGAGAACAAAGAATGTTGCGTTGGTTGAGACATCCGGTTGCCCAATAAAATCATTTGCGCAATTGCCTTTTTATTGTCATAATTTGGAATTGACAAATGATGGGACTATTACATATATTGACACGGATGATGAAGGTCGATTTAAGATGGTTTTTGTAGCTTTTGGTGTTGCGGTAAGTATTTGTATAATAATTAATAACATATATTTAAATCTGTAGTACGCTTTACCTAATTAAATGTTTTATTGCCCGTTAGGTCGAAAGCTTTAGGTACCATATGCGACCATTGATAATAATAGATGCGGCGCATCTAAAAGGCACTTACCTAGGTACAAATTTGGTGGCAGTTGGAATGGATGGAAATAATCAAATCGTTACGATAGCAACCGGTATAACTCAGGGTGAGACACTCGCTTCATGGTCATGGTTTTTGTCAAAGTTGAAAGATTGCATAGGGGAAAACCCTGAATTGGCTATCATATCTGATAGACACGTAGCAATAATATCAGCTGTACAAGCTGTTTTCCCAAATGCATTCCATGGCTATTGTTGCAGACACATGATGATGAATTGTAAAATCAAGGCTGAAAAGCTAAAGGTAATATATTGGAAGATGTGCAAAGCCTATACCGTAGAAGTTTTTGATGAAGCAATAGGGGAACTTAGAGCAAAAGCAGCAAATGCACACAAAAAGCTGATAGAGGCGGGTGTTGAGAAGTGGTCTCGAGCTCATTGCCCAAGTAATCGTTACAATTACATGACGTCTAATAGCGTTGAGTCAATCAATTCATTAACAAAAGATGTGCGCAAACTACCTGTAACTAGCCTACTGGATTGGTTTAGAGGTCTTGTACAGGAAAGGTATTGCGAGCGACGGGAAATTTATGCAGGTTAGTTATGGTCATCCAGATATATTCCATGGATGTTAAATAATAAACTTAAATAACTTTCAATAATTTTGTAGATGCAAAAGCAGATGAATTAAGTCCGTGGGCAACCAGGAAAATTAGAATGCGGATGAACAAGAGTTTAAACTGGCATGTGGCAGGAATTGAGATGTACAGAATTTATCAAGTAGATGATGGACGCAAAACCCATATAGTGGAGTTGTGTAATTATAAATGTACATGCCGCGTATGGCAAATTTCAGGTCTGCCTTGTGCTCATGCACTAGCGGTTTGTAGGTGTCTTGGAATGACCGATTTCAGTCAATTGGCACAAGGGTGGTTCAGGACAACGACTCTTAAAGCAACGTACCAAGGATTGGTATATCCTGTGGGAGAGATTTCGGGTTGGCAGCGTCCTAATTACTTACAACGAGTAAAGCCACCAATAATCATAAGGCCATCTGGACGACCAAAGGGGACTAATCGTCATTTATCCCAAAATGAAGACCCTGTACAAGTAAGTTGTGGCAGGTGTGGAAGTCGTGGCCACATTCGGAATGCTTGCAGACAAGCAATACCAACTCCACCCAAAAAAGTAAGTACGAGTTTGCCTAATTTTCTAAACATACACATCTATAGATCAACTGTTGAATTCTATGACACATTGTATAGGCAAGAAGACGGGCAACACAAGAAGATGGGATGGACACACAACCAACGCATGGATATTCACAGCCATTCCATTGGGATGCTGTAAACTTGAACGACCCTTAGAATTCAAACACGTAAGAAGAATATTTAACTATTTGTTTTGTAAAACTATTTTCCTTCCAAACACTCGCCTACTTGGTTATGCTATTAAGTATTTTCCTTCCTATGAATCTGTCTACTTGGTGATACTAGCATACAATAATTCAAAAGCTTATTCAATCTTACAACTAACTTAAAATTATAATTAATTCAAAAGCTTACTAATTATAAAATGAAACTGAAAAGGATAAAGAATGTACTCTGAATCCAGGCCCTTAGCTATGAACTTGGTTGTGATGAATTCATCTCTTGATCAAACAATCCTTATTAGTAGCCAGCCTCCAAAAAATGCTTATCAATTGCGGGTCATACAAATAAAAAAGGTTTATAAACACATCACAATCATAATTTCATAGAAATGTCATAGAAATGTCATAGAAATGCAATTGAAAATTAATACATTGTTCAACCAAGAATTGTAGGCATATTTCAAGAAGTGTCAGACCCATAACATCAGGTCATAATTGTTTACAAAAGATATGCCTACAATTCATATAATGTTAACAAAAGATATGACAGACATACAAACTAAACAATGATCTTGTGCTGGAAGTAGAATCGGATCATTTTCTCTCGGTATGCCAACGCGGTTTGTATTGGGTCTTCAACATCCAATGGGATCCCGTGTGTCAACCTATATACATAATAAGACATGAGAACAAGACATATCAAAAATATTTAGTTAAATAGTTAATTAATTTAAAACTTATTACCTGTATAGAAATAAGCAGACAAATACACCACAATCGCCAAATACACCTCCCTGCTGGGGGACGTTGACAGCATGTCTAAACTTAATACTATACTCAGTTGGATCAATTCCTTTGCTAGCAAACACACCGGCATCTTGTAGAACCACAGGCAGCTTAGTCTCTAGACACTTCCTCATGTTAACATACCATGGACGGATTTCTTCTCCATATGTCTCTAGACTTTCTGGCACTAGACTATCATAGAATGTCACATTACTGGTTCTGATTTCAAACTGTGCAAGAGACCAGTGTGTCTTTGGTTCATTTATCGGAATGAAGACCTACAAAGTTTTATACATTTATAATTAACCTATTTCATTAACAAAAAAAATTTACAAAATTGTGCATCCAAAATTTACCTGCTCAACATCAGTCCATGCCATAGGGTATATTTCGTTGGTTGCATAAAACAAAGGAATCGAGTCACCTAAGAGAAGCGTAAGAAAGTAACAACTAACAATTGACCAGTCATGAGAAGATTTCCTAAACCGCCAGATGTACCACGACCATAAATCAATGTGCTGTATGACAATCAAAAACACTTTGTCAATAAAACATACCTACATAATACTAATGGCAATAAACTGTGTACAATTTTTGAGAATGTGGATTACCTCGTCAAGAAACCAACCTACACGATTTTCATCCTCTCCAATAAAACTGTCCCAGAAACTACGGTTGACCACAATGTCATTGGACCAAGGGAACTTGCAATTCTTCCAGCCATTGGTAATCAAAAACTTCTCGACATAGTAATCACAATAAACTTTGTCAATAGATTTGTATGGTCGCTTGAGATTCTGAACAACATAAATAAAACCAATTATTATAAGTAAATGGTAACAAAAACAAATACAAATAAAGTAAGTCCTAAACTCATACCTCTATCCAAGGTTCAAGTGCTTGACATCTGTCAAGCATTTCTGTATCAAGCATATTCTTTTGATTTTTCAGTGTATCAAAGCTTGGGACTTTGTGGACTGAATCATCTACAAACAGTGGCCTGCGGACATTAACATACCGCCTCTTGTTTGTTCCACATTTCTGTAAGGCAAGTTTAATGTGATTGCGTGTATCTGAATAGATACTTTTCATGCATTTTTGTTCTTCCAACAAACTTTTGTTCCTCACTCTCTTAACCTCAGCAAGCCTGTTATGTTCAGCAACTAGCTTCTCAGCTTTCAAACATTCATCCTTTGATTGTGACTGTTCCACATCACCGTTCTGTGTGTAAAAATTTCACTTACAAATATAAGTGGTCAATAAAAATTACAATTTTGGAAATTCACAAGGTAGTCGTTCACTAACCGTGCCAACAAAATCATCCAAATGATCAACCAAATCATTAAAGACACTGTCTTCGTCACTCAAATACTTAGCAGCCAGATCACATTCCTTATCATTGCTTTCAGCTGTCTCCTGTAAAAAAAGTAAATTAAAAATGAAAACTGGTTTTAGGTCTCTCATACTAAGTTTTGCTTTCGTACTATAGAAGGGTGTTGATAAAATAATACGGGAATTACCTTGGCCTTCTGAACAACGGGGTTCTGTTTACGTTTCATGATTAAATTAAGGATAGTCTCAAGCTTGTAAATCCGGGCCTTCAAACTTTTTATCTCTTTGGGTAGAATCATTAGACTCTCACATAAACTCTCCAACGCAATAACTCGGTTAACTAGTGGCCCATCTTTACTAAAACTCTGGCTGGCTTGATACTCTTCACTAGCCAAGCGAGATGCTTTCAATTGTTTCAGATACTCACCAAAAAGACCTCCAAATTCAACAGGCGGCGCTCTAGGTGTATACCACTTGAAAAAATGATTGCTGCCTGTATACCACTACTGGGCCTCTGCTCTTGTAGGGTATAGGTCACTGTTGGGTTTTTGGGCCTAACAAAAATACCATTATTAAACAGGCCCTTACAGTAAACATGATACTAGAATATGGTTGTTGGTTAAACGGTGGGTTATAGACCATATAAGTTAGAAATACCTACTGTGTGGACGTAATATATCTTACACATTTGCTGGTTTAGTAAGATGATACGGTGAGTTTGAGTATCTACTATAACTACAAAAAGTAACCTAAAATCTAATACCAGATAATCTACGCCTACCCTATCCTATATTCTAACAGGCACAAATCCAACCCCACTTTATACTAACTGTTATGAAGCTCAAATCCGATCCGATAAAGCTCAAATCCAACCCGATAACCCGAATAAGACCCCTGCCTGCGACCTTCTACTTCTTATCTAACCAAATGTTAATGACAAATAAATACAAAAGTTTAAGTGTCTTACTCGGAAGATAGTTCCATAATCACATGAACGTCTCTAACTTGTGGCATTAGCATTATTATCACAACACTTTAACGGGTCGTGGTAAGAAACGTTTTGTGACATTAGCATTACTAGCACAAGTCTGCTTTAGCACTATCGACGGCCAAAGTAAAAAACGTGGATGTTCACTGGATTCGGACTAGCTGACAAGCGAGACTGAAGTGCCCAAAATAGTGGATAATCTACGCCTACCCTATCCTACGCCTAAAACCAAACACCACTTTATACTAACCGTTATGAATTTTAACACAAACACTTGCTATGAAACAATACCCAAAAGCAAATGCTTATACCTGTGGAAAAAGTTCGCCAAAAGACTCCCAGTGTTGAAAACTTGAGTGCTTTGACCAGAAACGGCCTCTCGGGATCTCTTGAGAAGTTTTCTTAAACCAGCGATCACACACACTTGAAGACTCTAGAATCCAGATCTAAAAAGTATAAAAATTATATATCAACATAAAAGTAACAATAATTTTTTAAATATCAATATAACTGTTTATGTAAAAATACTAACCTTGAAACACAAAAGAAATCCAGATAAAGTATATGACGGAATAAAGTTTGGATTTTTTTGCAAGGCTTTCATGTGCGAATCTTGATTATTTGAGTGCAAATTTCTGATGGAAGCATATAACTCACGCCAGATGTATTCACCCCAATTAAAAGCGTTCCACTCATCCAGATTCTCAACCATTCTAAGGAAAACATCGTCAACAGCTGATTTTAGCTCATGACCCATAAATATCACTTCCAAAGATAAAAGTAGACAAACTCGTATAGAGTCTTCATCAGACAACTTGGAAAAAAGCTCTTCATCCTCAATCAGTCCTAAAAGGTCTATGATCTTAACATACTCCCCTATCTTTTCAGGGAATACTCGATCACGGAAACTTATGTCACCCTCCCTAAACTTACGGAAGCTAAATGTCCCAAATTTAAAGCCGGTAATGAGACAAAATTCACGACGACCAAAATGTAGGGTATGTCCGTTCACATTATAAATTAGTGGCAAATCATAGTGATGACTATCAGAGAACTTTTGCTTCTGTATCATATAATGTATGATACCTTCCTCGTTGTCAACATAAGTTAAATCCAACCAACGACCAAAGCATGTGGAACGAAATAATTCACTACGATCAATTCCTAGCCTATCCTTAATCAGAGGGAAATAATGGAGCTTGCTCCTAGCGTGCACCGTAGCGTGATACTCCTAAATCACATAAGAATTAGAAAAACGGTCAAAAGTTTGTCATATAAAATCGATGGAACAACAAACTCTATTCATTTATCCTTTTTTATGTAAAGAGTTCTTGACACACTTAGCTATAAAACAAGAGAAACAACCTAATCAATAATTGTAATCCTACTTAGCTGAAATGATAGTATCAGTGATGTCTCAAAGAGATATATGTTGAGAATAAACCATACTTAGATCGACCAAACAGAGTGTTATACAAATGAGCTATAATATTCCTCAAACAAATGATGCAGTCACACTTAACTTCTAAAGATGAGATCTTTACAAACGAATTAAGTTAAGCCAATTTCTAGACTTAAAAAATGGAGACCAGCAGGGATTTTAACACCACACTGAAAGTAAATAACAAAAGTACTCACTACAAGCAGCCCTAAAAATGGAGTCCAGCTGGGAATTAGTACTCACTACTAAACCGCGAACAATCTTACCTTAGAGAGATGATAGCCCTAAAAACTTCGTTGACTATCCAAGGCAAATCTTACACTAATTCAAAAAAAATTATTTACAGAATAATATTTACCAATCATTCTATTAACCAATCAATTAAATTAAAAAAAATTATTTACCAATCAATTAAATTTAAAAAAATAAATTTAACAACTTCATTCTATTAAAAACCTTAATCAGTATAAAGAAAAAACAGTATAAAGAAAAATCACTCTATTCAATCAAGTATAAAGAAAAATAAAATTGTAAATTAGTCATTAAACCTTAATCATGAATCTATTAAAACAATAATCAATTAATCAATAATCAATTAATCATGAATCAATTAGTTAAGAAACGAGTGGATGAGATTATGAAAAAAAAATACCAAAGGAATCATGATAGAAAAATAAATTCAAAAACATATAATCTGGGTCTAATATAATCAAGTATAATTCAAGTATAATTCACATATAAACATTTAAATTAAAAAAAAAAGGACAAAAGTACGATCAAAAGATTTAAGAAAAAAAAAATTAATGTTCCTTCCCTAGAAAAAAAGTACTTTTGGTTGATCAAAAGTGGTTGATCAGCCGTCAGTTGATCAGTAGGTGGGGACAGGTGTAGGTCAAACCTCGGGAAAAAATATTAATAAAAAAGTACTGTGGTTGATCAAAAGTGGTTGATCAGCCGTCAGTTGATCAGTAGGTGGGGACAGGTGTAGGTCAAACCTTGAAAGAAGATATTAATAAAATAAAAGAAAGTGGGTTGATTAGGTGGACACGTGTCACACAACTAACTTATTTGATCGGTTGATCAAAAGTACATGTCTTATTTTGGAAGAAAAATAAAAGTTGTCTTACTTGGGAAAACAAGGTGTCCTTTTTGGGCCTTTTTGTACTTAGCACCTTCGAGCAAAAGCACGATATTTGATTGATGAAAATATGTAAAACACTTACGTTTTTTAAATTATACGTTTTTTATTTAAAACAGAAAAGGAAATTATTATTATATGCCAGACACTAAACAAGAGTACAAGACCATCGAAAAGTTGACGCTAAAACTAAAAACCGTCAATATAAAAAGGCCAAAATGACTCTAAACCAAGGGAAAAACAAGCTTGTGATACTTTCTCAAGATAGATGAGAGTATGCCAAAATCAAGCAAGTTCAGGGGAAATCAATAATAAAGTATTCTAACTATAGTTCATAATGGCAGTTGTCAAACTTTCATTAATTAATTCTTACAGCTATAACATGCCTTAAAAATAGCTGAAGAATGAAAAAAAAAAAAAGATTGAAGACTGCATATAAGGGCTTTTTGTTCCTTGCAGAATATCATAAATTAGTAGTAATTCATTCTTGATGTAGATCCATGGATGTGAACACTAGAGGTGGTCATATAATAACCCAAGTTCAGGTGAAGCTCCCCATTTTCATTTAATTATTGTTGGTTTTAAACCCAAGACACTATAATATTACATGTGATATGCCATGAAATACTTTTTACTTCTATACAAGATTCTAAAAGTTCAATTCTTGTGTCATTGTTTCAAGTATTTTACTTCCAACGTCCCAAATTAATAGTTCTGACAAAAAACAAATTCTTTTAAAAAATATCATTATTACTATATTTTTTCTCTTACTTTTTAGTAAAATAATATTTTTATTCTTATGTAATTAATTAAAACTTAATATATATTTTGTAATTTCTAATACCATTAGGTGCAATATGATAAATTTGTTACTCCACTTACATCTATTTTTAGAAGGAGATTATAATTTTAAAACGTCCTAAAATGGTATACGAGACTATAATTTTGAAATTTTGAGACGGAGAGAGTAGTTGAAACATAAAGTAAACATCTCATATTCACACAATCACACCATCATTGTCCACTTTTTACAACAAATAATCCATACAATAGTTGACAATAGAAATAACATTCATAAACATAATAGTACTAAATTTCATTAATACTTGATTAGGGTAAATGACAAATAAAACATCACCCTAAATTCAAAGGACTTATTAAAATGGGATTTCATAAATTCTCCCAAAAGTCCAAATACCAAAATTAAAAAAAAAAGTAAAAAAAAAAAAGAAATAAAAAATTTACCAAACTACCCCTAACAGAAGTTGGTGAGCCCTGTAATTTTACAAAAACTCAATTACAGTTTAGCCCCCAAACTTCTACTAAATTACAAATATGCCCTTAAACTTATAACAACTTTTAAAACTATATTGAACCCCAATCAATCTCGTACGATGGATACTTTTCTAAGGAGAAATTCTCGGACCAAACATTATCCTCGTCTGTTGTAAACTCTGGAAACGTTAAATCTGACGACGGAGATGAGTTCCCTGATTCACTTTCAGTTTTCACTGGCGGCGGCGCCGCCTTTACAGCCGCCTTTCGGCCGCCGCTTTTCTTTGCCCCATCAACTGGCTTCCCCTCAGCTAGACACTGACATATAGTTTGAAGCTTAGCAACAACTGAAGAGTGGAGTGGTTTGTAGTCATTTAGTGATGTGCCAGTGTGACGGAGGTGAGGGAAGTTGAGGCGAGCGTAGTCGCCTCGGAGCTTGTAAGCCGCTTTGTCGTAAGCCAAAGCGGCTTCTTCAGCTGAGTCGAACGTGCCTAGCCAGAGGCGCGTTCGGCTCTTGGGTAGACGGATCTCCGCGACCCATTTACCCCAGTGGCGTTGTCTCACGCCACGGTATAGTTTCACGGGCTTTGGGGGAGACCCGTTTCCGTTTCCCAAGCAGTTTGCTGCTTGGGCGACAGGTAACGGGTCTGGTGTAAAATTTAAGTTGTTTTGGGTCCATTGGGTTTGTGGGTAAAAGTCCATTTGGGTTTGTGTTTGGGTTTGGGATTGGGCTAGGGTTTGGAATTGGGTCAGGTCGGGTAAACTTGACCCGAATTGGTATTCGGGTTCGGTTTGTGGGATATAGTAATCAGGGTAAAAACTAGGCTGTTGAAAGTTATTTGGGGTAGGGGGTAAAAAAGATGAAGAGGAAGAAGTGTAGGGGTAAGAAGTGGATGGAGTAGAAAATGAAGGGGTATTTTGGTAACTTTGATAACTTGATGAATCTATGTCATAAGAAGTACTTTTGATAAAAGGTTCAAGTGCTTCCATTAATTCAGCACCAGCTGAAGATGAAGCTTGTTGGAACTCCCAAAAATTCATAGCAGCTGAAGCCATTAGAAAAAAGAAAAAAAATATTTTTTTTTTGAAATTTTAATCACAGAAAATATTTATAAAAAAAAAATTATTAAAAAGAAAAAAAATATGATTTCCCTTGTAAAAAAGACTAGGAAAAATCAAGATAAGGGTTTTTTTTTTCAAATATTTAAAAACCCTAGAAATCAACCTTTAGGGAACAAAAAATTAGCCCTTTATAAAGGTGATTTGTAATTAAAAAAAAAATTTAAAAGGAAATAGAACCCAATTCAAAAAAGATGGATCTCTATTCTGAAAACACCTGACTCTTTTTTTTAGCAAAAAAAATTAAATTAAATAAAGTTTGCTTTTTTGTTCATGAAAATACTCAAAAAGCCCATAAAAACAAACCAGAATTAATTGCAAATATTTTTTTGTACTTGTAAGACCAGATGATCACAGAAAGGGAGACTCAGAAGGGGGGAATATTAGAGGGGGGGAATTACTAAAAATATATTAAAATTCAGCAGAAAATATTTTTTTTATAAAAAACTTTTTTTTGTGTATGAAGAAAAAAGCTCTCAAAACACTCAAAAGAAACCTCACTTTTGTTTTTTGAGTTGTGAAGTGAAGAAGTGGTTTGGTTTTATAGTGTGAAATAGGTGGGTGAAGCTAACTAAAAGTACTTAACTATGGTTAAGTTAATGAAAAAATGTCTTTTGTTTTTATTTTTGGAAAGATATATGACCTAGCAGGTTACAGGTAAAATCTAGGGGCTTGTTTCAGGTAAAAACGCGTCTAGGGAATCGACAGGTGGCGGTTAAACTGGGACATGTGTCGGTTAAAGTGTTGTAAGATGGGTCTTGCTTGTGGGTTATGGGTTTGACTAGAAACCATGTTCACACCTGGTTTTGCTAAAATTAGAGATTTTGGAGGTTTGTGAAAATGAAATTACATGGTAGAAAACGCGTTAATGTAAACTAAAGTGGTTGGGTAAAATTATTTATGGCTATTTGTAGAATGTACTTATAGATGTTACTTGTAGATGTGGTAAGTGTTGGCACATAATGTTTACAGCAAATTGAATATTGTTGTTATTACTGCTGTTAATTGTGGCAAACACACTCGTAGTAATAAATTTTTTATTTTTTTTTTAAGAACGGCACATGGTAGTAGAGCTGAGCATGACAGACTCAAAACCGACCTGGACCGGATCGAATCGAATCGGACCGAACAATTTCAATCCGGTCTTCGGTCCGGGGTTTTGGACGAATTCGGTACTCGATCTGGTCGGTCCGGTCCGGTTCGGTCTTACCTAAATCTCGTCAATTATGTCTAATAAGACCGGACCGAACCGAACCAGACCGGACCGTACAATTTCGGTCCGATCTCGGTCCGAGGTTTCGGACTATTTCGGTCCTCGATCCGGTCCGATCCGGTCCCGGACCGATGCTCAGCCCAACATGTTAGGGGTTAGCGGGTCAAGTTATGCAATAATATCTAAACGTCAGAATGTCTTCTTTGAACCCTCATCTAGTTATGTTAAACTACTTGTTCGCTTCACCTGAGAAGCCCTTCGCAAGTCTTGGACCTACTCCAAAAAAAAAACAATTAATGAACCTTTGGTAATAAAATGTAAGATTTTTGTGTTGAGTAGAAATTAGGTAAGAAGCAAATTAAAATAAAAAGTAATAAGAAATGGGTGGAATCACATACTCCATCCGTTTCATAATAAGTGTCAATTTTAATTTTTTTTCGTGTTTTTCTTATTCAACTTTGATTATAAATATATTTCGGTGTCAAAGTTAAATGACCAAAAAGCCCATTTAAATCTCAATCCATACATATATTTTTTATCTAATATTATATAACACAAATAAAAATATTTATAGTCAAAGTTAAATAAGAAAATTCGAAAAAAATTAAAGTAGACAATTATTATGGGACGGAGTTGTATTTAAGATGCAAAAATTTGCAATAGCTTAACTCTTTTTAAGTTTTAAAAGTTAATTTCACTGATCAACCTAATAAAAATTCCTTCAAAATTAATACAAACACCTACCAAAAAAAGAACCTAGTCGCCGCCACCACCTTCATCCACCTCCGCAACAACCCCGTTCTTCACAACAACCCCGTTCTTTACAGAATCCAATCCAAATAATCAACAAATGATAGACGTTTTCAACCCTATTTTCGGATCTTGGTTATCCTATTGTTAATAACAATGGCAATTGGTATAGGTCACGGATCTAATAAATATTCTGAAAGAAAAAGGAACGATCATCTCGATAATAATCGTCGTCAAGAGCAATGTAACGAAGATATTTCTAACAAATCCCACCCTAATTTTCCTTAGGAACATAAGTCGTGGTCATCTATCTTTGTCTCTAATATCCCATGAAATGCGTCGGTCCAACATCTTCGCGATATTTGTAACAAATGGGGTGTGGTGATCGATGTTTACATAGCAGCAAAGAGATCCAAATCGGGTCATCGATTTGGTTTCATACGTTTTATAAACGTTAATGATATCAATCAGTTAGTTTCGAACATAAGAACGACATGGGTGGGCGGTTTTCATTTATTTGCCGATTTGGCGAAGTATGGTCGAAATAAGAATAGACATGTGGAAGGTTCTGGGGACGACAAACCCATTGTAGGTTCAAACAATCAATCTGTTAGCGGCAACGAAAATGTTTTTTAGTCTTTTAACTCATACGCTAAAGCGGTCATGGGCAACAAATCAGTGGACACGTCGGGCAAATATGGTGAGAGTAATGCTGGAGCAGAATCTCAGGGGGTGTCTGATTGTAAGAAGGTACATAAGGAAGAGGGTAATAAAGCAGTGATGTCTATCTCGGTAGACGATTGAATCGATTTGGATGGTATGGAGCGTGGTGTTCTTGCTAAAGTAAAATATTTAAGTGTCATTTCAGAGCTTCTAAAACATATGTCTTCTAAGGGATTCGATGATGTAGGTCTTAGATATGTTGGGGGACGTTGGGTTTGGTTGGAATTTGACTCTATGGATCAACTGGAAAGTGTCAAGACTTCAAAGGCGTTAAAGGAGATATTTTGGAGTTCAAAGATGTTTCCCATGATTTTATTCCAGATGAAAGATGTGTTTGGATAGACCTGGTGGGTTTGCCATTAGCATCATGGGCTTCGAGGTTTATAAGAAGTTGGGTGATTGGTGGGGAAGTAGCGTGTTTACGAATATGGTAAGTGATGGACCAATGTATCATGGAAAGGTTTGTGTCCTTACAGAGTCTTTACATCGTGTGGTAGAGTCATTTTTAGTTTCATATCGTAATCGGACTTATCGTATTATGATATTATCGCTACTGAGTTTGCATATTGGGCGCCCAATATTGAATCGTTGGAGGTTAACTCCGTGTCTAATCCTCTCAAAATTAAGGATGTAGAGGGTCCTATTTTGAATGAATGTTTAGAAAGTGAGGAGCATTTGGAGGTTGATAGTTCTGATCGAGATTCCCCTAAGAATGTTAACATTGATTCGGTGTCGCCTTCTAGTCGGGTTTTGCGAGAGGAGGATGTTCGTGGGATGGAAAGTGATCTTGTGGAATCCTTGAAGAAGGTGAGATTCATGGTGATACGGCCTTGTATAATAATGGGTGTATTACGGATCGTATGGATCAGAATTCAGAAGATGATGCTGGCTTCTTGGAGTGCATTCTCAGGGTGATAATGAGGATGCTCACCTCTCGTCTAATGCCTTTTCGGATGTTAATCTTGCAACTGAAAAAGACTCCCTCATCACGCCTCCATTTACACCCCTGGGTAACGATTTAAATATTGTTGTTAAGTCTGATTCTTCGTGGCTTGATTATGTTGGCCCTCTATCTAATGACGAGCTAGATTCTGATAAACGATGGAGCTATAGAGACCCCAAGGGTAATATACACGGGTTTTTCTCTCTCGCGCAACTACGTACGTGGAAAGATTATTTTCCTAAGGATCTTCAGATTTGGAGTTATGCTGGCAACTCTAAAGAAGCTATTCTTCTTCTTGATGCCTTATCGAGACAAACAAAGGACGTCGGTTAGATCGTTTTTTGTATGATGCATCGGGTGTTTCGGTTTTTGTTCATGCGAGTTATTTCTGTTGGCGCCATGGTGGGATCGTTGTTCATGGTTGTTTTGTGAGTTTGTCTCATTGCGTTAGAGCTTTATGTTCTTTTCGTTTTTTGTATGTTGGATCGTGTTTGCGTGTATTTCGTGTGCTAGTTTTTTTCTAGCTTTTTAATAAAAATTTATTTGTCGTTAAAAAAAAGAGGCGTATGGATCGTTGAATCGTGAGCTTGTGTCATAGGAAAAAAATATTATTATATCATAATTTTTTTAAAACACCAAATGTATCATTATACTAAGATTAGGGGAGTGGTATAAAACCCACTCACCTCCATCAACTTTTAATTAACTCATTACAACCCACTCACACTCACTTTTGGAGAGTAGTGACACTCACTACAACTCATTACAACTCACTACACATCACTCCCATTTTTTATTAAATATTTTTATTCATATATTTTATTAAAACACGGGTATATAGAAAATTAAAACACGGTACGAAATTAAAAGACGATACATAGGGAATTTAAAAACAACATTAAAAAACAAACTAAAAAGGCAAATCAAATTCCGCCTTGATCTGAGCTCGGCGCCAACCCACGGCTGCACGTTGAGCTCCATCCAAATGTTCATACGGCTGCATATAAAAGTCCATGTCCTCGTTTTGTTTCTTGGTTCGGGCTATTGCCAGTTTTTCTTGCCGGATTTCCATCTCTTTCCTCTTCATCTCAAAATATGTGGCTTGTTGTTCACCCTTCATTAAAATGGCCCGTTCTTGTTATTCACCCATCCCCGACATCATCAACCTATCCAAAGCCTCGTCGTTTGTAATCGACTCCACCGATCCTCTGCTCCAACTCTTAGCTTTGTCCTTGCCCATTGGACGTGGGATCGGTTCCACTTCTTCATTATCATCGCCCTCAACTTCCACATTATTACTCACATCCACACTGTTAAACGACCTATACCCAGATGACTTGTATCTCTTTTTTTTGGATTCCTAGTTAATTCCCTAGGCATTTCCCACTGCCGCCATTTTGGGTTGTCTTTCACAATCTCCCAACAATGGCGAAATTTGAACGGGAGCCCAACTTCAGCTTCAAAATACACCAACGCCCGGTTAAAAAGATCACCATCCCTGCACCACTTTCAGGCACCATACGCATCACATTACCATAAACCCCACAAAACCGAACTAGAGTCGGTCGAACGGACTTCCACTTCCCGTTCAAAGAATCATACATACGAGCCCCGGGCTGCTTCATTTTGCTCTCAAAGTACTCAAGGATTTTTGTCCAAACTCCATGCTCCGTTATCTCGTTTCCATGAACGTTTTCTTAAGACACGGTAACCCAAGCTTTTGCCAAAGCAATTTCATCCGCGACTGTCCAATGTATTTGCGGTTTTGTAGCTTCTTCGACCGTCTTCTTCTTTTGACGTCCCCTAGCTAGTACCTTCTTCGGTTTAGGCCTTTGGATGGTTTCTTGAACGGGAGACTCGGTTTATTGATACGAATCAAATCCTTGATACATATCTGAATACATTAGTCTGTAGCAATGGTCAGTTTGAAAGTCAGGTTGTGATGAGGAACCACCCATTTGAAAGTCGGGTTGTGGTGAGGAACCACCCATTTGAAAGCCAGGTTGTTGAAAGTGGGGTGGGGGGTTTAGTTCCATTGGTATTGGTTTTGTTCAGGGCAACGGTAAGGTTGGTGTTGATAGAATGATGGTGGTCGTATGGCGCTCACTTGGTAGGGTGACGGGTTTTCTAGATCGAAAGTTCCTTCCGGTGTGGGTGGTGAGTTTTGGGTATTTCGACATCCTCGACGTTTGTTGGCGGATCGGGATGTGTTTTCTTGAGATATGATTAGTGATAATGGAGAGGAGAGTTTTTAGTTTAGATGAGATTGTGTGTGAAAAATGAGGATGATTTTACTTGGTATTTATAAGTAAAAAGGGGTATTAATTTTTTATTTTTTTTAAACATAACCAAACGGTCAAAAAAACATGTGGGTCTTTTTTTTTACAAACTGGCACTGGTGAGTTTGCCCCATAGTTTTAATCAAAGCCAACAAGTTGCGCGTGAGTGGGTTGCTGAGGGGATGGAAATCACGCACGACTTTGTTCAAGTCGCCGGTGACTTTTACCCTACTCCGCTCAGCCTAAAAAGTGACCTCTTAGTTAACACTACACTTTTGGTAATATTTTTACTTTTTTTTATTAATTTAATAAAAAATTTGTTTTATACAAATTAAATTTTATTAGTAATAATAAAAATTTACATTATAAATAAAAGAAAAGTTAAGAAAAGTTAGAAAAGAAACTTTAAAAAGCCACCAAAATTTACATCTATTATTTAAACCTAACCTACAAAAATTTAACCCATTTTCAAGCCAAACCCAACAAAATAAAACTTTTTTACCCTAAATCCACCAACACCCCCCCCTTTCTCTTCCTTCTTTTTTCCTCAACCACCCTCTTAGCCAAAAAAAACGCAAGGATAGAAAAAATATGAAAACGTAGGGCCTAGTATAGTTGTCGCGCCTTGTGCTCACGTTTTTGCCCACCACGTCCGCTGGCTATATCGTTGCAAGCACCGAAAACGCAGACCACGATATGATAGGTGACATGGTTGGCTCGAGTCGTGGGTAAAACGCCAGCCACCACGCACCATCGCACCGTACTGAAGCCTCTAAGGATGAAAGACATTTTTTTCTTTAAAAAGGAAAATATCACATTCGATAACAACGAAAAATACATCAAATATGTAACAAAACAAAATTAAAACTCAAACGCCGCACAACAAGAAACCACGAAAACTAGTTCTCAACCACATTTACACATTCTTAACGACCCAAAACCAAGAGCGACACTAGCTAGACCAATGAAAAAAGTAAACAATGCTCCAACAATATGACAAGAGTAAACCGACCTGATCATGTCCATACACACCACTCTATCTTACGATAAAGCTCACACATAGTTCCCTGAAATCTAATTGCCATCATAAATCACGAGAAATTCTATAGAACGAAACTCATAGTCCAACCATAAGACATGACTAAGTTAGACTACTGCATCCACTCCTTCCAATTTAATTTGTATTTACCAGACCTAAGTCATATGCTCTCAATTGAATTTCATACAATAAATTTGTAGTCATTTTAACCTTTTATATAAAAATCGAAAGTTTGTTTTGTACTCTTCTATTTTATGTTAAAACGAAGGGATCATCACACGATTTACTTGTAATATGTTTGAGTTTTTAACAATAAGAATGCAAACTATAGTTTTTATACATCTCGAGATGGTTAAAAAACAGGTATACATCGATAATGGTATGTGCGGATGAATCAAATACTTGGACACTTTGAAACATGTAAACAAAAAACCGGCATTCATTTACCAGGACTAGTTAAACAATAATCAGCATTCTTAAAATAAAATGATATATTAAATTTTCTAAAAAAGAAAAAATTTATATAAAAACCATGTGCGTTTAGACACAAATTTCAAATCTGCAATTCACTCGCTTCATTTTAGAATTAAGTTAGTTTTCAGACCGAAGTTAACATTAACATTTGTTAGATTTTAGATGCTTATTTTCTCAAGCTTGAACTCAAATGTCCATGCGGAGTGGTGAAATGAATGAATTTTTACGAACTTGGTCAACGATTTGAACATGTTCGAAACAAATGGATAAACCTTACATGGGATTATGTTTTTAAGAAAGCGTCGTATCGGGTTTAGATAGACCTTAGGTTAAAGTTACCCATCAAACCAAGCAATCTTGTGAAAAATGATTTATATTTGACTCTAGCTGAGACACTGTGTAATAGTTCACTGTTGATATTGTTAGAAATATGACATTTACATATTCTCATGTAAAGGAAAAGTTTACCTTTCGGTCATAATGACGTACAAAGTTAAAGTCGTCAAGTAAACAAGTTTTATAACGTGTCAAATTATATTACTCAAATTTAGAAATCGGTTAACTGATGAAAACGTAAAGTTCAACTTGTATGCATTTAATTACGACAATTCTTAATCAGTTTTTATACATCTCTATAACCGTGTACTTTATAGAAGGTTTAGTTATAAAGGTATACACATAAAGATATAAACAATTTGAGATGTTTATCGCAAATATGTCATTGAAGTTTTTACAAAATGATTATTATAGCATTTAGACACAAATCTAATTTCTGCAATCCCTTCGCTTCATGAAGCTTGCAGATTTGAAAGCTAACTCAATTCTTAAATGAAGCGAATGAATTGCTTATTTGAAATTTGTGTCTAAATGTTATAATAATCATTTTGTAAAATCTTCAATGACGTATATGCGATAAACATTTCAAATTTTTATCTTTATGCGTATACCTTTATAACTAAATCTTCTATAAAGTACACGGTTATAAAGATGTAAACTGATTAAGAATTGTCGCCATTAAATGCATACAGGTTCAACCTTATGTTTTCACCAGTTAACCGATTTCTAAATATAAGTAATATAGTTTGACACGCTATAAAACTTGTTTACTTGCCGACTTTAACTTTGTACGTCATTATGACCGAAAGGTAAACTTTTCCTTTACATGGTAAATATACGAGTCCTTCCGGAAAATATACATATTTACTTTATTTGTAGATGCATAAATTAATAGTGTTGATTACAAAATTTAAAAATGATTCGATCTCAATTTTATAACTTACGAGGCATTCGGACCATGTACATAGGTTGTATCTAATTGTTCATTACATAGTAATTCTGTAACTTACCTTACTTGATTCAGAAATTTCATTTTTGGTATTCATGAGTTTTCGACTTTAATTGCGAGCCGGCTAATTATAACGAGATTACCCTTTTGGATAGCTTAGACTCGACACATGCGAGCCTCCGTTGCCACCCTAAATGTTCACATTTAGCGAGGTTTGAACTCTTCACATCTTTTTTGAGAGTCAAAGACCTTACTACTAAGCAAATATACACACCTAGCGAGAAACTACCTCGTATCTTATTTTCTATGTCGAATGCCTAATAAAAGTAAATCATGTAACTTCTCTATGTTTTTTTTCTTATTCCCACATTGTTCTAAAGATTATGGGAGATGATATGCACACAACACAAGCGATGTGCACATCACAAAAATACACATGTTTTGTTCTATCGTATGCATTACACATGTGATTTTACGGTGTCCACATGACATTGTGTCCCTTTTGTACTTTTTTGTAATTGAGACTTCTTGATTTTTAAATCTTGTGAACCCTCCAATGAACAATTCTTAATAATTGTTAAAAACTTACATACCATTGTCAATTGAGCAACGACTTCTGGCAGACATTCAAACCTAGACGATGCCTGGGCTATGTTATGAACTAACTTTGTTGTAATAAAATATTTCCTTATAACGTTAGTTTCAAAGTTAATAAGGAGATATGTATACATGTATGATTTTAGATTTGGTATTTTCATTTGTTGTAAGTTTAAGTTTTTTGTTTTTTAATACTTGGGGCTTTTACGGAGTTAAGCTTCAAATAGATCAATGATGATGTTTAATGTAAATTTGGATAAAGATCAATCTTGTTTGGTTTTATGATTCCATATCCAACCATTACGTCAAAAATCCAACTCAAACGCCATAAGTAACTATAATTTTCGATATTAACAATTATAGCTTAAAATTCCTTCTACCTTTCGGTAAGCCCACAGAAAACGCAGCCCAAGTTATAACCCTACTAATATTCGGATAAGGTTCAATGTAACACGTCTTTGATTATTAATAATAAAAATATGTTGTGTTTGTAAACCGAAACACAAACACAACTAGGAATAGAATCCAAAGACGACGAGGTAACGTGATCTTCAAACAATTTGATAGGTGTGTAAACACCCATCCTTTTTACCACTTAATTACAATAATAACCGAGCCAAAACGTGTATTTTATGTCATTTATGTCGAAATTATGCGTGGTTTGTGTTTTTGTTGTGATTTAGGACGAAAAGGTGAAAAGTGGAGAAAACACGGCATTCACGGGCTTTTATCGAGGAAAAAGACGAAAGATGAAGTCGAAAGATCAAGAGTGGAAAAAGAACGGAAGTCCAAGACCAATTCTGAAGATTTATCGAAGAAAAAGTCAAAAGACGTAAGTTTACCAAAAGCCGAAGAACTCAAGTCGTATTTATTGAAGAATTAAAAGACAAGTTCAAAGAAATCCCGAGACAAAGCAATTAAGTCCAAGATTTAAGAAGATTAAAAGGCTTAAGGACTAAAGCATGCAATTAAGGAAAAGAAGAAAGAGGGAGGAAGCTTCCTAAGCTCCTCCCTAATCTCCCCTATAAATAGTTTGTTATGTTTTCATTTCATAGTTGTTGGCTAACTTGACAAATTAGCTCTTCCACCATTTTTATTTTCTTGCAACTTTATTTTTCATGTCATTTTAATTAATTGTCTTGCACTTTAATTCCTTTAATTCAAGTAAGTGTTTTTAATTTTGTTGTTTAATCTTTATTTTCCTTTAATCAAGATTTTCTTTATCATTCTCATCCTACTTTTCTTGTCTTTGATTTGATTGTGGTTCGGATTAAGCATTGATTTTGCTTAATCTTATTGTTTATTTGATTAAAAAGTTCATCTTTTTATTTTCATCTAGGCTTGTATACGAATTAAGCTATAAGTTTGACAATCTTATTGGCTTATTTTGTATTTAGCTTATTTGATTTTAAAGTTTTCTAAAAAGTTCTATCTTCTTAAAGTTTGCTTATTTTGTGTTTTGATAAAGTCTTTAAATTTGTTGCTTTTTGTCTCGTCTCATTATCTTTTTAATCAAGTTTCGGTTATTGCTTATTAGTATTAGCTTATTGGTTTTGCTTATTTGTATTACATTCCATCAGAATGGGATTTGGATTCCGACAGCTTGTTACGATCGCAAAAACCACAAGGGTTTCTACATTGTGACCGGTATTGTGATACTCCCCCTTATTCGGATCTGGGATTCGGATATGGGATTCGGATCTAGGATTCGGATCTAGGATTCGGATCTGGGATTCGGATCTGGGATTCGGATCTGGGATTCGGATCTGGGATTCGGATCTAGGATTCGGATCTATGATTCGGATCTGGGATTCGGATCTGGGATTCGGATCTGGGATTCGGATCTAGGATTCGGATCTGGGATTCGGATCTGGGATTCGGATCTGGGATTCGGATCTGGGATTCGGATCTGGGACAAAATTTTATATTTCCCGCCATTTTCTTAAACTTTATTTTAAATTGTTTTTATTTTAGTTTTATTTTAAGATTGCATTTTATTTAAGTGTTTTTCTAGTAATTTTCTAGCTTAATTTTTCACCTTGTTTTACTTTAATTATTTGAACCTGTCTTTAATTTTCTTTTAAATACTTTCCGCATTTACTTTTTAATTAGTTATAGATAATCAAATTTCTTTTTGTTAACCAAAAACGACTGAGTCACACTTTAAACTGGTAATCAATTCGATTAGACACCGAGAAAACGAACTTTTTCAACTAGCAAAATCTCAATTTCAAATGGCGCCGCTGCCGGCTCTTTTCGTGAGGATTAACGGTTTTTTGTGAGAGACGCGTTGGCTTTTGGGATCCGTTCACTCGTGAACGTTAATTTTCGTATCAAAAATTTTCAAAAAATTCCAAAAACATTTGAAAAATCATAAAAAGCATTACTTTTTCAAAGTTTTGCACCAAAAATATTCTTCTTGCTTGTCTATTTTTCTTCATGGATTCGTCTTGTGTACGGTATGGGAGACCATGGCATGGTTTTGAAACATGTCAATGGTGTATTTTTGAGCGGTGTGGTTCTGATATCGACGATACACAATTTGGATTTTGTCCATTTTGCAATTCAACAAATTCGTACTTCTCCTCTTACAATACTTTCTCACCCTCTCCCGTCTATGACGATCCTTATCCCCAAAATGCACCAGATTTTTCTCCATCCCCGTAGTGCTATAAGTGTAGGGGTCCTCACGGAAGTTTTCACTGTCCTACAGGGGATCAAAATTTCTATAATTATACCCCTTCCAGTTTTGACCAACCCCTGCAATACCCAATTGATCATCAGCCTTGTCACAGGATGAGTTACCAAGAACCAATTGACGATCTTGCTACAGCCTTTCAAGAACAAAGAAACGATCTTGCTACAGCTTTTCAAGAACAAACGAAAGAGCTTTTACACACGCTGCAAACTTGTATGGAGTCATTTTTACAGCAGCGAGATCAAACGAGTACTCATATCCCTGAGCTTATTATTAGCCCTTTAGGTATTGAGGAGAGCGATGACGATATTGAGGTTATTTTCGACGAGGAGGAATTTCTAAAGCAACGTAAGACTTCTCCCCTTCCTCCTTCGTCTATTGCTATCCCACCCGAGGAGCCCGTTAGCTCTCTCATAATGGAGGATGAGCATCTTGACGTTATCTCGGCAACGGATTCGGACAAATTCCTAAAATCTAGTGTCGAGGAACTTGTCGTCATCCCAGGTGAGCCCGCGGGTATTCCGGAAAATCTGTGTGATGTGCCGACTTTTGCGGAGCTTACGGACAAGTTTGCTTCGCTAGTCAATGATTACATACTCACAACTCCACATGTGATATTTGATCCTCCCAACAAGAGTTCAACATGTGGTGAGTATGATCATTTCGTCTTCGAGCCCGAGATTGAGGAAATTATCGACCGAGAGCTAGCTCTTTTACCTCCGCTTCCTCCTACAAGCGAGGTCGATTTTTCCAACATCGATGCCGAACTTGATGAGTTGGAACGTCTTATTTTTCATAATAATGACGAACCAACTCACTTGACCAATCATCCTATTCTCGAGGAGTTACCTAATCAACACTCCTCTTATGAGAATTACGTTTACCACATTCGTGAGGATTTACCTTATCAACAATCCCCACAAATGAATGATGGTTTCGTACTTGATCGTGATCTTTTCAAACGAGTTTCTACACTCCTTATCTACGATGATATCGATAAGATCTACTTTCATGAGGATAAATGCTTTGACCCGGGAGGTAACATGGACCATTCTATGATTGATAATTTTACGGCTTTGCCAATTGGTCTGCATCCATTGTCTTTGGAGGATGACAATGTGATTCCCTTACCCACCCCACCTCCCGTCAATCCGGATTTCACTTGCTTTTCTTATATTGAGCAAACTTTCCTACCATTCAAGACTTATCCTCCCGCCTCTCCTTTGTTGATGTCCTCCGGGAACGAGGACAAGGTCTTTGATCCCGGTATTACATTCGAGGCTTCCCCATGGACCATTTAATTCGGGGACGAGTCAGGCTCGTGACTCGGTTAACAAAAACAAGCGCTCTTCGGGAGGCAACCCGATTATCTATCTTTATCTGTTTTCACCATAAGTGTAGGTGGGAGCCCCGTGGTCGATAAAAGGAATGAGGGAAGCCCTAATAGAAAAATATTGGAAGGAAAAAATACTTCGAAGATGAACCTGTTCCCATGCAATAGTCAGTAATTCTTGACGATATCGAGCTGGAACAACTTGTTCTTCCTGAATACCCTGATTCAAGGCCAAAGAATTTCCTGCCGCTACCATATAATATTCATCTTTACCTGGTGATAAATAAAGCATCCGTGTCCCTTTTGATCTCAAAAAGAAATTTGATTATCTATAACTAATTAAAAAGTAAATGCGGAAAGTATTTAAAAGAAAATTAAAGACAGGTACAAATAATAAAAGTAAAACAAGGTGAAAAATTAAGCTAGAAAATTACTAAAAAAACACTTGAATAAAATGCAATCTTAAAATAAAACTAAAATAAAAATAATTTAATATAAAGTTTAAGAAAATGGCGGGAAATATAAAATTTTGTCCCAGATCCGAATCCCAGATCGGAATCCCAGATCCGAATCCCAGATCCGAATCCCAGATCCGAATCCCAGATCCGAATCCCAGATCCGAATAAGGGGGAGTATCACAATACCGATCGCAATGTAGAAACCCTTGTGGTTTTTGCGATCGTAACAAGCTGTCAGAATCCAAATCCCATTCCGATGGAATGTAATACAAATAAGCAAACCAATAAGCTAATACTAATAAGCAATAACCGAAACTTGATTAAAAAGATAATGAGACGAGACAAAAAGCAACAAATTTAAAGACTTTATCAAAACACAAAATAAGCAAACTTTAAAAAGATAAAACTTTTTAGAAAACTTTAAAATCAAATAAGCTAAATACAAAATAAGCCAATAAGATTGTCAAACTTATAGCTTAATTCGTATACAAGCCTAGATGAAAATAAAAAGATGAACTTTTTAATCAAATAAACAATAAGATTAAGCAAAATCAATGCTTAATCCGAACCACAATCAAATCAAAGACAAGAAAAGTAGGATGAGAATGATAAAGAAAATATTGATTAAAGGAAAATAAAGATTAAACAACAAAATTAAAAACACTTACTTGAATTAAAGGAATTAAAGTGCAAGACAATTAATTAAAATGACATGAAAAATAAAGTTGCAAGAAAATGAAAATGGTGGAAGAGCTAATTTGTCAAGTTAGCCAACAACCTCAAAATTACACAAATGATCTAAGTATATAGGGGAGGAGGAGGATTAGTGGAAGGAAGCTTTCTCCCCTCTTTCTTTTTTCTTTAATTATCATTAAGTCCTTAATCTTCCAATTCTTCGACTTTTGTCTCGGGATTAATAACTCGTCTTGTAATTTCTTCAATAAATTAGACTTGAGTTCTTCGGATTTTAGTAAACTTCTGTCTTTTGACTTTTTCTTCGATAAATCTTCAGAATCGGTCTTGGACTTCTGTTCTTTTTGCACTTTTGGTCTTTCGACTTCGTCTTTTGTCTTTTTTTTCTTCGATAAAAGCCCGTGAAAGCTGTGTTTTATCCACTTTTCACCTTTTCGTCCTAAATCACAACAAAAACACAAACCACGCATAATTCCGACATAAATGACATAAAATACACGTTTTGGCTCGGTTATTATTGTAATTAAGTGGTAAAAAGGATGGGTGTTTACACACCTATCAAATCCCTTACACTTAACCATTGCCATGTCCTCATGCAATGCTTAGTGATAAAGCAATTTTACACTTTTCTCATAATCAATCAACCCTGGCCTTATTAACATACTACTAAAACAAAAATTAGAGTACTAAGAGAAATTAAAACTTTAAAGTAAACAAAAGGATAGAAACCCATTTTCACTAGAAAATAGCTATATGGAAATAACTCGCAAAGAGATCTAAGACTTACATTAGGGCTTCGGTGCTGCGAAGATTTATCACCCTCAAGTTTCACGTTCCCCAAACTAAGCTTAAAAACGAGATCATTGTTATTATAAGTTAGCAAAACAAACACTTACACACATGGCTTAATTATATGCTTAAACTCCCTTATTCCTAGGTGTATCTCTTATATTTTATTTTTGTCTTAGAATGATCATGAAGATGCATTTTTGGACTTATTGCGATAGTTTATTTAGGCAGAAAGCAAAGTAGGACGATTTGATCAATAGTTAGCTAAAGGACAAAATCTCTTAAAACTGTTTCTCGGGATATCAAAATTTTCATATCTTGGCATAACTCATTTCACGATTTGAGACCTTTCTCGGGCCGATATTTGGCATGTACTTCATACTTCATATCTTCGAGAGACGCTCTTGAGATAATGGTCTTCTCTTCGTTAATAGAGTTTCTTCACTTGGAGACTTTTGAGGGGTAATCCAACTTTGTTGACCACGACTTCATGATTATTTCTTCAATCGCTAATTGGGATTTTGAGATACAACGATCCGCCTCCTTTTCGGAAGTGGATCTATTTATCCTCATACCTTGTTAGGGTCTTTTCGGATAGACTTCTCCATGATCTTTATGGGAGTTGATTGCTTTTCGTCGTGAGTCTTGATCCTTCATATTGATTTTGGGAATAATGCTTTTCACATCACCTTGGATCTTTAGCAATAAGATTGAATCCTCATGCCTTGTTAGGGCCTTTTCGGACTCGCCAATCTTCGTGCCCCGCTTCATAAGTTATGCCTTGGTTATGAACTCTTATCATTACCGAGCAACTTTTAAACGATCTTGGGCTAGAAGCTAAGTAACTTTTCAAATCGTACGACCTTACTTATTGCAGATAAATTATTAGCAAGTGATGGGAGAATAGGCAAATAATTACACCAAGTGAGCTTGTGCAAGAATACCGACTTATAATTGACTCTATCATTTCTCGTTCTCCACAATTGAAAATCTCAAGTAATGAGACTCGTGGATGCTTAGCCTAATAAACCAATTAAGGTCTACATGGTTAAGGATACTAGCTAGAATAAACTTGGATAAGTCTATTCGGGTTGAGTCAAAATAATCGCAACGGGCCTAATATGTCAAAGACTTCTAAACTAGCTACACCACTTTATTAATATTTTTGACTTTATTGCGGGATATATACATATGAAAGCAACGATAAAAATTTAAAAATTACGACTACATGGCCAAAGTTAATAAAAAATTTGAAAAATGTTGAAAAAGATGATTTTCCGGTTAAATGAAGGCATTTTAATAGAAAAGTCCACTTAAAACTTCGATAGAAGTCCCCCTACACTTAATATAAACATTGTCCTCAATGTTTAAGCATGTGGGAGTAAACTCCCCTACACTTAGGACATTGTGCACGTTGTTTAAATCTTGCTAAGGAAGAGACAACTAACGAGATTCCTATTTTAATATTGAGAAATATAAAATAGTGAATCGAAAAGAGTTTAGGATAGAACCGGGAAGAAGGGAACACGGAATCACGGTTCTTCAAAAGTCATCAAGAGTGTGTCTTTGAAGCTCAAATCCCTGCATATGATAAGAAAGAGAACAAGGAACACCACGGGGCTCCCCCTACACTTATGGTGAAAACAGATAAAGATAGATAATCGGGTTGCCTCCCAAAGAGCGATTGTTTTTGTTAACCGAGTCACGAGCCTGACTCGTCCCCGAATTAAATGGTCCATGGGGAAGCCTCGAATGTAATACCGGGATCAAAGACCTTGTCCTCGTTCCCGGAGGACATCAACAAAGGAGAGGCGGGAGGATAAGTCTTGAATGGTAGGAAAGTCTGCTCAATATAAGAAAAGCAAGTGAAATACAGATTGACGGGAGGTGGGGTGGGTAAGGGAATCACATTGTCATCCTCCAAAGACAATGGAGGCAGAACAATTGGCAAAGCCGTAAAATTATCAATCATAGAATGGTCCATGTCACCTCCCGGGTCAAAGCATTTATCCTCATGAAAGTAGATCTTGTCGATATCATCGTAGATAAAGAGTGTAGAAACTCGTTTGAAAAGATCACGATCAAGTACCAAACCATCATTCATTTGTGGGGATTGTTGATAAGGTAAATCCTCACGAATGTGGTAAACGTAATTCTCATAAGAGGAGTGTTGATTAGGTAACTCCTCCAGAATAAGATGATTGGTCAAGTGAGTTGGTTCGTCATTATTATGAAAAATAAGACGTTCCAACTCATCAAGTTCGGCATCGATGTTGGAAAAATCGACCTCTCTTGTAGGAGGAAGCGGAGGTAAAAGAGCTAGCTCTCGGTCGATAATTTCCTCAATCTCGGGCTCGAAGACGAAATGATCATACTCACAACATGTTGAACTCTTGTTGGGAGGATCAAATATCGCATGTGGAGTTGTGAGTATGTGATCATTGACTAGCGAAGCAAACTTGTTCGTAAGCTCCGCAAAAGTCGGCACATCACACAGATTTTACGGAATACCCGCGGGCTCACTTGGGATGACGACAAGTTCCTCGACACTAAACTTTAGGAATTTGTCCGATTCAGTTGCCGAGATAACGTCAAGATGCTCATCCTCCATGATGAGAGAGCCAACGGGCTCCTCGGGTGTGATAGCAATAGACGAAGGAGGAAGGGGATAAGTCTTACGTTGCTTTAGAAATTCCTCCTCGTTGAAAATAACCTCAATATCGTCATCGCTCTCCTCAATACCTAAAGGGCTAATAATAAGCTTAGGGATATGAGTACTCGTCTGATCTTGCTGCTGTAAAAATGACTCCATACAAGTTTGCAGCGTGTGTAAAAGCTCTTTCGTTTGTTCTTGAAAAGCTGTAGCAAGATCGTTTCTTTGTTCTTGAAAGGCTGTAGCAAGATCGTCAATTGGTTCTTGGTAACTCATCCCGTGACGAGGCTGATGATCAATTGGGTATTGCAGGGGTTGGTCAAAACTGGAAGGGGTATAATTATAGTAATTTTGATCCCCTGTAGGACAGTGAAAACTTCCGTGAGGACCCCCACACTTATAGCACCACGGGGATGGAGAAAAATCTGGTGCATTTTGAGGATAAGGATCGTCATAGAAGGGAGAGGGTGAGAAAGTATTATAAGAGGAGAAGTACGAATTTGTTGAATTACAAAATGGACAAAATCCAAATTATGTATCGTCGATATCAGAACCACACCGCTCACAAGTACACCATTGACATGTTTGAAAACCTTGCCATGTTCTCCCACACCGTACACAAGACGAATCCATGAAGAAAAATAGACAAGCAAGAAGAATATTTTAGGTGCAAAACTTTGAAAAAGAAATGCTTTTTATGATTTTTCAAATGTTTTTGGGATTTTTGAAAATTTTTGGACACAAAAAATAACGTTCACGAGTGAACGGATCCCAAAAGCCAACGCGTCTCTCACAAAAAACCGTTAATCTTCACGAAAAGAGCCGGCAGCGGCGCCATTTGAAATTAAGATTTTGCTAGTTGAAAAAGTTCGTTTTCTCGGTGTCTAATCGAATTGATTACCAGTTTAAAGTGTGACTCAGTCATTTTTGGTTAACAAAAAGAAATTTGATTATCTATAACTAATTAAAAAGTAAATGCGGAAAGTATATAAAAGAAAATTAAAGACAGGTACAAATAATAAAAGTAAAACAAGGTGAAAAATTAAGCTAGAAAATTACTAGAAAAACACTTGAATAAAATGCAATCTTAAAATAAAACTAAAATAAAAACAATTTAAAATAAAGTTTAAGAAAATGGCGGGAAATATAAAATTTTGTCCCAGATCCGAATCCCAGATCGGAATTCCAGATCCGAATCCCAGATCCGAATCCCAGATCCGAATCTCAGATCCGAATCCCAGATCCGAATCCCAGATCCGAATCCCAGATCCGAATCCCAGATCCGAATCCCAGATCCGAATCCCAGATCCGAATCCCAGATCCGAATCCCAGATCCGAATCCCAGATCCGAATCCTAGATCCGAATCCCAGATCCGAATCCCAGATCCGAATAAGGGGGAGTATCACAATACCGATCGCAATGTAGAAACCCTTGTGGTTTTTGCGATCGTAACAAGCTGTCGGAATCTAAATCCCATTCCGATGGAATGTAATACAAATAAGCAAAACCAATAAGCTAATACTAATAAGCAATAACCCAAACTTGATTAAAAAGATAATGAGACGAGACAAATAGCAAAAAATTTAAAGACTTTATCAAAACACAAAATAAGCAAACAAAATAAGCAAACTTTAAAAAGATAAAACTTTTTTAGAAAACTTTAAAATCAAATAAGCTAAATACAAAATAAGCCAATAAGATTGTCAAACTTATAGCTTAATTCGTATACAAGCCTAGATGAAAATAAAAAGATGAACTTTTTAATCAAATAAACAATAAGATTAAGTAAAATCAATGCTTAATCCGAACCACAATCAAATCAAAGACAAGAAAAGTAGGATGAGAATGATAAAGAAAATATTGATTAAAGGAAAATAAAGATTAAACAACAAAATTAAAAACACCTACTTGAATTAAATGAATTAAAGTGCAAGACAATTAATTAAAATGACATGAAAAATAAAGTTGCAAGAAAATGAAAATGGTGGAAGAGCTAATTTGTCAAGTTAGCCAACAACCTCAAAATTACACAAATGATCTAAATATATAGGGGAGGAGGAGGATTAGTGGAAGGAAGCTTCCTCCCCTCTTTCTTATTTCTTTAATTATCATTAAGTCCTTAATCTTCCAATTCTTCGACTTTTGTCTCGGGATTAATAACTCGTCTTGTAATTTCTTCAATAAATTATACTTGAGTTCTTCGGATTTTAGTAAACTTCCGTCTTTTGACTTTTTCTTCGATAAATCTTCAGAATTGGTCTTGGACTTCCGTTCTTTTTGCACTTTTGGTCTTTCGACTTCGTCTTTTGTCTTTTTTTCTACGATAAAAGCCCGTGAAAGGCGTGTTTTATCCACTTTTCACCTTTTCGTCCTAAATCACAACAAAAACACAAACCACGCATAATTCCGACATAAATGACATAAAATACACGTTTTGGCTCGGTTATTATTGTAATTAAGTGGTAAAAAGGATGGGTGTTTACACACCTATCAATGGAGCACAAATATGTTTCTTCGAGTTTGATGGACTTTTTCTTAGGTATTATTAATGTCTTTCATTTTGGTCTTAATTTGGATATTTTTTTTATAATGTTTTTATTGTGTGTCAAAAGACTTAACATTTTCAAAAGATAGAGTTTAGTCTCTAATATATTAGACTTCTCGTATGCTAATCAAATATCAAGCCTATGTCTTTTGGTCATCAAATTAAGTTGGCAAATAATTTTTCTTGGTTATCATAAACATTCGATGCAAGTCAAATATAGAACATATTGTATCCTTAATCTTTCTTATATCTTATAATCTGAATCACAAACATGCTTACCTTTCCTTATGTAGCCACCACGTACATCTCATGAATCATCCACAAAAACCATATTTGGGATCTATTCATCTTCTTTAGTATGTTTAGTCACTGGTGCTATTACAACAAATTTGTTCTTAGGGCCTGAACCTTCTCAAGTTCTCCCTAATTTCATTTTGAAAATCCTTTTGCCAACCTTCCAACGATTATTAGGTTTTCGTTTGGGAATATATCTTGGCCTTCATGTGAAGGTCTATATAAAAATTACTATTTGACCAATCATTTCAGTTTTTTTTTCTTTCGTCTTATAACAACGTCATAGAGACTATGATCTTTTTCTTGCAATTGACTAAGAGCATAAACATTGGCTTGTTATTTGTGGTCTAGTCATATTGCTAGAATAACAACTGTTGGAATGTGTGGGTAGCATATTTGAGTAGAATTCGTTATTTATAAAGTCCTTGGAAAATGACAAGCATTTTGCGCCATTTAATGGTGAGAAAAATAAAGGAGCGTAGGATGTGAAATTGATAAGTTATTCTTTATGGTTGTAAATGTTGGATGTTATATATACCCACAACTGCATCAACATTTCATATTGTTATAAGAGCATTGTTAAATCCTCTTACCAAATCATCCTACTTATCCTCCTACCCACACAATCATATAATATTCATTTTTTCCACTTATTATCTCTCTAGATCTTAACCGTCAGTTCTGCCACATGTCAGGATCCAAGGTGTAGGAAGATTTGTAGGAGGTTTTTGTAGGAGAAAATAGCATTTTTGTTGTTATAATCCCATCTTTTACAGCCGATTAATCATGTAGATATCCACTCTACTTATGAGGACCTCCACATTCAATGATAGGACCGGATCCCTTTTTGCAACCTTCCAACGATTATGTAGTTTATGTGTGGAAATATATTTTGGCCTAATTGTGAAAGTCGATGGCAAAATTTCTCTTTGGCCACTCGTTTAAGTTTTTGTCTTTCGCCTTGTAACAACGTCATATAGATTATAATCTCCCAACTTCAACTGATTGAGGGTATCCCTACTAGCATGTTTTTTGTGATTTTGTCATAGTGTTTCTATAGTAAGTGTTGAAAAGTGTGGTAGCATATGTGAGATAATTAGCTATTTGTAGTCTTAGAAACATAAGAAGTATCTTGGGACATTTGATAGCGAGAATATGAAAGGAATATGGGTTAAAACCAACACGATGACGTAGGATCTTGTACCGTAGGTGGCGGTCTTGCTTTCGGTTTTTATGATTTATATCTTATCTGATTTAATTGTAGAACTTAGTTGGTTTTATGTGTTTTTCTTTTATTTACAGATAAGAGGGAGGAAGAAGACGACTAGAAAATAAATTTGGGTATTTTATAAGCTAACCTTCTAAATGTTTATTTGGCCAACTTTTCTATACTTATTTGAGCCAAACAAATTACTCCACAGTCTTAGTGTATTGGATAACATGGGTTTAGATGTGATGTTAATTTTCATTAATAATGTTTCATTAAAATTAAAAGAAAAAAATGGTGTGATTACCCATAACACCAAAATTTTGATTTTAAAAAGAAAGCCAATTTTTGATCTCGTGGTGATTTATATTGTTATAGGAAAAAACTGACGTGACATACATTTTTTCATAGCTTGTGACAAATACTCACTATCGTACCCGACGCTCTTACTAAGGATTTGCACTTTATCCGAAAATGGTACTTAGAGCAAACTCCATAGAGAGTTTATTAAAAAAATAATAAAATTGAAATGCTTTACAAGTTAATTATGTAAAATACTAAAGATAATATTACTGATTGTGTTTTTTTTTTTGTGTTACATAACAGATGTTACCATTTACAACACATATATGGCTTATTGAACAAGCAACATAAACCTGAACTGACACACCCCCACGGTTTGAACGTTGTTTTTCATAGCAAACACCACAGTTTAAACGTCGCTTCTCCGTTTCCTTATCTTCTTTTTTTGTTTGTTTTAGCGAAAGATATTTTATTTTTGCATACTTGTTTATTGTTTACGACATCACTCTTTGCGTGACTTGCTTTGCTTTGCTTTTAGTTGTCAACGATAATTATATTCGACAACGAACACAAATAGATGATAAAGAAAAAAAATGGTTGATTGAATGTGAATCAACATAACTTTTTTTTACAGCAAAAGGATAAGGTTTATGGATTGAAAACAAAATTTTAAATAAAAAACAATAAAACAAAAATAAAAGAAACCTCTTCAAAACATCAACAAATAACCAGTTATCGAAGGATAACAAATTTTGTTAATGAATCAATATGATACAATGTGATAAATAACAAAGAGATATATTATCCAAATATGTTTTTTATGTGTCATATAATAAAAAATGCCAATGTACCTATACACAGAAAAAAGTTATTTTGCATCCTTATTTTTTGTTGGAAACCAAGGGACAAATCCTCACCCTTTATCTATTTTTGATCTAATGATAGAGATTAACCAAAGATTTTAAAAAAACACGGAGGGGCCATTTTTGCCAAAATGTCCAAAAATTGAAAATATGGGCGGAGAACAAAGATGTAAATATGACGGAGTAATGAATTATCACTAGTGATATTTCACTAGCGAAAATAAATGAAATATCTCTGTTGACAAAACAATGAAATATCACTGGGATATTACGCAGTAAATATGTTAATGAAATATTACTAGTGATGTTTCATTGATTTATCTCTAGTGAAATTTATTGTTTTTATCAGTAACGAAATATCACTTGTGATAACTGATTTTCGTCATATTTACAATTTAGTCCTTTCGCCGCTTTTTTGTAAATTTTGGACATTTTGGCAAAAATGGTCCCTCCGTGTTTTTTTTAATCTTAGGTAATGGATGTTTAGGATTTTTCCCTTAAATTCCAACAAAAAAAACAAGTTTCCAAAATAACCGGACTCCTTATACATAATTGATTGAACTAATAATGTAAACTTAAACCTAATAAACCCATATATACATAAAACTCATTTTCTACATCTTTTTAATAATTACATAGGTCTAAACTAGTTTTAATACCCGTGCACGTACGGGACTTGAACATAAAGGACAAATTAAGTAATAGTTTCGTTATTGCAATTTTATATATTTTTTTAAAATATTTAATATTTATATGTTTGATTATGTTGTTGTTTTATTGTGCATTGAGTAAATTAATATAAATTCATCTCGATTTTTATTAATTGAATTTCATACTCTTTTACTTTCGATATTTTTATTCTAATACTTTTATCTTAATTATTAATCAACAAACCATTTACATCAACCTTACACAACCTTGCCCTTACATGATTTATAAATTCATGATTTTGTAGTGTTTAATATTATTTTATAAAACATTATTAAATTTTTAATTACTTAAATAGTAACGATACTCGTGGACCCACAAATTTTAAATGATTTTTTATTATGTGATAATATTAAATGATATTTTGTATATATATTTGTTGCACAAAGGATTTTACTTTGTTTAATTAAAATATTAGCTATCATTTTCTGGACATTGTGTGTTTAGTAACATATAACGACTTTGAAAAAATATATGTTGTTTTAATATGTAGAATCCCGTATACTTATTTTCATCCCACATCAATGTCTGAGATCCTGCTTTCATTTTGATATTAATATTCATGTTAATAATAATTTACAGAGATTACATTGACTGACTTTGTTAAGTGTCAAAATAAAAATAGACAATAATTTGGGTTTTTATTTGAATATTTATTATCATGTGCTTTGTTGATTTTTTAATATAACGTGTTGTATTTGTAAAATATAAAATGTAGAGGATATAAACTTTAAGGGGTATTTTGTATATTTTATCAAGTTACTAAAAATAAGGAAAATTATAAGTTTACAATTAATTCTATCTACTTTATTTAAAATTTAACCACTAAAATTTTATCTATTCCTTCCTCTTTATTTAAGTATTTATTTTCATAAATTTAACACATATATCTTTGTGTGTTTTCATCAAATTTATCTACCAAAATTTTTAATATTGACTAAATTGAATCCAATTTTAACTTTTTTCTACCACTCACATCACTCGATTATACTTATGTGTCAAATTTAAGCAATTTGATTGATTTAATTATTTTTTTCTACAACCTCCACTTTTAACTAAAATTCTTAAAAAATCTAATTTTTTTATTATATAAAAGATAAGAAATGATAACTGATTAGTGATTACCTAAAGCGTATACGTTGATCTAAAATTCTTAATCCGTCATTAAAACCAGAAAAAGACGACAGCGCCTCCAGATCGAACGACCAGAAAACTGCTGCAATGTGGAGACCACGTGGCAATGAATATTTGTGCAGTCTAGTGGGCCCTACTTAATCCTAGGAGTACGCAAAGACCACGTGGCTCGTCTCATCATCTGCGAAGCAAGCAATCCCCCTTGTACCATATTACAAACTCCAAGAACATTATTTTACTATCCGTTTTTAGTAATGTCATAGATTAATTTAGAAGATTCTCAACTAGGGTTTATTTTTTATATACAATTACGTTTTAGTGGTTTACTATATTGAGTTTGAAACCTAGCTTAATTAGGGTGTTATGTGAGGGAGGTAAGTTTAAATTGTTTACAAGAAGTTTGTTCATAGAATGAAGAAATATCGTAAGGCTAGGAGGAGTGGTACCTTAACTTTCTCTTTCTTTTCACTAACCTACTAAAAACTCGTCATTCAATGTTACTAAGGAAAAAAAATCCCATCATCACCCCACCTCCAACTTATCTTTCCACTATCACTTTTATTTAATTTATTTATAAATACATACTTTTGTTCCATCAAATTAAAAAAACGATACACGCGATAAATACAAACATTAAAAACATTAAGCATTATTAGTCAAGTGCTGGATTAAATCGGATCGAAAGTTTTGATGCACTTCATATGATCTGATGTATCCCATAACAGCATGAATTTCCTCCGTGCTTCGTAACAGATCGTCCGGTTGTTGTGCTTCTAGGCACTCCTGGTTGTCGTCTATTTCTAAAAAAACGACATCGCACTTGCTAGCAACCGGGCACGAGGGCTATTCATCAAAGTTTCTTCATTTTCGATCATTAAATCGAGGTACATAAATGTATATTCATCAATGTTTTGTATGCTAAAATTTTAGAAATTATGGAGAAGATGATTTTTTTTATTGAGGAAGAAGATGAATATGAGCGTTATGAAAAAAAAGAAGTAAAAAAGAAGATTATATAGAAATAAATGAGGATAAAAAAGAAAGATTTAGAGCAGTGTGAATGGTGAGATACTCACCTGTAGCGGGTTTTTTTTTGCCTGAGAACCTCAATCCACGCGTGGGTTTTTGAGGTGAGTTTGTGAGGTTAATGGCAACCCACGCGTGGATTTTTGCCACCTCAGACCCACCCGTGAGTTTTTCTTTCCACTACTCTCTTAGCCTAAAAGTGTATGGAGTGTGAATACGCGCAAAACTCGCATGAAGGGCTTTTTTTTTTACCATTCTCCGCGAAAGCATATGCTGATCATGCGACGAAAAAAAATAAAAAAATAAAGTCTCGTGTCAGATATATGCTAATCAATTCTCTAATCAATTCTCTAATTTAGATATATGCTAATCAATTCTCTAAGAAGACGTTATTTCATCTACGTTCTTATGGATAAAACATAGGAGTAATATTCCTTGTAATTGGATAGACTGGCAGTGTAATCCTTTATCTATTTCGGTGTAATTTGTTTGTTATTTTCCTGCCCTCTCTTGGCTTCTTGCTAGTTGAGGTGCTTAATAATATTTGCCGTTTCAAAAAAAAAAAAAAAAAAAAGCATATATTTTGTAATATACTACTCGTAATAAACTAGTAATAAACTAGTAATAACGTAAAAATAAATTGAAAAATATATGGAGTAACATTGTCACGGGAAGATGCCTTTGGAAGAAAACAAAATCCCTTAGCTGTAATTGTGTGTGTGCTTTACATTTTTCAAAAAGTCTTGAACATTGTGAATTAATCTATATTTATGCAATGTGACTATTTTTATATACTAAAATGTATCCAAATTAAACAAAATTACATGTAGTAAAAATTAAACAAAATTACATGTAGTAACTTGTGCTAGGAATTGTGGTCTACCAATGTTTACCACTTTTGATTAATTAACCTTTAAATTTAAGATCCTATAAAGCTAGTCAAAACAAAGAATAAGATTATATATTTTTATTATTCAAAATAAAATAAAATCATATACATCATACATTATTCAAAATAAAATAAAGAATTTTGCTAGACCCACAAAAAGTATACAAAAAATAATCCACAAAATGATTTGTCAATAAAACGTGGAGGGTAAAAAGGTAGAAAGAGAATTTATTATGCTTTGTGATTGGTTCATTACATATGTCAACTCATTATGTGGATTTGGTTTTGTAAAATGTTTGTGGATGTAGCATTGCTCTAAAATAAAATCATATACATCATACATGTTGTATTAGTCAAATACATTTTATATTACTACATGTTATTATAAACTCAAGCAATTCATATAAACAAAATGAAATAAATTATGCTCAACCATGGTAAAAGATATGTTTTTGTTCCATTAAGATAGGCTATTGTAGCTTAATTAGGGTCCATTTTACTGAAGATCCGAAACAAATTTCTAAATTTGTACTAGTATTTTATCACATTCATTCTCATGTAGCTTGAAACTTAAAAGTATGTGTATTGCTTGATATAAAGATTTCTTGATAAACAAATAATCAATGATAACAATGATAATAAAATATTATACAGTTTACTATTTTTGAATGTTCAAACTGATAATCTATTTTCAAAAATAAATAAAAATAGGGATTAAGTTTACATTAACTTGAAGGTAATATTATAAATAATAATATAGTTGTAAATTACTACGTAATTGGTTAAATATAAATTTATTATTGTATAAAAAGTAGAGGAAAAAAAACTGAAATAGTTACATTTTTATTAAACAACGTGTTTTTTTATTAGTGGACTATAATTATAAGACAAAAGGTGTCGTTTGATTCAAGATTTTGAAATTTTAGAAATTTAAGTTCTAGTAAATTAAATTTTCTAAAAATTTAATATTTCGGAATTTAAAATGCCTACGCATGTTTGGTTGGCAGAAATTCATAATATTTTAAAATCTTGATTTTTAGTTAAACCGATTATAGAATATATATTTTTATATAAATTTTTTATTTAAAAAAGTAAAAATCAAATTTTTACCGTTTTATAAAAAAAATCAAATTTTTTTATAAAACATTTATATTGATTTTATAAAAAAATTCTATAACTTTTATAAAAAATTTATGGGTTTTGCTAATGACAGCCCTTAGGGTTGTCGTTAGGAGAAGAAATTTATTACAATGGTATCAATGAATTATTCTGATTGGATGTCAATTCCGAAAAACATGCACACAATCCCTAAAGATCAGGATGCATAACAAATATTTGATTATGATTGGTTGATTTCATTTCTTACACTCAATTGTAATAAAAAGATCCCTTTTAAAAGCAACCCTAAGGGCTGCCATTAGCAAAACCCAAAATTTATATAAATTTTATAAAATTTTTTTTTAGATTTTATAAAAAAATTCGATAAAATTTATGAATTTTTTTTTAAATTTGATAAAAAGACTTATATAAATTTGATAAAAAATTTAAATAAATTTATAATAATATAAATTTTATTTAAATTTTATAAAAAAGTTTCTATAAATTTTATAAACAGTTTATATTAATTTATAAAAAAACTATTTAAAATTTATATATATTTATATATTTAAAAAAAATTTAATATAAATTTTGTAAAAATATTTATATAAATTTTATAAAAAATTTAGATAAATTTTATAAAAATTTCAATGAATTTTATAAAAAAAATTTAATTTTTATAAAAGAATTATAATTTTTTTAAAATTTTGATAAAAGAATTCTATAAATTTTATAGAAATTTATATAATTTTTTATGTAAATTTTATTTTTGTTTTGAGTTTCTTGAAAAGGTTTCTACATAAATTCTATTTTTGTTACTTAAAAGAGTAAAAACCAAAAATATAATTTTTATTTGATATTTTTAAATTTTATATAAACATATAAATTCGAATAAAACGGCTAGAAAAAAAAGTTTATAAAAAATAATTTTTAAGTAAATTAAATTTTTTACTTTTTGGACTAATTCTAATATATTTCATTTTGATATTTTGAATAATTTTAGATTCCTTAGTTGAGTATACCAAACACAATATTTAAGAAAAATTAGCAAACGGCACCTAAATGTAATCTCCTTTGAACGTATTATACAATTTTTTTTTCTTTAACGGTAGATTAGTATGACATTCAGTTGAGTAGTATGTAAGTTTTAAACTTTCTTTTTTAAGGGATAAACCCCAATACTCTTACTTGTATTTAATTCGAGCCCCTGAATATCTTTAGTGAAACTCGAACTTAAGACCTCTTCAATAATATCTCTTTTATGTTATCTTTAGTGGCCAACTGAGCAAACTCAGTTGGTTAGCGCTGTATTATTAAAAGAAAACAACTTTTATTAATAAAAATGTTGAAAAATCATTTGATATATAAAAATATAATTTAATGCTCATATTAAAACTAATTAATATATAACTAGAAGGATATTCGCACGTTACGGTTGCAGTAACTATAAAACTGAAACTCTGCGAACGTAATATTTTATAAGTATACATATTTTTCAATATTAATTTATAATTAGCAATGATACTTTTAAGACCATTTTATATAAAAAATATTATTAATAACTTTTTATTATAAATGGATTTAATCATGTCGTTTTGTGGATTTCGATGGCCTCGTGTCATCACCGTCAAAAAGCTCTTTAACACAAAAACCAAATATATGTGTATGAAGCATCATATTATCTATACATATAATAGAAGGACATAAAATTTGGAGACCATCGTTAAACGATGATTCTGTGCAATCGCACCTATTGCAATCCCTTAAAGACGGCTCTGGATTTAATACGTTTAATAAAGTTGGAATTTAAACTTTTTAATACGAATTGAGGTTGACACAGTTGGCTAAGGTATTGGGCTCCTTAACCAAAAATCTTGGATTCAATCCTTAAGAATATAAAAATCTCAGTTAGAAGAGATACTACCCGTCGAGGTACTGAACAAACTTCCACAAAATTATTAGTCCATTTGTCCTTAAAAACGGTAAGAACTCATCGTCGTAGACTAAAAAAATTTAAACTTTTCAATGGATAGATATGTGTTGTATGGTGAAGAGAATGAAGTAGAGTGAAGGATCCACGTGGCAAACACGTGCATTTGATGGGGGGTTAATGCCAGCCGTAATCTGCGCCGAAATGAAACCTGAGTTGACTATTTGAATCAAACTATGGTTAAGTTTAAAGAATCCAATCTAAACGACATTCCTCTTTTTGCTTACTTTTTCATCTAAACTCCCCCATTTTAACACGAATACTAAATTGTAGTCCCTTCGTCTTTAAATAAATGTTAATTTGAATTTTTTTCAGTTTTTTTCTGTTCAAATTTAACTGTAAATATTTATATTTGTATTATTTAATACTTGATACAAATTATATAAATAAATTGAATTTTAAATGAAATTTTATTTGTATAATTTTATCAAATATTATATAAAACAAACATAAATATTTACGATTAAAGTTAAACAAAAAATATTAAAAAAAGTCAAAGTGAATATACTTATTTAGAGATGGAGGAAGTATACTTTAAAGAAAACTTTCACAAATTTTCTATAAAAACTAGGATTAACACTTGATATCAAGGTAATGAATAGTGTGAGACGTGTCGCGATGGTATGGTCAAGTTTCACGCATCTGCGAGTTTTAGCAGATAGCGTTTTTAAAGCGTGAATTAAAGTGCCACAAAGTATGAAAATATATACAAATTAATTTATTCATGTCATATTATAAATATATTTAGTTCACAAAAAGTGTTACATATAATCAATAAAATTAAAAAGACTATAACTCAATGTAATTTTTTTCATTTGTGTATAAAAGTACGTTTTTTTTAATCGAAATTAAATTCAAAAAAGTCTATACAAATCTTATCTTAGCTTATCGTGTCTTATTACGTTTTTAACTCATTATCTCACCTCAAGTTTTAACATCAAGCCTTAGTTGGGGTACAAACGAGCCGAGCTTTTATTAAGCTATTCGAGCTCGAGTTCAAGCTCGGCTCGATCGAGCCGAGCTTTTATCGAGCCCAAGCTCGAGCTCAAGCCCACTAGTATGGCTCGAAACATATAATGAGCCGAGCTCGAGCTTTAGATAGCTTGACTCGAGCCCTTATCGAGCTTTTCGAGCCTTAGTATAAGTATATTTACATATAAGTAAGCAAACGTTGATTTTAGTATTAGCTTTATTATAAAGATGAACTATATAAAAAATTAAATAATTTATTAATAGTCGTTATCATAGTTTACTACAAACATAAAATTTGTGGTGCTGTGTAAACGATAGTGATATATTTGTTTCTGTATATATAATTTTGAGTTTTTCAAGCTAAGCTCGAGCTTTGCTCGAATCATAATCAAGTCGAGCTCAAGCCTTAAAGGTAAAAATTCGACGAGCTATCGAGCCGAGCTTGAGTCCACTATTTATGTTTCGAGCCGAGCCCGAACCTGTTGAGCTTGAGCTCGAGCTCGGCTCGTTTGCACCTTTAAGCCTGAGTATATGACGTGGCATAAAGGTCAAACATTGCGCTTTAGGGAAGTTTTAACGTGACATAACGAGCTTTTTAGAACCATGCTTGATATGCTTGTCAATTTAGTTTGCGCCTTTCGTCTGAATTTATGATGAAATTTGAACATGGTATGTGATCAAAGCAATTTAATATTGTGCTACCCCTAATGTCCATGCTGAACTAGGTATGATGTTGATCATATCAAGTTATAAGTAAATATGTTACAATTAGTTTATTGAAGTTTGGTCAAACAAGAAGGATCATTACTCATTAGACATTTAGACATCTTCTACGTTTTTCTCATTGTACATGAAACCTGTAATTTCGTGGAGACATTGGAGTTGCATTTAGTTTATAACAATTCTTATATTCGCGTGATACATCCACTGATACATTTTTCTTTAAAAGGTGTTGTTCGGTGAGAACACTTTAATTTTATGTAACTTTTTAAATTAATTAGACTCTTTATCAAGGACCATAACCCAAGCAATGAGCTTCTGTCTCGACGATCTAATTTACCAAGATTACAAACTCTCACCATTTTTCAAACGGCTCTCATTTGACTGCTCAACAGAGCATCTGCGGAAGGGAAATGATACCAACCTTGCTAGGCATGTACTCCCTCCGTCCATAATTACAATCCACCGAAAAAACACACAGTTTACAAAAAACACCATCATTTTAGTTTTTTTTTCTCTCTTACGTTTTATATAATTAAAACGTTATCCTTAAACAATTAATTTACAAATTATAACTTCTTCAATACCTTCAAATAAAATGATATGTTAAATTTAACCAAAATTCTCTAACTATTCTTAAAAGTAAACAATTATTTAAAACAACCTAAAAAAATAAAATAAAATATGTATAATCTTTATTTTCTAAAAATGTAACATCTTTATTTTAGCATTTAATAACACTGAACATATATCTATCATTTACATGTTTAAGCATATATATTTGGGGAAAATGATTCATGTAGCTCGCATCAGTCATGTTGATTGATGCGATATGTCTTACAGTTTTTTGTCCACCTCAGTTTTAACTTTTTTCGTTATATATATCCGTCTCATGTGAGCTTTTAAAATGAGTAAATGATCAGAAGACATAGAAAGGTGTTGGTGCCGTTTCAAGGATGATTAATCCTTACTTAAAGTGAAGCTAGCCATCTGATTAACCACCCTTGTAGATACATCAGCACCTTTCCATATCTTTTGATCATTTTCTCATCTTAATGCCTAGCATAAGACAAGTGCATAAGGCGAAAAAAAAAACAAAAGTTGAGACAAGCAGAAGAGTATAAAGCATGCACCCGTTAAAATGACTGTTGTAGGCTACATGGATCATTTCCCCGTATATCTATTCCGGTATATCGCATCTTTGTGTAAATCCCTAAATTCGAAACGACCCCATTTTCATAAATTGGCCAAATCTTTAAGGAAATCATTGAGCATTGCAAAAATTTGATTCTAATTCTTTTTTTTTCCTTTTTGGATAAAAACATGATTTTTATCACCAATTGTTATTGAAGAAAGAATATGGTCATTATCTTTGCACTAAGTTTGCAATATACTTGGAATCAAAACTTAAGGAGCCACATGGCCAATTTGCTAATTAATTATCAAAACATAATACTAAAAAATAGAAATAAAATCTTAGTAATGAGATATTTTCCAATAATTACTTCACAATTATATCATTCCTCTTTCTCACGATAAATTGTTAAGTATATCATAATTCTTTGAACAACTTGAATAGTCAACTACGAGTTTATAAAATTTAATTTGAGTATTATTTCATGCTGTGTTCTTTTTAATTATTTATTGGGTCTTGTACATGTCACATACTGAATAAGCAACGAGATGAGGCTTAAAATATTGTAATTAACTAGTCAGCATCACTTGCAATCACGAATACAAAATTTGACTTTTGATTGTTTATTTGCATGTTTTACAAACTGTTTAGTCTTTGTTTTCAACTTTAGTTTCGTTTGTGCTTAAGACGAAGCTAGTAGAGGCCTACTGGGTGTTAACTCTCTTCTAATAAATTTATTTCATTTATTATTTATTTGTATCATAAGTTATTTTTCAACTATAGCCTACATTAAGCTTCTCTTATCACTATGATTTTTGTCTTAAATATAATTAGCTTCCTTTAACTAAAAATCTTGGTTCCATCCTTGTTTGTCTCGATATATCGACTAAATATTTTTGCCAAAGGGCACATTCCATTGCGGAACGTATCATAATAAATGAAAACCTTGGTGACAGCCATGCAACCAATGGCAGGCCTAAGATAAATGGCGGAATCAGAAAGTTTGGCTTGAGAAAGCATATTTTAATATTTTTTAAAATATATACGCTAAAAATCTTAAATAGTTTTAAGAGAAACAAAATATCAGAAAAACCAATATTTTCGATTAAATCAAGGTATTACACATCGTTCTTGATTAATTATGAAAAGTTTAAAGTCGATAAAGAAAGTTTGAAATGTTCAAATTAAGAAATTCACAAGTCAAGATGAACATGTTTCATACTATGACATGCACAAGAAACACATGAAAGACAACATTATAGTACCAAACTAACAATTATCACAAAAGAGTGACTATTTTTTTTAAGAACGGAACTATATACTTGAAATCTGACTTTCGAGTTAAACCGTTTAAATGAATAAATCTCGAGACGCAAATTACTAAAAGAAACCTGTAAAGAGAAACTCCTAAATGAACGACTTCACGCGAAAAAAAAATAGATTTTTTGTCTTTTACAAAGCTTGAAATCAGATAAAACCTAAAAGATCCAAGTGACTAATTAGTTATAAAAAGGACCAATAACAAGACTTTTATATGTATGTAGAGATGGCAACGGGGTCGGGTTTGCGGAGAATGATTGCTACCATCCCCATCCCCAAAGTTAAATATCTATCCCTATCTCCGTCCCCATCCCCATCGGGGATTACAAACTACATACCATCCCCATCCTCAACGGGGAACGAGGATCCCCAATGGGGAATCGGGGACTTTTTTCCCCTTTACACAATTAGCATTTAAACTATGTTTCAAATAACGCAACCATTACGAATAACAAATATGGTAATATCAAACAACATTAACGAGATTAACATTCATGCGATCATGCTCAGTATTAATAATAACAAAATTAACACACAAAAGTTCATCCAAGAAGGTTAGTGTCAAAGGAGATATTAACCATCCATTGATAGTGTTTCAAATATCTAATAGATATTTGAAACATACAAGGTATATAAATATATATGTAAAATAAAGATATTTGGGGGCAGGTTCGGGGACGGGTTTGAAGAACCAAGGGTATTACCATCCCCGCCTCCATACCCGCTTTTTACTAACGGGGAATCCCCACACCCATTCCCCAACCCGGTCAACTCGGGGAATCCCCGGTCAAATCGAATTCGGGTATCGGATTCTCCGTCGGGTTCGGAGTTTTTTGCCATCTCTATATGTATGTGTCAAAAACTGGTCCATACACAACTTGAAGATACTAGACCCCGGTAGGTAGGTCGAAAATGATCTCACAAAATGGTCCAAATAAAACACGATAGTACTCTAGAAACTTTCATGTAAAACATAAGCTTGATTGATAGATATTTTCGATAGTTTTGTTTGTAAAGTCAAATTTCGATTGTTCTAAAGGTCTAATTTGTCTTTTCCACACTTTATGACGTTCTAATAATCGTGTTGTAATATTAATGTGTTTGATGCTCCATTACAACATTTGAGTCATGGAGAGGACAAAAGGAGACTTTTGGAAAAGAAATGTCTTCGCCGCGAACTTTGGCGAGGACAAATCTTTTCTGTTTTACGTTCGTTGTAGTCAGATATTGTCAAAATTTCATCATAGATTAGCCACGGTCAATAATTGTAACCGGATATTTTTGTTGTTTGATGGGTTTTGACGATGACACATTGTCCTCACCAAAACCCCTCCTCACCTGTTCCGGGTTTTATATGGAGAATTATTCAGCAACGTTTGATTTATTCTCAGCCGAAATGCTACTTTAATTATTGGTATTCATTTTTATTGCTTCGTACCTACAAGTTTTTTCTCAAACGAACCTATACAATAGGCTTGTATCCAACTTTGCCGAACATAAGCCACCATTGCTCACTACCAGAAAAATCATGATTTGATTAGATCTACTTAAACACATTGCACGTAATTACCATGCCCAGCCCTCTAGGTAAGAGTTCGTAAAAAAAATAGCAAAATAAACAGAGCCTTATTAAGACCCAAAAACTTGACTATGTTTAAGCCCAACAACCATGCATTTTTGTTAGTAGCCCAGCCTGCATAGTACCCTAAATAAAAAATAACATATACTAATTGTTGAGTTATTTTGCATCATTATTTTTTCGTTTAAGCAAAGAGAGATTAATCCTAATTATCCGTTACCTAAAATTAAATTCTATAAAAAATAACATGAAGGGGTCATTTTCGCTAAAATGTAAAAAAATCGGCAAAAAGAATAAAGTTGTAAACTTTTCAAACTAACTTTTATCAATGATATTTCACTAGTGATAAAAACAATAAAATATCACTAGTGATAATACCATGAAATACCACCAATGATTTGATAAACATAGTTATAGTGTAATATCACTGGTGATATTTATTATTTTATGACCATATGTCAATGTTTTTTCACTAGTGAAATATCATCATATATAAAAATAATTCGGAAAATTTTATAACTTTAATCCATCCGCCTGATTTTTGAAACTTTTAAACTTTTTAACAAAAATGGTCTTTACGCGTTTTTTTAATATCTCCACCTTTAGATCAAAACTAAAATAAATGTTAAGAATTTGTCCTTTTGTGTGAAAAAACAAAGTTGCACATTAACTTTTAATAATACACCAATTGTTTTTGTTTCTTTGCTTTTAATGTTGCTACATGATCATGGTTAATTCCCGCTTGTTGCCGGATTTTGTTATCGAATTGCCACTTAATTTTGATGCTGAGATTGGTCTCTGCTTGCTGTTGAACGACTTTATCACCAAAAGAATTATTGCTCTAATCTTTATTTAGCTTTCTCATCGAATTCCGAGTTACTTGCTATTTCGTCTATCAGATTGCGATACTATATGATAGATATGCCCCCAAGCCCGATGTGTGAGGTAATGTTCATTATGAGTAGAGTTATGCATTTATACTCGATAAACAATGATTAATAATGAAGTTATACCAACGAGGTTATTCTATATTTAACAAAGTTATACGACTAATATGAAAGAGGTGAGTTGCGTAACCATGAACATGAACGTGATCTCAAAGTCTCAACTTTATGCGACACAACCCTGATCACTGCACGGACACTATCAGCAGGAATAGAAAAAACCTAATACATATATATATGATTGTTGATCACTCTTGAAGTACTTACAAAACACAAGGTATGTAGTGGTTTGGACTTGGAGAGTATTATTTGTGTGTTACAGCGTATTTTCCACACGCAAAGTATGTACTACGTAGTAGTTTCGAATTGGAGCGTGCGTTGTGGGATTGCTATGTTGATACCCGCGTTGATTTCAATCTTTAATGGATGCGGTATTCGTGTGTTACGGGTTGCGGATTGATCAAGCACTCAAGTATCAAGGGAGCAATTAAGGATAGTGTACGTGCGTCTTTTCCTTCAACTTTATTCAAAAATACAATACCAACATTAGCCAACTTTGTCAATCCAGAAGTTGGGCTTGGTCTTGGATAAGTAGGTTAGGTCCATGAACACTAACAGAGCCCATTAGCTCTCTGTCTGGCTAACGAATAATGGTCATTGCGTTTTGAATTTTCAATAACTATTATTTTGGTTAAATGATTTGACTACATTTCAAAAATCTCAAAATATTCAATTTATTATTTATGTGACCAAAAGGTCGTAAATGAAACCGAAACAACTTTTATACTTTTATGACTATTGTTTACGAGGATGTGCAACAAGGTGTACTATCGTATAAGACCTCAAATAAGAGAGAATAGGGAATGACCGTGTCATAGTGTCGGTGTCATATTTAAAAAGTGCTGTTACGTTAATAAAATAAGTTATGGCACTAGAAATGTTATGACACCAATTTTCAGTGTATTGATGTGTCATAACTTTTCTGTTGCCATATAATTTTTTTTCACACGTGTTTATCTTTCAAAAAAAGCTAAGCACTTCGTTACTTAAACTCACCTCCAACGACCTTTTCATACAACTTGTACACTCTCGTCATCCAATTATTATCGTTCTCCCCACTATAAAGCGCGATTTCATTCACTAAATTATTAAACTTCGTAACCGCGGTATCCATTGGAGTCCACTTGCCCCTCAACATGTTCTTGGTACGCTCCATGAAACCCTTTTTCTCCGCTTCCTTATTATACGCATTTAGGATTTTGTACTAAAAAGTCGTCTTTTTTTTAATCAGCTACAGTTTTCGGGTTCTCGGAAAATTGAATAAAACATTCGAAGACGACCCGACATTTGGTTGATTGGGTCAGAAAGCATACTGGAAATCCAATTCTGGTTGCGATTGAGATTTGTTTTTTTATTGGAGAAATAGAGAAGAAGAAGTGTATAAAAAATGTGTGAGAAATATAAAATAATAGGGGAGTATTTATATGATTTTTAAAAAGGTAAAATTAAAATTTTGGGGGTATTTCTTTGAAATCTCGCTCTCCAAAGTTAATATAGCCCTTATATTTGAATTTTATTTTTTAAAAATAAAAAATAAATTCGATTAGCGTAGGTTGGTAGCCACGGCGCTAGAATGATGGTGCCAACCCACGGAGGATGCGCCATAATATTTTCACGCCATATCTTAACGCAAGCAAACACGCCACCGTTCCCCACCCTCTAAAGACTTAAAGATACACATCTTTTTTTATAGTTGTGCCCTTGAACTTTATTTCGAAAATCAAAATGTTGACAATGTATAAAAATCTTGTTTAAATATCTGTTAAAATTTACTTCAAGTTTGCGAATGATGAAAAACGTATACATGGTTTTGTACGGGGCTTTTACTAGTCTAGCTACTAAGAGCAACTGCAACCCTACGTTTTTGGAATAACCTTTTTATGTTTTAGAAAGCTATTCAATGACTTTTGCCATTGTGATAAAGAGTTTTCAAATGAATTTTTAGTCAAAAACTTTTAAATCATCAAGCGTTTGATACGATTTGTGCCACCTATTTTCATTAAATGTAAACTTTTTAAATTTCCATTTTATACCCTTAGTCAAACACATTTATTCACTTTTATCAATTTTCATTGTAGTTGCTTATTTGTTATACTATATATCATGCATACATGTAGCTTGCAAACCACTTGAACCATTATCATCTGCATAACTTTTATAACCTGAGTTGATGCTACGCATGAGAAGCTGTTGTTGATGCTTTCAAAGAAAGAAATTCGTGATGAAGCCAAAAGTTCAAGCACGTTACGTATTGAACGAGGTCAAGAAGAGGGACATCGTCGTCTTGTTGCGGATTATTATTGAGTAGTATTCATGCGATGCTTTTCAAGTGTATCTTTGCTTCTCTATGGTATGTTCTCTGTAATACACTAATACTCCACTTCATTTGATAACTATAAAGTAAAAAAAAATCCATACAACATCACATATATACAAATTGCATACCGGGACATTACAAAGTATGTTTAATTTGTGTCCCGTTGGATTTCTAATATGTAATTTGCAAATATACACTACCGCATAATTTTTTTTGTATGGAAAAACTAAGTGCACACTATAGTTTAGGCTTTAAACTTGCTAATGATTCATCCAGGGGTGGACCTAGGGGGTTTCCGAGGGTTCACAAAAACCCGATGGATGTTTTCTCTCGCAATATACATTTTTGTAAAACTTTACGATTGTTCCGAATAAATTGGTCTCAAATTCTGTGTTGCATATATACTTTTTAATCCGAAATTTTGGATACATGTAAACACAAAACTTCTATTCAAAATTTTGGATATCTGAAATGTAGAAACTTAGCTAAAATAGTGGGTATAACATATAAGCATCATCGCAAATTTCGAATATCCAAATTCATGATATATCTTGTTATTGATAAGTCACTTAAATGATATAAATAAACAACAAAAAATTATCGTCGAAAATTTCCCATTTCATACTTACATTTAGCCTACAAAAGTTCCTGAGATGACTCTTATAATAAATGTCTAAATTCACACTATAATTGTTTGTAAAAGAGATTTCAAACTTGTAGAAGATATGACATTCAATAAAAAAATAGAAAACATAGCAACAAATAACCAAGAACCTAAAAAAGCAAGCAAAACTTTTGGTTCGAGGTTTGGTTTTAAAAAACTTATAGTCAAACGTTTAGTTTTATATAAAACCCTCTATACTTGTAAAAAGTTTATGTGCACCTGATAACTTAGTGTTCCGGGTTCGCCCCTGCTTACATACCACGACCTCCACCTGGTATTCAACATACTTGAGCGACCTTTATCTTTTATAGTTTCTTGTATTAGACATCTTTGTTTCGATGACAAAATAAAGCTTACAAAACTAGGCGGTGAAGACTATTTCATTGTTAGGCTTGAAATAAGCAAACAACCAGAGGATGGGATGTTAACTTACTTAAAGAGAGACAACATATATATCCTTATGATTAGGGTCGTAAACCACAACCTTTTCTATATGGGTCACAAAGTCATCATCCCAAAGGCCGAATTTTTAGGTGGTTGTTCTTATGACATTATGAGATCCGATTTCCGCTTGGGTGAAGAATCCTTTAAAGAAAGTGTGTTACGGTTACTCCATGGTATAGTTAATAATGAGCATCATGGTGGTTGGGGGTATACACAGGAAGACTTGTTGCCTTTCTAACCAAATCTGTTTGGAATGAGCTGTTTTTTTTATCGAAATAAGTCGACCTCGAGATTCAGACGATGATCTCTACCCGGCACGGCTATTTGGAACTCTGGCACAACGTTGGAGCCAGTTAGATTGCACATGATTAAGACCCCGAATATGGGTGGTGATAGATGAACAAGATCCACTACTCATCGAAAGGTACCGTCATTATAAGCCTCTTCGCAATGAGTCCAAAGATCAAAATTTGTTTAACACCCGACTGATAAAGGAAGATGCAGAACTCGAGGCAGAGATGCGGAGTCGCCAAGAGCCTATAAATGGATGCTTAAGGTGCCCTGCAATTACCTACCTAGCGTAATTTACGTGGTAATTTCAATTTCTTTATCTTTTGGTTTGATAAATCCTTTAAAACATTTTAATTATTAGTATTTAGTGCTACTTGCATAACTCATTTATGTATTACGAAGTACTTTTAACGAATTGTTTTTATTTAAAGTGGTTCTGGGGCACTACCTAGCACATACATAGCCTGTCTTTAAATGTATCATAGTAATCATAATTTCGTTTTGTATCCATAAAAAAGTGTTAATTGATCTTCTTTATTACAAGAAGGCAGTGAGTAGTTTAGAGTGAATGTTTATTTAAATTAGTTGTAGTAAATAAAATTAGGCAATAGATTTTTGGGAAATGAGTACGAACTTTGATATTGTTTAGTAGTAGTATACTTAACATGACAAATGTAGGTTGGCAACGCATCTACAAATGTCTAAAAAAAGAAGATGTGATTTTTTTAAAAGGTTAGTAAGGGTGAACTACTCATCATATATATGTTTGACAAGAAAGAGAAAAAAAAGAAGCACTTTATGCATGTACTTTTGAAAATCTAACGGATGAAAGAGTATATGGTGTTCTCGAAGCTTGTGCAGAACTAAGCATATACTTTACTACAAAGGTCCACTTAATTTATCATTCCTTAAAAAATGTCTGATCCTATATTGATTTTGGTTGACCAAACATAACAACAATATTCACTCTCTCTTTTTACACACACATTTCTTGCTGGAAAAAAAAACACTTTGGCCGAGAAAAATGGCACCCAAACAACAACAACCCAAAAATGATGCTAACCCATGAAACCCCACCATGTCCGAAGGAAAAAAAAAGCAGCTAAACATGAAAAATGCAGTTGCACGATGGCTAAAGTCACTTACACACATGGGTGGACCTAGGGGGTTCACAAGAACCCGATGGATGTTTTCTCTCGTAATATATATTTTTGTAAAAGTTGACGATTGTTCTAAATAAACCTGGTCTCAAATTCTGTGTTACATATATACTTATTAATCCGAAATTTTGGATACACGTAAACACAAAACTTCTATTCAAAATTTCGGATATTTGAAATGTAGAAACTTACCTAAAATAATGGGTATACCATATAAGCATCATCGCAAATTTCGGATAGCCAAATTCATGATATATCTTTTTATTGACAAGTCTCTTAAATGATTTAAATAAAAAACAAAAAATTATCATCGAAAATTTCTCATTTCATATTTACATTTAGTCCACAAAAATTCGTGAGATGACTCTTATAATAAATGTCTAAATCATGCGATAATTGTTTGTGAAAGAGATTTCAAACTTGTAGAAGATATGACATTCAATGAAAAAATAGAAAACATAGCAGCAAATAACCAAGAACATAAAAAACCAAGCAAAACTTTTGGTTCGAGGTTTGGTTTTAAAAAACTTATAGTCGAACATTTGGTTCTATACAAAAACTGACTGACACCGCCTAATGTTCACCCATATTCAAAACACTCTATACTTGTAAAAAAGTTTATGTGCACCTGATGACTTAGTGTTCTTGGTCCACCCTAGGAATCATCAATGCAAATTGATTCAATAATATAGTATTGTATACTATATAGGACTTAGGAGGAAGGATAATATAGTCCTTAGGTTTAGGTAGTTAGATTCCGTCGAATTTGCATTCCCATTCAATGAAGGTTTGGCGCAGTAGGCGTGATTAGCTTGCCCAACCTGATCATCAAGAATAGCGAGAACGCCGACATGGGGAACTACGAACTACTAGTTTAGCATATCTGGCCTAACTAGCTTGTTAAAACAACCTGATCGAGACCTCTACCACTCTTGTAGATCACAGAACTATACACCTATCTTCGCTTTTCGATCAGCCGTTGCTCCCCGTTCACTTAGCCTACGAACCTCGTCCATGAATGTGACTCCTTTGTTGGAAGGTCTCCCACGTATAGAACTTTAAGGAAATGCATGTAAGGTCTTTGGTCACTCCAGATGAGTTGAAAGACTATGATCCCATCCCTTGACATCCACTCGCCCTAATGAATAAGCAGGAGAAAACCCACATTTATTCGCACCATGGCCTGCCAAAAGTGGAATCGGGGGAGGATTTGGAAGAAAGGTTCTGAACTAGAGAGGGACCTCCCTACCCCGCGACAGATTAACAAGAGGAATGCCAGGTGATTTTTCAAGGAGGCGCTTGAAAGACTGGCCTTGAGAGGACATTCTTTTTCTTGAGATTTCGCGGGTTAGAATATCGACTAGCACATCCACCTTACTCTATCGACAGCGAGGCCAGATGAAGGATCAAGGAAATCTAGATCACCTGGCTATTTGACTAAGGCTGGAAAGAGGTGCTTGCTTTATGAAACTGAAACCTTCTTTCTTTGATTCTTTGATCGGAATACGGATGAGATCAAGAAGTCCATCATTAGGGCAAACGATGCAATAGCTTCGGTTAGAGCAAAGCCCAAAATGGCATAACCAAATGATTGTTTATCCAATGATGGATTACGAGCCACAGAATGAATCGAGGAACTAAGGACGTGTCTAATACCGATAGCAGCTCCCGCTAAAGCAATTGTAGCAGCTCCGACCCCTATTAGTTTTGCACCTTCTAGCAGGTTCTCCCTGAAATGCATTGAGGCTTACACACAAGACTACCCCTCTTCCCGAAGCTTCAGAGGGACTACTTTACGACGACGGATGCTTAAATACCTGCAACTGAATCTGTAAGCGGCGTAGGGCAGGATGGACGAGAAAAGTATCTACAATTCTACACTACTGTATTATAGACTTGGGAGGAAGGAGAGTATAGTTTTCTACACTCTAGTTCGGCTCCAAACTTGCTACTGATTCATTTTCCCCTCATTCTAGTTGTTGTCCTTAAATGATTGCACTAGGGATGAGCTCGGTACCGGTCCCGTCCCGAACCCGTCCCGAATTAGTGGTACCGATTATTTCCCGAGCATAAATTTATGGTACCGGTACCGTACCGAACGGGATTCGGGTATCGGTACCGGTACGGGAATCGGTACCGGTACCGGGAAATCGGGATTTTCCCGTTCTTTTTCGGGAATTTCCCGATTTGGTACCGGTCCCGTCCCGAATTAGTGGTCCCGAATTTTTTTTCACCTTATTTCGTAGTCCCGGTACCGTACCGAACGGGATTCGGGTATCGGGAATCGGTACGGTTCCGGGAACGGTTCGGGTTCAATTCGGGATTCGGGTCCAAATGCTCATCCCTAGATTGCACTATTTGTAAATTAAGAGTTAGGAACTTATATTATCATGGTTTGTTAACAAATAATGTGCATATTCAGCAATTCACCACAAAAGTTGGTCTAAATCTTAGCCTTTACTAGAGCTTGGTACAATGTAATATTTGTGTTCTCATACTAATGGTTTAAAACTACTTGCAAAAAACACTGTTTTTTGTAAAAATATAAACACATAAGGATAGTTTATATAAAATTCTTGTGAAAAGCTTTTGAAAAAGTTTGTTACATTAGAGAACTTTTACACCAATGGCTTTTTGTAACATCATCTCTATTGAAATATTAAATGTGAGCTAATGAAAAAGTCATAAAGACTTGGAAGCATTGTTATTGCTCTAAGAGTATCTACAATGCATAAAGCTTTTAAAAGCTTGATGCATTAAATGTATTTAATGTTTGAATTGTACATATACTAGAGTTTTTGCATATGACTTGAAGAACAACAAGTCTTTGTAACAATGATATTTTTATAAAAAATTGTGTTTTTATATGCGACGAGCAATTTTAAAACGAGAGAAATACAAGTTTAGGTTTCGACCAATGCTTTAATTGCTCACCCGTCCAAGCACAAGCAGGCTAAAAAATGCTTTAATTGATAAAAAGTCGGTCTCTAAAGCATCGATTTCAGCAAGTTCAAACCCAATAAGAATCGAATCAATTCAACAAACGTCCATTTATTTTCAGCATGTTTAAAAGGTCTTTTCAATACTAATTAAAGCCTGTTGGTGATGTTCAACCGTCATAACAACAATTATGATTTTGGTTAGGCCGTTAACGTAGCTCACGCCATGATCAAACCATCATTTTCATCATATCATAAATGAGAACCTCGTTCTCACACGATCCATCATTTTAATGTTTATCTATCACAAACATTTTGCACCCATGAGTTTTTATAAAAACAACAACAAAGCCAATGTCCTATCGGTATTTTGCATGTTTATTCATAAACCACTATTTAAGTCTTGTATTATTCTGCAATCTGCATATTATGCAAGTGTACTTGCATGCATAATGCATTGACTCAACTTTGAAAGGACATGGCGCGGTAGCGGAGTTTTTTAGAACGGTCACCAGCGATGAAAAATAACATTATGCTTTTTAGTGAGTGTTTGGTAAAAAGGGCGTTGAATGTTCTGATTTTTATTAGTCGTTTGGCAAAAAAGCACTGAGCGATGCTATTTTCTAGAAAGACTCATTTTTCAGTACTTTTTTCAAAAAGATTTTAAAAATAAACGATGATTTGCGAGAATAACTGCTATAACTGCTGCTACTACTCGTTTTAACAAAAACACACCTAATAGATTATGGATTGAAAATGTTCATACATATTTTTAAGTTACTTGATTTGTAATTTTGTTTTGCTTTAACTCAAATAAAACTAATGAAACTAAATGCAAATTAGTTAGTTCCTTCAACTCCGTCCCTTAATTCGTGATCACGTGTGGTCTAAAGTGGGTAATGGCTCACACATTTCGGTTTGGCATGACCGTTGGTGTGAGGATAATCCTTTGGGTGCGGTTATCTCGTCTCGTGACATTTATAGAGTTGGTTTCTCGTTGAGTACTATACTTAGGGATGTTGTGGTTAAGGGGTCTTCTAATGGCTTCATTATTGGATTGTTAAATACCCTATCATCGAGACACTCAATACTCCTATTCTTATTCATAAGTGCAGGATGGCTTGGGATGGAGAGATCGTGTTAGCACGATTCATAATTTCTGAGTTTCTGAAGTTTGAGAGTGTTTTCGTTCACAGGATAGTGAGGTTGAATGGTTGGACGTTGTTTGGTTTCATAACAATATTCCTAGGCATGCTTTCGATGTCTGGTTGATTATGCATATGAGATTGAAGACTCAAGACCGCCTTAGAAGCTGGGATAATAGAGCCATTACGAATGTTAACACTATCACTTGCTCTTTATGTGCCGTTCAACCCGACTCTCACGATCACTTGTTCTTTGAATACTCATTCTCTAATCAGATTTGGTCTCATTTGAAGGCGCTTGCTGGTATGCACATGGTATCGGACTCTCTTAGTTCTATTGTTGATCACTTGGTCTCGTTATCTAAGAGTAATGCTACGCATAATATGGTTGCAAATCTTGTATTTGCTGCCGCATCGTATTACGTTTGGCAAGAAAGAAACGGTCGTCCTTTCCAAAACCAAAGGACACTACAACAAAATGTGGGTTTAGGGTCGGACATAATTTAGGGTCGAAATTTTCAACCCTAAATTAAGGTGGGGGCCCACAATTTTTCAACCAAAAAGGGCTGGTCAAAAAGCAGGTGGGCCCAAAAAATTTAGGGTCGAAATTTCGACCCTAAATTTAAAATTATAAATAATTATAATTTTTGTATTATATAATGAATTTTTAATAATTAAAAATAATTTTAAAAAAATTTATTTCTAAATTTAATATTTTAGGGTCGAAATTTCGACCCTAATTTTTAAATTTTAAATAATTTTAATTTATGTATTATATAATATATTTTTAATAATTAAAAATAATTTTAAAAAAATTTATTTTTAATATTTAATATTTTAGGGTCGAAATTTCGACCCTAAATTAAATTTTTTTAAAATTTTCCCGAAAAATTTATAATTTCACACCAAAAATTTTCACGAAAAATTTAAAAAATTCCCGGTTTATATTTAGGGTCGAAATTTCGACCCTAAATTATTAATTATATTTTTAAAATTTTCTTTTAGTCTGAATTATTAAAGCTGTGCACTAGCTCTGGCCACTATTGATGGTACTAGTTTTAGTGCTTTCATTATGTACCCATTGTGAACAGGAAGATGATAATAGATGTATGTGTGCCATCCATATTGGGTAGTTGTTTTGCTATTTAATGGTTTGTAGTTTGCCTCCAATTATCACTCATCTCATTTTTCCAATACTAAAAAAAACAACAATAATGGCCTGGTTAGGAAGGTTAGAAGAATTAAAAGAAGTTGCTGGTTCAGATAATTGGACTGATCGAATGGTAGCATATTTTGAACAATCTGCCGAAGCGGACAAACGTTTTGGTCTGAAACTTGAACGTTTACATGAGGTTTTAGATGAAGCTGTTGAAGAAAGACAACAGTTTATCCAGGAATTAGAACGTGCTGGAGATATATATATCTTAAAGAAATGCGCTAAAGTATTTAAAGATACTCAAAAGAAGGATAAGAAAACCTCAAGTCGGTTGGAAGGTTTAATTAAAGATACAGCAGCAAGAATGACTGAGAAGGAGGAATTCGTTAAGAAAATGAAGGATCAATAAATAAGCATTCGTAAATGCTTAGAAGGAGCCTTTATTTATGAGTTTGAGCAAAGTTTGATGAAGGAATTCGTTAAGACTGTGTCTCTTTTAATCTAATTTATAATTGCTGTTCATATAGAATAAGAACCATACTAACACATGTTGTTGTGTATAATGATGCTTCTGCATCTTTTATGGTTTTTGTGTTTGAAATGTACTTGTATGTTTGTATGAATAAAAAAGGCTCCTTTATGTTTGAGTTTGAGAAAAATTTGATTGAAGTAAAATGCTTTTGACTGAACTTTTGACTGCAAAACCTAACACAACAGACTTAAACTAAATTTTGTGACTCAAACAAACTAAATTCTCACAATGATTCAAGCTAGAATACTAATTAATCACAGAACCAAACACTCCTAAACATAATTTTATTCGTCACGGACACTTAAACACGCGCTTAATTAAACATTGATATTACAACGATATTAGACTCGTAAACACGGAAAAAAACACATCACAAACTAGTTCAAACTAAGGTTCCCCATGTCATCGTAAAGGTCGTGAAGTAGTGCAACTGAATCCAATGTGTGCCTATCGGAGTTGCGGTACAACTCTATCGTACGCTCAAGTACCATTATCATTCCATTCAAGCGCACACAGTTTGCACACGCTGAAGAGCTTGGAGAAGAAACTGGAATCGTTGAAGGTCTGGGAGAAGAGCTTGGAGTCGAAAAGCTCGTTGAAGGTCTTGAAGAAGAGCTTGGAGGAGAAAAGCTCATTGAACCTCCAAGAGAATTGATTAGTAGTTGGACGCGTTCGTCTTTCCACAAAAAATTTTTGCATCCATATGAAACTGGAGGTTGAACCCGTGAACGTGGACAAGCATAGTACAGTCTACCAAAGTTTTCAGTTGTCCACGATTCTCGAAGAACTACATCTCCATGTCCACACCTGCACGGAAAAGCTTCATGCTTCAACATGTACATAATAACAATTTGTTTATGATGATAAGTGTGTGTGATCTGCTGGTGGTTGTGATGATAAGGAGTGTGTGTGGTTCTCTTTTTATGCTAAAAAAGTGAGGGAAATTGTTAACATTTTCCCTCCAATGTTTTCCCTCCAATGTTTTCCCTCCAATGTTTTCCCTCCAATGTTTTCCCTCCAATGCTGGTGGTTGTGATGATAAGGACTCATATCATGTAATACGATCCCCTATTGACTCATATCATGCAATACGATACCCTATTGACTCATATCATGTAATACGCTACCCTATTGGCTCATATCATGTAATACGATACCATATTGGCTCATATCATGCAATACGATACCATATTGACTCATATCATGTAATACGATACCCTATTGGCTCATATCATGCAATACGATACCCTATTGACTCATATCATGTAATACGCTACCCTATTGGCTCATATCATGCAATACGATACCCTATTGGCTCATATCATGTAATACGATACCATATTGGCTCATATCATGTAATACGATCCCCTATTGGCTCATATCATGCAATACGATACCCTATTGACTCATATCATGTAATACGCTACCCTATTGGCTCATATCATGTAATACGATACCCTATTGACTCATGTCATGTAATACGATACCCTATTGGCTCATATCATGCAATACGATACCCTATTGGCTCATATCATGTAATACGCTACCCTATTGGCTCATATCATGTAATACGATACCCTATTGGCTCATATCATGTAATACGATACCCTATTGGCTCATATCATGTAATACGATACCATATTGGCTCATATCATGCAATACGATACCATATTGACTCATATCATGTAATACGATACCCTATTGGCTCATATCATGCAATACGATACCCTATTGTCTCATATCATGTAATACGATACCATATTGGCTCATATCATGTAATACGATCCCCTATTGGCTCATATCATGCAATACGATACCCTATTGACTCATATCATGTAATACGATACCCTATTGGCTCATATCATGTAATACGATACCATATTGGCTCATATCATGCAATACGATACCATATTGACTCATATCATGTAATACGATACCCTATTGGCTCATATCATGCAATACGATACCCTATTGGCTCATATCATGTAATACGCTACCCTATTGGCTCATATCATGTAATACGATACCATATTGGCTCATATCATGCAATACGATACCATATTGACTCATATCATGTAATACGATACCCTATTGGCTCATATCATGCAATACGATACCCTATTGGCTCATATCATGTAATACGATACCATATTGGCTCATATCATGTAATACGATCCCCTATTGGCTCATATCATGCGATACGATACCCTATTGACTCATATCATGTAATACGCTACCCTATTGGCTCATATCATGTAATACGATACCATATTGACTCATATCATGCAATACGATACCCTATTGGCTCATATCATGTAATACGATCCCCTATTGGCTCATATCATGCAATACGATACCCTATTGACTCATATCATGTAATACGCTACCCTATTGGCTCATATCATGTAATACGATACCATATTGACTCATATCATGCAATACGATACCCTATTGACTCATATCATGTAATACGCTACCCTATTGGCTCATATCATGTAATACGATACCCTATTGGCTCATATCATGCAATACGATACCCTATTGGCTCATATCATGTAATACGCTACCCTATTGGCTCATATCATGTAATACGATACCCTATTGGCTCATATCATGCAATACGATACCCTATTGGCTCATATCATGTAATACGATACCATTTAGTAATTTAGTAATTATAAACTCTATTTACTAATGTTTTTAAACATTTTAAAATTAAAATTATTCTCGTTTCGAAATTTACTATTTTAAAACGTAATTATTGTAATTTATAAAATAAATTTACATAAATAAAATATATTGGTGATACTTATTAATTTTTTATATAAACAAAATAACTTGTTAATATTTTATATAAATAATTTAGTAATTATAAACTCTATTTACTGTTTTAAAACATTTTAAAATTAAAATTATTCTCGTTTCGAAATTTACTATTTTAAAACGTAATTATTGTAATTTATAAAATAAATTTACATAAATAAAATATATTGGTGATACTTATTAATTTTTTATATAAACAAAATAACTTGTTAATATTTTATATAAATAATTTAGTAATTTTAAACTCTATTTATTGATTTTTTTTAAATAATTTAGTAATTTCGAAATTAATCAACCTTAGAAAACCCGTCCGAAATTAATTTATTAGAAATTAATTTCGGAAAGTCCCCACTTTTGGGACTGCTTTTTGAATGTTTTGTCTCATTTAGGATATGAATGCGTATAACTGGTTTATTATTTGAGATGATTTCGACAGCGTTTCTCCTTTACTCCTACGAATATGTCTTTAAAAACACATATTTGGGGAGTAGAGGGGAAATGCTGCCGAAATATTCTCGAATAGTAAATCAGTTATACGCATTCATATATGAGACGAAACATTCAAAGAGTGGGTTAGGATTGCCTTCCATAGTATTAGCATTAACCGGTCCATGAAATTCTGTGTTCATGTACTTGTTATATTACAGATGGCGTGTGTAGGTGGTAGATCACACGGTGGGGATGGTGATGGTACTCCACCTAGACGACCTACAAAGTCCGTACCTGGCAATTGCGAAAGTAAGAAATTGTGATTTATTTTTATTTTATGTCAACTCTTATTGTTAATTAAGTGTGTTTGAATTTTCACGAATCAATAACTTCAATAACTAATCTTTGCAGGTGAACCGATACCACATATGGTTACGGTTAATACGAGCCTAAGGAGGAAGCATAGGGCGCATGGAGGACCTTTGCCAGTTACATTTGATGTTTATGATCTTAATAGCTTCCATCCGTTAGGCGATAATGCTGCGATGTTGAGCTCTCTGATGGGGGAAACAGTCCGACCACTTCCACTTACTTGCGAGTGGGAACAAATACCATTGCACCTCAAAGCCCATATCTTTCCTACACTTGAGGTATTAATTGTTTGCGTTACATCTAGTCTTATTAACTGTTTTGGTTGAAAATTGTTTGTTTATTTAAATGCATATGTTTACATGTAGACCTATTTCAACCTGACGGGTTGGTTGGATAGTCGTGATAGTGTGACTTATGGCGGGGTAACATATGTGGTGGGAGAAAGGATAAAAACAGGAATTAACTGTAAGTTGAGGCTACTTTGGCGTAAAAATAGAAACTTGTTAAAGCATGACTATTATTCTATCCATGATTCGGCCGAGGAAGCGGCGCTTGTACCTCCCCCATCGAGTTCTACATGGGCCAACAGATCAGCAAGGGAGTGGCGTGATTTGTGCCGGTATTGGTCCGACCCGAAACAGGTGAGGAGAAGTGAAATTAATGCAGTTAACCGCTCGAAAAACAAAGTTTCTACACATCAAGGGAAAAAATCATTCGCTCAAGGAAGGAACGAATATGTAAGAATCGTTATAGTTTTTGTGATCATTTAAAAGTTTTATATTGTTTATTTATATTTTGTTATTAATTTTTTTTTGTAAAGATCTTGTTATTAATTTATTTGATATTGTACAGAAAGTCAAGCATGGGTCCCACGAGGACCTTATACAAACTTGGAAGAGGGCACACACAAACAAGAATGGCACTATGTCCGAGGAAAATGTAGACAGATATGTAAGTAATTTAATTTATACATGCTTTAATAACATATTTTTATTTGTTTTTAACTTCTTTTTTTCTCTTTCTTTTTCACAGTCGAGAATGATGGCCATAAAAGAAGCGATTTCTTGCGGTGCTGAGCAGTACAAAAGTGATCAAGAAATAATTGATCTAGTAAATCCGAGCCGCAACACTCAAAATATCGTCGGCAGGGGCAGGAAGTTGCCGGGTGGTGGTACCTCATATGGATGCGGGAGTAGTTCTTATAGTGAGGGAGTGACTCGAGAACAACTCTCGGAGGTACTTAGGATTCATGAGCAAGAAAAAGAGCTGCTGAGGAAGCAAACCGAGGAGGCGCAACAACGGGCTAATTTGGCCCATATGTATGCTAGTATGGCGCAACAAAATGCTGAGGTAAACAACGCCCGCCTAAGTCATTTGATTTCTCATTATACTTCACATGTGGGTCGAGGGTATACCGGACCTCCTAACCCTTTTATACCGCCACCCCAATTCGCTTCTATGCCTGGCATGTCTCAGATCCCTGGTATGCCTCAGTTCCCTGGTATGTCTCAGGTCCCTGTTATGCCCCAGTTCCGTGGTATTCCTCCCCCTCCCGAATTTCCATATAATGCTCCACTCAACCCACTCCAACCTCCAATTACCCAAAATAACAGTTTCAACAACTGTAATCGACCCGTTGTCAACACCACTGGCCCCTCGAGTTCTAACTCTCGGGAAAGTTCCAACTATACCGTCAGCCTAAATCCTCATCAAAATGATACTCGGACCGTCGACGAGTTGGCTCGAGATCTTGAGAATGCCAACAACATGTCCGATAATGAGCTAATTAACTCGGATGCTGATGAGGGGGATGATTCGGGTGATAATGATCAGGCCGGCGGGGACTATTCAGATTAGGAGTTGTTGGTTTTAGACTTTTTATTTTGTGTAATAACTTAAGACTTGTTAAATTGTGAAACATGGATTTATTGTGATGTGTAATAATTTTAGACTTGTTACATTTGTGAAATAAGGATTTGGTGAAATGTATTCTAACGTTTTGGCTATTTAACGTATTGTAAATTATTAGTATTGTACTGTTTAGTGATTTGTAATATTGTGGATTTGTTGAAATATAGATTTTTTTCGGGAAAAAATGCCGGAAAAAAATCTGGAAAAAACCTGCAAAATGCATTTTTTTTTTTGCCCAGAAACCATTTAGGGTCGAAATTTCGACCCTAACCATATAGGTAGGGTCGAAATTTCGACCCTAAATTATAGTTAGGGTCGAAAATTTCGACCCTAAGTTTTAGGGTCGAAAATTTCGACCCTAGATTTCGACCCTAAACAAATCCTGCACGCATGATTTCTGGAAAAAAAATAATATAAAATGTTTAGGGTCGAAATTTTCGACCCTAAACTTAAATAGATTTTCGACCCTAATTTATTAAATTAAAAAAAAACGTTTTCACAAACTTTTTAAAATGTACACGTGGATATTAAATTAAAAAAAAAAAACTTTTCACAATGATTTATAAATTACACGTGGATATTATTTAGGGTCGAAAATTTCGACCCTAAATTACAAAGTATTTCGACCCTAAATTTTGGTCAAAATGTTTTTTGAAAAGTGGTGGGCCCCATTTTTTCGACCCTAATTACAAAGGGTATTTCGACCCTAGTTTATTAGGGTCAAAAAGTTAGGGTCGACCACTTAGGGTCGAATATTTCGACCCTAAATATTAGGGTCGAAATCCCTTTGTATTTAGGGTCGAAAATTTCGACCCTAAACCCACATTTTGTTGTAGTGGGAGGACTATCCATTAGATGTCAGAATGTATTATTTCTTTTATCAAGCTTAAGCTTATTACATGCAGATTCAAGACAACACATCTTTTGCCGTTCTTGAAGCTTTGGAGACTTCATGATTTGACGATTTAGAGAAAGAGTAGAGAGATAAAGGGTTACTAAAACACACACTTGTAGAGAGAGAAACACATTGAAGTGTACGAAATTATGAAAGAGCAACCACCCCACTCCAATTAAGGAGAGGGGTTTTATACCCAAGCCTACAAGACGGGCTTGGGCCTTACAATGGGCCTCCACCTATATGAATATTGGTGGGCTTTGCCTTTGTTTACTTAACTTATACAATGACTACGAGCTACTAACTAATATCTTGTTAGCGTGACCGAATCTTCCTAAATACGTAAAAACGTATTTCCAACAATCTCCCCCTAAGGGAGGTCACTCCAAACAAGGGGATTACCCTAGTTACAATAATAAACTAAACCTAGCTCGTAGTCTTCGTCTTTCTTTTCTTTTTATTTTCTGATGAATTTGTTGATGTGTTCTTTGATATCAATCTTGAACAATGATCTCTTCCTTTGATCTTGTGCATCAATCACTTATGATATTCGCCTCCTCGTGACTTCATGTCCCACATACTTATACTTTTGTAATTCTTGAAAGATTCAGATTTTGATACAACGAAAGACTTGACTTTTAGGATTTCTTGAATTTGTTGATGTCTTAAGTGCAGAAAGTATAAGCATGCGGGGATGACTTCTTCTCGGACACCGCAACGCCACCGTCTTCAAATGCAGAAACATAAGTAGACACGAACGAAAAGCCTTTGAACATTTCATTCTAATTCAGTAGCATTTGACCTCCGGTCGGTGAAGATCGTTGGACGATATAAAATATCGTACTTGTGACAGGTAGCTTCAATTAAGAATCTCCTTTACAAGATTTCGCGGGTAAACCCGTTCTCTTTACTCGCCCGTCCCAAAGTAGACTGCGAACGTAAAGAGTGAATCATTTGAATAAAATTATCTGCATGATTGAAGCCGTCAATTCATATTCCTGGAAAAAGTTTGACTCATTTAAGAATCGCACCATCGTTGCTTTCCAGTTGTCACGAGCTTGATTCATATTGAATCTTGCAAGTTACCTACCAAGTGCTGTTTGATGTTAACACTAGAAGGATTTACATTCCTCACTGTAAATACTAATAGTATCACTCTGAATGTTCTGGCAAGATCACTAAGATATTGCGTAGAGACTTGGAACGTGTTAAAATTCAGCTAAGAATTAAAACATTCTTGCTTTCCAGTTATCACAAGTTTGATTCATAAAGAATCGCACAAGTCACCTACCATGAGCTTTTTGATGTTCGCTCAAGAAGGATTTCCATCTTCATTGTAAATACTTTCGTATTACTCAGATGTTCCGGCAAGATCATGAAGATTTTGCGTAGGACTCTTAATATCTTTCTTACTTTTCACAGTGTGTGAAGAAGCAAGGAAATATGGAAATGTGTCCTAATGAGATATTTGATGATCTCAAATGGCTATAGACTCGATCGTGCATTTTGGATTTTAGTGATCGGAGGCTGGAGAGGAGTGTCACCATTTCAATACCAATTTATTCGAAGTGAATAAATCAATAGATAACGTGTTAATCTCCGTGTGATTAAAACAAATACTTTTTGAGAGACATATGAGTTAGATGGGATGGCTTGTGCAATACATCACTGGCTCCATGATGTATATCTTCAATAGCATATGAGTTGACCTGGTTTCTTCCTAAAGTTGTAAGGAGGGCTAATTTCTTTTCACCCTTTATCTTTATAATTCTTTTTCATTCTTCAACCCCTTCAATGCTTAACAATACGCCATAACTAGCACATTGTTGTGATTGTTCCAGTGCTAACTTAAATACTTGGTCGGCATTCAGCTACGTTCACAATCTTTCTCCATCTTTCCTAAGGACTACTATTTCTAGCTATGGAATGTCCTTGGGAAGATTCCTCCGGTTCTAGAAGAATCATTGGACTTAACATATCCTACCATCCTTATGTCACTACAATCCTCGTGAAATAAATGGGTTGTGGGTAAGTATATGTCACCATGAAATCCATTTTGATATCCAAATCCATTTTTCTCCCTCTTAACATATGCCACGATATTCGAAAACATTTCGCAAATGTAGGGACGAGCCAACACATTTGCGAAATGTTTTCGGATATCGTGATTTAATTCCCGTTGTTGAGCCAAAGTTTTCATAAGAAATACTTGACTTGAATATGAAAAGCGGGTTACTATATGAAATAACAGCAAACCATATAGGCATGTTTTATGAAATAATTACAATTTTTGTACGAACTCTATCTATGGCGTCGTGTCAATATTAATCGACATTTCTAAGGCTGTAAATATTATCGTCCCAAAAGACATGCCTTTAAAAAATAAAGTAAAAATATTTTTGGATTTTTCTAAACTTTTTAATTTTTATGGGTTTTATATGGTTTTATATTTTTATATTTTGCTTTTGTGGATAAAAATATAAACAATATATACACATGATCACAAAGGATACTAAGATTACGTTTGTTAGAGAGAATTTAAGAGATTAGAAATGAAGTAAAGAATTAAAACCCAGAGAATTGAAATCAGTAGAGAATTCTGTTTAATTCTACTGTTTGGTAGCAACAGAGAATTAAATCTGAGAAATACGTGAATTTGTATTTGTATTTTTTTTACTTTTTTTAATCAATATTTTGACTAAGGATGTCAAAAAAGCCGACTCGATAAAACTCGATTAAGCTTATTCGGACCGAGATATTCGAGTCAATATTTTTATTTTAGTTATCAAGGTTAACACGAGTCACCTAAACATTAAATAGGCTCGGATATTGAGTTGAAAATGTTTGATTAACTCGGGTTTTCGATTGACCCGAATAAAGTTTTTTTTATATTCGTGTCATGTTAACAAAATGAAATCGAGTAGTAACTAAAATGTACATGTGAGTTGAAAAGTAAAAATTTCATATTTGTGAAAACATTACAAATATCATTCTCATTTCTCTAAATTCTCTATTAAAAGTGAAGAAATCAAACTTTAAAATTTACACTACCAATTCTCTACCAAATTCTCATCAATTCTCCTCAATTCTCCATCTTTACATTTCTCCAACCTACCAAACACGAGAATTCGACTCATTTCCATTTCTCTGCTCTCATTTCTCTCTACCAAACATGCCCTAAGAATAGTTGACCACCGCTATTCTTTGGCTTCATCTGCTAATGCCTTTAGAGTCTCGGGCGAGAAAGTTCTTATTCTTAGCTTGTCGGCCAAAAATTCAATTCGAGCGCGATCTAAAGCCTTCGTAAAAATATCCGCTAATTGATACTCTGATTTGACAAAGTAAAGCTCGATCACTGCATTTTCCACTTGCTCCTTGATAAAATGGTAGTGAATGTCAATATGCTTCGACCGGGAGAATTGGACATTTTTGCAGCATATGGCAATTGCACTTTCGTTGTCGCAGTACATCGGAATTTTGTTGAAACCTAGACCATATCGGTTAATTGCAATCTCATCCAAAGAATTTGAGCACAACAACCAGACATAGCCATGTATTCTGCCTCCGTACTTGAAATTGCAGCGCTTTTCTGCCTTTTTGATGCTCAGCTGATTAGTCGATCTCCTAATAGTTGTAAACTTCCACTTGTGCTACGCCGTGTATCTTGACATCCCGCGTGATCCGCATCTGCATATGTTGTGAGTGCAATGGAGGAGTCCTTCGAATACCATATTCCCTAATTAACAGTTCCTTTGAGACAACGAAATATCCTTTTAACGTCAGCTAAGTGTAACTCAGTAGGCCTAGTTTGATATCGAGCACACATACATATCGCAAGTTGAAGGTCTAGTCTACTAGCTCTGGGTACCGATCATTTCAGGAAAAAGTGTCGGATCAAAAGCAATCCCATCTGGATCTGCATTTAGTTTAGTTCTTTCCACCATTGGTGTATCCACAGGGTCACAAGATTCCATCTTATACTTCCTAAGCGATTCAAGGGCATGTTTGGATTGGTTAATAAAGATTCCTCTAGGAATTTGGGATATCTCAAGCGCTAAGAAAAATGATACCTTACCCATCATTGACATCTTAAATTTTGAAGACATGAGTGTCCCAAATTCATCTGATAGAGTTTAGGTCGAGGGAACAAATATAATATCATCAACATATATTTGTACCATAATCATGTCTTTTCCACATTTCTGAATGAACAACGTTGGATCCAGCTTGCCTTTTTTGAAGCCTTTCGTATTGAGGAATTGTGACAATAGATCATACCACTCACGTGGATCTTGCTTCAACCCATAGAGAGCCTTTTTAAGTTTGTACACGTGATTGGGATATTTAGAATTCACAAAACCATACGGCTGTTGAACATAGAAATCTTCCTTGATTTCACCATTAAGAAATGCCGACTTCACATTTATTTGATAGACGATCATATTCTATGAGCTGCATAAGCGAGGAATAGTCTAATAGCTTCCAAATGGGCAACGGGTGCAAAGGATTCGATAAAGTCGATACCCAATAATTATCGATATCCACGAGCTACTAGTCGAGCCTTGTTCTTCAATATTCCGCCTAGCTCGTCGAGTTTCACCTTGTAAACCCATTTCAAAGTGAGTAACTTCACTTGATCCGGGCATGGGAGAAGTTCCCATAGATCAAGACGTCTTAGGTTCAACTTCAGAGAGGAAGGCATCAAGACGTACAAATTTATTAAGTTTTTTTGCAAAGCTTCTATCCAACATGATTGAGTAAATGATGCTTGCCACGTCTTAGGTTTGAGAGAAAGGCATCAAAGTATCAAAACAATGCACTTTCATGTAGTTGACTACGTGTGGATACCGGACGATTGAAGTCACCAATAATAGAATCTATAGGATGATCCTTTGTCCATTTGTTGTCATGTACATTAATCCGTGGATTGGAGTAGACCGTAGAAGGAGCTTCCTCTGAGGTGGATGGTCCCGCTTGATTAGTGTCGGGAATTGGTACGCCAAAGAATGGAAGTTCACGCATTTGAGCGAATTCCAGATCGTGATCATCATCATCCTCTTCATCATCAATGAAAGTTATACGACTAATATGAAAGAGGTGAGTTGCGTAACACCATCAACATGGACATGATCTCAAAGTCTCAACTTTATGCTACACGAGCCTGATCATTGCACGAACACTATCACGAGGAATAGGAAAAACATAATACAGTACGTAAATATATGAATGTTGATCACTCTTGAAGTACTTACAAGAACACAAGTACCATTTAATTACGGTTAAGTCCGTATATTGGCAATGTACTATCCATCGTTTACACATCTAGGTAATATACTATTTTTATTACTAATATAGCTATAAAATCCGGTTAATACTTTCTAATATAGGCAATATGACCATTTAGGTGTCAGTTGTAACTCGAAAATGACTGACACGTCATTTATTTATTTATTTTTTACTTGGATAAGCCACCTCACGTTTGCCTTTCTTTGAGTATCACTAAAGTTATAATCTTTCACAAATCTAAAAAACACAAATGGATCCCCACCATCAAAGAAAAAGAAGTCTAAGTCAACTGAAACATACATTATATATGATACTTGACAACTCATTACCTCCATTCACACTGGAAATATCATCATTCGATTTAGAACCTCCCATGCTGCTGATCGAATCAAACCATGGTTCATCTGCAGCAAGCAAAGGACATCTCCTACGCCAGGCTTCAGGATCTTTTTACTTTTGTGACGCCTTGATCTCCTTGGTTTAATTGTGTCTAATGGCTGTCATCCGGCCACCACCGCCATAAATAGATCCCACCATAAATCCCCACCATCATCGACATCTCCTACGCCATAGGCATCGCCTACGCGACAACCATCGATCCAACTGATTATTAGACGAGTGATGGTTGATCTGGTGTTAGATCGAGTGGCAGCGATGATGGTGGTGCGGTAGATAGGTGGTGGTTATGTGGTGGTTTTTAGTGACGGTCGACCACTAGCTGAAATTCGGCGCCGGAAACAAAGACAGGAGGAGGGAGAGAGTATAAGTTTGCTAGGGTTTGGTATATGTTATGGTGTTTTACACTGATCTCCACCACCATCGGTTATGGTGTTTTAATTTTGCATTGTATTGCATGAATTTTGTTAAGATGATGGTCGGATTTTCTAGAAGAGTTTGTATGGGATGAGTTTGATGTTGAAGATGGGGGTATTATCGTCTTTTTACATTATTAATGTTGAATATGAGAGTATAATAGTTTTTTAAAAATCCACCTGGAATATAAAAATTAATTATTTATCTAGTTGGAAAATCAATAGGTAATAATACCAATATTAAAAAAGATTAGCCGGTTACAATGACCATATTAGTAATAAAAATAGTACATTACCTATATGTGTAAACGATAGATAATATATTACCAATATATGGACTTAACCCAACATAGTGAGTAACTTCACTTGATCCTGGCATGGGACAAGTTCCCATACATCAAGACGTCTTAGGTTCAACTTCAGAGAGAAAGGCATCAAGAAATACAAATTCATTAAGTTCTTCTTGCAAAGCTTCTATCCAACATGATTGAGTAAAAGCTACTTGCCACGTATTAGGTTTGAGAGAAAGGCATCAAAGTAGCAAAACAATGCACTTTCATGTAGTTGACTACGTGTGGATACCGGACGATTGGTGTAAAACCCGTATTTAAAATTTTAGAATATTAAATACGCAGAGTCTCAGCTTTAGTGTTAAATAACCATAAAAAGTATATACGCAGTCTCCAGTATATATGCAGGCTCATTCATTAAATATCACAAATAATAATTATTCAGAAAATAATTATTAAGTTCAGAAATTTTAAATTTCAGAAAAACATTATGTATATATTAATTATAGTACAGAAAAGATTATTGCGTCGGGATTTAAAACGCGAGAAACAAACACGAATGCGAGATTAATTTAGTATCGAAAATCAACGAGAAAAACTATATATTAAAAGGGGGCGTTTGGATTATTTAAACAAAGAAGAACATGGGCCTTGGCCCAACCCGTCCCAATACTACACTAGAGAAAAACAAAACACATCTTTTCATTTTATTTCATACGTATAAAAAAAACGTTTGGCTGCTAGGGTTTGTGGCCGCCGGGAAAAAGAAAAAAAAAAGAGATTCGGCCTGGTTTTCTTCAAACAATTCGTGTATAATCATCATTCGTTTTAGACCATTACCACGGTAATCATCCTTGTTCCTTTCTTTTTGTTACCAGGTTTGTATTTTTTTGATTTTGGTTTTATAAGCGAAATCTAGGAGTAACCTATAGAATCATATCAAAAGAGTGTCGGGTTATTGATAAATTCAGAGAACCGAGAGTTTTACAACCCTTGGTGGTGGGTTATGATGCCCAACCGAGACATAAGGTCTCGGTGGTGTCATCCTGTGGCCCGCAACGAACAAGAAAACCCCACACAGGGGGGGGGGGGGGGGATATAGAGTCATGGGTGTCGGGATTGTTGGTTTCACGTAAGCCGAGACCAACAAGGGTCTCGGTGGTGTCTTTGTTTGATCAACCACGAATCATAATGGGTGTGTGGCGTGTTTGACTGAATTCGTAGCCTCAAAAAGCCAAACAACAAGGGCGTTTGGCTGTTCGAACAGCAACAACAATCTATAGGGGTGTCTGGGAGTAGTAACAGGGGCGTTTGGGTTTAGCATCAGTAAAGGGGGCGTTTGGGACTGCGAGCAGTGGGAACCACTGCATATTTAGTGGGAACCACTACATTAGCAGTCGGAACGAATGACATCAGTGGGAAAATTTAATAATAATAAATGCAGTGGGAACTCTGATAATAAAAGCAGTGGGAACTTTAAGAACAGCAGGGGAACCAAGTAGTGGGCTCGATTTGGTTAAACCGAGACGCGGGTGTCTCAGGAAAGTTGTAGCACGGGTTTCGGGGTCACTAATAATTATAAGCGCGAGAAATTAATCATAGTAATTAAATACTTTTTTAAGACGTTGTTGATACAAAAGTTGGATGATCCTTGCTAGACCCGAATTAGGCTTAATTCAGGTTGGCTGGGTTCCAGCTCCTACACCAAGTGAAATATTTGGTTGGGATCCTGCACACTAAAACAACACGCGTTAGGCTTACCGTGGGAATGTATCCCACGATTAGACTCCGACGTGAGAGTAAGTAATCGGTTAGGGTTTAAGAATCGGATGAGAGTTGAGATTGTGTCGAATGTAATACCTTTGTGGAACCCTTGGGGGTTCCTTATATAGGCGGTGAAACCCTAATGGGCTGTCACCGATGCTTCGGCCCCAAGCAAAGGATAAGTGTCATAATTAGCTTGATTCTTATCTTCTAATTATGGTGAGTGTATATCCTCTACTTTGGGGTAGATCCTAATCATAATAAGATTATGATTCTGTCTAACCCTGTACCGGCCGTAACGGGCCGTGGGCCGCACACATGTATGCGGATACTGTTCATTCGAAGCCCATAAGCTTTAAATGATATTAATCCAACCCATTAGTAACAGGCCGGATGCGGGTAGTACCCATGGGCCGGGTTTATGACCTGGTTGGGGACTATACGTCATCATGTCCCCCAGTCTAGTTGTTGTGGAATATCTAGACTTACAAGATGCTCCCCGGACGTACCAAGAAAGATCATTAGGGATATTTTTATACCTTGTTAATTATTTTTTAAACGTGTGATTTAATTAATATTTTCAAAGAAACAAAGTTAGAAATCTTTCTAATTCAGGAAACTTTATAGATATAACGAGTTACTATTTATAGTAATACCATAATATACACTATACAGTAGTCAGGAATACCGAGTACATTATCAGTAATATTACCGAACAGTCAGAACTTATCAGATTATATACGAATAGTAATACAAGTATAAAATAAATCAAACTAACAACAGTTAAGATCAGTAAAAATAAACCGTTATCAGTCAACTCATTCGCGTCCCTTATTTATGTAGTATCCGTGAAGTCGGAGTAGATCTTTCAGCTTTCGTTCTTATTTCATTTCTGGACACGAGGTACGGATTTTCCGTCCTTCAGTATGGACTTTCTTCTATGCATGATTAGGATTACCCGTCTGCAGCCAAATGTTTTCCCTAGTACATGTTATAAATTATCTGAAATTATTCTTAAAACTAAGATATTGCCTGAGTATTATATACAAGCATGACCAGTCAGTAGTACTAGTTACAGAGGTACCGTAACCATGACACTTGAGGCACCGGTGTAGTGACTCACCTGCGGGAGAGTGATATCCCGCAGCGTTCCACTCAGTTCAGCTTGGCCATTTTATCAGTATTATTAGTGGGGCGTATGGATGCATCCAAGGCTTATCAGTTTAGTGTTATCAGGTGAATGTGGTGTGTGCTCTACATCCTTCACATTGGAGCTGATCCCTCTACCCAGCACATTATTTAGAGGTCACCCCTCTATAGCATGATGAGGTCACCCTTCCATTTATTCATGCAGCAGTTGTTACAGTACATGACCTATATAAGCTCTTGGCAATTAAAATACATTAAATGCATGCTTTCAGATTTAATAGATAACAATTCAGCTTTATTATTATTTATAAATCATACTTTTCAGATTATACACAGATTTCCGCTGCAACTTTACTTATTAGTCTTACAACTTCAGAATTTTATCATCTGCTTCATTTCAGTATTTTCTTATATGCTTTGTATCCGTTCACTGAGCGTAATGCTCAGCCGTAGTTCCTTTCATGTTCTAACGGCAGGTACACCAGGACGCTCTTAGGATTCTGAGAACATGTGCATTGGATGGAAGCTATCCAGACTTCTTCTTTATGCACTTCTTACATTATTATGCTTAACTGGACATTGTTTAGTCCTTTCCTTCAGTATTTACTTTTTAGGTTTTGAGCTTATGTTTGGGTTACCGATGTTTGATTCTGGTATTTCCTTTATTGTCAGTTAATGTTTTAGGACATTTAACTTATGCTTTGATAACACGCCATAAATACACGTAACGGTCCACTTATCCAAGTGAGGTGTTACAATTATGGTATCAGAGATATAGGTTCGACATGTAGGCTCTAAAACTTGACCTGTGACTAGTGGGTAGTCACCAGGAACTTTCCAGATTGTGGCGTTGTTATCTTTCATGTTTCTCATGCATTTATCAGTCAGTTTTCTTCATTCATCAGTCAGATTTCTTAAAGTTTTGACTAAGTAAAAGGTTGGTACAAGACTGGCCATATTTAGTCCCATGTGCTTTTCATTCGAATTTTGTATTGGTATACCGACCCATATGCGTTTACCCTTACTCATGTTAGATTCATGTTTACAGTCAAATATTACTAAGTGAACCAGCAAAAAACGTTCACCATTTTTCAGGTCAAATTTTCATGCTATTCAGTCGAATGATGTTTTGCGAAATGATCCACAGTTTTTCACCCTTGTCATATCAAGATATTTCATAAACTTTGACAAGTATGGATTGGACTACAGCCAACCATATTTAGTCCCAGATTATAAATTTCTATGCATGTCAGTTCTTAGAAAAAGTTGACAAGTATGGATCGAATCAGAATCGCCCATACTTAGTCACATGTTTTGCTCCTTGAATTCTGTGGATTGAACCATAGCCATCCACATCAGTTGATGTTAAACCTCAGTTGATCATACTCTTATATTCTTTATAAAAATCCAGTTCCCACAATCTCAAGTTGATGTCGCTTCCACACTGTTTCAGTTCCATGTCTCCTTACGAGGGTTTTATGTTCAGCAGAATGATAATGTCTTCATGCTAAGACACAAAAAGGACTTTAGTAAAATCTTGTTTTCATGATAAATCTTGTTTGGCCTTCATTAATCATGTTTCATACTGACCATTGTTGGAACTTCAATTAAAACATACTTTCGAGCTCTCTATACAACCAGCATTAAGTCTACGCAGAAATGATCAGCCTATCATGTTAACCGTTTATGTTCAGTTTGCTAACCAGTTAAGTCAATTTATCTACCGTTAACCATGACGGACGGTTGACACCAGTATCGATCATATCAACAAACCTTCAGCAGTACTACAAGAACAGTATTCATCGCGTACTTTACGTACAGTATTTCAGGTGTACTCCATGTACCTTATTCCATGTGTACCGTTAATCAATCCTCAACCATCTCAGGCGTTTCCACTTGTCGATATTCTACCAGATGCTGATGCTGCTTGTGAGTTGAAGATTTTACCAGATTCCGATACTGCTAACACTTCGAAGACCTCACAAATGCTGATGTTGCTGATACATTGGAGATTCAACAAGATGCTGACGCTGTTTATACTATGAAGACTCTGCTGAACAAGGACGAAGACTATAAATTTGAAATTTCTGACAAAGAATAAACTTCAATCATCAGACACTACCATTCAATTCCATGCTTTTACTTTCTCAGCTAGATGTCACACTTCACCCAACTAACCTTCATTCAGAGGAGTGGGAACCGGAACCAGCCAGCCTCTCAGCAAAATAGTTACATGGATCACGGTCATGAAAATGACCGTTATAAATTGACAGACAAAGCAATAATGATAACCACCGTGCTTATAATTAATCAGTCGTAACCATCGGAACTCCGGTACGGACGTGACCAGAAATACAGAGGTCGGTAATCTAACCGGTCCGCCAATCCTAGCAGTTTCCAAAAAATTTCAGCCTTTTCTAGATTCATCCACTAAAACACATGTCAAGACATCAGCCAAGACATAAGTCTCAGGTATCATTTCGGAAGACACATATCAGGACACCAGTCGTGGTACACGTCGTACGAATCTTTTCTCAAAATATGAGCCAGAACTCATAACTCCAGTATGTTTCTAAACCAGGCCCTCAGTAATTCAGGGTACCCTTCAGAAAGGGGTATACCCATTCAATTATGCCACGCATGAATCAGATCATTTAAAAATTCAGTCACCACCACTAGAGTATTACTCAGGTTAAACACGCAGTATTCATTCTGAGAGGTTAAAAACGAACGCATTCAGTGAAAAATCGCCACGTTTGCTTCGCCTATTCGTATGTCAACTTTATCTAAATCAGGTATTACCTACCTCCTAACCAGAAAAGACTCCATAGTATCACCCATATTTATTAAAGTTTTTTTTCAGTTAACGACGAGATCCGTCTTACTAAATCCCTAACATATATTCATTATGTTTTCTGCCGAAAAATCAGTACAAATTGTTTTTGCCTTACAAGCGCGTGACATATCAGTCCATAGCTACAAAGACTGTCTAGCCACCAATTATAATCCACTTCTGAAGTTCTTTAAATTCATGATCAGCAGATTATTCCAGAGTTCCCAGATGTAATTTCAGAAAGTTTTCAAGAAATTCCTTCCTAACCACGAGACAAAATTTAACATCGAGTTAGTCTAAAAAACGGAACCTGTTTTCAAAACTCTTTATTGCAAGGCTTCAGCTAAGTTAAAGAGTTGTAGCATTTGCTGCAAAAGTTACCGGAACGAGGCCTTATTCGCCCTAACGCACCACCAGAAAGTGCACCGTTTCTGTCTATTAAAAAGAAGGCCGATAACATGAGATCATGTATCGACCACCGGAAAATTTACCAAATCACCATTCTTAATCGATATTCGTTCCACGTATAGAAGGTTTACCTGACCTGCTACGCTATCTTAAATATTTTTCCAGAACAATTCGCGACCATGCCACCAGCAGTGGTGAGAGAAGAACATGATGTTTTCCAGATTACTGTTGAACACGTTATAGTTTCTCTAAAATTTTGACTTATACGTCTGGGCTCCCTAATGCCCCAGCGATAGTATGAAATTTATGAATAAATCTTTTACGACTTCGTAGACAAAATCGTCAGTATGTTCTTTGATAACATTCCGATCTCTTAAATTCTGGAGAAGAACATGGGAATCATCTTTTCACGATTCTGCAGATTTTCTGATAGGAGGATATTATATAAGCAACTTTCCAGATGAACAAAGTGGCATTTCTGAGCCACCCTATTTCAGTAGAAAAAATTTCAGACAATCTTGCAAAGGTGAAGACCATCACCTGATGGTCCCGACCGACGCCTGTGAATGGAGTACAAACTTTCTAGAACTCAACTGACTTCTACCGCAGAAATTGCCGACAGTTCTCCCTAAAAATTATTCCATGTCTATTCAACCAGATTTCCACCGGAATGTTCCATAATCCCAGACAGAACTTTGATAGAAGCAGTATCACACATTATTGCAGCTATGTTCATATCTAGATGCCTGATATACCGCATGTTCAAGATAGAACACCGTCATGTTAGTGAGTTACTACAACCCTTAGAAATTTCTGAACATAAATGAGACGAAATTCCATGAAATTGTTATCAGCTACCACAGGCTCATAGAAAGTATGATACTATCTAAGTTATCGTCAACCATGTAATCAGCCTGCGCGTTTCTTTCATCCGAAAGGATCACGCAGTAGCAGACCTGCAGAAAATTTAGAAATTTAGTAGTAAATTGTACGAATTCAAGGTATTCCACCGACCATCATATCAGATAGAATTCATGTTCACGATCACGTGTATGATTACGTTTACTTTACGTTCACGTTTATTTTCACTTTCACGTTTACATCTCATTCACAGTATGATGCTGTTTCAGTTCATGTTTATGATATCTCATAATTTAAATTCAAGATTCGCATTCATGACATTGTTCACGTTCAGGTTCGTGTTCCATCTCAGTGTGTACGTTACAAGTCTTGTACCGGATTTGGATACAGAAACCTTTAGAAAAACATACTAAAGTTTAGCATAGATTTTCCATATCCAGACAGACGTTTCACGTCTCAAGCTGTATCGTCGACATTTTTCCTCAGTCAGCATACAGACATGATATGTCCTAGTATCACGTTCACAGAATATTCCATGCCCAGCGTTCCTTATATAATCGTGAACCACGTTCATAATTGCTCACGTATCACGTTCAAAATTGTTCACGTAGTTCGTCTCAATATGTTCTCAGCAGCTTTGCCCAGAGATATAAAAGTCATCGGTTCATGTTATTTGCACTTATAAGTTCATGTATCCTACATGCTATAGCTTATTCATTCTATCAGATTCTATAAATCCATATCAAGTATGGAACCAAAAAATATTAAGCATCGTAGGACAAGATCATCAGGACCAAGACTTTCAGTACGTCAAGATCTTTGAAGGAACCGTTTCGAGTGGGAAGCCACTTGAAACAGAGGAGTCCATCCAGACCTCTCATTTTTCCCTGCAATAAATCCAGTTAAATTCTTCAGCCATGACACGTTACATATTCACGTCAGTCATGCCATGTTTATACCCTTTCAGCAGCGTTATGTTCTAAAATCGAGACGAATGATCCTTCAACATATATGTCCTTTTCAGCTTTCATATTCATTCAGCCTATGTGTCCATTCCAGCTTTTATAACTTCATCAGCTTATTACCTTTAATTCGAGGGCGAATTTCTCCTTTTTAGAGGGGAAGAATTGTAAAACTCACCAAAATCGTATCGTTAATTCGAGGACGAATTATTTTTTAGAGGGGAAGAATTGTAAAACCCGTATTTAAAATTTTAGAATATTAAATACGCAGAGTCTCAGCTTTAGCGTTAAATAAACATAAACAGTATATACGCAGTCTCCAGTATATACTCAGGCTCAGTTCATTAAATATCACAAAAAATAATTATTAAGTTCAGAAATTTAAAATTTCAGAAAAACATTATGTATATATTAATTATAGTACAGAAAAGATTATTGCGTCGGGATTTAAAACGCGAGAAACAAACACGAATGCGAGATTAAATTAGTATCAAAAATCAACGAGAAAAACTATATATTAAAAGGGGGCGTTTGGTTTACTTAAACAAAGAAGAACATGGGCCTTGGCCCAGCCCGTCCCACTACTACACTAGAGAAAAACAAAACACAGCTTTTTATTTTATTTCATACGTATAAAAAAAAACGTTTGGCTGTTAGGGTTTGTGGCCGCCGGGAAAAAGAAAAAAAAAAGAGATTCGGCCTGGTTTTCTTCAAACAATTCGTGTATAATCATCATTCATTTTAGACCATTACCACGGTAATCATCCTTGTTCCTTTCTTTTTGTTACCACGTTTGTATTTTTTTGATTTTGGTTTTATAAGCGAAATCTAGGAGTAACCAATAGAATCATATCAAAAGAGTGTCGGGTTATTGATAAATTCAGAGAACCGAACCGAGAGTTTTACAACCCTCGGTGGTGGGTTAAGATGCCCAGCCGAGACATAAGGTCTCGGTGGTGTCATCCTGTGGCCCGCAGCGAACAAGAAAACCCCACACAGGGGGGGGGGGATATAGAGTCATGGGTGTCGGGATTGTTGGTTTCACGCAAGTCGAGACCAACAAGGGTCTCGATGGTGTCTTTGTTTGATTAGTCACGACCCATAATGGGTGTGTGGCGTGTTTGACTGAATTCGCAGCCCCAAAAAGCCAAACAACTGGGGCGTTTGGCTGTTCGAACAGCAACAACAATCTGCAGGGGTGTTTGGGAGTAGTAACAGGGGCGTTTAGGTTTAGCATCAGTAAAGGGGGCGTTTGGGACTGCGAGCAGTGGGAACCCCTGCATAAGCAGTGGGAACCACTGCATTAGCAGTGGGAACGAAGGACATCAGTGGGAAAATTTAATAATAATAAAAGCAGTGGGTAATCTGATAATAAAAGCGGTGGAAACTTTAAGAATAGCAGGGTAACCAAGTAGTGGGCTCGATTTGGTTAAACCGAGACGTGGGTGTCTCGGGAAAGTTGTAGCACGGGTTTCAGGGTCACAAATAATTATAAGCGCGAGAAATTAATCATAGTAATTAAATCCTTTTATAAGACGTTTTATAAATAAATTTATTAAACGGTTAATTTTATTAATTATTTAGTAAAATTTAATTAATATTTTTATACCTTGTTAATTATTTTTTAAACGTGTGATTTAATTAATATTTTCAAAGAAACAAAGTTAGAAATCTTTCCAATTCAGGAAACTTTCTAGCTATAACGAGTTACTATTTATAGTAATACCAGAATATACACTATACAGTAGTGAGGAATACCGAGTACATTAAATCAGTAATATTAACGAACAGTCAGAACTTATCAGATTATATACGAATAGTAATACACATATAAAATAAATCAAACTAACAACAGTTAAGATCAGTAAAAATAAACCGTTATCAGTCAACTCATTCGCGTCCCTTATTTATGTAGTATCCGTGAAGTCGGAGTAAATCTATCAGCTTTCGTTCTTATTTCATTTCTGGACACGAGGTACGGATTTCCCGTCCTTCAGTATGGACTTTCTTCTATGCATGATTAGGATTCCCCGTCTGAAGCCAAATGTTTTCCCCAGTACATGTTATTAATTATCTGAAATTATTTTAATAACTAAGATATTGCCTGAGCATTATATACAAGCATGACCAGTCAGTAGTACTAGTTACGGAGGTACCGTAACCATGACACTTGAGGCACCGGTGTCATGATTCACCTGCAGGAGAGAGTGATATCCCGCAGCGTTCCACTCAGTTCAACTTGGCCATTTTATCAGTATTATTAGTGGGGCGTATGGATGCATCATAGGCTTATCAGTTTACAGTTATCAGGTGAATGTGGTGTGTGCTCTACATCCTTCACATTGGAGTTGATCCCTCCACCCAGCACATTATTTAGAGGCCACCCCTCTATAGCATGATGAGGTCACCCCTCCATTTATTCATGCATCAGTTGTTACAGTACATGACCTATATAAGCTCTTGACAATTAAAATACAGTAAATGCATGTTTTCGGATTTAACAGATAACAGTTCAACTTTATTATTTATAAATCAGACTTTTTAGATTATACACATATTTCCGCTGCTACTTTACTTATTAGTCTTACAGCTTCAGCATTTTATCATCTGCTTCATTTCAGTATTTTTTTATCATGCTTTGTATCCGTTCACTGAGCGTAATGTTCAGCCGTAGTTCCTTTCATGTTCTAACGACAGGTACACCAGGACGCTCTTAGGATTCTGAGAGCATGTGCATTGGATGAAAGCTATCCAGACTTCTTCTTTATGCACTTCTTACATTATTCTACTTAATTGGACATTGTTTAGTCCTTTCTTTCAGTATTTACTTTTTAGGTTTTGAGCTTATGTTTGGGTTACCGATGTTTCATTCCGGTATTTCCTTTATGGTCAGTTAATGTTTTAGGATATTTACCTTATGCTTTGATGACACGCCATAAATACACGTAAACAGTCCACTTATCCAAGTGGGATGTTACAATTGGAGTCACCATTAATAGAATCTATAGGGTGATCCTTTGTCCATTTGCTGTCATGTACATTAATCCGTAGATTGGAGTAGACCGTAGAAGGAGCTTCCTCTGAGGTTGATGGTCCCGCTTGATTAGTGTCGAGAATTGGTACGCATTTGAGCGAATTCCAGATTATGATCATCTTCATCCTCTTCATCATCAATGAAAGTTATACGACTAATATGAAAGAGGTGAGTTGCGTAACACCATGAACATGGACGTGATCTCAAAGTCTCAACTTTATGCTACACGAGCCTGATCATTGCACGGCGAGGAATAGGAAAAATCTAATACAGTACGTAAATATATGAATGTTGATCACTCTTGAAGTACTTACAAGCAATGTTTTCAGACCCGGGTCGACCCGGCCGGGTCAACCGGTTGAACCGGTTCCGGCAAAAAAACGGGTCATATTGACCCGGGTTTCATATTTTCGAAACCCGGATTGACCCGGCGGGTTTGGGGTGACCCGGGTCAACCCGGTTCTCAAGACCCGGCCGGGTTTCGAATTTTTCGGATTTTTTTTGAATTTTTTTTTTAAATTTTACGTATTTGCGATAAAATATTATTTTTACATATTATATTGGTTGGTAAACAATTTATATTTTCAATATACATAAGTTTTTATGGTTTTTATAAGTATAATTTTGTTAATTATTAAAAATATAAAAAAAAAATTTTTAAAAAAGCCGGATTGACCCGGACCCAACGACTCGACCGGGTCGATTTAAGACCCGGGTTTTAAAACATTGCTTACAAGAACACAAGTACCGTTTAATTACCATGTTCAATATATATGTGGTGAAATGTGCATGTGAATATTCATTATGTTCTATCTCATTTTGTTGCCACTGATAACTGAGCAGCTACTTGGTATCAAAACCACACAAGCAGGCACGGTACCTGCGGTCTCCATGTTCCTTTTGATATTGATTTCGATGATATTCCAAGAAGATTCATCAGATGAGGTAACAGGTTATAATATGCTATCAGTCTATTTATATGCTTTATTTGCATGTTGATCCTTAATTATATTCATACCTATAGCAATGCTAAGGTGAACCCGTTAAGGTCTATTCGTGTTAGAGCACTTGAGGCGTCGTACTATCTTGGTTTACTGCTAACGCCATTGTTTTGTGTACTGGCGTCTTTTCCACATGCAAAGTATGTAGTAGTTTGGACTTAAAGCGTGCGTTGTGGGATTGCTATGTTGATACCTGTGTTAATTTTCATCGTTAATGGATGCGGTAATCGTGGGTTACCGCCGGCGCCGGGTTGTGGATTGATCAAGCACTCAAGTATCAAGGGAAGCAATTAAGGGATAGTGTCTTGTCCTTCAAACTTTATTCAAAAATAACAATACCAACATTCGCCAACTTTGTTAATTCTAAAGTTGGGCCTGGTATTGAATAAGTAGGTTAGGCCCATGAACATTAACAGAGCCCATTAGCTCTCTGGCTAACGAATAATGGTCATTGCGTTTTGTGTTTTCAATAACTACAGTACTATTTTGGTTAAATGATTTGACTACATTTCAAAATTCTGAAAATATTTTATTTATGTGAACAAATAGCTGACTCTTGCAAGTTTGTGGCCAGCGATCACCCTCCAAAATGTTGTAAATGAAACCAGAAAACACTTTTTTACTTTTATGAGTGTTGTATTCAAGGACGTGCAAGGTGTGTTATCGTACACGACATCAACTAAAGGCTTGAAAAGATACTTCTTTTTTATTTCGAAAATCAAAATGTAGACAATGTTTTAAATTTTTGTTTAGTATCTGTTAAAATTTTACTTCAAGTTTGCGAATGATGAAAAACTTATACTTGGTTTTGCATGGGGCCTTTACTAGTCTAGCTACTAAGGATGGAGCTTCTTAATGACACAAAATGTGATGGCCCATTTTGAATACTTCAGTAATGTATTTTTTGATGTCTTCTTTATGCAAAAATATAAAATTAAAAATAAAAATAAATTGATTTAAATTCATTTGGATATCATATTTTTCTTTGGATATGAGGGGATTCATCCCACCATCCATCCCATTTAAATTTAATGGATAAGATTAAACAAAAAATATATTTTCACCCTCTTTTTCCAAACATTAATATCTCTTAAACCGTTAATCGTTATGCGAAAAAAAACATACCGTTACGAAAAGCATTTGTTTATCTTTCTACAGATATACTATATGATACACTTTCGACAATTTTTTTTCTTTATTTTTTTCACGTTTTTGAAAATTATCATATATGATACTAATATCATATATGATGGATCACCAGTATCATATATGATATAACCTATCATATATGATAGAAACCCATATCATATATGATTTAACACAGTTATCATATATGATGAAACAGTATTATCATTTATGATATTTCACGTAAATTTTAACAAGAAGAAAAAAACGAATTTTTTTTCTTCGAAAGTATATTATAGTGCATATTGGTAGAAAGATAATTAAACGCTCGCCGTGATGATATAATTATTTTCGTTTAATATTTAACGGTTTAAAAGATATTTAAATTATAAGAAATAGGTGAAAAATAAAATATATTTAATCTTATCCATTAGATGAAAATGAGATGGATAATGAAGATGAGTCCCTCATATCCAAGGAAAAATATATAATATCCAATAAATTATATTTTGGATTTTGGCCTTCTTATTTTACAACGAGTATATTAATTATAAGGGTTGAGATTTACATAAACCTTTAATTTAGCATAAAATATATATCAATTAATCATATTCATTCAAATTCATTTAAAAAAAAAATATCTGACAAATGATAAATTATCAAGCGATAAAAAATACACGATTACAACAAGAATTTAATCATCTTTCTAACGAGGGGCATATGTATAAACTTTCGACGAACTTTTTTTTTGTCTGAGAAAATCATATATGATTCGATATATGATTCGTGATACGAATCATATATGATTTTCTCAGACAAAAAGAATGTTCGTCGAAAGTATATACATGTGCCCCTCGTTAGAAAGATGATTAAATTCTCGTTGCGATGGTATGTTTCGTTTTCCTTAATAATTAACAGTTTGTGAGATATTTTTTTTAAAAAAAGATGAAAGTGGGTAGATGAAAAATGAAGAGTTGAGATTCGTTGATTAAGTTTATGCTAAAATGGATGTTTATGTTAAACTTTTACCTTTATTATAATAGAGATGAGATCCTTATAGAATATGCATCAAAAAAAGAAGAAAGGAAGCAATCTCAACCATCCATTCAAGTTCCATCTAATGATTTATATTAATCTTTTTAAATTTAATTTAAAAACCCGTTTTCATCCTATTTCTTAAAAATTAAATATCTCTCAAACCGTTAATCGTTACGAAAAATTAATTATACCATCGCGACGGGAATTAAGTTATCTATCTATAGATAGGCACTTCTATACACATTCGGCAAACTTTTTTTTAAAAATTTACGCATAAAAAATTACATGTGATTCTCAAAAAATTACATGTATTTTTCGAAAATTACGTGTAATTTTCGAAAATTACGTGTAATTTTTTTGGCAAGAATTTTTAACACTGTAAATCGTTAACTTTTGTGTGAATTACATGTAATTATGTGTGAATTACATGTAATTTTTGTAATAAAATAGTTTATTAGTGTTAAATGCAAATCACATGTAATTATGTGTGAATTACATGTGATTTTTGTAATAAAGTGGTTAGTTAGTGTTGAATGAAAATTACATGTAATTTTGTGTGAATTAAATGTAATTTTGCTCAAATCACATGTAATTAACCTAAATCACATGTAAATTCCACGTGATTCAACCTAAGTGATAACCTCAATGGTCGTGTTATATACATATTAATTGACTTTCAATAAGTATATATAATGCAGCTAGTTTATGTGACAAATTATTAGTTCCTACACGAGAGTTAATATCAGATCATAGCTTAAGCTGGAAATGCAAATAAAGAACTACATGTAATTCACACAAAATTACATGTAATCCAACATGAATTACATGTAATTCAACATGAATTAATGTAATTCTGAGTAAATTACATGTAATGTTATGTGAATTACATGTAATTCTTTAGTCGCATTTTCTATCAAACATGCAAGTAAATCAGTACTAGGATATATAGTGTACAAGATAGCTCATATACTCATATAAAATAAAAACAAGGGCACAAGATGTGGTATTTTTCAACATATTAGATGATTCTTGTATGATTATCATTAAAGCCAAACTAGCAGAAAAAAAACCTCAATGTTAAAGGAATGGGCTAAATGCTATAATAGAGTTAGTATGAAGATTATGGTGTCCATAATGGAACCAACTTACCAAAAATGACCAGAATAAAGAAATGTATTAGGTACCAAATATACAACTTACTGAGTTAGCAAGCAATAGAGCCACTTTAATTACCACAAATACTAAATGTTGCGGGAACTGAATAGAATAGGGTACTAACAACTACATTCCTTGTTTGTCACTTGTAGCTACAACGTAAAAAGACCTAATCTGAAATCACAATCTAAGACACCTATGCTATCCAGTGACAACCATATCAACACCTATACCAACGTTGGGCCGTTTGGATATAATCATTTTATCAATACAACTTCTAAACCTGATATCGGTTAAAAAGCATCCATTTTGGAAATCGATCGAATCACACTATCCACCTGACCCCCTTTCGTCAAAAAGATAACTCAGACAGTAATAACATACTCATCAACCCAATCAACCTCACCCATATGCATAAACACCTCTAACTTGTGATCAAACTTTCTCGCCCTACAGTAACACTTCTAAACTTATATCAAAGTAAACTTGTAAGACTCTCACCCATTCTCCCTCATCTCACTCATCCTCAAAATAAATTAATCACACTCCGACCTATTCTCCCTCATCCTCATAGAAATCTAATTCACCAGCCCAAAAGATTATAAATCTACTCATTCGACACACACCCCATTTCCTTAACCTATCAAGAAACTCATTCTCCTTATTTGCGATCCCTAAACTAGTCAAACACCTAACAAAATACCCCAACACACTCGGACTCACATACACTTCACTTCCACCAAATTAATACATAACACCTCATTGTGGCATTTTATCGAACACCTAATACAACACTAGCCATGACATTGTAAGTATATAAATTATGAGCATACTCGTTTGATTTTCGGCCCAATGAAAGAATTTAAATGCTTCTTCCAGTTTTTGAAGCTTTTAAAAGCGGTTTCGCCTGGTTTTGTTGTGAGATTTGGTTCGATAATAGGGTTTGAAGATGTGGGTTGTTGGTGGTGGTGGTTAAAGGTGGTTATGAGTTTGTTGACAATTTCAAGTGCGTGAAATGGTTCATATGAGAAATGTAAGTGATTTATGAAGAAGTCGCCAACAAACACGACGGCAGTGATGTGTGATCGATGGTGATGGATGGGAGCAGTGGGGTGTATGACGAAGGTGTTGCGATATGGTGGGTGCGACGTCTGTGGTGGGTTGGTGTGTGTTTCAATCGTATAAGTTTGTGTGAGTATGGGTGAAGATTGAAGAAGAAAGTGAAGTTCATCTTAACCATAGGATTTGTTTTAGAATGAACGGTTCAGATGGAAGGAATTATTCTTTTTTGGTATACAGTTTCCTACCGAACTTTTGTCTATTATAATATTATTGTCCAATATTATATTTCAAGTCTTTTAAAATAATTGTTTATTTAAAAAAATTAATAAAAAAGTTTGTTCGACTTTATCATGTTACTCTCATTTGAGCTTATTATTACGCATAATAAACTTTTTTTTTTTAAATTAACTAGTTAAAAAAGTAAAATTATTATTCTTCATAAATTATGAGAAAAAAAATTTAACAATGACATTTTTTTAAAAGATATATTTTTTATATCCGATCAATAATTTTAAAACGAAAGAAGTACAAGTTTAACTGTTTAAGTTTCGACCAATGCTTTCATTGCTCACCCGTCCAAGCACACGCAACCTTAATCATACTGATTTATAGCCGATCTCTAAAGCATCGATTTCAGCAATGACAAACCCGATACAGATTGAATCAATCCTACAAACGTCCATTTATTTAGGTCTTTTCAATACTAAATATAGTTTGTTGGTGATGTTTAACCACCATAACTACAATTATGATTTTGGTTAGCCCGTTAACGTAGCTCACGCCATCAAACCATCATTTAATCATATCATTAATGAGAACCTCGTTCTCGCAAGGTCCATCATTTTAATGTTTATCTATGACAAACAAACAAACATTTTGCACCCAGGACGGGCATGAGTGGCGAGCTAAACGAGTGCGAGTAAATGGGCAAGACTAAACGAGCACAGGTTAGAATGGATAATAAAACATACAAAAACGTAGAAATGAAATATAATATTTGTTAGAAAGCCGAAGATAAAAAATAAATATAAAATATTTGTCGAGTATCCTATTTAATATTTTGCATGTGCCTACTGAGTCATTTAGTCTCTTACATATTCGCCTATTTAACTTATCTATACTAATTATAAAGAAGGCATATCAAATGTTGAAAATTGAATTTTTCCTATGAAACTTCTCATGTAAGTCTTTACTATTAAAAACATGAAAGTAGTGTATTATAAGAAATAATGGCTCGATCAATGAAATACAAGGTAAGTTGTGAATGTAATCATAAATTGTATTAGCTGTACATAGAAATTTGATTTTATAATTATAAAACATATATTTTGACACACAAACATGGTTAACCAAAGACGTTTACCCTCCATCTTCCTCAACAGTGGTATTAGTTTCTTTCTTTTATTTGATTTAGAAATAATGCCTTTTGATTTGTTAGTCTGTACGGGTTAGTTTCGATTGATGATATTTGATTTTTATTGATATTCTTAATTTTCCATGGTTGGTCATGTTTTCTTAGCAGGTAAGGTTCTTTGCTGCAGTTCTATGTAAACCAAATAGAGCTAGCTTGCCAAATGTATCACCGGTATGCAAATATAGGTATGGGTGTGCCATTTAACAAAGCATTGTATGCCTTATTGACATCCATGATCGCTCATGTTTGTGATATGTATATAATTATATAGTTCATGAATTAGAAATGTCGATTTATTACATTTGTATGTGATTATATGAATTTGATTTTTCTATGTTTCTGTGCAGATCTTGTTCCTGGTGCTTTGTTTTCATGTTCTTATTGATGCTCATGCCAGTAGCACTCATGTAAGGACTTTTCAACACCGGCTTCTAAGACACCTAAATCTATCCCAGTAAGCATAAGTTTTTAAGTGGACGCCTATTATTGAGTCACAACAATTGTTTTAGAGATGTATCGAAAAATAGTCATTATTCAATATTTTACCTTTAAAAAGGCTATTTTGTAGGAGTATCCATCAGCTCAAGCACAATCATGCTACATGAGAACTACAATGCCAAGGTAAAAAAGGGTGTTTTATCTATACTTCTATACTACATTATAATGGAGCTATCCCATTTGTTGAAAATGTTAAAAAAATTCAACTTTGTCGGTGGCAAGGTTTGTTGAATACTAGCCTAATTAAGGAAATGTTGAAAATGGTTCTAATAAGTCCGAAAAGAAATGAACCATAACTAAGGAAAGAATACACATCTTTATTGATATTATGGCTGGATAAATTTGAATCTTTTTTGAAGCAGCGGTTATTCTTCTTCGGTTTTTTTCTTCTTCGGGGTTATCTTTTAAATGGTTCTAACAAGTCCGAAAAGAAATGAACCATAACTAACTAAGGAAGTCAATGTAAAATGGGGCGTTGTATTCTTCTTCGGTTTGTTTTTTTTGGGAATAATGGATTTTCTTGTATTTTTCATGTCACCAGAGACGTGCAAAGATTATTGGAGCTTTGTGGAATATGCGAGGTTTGTCTTTTAAATATTTTCTCTCTAACCTTGTTCAGATGTTCTTACTAAAGACGGTCACAATCTCGACATTTTTGAATTGTTCTCTGGTGCTAAGAAAGTAAGCCATTATTTGGCTAACTGATTAATTGTGCTATATGTATATATTTTTCTATTCAATAAACTTGCTTTTTCCATTAAATTTTAAAAGTTTAGGGTTATCTTTCTTTTTAGGTTTTTAGAATACTTACAACTGATGACAAGCCCACTTAGTGTTCGAAACAAGTAAATGACTCTATATTGTAACATGTTTGAATGTTCATTTTGTAAAATTATATGTTGTCACAAAAAATCAGTACATCTTAACTTTCTCATATATGTTAGGCTTACGCATAATCACTGATTGATACACTGCTTTGTCCTTTAAAAGCTGTGACGAATTACCAAGAGGCGTTTTGGGATGTTGATATTGTTATCAAAGGCTTGCCTTCGACTAAGATGAGGTAAGTAATTGAGAATATTAGTAAGTAACGAATTATTAGAAGGATAGGATTATGGTTCCTGTTATTATATAGTTGTCAAAAAGTATTAAGGGTGAATTAGAACTTGAACCGCATATTATTAGTCCTGCCCAGATGATTAGTAGATCAAGTAAGACTATTGTCTGACTGTTGTTTTGACTTTATAGATGGGTGTTAATGTTATTTAGGGGTTAATTTCTAATTTGTATAGGAAATCTTCTTTTTCCAATTTTGGAAACGTAAAACTCTACCCTGTTCTTAATCGGTAATTTACAATCTGCAGGTGGCAAATTTGGAATTCAGTTTAGTGCTTATAAATATATGGATAAAGAGCTACGTGATACATGCATTCTGTTCTAAAGACGAACTTTAGACGTCATTAAAATTAGTCAGATCATGCAAAGGCGTCGTATAATAACGAGACTTCATAGTAACGTCAATGGTGCACTCTTCACTTTCATTTTTGTTCAAGTAGTCGATGTATATAACAAATGTAAACTGTAATGTCAATGAATCTTCTTTATTCAAATCAATTTCATTTGCCACATAGATTGATGTTACGACAGGAGCTACAGCTAGCATAGAAGTTTTTTGTTCTAATCTTTTTTTCAAATAAAGCCATGTTTTTAGGTGGAAACACCTCTGTTACTTATAATAGAGATTGTCTTCAAAACCAAGTTCTGTTTGCTTCACGAATAGAATCTCTACCATTTTAAGTCCTTCTACGAAAGCGGGATCTATGCTCTTTTTCAACAGGTCTTTATGTCTCTTTTTGTAGGAGTGTCAATTGGATTTTAGAGGTGAAGGAACAAGAACTCTTGGTCACCAAAATGGTCAACTATTAGAAGGGGGTAGTTTTCCTCTTTCCGAGCAAGATTTAATAACGAAAAAAGCTCTTTCCATTAGTTAGTGATATTGTATTTTCTTTTAGAGAGCTATTGAAACTCATATAATAACGCAAGTTTTCTTGATCAAATTCGGCATTATACTTCGTATATTATTCCATGTTATTACATTTAAGTTTTAACTAATACGTACCAGTTAAGTTCGTCATCCATCAGAAATATACCTTTATCCAAAAGTAAAATAAAATAATACCTTGAAATCGTCCCTTCTAAATGAAGTAGTAAGACATTTAATACACAGAAATACACCTTTAAATTCGTTTATCTATATCAACTTTATTATTTTTTAGTTTCTTGTCTCTCGAAAACAATAGTATTATGACCCAAAAAAACCCGCTCGTTTGTTGTTTATTACGAGTTCCAAAACAAGTAGGTATCAACGAACGTCGGAGGAGATCTTTGGAATTTTATGTTCTTCGTCGGAGTGTAAATTATATGCCTACCACTGACGAAAAACATGGGATGTAAAAAGTACGCATTTTTTTTATATAGATTTTTTTATACAACTTCTTTCAAATTTGGTTAAGAAGACCCTTACTTCAAGCCCATTGTTATGTTTCACCAGGTTGCATTTAGAGGGGCTTCAATGTCCATGTTTAGCACATTAATAACATGCACATTCTTATTAATCAAGGAATGTGTTTGGCCGTGTATAGTATTGTATATCACAAACACAATTGATGCTACTTACCAATCAATATCTTATAAAACAATCAACACAATTTCATATATCGTTAACTACACCGACTGCTTGCACATAGTTAATTGATTTTAGACAATTCCACAATATTACATATAGTTAATTGTTTGTCGCTAGGAAATTCCGTTGGTGTGCATGAGTACTCGCCTATTACAATATTACAGATCGTTAACTATCGATCGTTTGGTATTTTCGCCGCCATGCGCGGGTACTCGTCTAGTTAATAATAATGGATGGACAAAAAATGTCTCATCATTTAAAAAAAAATATCAAAAAATACTAAATGTTAATAAAATGAACAAGATTTACCACCTCTAATTTTTTATAAGAACAACAACAAAGCCAATGTCCTATCAGTATTTTGCATGTTTATTAAAAAACCACTATTCAAGTCTTGTATTATACGGCAATCTGCATATTATGCAAGGAGGTAAGTATAAAACTAGACAAAATCTAAATATTTGGTTTCTAACTAAGACATAAAAAAATTTACTTCTAAAAATAGACATGTATTTTCTATCACCTAATCAACTCACTTACATTTTTCACACGTGTTAAAGTGATCAACCTTTTATATTAATATTTTTTCCAAGTTTGACCTATCCTATTTTGTCTTTTCTCCTTTTCAAGTTATCAACAGGCAGCGGCTCAACCCACAAGCGCTCAACCTACCCCGAAAATTGAAAAAGTACAAAATTATAAAGTTTTTTTGGTACTTTTTTAATTTCTGAGGTAGGTTGAGCACTTGTGGGTTGTGAGCTGCCGGTTGATAACTTGAAAAGGAGAAAGAAAAAATAGGGAAACTTAGGAAAAATATATTAATAAAAAAGCTTGATCACTTGGACACGTGTAAAAACTGTAAGTGAAATGATTAGTTGACAGAAAGTATATGTCTCTTTTTAGAAGTGAATTTTTTTTGTCTTAGTTGGGGACCAAGGGTCTAAACTTTGTCTACTTTTATACTTACCCCTTATGCAAGTGTACTTGCATGCATAATGCATTGACTGAACTTTGGAAGGACATAGAACGGTGAGTTTTTTTTGGAGCGATCAACGTTGAAAAATAACATTTTGATTTTTAGTGAGTGTTTGGTAAAAAGAGCGCCGGATATTTTGATTTTTATTAGTCGTTTGACACAAAAGCGGTGGACGATGCTACAACACACAAATAACATATGCTTACCCCGCATCACCAATCATCATCCCCATCTTCGTCGTCGTCATCATCACTCGGCTCATCATCATTCGCGTCATCGGCCCCGCCACGGGCACCTTGCTGAGACTATGACTCAAGTTGTGTAAGCATCTGAGAAAACTTATATGTTAATGCAAATGATGTCTAAAAATATTATTTGTGATAATTAATCTATCTTAGTTTTGATCACGACAAAGTGTAAAAACATGTATCGTTAAAGATAGTCACAAGACGAATTATTTAATGAAGACTATCAATTAGGTAATAATCATTTAAGTCTTACGCAAACATATATTAAATATGTTTAGTGATCACTAAAAGTGATAACCTCAAAACTCACATTTAATTAAATGTGGCAACACATTTTCAAATATACTTTCTTTTTAAGAAAATGTTTAATGGAAAATAGAAAGTTTGAATTTTGGATATTCGAAAGTAATATTGGATATTCCTTGTGAGGTATAAACCTTACTAGATGGACTTTCCCCACTACAGGACAAAAAGGAGCGTAGTCTAGAGCTCACAGTTCCTTATAGGTACCCGCGATTCATTATATATAATGAACTGTGTGATCAATAATGAGCTGTGGCCAGACTCGTCGTTGGCTCATTGTCCCTATAAATAGTGGATCATTTTCCATTTCCCATGAACCTATTTGGACTCTCTTTCTCACCTTCTAAATCTATTTTCTATCTCTCAATCATTTGTAAATGATCACTTAATTTCTTAAGTATTCTTGCTTGTGATTATCTCCCTGATCCCCTTATTTATATGTCCAAAATGAAGATTACTCACACACTTGTGATGTGTTGAAAGATGAAGCCTTGATGAAAATCTTTCTTCTATATATCTAGTCATGTTCATCACTTTTACCTTTTGAGTCTTGTGTAGATCCGAGGTATATGTGTTTACTTGGATGAGTCTTGTGTGTAAGTTCTCACTTATCTCTAAAATGATGTGAGTAAGAGTGTAGTATGTGTTAGTTCTCACTTATCTCTCAAGTGATGTGAGTGTTAGTGTCTTGTGTGTTAGTTCTTACCTGCAAAGTGATGTAATTGCGAGTATGTGTGTGTTAGTTATCACTTAGCTTTAAAGTGATGTGAGAGTGAGAGAAGAGTGTAGATTGGTTCTAAATAAGATTAGAACTCGACATTTAACCTTGTGTTGGTAAATGGAAATGTGAGATAAGTGTAGATTGGTTCTAGCTAAGAATAGAACTCGACATCTAGCCTTGTGCCGGTAAATGGAAATGGGCGACGAGTGTAGATTTGTTCTAGCTAAGACCAGAACTCGACATTTAACTTAGTGTCGGTAATTGGTGTAAGAGACGATGTAAGGTTTTCTCCGCCATGAATGGAGCTTGTGGATATAATGAAAATCTCGAGTATGTGTACTCAAGGAGTGGACTAGGATCGAAGATAGAGCTTTGTTGTCGAACCACTATAAATCTTTTGTGTCTTCCTTTAGGTTGTTTCTTTCCTTACTTTGTGCTTATCATTGTCATTATCTTTTTTGTATCATAATCAAGATAACTTGATGAATAAAATGTTTTGAAACATTGTAAATGGGACTAACTATTATGAAACAAGTTTTTAATTGAAAGTCACATCTAAAGATAACCATAAATTTTAAAGAGGAGATTATTCAACTACCCATTCTAGTTTCTACATCATTGTCACTCTTAAACAACTTCCTAAACACGTTGATCTTATGCATTATTCTCCTTCTCTTTTTCTTTATGCTCTTATTCCCATTTTCTAGCTTTTCGATCCCGGAGCCGTGAGTGCATTCATGCGGGGGCGCGGGATAAGCGCCACGTCCAACCACAATCCTACCAATATCGGGAAGGTGCCCCGCCCTTGCTTGGGCGAGGCAGTCAAACGATATCTTGTTCGGTGTAAGGGACACCCGAGGGGGTGATGGATTGGAGCCTAAATCCCGTAGCCTTAGCATCTCATCTTACAAAGTCAAATAGTTAATATATTAGTCGGGATTCTGGGGCATTGTTTCTAGACAAATAATTAAAGTGCTACTATTTGGGACAAAACTAACTATGTCTTCGGGGGTCGTAAATACGTCGTCTAGTGAATGATGAAGAAAGAAGATATCAATAAGTCACGGGTACTGCTGAGTCTCAGAGCTCCTCATCTACCACTAATTAGGTAAGTCTCTTTGTCAGTCTCCCATGTGTTTATACTTTTTATAAATACATGTTAGTTTATACGAAAGTAGTATTTGTAGTGTAATGTAGTATAATGTCGGGAGAATAACGCGGAAATAAAATGACACGTCATTACGCTAAGTTAACATTCATCGCGATAGTGTATAAAAAAGAAGTATATATTATATAAAAAATAATTATATAGTTACACTTCATTAATAATTATATAATTTTTTTATAAAAGTACTAAATATTGTATAAATAATAATTACATAATTTTTAGACCACATTTTCTCTGGCGAGATATCACAGGGATAATGTGGCGAGTAAAAGCCCGCCAACGTTTTGGTTGCAATCTTTGGAGTTTTGGCGTTTAGTGGATATTGTTTTTGGCGAAATGTCGCCGGTAAAAAATCGACATATTTTTTTAACATGACGTTAATGATAACCAATTGTTAATTATTTAGGTAAACTTTTTCCCGGCGACATGTCGTCATGTAAAACTTAATGGGAAAATTTTCCGCCCTATTTGGGTCATGGTAGACAAACTTTTCTCCAACAACATGTCGCCGGGAAAAATATTGTCAAACTTTGACTTAAAAGTCTACTAAAGTTTGTGCCACACAAGACGACTTGTTGTCGTTTCACGAGTTTTCCCCGATGACAAATGTCGTCGAAGGAAATTTTCACGCCGTTTTATAATTTCTTGTAGTGTCTGCATCATTTGAATGTATATCTTTCTGAGTTAATCAAATCATGATTCTTAGAATAAGTGTTTTTTTATCATTTTAATAACGTTGTACATCTTAAATTTTATTTTTTCTAATAAGCTCCTGCTATATTAATTACCTAGAGTCATGAGTCTGTCCCTATCTTATTGTTTATTTGGTTAGAGGTTTTAGAAAATAAAGAATGTGAATGATAATGATTAATAATGCTTGGTTGAGAAGAATATAATTAATTATTACTCATTAATAAGTAAGAAATCATTTCTCTGTAAATTGAGAGTAATAGGTTCTGGTATGTAGGTGTCTCTACTTATCACCGCCATTATCACTGACCACCACCATTATTGCTACTACAACTCAGCTCCCAACACTACCACCACTCTCCGACACTACCACCACTCTCCGACACCACTACCACCACCCTCCTAACGCCACCACCATTATTCGACCCACCACCACTGCCACCGACCGCTACCACCTTTACTAGCATCGTCACTGTCGCAACCATTGACTATCACCACCACCACCATCACTGACCACCACCATTGTTGTTACCACCACCCACCCAACGCCACCACCACTACCACCGCCACAACCGCGACCAACATCAACGTGGATTCAAGTGTGTATTTGTCCACCACGACCACCACTTCTACCGATGCCGCCACAACACTCTACCACCATCTTTAACAGCTACCGATGACGCCACCATATTAGCTACCACCATCACTGACCACCACCATTGTCGCTACCACCTCATCATTATAACGCATCGCACAATCACCGCCCTTACCATCGATCGCAACTGTGACCAACATCACCTTGGACTCAAGTGTATATTTGTCCACCGCGACAACCACGTCTACTAATGCCGCCACCACACTTTACCACCATCACTAATGGCTACGAATGACGCCACCATCGCCGCTACCACCAACACACCGCCGATTATCACCACTGCCACAACATGCACATCCCGTGGCCACCTATGCCAACTACCACAACCGATTATCGCAACCACCACCCAAAAACCACCAAACCACCGATCATCACCATTACCACCACTTCCACCTCCAATCGTCACCTTTGCCGACTAGCAAGATTTGCAATCGTGTGTTGCAACGGCCGCCGTCCTCAACCACCACTAACCGTCACTGTATTCGTTAATTGCTTCCTCTACCAGTACCAGTACCGTCATCGTCGCGACCACTGACTATCACCCTATCACATATTGTAACCATCTCCAATCACTTGCACAACTTATATTAATCAAGCACTAATAATGATAATACTTGAGAATGCTCGTTGTATTCCTTTTACTCATTCCAAAGTATATTCCTTTCAATTTAAAACGCCCCCTAACTTGATTTTCTAAACCTACTCATTTTTACCGTTTTTTAAATGCACATACTAGTACTAGTATATGTACATACAAGTAATCGACAATAATGAATTACAAGTAAGTTCCCAAGTATTACAAAATAAAAGAAATAGAATAAAAGTATAGCTTGGGGGTCCAAGCTGCCGCCACAGCCATATGTGTCGATCGGTACCACTCAACTCAACCCCATTCCCATTGATTATATATTGTACTAAGCAAAATAAGTTTTGATAGAAAAGGCAATTTAATATTTAGGTTTTTAAAAATAGAGTGTAACTGCTAATAAAACTTTTAGTTAGAAGCTTGTTTTCTGTTCACCTAATTCTCAAGTAGCCAACTTGCCTTTAAATTAGTTTGGTATCCACAAAGCCTATGCGTATGCTATCATATCTAACATGCAGTAAAAGCTAGTCGTAATTTATAGACGTAGATTTCCTTCTAGACGTTCTTTATTTAGCATATGTGCTGTCTACAATTGTCGATGGCATGACACCAATATGACTCATAAATCATAATATAATCTCTGAGTTAACGAAAAGTTATTTAAAGTTTAAGTTAATTCTTTTATTTTTGACTTTGTTGGTCAAACTTGTATTATTTGTTTAGCATATGTTTTTTAGTTTGACCCGTTTGTTACAACCAATCTCCATCTTGGTTGGCCCTACGAAAAAAATACAATTTATTTAACATATTTTTTTATGAAAAATTCCACAAGTAATTACGAAACCATAGTAGTGGAAGATCTAGAGGCAATTTCCACAATGAATTACGAATCAAGTACTTTTCAATGTAGTGACATGCGCATAAGGGATCTTGTCAGGTAGATAACGTGAAAAATGAATAAATACTATAAATAGTTACAGAATTTTTATGCATAAATATACTAAATTTAAAAGCATGTAAAAACATTAGAGAAAATTCTGGTTTTGATCATGTCTTTTTGAGTGTAGACACTATTTGGCCAGACAACAAAAGTGTTCCTGTTATGGCTATGTTCTACCCAAAGTGCTCTACTCATGCCACGTGTTAGTCATCGGGATAGGTAGAGCCTGAAAAAGTTGGATAAAGCATGCCACGTGTCAGTCGCTAGGATAGGTAGAGCATTTTTCTAGTAGAGCATAGCCCAAAACCGGAAAACACGAATATTTGACCAAATACTGTCTACAGCATAGGACATGGCTCAAAACAAGAATTTTCTCAAAACATTACATGTTTGTTTAATATTTTAGATATTTAACAATAGAATTTTGCTGACCACATACATCACTATATCTATGTTATAACTAAGTTTACCCCAATTATGAAAATCATACTTTTTTCGTTCTAATTTACTTGATTACTATTAATTATTTTATTCAATTTTAATCGTAAATTATTTTGTGTGTGCTATATAATATTTAGTAAAATTTATACGAATGAAAATATATATAAAACTCAATCCATACATATATTTTGCGTTAAGTATTATATAACATATAAAAAGTAATTTATAGTCAAAGTTGAATAAAAAGATAAATACTAGACAAGTAAATTAGGACGGAATAAGTATTTAACAAACATGTAATTACAAAACCATAAAAATGAATTCTATGAGTGAGGATAATGTCTCCATTAAAGTAACCAATAAATTAGAATTTTTTGAATTGAGTTTGAAGTAGTATCATCAAAGTTAGACAAAATGAGTCTATTTTTATATGAATTGAATAACCATATGAATTAATCTTAGTGACATAGTCAATGTCATAGTTTCTAAATGAAGAAAAATGTCATTATCTTTTTCGTGACTAATTATTAATAGAAATTGTGGTCGAGAATGGCGGCATTTCATCACACGTTTAAATACTTGTAGCAAAACGAACTATAGATGAGAATATTAATTCATATAGTTTAAGCAGTACTATAATATTTAATGACATTAAAATTTTCCAAACAATATGCGTGGAGTTTGGTTTCAAAAGTTAAAAGTCGACTTAAATCCATAGTTTGAAAATTATGACCAACTTTGCACCTTTTCATTTTGGGTTCCTCCAAGATCCCATAAATCCAACAAACATCATGAATAAAGCCACCTCTCTTTCGGTAGATTAAATAACTTTCTAGTTTTTCTACATATAAAAAAAAACTTCGTAAATATATCACTAACTTTTCATCAAAACACTTGTACCACACTCATTCAAAAATTATACCTTTTCAGTCTCAAGAAAAAACAAAAACACAAACGTATTGAAATTTCTCTAAAAAAATTATAATATTCTTCAATCAATCAAATATTATTTTCACATTTCTTTTAATCACAAGACACAATATTACAAATAATTATTAGGATAAATACTAGCTACAATTTGAATATAACTAATTAGCTACAATTTACACTATAAAATGAGTATATGAAAGTGTGGATCTATGTGGGTCACTCATTTCCCTTACTAATTAGTCTTATTTATATAAGAGCTGGGGAATCCATGGTTATGGCGTGGCGCCATGGCCACGGCGCAGAAAAAATCAACGACGCAGGGTTCTGTGGGTCTGCGCCATGGTCCTTGCGTCACAGTCACCAGCTCTCGCGACGAAGGTAATTTTTTTTTTTTTTAATACAATGGCTATAATACCGTTGGGGGGAGGGGGCAGATTTAAAAAAAAAGCCCCACAAACTCCATTTTTACCCTTTTAATGAATTTTATTTTAATTTTAAAATGTTTATTATTATTTACTTTAAAAAAAAATTCCCACGGCATCAGTTTTCTCACGGCTCCGAAATACCAGTGAAATTTGGTGCCGTGGGAAAATCTGGTGCCATGGGGAAAAATCTGACGTGGCAGCACTTTTTGAGCCATGACACCAAACCATAACTTATGGATTCCCCATGCTCTAAGAGAAAACAAACTACGTCGCTAGCTATTTTCATAAAAAAAAACCAATCAAATTCATTTTTAATTAGTTGTGAAAAAAGAAAAACTATTATTTTGTGAACATATGTTAGAATATGAAATATAAAAATTTATAAACAAAGGGAGTACTTTTCTATGCTTTAATCACTTTGTTCTCTACTAAAACCACTACCTATAATACTTTTCCCATATAGACATAAAAGTTAGAAACAAAATCCAAAAAACACACTATCACCCTTTATTTCCTTCCATATTTGCTCTCACCCCAACCAAAAAAAAGCTCTGACTAGTTTAAGCTCAGCTCCTAGCTTATGGATTCCGGTAACAGCGGCAGCTTGCCGTCATCTAGCGGTGGTGACGGTGGTGGCGATGAAGTATATGATGACTCAAGAAGAAATGATCAAACCCTATTTGCTACTATGCAACAACCAAACCTACCACCATCACCTTTTTTCGAGTTTTCACACCAAAATCACTTGATAAACCCTAACCCTAGTACTAACCCTAATCCTAACCCTAATCCTATGTACAATCTTGATTCCTTATGGACAAGAAACCCTAACCCTAACCAAATCCAAAACCAAAACACAAACCAAAACCCTAATCCAAACGCGGTTTTCAACCCTCAAAACGCGGTTTTTAGCCACACCCCGGTCGAACCGGACGCTGGACCGGCTAAAAATAGTAACCCTAACCCTAAGAAAAGAACAAGAGCTTCACGTAGAGCACCAACAACGGTATTAACTACCGACACAACTAACTTCAGGCAAATGGTTCAAGAGTTTACTGGCATCCCAACAGCCCCTTTTGCTGCCACGTCATCGTCTTCTTCTTCACCTTTTACACGTCAGCATCATCATTTGTTTAACAGTACTACTGTTCGCCCATCTTATATGAACAGTATGAATATGACTATGAATATGAATGTGAATGTGAATGCTAGTACTATTAGTACAGGTATTTTCAATTTACCCCCTTCGGATATTCCATCTTTTGCAAAACAGCCACTCAACTTATCCAACTTGCAAAACCAGCTGTTTCCTTTTCAAACGGGGCATGTTGGTGAGAATAGGAATTTGGAAGGGTCTACTTCGACTTCTGTGAAAAGATGGAGGGGTGAAAGTGAAAATATTGGGATTAATAGAAATGAGGTTGATGAGCAAGTACCAGGTAATGAGGATTCATGGAATTTGTGTCCTTCTGATTAATTAATTAATTAATTAATTAAGTTTTTTTTGTTATTGTGTAACAATTTTTATTAAGGATTTTCTTATAGAAAATTTATAATTTGGGGATTTAGGGATTTTTGTTAATTATTTTATAACAAAAATCACTTTTATATATTTTTAATAGAAGTACATTATTAACAGTTATTTTGGTATTGTGTTGATTTTATAGTATTATGTTCTTATTTTTATTCGAAATATATTTCTTTAGTTGTTGAACATATATATGCTTTAAATCCGTAAATCCCATGCATGCTTTTGTATTTATTTCTAAATTTATAATTAAATTGTGGCATTTTGTGTGTCCGCGAGAACTTCGTGAGGGCAACACTCTCGCGTACTCTACACATAAATCCGCCCCTGAATGCGAGTATATGAATGTGTCACATAAGCAATTAAGCATATGTGTTATAAAATTGTATTATGCGTATTTTGAGTGAGTAATTGTGTCTATAAGTGTCTTTAGCAAGATAACTTAAGCATACATGACTTAGCAAGAAAATTAAACCCTTTTCTAACGCGTAGTCGCCTAGATAGGTCTTAGTCTTTTAGCATAATGTAATCTTCATCAGTATGAATGAAGTGTGCTGAAGTAGTATAGTTAGAATATCAAGTATACTAAATGTCCCGGTGTACGTATACGCACAGAATACTAAAACCAAAGACTCGTGCTGGTTAATCTTTTTGCCATAGGTCCAAACCCCTATATAGACTATAGTAGAATCTCACTCCTTGATCTTACACAAACAAATATGGAAAACTGAGAATCCCTTTTGAATGAATTGAATCAGTCGTGATCTAATGGCTTTTTCGGTTCTTGCTATAGTTTTTAGTGAAATTGTCATTAGAGTTTATATTTGATAATGATGTGCGACATATAAAACACATGGACGGAGTTACATGGTGTCGGTTGTAGAACGAGTTACACCTGATATAATGAAAAAGAATTTCAAATATGCAACCCTAATAATTTTATTTTTGCTACATTGATTTCTTACGTTACATTTGTTTCTTACGCCGTAATTTTAGTTAGCCTAGTAAATTTGTGCAACATCTTTTGAAAATTATGGTACGTCCCTGATAATGCATTTATCCGCAACAAATTTATATATCCATCTTTGTGGCGTAATTTATTTTCCATTGATTTTCTATCTGTTTGAAATTGAAATGCAAGCAAGTTACTATTATTATTTGTATTATTTTTCCATTTTTTTTATTATTTGTGGCGTAATTTTTTTTTTTTCATTTAGAGATAAAAAAAACGCATGTTAATAAAAAAAGTCAAAAAACGGATTGTAGTAGTTACAATTATTAGGTTGTACTAGTGAAGTACTTGAGGTTTATTTCTTTTATTTCTATTTGATAAGTATTTAAACATTAGATATTTAGAAATTTTCATGTACTTTTGCTTTTATAATCATATTTTTTTTTTCTTATCTAATTTAATTTTGAGAAAATACTAATAATCATTCATTAGAGTTAGCTTATAACCATTGATCATAAAATGATTTAGCACCCGAACCTATTCTTTATATAACATTAACGATATGATCCATATGTCATAGACGTCAGTACGACGATAAAAAATACGAATAACATTTTGAGACTTCACCGAAACGAATGGATCATAAAGATAAAACGTAAATTATTATATTAAGTTATTTTTTATTTAAACACGATTTAATATAAAATTAAAATAAAAAACTTAAAACGAACTATTTTAAGATTGAATTTTAAGTTTTTACAAAACTGGGGGGCTTATTAAGCTATTGACATAATATTCCAAAACTAATGAGTTTTGTTTGTGTAATTGTGTAAAATATTATTCCCTCCTAACAAGTTTAAAATTTATTTCCACCTACTAAACTGTTCTTTTCCATAAAAACGACTAAACCTATAATACAATTTCCAAATCAAAATACAGTATGTTCCTAGAATTTTTTTAGTAGTTTATATATATGCGCAAATGCACCTTGATGTCATGATATTCACAGGAAAAACGCAATAATAGTAGTAAGTTAGCATGTACAAACATAAATATATCTATATACATCATAAAATATGAAAATAAGTTGGAATTTATTCCATTGTAATAGAGCTGTCTGTGAATTAATTGGTTAAATTTGTGAAAAAGGGACACTAATGACATAGTGATAGGTTTGTTAGATCCACCTAATCCTATCATAATTACCACCAATAATTACAAAAAAAAGAAAAAGAAAAAGAAAAATATGATAGATGCCTTAGCTAGAGATATGACAAGTCCAAAGATTTGATATCAATTTGAGTGATAGCAATCTTTTTGGCTCTATTGGATGTAATCATGTTCAAATTTTAACATTGAATATCTCATATAATATCTTAGCTTATTAAAATTCTCTAAGTATACTTTTCAACAAAACTAACTATTTGTGATATACAAGACTAACATACTTTTTTGAAAGAAAAAAAGTTTCTTTCTAAGTATAAACAATGTATTAGTTATAATTTATAAAACTTATACATAAATCATATTTATTTTAAGTTTTTAGTTGATTATATATATATATATATATATATATATATATATATATATATATATATATATATATATATATATATATATATATATATATATATATATATATATATATATATATATATATATATATATATATATATATATATATATATATATATATATTTCCCGTGATTAATGTTTTTTAATTTTAATATTAGTATAACTAGTAATTATGTATGTGTTTCTACATAAAATATTTCATTATGTATAAATATAAGTATTTTAAAACCTGGGTTTACCCGTCGGGCCGGGTGAGCCGTGAACCGGTTGAGTTGTCGAAAAGTAAGATTTTTGGATAAATTTAGTTAAACCGTGATCTGCTGGCTCAAACGATATCAGTTGACCAGTTTTTTAAAATATTTAGTTTTTAAACAACTATTTACATTAGTAGGAGCAATCTAGCAAAAAGCTAGAAGAAAAAAACACGCAATTACGTTGACTTATTACGACCAAACTTTAGGTTTTTAATTCAGTCCGTCCAAAAACGTTTCATTTTCCTCTTTTGTAAGATCCAAAAGTGCGAGAGGGTTTTTACGTCTCCACCAGGTTTTGGTTCGAAACAAATGTGATTCTTGTAACCTCAAATAACCCAATTATTATTTTGAATAATCGCATCAAAGCAAATCTTCAAAGTATCCTAAAGACTAGTTGAATCAGCCGACGAAACCAATTCTACCAATAAACGATATCAGTTGACCATTTTCTAACCAAAATTCAAATATGACGAGCAATTAGCCTTTAATTAAAAGTTGATCTACTGTTTCGATGTCCTCGTTGCAAATCGGTCAAAGAGTCGAACCTATATCAATTTTGTGGTGATCTAAGTTGTAATGGTCTGGAAGGCGATTTTTAGAGAGTCGCCAACAATAGTTTTAAAACATTCATTAATATCAACTAATATATTGTAAAAATTTTGTAGGATGAAAATTTTAACTTTATTTTATTGACATGATTGTTGATTTATTAATATAGTGTTGTACACATATGTGAGTTTAATATGTTTTTTATATGTTTATATAAACTTTAAATTGTTTTTTTATATTTTGTACTTTTAAAGTATAAAGTTTGGAGTGTGAGATATTTGTTAATTGTCTAATGTTGTTGAAAAATATTAAAAATTATAATTTTTACTTAACTATTTTTAATAACTACTTTATAAAGTATATTAGACTTACTTAAAATAGAAGGATTAAATTTTCAGATTTTTTACTTATTATTAAATAAAACATGTTGTTAATGTCTTCTTTCACAATTATATACCATGATCATTTGTGACAACATTCTGTAGCAACCTATTAAATAACGTTTTTAGTTTTAAATTAAAAAATCTTTTTATATAATATTTATTATTTTTACAATAGATTTTCTAAATTTTGTATTATTTATTCAATATTCATTTTAGTATATTTTTATTAGCTTTAGCTTTTTTTTTCATTTTAGTGGGTTTATTTAAATTCAATTTTTACAAATTTAACATTAATTTGAATACAAACTTAATGGATAAGAGAGTAACATGTGTTCGCTTCAAAAATCGTTAGTGAGTACTCGCCGCCGCATTACGCGAATACCATGCTAGTTTTTTAATCATATTTAATCAATAAATTATATTAATCACATTTTTTTAAATTAATGTATCTCACGATATTTTTTTCTCTATTAGTTTTTTAATAACATAAATGAATTAAAAAAACTTTTGCCAAATACATAAAATTTTAAATTACTTATAAAATTAAAAATAAAAAAAAGTTATATTAAAAAATTAAACCTTATTAAAGAAACTTTTTTATTGAATAAGAACATTTTTGTTAGAGTATTTGTTTTATTGTAATTGTTTTGTGGTGCGTATCATTCATTCTTCTATTTCAAATTTTGACGTTTGTGTTTGGGTTAATGATTTACACAGTTAATAAATTTATTTGGTTATTTTAAACTGTACATCAAACAGTTATAATATAGTTTTAACAAATTGTATATTAATAGAGTGTCTCAATCAAAATTTTTGGATATGCCAATCAATTTGAGCCGATACGTTTTAACTAGAATTGGCAAATGACCATCATTTAGGGTACCCCTATTGGTACCCCCTACTCCAAAAAAAAAAGTACAAAAAGTACACTAATTGTGTACTTTTTGTCTCCCAGGTTTTTTCTGGACAGAATTTTTATCAGTTTCTGTTCCGTATTTTTATCAGTTTAACAGTTTTGACCTGTTAAACTTTATTTTTTTGATTCCGTATTTTCCGATTCATAGTTTTATAACAAAACCAAAATTATAAAAATAAAAAAAAATAAAAAAAATAAAAAAAATAAAAAATCAGAAGGGGTATAGATGGGAGTTTTGGGGGGTCTTTATAACCTGACCCGATTAATAATTGTGGTTAGAGGTACAATAATTATCAACTCGTTAACATTGTATGCAACTAACAATCGAGTGGGTCATTTCTTCACATTTATTTCTGACTGATTAATGCACATGTGTATAAATAAAAAATCTTTTGCATGCACATAAAAGTATTTAAAAATCGCACACACTTTAATAATATTTTAGGTCATTTATGAGCACGTAAGATAATAATAAAAATCCGCACGATGATAAAAATGCAACTAATTTGTCAGAATTTCTGATCGATGTTTCTAACCCTACCAAATTTTTGTGTAGTATTATTTAACTTCTTATGATAATTTACGGAAAAATAATATTATCAAAAAACATTGGTAAATGTCAAAATTAAAATTTAGAAAAGTCGAAATTTTAGTTAGAGCAATCGGAACCGTAGCGTTGTTGTCTAGCGCCAATGAACGGCCCGACTTTTCCCAACTTTTTGCTTTGATGCAGTACCCCGTGTCCTCGTGTCGTTGGTCTGGCGCCAATCATACTAACCCAAGCCAATTATTTTTTTTTTTCTGTTTTTTTTGGGAATCTAAAGGGTAACATTTACTCAACGTCTTTCAGGGAAAGTTTATACAGTACCTTATTTCTTTTTTTTTTTTTTTTTTTTTTTTTTTTTTTTTTTTTTTTTTTTCTTTGATATATTTTTAACCATGTGATGTGATCTCTGGATTATTACAACAGAGTTTTTTTATTGAAAGATGTTATAAAGTTAGCTAAAGGTGTATAACGAGATTTTTATTTTATGGGGTCTAGAGAATTTTATTTTAGACGATCCGGTAAATATGACGAGAATTTTTATTATTTTTACTTATATTTAATTTAAATCGGTTTTAGTTTCTAATGCATACCATATTTTAAGCATAGACAAATAATTTCTAAAGTCCAAAATGACAAAATGATTCCTCAAAATATCACGGACCCATGTCAATTTCTATTACAAACAATGTTGCAAAACAAAGTTATACCCTATTTTAAGCATAAACAAATAATTTCTAAAGTTCAAAATGACAAAATGATTCCTCAAAATATCACAGACCCATGTTAATTTTTATTACAAAAATGTTGTAAAACAATGTTTACAAGGTCGATTAATCGCCGCTTAATCGCTTAGGGTCATCAACCTTGTCGATTTATTAAAAGGCGATTAATGACGGTCAACTTTAGTCAACGATGATCAACGGAGGTCAAACTTGTTGAAAACCTGTAAATCTTGCTAAAATACCGAAAAATCTTTATAAAATTTTATTTAACATATATAGTAAATATTTATATGTAAGATAAGTTGTATTTTAAGAATAATATTATCGAAAATTCGTAAAACTCTTTAGAAATATCCAAACTTGTCTGATATACCCAAAATTTGCTATAAATGTCGATCCGATTAATCACCAATTAATTCTGCTTAAAACGATTACAAACTAAAAAGTAGGCTACCGATCGACTAACGATTCACGAGTTTTGGAACTTTGATTACAAAGTACTCCCTCCGTCCCAAAATAATAGTTCACCGACTAAAAACACGCAGTTTAATAAAAGTATCACTTTTTCAGCTTTATCTCTCATATTTTTTACACAAAGACAATTTTACTTTTAACCAATTAATTTACAACTTTTTTATTATTTGTAATAATACCCTCTGGGTAATTTGAAAAGTTAGAAAAAGCAAACTCATAGCCTGAGATATGAGTGATGGAGATGTGAAGCCATGTGAGATTCTCATTGGAAATGATCGAATGGTGTCGAGTGGGGGCCCTTGTTTTATACTCACTCGTACATGGAGAATAATCTTGTTTCTAGCAATCATTGTGGTGATCAAACACCCATTGTTTACTTTTCAATAAACTGGATATGATAATGTTAATATTATCTCTGTCTTAAAATTATAATTCATTTTTTTTATAATTATTTTAAATAAATTAATTATTTTTAAAAATAGATAGAAAATTTAAAGGTCGTTTGGTTCGTCGAATGTTTTTAGTGTAATTGTAATTTACGAAAGAAATTTTAATATGGATAAATTGTAATTTGAATTTTTGAAATATGTTATGAGTTTGGTTTAGTAAAGTAATGTAATAAAGTTTAATATTATTAAATTAAAAATGTGGGAAGAGAATATAAAAAGTGACACATTTTGGGTTATTTATGTAAATATGTTTGAATTTCATTGTAATTTAAACTTTACATCGCAAAAGTAATGTAATTGACATTACATCAAAAATGTGGGACCGATGTATTTTGGATAGTTGAAATTACACCCACTAACAAACCAAATAATATATATAATTGAAATCTAAATTACAATTATACCAAATTACATTAAATTCGGTGAACCAAACACCATCTAAGATTGAGATTATTATATTACTTTTAGTTAAAAATTATAATTACAAACTTTAAATAAATTTTAAATTAATTGGTTAAAAATAAAACTGTGTTTATGCAAAAAGTAAGAGAAATAAAGATGTAAAAGTGGCACATGTCTTAAATTATCTGTTTTTATCGGTGGATAATAATTTTGGGACGGAGAAAGTACTCGTGTTAAACAATATTATATGACAGAAATGATACATCTTTTTAATCTTATGTTTAAAACTCGTTATATTGTCTGCACAAAATAATTTGTACGTAAGGCTGTAAACGAATTGATCGTTCATCGCACGTTTCATAAATAATTCGATAAAAAGTTCGTTTATATTTGTTTTTAATTAAATGAACGAATATAATCAACATTTACATTTTAAATGAACGAAATGAACTAAAGTCTTGTTTGTTTTTTATGTTCGTGAACGTCCGATTGATCGTTCATTTATGATCATATATGTCTTTATGTTCATTGAGCGTAACTTTTTATTATATGACTTTAGAATCCCGTTACTTTTTATTATATGGCTTTAAAATCGTGTTACTTAAATTAAACAACACTTATAAAACACAATATTATGCATAATTTTGTAATGTTCTCGTTCGTTTATATTCGTTCGTTTAATATTTTAATTAACGAACATAAACGAACATTATCTTATTTTTAAACTAACATGAACAAGAAATTAAACTCCCTCCATTCAAACGATCATCTTATTAGCGTTATATTATATCCTTAGCCTTTATATTTGTATTAGGCCTGTGGCCCATTTAGCACTTGATGTATTATACATTTGGAACAGATGTGCATGAATGATTATGGGGAAATACCAATTCTAATAATCAGCCAATATCGATCCTCTCCTCAAACAAACCTAACCCTAATTCCTGCCCTCATTCTTTGCGGCTGCTATTCACTGTTTGTTACAATTTTTTTTTCTTCTACTTGTTTCCTCTTAATAGTCATATCATCATGACGGGAGGAACACCACCACCAAAACAGCCAATTGATAAAATGTATTCAATTGCAAGCATCAAGGCGTGTATCCCCACACCCCTTGATCTTGATAAATTAAACTATAACTCTTGGAGCTCGTTGTTTCAACGATTTTGCAAAACCTATGAAGTTCACCATCACCTTGAAGCGCCTTCCACCACAAGCAGTACATCCAACGTTGATCCTCTTCATGATTCTAACGACTCATTAGTCGTCATGTGGATGTACTCAACAATCTCCCCCAAACTCGTAGAGATGGTTGTTGATGTGGATTCTACAACCCATGGTCTTTGGAAAAGATTGACAGATCTTTTTCACGATAATAAAGATGCCCGTATAACCCAACTTGACAATGAGATCCGAAACATGGCCATCGGAAATTCATCGGTTACTGATTTTTTCCAACAAATAAAATCAAAAGCCGATCGTCTTCTTGGTTCCCCGGTAAAAGACTCTAGTCTTGTGACTTATGCCATCAACGGGATCCGTAGCAAGTATCCGGATGTCGCACGTGTTATACGCCTTCGTGAAAAAGCCCGTACTTTTGATGGCTTGCGGTCATTGATGCTTCTCGAAGAAAGTGACACGACTCAACAATGAAACGGTACTTCACTTTTTCATAATACCACATCCTCTCCCACTGTTCTTGTTACCTCCACTGCTGGTAATGATCGCACTAAGACCATGAGCATGTCCGGATTAGATGTATGTCGCAATTTTCAACACAGATCTTGCACCTATGGAGACCGTTGCAAGTTTGTTCAAGGTACCAATGACCTTCGACCTCGCCTCACTTCTACTGCTACGAATAATTCACCTCGATTTAACAACACTACGGGAAGCCGCACACCACAAACCCCATCAAAGAATCTAAACAAACATGCGGTTGTGCCCACTGCCACTCGTGGTCAGCCCACATATGTGGCCCACACGTCAGCCCCACCTATTCTTCTTGGTCAACCAACCAACTTGGGCTATTTTTACTTTCAACATGGACCTGGTATATATCCATGTCCTCCATATGCTACAGCTGCTCAAGCTCACTTGACATCACCAAGTTCTGGCCCAACAGGCCCATCTCCACAGGCCCAGCAGATGGTGACACACCAACAAGTTCCTACAGCCCAACTTTTTGTTTTTGGTCATACAGGTCTACATAGCTTTAATACTTCGCATGCTAATACACTGATGTCGCCACAGACTGCTTCAAATTATGTTATGCCATTGTCATACACTCCTCAAGCGACTATTTTACCGCATGCTTTTCAAACAATGACACTTCAAGAACCTCATTGGAATATGGATACCGGGGCGTCCTCTCACATTGCTGACAACATAGGTATGCTCACATCTTTTAGCAATCCAAGCATGTATAAATCGGTATTTGTTGGAAATGGCGAATCTATACCCGTGACTTACACGGGCCATAGTCTTTTGCATACGCCCCACAAACCTCTTTACCTTCATCATGTTCTAGTCACCCCTAATATACTAAAAAATCTTGATTTATGTTCGTCAATTTACTCGTGATAATAATGTGTCTGTTGAATTTGATGCTTATGGTTTTTCTGTGAAGGATTACCAGACCCGTCGGCTTCTTCTTCGTTGTGATAGTACCGGTGATCTCTACCCAGTCACTCAACAACCACCCAACAACACCACTTTTGCTTTGCTTACTTTGAGTCCCACAACGTGGCACAGGCGCCTTGGGCATCCAAGTGAAGACGTGCTTCGTCGCTTAGAGTCTTATCATTTTATTTCATGTAATAAATCAAAGTTGTCCGCTTTGTGTCATGCGTGTCAAATAGGTAAACATACCAAGCTTTCTTTTTTACAGTTCTGAGTCACATGTTGCGTCTGTTTTTGATATTATTCACTCTGATTTATGGACATCCCCCATCCCGAGTGAGAGTGGTATCAAATATTATGCTATCTTTTTGGATCATTTCTCTCATTATGTTTGGGTGTATCCTCTTCTTCATAAATCTGATTTATTTAATACATTTTTCACTTTTTGCGCATATGTGAATAAATAGTTTAATGTCGATATTAAGGCTTTGCAATGTGACCATGGAGGAGAATATGATAATAATCGATTTCACACATTATTTCGCCAACATGGCATTCAATTTCGCTTTTCATGTCCTAACACATCTCAACAAAATGGAAAATCCGAACGGATGTTACGCACCCTTAACAATATTACTCGCACCTTGCTCTTTCAAGCACACATACCTCCCTCATATTGGGTAGAAGCCCTTAACATGGCCGCTCACCTTTTAAATATCCTTCCATCAACCGCTATCAATAATGAGATACCCTTTGCTAAGCTCTATAACAAACACCCCACTTATGATCACTTGCGAGTATTTGGGTGCCTTTGTTACCCTCATATTTTCTTTGATCATAAACTTCAACCTCGCTCCACTGCATGTGTGTTTCTTGGATACCCGGCTTTGCATCGCGGGTATCGATGCCTTGACTTATCAACCAACAAAATTATTATTTCTCGGCATGTTAATTTTGATGAAGACCAATTTCCTTTTGGCTCCATGACACCCGATACACCTCCTTCCTATGATATTTTACTACCTCCTATCGATACATCTACATGCACTACCACTCAAATCAACACCCTAAATTTGCACCCCTCTCCTGCTCCATTGTCACCTATAGCCCAACAAAACTTACCACCTTCCAACCACCTTACACCAACGACCCAAATCCCACAGCCCACGAGCCCCATGCCCTTAAACAACCACCTCACTCATCCAACCCTACTACCTCGCCTCACGGCCCAAACACACCTAATCATCCACATACACCCAACAGCCCGCCCATTCTACCAAATGATTTACCCAATGAAAATTTGCCCACTACCAATTTGCATCCTATGGTCACTCGTGCAAAGGCCGGAATATCCAAACGTCTCACGCGTATGAATTGTCATGTCACTACCACTTCACCAATTACACGCTCTCACTTACATGCTCTTCGTGACCCACATTGGCATAAGGCTATGGTAGATGAATATAATTCTTTGATTTCTAACGGAACGTGGGCTCTTGTGCCTCGTCCAGCTAATGTTAATGTTGTTCGTTCTATGTGGCTTTTCAGGCATAAGTTTAATGTATATGGTTCTTTAAGTATGTATAAAGCCAGGTTGGTTGCAAATGATCGCAGTCAACAACAAGGGATTGATTGTGATGAGACTTTTAGTCCGGTTGTTAAACCAGCCACGATTCGTACGGTGTTGAGCCTTGTCGTATCACGTGATTGGCCTATTCACCAACTCGATGTGAAGAACGCTTTTCTTCATGGATATTTGTCGGAGACAGTCTATATGCATCAGCCATCGGGGTTTGTTGATTCTACGCACCCGGATTATGTTTGTCATTTGCAGCGTTCGTTATATGGGCTCAAGCAAGCCTCACGTGCATGGTTTCAACGGTTTGTTGGATTTGTTACACGTGTCGGTTTTCAGCATAGTAGAACCGATACGTCCTTGTTTGTCTTTCATCGCGGTTCTGATGTTGCTTATCTCTTATTATATGTGGATGACATTGTACTCACTGCTTCGTCTACTGCTCTTCTACAACGTATTATTGCTTTACTTCACGTTGAGTTTGCAATGACTGATCTTGGCTCTATCAATTATTTTTTGGGTATCTCTGCACAGCGATTTGCATCTGGACTATTCTTGTCACAGTCTAAATTTGCAGAAGAAATTCTAGAACGAGCCCACATGCAACATTGTAACCCATGTCCATGTGGATACTGAGTCCAAGCTTGGTTCAGATGGTGACCCCGTTAGCGATCCTACTTTATATCGCAGTCTTGCAGGTGCACTTCAATATTTGACTTTTACTCGACCGGATATATCTTATGCTGTGCAACAGGTATGCCTTTACATGCATGACCCTCGTGATCCTCATTTTACTGCTTTGAAGCGTATTCTGCGCTATGTTCGTGGCACCCTTGATCATGGCCTCCAACTTCATGTTTCCTCGACTGCTCAGTTAACTGCCTATACTGATGTGACTGGGCTGGTTGCCCTGTGACCCGCAGATCCACTTTAGGGTATTGTGTGTTCCTTGGCGATAATCTTTTGTCATGGTCTGCCAAACGACAGGTTACTTTGTCGCGGTCAAGTGCCGAGGCAGAATATCGTGGTGTTGCAAATGTTGTGGCCGAGACTGCATGGCTTCAGAATCTATTGAGGGAGCTTCATGCTCCCCTTACCACAGCTACTCTTTTCTACTGTGATAATGTCAGTACTGTGTGTCTATCGACCAACCCTGTTCAACATCAACGCACTAAACATATTGAGATTGATATCCACTTTGTCCGAGATTATGTTGCTTCCGGTCAGGTTCGTGTTCTTCATGTTCCATCCCGGTTTCAGTATGCAGATATCTTCACCAAATGTCTTCCGAGTAATTTGTTTCTTGATTTTCGCTCCAGTCTGAACGTTCGAAGGCCTCCCGTTCCAACTGCGGGGGAGTATTAGCGTTATATTATATCCTTAGCCTTTATATTTGTATTAGGCCTGTGGCCCATTTAGCACTTGATGTATTATATATTTGGAACGGATGTGCATGAATTATTATGGGGTATACCAATTCTAATACATCTCACTAATTCAAAACTATAGATTATACTTTGAACTTAGACTCTAATCCAAATTTCATTTCACTATAAAACAAATCAAAAGGAAAAAGGACAAACAAAGAAAGACAAAAGTTAATCACAACGTTTAAAACTTTGCGGCACCTATTACGTACACTAATTTAGTTCCTTTTGATTAATAAATCTAAGTTAACAAATATTTAGTTGTAAATTAACTTTTGAATCACAATCAACAGCTTGCATCTTTATAAAAATTATTGGTATATCTACCGACTCGTTCAAAGATTTGATATAATTCTTATTCTTGATCAGATTTCGATATATCCGACAATTTCCAGAATCTACGAAACTATGGTCTCTATCACTTTTAGAGTAAATTGAAGAAATTGTCATTTTAGTTTGATCAAATTGCACATTTCGTTTCAACGTGGCTATTAAGGGTAACCTTGAAAAAGTATTTTTAAAAATGTTTTAATTCGAGTCTCACTAAATTTTTTCAGGGGCCTGAATTAAATACAAGCAAAACTAAGGTGTATCCCTTAAGAAGAAGGTTTAAAGCTTGAATATTGGCCAATTGAATGTCAATATAAGCTCGAACCACTAACTACTAACTTGCCGTTAAAAAAAAATTGCAAATTTTGTTTCAAATACTTATAAATGCAGTCACTGTCGATACGGAAAACTTTGAGGGCGTTTAGTTCACAATATGTTTTAAAAGAAATTGTAATTGGTGAAAACAATTGTAATTGATATATTTTATCAACGTGTTTGGTTGGTGTAATTCAAATTTAAAAAAGAAACTTAAAGTAATAATATTTATAAAAAAATTATAAATAATAATAATAGTAAAACAATAAATAAAAATAAAATATTAGTAATAAAAAATATAATAATAATAATAATAATAAATATAATAAATAATAAAAAAAGTAATCATAATAAATAATTAAATAATAATAATGATAATAAATAAAAATTATTATAACAATATTTAATATATTATTAAATACATTTAATAGTAAATAATAAATAATAATAAATAATAGTAATAGATAACAGTAAATAATAATAAATAATAGTAAAAATAAAATAATACATAATAAATAAGAAATAATAAGTAATAGTAATATGTAAATAGTATAATAGTAAAAATAATAATAAAAATAATATTTATTTATATTATTTTTTTACTATTTTTTATTAATAATAAATTTGTAACAATAAAAATAATATTTAATATTTTTTATATAAGTTATTTTGTTAAAAATTATTATATTAATATATTAATAATATAAAAATATCTTTGTTATTAATAGTAAAAATTTTAATAATAATAATTTAATCAGTTATTTTTATTTTTTTTATGATAGTTATTAAATTAATATTCTTTTAATATAATTATTTTTAATAATTTTTTTAATATAATACTATTTTTATTATTTTTGTAATAATATTTTATTATTATTATTATTATTATTATTATTATTTGTAAATACTGTATTTTAAAATATAAAAATAATAAGTTACAATGTAATTTAAAAACTTTTCATGCAATTTCTCATATAATCTGAATTCTCCTACTGTAATTGTAATGTTTGAACTACAATTACAACGCAAACAAAAAAACTTACGTAATATTTATAGAACTTTTACAAAATGAAATGTAGTGATATGAGTGGATGAAAAAAGCAATAGTTAATCTTAATGCTTTGTCACTGATTATAAGAAAGTTTTTAATTAAACATTAGGTATATAGTTCTAGCAATTCTCTTTAAACATTACTTGGCACTAAATGTATTAGAGTCTGGCAAAGTCCCTAACTACAAAATCAGTACTCTATGAAAAGAACTATTCATATAGATAGACTCATAGATAGGGGAAACATATATTTGTATAATTTTAATTTTCGGCTCCGATTGTCAAACCTATACTCAATCTGAAAATTAAATTAGTAGTTCGGTCCGGTTCGGTTATGACCCATAACCCAAATTCTATTTTCGATTCGGTTGTAACTCGGGTTCGTTCGATTCAGTTTTCGTAGGTCAAATCTAAATAATAGACACCCTACTCATAGACCCTCTAGTTTAGGATAACCACTTTTTGTAACTGTAGTTCTTATTGTTTATCCCATAGGCATTTGGCCCACTGCATCTGTAGCTTTGCCCCTCTAGTTTTCGTGACATGTTTATTTGCTGATTTAATTATTCGTTTAGGCGACATGTTTTTTGTATTGGTAGATATGTAGTTTAGGTCTTAATATAATCCTCTATATATATTAAAAAAATTAGTCGGATACCCACGTAATACGAAGGCAAATAATAGATAACTTTTTTTTGTGCCGAAAAATATTGTTAATGGGTTGAACAATATTTATATTGAATTATTTGTTGCAAAATTTGTATAAAAAGTAGGTGTAATGCGATGACGGGTACCATGTGACCGTATTTTGCGACGAACAAACGCATTTGATTACATGTTTTTCTGAATTGTATGTTTCACGCGACTAAAACATTCAACATATTGGATTTTATATGAACTTATGAGTTTAGACTTACATAATGCATTACTAGATTCAATTTCAAATATCAAATATTTTTTTTAATAACCTCTTAAAATGCTTTATAAAAAAGTTAAATAACCCTAAAAAAAAAGTGAAAATTGTGTATTCTGTGAAGGCACCAACATGATCTTAATGACCTTACTTGTGCCCCACAATCCCCTCAATATTTACCCTCTTGGTCACGCTAAATGAAAAAGAGCAGCAAAGTGCTAGATTTCACTTCTATCTTGTTTCCCATAAAGGTAAAAATGATACTTATAGGAAAATTCAATTTGATGTTTAATCAAGTCACTTACCAATGGCTAATGATAATTTAATTCAATAGTTATAATTTACGTAATAGGAGAATAGAAACGGGTAACAAGCTGCGTCGTTAGTTCTTTTTGTATAACAAAACTAAGTTTATTATATACAACGTTTGTAAATTTAAGAGTCAAAACATTACTATTCATAACACGCTGTATTATGGTATGCAGGGACGGAATCAATACACAAAACGAATATGTGCATTTACAATAAACTAAATAAGTTTATTCTACGCAGGATTTGTAATTGGTGGGAGCTTAATCTTCAGCCTTGGTCTTCCTTTCAAGATTGGCTAAGCTGGTTCGAATCAATTCGTCTTTCTCCTTCGGTTAAAGCTATTTTAGAGGCGACGTTTGGTGTGGCTTGGTGGGCTATATGGAGATTTCGCAACCGCTTGATTTTTGATGACTCCCCTCCTAAACGCGAGGAGGTTTTTAATGATATTGTCTATCACTCGTTTACCTGGGTTAATAGTCGTTCGAATAGACGTATTTCTTGGGTAGATTGGTTAAAAAACCCTCATTTATTATCTTTGTAATTTTATGCTAGCTTCTTGCTAGTTTTCTTTTAATAAAATTGCCGTTCAAAAAAAAAAATAATACTACAAACACAATTTTTAAAGACCAGGTGAATTTGACAAAAATCTAATAAAAATTATTGTTTTTTAACAAATTTAAAACTCTGATTCCGTCCCTGTTGGTATATAGCTTCGCCGCCTCAGATGCTAAGAAACCAAATGATAATTTATAAGATAATTTACTTTGGTTGTGGGTATTTTCGAGTGGAATTATTAAGGACACACTTTTAGTTTTTTCATATTTTGGCAAATGGTTTTATCATAAGCTACTATTCTACTAATCGCATATAAAATATTGGTGGGTTGTTTGGTGCAACTATCACCACAATTACGTGACATGGAAAATGACGTCAGAACAAGATTTGATAGTGTGTAGTTATGGAAATGGACCAAACAACAATACCCGTTAATTAAGGATGGATCGTCACGTCTACTCTACCATGCAAGGTTGTCAAGATCTCGATTTTGATCTTACGATCTTACGATTTCACGATACTGCAAAACAAAAACGATATGGATCTTACGTAGGATCTTTGCATGATTAAGATCTTATAGGATCCCGATCTTGATCATAGGATCTAAAGATCTACTACGATCCGATCTTACTTTTTCTCAAGCGACAAACTAAAAAACTACATATTTATAGGTTCTATTTTGTATAATCAAAAAAACAACATGTAAATCTTCTTATACTTTTCACAATCATAATTTAGTACCACATGTTTATGAAATATTCGTATAAGTTTGTGTTTACGATGTATATTAATTTGTAAATTTGTAAAATATTGCAAAGACTAATAAGAAAATTACATTATAGTAAGATCTTACGATCTCGATCCTACTTTACGATCTCGATCTCACAAAGAATAAAACGATCCTAGATAAGATCTCGATCTTGAAAACCTTGCTACCATTGACCCAACCCAACCCACTTTCTTAACTTGTTTCCTACCCAGTTCAGTTTGCAATCTGCCATTACTTGGTATTTATACATCTTCTTTAAAACGGTAAATGTAAATTGTTAGCGGGTCAAGTCGTACAATAATATCCAAACAGATTGTTTAGTCATGATTTTTAATCAAGAGAGTCGCATCATAGTTTAGTCAAAAAGTCATACTGATAAGAGGAGATCAATGTAAAAAGGGAAATACTAACAGCAACCCTTAGGGTTGTTAATAATAACTATATTTCTACAAAATATGATATAATTAAGATATGTTCTAAAACATGCTCCGTATTTTTCGCTAATATAACCAATAAGAAATGTGAATTGAATTTGAGTGTTCCTAATTATAAGAAGTTGTTTGTGATTTTGAATGAATTTGAATAAATTTATTTGGACGTTTTACATTGCCTTAACATAAAGTTTGAAAATTAGACGTTAACAATAACCCTAAGGGCCGCTATTAACAAAATTCATGTAAAAATAGTAAAAAAAACATGTAAAAATACTAATGAGTTAAGTAGATTAATTAAGGGTGACTGAGCACCTACTAGTCTTCTTATTACGGCCGAAAAGGTGATATTTGACTGACGTATACTCTAACCGTGATATCTCTATGACCGTTTCCGGCTCTTTCTCCGAGGATTCGTGTGAACGTTTATGACATTTTCCTTAGAGGCTGTCCACACCAAAAATGTGTATCTAGTAAGGTTTTAAACTCATAACCAAGTGCGAGAATATGAGGATCGCTGAGGCATTTAAGTGAATTTAGAAAGCACATAAGTTTTCGTCATATGCCCGGTTTAATAAGCCGGCCTCGCTCAACGGCTCACGCATTACATTTTACTTCCTCGAAAAAAAAATCTTGGTCTATAGGTGACCAACATTGTCTTATCAATCATACAACAGAAAACTGGTACAATGCTCATCCTAAAAATAGTCTATTACTCTCTTCGTCTCCCAATAATAGTTTAGTGTTGACTTTTTCGGTATTAGTTTTGTAACTTTAACTTTAAATATTTTTATTTGTGTTATATACTATCTCCGTCCCAAAATAAGTGTCAACATTTGACTTTCAAAGTCTTTTTTTCGCAACTTTGACCGTAATTATTGTTGTGTGTATTATATAACACTTGATGAAGTATATATGAATGGATAGAGTTTTAGATGTATTTTCCATTGATATAACTTTTATCTAGTATTGTATAATCTAAATAAATATTTACGGTTAAAGTTGCAAAAAAAAGACTCCCAAAGTCAAAGTTGCGAAAAAAATACTTTATGTAAAATATATAGACGGACTACGTTTCAAATGTATTTTTCATTTGTATAATTTTCATCAAAATCATATAACATAAAAAAAAATATTTAAGATTAAAGTTATAAAATTAAAATCGAAAAAGTCAAAATTAGACTATTAATATAGTACGAAAAGAGTAGTTAACTTTTGTATTGAAATTAGAAACTTTTATATTTGTTTAGAGTTATTGGGCTAAATATTTAATATTGAATTAAAACAATAGAGATGATGTGGGCCATGTGGTACGTTCGATATGATAATGGACCCACAAGTGACTATTTCTGCTGTTGCTACGGGCCGAATTTCTAGGATTTGTGTGACCGGATCTGAAACCATCGTATATATAATCATAAAAATTTCGGAAAAAAAAATTTTGTTCATTAAAAGATACTATAAATTATGTCAATATATTGGAAGCATCAAAACACTTTTCTATAGGGAATGCTTCAAACTATAAGTAATGCTTAAGAAGTTACAAGCATAAATCTTAATTGTTAGTTTATTGGAACTATAATTTGACTTTTTTTATTCATTCAATAAGCATACAATATATAAGATTATTTTAGAACTTACATAGTTAGGTTAGGCTAACAAAGCTCACAATCACGAACAATGTAATGTCTAATACTCCCCCGCAGTTAGAGCGGGAAAATATCGAATGCTCAAACTTGAACGAAAATTTTCAAATAAACAAAATGGCAACCCTTTGGTGAATATATCAGCATATTGGTAACGAGATGACACATGAAGAACACGAACATGGTCATGAGCAACCATATCACGAACAAAATGTATGTCGATCTCAATGTGTTTTGTCCGCTGATGTTGAACAGGATTGGCGGTTAAATAAATAGCACTGACATTGTCACAATAAACAAGTGTAGCAGATAATAGTGTCATATGAAGTTCACGAAGAATATTACGGAGCCATACTGTTTCTGCAACTACATTAGCTACAACTCGATACTCGGCTTCGGCACTTGATCTATAGAGAGTGTGTTGCCGCTTGGATAACCATGAGAGTAGATTATCTCCAAAGAAGACATAATAACCTGAAGTAGAACGCCTAGTAGCAGGACAACCACCCGCCCAATCTGCATCAGTATAAGCCACAAGAGAACGAGCAAATGATGCATATAGCTGAAGCCGAAAGTCTAACGTACCACGAACATATCGCAAAATACGCTTAAGAGCCGAAAAATAAGGCTCTCAAGGATCATGCATATAGAGACAAACCTGTTGTACAACATAAAGGATATCAGGACGGGTAAATGTCATATATTGTAAACCATCTGCAAGACTACGATACAATGTAGGATCATATATAGGATCTCCGTCAGCACCAAGCTTAGATTCTGTATCAACCAGAGTCCGAGTAGGATTGCAAGAAGCCATATGTGCCCGATCAAGAAGATCCATTGCATAGAATAAATCGAGAAATTAAACGTTAGATGTTCAATGGATGAGTCGGTATACATTGGTTAAACGTTAGATGTTCAATGATTACCGAATTAGAATAAATCGAGAAATTAAACGGACTAAATCGGAATGAATTAGAAATTAAACTGATCGGGATGATATTATTATTTTATAAATAATAATAATTATTTTATAAATAATAATAATTATTTATATTTTATAAATAATAATAATAATAATAATAATAATTATTTTATAACTAATTATAATAATATATAAGTAATAATAAATTTTATTTTGACAAAAATTATCCCTTTCGACATTTGCAACTATCCCTGGCGACATGTCGCCAGGGATAGTTTCCTTGGCGACACGTCGCCAGGGAAGGTTTGAGGAAAACGACAAAAAGGTTTAGGTACGTGAATATGCGTTGAAAAGTCAAAAGTATCCCTGGCGACATGTCGCCAGGGAAACTTGGTCACCTCCCTCCAAAAAGTTTCAATCACGCGCGCTTTTGGCTAAACGACAAAAGTAGAAAGTATCCCTGGCGACATGTCGTCAGGGATTGTCGCCGGGGAAAAAATGGACCCTTTTTGACCAGATCTGCTTCACTTTTCTCATAACTTTTCTTATCCAAAAAAACCCACTTCTTCGTCTCTTCTTCGTTGCTGCTCCACACCAGCATTACCACCATCACCTCCACACCACCATCACCACCATCATTATTGTAGAAACTAGAAAGGGGGGGGGGGGGGGGGGTTGAATAGTTTCTTATATTTACTTGTTAAAATGTGGTTTTCAAAAATCCTTTTTCAAAAACTTAGTCTTGAGGAAATATGTGAAATCTTCTTATGCACAATATGAACAATAATAGTGTAACTAAACTAATACTAACAAAAATATATCCACAAAGAATAAAGAATGATAGTGTAACTAATCTAATACTAACACATGTATATGCATAAAGAATAAAGAATGTAAAGAGTTAAGGGTAAAGAAAGATCAAACCGAACACCAAGGATTTATAGTGGTTCGGCAACGAAGCTCACTCCTCGTTCCTACTCCACTCCTCGAGTACTCCTTACTCGAGAGTTCACTACACAACAAGCTCCTTATGGTGGAGAAAACCATACACGTCGCTTAACCAATTTCCGACTCTAAGCTAAAAGTCGAGCCCTAATCGTAGCTAGGACCAATCTACACAACTATACTTAGTACATACACAACTTCCAAATACACACAACTACTTGGATCTTCACAACTATGACACAACTACAAATGTATAAAATTAGATCTTCAATGGATCTTTGGTGGTGGACTCAACACTTCACAAGGATAGTGTTCTTCTCTTTGCACTTGGAGAGGAAGGGATGGAAGAACAAGATTCACTTCTTAAACAAGTAATAATCAAACAAATGATCAAATATTTGAGTGATTAAAGAAGGGGTTTGAATCTGGAAATAAATGTGCAATAGAGGTGAGATGAAAAGCTGAGAATGGTCCACTATTTATAGGACAAAGGAGCCAACGGCTAGTTCTGCCCGCGGTACCTTATCTTAGCCCGCGGTACCTTATCGATAAGGTACCGCCTAGGTGCTAAGGTACCACCGGACTATACTCTGCTCCTTTTTGTCCTTTAGTGGTGGAGGTCTTATCTGGATATAAAAAATATCCTGAAAGAATATTCTTAACCAAATAAGAATATGCCATTTTCAAATTTCAAATAATTAATTTAATAAAACATTTTCTTAAAAAGAAAGTTTAATAAAAATTTGTCACACTTAATAAAAAGTGAGTTTTAAGAAAAGATTAAATCACTTGATCACTTGATTAAGTTTAGTACTTATTTATCCATACCTTAAGTGAAAATGGGTAAAATGAAAAATACTTGAACTCAAGAATTCGTTTTTCGTCGTTTTCGTAAATGCTTGTTTTTACATATTGTCGTAATCAAAACTAAGCGAGACCGAAAAATGCAAGTAACGTTTTTAGTCATTATTGCATTAACAATCTCCCCCTTTTTGATTCCGACAGTTCATAAACTCAATCACACAAAAACAAGATTTTCGAAGACGAGTTTATTCATTTCTCCCCCTTTCTCGAAGCAAAAAGGTTGCGTAAGCCGGTGTTGAAGAAACGGACTTTGCAAAGACTCCCCCTTGGTGCTTACTCCCCCTAGCTTGGGGCACCGACGAATCGAGATATGGTGACAAGCTACATAGATGGGTTAGTTGAACAAAAAAAACAACCAACAATATATAGCAATAGGTCACATAAAAAAATAAAAGAGAAAAAAACACAAAGACAAAGATCCAAGATAGGTTACTAAAAGAACATCATACAAAGAAGTATGGAAAAAGAAACAAGCCAAAAGTATAAATCTAATCCTAGTTATTCTAGAATTCTAAGATTTGCTAGAGTTTGGTGTCTTGTGGATAAGCAACCAATGCTTATAAGAAAGACAAGGTAATTGCGGAGGGTGGTGGTGGTGGCTTGTTGGAGATCTCATAATCAAAGTAAAGAGAAGGCTTGATTAAGAGACTCTTGATGTAGCTCAACTCCTCATATATGTGTGCCATAGCAAGGTGTTGATATTGACAACATTGACAATATGTTCCATGATGCATGACATTATCATGAGAAGGAGGAAGAACACTAAAGGGTGGTGGTGGAAGAAAAGATGTTCCACAATCAACATTCTTGGTAGGAGACATGTGATTAAGAGTGTTCTTGGGTGGGTTTGGATTGAAAGCAATTGGTGAAAATGGAGGAGATTCAAGGCTTTCATTGGGAGAATAAGACATTTTGGATGTGAAGTAATGCAAAATGCTTATGGTTTAAATAGGGAAGGCTTAGGGTATTTTTGGGGTGGTCAAAGGGTTTGAAACAAAGATTCTAAAAAATGTTGGAGCAAATCTGGAGTTTCAGACGAAAACCCAAAAAAGGAAGGCACTGTAGGCGGTTCCTTATCTAGGGTGGCGGTACCTTATCAATAAGGTACCGCCGTTCACATATGGAACCGCCTGCAGAGGCAGGGTTTGGTGATTGGAGGAAGATTTTTCAGCAAATCTTATTTTTCTAGTCTAACTTATCATAGGGATATGCTTAAAAGCAAAGATAGACAAAGAAAACATATGCAAACTTACCAAATAGAAATTTGACCAAAATACATGGATTAAAAAATCGATGTAGGAGGTGTGTAAGACAAAACCTTAAGTCATGACACAATGATCCTCCATGATTCTATCTTGTTCTTGCTATGTTTGAGAGAATCATACATATGAATTATGTAAGCTCTAGATTAATAGCGAGAATCTATGAAAAAACGTTTTTAGATTGAATTAACAATGTCAAACGAATTTCTCAACCATTTTCGAAAGAGACTTTGAGAATTTTGAAAAGGATAGGAGAAGATTTTTCAAAATGAGTTTAAAAGACTCAAAGACTCAAAGTGATAAACTATAAAAAGAAGGAAATCAAGGAAGATGTTCCATTAATCCTAGACCTAGACGTAGGTAATTAAAAGGTTCCCTCTTAAGTGGATTAGGGAAGATATCGGATAAGTTGTCCTCGGAGGGCACCTTTTCAATAGTAATGTTCCCCTTTTGAACATTATCCCTAAGGAAATGGTGTCTAATTTCTATGTGTTTGGTTCGCGAATGTTGCACGGGATTCTTGCTTAGGTCTATAGCGCCTTTATTATCGCACATGATGGGAACATCATCAAGAGAAATCCCGTAATCAACAAGCGCTTGCTTCATCCATAGATCTTGTTGGCATGCTTTTCCGGCACTCACATACTCGGCTTCCGTGGTGGATATTGCAAGAGCGGTTTGTTTCTTGGAGAACCAAGAAGTTAAACAACAACCCATGAAGGTACAAACTCCACTAGTGCTTTTCCGGTCCACATAGTTTTCCGCATGATCCGAGTCCGCGTAGACAATGGTTTCTACGCCGGTCCCTTTAGGATACCATAATCCTAAATGTATAGTGCCTTTAATGTATCAGAAGATACGCTTAACCGCTTCAAGGTGAGAGGTTTTGGGAGCCTCTTGGAAGCGAGCACAAAGGCAAACACTAAACATGATATCCGGTCGACTTGCCGTTAGGTACAACAAACTACCAATCATACCTCTATATTTGGTGTTGTCTACCGACTCTCAATCATCATCTACGGTGAGTTTAGTATCCGAGGCCATAGGGGTCTTCATTGGTCTAGATTCTTCTAATCCAAATTTCTTTAGCATTTCTTTAGCGTACTTAGATTGACTAAAGAAAATACCATCATCCATTTGTTTAATTTGGAGTCCTAAAAAGAAGTTAAGTTCTCCCATCATACTCATTTCAAACTCATCATGCATGATTTTGGCAAAGTCATCACACAATTCTTGACAAGTTGAGCCAAATATAATGTCATCAACATATATTTGTATGATTATGAGGTGAGGACCTTTCTTCTTTGTAAAGAGTGTATTGTCTACCATTCCCATGGTATACTCATGTTTAACAAGAAACGCTTTAAGTCTATCATACCAAGCTTTGGATGCTTGTTTGAGTCCATAAAGTGCTTTCTTAAGCTTGTAAACATGGTCCGGTTTCTCAAAATCAATGAAGTCGGGAGGTTGAGCCACATATACCTCCTAATTGATCAAACCATTAAGAAATGCACTCTTTACATCCATTTGTTGAAGCTTAAAATCTAAGGCACAAGCGTAGGCTAAAAGGATTCTAATTGATTCTAATCTAGCTACCGGTGCATATGTCTCGTCATAATCAATCCCTTCTTGTTGATTATAGCCTTGTGCTACAAGTCTAGATTTGTTACGAGACACAACACCATTTTCATCTAACTTATTCCTATATACCCATTTGGTTCCTATAATGGTAGAACTTCTAGGTGGAGGAACAAGTTCCCAAACATCATTGGCAACGAATTGGTTCAATTCTTCTTGCATCGCAATGACCCAACTCTCGTCCGACAAAGCTTCTTTAACATTCTTTGGTTCAATCAAGGAGACGAAACAAAAGAAGTTGCTTTGGTTTTGAACTTGAGATCTTAGGTTCCTTTGATTTAAGTCACCAATTACATTATTGAGAGTATGATCCCTAGACTCCTTAATGTTTACTTCCTTTTCAACACTAAGGTCTTCAACTCCTATTTTTCTAACCTCTTTAGCTTTAACTACTTCTAATTCATCCAAGTCATCATCAACCAATGGTGGTTTCTTGGGCGAAGGAGGGGTTTCATCAAAGGTTACGTTGAGTGATTCTTCAATAACCCCCGTGGTTCTATTTAGGACTATGTAGGCTTTACTAGTTTGGGAATAACCTAAAAGGATACCTTCGTAAGACTTTGGGTCAAACTTGGTAAGGTAGTCTTTGGTGTTGAGGATAAAGCACTTGCTTCCAAACACCCTAAAGTATTCTAATGAGGGTTTCTTACCTTTAAGAATCTCATAGGGGGTCTTTCCTAGGAAAGGTCGAATAATAATTCGGTTGAGAATATAAGTCGATGTGTCCACGGCATTACACCAAAATTTTTGAGGCAAAGATTGCTCGTTTAACATCGTCCTACTCATCTCTTGGAGAGTCCTATTCTTCCTTTCAACTACCCCATTTGATTGTGGAGTGCGAGGAGCCGAGAAGTTATGGGTAATACCATGAGCTTCACAAAAGGCACCAAATTGCACTTCATTATCAAATTCCCTACCATGATCCGTCCTAATAGAAACAATTGAACATCCTAGTTGATTTTGAATTCTTCGACTAAAGATTTCGAAGTGATCGAAAGCTTCATTCTTAGATGCCAAAAATCTAGTCCAAATGAATCTAGAATAGTCATCAACTATAACTAGGGTATAAAGGTTACCTCCATAACTCCGTATGGAGGAAGGTCCAAAAAGATCCATATGTAGGAGCTCTAAGCACCGAGAGGTCGAAACCAAATTCTTGGCTTTGTGACTTGAGTGAACTTGCTTTCCAATTTTGCAAGCATCACAAAAGTGACTATCAAACTTAATCTTGGGGGAGGTGTCTTACCAACTCCTTAGAGACTAAAGATTGAATTAAACGCATATTAGCGTGACCTAATCTCCTATGCCAAAGAGTAGAACTATCATCTATAGTCGCAAGGCATATGTTGTCTTTTGACTTCTTATTAACCTTCATGACATAAAGCCCATGCTTTCTAACACCTTTTCCAATGACTTTTCCATCTTTTACGATTTCACAGTCATGTTCCGAAAAGATGACCTTACACTTATTATCACAAATTTGACCTATACTTAAAAGGTTAAATCCTAAGTTATCTATGTGCTCAACATTTTCAATGGTCATGGAGTCAAGAGAAACCGTACCTTTGCCAGATATTACCACGTAGACTACTAGCGAATGTGACGTTATCTCCATCATATGCTTTGTAATGCAAGAACAAACTTCGATTACCCGTCATGTGTTTAGAACATCCACTATCCTTAATCCACTCATCGGGCTCCAAATCAATTACCAAGCATATCTAGGTAACAACACACAAGATCAAACATTTGGTCCCCAATATCTCATGGGTCCAAAATTGTTAGTTCTAAACATCCCTTGCATTTGGTTGGGATGCATGAATGAAGAAGGGGTTTCCCATGGAGAACAAAATGGAGGAGGGTAGTAATTCATGTAACCATTTTGTTGTTCATTATTTCTCCTAGGTGTATTTGATCTAGGTTTAGAGTTATGATTATTCCTTCTAGGTGTTGGAGTTTTACTTCTAGATCGTGAATTGTTTTGATTATCTCTTCTAGGCGTTGTCGTTCTACTTCTAGGCTTAGACTCATTTCGTACTCTAGGTGGAGTAGAGGACAGTCTAGATAAACTTCTATTTCCCATGAGAGGTTTACTTAATAGCTTGTAGAACTTACCAATAGCATTATCGTCAAGTATGGGTAATTTTACCTTATTAACAGTAAGATGCTTTAGTTTTTCATCTAACTTAGACTTTTCAGAAAGTTCAGGATTTTCACCAAAATCATCCTCTGCCCGCGGTACCTTATCTATGGCGGCGGTTCCATAGTGATAAGGAACCGCGCCATACAATTTGGAACCGCGTACAGTGGGCGTTTTTTGTGAAAACCTGACTTGTTTTGGTTCACTAGTTGAGGCTTCATTTGAGTTAAAACCTAGACCAAGTCTTTCCTTAGAATGAACTTGTTTGTTTAACATATCATCAAGAGCACTAGTTCCTTTCATGAACTTTTCCAATTTAATGGAGGTGCTCTTGAGATCTTCATTCTCTAATCTAAGTTTCTCACAACTTAAGCAACTTAAATCAACCTCTTTATTTTTCTCAAGTTTAGCCAATTTCTCCCTAAGTTCATTGATCTCATTTTCAAGCTTAGTTTTGGTTGTTTTTAAGGTTTTATTCTTTTCTATGAATTTAAGACTAAGTTTGTGTAAACTATCATATTTCCCTTCAAATTCAATATCATCACAAGTGGAACTATCATTGCTATAATATTCGGTTTCAGAATGTACCTCTTTAGAAGTGTGAGCCATTAGACATTTCTCCTCTTTGGGGTTGTCATCATCATCTTCACCGCTATCGCTCCAAGTGCCACTAACGAACGCCGTGTGGTTCTTATCACGAGCGGGCTTTGGACAATCACCAATGAAGTGATTTGGATCACCACATCTAAAGCAATTCCTATCACCTTTTTCGTTCTTGACAAACCGATTCTTTGACAATGGTTTCTTGTCATAGTTGGGTTGCCTAACGTGTTGACCTCGTCTCTTGAAGAACTTCATGAAGTCTCTCACCGCCAATGCATACTCCTCGTCATCGCTTTCCGAGGAACTATCATGGTCACTTTGTGCCTTCTTGGCTTTAAGTGCAAGAGATTTCCTTTCACTCTTGGTTTTCACTAATTCCGAGTCCTTCAAAATTATCATCTCATGAACCTTCAAGTTTCCTATGAGTTCATCGAGTGATAAAGTTGAGAGATCTTTCGACTCTTCAATCGCCGTGACTTTTGCTCTCCACTTTGGATGTAAGGCCCTTAGAAACTTCCTAACATTGTTCTTGCTAGAAAAACCTTCATCAAGTGCTTTTAGACTAGTAATAATGGTGTTAAATCTAGCAAATGCACTATCAATAGTTTCATCTTCTAAGATGACAAATTGTTCATATTGTTGGACAAGAAGATCGATTTTGCTTTCTTTGACTTGGCTATTACCTTGGTGGGTTACTAAAAGAGTGTTCCAAATATCTTTAGCGGTTTCACACATAAAAATTCTTTCATACTCTTTCTTAGGCAAAGCAATATAAATAACCATTTTAGCCTCATTATATTTTGAAAGTTTCTTTTTAGTATCGTCATTAGCTTTGTCATAAGTGACCAATTCTTTTGTTTTAGAAACTTCATTAAATTGAAAGGGTAAAAAATCACCATTGGTAATAACATGCCAAAGATCTAAATCTTTTGATTTCACATAAGTTTCAAATCTATTTTTCCAATAAATAAAACTATCGGTTTCAAAAAGTGGTGGTCTTTGCATAGATTGCCCTTCTAGGTACTTGTTGGAATCCATAGATCGATTCAAGTTTTAAAATACAATAGACTTTAAAAATTCTTGAGCAACCACGCTCTGATACCAATTGTAGAAACTAGAAGGGGGGGGGGGGGGGTTTGAATAGTTTCTTATATTTACTTGTTAAAATGTGGTTTCCAAAAATCCTTTTTCAAAAACTTAGGCTTGAGGAAATATGTGAAATCTTCTTATGCACAATATGAACAATGATAGTGTAACTAAACTAATACTAACAAAAATATATCCACAAAGAATAAAGAATGATAGTGTAACTAATCTAATACTAACACATGTATATGCATAAAGAATAAAGAATGTAAAGAGTTAAGGGTAAAGAAATATCAAACCGAACACCAAGGATTTATAGTGGTTCGACAACAAAGCTCACTCCTCGTTCCTACTCCACTCCTCGAGTACTCCTTACTCGAGAGTTCACTACACAACAAGCTCCTTATGGTGGAGAAAACCGTACACGTCGCTTAACCAATTTCCGACTCTAAGCTAAAAGTCGAGCCCTAATCGTAGCTAGGACCAATCTACACAACTATACTTAGTACACACACAACTTCCAAATAGACACAACTACTTGGATCTTCATAAGTATGACACAACTACAAATGTATAAAATTAGATCTTCAATGGATCTTTGGTGGTGGACTCAACACTTCACAAGGATAGTGTTCTTCTCTTTGTACTTGGAGAGGAAGGGATGGAAGAACAAGATTCACTTCTTAAAAAAGTAATAATCAAACAAATGATCAAAGATTTGAGTGATTAAAGAAAGGGTTTGAATCTGGAAATAAATGTGCAAAAGAGGTGAGATGAAAAGCTGAGAATGGTCCACTATTTATAGGACAAAGGAGCCAACGACTAGTTCTGCCCGCGGTACCTTATCTTAGCCCACAGTACCTTATCGATAAGGTACCGCCTAGGTGCTAAGGTACCGCCGGACTAGACTCCGCTCCTTTTTTCCTTTAGTGGTGGAGGTCTTATCTGGATATAAAAAATATCCTGAAAGAATATTCTTAACCAAATAAGAATATGCCCTTTTCAAATTTCAAATAATTAATTTAATAAAACATTTTCTTAAAAAGAAAGTTTAATAAAATCTTGTCACACTTAATAAAAAGTGAGTTTTAAGAAAAGATTAAATCACTTAATCACTTGATTATGGTTAGTACTTGTTTATCCATACCTTAAGTGAAAACGGGTAAAATGAAAAATACTTGAACTCAAGAATTCGTTTTTCGTCGTTTTCATAAATGCTTGTTTTTACATATCGTCGTAATCAAAACTAAGCGAGACCGGAAAATGCAAGTAACGTTTTTAGTCATTATTGCATTAACAATTATCATCACCACCACCACTAGTCACACCACCTCACCACCTCACCACCACACTTGCACACGTGCACCACTTCGCCACCACTCTGCCACCACTCCGACGACTGCCACCACTCCGACGAGTCCAATCTTTCCCACTTTTTTTCTTTTTCTAACCCTTTAAACACCCAATCTTTCTCGATTTTAAAAGGTTGTAATTTTAATTTTTGATTTTGATTTTATAATAAAATTGTTTTGTTTATATTATTATGATTGATAATTAAAATGGGTTTGTTTTATGTTATTGTAGCCCCGACCGCAGCCGGAGACGCAACCTCGACCACAGCCGAGACCACAACCGACAACCACCACAGCCCGACGCCAACAACCCCGACCAAACCCGGCTAAGAAGTATGTTTTTTAAATTCTTATTCATAATATATATGATTATATATTTATTTATTCATTTAGGTTTCCCCGACGACATGTCTTCGGGGTTTATAAACTAGTTAAATTTGGTTAAACGAAAATACAAACACTCCTTAACATTGTTAAACGCACAACCAAACACTCCTTATGCTACCTTTTTTATGAGAATAAACTGATAAGCTTATCCGAATAATCTGTTTTCAAACAACTTATCCTGATAAGCTTATCAGGATAAGCTGTTTGAAAACAACTTATCCTGATAAGCTTATCGGGACAAGCTATTTGAAAACAGCTTATCCTAATAAGTTAATCGGGACAAGCTGTTTTAAAACAGCTTATCCTGATAATCAGAATAAACTGTTTTTAAACAGCTTATCCTGATAAGCTTATCGGGACATGTTGTTTCAAACAGCTTATCCTGATAAGCTTATCAGGATAAGCTGTTTTCAAACAGCTTATCCTGATAAGCTTATCAGGATAAGCTGTTTTCAAACAGCTTATCCTGCTAAGTTTATCGGGACAAACTGTTTGAAAGCATCTTATCCTGATAATCAGAATAACCTGTTTGCAAACAGCTTATCCTGATAAGCTTATCAGGATAAGCTGTTTGAAAACAGCTTATCCTGATAAGCTATTTGCAAACAGCTTATCTTGATAAGCTTATCAAAATAAGTTGTTTGATATAAATTTTTTATTGGACTAAACCTTAGGAATGTTTTAGGATTTTAGCGATTATTTTTGGAAAATTCCCATTTGAAATTGATCAACCTATAGAAACCCGTCCGAAGTTAATTTAATAGGAATTAACTTCGGAAAGTCCCCTGTTTGAGACTGCTTTTTGAATGTTTTGTCTCATTTAGGATATGAATGCGTATAACCGATTTACTATTTAAAATGATTTTGACAGTGTTTCTCCTTTGCTCCTACGAATATGTATTCAAACACATATTTGGGGAGTTGAGGGGAAATGCTGCCGAAATTTTCTCAGATAGTAAATCGGTTATACACATTCATATATGAGACGAAACATTCAAAGGGTGGGTTAGGATTGCTTTCCATAGTTGCACTAGGTGAACATACTATTTTCTATACTTGATAATTATATCTTTTATAAATATTATTATATACTTTATAAATAATAATTATATATTTTATAATTTGATATAACACATATTTTTATTTATGAAATATATAATAATTATTTTTTTAAATTCCTTGTTTTAATTAAGTTGCATATAATAACTAAATGTATCGTTAAAACACAGTTATGGTACTCACTGATAAGAGTTGGACACGGTTAGAGCGTCATGAGCCAGAATTTATATTGGGTCTTACCAATTTTGTCAAGCATTCCAGGAAGTTTGTGAATAGTTTGAATCAGATAACATGTCCATGCAAGCGTTGTCGAACAAGACTCCCGGTACATATCGACCTTCTTTCGAACCACGTTATGAAATCCTGGTTTGACAACAGTTATACAACATGGGTACACCATGGTGAACCGACTCCTCCTACACCTACACCTCCTCCACCACCATCGCCACCACTGCCAATAATAGATAACACAAGACAACCTTTGATTAGTGACATGACATCGTTACTTGATGATCTTACCTATATTCCTCCTCCACCTCCTCCCAACTCAAGTAACAAACCGACTCAAGCTAACGAGTTTGAAGAGTTATATCGCACTGCCAATGAGCCGTTGTACCCTGGTTGTGTAGAAGCGACTCGATTAGACTTTATGGCAAAGTTTACACATTATAAGGCCAAAGGTAAAATCATCGATACCATATTCAATGATATTCTAGAGTTTTTGCAAACTATCTTTCTCCCAAGAAGAGGATTCAAGCTCCCACCGTCATACTATGCAATAAAGAAGACATTTAAAACGATCGGGTTAGGGTACGATTTAATACATGCTTGTGAACATGATTGTTGCTTATTTCGGGAAGGATACGCCGATTTGGATTTCTGTTCGGTGTGTAATACAAGTAGATGGAAAGACACTAACACGCCGGGGAAGAAAGTTCCTAAAAAGGTGCTGCGTTACTTTCCGATCATTCCTAGACTAAAACGTTTGTACAAGTCTAGTAAAAGTGCAAAGGATATGATTTGGCATGCAACTGGAAAGTGTACGGAGCCCGGTAAGATGCAACACCCGTGTGATGGTGCGGCTTGGAAGAAATTTGATGCCAAGTATGTTAATTTTGTAGCAGAACCAAGAAATGTTCGATTAGGGTTGGCTGCTGATGGTTTGAATCCATTCGGCAACCTTAGTTAGACTTACAGCATGTGGCCGGTGATATTGACAACATACAACCTGCCTCCGTGGTTGTGTATGAAAGAGAGTTCTTTAATGCTGACGCTGTTAATTCCTGGCCCTAAATCCCCGGGCAAGGACATTGATGTTTACTTGAGACCTTTAATTGATGATCTAAAATTTTTATGGGATGGTGTCAGTACTATAGACCAAGCTAAAGGCGAGGCATTCACCATGAGAGCGATGCTTTTATGGACCATCAATGATTTTCCGGCTCGAAGTAGTTTGTCTGGGTATAGTGGAAAAGGTTACAAGGCTTTCCCTACATGTAATGACGACACTCCATCTCTTCATGTGGCAAGCAAAATAGCTTATGTTGGCCACAGAAGATTCTTACCGCCCCGCCATAAATCCAGGTCTTCACGTTTATTGGTAAACCCGAACACCAGCCCCGTCCTAGAACATTTACCATGGACCAGATTAACGATCAACATGCTTCATTGCCAAATCGACTGCCAGGTAAACATAAGGATTATTGGGTGTGAAGATAAAACGCAATTTTCGTCTTGAGCCTAACTGGTCTAAACGGTCTATTTTTTACGAGCTTGAGTATTGGCCTTTTCTTTCACTAAGACACAATTTAGACATCATGCATATCGAAAAAAATGTGTTGGAGGCCGTCCTGAAAACTTTGTTGATGAATGACAAATCTAAAGACACTGTCAAGGCAAGACAATACTTGGAAAAGTTGGGCATTCGAAAAAGCTTGTGGCTCACCCAAAATAAAAACGAGAAGTGCAAGAAGCCTCAGGCTTTGTATTCCTTCACACAAGAGAACAGGAAAAAGTTTTGTCAGTACATCAAAAGTGTTAAACTACCAGATGGGTTCGGATCCAACTTCGAGCACAAAGTGACCGATAACGATACCAATATAACGGGCATGAAGTCTCATGACTGTCATATAATGACGCAATGTTTACTTCCTTTCGCACTTCAGGAATACTTGCCTGATGAGATTGCAAGACCACTGATCGACCTATGTAACTTGTTTAAGCAACTCTGCTCTGCAACATTAATGGTGGATGACATGTTGACTACTGTAAAAAAGGTGGTTGACATTTTGTGCGATCTTGAGCTCATATATCCTCCTGATTTCTTTGACATTATGGTTCACTTGGTTATCCATTTACATGATGAGGCCATTGAAGGCGGGCCTATCCGCCCCCGGTGGATGTATCTATTTGAAAGATACATGAAAGAGCTAAAAGGTTATGTACGAAATAAAGCTAAGCCAGAAGGTTCGATTATGGAGGGTTGTGTTGCACAAGAAGCATTAACTTTCTGTTCTAAGTATTTTCGGGATGATGTTACCACTAAATTTAATCGTCTCGATCGTAATGTGGACCCCCTCCCCTAACGTGTCAGTTTTAGGTGTTCCGATCGGTATGTAACCCGCTTGGGAAAAAGTCGTATATTCTGTTCCCTTATCAAGAGTTCAAGAAAGTGGAATGGTATGTACCAAACAACAGTCCTGAAATCGACAAGTTTATTTCTGAGTTCAAGAGGTACGCGTTTTTATTTTATTTTGAAACTTCTTTTTCTTAACAATAACGACTTATTCCAATACCATGAACGTTTTTCAGATTATATCCTGACAAAGACACGAAAAAAGAATTCCCCGCGTGGTTTGGGAAAAAAGGTAAACTTAGACTTATCTTGTGTACTTACCTGTAAAAAATAATATTATTATAAATAGTTTTCTGTACCTAATCCTTTATTCCTCATAGATCCGTCAACGTCACGTAGACAATGACAAAGACCTAGAGGTTATCAAAACCAGCGAGTTATTCGCTTTGGCTTGTGGACCATCACCGCATCCAATCTCACTAAACTCTTGCATAGTCGACGATGTGAGGTATGTCATGCACAGTCGCGATGAACGTCGTACAACTCAAAACAGCGGCATTTGTGCGCCTGGCCCTAAGAACACAATGGCTTATGGTTAGCTTCAACAGATCCTCGTGTTTCATTATTTGTCGTTCAGTGTTGTGTTGTTCCAAGTTAAGTGGTTCGACACTCACCCCACATTACGTAAACAACGTCTTATCTATAGAAACAACATGACATAACTCACCGACACAAGAGCTGAGTGGTGGAAAGATGATCAATACATTCTCGCAACATAAGTCAAACAAGTCTTCTATATTGAAGATAAGAACAAACCCAACTGGAAGGTCGTTGAACATGTTAATCATAAAAAGTTTCCCAACGGGGGTGTCATAGTGTCAGATGCCGTTCCTGATATTATACATTTCGACAGCTCATCTGATCTACCACTTTCCACTGATTTGAATGACTTGGGTGATGTGACCTTGCATATAGATGGCCAAGAAACGGAGGTTGATGCACCGCCAAATGTCATTGATGTTGATGACGAAGATGATGGTATTACCGATGATGAAGACGTCCCTCATGATTTAAGTGATGAAGAACGTGTGAATGATGATGACGGTGAAGACAGAGTTTATTCCAGTGAAGAAGAAGATTGAGATTTAGTTGTAACTTGTAAAAGACACTTATTTGTTTGAATGAATGAATCTAATTGTTATGAATTGTTTAAATGTGTATATTTATTTGGATGTGTTGTATTTGGATTTGTGCATGCTTATATTATTTTGTTCATAAATTTGTCTATGTTATGCTAATTGTACTTGTACAGATGTCAGCAGATGTTGCACGATCACACGGTGGTGACGATGGTGGTGAGGATGAACCTCCTACGCCAAACGTCCGTAGCGGTTGTTTCGCCTTATTTAGAATAAAGGTAAGAATATTTGGGTTATTGTAACACAATCATAAATTTGGTGCATATATATGTTGCTTGCCTTGAATTTTTATGACTTTGTCACTCACTTGATTTTTGCAGGCAAAGGCAAAAGAAAAGAAAATTTGGGCGGCAGAGAGGCCGGTAGAAAGACTCGGGGCATTAACCGATGTCTCGATTTGTTGGACGAAGTTGATGAGCGTGGCACTGTCCCGATAGATTTTGAAGACGTCTCTTTCCGGCCTCGCGGCGCGCATGCTCAGCATTTAGCTAATTACGTCGGGGATTGTATCAGGAGGCTCGTGCCACTGTACTACCTAAGTTGAAATGATGTCCCTGAAGAGATCACGACGATGGTTTGGGCGAACATAGAGGTCAGTTATCATTTTTATGTTCATAACATTATTGTGTTTATTTATTTAATGGTGTATATATTTAAATAAATTTGTTTATTTATTTATATCATATAAATAAATAACAAATTTAAATAAATAACAAATTTAAATAAATATACAAATTGTATCTTATTTATTTATATCAAATAAATTTTTTTTAAATAAATACAAAAAATTTAAATAAATATAAAAAAATTTAAAGAAATATATTTTTTAAATAAATATATATTTGATGAGAATAAGGTAATAAGCTTTTTCGGATAAGCTGTTTACAAAGAGCTTATCTTGATAAGCTTATCAGAACAAGCTGTTTGAATACAGCTTATCTTGATAAGCTTATCAGAACAAGCTGTGTGAAAACAGCTTGTTCTGATATGCTTATCAGGATAAGCTATTTTCAAACAACTTTTTCAGATAAGCTTATCAGGATAAGCTGTTTTCAAACAGCTTATCCTGATAAGCATATCAGAACAAGCTGTTTTCAAAAATCTTATGCTTATCAGGATAAGTTGTTTTTATTATAAAAATTTAAATAAATATATGAGCCATTAAATAATTAAACAAAATAATGTATAAATTATATCTCTAACTCTAACTCTGTGTTTGTTTTATTTGTTGTATATGAATGCAGTCTAAGTTTAATCTGACACCCAACAAGAGTGATTGATATGAGTGATTTTACTCATATCATTTGTATTGAAAAAACGATGAATAAATGCATATAAATCAATGAAAATGCCTTGTATATGTTTGTTTGTCGTTTCATGTGTGTAGGTACCGAAGATCGCGAAAATCGACAAAAACCGGCACGAGACTGAAGAAAAGATCGACAAAGCCAAAGTCAAGCTCGATTTTAGCGGATTTAATCTTTATGAAAGTTATTTGGGCTTGTGGGTCCCACATTGGATAAATGGGCCCAAAAGCCCAATAGTGGAAATAACTTTGTCACTTAATACCCAATTGCCCAATATGAACCCAATTACTACAACAATTTGAGACGGATGGAAGTTTTGGGTTTCAAAAGCCCAAACTCATTACAAGAATTATGGACGTGTGTTTCATGGGCCTTAAAACCCATTTGGGTAACAATTCAATGGACGGAGAAAGTAAAAACGTTTTATTTGCTCTTATCTTGGTCAGAGTTTATTTAACTCACTTTTTTACCCATTTACTCACACCCATTCACACGTTTATTTTTTTAACCCTTCGATACATCCAAAGTTTCAACTCTCTCACTTTTTTAACTCACCAAAAAATAAACAGAGATACCATATCTTCCCTAACCCTAGTTAATAAATCAAATTAGGGCTTTCTGAATCAAAGCGCGTGAAACACACGCTCTTAAATTAAATGCCAAGGAAATCGGATCAAAGAAGATGGAGTGACATGGCTACTTTTCTTGCCTATGATTGGCTATAACAGCTCACCATCTCCTACTCCTCCAATAAAATGAAGACAAGTCAGCAATCAAACTAGCACAACTAGCACACTTGGTTGCCACTTTAGCAATCCGTGTGCTAGTTGGCTAATCTCAGCCACAAGATCAAAACAAGATGGAAAGAGAAAGATAGAGATGATGATTGAAGGGTCAAGATCAAAGGGCTTTCTTAACAAACTCTACCAGCAGCCTTGGGGGTTGGCCTATATAAACCCTCATTATTTCTGTAATATGTATCCCATTTTATTTTTTAAAGTTATTATGTTAAATTAGTTCTAGGATAAATCGTGTAATTTCTTTTATCGGTATTGTACTCGTTTCTTGATTATTAATAAAAGTGATTTGTCTTTGATTTAAATTCGTATTTAACTTTATGTTTAACTTAATTTTACACTTTTATTCTTTGAACTGATTTTATATAATAATGATTGAGGTTATTTGATATAAGCTTAATAATAGCTTTTGTCAATTAATAAGAAAATAAATTTGGGGATAAACTTTCCCTACTGGAAAGTTTATTAAAAACTGGTTCGAATATTATTTGGTTTGATGGTGTACGTTGGTGGTTCGATGGGGTTCGAAGGTGGTTTTGATAAATGACGAAAGGTGGTATTGATCCGGTTCATATGCCAGCTCAGCGCTGCGCATCTTCCCAAAGGATCTCTTCAAAACGTTCTCAGCCATTTTAATTTTCATGTATTTAGATTAATATTAAATATTTATGTTATTTAGTTAGATGTTTAAGGTATTACGATTTAGATTGTTTAGTTTGTCTGAAATTAGTTGCTAATCTGTTTAAATGTTTTTGAGTTGCATACTGTTTAGATTTAAGTTGTTAATCTGATTTTGAGTAAGTGAATTTAAATCTGTTTCATATAAGGGAGTTGGATAAATCTGTATAAAGGGGATTTTTTATAAATATGATAAGAGAATTAGTTGTTTTTAAAGAGGATTTTGGATTTAACTGAGTTTGTTTAAATCTATTAAGACTGTGTTGACTCGAGTCTGCAATGGATTTATTTAGTTTAATTTGACTGTTAAGATTATCTGATATTACACTAGTTTGATTCTCTTGTCTGTTATATTGTTAAATAGTCTGCTGAATTATTGAGTAATACTGGATTGGTTATGGATTGGTTGATTTGAATTGTTTATTTGAATTGCACTTTTCTGTGACACTTTTGTAGACTGTTAACTGTTTTTAGTTGCCTTTATTTGCTGAATGTTTATTAGTTGCTGATAAACAAGTTCTATTTGCATATGTGGTTTACTTGGTGTTATTAAAGTTTACTTTACTGAATGTTTAGTCTGTTATTGATACAATTATTTTGTACTTGTGATTTGCTGGATAGTTGGTTTCAACTTTGCTGATATATGTTTAAGTTGCTGGATGATTATGCCTTGCTGAAATTAGTGTTGAGTATCTGATTGTTGTTTGAATTACTGTTATTATTATTTGCTAAGCATATGCCATCGGATTCAACTGATCTGATGGTTCTATACTGATTCCTATTAGTTTTCCAAAATTGCACCACAAAAAGTCACCCCTGTGACTTGGTATTTAATTTTCTCTGTCAAAAATAAATATCACATAAAAATGTCCCTTGTTGGACTCGAACCTGTGACCTCACAGGTAAATGCCAGACGTGTTAACCACTGAGCTATCTAGCTTTTTTGATAATTAGTTTACTTTATTAATCTTAAATACTTTACTTAATTGCCTTAGTTTATTTATAAAACGTTTACATACATTTAACTTTAATAAATAATATTTTTAAATTACACAATTAACTGAAAATTAAATTTGTCAAATATAAAAAAAATAAAAATGTTTATTTAATTTTTAGAAATTTAATTAGTTATTAAAAATTAGTTTTTTAATAATTAGTAATTAATTTAGATTTTAAATAATATATTTTCATAAAAAGATTTTTAAATAGTGTAAATTTTTAAATAGTTTGAAATTTAAATAATTGTCTTTAGATAAAAAAAAATGGGGAACGATTCATGCACTTAGGATTTAAATAGTTTAAAATCGTAGAAGTAATTTTAGTTTAAAAGCCGAAAACCATTTGAATCAATTGTCCAAATCGAAACAAGAACGTCTCAAATTCACTCGATCTTCGTGTACAACGAACTTTGTTCATCATCGTGTTTAATTAAATCCGTCTTTTGTAAATTTAGTCTATTACTTTTTCCTAAAGGTAATTTTCTAATTTACCCTATAATGTATTCTAATTAATATGCAATCCATGATACATCAAAAAATTTTGGCGCCACTGCCGGGAATCTTGTGTACGATTCGTCTTTGTGAGATTTGTTGATCATTGATTTGAAGACCCTTTCCGTCCTCGGAAAGTTTTGTTATTTTTCTATTATATATAGTATGTATCGATTTTCGTGTTTTTTTTGTGGTTACTATATTGTATTACGTAGAACAATAAATTTACCTACTTCCAAATAAGACCTTAGTTGGGATTTCATCACCTAGCTATTGTATTCGAATCCAAAACGAAAAAAAGGCAAAATAGATAAATACTAATAAAAAGTTTGAACGATTTATACAAACTATAAGGTGGGTATAAGGAGATGTGCTATAAAACGCCGTCTAAGGAAAAAGGTTTTTAAGTGCTTTGTGCCACGTCGTTTCCCCGCTTGCTTGTGCGTATATTGAGAGGGACGACCGATTATTGGTTTGCCAACTCAAGTAGTATTATATCTTATTTTTGTAGTTTACTTATTGAACCTCGAGACGGTTAGGTTTTCACCTACGTTTCAAATTCGACCGAGGGTAATTTACTTCCATAGTAGTTATCCTTATTCCTTGTTTTTTTATCGATCTTTTTGATTGAGCAATACCAAATAAAAAAACCAAAAATAATCTTCTTCTTGTCTAATTTATTTTCTTCAATCCTCTAAAATTCTCGTCACTTTGGTTTATGCAATTACGATCTTCTCGACTTTCGATTGATTACAATAGGCTTGAAAACATTCCTCGTAGAAATAGAAATCGTCAACAACGAATAGTGGAACCCGAGCTTCCACCTATTGTTGTAGAGATGGCCGATAACCGAACAATGGAGGAATTTCTCCGTGCACCTACCGAAGGGTATGGGGAAGCAATCGTTGAGCCGGCTATTTTGGCGGATCATTTTGAGATTAAGACGGGTCTTTTATCGCTCATTCGTGCCGACCAATTTCGTGGCAATGAGATCGATAACCCACACTCTCACATTCGGAATTTCCTTCGTATTACCTCGACTCTCAAGTTTAGAGATGTGCCGAGCGACGCAATTAAGCTCATGCTTTTTCCGTACTCGCTCGAGGGTAAAGCTAAGATTTGGTATGAGAAAGAACCACCGGGTTCGATTTTGACATGGGATGATTTAGTGTCTAAGTTCATGAATTATTTCTTTCCACCATCCAAAACAACACACTTTAAGAACGAGATCACTAGATTTAAACAAAAAGTGCATGAATCGTTTGGAGTTGCTTGGGAAAGGTTTAAAGATTTTTTAAGACAATGTCCACACCACGGTTTCTCGGAATTGCATCAAATCAATACTTTTTATAATGGGCTTAATATGGTTGAACAAGATTCTTTAAATGCCGCCGCGGGTGGTAATCTTTTAATAAAAACTCCGAGAGACGCGTGGGGTATAATTGAGAATAAGTATAGAGTGCAATATTCACGAAACACACCGGTTGTTTCCAATGTGAATTCATCTAATACCGAGATTGCTAGATTGGACTCTAAGATTGATACGATTTTGAATGAGATTAGGAAGAATCCTCATGGATCGATTAATATGGTTGAGAATTTTTGTGTATCATGTGGTGGAGCACATCCTAATTATGCTTGTTCAACCACAGGGTTTGATCAAGCTAGTGCTTTTGCCGCGACGGGAACTTATGGCTCCAACGGTCAAGTTCGTCGTCAAAATCATGTTGCTCCACCGGTTTAAAATAGGTACAACAATGGAAACAATGGGAATAACTTTAACCGTGGTAACCAAGGGAATTTCAATCAAGGAAATGGGTTTAATGCTAATCAAAACAATCAAGGTTTTCATAATAACCAAAATGATTTGTCAAGCTACATCAAAACGAATGAGGCAAATTTGAAAGCTTTTCAAAATAATATTCAAGGACAAATGGCAACTTTGAAAAATGAGTTTCAAAATACGATTAAAGGGCAAAATAACAAGATTGAGCTTAATCAACAAAGACTTGAACAAAACCAAAACTGTTTTGAGCAAAGATTAGAGCAAAGTCAAAATCGTATGCAACAAAGTTTGGAACAAGGTCAAATAAATTGCTTTCGATGTTTGAGGGATCTATGTCTAAACCATCCTTTTCTTCGGTTTGCTTACCTAGTAATACCATTCCAAACTCGAGGAGAGCTTAAGGCTATCACCACTTATGATGATGATAATTTAGAAACAGTGCTTGAGCTTTATGTTCCACCTAAAGAAACTTTTCTTAATGTTACCAAGACTATTTTAAATATGATTAGTTCCTCAGTTTTCTTTGATTTCTATCCCAAGAAATATAAAGATCCGGTTTAATTTTTGATACATTGTGTTTTTTATGAGCTTGGGGAATGCAAAGCTCTAGCCGATCTAGGAGCTAGCATTAACGTAATGCCCTTAGACTTTTGGAAGACTCTTGAATATGAACTGCGTAATCCCACTCGAATGATCATTGAGCTTGCTAATGGTACCACCACCCATTCGTTTGGTATAGCGGAAAATATCGTTGTTAAAGTGGGAGAGTTCATTTACCTTGTCGATTTTGCAATCGTTGATTATGAGACCAATCCTCGTGTGCCTATAATTCTAGGACGACCATTTTTGTACACGGCTCAAGTTATAGTTGATATGGGGAAAGAGGAGATTAAAATATGTTATGGGGATAAACATATGATTTTCAAACCGGAAAAATTTCCAAGATTTGTTTCTAAGAAAGTGGAAAGTGTGAAACTTGTTAAACCTATTGAAAGTAACACAAACAAGGAATCTCTTTTGTACAAAGGTGATTTGCCAACTATGGAACCCTCATTTTGTGAAGAAGAAAAGTTAATTTCAAAGAAAGATGCTTGTTTTGTTGAATCATGTTGTAATCTTCTCTCGTCTCCACTCACTCCATTTGAGGGAGGGGACTTCGTTCTAGAAGAGCTCGAGGATGATAGTTCTAAGATTGAAAAGGAAATTGATGAATACCTTAGTGCACCATTTGATGCTAGTGAGTTTAATAGTGAGAATTCTGATCCCGAGAGAGATATTGCTTTAATTGAACAATGTTTGAAAATGGACCATTTGATTCCTAACTCTAAACCGAGTGAGGTTAGTGACTATTCATTCGATAAGTTCGCCGATGAACTTGTTGATCCACTTCCACGGGGAAGTGAAGACGTTACCAATCTCAAAATCGAGCGTGTTTCTCATGTTTTACCTACCATTCTCAAGGAGTTCTCCGATGAATTTCCTTCTAATGAGAATGATGATCTTGTATCCGAGTGTGACCCAGTTGATACTTTGTTGGATATTTCTTATGATGACAAGATTAATGAATCTTTAGTGACTTACTCAAATCCTCTCATTGAAGCTTCAATGAACAATAATCCATTGTTTCAAGAGGATTTTGAGAGCATCATACCTCCTACATCTCACAACCTTCGGGATGATGAGCTTTTCATTAAGGAGTTTGATAAGTTACTTTTCATAGACATTCCTTCGAAATTTAAGGAAGAGTCTAATGACGGTGATGGAAATCTTTGGTTTGATCACCCGATTTATGATGATGATAATGTTGACCCGGAGGGAGAAATTACCTTTACTCCAATTATCCTTCTCACTCGCTTTGATCTTAATGTGCGGGTTTTTCATGCGACTTATTTTGAGTACCATGACCCCTTTGTTCACATTCATAAGAGTGATAAGGTCAACAAAGTCATGCAAGTTGATACCACTAGTGTTGAGACTTTTACCACACCTTTACCATGTGCTTTATATGATCTTGGATTAGCATGGGGGGACGACACCGTGTTGTCTATTCCTTTCTCTCCCGAGGACGAGGTATTCGACCCCGGAATCGTTGATTTAGGGAAATCTCGGCCTTTCACCGATGCAATAATTGAAAGACTTTTCGATCATCCTGGTGCGAGTTTATCTTGGGGAGCATGCTTTATCCATATCATGATTTGTGACAACCATCTCTTTTTGGAGATTTATGTTGGAGTTTCATCCTTTCGTTTTTCATCCAACAACGAGGATGAGATCTTTGACCCCGGCATCGTGCTTTATTATGGAATTTATTCCAATATGCCAGTTTTCACCATTTTCCCTAAGGACCAATGAATGCGGGGATCGAGTCGAGCTCATGACTCGGTTAACAAAAACGAGGTGCCTTGTGGGGGAGTCCCATACATTCTATCTTCTTTCTATTTTCTAACACTAATAAGGCTTGATCTTTCAAGCTCGTGCTCGTGTTTTGTTGTGTTGTGAATCTTAGGTATGACCCTAATCTTTGAAGACTCTCGTGTTCGGTTTTTGCCGGCCCACTTGATCTTCCATACTTTGATTGTCAAAAAGGGGCACACTCTCTATCCTTTGATTTTTATCGACTAACGTTTTATCTTGAGGCATAATTAATAAACGGCTTATAGATTTGCGTGCTCTTTCCATGTTAGGATTTTGCATTAGACTCTTCGTATTTATCAAGGAGGTGTTACTCTTGAGCTAAGAAACATTGAGGATAATGTTTGGTTTTAGCATGGGGGAGTCAATGGATATAATCGCTTGCAATTGCTTTTGTCGTGTCTAAACGTAATTGTTTATCTCGTTTTTCATAAAAAATTTAAATTTTTTAGTGTTATTTTAAGTTTTAATAAACAAAATAAGTGCTTTTGTCACAAAAGTAGGCTTTCCGTTGGTGAAAATAAAAACTCGACTCGGTTTTTACCTTAGCTTTTTCCTTAACGTGTTTGAATTAAGTTTTGCTAGGCTTTTATATAGGGAAGTTTAAAACGCGAAAGTCTTAACTCATACGGGTTTAAGAACAAGAACTTTTCGCAAGTTCCTATAATTGATCCTAGAAAGTCGTTTATCAAAGGAACATTAAAACACAAATTCTAAAACATAAGAAGATGCAAGATCCTATAGATGACTTGAAAACCCAAAACTTTGATTTAATCGGCTAAGTATCCATTGTTTTCACATTTTTGAAATTTTATAATATGGAGAACAAGAGATGATAGAGTTTAATCATAAGTTTCTAAAATTAATTCTTCGTTGTGTAAGTATTTTTTTGTTTGATTTAATCTCCTCGTATTTATTTTTCACGCTTGAATAATAATTGCTTAATAAATGAAGTTTTTAGCGGTTTAGGCTTAATATCTTAACTTAACTCCTTCTTTTTCTTCCCTTGTAACTAAAGTGAGAACACATTAAGGGTGTCAGCGTCATGGACTTTTGATCATGGGATTGCGGAAATTTAGCTTACTATAAATATCATATTAATAAGAAGAATAAATAAAAACATGTTCTCTAGGAGCCTTCGGGTGAGAGTTATGTAGCACTAACCTTGTCATTAGAGCCTTAGGGTGTATGTAAAGGGGACGTGTTTAATAAAAATTGCTTCATCATCATGAGCCATAAGGTGGGATGGTGAATGTCAATTCCCTTATTTTTGTCCAAGGAGCATTCGGGTGTGGATTTTAAATAAGGAGCATAATTGCATCTTAAAGAGCCACAAGGTGATATGATGTAGTTGTTGCTAACTCCATTAACAAGGTCATAATTGACTTTGGAGGTTTTATTGTTGCCTTTAGGTAGTCCTATTAGCCAAATTTCGGGTCCGGGGATTTATCCCTCAAATCGTGTTAAGTTATCCTTGATGTGGGCTTTCTTTAGTGACAAAGGTTTTTGAAGTCGAGGTTAGGTTTTGAATGTTGAGTTTACACCGTTTTGCCTTCATTTTTGGATTAATAAATATCAAATAAGTCAAATGAGCCTTTGGGTGAATGACATATAAAATCTAGAGATACAATTAGGAATAATAGGAGATTGAGTTTAACACAAATTACTTGTATGAGTTGTTTTAATTTTGGGGCTTATGATTGACAATGATCTTGTTTTTACACTTGGTATGGAAAAGTGAAAAGTCGAGGACGATGAATCTATTTGAGTTTTATGATCCTAAAAGTTATTTTTCTAATAATGAAAGCAATATATTATGCCTTTGCAAAATAAAAAGTTTCAAAAGTTGAATAAAAGTGTAGTTAGTGTTTTATTTTATCATTGCATGAGGACACGACAATTGCTTAGCAAGGGGAGTTTGATATGAGTGATTTTACTCATATCATTTGTATTGAAAAAACGATGAATAAATGCATATAAATCAACGAAAATGCCTTGTATATGTTTGTTTGTCGTTTCATGTGTGTAGGTACCAAAGATCGCGAAAATCGACAAAAACCGGCACGAGATTGAAGAAAAGATCGACAAAGCCAAAGTCAAGCTCGATTTTAGAGGATTTAATCTTTATGAAAGTTATTTGGGCTTGTGGGTCCCACATTTGGATAAATGGGTCCAAAAGCCCAATAGTGGAAATAACTTTGTCACTTAATACCCAAAAGCCCAATATGAGCCCAATTACTACAACAATTTGAGACGGATGGAAGTTTTGGGTTTCAAAAGCCCAAACTCATTACAAGAATTATGGACGTGTGTTTCATGGGCCTTAAAACCCATTTGGTTAACAATTCAATGGATGGATAAAGTAAAAACGTTTTATTTGCTCTTATCTTGGTCAGAGTTTATTTAACTCACTTTTTCACCCATTTACTCACACACATTCACACGTTTATTTTTTTTAACCCTTCGATACATCCAAACTTTCATCTCTCTCACCTTTTCAACTCACCCCAAAATAAACCAGAGATACCATATCTTCCCTAACTCTAGTTAATAAATCAAATTAGGGCTTTCTGAATCAAAGCGCGTGAAACACACGCTCTTAAGTTAAATGCCAAGGAAATAGGATCAAAGAAGATGGAGTGACGTGGCTACTTTTCTTGCCTATGATTGGCTATAACAGCTCACCATCTCCTACTCCTCCAATAAAATGAAGACAAGTCAGCAATCAAACTAGCACAACTAGCACACTTGGTTGCCACGTTGGCAATCCGTGTGCTGGTTGGCTAATCTCAGCCACAGGATCAAAACAAGATGTAAAGAGAAAGATAGAGATGCTGATTGAAGGGTCAAGATCAAAGGGATTTCTCAACAAACTCTACTAGCATCCTTGGGGGTTGGCCTATATAAACCCCCATTATTTCTGTAATATGTATCCCATTTTATTTTTTAAAGTTATTATGTTAAATTAGTTCTAGGATAAATCGTGTAATTTCTTTTATCAGTATTGTACTCGTTTCTTGATTATTAATTAAAGTGATTTGTCTTTGATTTAATTTCGTATTTAATTTTCTGTTTAAACTTAATTTTGCACTTTTATTCTTTGAACTGATTTTATATAATAATGATTGAGGTTATTTGATATAAGCTTAATAATAGCTTTTGTCAATTAATAAGAAAATAAATTTGGGGATAAACTTTCCCTACTGGAAAGTTTATTAAAAACTGGTTCGAATATTATTTGGTTTGATAGTGTACGTTGGTGGTTCGATGGGGTTCGAAGGTGGTTTTGATAAATGACGAAAGGTGGTCTTGATCCGGTTCATATGCCAGCTCAGCGCTGCGCATCTTCCCAAAGGATCTCTTCAAAAGGTTCTCAGTCATTTTAATTTTCATGTATTTAGATTAATATTAATTATTTATGTTATTTAGTTAGATGTTTAAGGTATTACGATTTAGATTGTTTAGTTTGTCTGAAATTAGTTGCTAATATGTTTAAATGTTTTTGAGTTGCATACTGTTAAGATTTAAGTTGTTAATCTGATTTTGAGAAAGTGAGTTTAAATCTGTTTCATGTAAGGGAGTTGGATAAATCTGTATAAAGGGTTTTTTTTGATAAATCTGTTAAGAGAATTAGTTGTTTTTAAAGAGGATTTTGGATTTAACTGAGTTTGTTTTTAAATCTATTAAGATTGTGTTGACTCGAGTATGCAATGGATTTATTTAGTTTAATTTGACTGTTAAGATTATCTGATATTGCACTAGTTTGTTTCTCTTGTTTGTTATATTGTTAAATAGTCTGCTGAATTATGGAGTAATACTGGATTGGTTATGGATTGGTTGATTTGAATTGTTTATCTGAATTGCACTTTTCTGTGACACTTTTGTAGACTGTTAACTGTTTTTAGTTGCCTTTATTTGCTGAATGTTTATTAGTTGCTGATAAACAAGTTCTATTTGCACATGTGGTTTAATTGCTGTTATTAAAGTTTACTTTACTGAATGTTTAGTCTGTTATTGATACAATTATTTGGTACTTGTGATCTGCTGGATAGTTGGTTTCAACTTTGCTGATATATGTTTAAGTTGCTGGATGATTATGCCTTGCTGAAATTAGTGTTGAGTATCTGATTGTTGTTTGAATTACTGTTATTATTATTTGCTAAGCATATGCCATCAGATTCAACTGATCTGATGGTTCTATACTGATTCCTATCAGTTTTCCAAAATTGCACCACAAAAAGTCACCCCTGTGACTTGGTATTTAATTTTCTCTGTCAAAAATAAATATCACATAAAAATGTCCCTTGTTGGACTCGAACCTTACCTCACAGGTAAATGCCAGACGTGTTAACCACTGAGCTGTCTAGCTTTTTTGATAATTAGTTTACTTTATTAATCTTAAATACTTTACTTAATTGCCTTAGTTTATTTATAAAAACGTTTACATACATATAACTTTAATAAATAATATTTTTAAATTACATAATTAACTAAAAATTAAATTTGTCAAATATAAAAAAATGTTTATTTAATTTTTAGAAATTTAATTAGTTATTAAAAATTAGTTTTTTAATAATTAGATTTTAATTAATTTAGATTTTAAATAATATAGTTTCATAAATAGATTTTTAAATAGTGTAAATTTTTAAATAGTTTGAAATTTAAATAATTGTCTTTAGATAAAAAAATAGGGAACGATTCATGCACTTAGGATTTAAATAGTTAAAATCGTAGAAGTAATTTTAGTTTAAAAGGCGAAAACCATTTGAATCAATTGTCCAAATCGAAACAAGAACGTCTCAAATTCACTCGATCTTCGTGTACAACGAACTTGGTTCATCATCGTGTTTAATTAAATCCATCTTTGGTAAATTTAGTCTATTACTTTTTCCTAAAGGTAATTTTCTTATTTACCCTATAACGTATTCTAATTAATATACAATCCACGATACATCAGTGATTCTGCGACATGGAAGGGTGTACGTGGCGGCATCAATTAAATGCTTCAAAAGAGTTACAATTCTCGAAAAAATACGCTCAAGACAAAGCATTGGCGCCGAGACATCGATACCGGCACGGTAGACATCGGCAGAGTCTGCATCCAGCGTCCTTAGGAAATTACTTCCGAGGACTGGGAAAAACATATCGCACTTTGGAGTGATCCGGATTGCAATAAAAGATGCCCGACGAACTCCCAAAATCGGTCTAAGCAGAAGACACCGAGTCGGCAGGGATCTTGATCGTTAGCACTCCTTAGAGACAAAGTGGTGAGAAATTTTATAATTAATTTACATACATATATGTCTTTGATTATATGTTTTGGTGTTGTGATTTTTTGTTTTGAATTTGCTTCATTCTATATATGCGTGTCTATGTATGTACACACCTAAGCTGCAATTCAAGCTGATGTGCCACCCCGACTGTCATTGACCAATTCTTCTTAACGCACACCGACCCGGATGGGAGTTTTCCTTGCGATGCGGACCGTGTTATGTATGTAAGTATTTTTTTTATTTTTTAAATTAATTAATTAATTAATTTTTTTTGGATATACCTTGGTTTTTTGCTATTCCCTGCCGATAAATAATGTACCAACCCGACTAATAAATAATATACTAACTGTCGTTTGTTTTTGTCACTTCATTAGGAGGAGATGCTTGCGATGAAGGCTGCAGGCAAACATACGGACGACGAGATCAACCGTATCGTCAAAGGCGGAAAGCAGCGAGGCCACATGCCCGGTGTCGGTCAGATAGTGCCGAGAAGGACTGCTCGATATATTCCTCCCCCTGTCATCGACCCACAATTGGAACAAGCGTCTCAAGTGTTTGAATTTATGAGAAGTGACTTTAGGTTCGCCGATGCGTTCTCAGCATTCCTATCGGGTGGTGCTAGCGGGAGTGGCACGGGAGGCAACGGTAGTGGCGCCGGTGGGAGTGGCACGGGAGGCAGCGGTAGTGGCACTGGTGGGAGTGGCACAGGAGGCAGCTGTAGTGGCGCCGATGGGAGTGGCGGTAGTGGTAATGATAATGCCGACGGGTAGAAAGGCAATAATGGTTAGTATGTCTTGTTTTTCCTACCTTAGAATGCAAGTTTAATAATTGTAAACCCCGAATTGCAAGTTTAATAAGTGTAACTAGGAACTTTGTACTCAAGTTGTGACATATGTATTTGTATTGATCGAGTTAATCGATCGAGAGGTTACATGTTATTGTGTTTTGGTACTAGATTCGTAGTAGATTTTTAGTATTTGTATCCCCAGGTTTTGTATTTGTATTCCCAGATTTTGGTGATTTTTTTCGGAAAAATTCCGGAAAAATATGGAAATAGCTTGCTGTGCAGGCTGCACACAAAAAAAATGACAAAGTTTCCCCGGCGACATGTCGCCAGGGAAACCTGAGGCTCGCTTGACTTTCTGAAAAGTCAGCAAAGTTTCCCTGGCGACATGTCGCCAGGGAAACTCTGGCACAACGTTGAATTGTCAACGCGAGGCTTTGCCTTGTCAACGTAACGAATAGTTTCCCTGGAGACACGTCGCCAGGGAAACTCTGGCACAACGTTGACTTGTCAACGCAACGAATAGTTTCCCTGGCGACATGTCGCCAGGGAAAAGTGAGGTTTAATTAGCATGTTTACTTAAGTTTGTTAATCACCCAAATTTTCCCCGCCGACATGTGTCGCCAGGGAAACTTTCCCGCACCAAATCCAGCGTGGCACTAATTTTTGAACCCAAGAGCTGCGGGGCCCACTTAGTCGCCAGGGAAATCCAAAAAAGTCGCCAGGGAGACTTTCCCGCACCAGCTTTCTTTGGCGATGTTTCCCTGGCGACATGTCGCCAAGGATACGCTTTCCCTGGCGACATGTCGCCCGGGAAACGCTCGAAATTTTGCCAGGGAAACGCTCGAATTTTGTAGTGGGCCCCACAGCTCTTGGCAATCGGTGTTACGAACCACTTCATAAAGTTTCTGACTTTTAGTAAAGATGGCCAGAAATATTGAAGGAAGTTGATCAATAGCCCTTTGATCCGTTTTGAGCAACTGGCCTTCCAATGGAAGCACACCATATTTATCTTCCAACGTCTGCAAACGATAATAAACATTGTAATAAGTGATTGTTTATGTGAATGCAACGACGGAACCATGACACAAAAAGACCAAGTGCACTTACAATTAACTAAACAATACTACAAAAACAATTTTTAAGGACAACCTAACAAAAATAAAAGTTTTTAAGGAACTTAACACAATGTAACAAAAATTCATGGGTGTCTCGGGATCACCCTGGTTCTGTCCCTATGTGAATACACGTATCAAGTAACAAAGAGAAAGAAAGCTAGCTTACTATAAAATCTGTGGCAAGATCTCCTTTTGTTAGAATTAATTTAAAGTGCAGTGTTCCGAAACAGGTGTACCAGCCAAGTTAGCATCTTGTAGTTCAGGAATGTTGAGTTTCTCGATCGCCATGGTTTTATTAGGGTTGTTACAAAAACACGCAATCTATTTTCCTTATCAGGTTTACATACCTTAAAACATGACCGACTATAATACTCGTATTCTAGTTTCCTTTAATTACATACATTAGAATAACGACATAATCTATTTTTGGCGTTATCTTTTATATTTACTCCCCTTAAAATCACAAAAACCGTAAATAATGAACAAACTATTAAGGTGGGTGTTAAAACAATCCGAGGAACCGACAAACTAAATCGAATAGTTTAATCCGAAACCGAAAAATCGAAGAAAAAAAACCTGATGTAAGCATCTCTAATTATCTATGTATTAGTCATTTTATTGCACTCAAATAACTTACACGTATTAATCATTTTATTGCATTACTCTTATTATATAACAACTTTATAGCTCCTCATGTAAGCATCTTTAATTATCTATGTGTGAAAAATAATTAATGTGATTGTAATAAACCAAAGGAGCATTGCTCCAATGGTATCACTCCCCCACCGCAAACGTCCAGTTGACCGATCAAAGGAGGGCTTTTGGGAAATAGGCCATGGATTCAATCCTAACTCCTGGCTAAAGGTCGTTGGAACAGGTGCTCATTGCCTGGGGCTTGGTCCTTGGAGAAGGGTCAGTCGGCACCCAAAAGGGTGCACGGGGTCAGGGTTTCCCCGCCAATTTAAACCTTTTGGGAATAAATAAACGAAATAACTTTATAAGATTAATTTCGATTATATGACATTTATATGACTTTTATTTACTCAATGTCATTTGATTCAACTAAAATGACATATTATGTTCTAAACCACATTATTGTTATACGGTTAAATTCGATTAAACATTAAAAATGGTTAACCAAAAACCGAACCACGGGTAACTACATATCCGGTACTTGCCTAGTACGGTTCACTTTCGGGTAGAAAAAATAATTACTCGCCCCATGACGGATATTTAAAAATTTTCAATTAACTGAATCGAACCAACCCGTGAACACCCCTACAAACTATATATTAGTAAATTAACATTAGTTTTGGGATTAATAAAAAAATATTTTTACACTAGTTGTTAATATATATTTGAATTCAGTAATGAATGCATGTTTAAAGATATATTAGAACTTATATTAGTTTGGCATTCACATTGTATGAGTGTTATAAACAATAGCTGTGTTTTTTTTATTATTTTCTCCAATTTTTAATTGTTTCTTTTGTACATGTGCCCTACCCACGGCTATCATATGTACGTGGTTCGTTATCTTTCTTTCTATTTAATCATATCTCTCGCCGCCCAAAAATGATCCCTCTCTCTCTCTCTCTCTCTCTCTCTCTCTCTCTCTCTCTCTCTCTCTCTCTCTCTCTCTCTCTCTCTCTCTCATTCGATCTCGATCCATTTGTGTTTGCATGCTGTTTTTGCCGCTGATCGTTGCCCTCAACATTTCATGGGTTGACGTTGATCGATTTAGGGTGACGACGGTCGAATTTTTACCCTGATCGTTGCCGCTAATGTTTGTTGGGTTGGTGACGATCGGCCTAGGGTTGTGGTCATGATGATTCCCAAATTTATGACGATTCGTGATTGGTTTTGGTGTTTTTATGCCGGCGTTGATCGTTCCTTTTTATGAGGATCGTTGGCCCAACTGATGGTGTATCATAATTGGTTTTGGTCTTTTTTTGGCGGCGGTGACAGTTCCTTTAGGTTCGATTGATAATTGGTTTTTATTGTTGTATGCCCGCTTTTATGGTTAACAACATTTGATTGAATGAGTTGGAGGTATCGTTTATAACTGTTGTTCATAACACTCACTCAATGTGAATGCTAAACTAATAATAGAAGTTTATCTTATCTTGGGTCAACCAGTTGCGTATTTCATGGCGATCTTTTGAGGTTGCAGCCATGGTGGGTAAGCGCTCTGTATCATAACTGTGACCCTAATCGAGTTTGGTTAGACCTTGGTCTTTAGAGTATGAACGGAATATAGCTATGATATATGCTATTTTTCATCCACACTTTCTAAATACTTTTGATCTGCCCCTTACTGACTTTATTGATAAAGTTAGGTGGCTTTAAGAGGTTGTTGGTTACTGTTTGAGGTAAATAGATAAGGTGATATTCTTAGAAACGATGATTTGTGTCCGAGTTTCTTTGTGAAATTTTCGTTGCCCATGTTTGTTTATCGATGAGGTAACCAATTTCGTCTTTGGTTGCAGCCAAAAACCACGTTTGGTGGTGTTATTTTTTACGCCTACACCTGAGCCGCACTTTCCAGATACTTTTGACTAACCCCTTATTGATTTAAATGATAAACTTTGGTGGCTCTATGAGATTATTGGCTACTTTTATGAGATTATTGGCTACTTTTTGTGATACATAGTTACGGTCACAATTTTGACAATGACGATTTGTAACTGAGTTGCATTTGTGAAACTCTCCCTACCCGTGTTTGTTTGTTGGCGAGGCAACTAATTTATTTTTTGGTTGTAGCCACATATATTACAACTTATATTAGTTTGGCATTCACATTGAGCGCGTGTTATGAACAGCGGTCTAAGGTTTGGTGGCTTTATGAGATTGTTGGCTATTGTTTGCGGTAAATAGTTACGATGAATACAATTGTAATACAAGGACGGAACCAGGATACAAAACGATCAAGTGCATTTACAATAAACTGAATAATACCACAAACACAATTTTTAAGGACAACGTAACAAAAATCTAACAAAAATTGAAGTTTTTTAATGAACTTAACATAACGTAACAAAAATCCTTGGGTGTCCCGGAACCCACCCTGGTTCCGTCCTTGTGTGAATATATGTATCAAGTAACAAAGACAAAGAAAACTTACTACAAATTATGTGGCAAGATTTAAAGTGCAGTGTTCCGAATAAGGTGTACCAGCTAAGTTAGCATCTTGTAGTTTAGGAATGTTGAGTTTCTCAACCGCCATGGTTGTCAGTTATTATTATGGTCGTATTATTATCGTTATGGTTGAGTGGGGGTTCTTTTTCTTATTAGGGTTACATCATAAAACATGACCGACTACGTGTATTCTAGTTTCCTTTTAATTACATACCTTAAACACAATCTATGTTTGGCGTATGTGGCGGACGGAAAAAGTGAAATATGGGGAGTAAATTTTATTTTAAAAATATGAAAAAACTAGAATTTAGATAAAAAAATCGAGTATTTTAACTTATAAATGAATAACTTTTAAGTTTTATAGTGTTAAATGTTGGACTTTAATATATGAGTGAAAGACAATTTAAGTTTCGAGTAAATGACATTTTAAAAAAATGCTTAAACATGGGTATTGTGATTAAACTTGAATTGTTGCAACATAGAAACCCAAATTGACTATAACATAGTCTGCTAAATCACATTGAATTAAGAATGAAACATAACAAATGTACTCTTTAGTATTTGTTGTGAACAAAGACAACGACATGTTGACGGTTTGGGCGATATCTCTGACTTTTAGTTGTCCAACCAAGAGATGCAATGTGCTCATCTGACTGTTTAGTCGATCGACTTAGCGGGTCACGAGTTTGATTATCGGGTCAACTCGGTCAAGTCACCGGGTTAAAAATATATCGTTAATTATTTACCGCTAGACATTCCGCCTCTATGCGCGGGTACTCGTCTATTCTATCTCTACTACTTATAAAGAGAATACCCCAAAACCTTGAATGTTGAAATTGTGTATATATGGCATTATTGAAAACTTAATTACACCTTGAATATTGAAAATGTGTATATATATGGCATTACTGAAAACTTAATTACACCTTTAATACAATATAAGCAAATGAATTGTAATTTTAGAAATATTAAAAAGTTACATCTGAAAATAAGAATATCGTTGAAACGTTTATATACTTTTTTGAAACTTAAAAAAACCTTTTTTTTTGAAAATTTTAAAATATTAATTGCACCCATAAACCACACACGATATTCATTAATTTGTTGAAACACATATGCTATACATTTAGGGCCCGTTTGGTTTGTAAGCGGGATTGTATTCAAATTTAGGTTTGATATATAATGGAATCGGTATCAAAGAAAAGTAGGAGAAAGAAATATTTGATTGTTTAAAAAGATTGTTTGTTTATATGATTGTGTAAAATTAGGTTTTGATATTATACAATGTTATATGATATAAAAAGGAAAAAGAATAAAAGTGATTAATAGAAAAAACAAATATATGATTGTGGACAGAAAATAATACACGTAATTACAAATGGCAATATGTGATATAGTTTGGTGTCTGGGTCCCATAATCAGATGGAATGAGTTTAAAACCGACCCTTATAGGGTGGTTTCAGTTTTTTTACAATGATTGTAAGTTTTGTTTCCAGTTTTATTTACCAAAAACTTAAAGCTATCAATAAAAAGATTCCCTAAATCCACCACCTATAAACCAAACTGCCGTTAATTATGGAAAATATACTAGAGTACATGGTACTTCAAAACTTTTTACACCGTAAGTTAATAAGCCGCGTTTACAACTTTACATATTGAAACACAAATTCTTATTTTTAGCAACAACTATTTTTAAATGATAAAAAATGGGTTTCAACTAATCTCTTTTAATGTCATGAATATTTTTCCTCGACAAGCTCTACTATGAATTTTTTTATGTATATTTATCTTTTTTTATTTTAACACTATAAAAGAGGTATAAATTTATTGAAATTGTTGAATATTCTAAAAAAATAATGTTGAATTTTTAATCTTCAAATATTTCTTTAGTTTTCATCGCTACCCATTAGAGGTGTCAAACGGGTGGACGGGCAAGCGGTCACGGGCGGCGGATTAAACGGGCGTGGGCTAGAAGGGCACGGGCAAATTGGGCGGGTAAATTGGGCGGGCAAAACGGGCGGGCAAAACAGCGCAAGCTAAAACGAAAAAAAAACATATAAAAATGTAGAAATAATAAATAATAATACTTGTTTAAAAGCCGGTATAAAAAATTAAATATAAAAGATTCGCCGAATACCATAATTAGTAATTTACATCTGTGCCCATTAAGCCCATTTATTTCTTTCATGATACACTCGTTTAGTCCATTCAATAAAAAAGGTAAAAAATGTCTCATTCTTTTTTGAAAAGTGCCCATATTTTTTAAAATGGGCAAGATTTACCACTCTACTACCATATATTTCTCCGATTCATTGACTTTTAATCTACTCAATTTTCTTATTATTTCCAAATTTCAAATGATTTTGAAATCAACTAGCATTGTACCCGCGCAATCCAGCGGCGAGTACCCGATAACTATTTTTTTGCGAACAAATATTATAATATTACTAAGGTTCAAATTAAAGTTAAAATAGTAAAAAAATAAATTAACTTAAATAACCTCATTAAAAACGAAAAAACTAAAATTTAATAAAGTTATATCAAAATGGATGTTGAATTAAAGAGCACGAAATTACTTTCAATTTGGTTTGTATCAAAACTATCTTTTACTTGAGGCTAAGTTGCATAATGATTAGGTTCAATTCAAATGCACTAGCAAAGATAATAGGTAAGTGTAAAGATAATGAAATAAGTAAATAGTAAGGAAGGAGACAACCTAGTGGGAGGACACCAAGATTTATAGTGGTTCGACAACGAGGCTCTATCCTCGTTTCTACTCCACTCCTCGAGTACACCTACTCGAGATTTCCACTATATCCACAAGCTCCCTTCTCGGCGGAGAAAACCTTACATAGTTGCTTACATTATTTTCCGACACTAAGCTAAATGTCGAGACCTAATCTTTAACTAGGACCAATCTACACGACGTTGCCTACTTCACAATTTAACGACACAAGGCTAGATGTCGGGTTCTAATCTTAAGGTAGAACCAATCTTCACGACGTTGCCTACTTCACCATTTTGCGACACAAGGCTAGATGTCGAGTTCTAATCGAAAGCTAGAACTAATCTTCACGACTCTTCACTTTGAAGCTAAGTGAGAACTTCACACAACACAACTACTAGTCACTTTATAGATTAGTGAGAACTCACAAGACACAACCACATCACTTTATAGTTTAGTGAGAACTCCTAATCAAATCAATTACAACTCAACTAGACTTATCCAAGTACACACATGTAGCTTGGATTTACACAACACAAATCCAAGCAAACACATATGCAATGGATGTACACAACAAATCCAAGTATCCACAAATACCTTGGATGAACACAACTAGTCCAAGTATTCATAAATACATTGGATTGACCTAAAACAAAAAGGGTATCATGATGAATATGACTAGCTCATAGATTCATCTTTATCACAACACTAGTGAGTGAGTGATCTTCTCATTGGACAAGGTAAAGGAGGGGATCAAGAGGATAATCATATGTAAACATCCTTAACAATTTAAGTGATCATTTACTAATGATTATGCTATAGAAAATAGAAAAAGGGCTGAGAAAAACGTCCAAAGGGCTTACTGGAAAATGAGATTTGACCCACTATTTAAAGGAGACAAAGTATAACGGATCTATAACGGCTAGATGTGCGCGGTACCTTATCTCACCCCGCGGTTCCTTATCGCTAAGGTACCGCGTAGGTACTTAAGGTACCGCCACTAGACTCCGCTCTGTTTTTTGTCTTTTAGTGGGGTGGGAATATCTTAGGTATTTGAAACCTTCAAAGGATATTCTAACAGCATTTGGATTATGCTATTTTCAAATTTTCATTTTCCATTTTAATAAAACATTTTATTAAAAAGATAGTTTATTAAAAAGTCTTTTGTCATATTAACAAAAGTGAGTTTTAAGGATAATCATTTTGATGATCACTAAGTATGATTGAGAAAGGTTAGTGATATGATTATTACCTTGATGATAGTGTTAGTTAAATAATTCATTTTGTGTTTTACACTAAATGTGTTGTATGGTTTGTTGTGATCAAAACTAAGAAAGATTAGTTAACACAAATAATATTTTTAGGCATCACTTGTATTAACAATCTCCCCCTTTTTGATTACGACAAACGATAAACTCATTTACGTAGAAACACAAAATATGGAATTATTAACTAGTTTATCACTATCATTTCTCCCCCTTTGTCGTAGCAAAAAGGTTAGCACAAGTCTTTGAAGAACATCGAACTTTGCTAGTAGCTCCCCCTTGGTGGTTGCTCCCCCTTGCTTGGGGCACCAAGTTTGTGAGCTAAGGTGACATGCTACACAAAGGTTAGTAGAAAGGAAAGAAACACCAATGTATATATGATCACTACCTACTAAGTAACTTGAGAGGGAGAAAGAGAAGAAATCACAAATTAGAAGCAAGTATTTTGCTAAGTATGTCCAAAGAGGTAATTGACAAAATCAAACTTCAATCTAATGAAGATGATAAGCTTGTCAATGGGTTAAGTCTTAGAATTGATGGAATCACCCATAAGCAATTGTAAAAATTAACCAAGATCAACTCAAAATAGAACTAATGAAATAGCACACAAATAACACAAAGGTTACATAAAGGAAAAAGACATAACAAAGAAGATAGTCATACACACAATATGAGTATCTAAAAGCAATAAATATGGAAAATAAACCACTAAGCATAAGCTAGTCTAAAAGTGATATTTTCCAAGATTGCTTAAAAAAAATAAAAGACTAAAAAGACGACGATGCATCATTCGAAGTTTTGTCCACCGGAACGAAAACTTGAATAGGAGGTCGAGTGAGGAGGAATTCAAGAAAATTTAACTTCTCATACAGATGAGCAAGTTCAATTTGTTGAAATCGGCAACAATCACACGATGATCCATGATGCAACACAAAATCGTTTGATGGGGGTATGGCATCAAACTTAGGGTTTGGTGGTGGTGGGGTAATAGGTTTGGGAATGTTTTCACAATGCCTTGTGAGGTTTGGGAAGGTTGAAAGGTCATTGAGTTGAGGGGTATTGAAGGATTGTGGTGGTGGGGGAACATTTTCTTTTGCTCCGGTGATGGGGTTTATGGTATAAGTCTCATTCCAATACTTGATTGGAGAGAAGGTAGGGTTTTTGGGTGGTTTGGACGAAGATGGTTCATTCTTCTTAACCCAAATAGGTCGAACCGAAATTTTCGGTTTCTTTGTAAGCTTGGATGAGGAAGCTTTGGGTGAGTGGGGTTGTGAAAAAGAAATGTCAAGGTTAGGAATGTAAGAGTTAGGCATTGTGAGAGTGTGAGAATGATATCTCACGGTTATGTGAGAATAAATTCTCAAGGTTGGGAAGGCGTGAGAATGAAATCTCAAGGTTGTGTGAGAATGAATTCTCAAGGTTGGGAAGGTGTGAGAATGAAATCTCAAGGTTGGGGTATAAGTAAAATAAAATCAAGGTAAGAATTCGAATATAAAATGTGTAGTGTCAAGGAATGTTTAGTCAATTTGAGTAAACAAGGAATCTTGACAGGGTATAGGGTTTTAAAAGTTTTGACCAAAAATTCGTCAAAAGCCACTTACTGTCCGCGGTACCTTATAGGGACCGGCGGTTCCATATCGCTAAGGAACCGCGGGACTTTAAGGAACCACGTCCAGTGGACTTGAAACCATGTTTTTCCTGGGTTTTGGGAAAAACTAAGACTTTTTTTTTAAAAGTTGCAAATCTGGGAATTTTACCTCTATTAGCACCAAAATATGCTAGGGTTGCATAAAGCAACACATTCACAAAGAATGTCTTGACAAAGGGTGACAAAATAATTTTGATATCATTTTGAACCAATTTTAGTCAAGTTTAGGGGTTGTGATAGATTTAGGTTCAATTTTAATTTCAAATTAAAGTTGATTAGTGTGCACAAAAGGATAGAAACACACAAAGCTAAATCCATAAGACAACAACATGAAACATTCATTAAGGAAGCAAGTACAAAGACAAATAAAACTAACTAATACATAGCTAGCTTAACATTAAATCTAGATAAGTAGTTTTCTTTGGCTTGGTTTTGTTGAAAACTCTTACTAAGAAAACTCCATCATTCATCTCCTAGGAGGAGGCATGGAGAACAAGGCAAGCAAGAACTCTTGCAACCTCCTATGTTGTCCATACATATCCATCCTAAGGTTATGGATGATGTAGTGGTTGTAAAGACAACATGGACAACTAGGACCATGAGTTTGTTGAAACCCATAGTATGGATCACCCAAAAGGAGGGAAAGTGGAACACCCAAAATTGGGATGTTTGAGTTGGGTGGAGGTGGAGGAGGCATGTTCTCCAAGGGTGATGTTGGTGAGAGTGGAGGCATGTTCCCTAAAGGGGAAATGGGTGAGTGTGGAGGTAAATTCTCCAAGGTTGGTGAAATTGGTGAGTTGTGAGGGGTAAATGGTGAAGTCACCAAAGTGTCATCAAAGTCATTCACAAAAGGAATGCTTTGGATTGGTTGGGGTTGTGTGGTCACTTCCAAGGGTGCACTTGGAGTGAAGAGTGAAGAGAGCTCATTCATTCTTGAGTTGAATGAAGAGGAGGTAGAACCAATGGAGTGGTTAGTACCATGGGTGGATGATGTCTTGCATGGTGCAAGAGGTGGGGAAGGTGATGAAGAAATGAGGATAGGATCCATCTCATTCTTTGGTGTGTGGAAAGGTGAGGAGTTAGGCTTAGCTACCTTAATCCTTATTTTGAGTGTTTTCCTTGGGGTGGAGGTCTTGGAAGTGTTTGAGGTTTTGGTACACACCATGGTTGATTAGGGTGGTTTAAGGTTTAGGGAAGAATGTTTGATGTGTGAAGAACATGGCAAACAAGGTGGGTTTAAATGGGTGAGGGGATGATCCAAACTAGTATTGGGTTAAAATCATTTTAGGTGAATAGTGAATTCAGGTAAGCTAGTTTAGGAAATGTGCAGTTTATTACTGAAAATCATGCAAGGTTTACACAGATTTAAGAAAACAGTGTAAAGCAAAGATGCTGTCGTGCACAGTGACCGGCGGTTCCTTATCTAGGACCGGCGGTACCTTATCAATAAGGAACCGCGGGTCGATATGGAACCGTGACCAGAAGGTTTTCAAAAATTTCCCATCCCAGTTTTTGATAAACCCTGATTTTTCCCAAAAGTTTCACAAGCCAAAGTTAACTACAGATCATAATCTAATAAGCTAACTATCATAAGGCATGCACAAAGCTATGTAAAACACAATCATCATTGCATAAGCAACATTTAGAATCAAAGTAAATAATAATCCAAGCATAAGTTAATAAACAACCAAATGAAGAGAAGAAAGATATGAAATCATCCTAGATGAGTGTTGCAAGTCACCATGAGCATAACATCTAATTCCTTGATTCACTTCTGAGGCGTTCTCGAAGAAGATGATTGAGATAAAATTGATAGTCGGAATCAACTTCATGGGAGGACAAGATGGAGATTGAAGAGGACATGAAGTTATAGAAATTTGAGGGAGGGTTACTAGAAGACTCTTCTTGAGAAGTATTTTCGACTTGACACGAGTTCACATTGATCTCGGGTGAAATGTTCCCTTGAATGGGAGACATGACACGGTCAACGGAGTGATAAGGAGAAGATAGAAGAGACGGAAAGTCAATAAGGACTCTTCTAAGAAGACGAGAAAGAAGCATTCCATAGGGAAGACTTGACTTAGACTCAAGAAGAGCAACCCTAATTCTTCTAGCCATGAAAAATGCGAGATTGTAAGGAGTTGTGGTGGCAACACAATACAACATGTGTGCAAGGCAATCGGGTACTAAATCCCGATTCCCATCAAGACACATTGCATTTTCCCTAATGATTTTGGCCCAAGGAGTCATGAAATCATTAATATCACTACATGTGTGCAACAGCTCCTTGAAATTTACCATGAATAGGATGCTCACGAGGTTTAGAAATGGTATGAATGATGTCCGAAGGAGTTGGAAGCACGGTCATACAATGAGCATCAATAAGGGCCGATTCTAAAGAGTCTACACTCCAAGCATCGATGAATCGACATTGACCATTAGATGGCACTCCAAGAATATCACCGAATTCTTCAAGAGTGTAAATAATGATTTTCCCCATAATGGAAAATCGTATAGACAAACAATTATTGATGCTTATTAATGTGAATGAGCTAAAGAACTCCATAAGAAACGAAGGAAATATTGGATCATCAATATCAAGAAGACAATCAAACCCAATAGACTTAAACATGAAGCGAATAAACTCATTTGCGAAATTGGAACAAACGATGCGTCCTTCATGGAAACAACGATGTTCAAGAGACTTAGACGAGTTTTTGTGAGAGTGAATCAAATGAGGGTAAGAGGGCATGTATGCTCGTGTTCGTTCGTGATCTTTTTGATATCTTGAAGACATGACAAGTACCTAAACACGAAAAATATCTTTCCAATCACTCATATGAAAAATTAAAAAAAAATAAAGATAAAAAATATAAGAATGTGTTATATCAATTTCTTGATAAACATAGGATTGAATCCATATCATTCTCATGTCCACAATGTGTCTATTCCATCATTAACCAAGAACACATGAACTATGTTTGATCAATAATGGATTAGAACATTGGTTTTTCAAAACAAGGTTTTTAGGTAAGCATTAACAATGTCATTACCTACTTGTTCATGGGTTCATCTCAAATCCATCTTTCAACCAAAACTATTTAGCCTAAATTCGGATTTGTTCTACAAGTGGGTTTTAGTGAAATCTTAATGAATATCAACCTAAGGAATCATAGTAGAATAACCATGTCAACCCACATTCCTATTAAGGTTTTAATTCAATTTCAATTTTAAAAATCCCCAATTATGAAAGGATGAACCCTAGAACAAAATAGATGAAATTGAAAGAAAATACTTACAGTTAATTGATGTTAGATGAAGGATGAGTGAAACCCACAACTTGGAATCAATTAATTTGAGTGATTGAAGGTTTTGGAAGCTTCAACAATGGTGGAAAAGGTAAAACCCGTCGGCTTTGTGTTTTAGAGAGAGAGAGGGTTTGGTTTGAAAAAGAATAAAAAAAACTCAAACTGGCGCTCTGACAAAACTTACTGCCCGCGGTACCTTATCGATAAGGAACCGCGGGTTTGAGCCGCAGAGATAAGGAACCGCCTACAGAGGCAGGTTTTTATCTATGAAAAACGCCAAATTTTGAAAACCAAGTTTTTCTAAAAGACTTAAGATTAAATCATGAGCCTTTTAGAATATCATTGGATCATCATAACACTAAGCAATATGCCTTAACGAAGGATTACGAGTTAAATCAAGATCGAAAAGAACCGAAACGGACAAACGACTACTCGTAGCAAAACGACTAAGTGGAGAGAAGTCAAGGGAAGTGAATCAAGACTAGGATCAATGCTCAAGGGATTAATGACAATCTTCAATTAGTGGTAACGAAGAGCTTGTGTCATATATAGTGGTTTAAGACGTGCCTTTCCGGCGAAACGTTAAACGGCTTTGGTAATGAATAAACACAAAGCAATTATTCAAGTATAGACTAAGAACACTTTCAATAATAGTCTTACTCTAAACCAAAATATGAGCAAGGTATTAATTCACTTTCTCTCCCATAAAGGGCCTACTAACCGTATGGGTGCAAACCATGGAAATCATGCTTGATACTTTAAGCTTCTACTAACTTACTCTACATCACCATAGTGAGTCAAGTATCCAAGCAATGAAGGTTTGAGAGGATAAAGGAAAAGAAACACAAACCACAAATAAATGTCAAGGCAAGGATGCCAAGAACAAGCACATAGTCAAGTAATGATCAAAAGAATGATCAAAGGGCGTGTGGAAGAACGAAAGCGTACCTTGGCCACAAAGAGCAATCCATGAAGGAATAAGTGCTATGCCCAATCAATGACTATAATGAGTACTAAGTCTTCAAGGACTAGTATCATTCCCAATCATCTTGGTATCATCATTCAAAGATGTTAAAGATCAATGAAGATGATTCTTCTACAAGTGCAAGTAACTCAATCCACAACCAATTAAGTGATTGATCTTCATGAGTACCTACACAAAGCAAGATGCAAACTAGTAGATACATTTTAAGAGTATATCTAAAATGCATAAGGGCTACTAATCTTAAGTGGGATGCAATATTATCAATTAAAAGACCTATTTTCAAAGAAAACATAGTTTTGACCAAAGATAAACTTTAGTACAACTAGACCTCTAATTTGAGGAGACAATTGATCGATCCAAGTTTCAAAGTACAATATACTTCAAAGATCTTGAGTGACCATCTCTCTGATACCAATTGTAGAAACTAGAAGGGGGGTTGAATAGTTTCTCTTCGATTGGTGACCAAATTAAAATTACTTTCAATTTGGTTTGTATCAAAACTATCTTTTACTTGAGGCTAAGTTGCATAATGATTAGGTTCAATTCAAATGCACTAGCAAAGATAATAGGTAAGTGTAATGATAATGAAATAAGTAAATAGTAAGGAAGGAGACAACCTAGTGGGAGGACACCAAGATTTACAGTAGTTCGACAACGAGGCTCTATCCTCGTTTCTACTCCACTCCTCGAGTACACCTACTCGAGATTTCCACTATATCCACAAGCTCCCTTCTCGGCGGAGAAAACCTTACATCGTTGCTTACATTATTTTCCAACACTAACTAAATGTCGAGACCTAATCTTTAGCTAGGACCAATCTACACGACGTTGCCTACTACACAATTTAACGACACAAGGCTAGATATCGGGTTCTAATCTTAAGGTAGAACCAATCTTCACGACGTTGCCTACTTCACCATTTTACGACACAAGGCTAGATGTCGAGTTCTAATCGAAAGCTAGAACCAATCTTCACGACTCTTCACTTTGAAGCTAAGTGAGAACTTCACACAACACAACTACTAGTCACTTTATAGATTAGTGAGAACTCACAAGACACAACCACATCACTTTATAGTTTAGTGAGAACTCCTAATCAAATCTATTACAACTCAACTAGACTTATCCAAGTACACACATGTAGCTTGGATTTACACAACACAAATCCAAGCAAACACATATGCAATGGATGTACACAACAAATCCAAGTATCCACAAATACCTTGGATGAACACAACTAGCCCAAGTATTCATAAATACATTGGATTGACCTAAAACAAAAAGGGTATCATGATGAATATGACTAGCTCATAGATTCATCTTTATCACAACACTAGTGAGTGAGTGATCTTTTCATTGGACAAGGTAAAGGAGGGGATCAAGAGGATAATCATATGTAAACATCCTTAACAATTTAAGTGATCATTTACTAATGATTATGCTATAGAAAATAGAAAGAGGGCTGAGAAAAACGTCCAAAAGGCTTACTGGAAAATGAGATTTGACCCACTATTTAAAGGAGACAAAGTATAATAGATCTATAACGGATAGCTGTGCGCGGTACCTTATCTCACCCCGCGGTTCCTTATCGCTAAGGTACCGCGTAGGTACTTAAGGTACCACCACTAGACTCCGCTCCGTTTTTTGTCTTTTAGTGGGGTGGGAATATCTAAGGTATTTGAAACCTTCAAAGGATATTCTAACAGCATTTGGAATATGCTATTTTCAAATTTTCATTTTCCATTTTAATAAAACATTTTCTCAAAAAGAAAGTTTATTAAAAAGTCTTTTGTCATATTAACAAAAGTGAGTTTTAAGGATAATCATTTTGATGATCACTAAGTATGATTAAGAAAGGTTAGTGATATGATTATTACCTTGATGATAGTGTTAGTTAAATAATTCATTTTGTGTTTTACACTAAATGTGTTGTATGGTTTGTTGTGATCAAAACTAAGAAAGATTAGTTAACACTAATAATGTTTTTAGGCATCACTTGCATTAACAAATATATCAAAAGATATTTCAATTTAAAGATAAAAGTTTTTTGAATTATTTGTTACTAAAGTTGTTACAAAAGTTTGTTATAAAAACATATATATATATATATATATATATATATATATATATATATATATATATATATATATATATATATATATATATATATATATATATATATATATATATATATATATATATATATATATATATATATATATATATATATATATATATATATATATATATATATATATATATGGATGAGATCAATTTAACAAAATATGATCTAATGGCTTAAATTTAACCTTCATATCTTAATTTTTGGTTTGGAGTTAAGTTTGAAAATTTTAGGTTCGGGATTAAGTTCAGAGTTAAGATCGGAGTTAGCCTCTTTATATAATAGTATAGATATAGATATAGATATAGATAACAATAACGTACTTAATGAGTTAAGACATTCTTTTAATGCGTAATTTGGTCTATCATGCCTAAATCATTTCCTAATTAAATTACATCTTATTTGAATTCTAAGCTCTATATAATGATGCAACACACACCAAAAACAAAATCAAATCCCAATTTCAACCGTGCATCGTATCATACTAGGTACAATGTCATTGGTTGCATACAGGCATATTATGATCAATATGTAAATGTAAATTATCTTCATGGATGAGAAGGTTTGAATAAAAATGTTACATTATCAATACCTTTTTTAGTAATTTTTTCTTACGTTTTTTCTGCTTTTTCATTTGTTGTGTGAATTTATGCTTTTTCGTTTGTTGTGTGAATTTTGTTTACATGAAACATTCTCCGTCTAATATTTGCATTTTTGCAACCGATCATTTGTATATCTACTTTTGTTCTGCCTTTTTAAACGTCGTTCCATTGTTTTACATTGACAAGTATTATAGGTACAAAGTGATATTATCAAGGATCATGTCTACCTGCGCCATGCATCGTCTAAAATGAGAAATAATTCATGAAACATTCAAAGATAGCAAAATAATACTTCAGGTACACTCAATTATTTATCTCTTTGAATGATATTTTAAATAAATAGTGTTCATATAGACACTCTTCAAAATGTATTTGCGGATGACTTATTAATTTTTTTTCTTTGCACATAGTTCTATTTTCGATTTACAATTTGCACTAACAAACATATATGTTGGAAATACGTTTTCCAAGGAAAGTCTCGGTCACATCATTGTTAGCATAGATCACGAGCTATAGACTATTTAGGACATTGTAACTTGGAGTGACCTCCCTTTGGGGGAGATTGTTGGAAATACGTTTTTACGTATTTAGAAAGGATCGGTCACTCCAATGATATTGGGCTCGTGATCCAATATAGCCCATATAGCCCACATGTAGGGTGGGCTATATATACCCCCTCCTAGCATGTTAGGAGGGGTTGGTCACTTTGTATTTTCACATTTCATCTTAATCAACCATTCCTCTCTTTCTCTCCTTTCTCTCTCTACCTTTCTCTCTCTAGTTCTTCCACTTCTCCATCCATCTCAATAGATAATTCATACAATGCCTAATCCTTAGAAAACACGATCCTACAATTGGTATCAAGAGCTTTGGTTAATTTTTCGGATTGACGTGTTTTTTGTCTATTGATTTGGTGGTAAAATTTTTCTTCTTTCACAATTATTTTTCTTTGTCTTAAAAGTTATTTAAAAAGTATCAGTTTTTATTTTTAAAATAACAAAACTTTCAGTTTATTTTATATCAATATTTGGATATCAGTCTTTTGGTCTCGATCTGTGTTTTAAATACTTTTGATAAATACTTTTCAGTTTTGAATACTTTTTATACCTGCCTTATGTCTCGATCTGTGTTTTACATTGTCTCGGTTTAGGAGTTTCTTGTCAAAGGTCTCAAAAGTATCAGTTTTTATACCATTTTATCATTTTTTGTCCCTTTTTGAGTATCTGTTTTATTGTTTGGTTTGTATCGGAAAAGGGTTTTAGTTTTCCGATAGTTATTCCGATTACTTCCATCAGAATCGGGTTTAAGGATTTCGATTATCATTCCGACCGGTATTCCGACACTGGTTTCCGAACACATTCCGACATCATTCCGACAGGGCTTTCCGATGGCCTTATTCGGGTAGCAATCCGATAGACAATTTTTTGTCTTATTCCGATAGCATTCCGTCAGTTAAATATTCCGATGGTTTTTATTTTTTGACATTCCGATCAAAACGTAAGTTGTACTAAAACAAAAGGAATCATTTGGACCAAACTCATCAAAAGTCTCAAGTAATCAACTCGACTCGACCCTAACCACTACTTGGACTAAACCACAAGTCAAAACAAACTCAAAACTTAAGCACAAACTCTCGACCCAGACCCTCAACAAAAACAGAACTCGAAATCAATCACCCTCGACTCCAATCCTACACTCGATTCACTCACACATACACTCGACCACCATAGACCCACCACAGACCACAACACACGACATAGACTCAAACCAAAATCACACAAAGACTCGATTCATTCTCGACTCCAACTGACCTCCCCTCTCGAATCACACTCATCAAACACAACCTCAATTGATTTCACCAAAAAACTATCAAACCAACTCGACCCACCTCTAGTCTCTTTCTGACTCGACTTCATTCTAAAAACCCACCAAACATAACAACTTCAAGAATCGACTTAAACACTCACCAAAATCTTATCGACATCTATCTTTAAAACAAATCTTGATCTCAGATTCATAATATTTTTCTCTCTCGTGTATTGGCAGTGATTGTCTTGATCTATTAAGATCTATACGAGAATATTAAATCATCATAGATATTTGTTAAGGTTGTAACCTTATTTGATTTTTAAAGATAAAGCAAGAATGATAACAACCTTGTTATATTCTCGTCTTAATTTCGATTGAAAACATTACATGCAACAAAAATCTGTCAAGATCTAAACCTTCTTTGATTTTCGACTTAAAAGATTGAATTATAACAATTTTCGTTATATTCCTTTTTTCTTCTAACTCGAATCGCAAAACAGTTAATCAACAACCGACATGCAATTATCTATTAACCTACCTGAGACCACATATGTAATCTTAGAGCCATTTATCTCGTTTCGTGTGGCTACGATTCTGACACAAATGAATTAATGTCGATCTTTAACAGATTCATACCTTTTTGTTCATTAATTTGATTGGGCTTCAAAGATTTATCTCGTGAGTGTGTTAATTAGATGTCTGGTTGTGATGGGTGATGTATATGATTTGTGATTATATCAGGGGGATGAGATGCGATAAGAGGTGAGATTAATTCGAAGATAAAGCAAGAATGATAACAACCTTGTTATATTCTCGTCTTAATTTCGATTGAAAACATTACATGCAACAAAAATCTGTCAAGATCTAAACCTTCTTTGATTTTCGACTTAAAAGATTGAATTATAACAATTTTCGTTATATTCCTTTTTTCTTCTAACTCGAATCGCAAAACAGTTAATCAACAACCGACATGCAATTATCTATTAACCTACCTGAGACCACATATGTAATCTTAGAGCCATTTATCTCGTTTCGTGTGGCTACGATTCTGACACAAATGAATTAATGTCGATCTATAACAGATTCATACCTTATTGTTCATTAATTTGATTGGGCTTCAAAGATTTATCTCGTGAGTGTGTTAATTAGATGTTTGGTTGCGATGGGTGATGTATATGATTTGTGATTATATCAGGGGGATGAGATGCGATAAGAGGTGAGATTAATTTGATGATTGATTTGAGATGAAGTTGGGATTTTATCTGTGTATAGATGATGCCATTTGGATCTTGTGATTGTTGGGGGTGAAAGAAAAAGAGCGGCGACTTTTTTTTGAGAGAGATAAGATAGGTTTAGGGGTAGTGAGTGAAAAAAATTAGGGTAGTGCTGCTTAATATATCCTCACTTAAAGTTCTGAATTCCTGGGTAGAAAAATGAGCTGGGTCATGATTTTCGCTTGATTTACTATATCTCATTTGGTGATTTGGGTTGCATCTAATTACCATAACGTGGGCCTATTTCTCTTATACCCACGAATTGTTACAATATCCGTTTGGTTTTGGGCTGTGTGATTTAAACTGCATTATACCCGTCTATTTTGAATAAACTTTTTGAATAAACTTTTTGTATTAAATTTTTTAGTATTAACTTTTTGTGTGTCTTTTTAGTCAATTTTTTTTTCTATTTTGAATAAACTTTTTTTATTAAATGTGGCCTTTTTGGTTATAATCGGCAAAAAGACGAGACAAAGTGACGGGATTTATTTTTAGTGGCTACAGATTTTTAATTGGGTATTATTATTTGAAAGTGAAGTCGGATTTGTTTTCCATTGATAAGTAATACTTACCGTTACTTTTTCATCGAATTTCAAATGAAATCATCGAATTCGACAGTTCTCGAGGGAGAATTGCATCACATGCAAGACACAGCTAGAGAAAGTGGTATAATTTCATGTCGACTACTTCAGTCACATCTTATGACCATTGCATGGGTTCAAGGAGGAAGCAAATTTGTGACACTCTTTGGTCAAAATCATTATACATTCATCGATTAACTATTTCTCAACTTACACCAACTTGCTGATCAACTTCAAAAAGAAGACTTTAATCACTTTGCATCAGGAACTGCATATCAGGCTCTTGTGACACAACTCACGCCTTTCCTCCAATTCAATATCATCAAGTCTGACAATTCAGGGATATGTCGATCATTTTTTCAATACACACAGAACGAGGTTAAAGACTTCCGTGATAAACTGTTGAAATTAATGTCATCAGTTTTGTCTTCGATTTATGACAGATCCCGACTTCAGCAAGCGTATGATAATGGAGTGCAAGAATCTATGATGCAGATGCAAGAGGAGAATGGTCATACGGTTGACAATTTGGCGCCTAACGATCGCAAGAGCATTGAATCAGGAGGACAACATGATACTAGTGGCACGCCAGGGAATGTTTACGAGATTTCTTTTGATGACACCTTACCCGTTTATGACGAAGAGCCTGCGAACATGGTACAATGTAATGTTGTTTATAATGTATATGCTGATGAAATGCCGCATATTGAGCATTCTAAACCTAATTATGAAAAACATGGGATGGAAAAGAGTGATAAACACTTCTGATTCATCCGATGTGAGTCATAGTGGGGGAGAAAGTGTTCATAATGGGGGAGAAAGTGTTCAAAATGCTAAACATCATGATAATTGTCTTATAACTGCTTCATTGATTGCTTCTGATTCCAAGATTAGAGAGCTCGAAACGATTGTAGCTCAACAATCAAAAGATCTTGAGGATGCCAAATTAGAATTTTCCAAGAAAACGGACAAATTTGAAACATATTTTGAAAAACTTGAAAAGTCAAACGTTGTTCTTGAAAGAAAACTGAATCAAAAAGTTTTAGATTCTAAAGCTGAAAAGGATAATCTTTTGAAACAAATTCAATTGCTTGAATCTAAGTTGGCATCCCAAGATAACTTGCTCAAAGAGAACGAAACTTTAAAGGCTCAAGTACAGGAAAAGGTCTTTGCTATAGCTGCATTGAAAAACGAATTGAGAAAAACTAAAGGAACTAGTATGGACATTAAGCTTGAAAAACCATCAATCTTGGGGAAACCGCCTACAAATCAGTTTATTCGACAACCGAATGCATTTAGATCCGAGCGATCGCAATCCTCGAGACCGCGGTTTGCCTCCCAAGTTGATATGATTCATCTTTCTAGACCAGTCACTCCACCTACTAGGGCCAATGTGACTAAAACAACTTTTCCAAGACCTAGTCACATGATTGCCTCTAGTCTCCCTAGACATAGTCCAAGGAATAAGTCTCGAACTAGTTCAAATGACGTTCGCCATACATTTGGTCTAAGGGAAGCTAAGCAAAAGACACAAGTAAGAGATAGGAATTTCAAACCTAGTCAGATGCCTCCTAGTTTACCCAACACTACTAACCGTAGCATGTCACATCCTAGGAGCATCAATCAATCATCTAGGAATTCTAGATCTTACTCGGACATGAAATATGCTACTTGTAAAACATGTAGGAAATGTGCTTTTAAAGCCAATCATGATTCTTGTATCAAAAAACTACTTAATGAGGTGAACTCCCGTGCTAGATTTAAATCCCAGTGGGTTGCTAAAATCAAACCCAATGGTAAAATGTGGCGCCCCACTGGTAGAACTTTCTCTATTGTAGGAAACGAGTGCTCTTTAACTAGGATAGTCTCTGATTCTACTAAGACTACTAGGGAGGAAATTGAAAATGAGGACACATCACTTAAGCCTGAACTTAAGGTTTTCTATAAAAGGAAACGTTTACCAGCTAAGACAAGTGAATCATCTCCTCCGGTCACCTCTAGCACAAGAAAAGAAAACTGTGAACCCCCATTTGCTTCTAAAATTGATATCGCTAACCCATGTCAAAGCATGCAAATTCCTAATGAGAATGCAGGTACCAAAGTTGATGTTCCAAAAGAACGAAGTGGTCCAATCATTGTATACCGTTCAACAAAGGATACTCTCAGAGTTTGGTTGCTGAAGAAGCAGATATCAGAGAAACAAGCGTCTCAGGGATTCACGGTTAAGCTGCACTTAAGGCTTACAGTCGGATCACAGATTGTAACCCGTTCTTCAAAGGCTCATCATTAAATATCTGATGATGACTCGATCTTCAATTAAAAAGAAAGTTTATCTCCGATGATAAACTTATCCTTACAACGAGAAATTAATTTTTCTCGGGAATGAGCTAATAATAAAAACATTCGAAGTTTTTTAAGCTCATGCACAAGGACTTACAGTCACATAACAGACTGTAACTCGCTCTCAAAAGACAGGAAAGTTCATCCCGATGATGACTTATCCTCAATATGAGAAATTAAATTTTCTCGGACACGAGCTTCCGTTAAAAATATTCAAAGGTTTTAAGCTTGTGTACATGGCTCCTCGTTAAATGGCAGACGATGACCCGGACTTCAGAGACAGGGAAGTTTATCTACGCAACGATAACTTACCCTCTTAACGAAAAATTAAGTTTTCTTGGACACGAGCTTATCCTCAAACCATTAAAAGGTTTTAAGCTCGTGTATATGGTTCATCATTAAATATCAGATGATGACCCGTTCGTCAAATACAGGAAAGTTTATCGCCGATGATAAACTTATCCTCATTAACGAGAAATTAAATTTTCTCGGACACGAGCTTACATTAAAACTATTCAAAAGTTTTAAGCTCGTGTAACTGGCGTATAATCACATTTCAGATTATGCCCCGGACCTCAAGGAAAGGAAAGTTTATCACCGATGATAAACTTATCTTTACAACGAGAAATTAATTTTTCTCGGATATGAGCTAATATTAAAAACATTCGAAGTTTTTAAGCTCATGCACATTGACTTACAGTTAAATATCAGACTGTAACTCGGATTTCATATTTAGGATAGCTTATCTTTAAAGATAGCTTATCCTCATAACAGGAAATTAAATTTTCTCGGTCATGAGCTGGTATTAAAACATTCCAAGTTTTAAGCTCAGAAAGGAAATTATATCTTTTAAATAAGAGAACTTTTCCTCATAACGGAAATTCATCTTTCTCGGTCATGAGCTTTACGTTAAAACATTCAAAGTTTTTCAAGCTTGTGAAAACGACTTCTAAGTAAATGTCAACTTAGGACTCGTTCTTCAGTTAAAAGGAAAGTTTATCGCCGATGATAAACTTATCCTTAACAACGGGAAGTTTACAACTTCTCGGACTTGAGCTCGTTTTGTAAGATATTCAACATCTTAAGCTCAAGTAATTGGTTTTCAAAACAATGAACACAATTTTTCGAGAATTTCTCAAAAGGTTTTTCTAAATCTTTCAAAATTGTGTGTTCAAAAAATGTTTTGATAAAAAGAGCATGTCTTTTGGAATCGATAATATTTACGATACTGGAAATGTCATTCAGTAATGACACGGGGTTGTAAATAAAGTTCGAGCAGAAGTTCAAACGTTTTAAAACATGCTCAAAATGGCTTTCTATTATTTCCGATAGTAACCCGCTTTTCACTTTAAAGTCAAGAATTTCACCGAAAAGCTTTGACTCAACAACGGGAATTAATTTTCTCGGGCATGGTTTACTTTATAACCATGTAAGGGATTGTGTTTACGCAATAACACAATCTAACACGAATATATGTACGTGTTAGTGCATTTATTTGTTAAAACAAGAGAAATCTTGTTTTTATGAAGTTATCATCTCCACCAACCGTAGCAATTTACAATTGATATCTACATACTCGACGATGCGACAACTCAAACAGCGACTACAGCTCTTTCAATAGAACACGGGTCAACAATTGAGGGGGAGCAATTGTCCAGCATTCAGAATCCTTGATGCCGAGAGTGCCAAGTTCACATATTTGTGTCAAGACAACGATATCAATCATACACATGGAGTCAAGAGATAACTTCATACGTGATGAGGCGACCAACATTCGTGAACAAGAACCATGTGCTTCTTTCATATGATGTTCTCCATCATTTAGGTCCAACCTCATAAATAGCTAATCTTGTGAATCATTATAATATATGATCTTTGCACGTGATAAATACCTTACACTTGTGTTTAAAAGGTATTTAATTTACGTTTCAAGTACACTGATACTTGTGTTTTTGCTCGGGTTCAGATTAAATTCTCGGAATCTTCTCGAATCGATCACGGTTCAAAGTGGAATAGTTGTTCTTGGTGACAAATAGGGGGTTTGGTTTTCTATTCTATGGAAAAGTAATAAAAAGAGCAAGGTTGTGAAGAAAAGCTAAGATAATTGACAATTGAAAATCAAGTTAAAAGAAATAAGGATGAGTTCAAAATTAAACAACAAACGAAAAGTGATTAAAAACGTAACTCAAAAACTTAGAAAATTAAAACAAGAAAAGCTGGAAGAAATGCTCATTCGGAATAATTGATCCGGAATAAAAGCTTGATGCGGAATAAGAGCTTGATGCGGAATAAAGTAGTTGATGCGGAATAAGAGCTTGATGCAGAATAAGAGCTTGATGCGGAATAATAGCTTGATGCGGAATAATAGCTTGATGCGGAATAAGAGCTTGATGCGGAATAATTGATCCGGAATAAATGAAAGGAGCTTGATCCGGAATGTTTGAGTTGATCCGGAATAATTGATTATTCCGGATAATTGGTGTTGATCCGGAATATCCGGTTGATCCGGAATATATAACGAAAATGATTGATCCGGAATATCTATGTTGATCCGGAATAAAAAATAAGAAACGGTTGATTCGGAATAAAGGGGTTGATCCGGAATAATTGATTATTCCGGATGAAGGGCTTTGATCCTAGAATATAAAATATTCCGGATGAACAAACTTGAAACGGAATAAAAATGCTGATCCGGAATCTGGGAATGATGAAGAACTCAGAAAAATAGGGGAAGACGATTTTAATCCAAACAAGCCAAATTTAACCAAAAGATTTAAACCAAACTAAACAACTAATCATTTATCAACCATAAACATCAAATCCCAACAATAAAAACACAAAACCCAATAACTTTTGAAGATCAAATAAACCAAATAAGAACTTTAAACTTTAAATAAAAAAGATGAAGATGAACAAGATTAATGGAAGGATTATATTGATTGATTAAGGTAGAGTAAACAAAAGAAAAGATTAAACACTCACAAAATCAAAGATTCAACAAGAATGAAAAATCACCAACACCTTAATGGTGTTGGCTTCCTACGAAAGAAAAAGAAAAGACTGGAAAGAAAAACTAGCTCCAAATGTGTGAAGGGATTTCTTTATATAGGCCAAGTGGTTGGTTGATGAGTGGGCTTTCTTCTTTCTTTTCGTCTTCTCGTCTTTTTAGTAAAGTCGACGTTTTAGCTTCTGATTCGGGATTTGTCGACGATTAAACTCAACTCGTCTTTTAATTTCTTCGTTTAATAGACTTGAGTTCCTTCGACATATGTAAATCTTCCATCTTTGGTCCTTTTCTTCGATAAATCTTCAAATAGGCCCATTGACTTCAAATCTTTTGCATCTCTTAGACTATAGACTTCGTCTTAAGTCTTTTTCTTCGATAAAACCCATGCAATCCCATGTTTTCTTCAATATTTATCCGGTTGGCTCTGAAAACACAACAAACACACAAACCACGCATAATTCCAAACAAGTGACATTAAATACGCGTTTTGGTCTTGTTTTAGCAAGAAATAAGTGGTAAAAGGATGGGTGTTTTCACACCTATCAAATCCCCTACACTTAACCATTGCCATGCCCTCATGCAATGCTTAGTGATAAAGGAATTTTACACTTTTCTCATAATCAATCAACCTTGGCCTTATTAACATACTACTAAACAAAAATTAAAGTACTAAGAGAAATTAAAACTTTAAAGTAAACAAGAGGATAGAAAACTATTTTCACTTGAAAATAGCTATATGGAAATAACGTGCAAAGAGATCAAGGACTTACATTAGGGCTTTGGCGCTGCGAAGATTTATCACCCTTAAGTTTCACGTTCCCCAAACTAAGCTTAAAAACGAGATCATTGTTATTATAAGTTAGCAAATCAAACACTTACACACATAGCTTAATTGTATGCTTAATCTCCCTTATTCCTAAGTGTATCTCTTATATTTTATTTTTTTCTTAGAATGATCATGAAGATGCATATTTGGACTTATTGCGATAGTTTATTTAGGCTGAAAGCAAAGTAGGACGATTTGATTAATAGTTACCTAAAGGACAAAATCTCTTAAAACTGCTTCTCGGGATATCAAAAAGTTCATATCTTGGCATAACTCGCTTCACGATTTGAGACCTTTCTCGGGCCGATATTTGGCATGTACTTCATACTTCATATCTTGAGAGACGTTCTTGAGATAATGGTCTTCTCTTCGTTAATAGAGTTTCTTCACTTGGAGACTTTTGAGGGGTACTCCAACTTTTTGACCACGACTTCATCATTATTTCTTCAATCATTATTTGGGATTTTGAGATACAACGATCCGCCTCCTTTTCGGACTTGGATCTATTTATCCTCATACCTTGTTAGGGTCTTTTCGGATAGACTTCTCCATGATCTTTATGGGAGTTGATTGCTTTTCGTCGTGAGTCTTGATCCTTCATATTGATTTTGGGAATAATGCTTTTCACATCACCTTGGATCTTTAGCAATAAGACTGAATCCTCATGCCTTGTTAGGGCCTTTTCGGACTCGCCAATCTTCGCGCCCCGCTTCATAAGTTATGCCTTGGCTATGAACTCTTATCATTACCGAGCAACTTTTAAACGATCTTGGGCTAGAAGCTAAGTAACTTTTCAAATCGTACGACCTTACTTATTGCAGATAAATTATTAGCAAGTGATGGGAGAATAGGCAAATAATCACACCAAGTGAGCTTGTGCAAGAATACCGACTTATAATTGACTCTATCATTTCTCGTTCTCCACAATTTAAAATCTCAAGTAATGAGACTCGTGGATGCTTAGCCTAATAAACCAGTTAAGGTCTACATGGTTAAGGATACTAGCTAGAATAAACTTGGACAAGTCTATTCGGGTTGAGTCAAAATAATCGCAACGGGCCTAATATGTCAAAGACTTCAAAACTAGCTACACCACTTTATTAATATTTTTGACTTTATTATGGGATATATACATATGAAAGCAACGATAAAAATTTAAAAATTACGACTAAATGGCCAAAGTTAATAAAAAATTTGAAAAATGTAGAAAAAGATGATTTTCCGGTTAAATGAAGGCATTTCAATGGAAAAGTCCACTTAAAACTGCGATAGAAGTCCCCCTACACTTAAGATAAACATTGTCCTCAATATTTAAGCATGTGGGAAAAATCTCCCCTACACTTATGACATTGTGCACGTTGGTTAAATCAAGTTAAGTAAGAGACGACTAAAGTGATCAATTTCAAATGTAAGTATGAAGAAAACTGAATCACGATAGTTGAGAGATAGAACCGGATTTCGGATAACACGGGAGCACGGTTCTTTAAAGATTCCAAGAGTGCCCTTATCCCTGTAATCACATCACCACACAAACACAAACAACCTATATAGGTCCCTCTACACTTAGGAGGTTAAAACGGAAAAGGATAGATACTCGGGCTGCCTCTCGAGGAGCGCTTGTTTTTGATAACCGAGTCACGAGCCTGACTCGACCCAAATTTAGTTAATGGGAAACGTGGTGAGGGATGGAATCATCTCATGAGAGATGTCCTCACCAAAGCACAACTTCACTCGTTGGCCATTCACCTTAAAATTAGGTCCATTAGGTTGAGCGAGCTCGAGAGTACCATATGGAAAAATTTAGGCAATGGTGAATGGGCCGGACCAACGAGATTTCAGCTTGCCCGAAAAGATTTTCAACCGAGAGTTAAAGAGTAACACTTTGTCTCCAACTTGGAACTCTCGGTTTTTAATCTTAGAGTCGTGAATGAGCTTAGTCTTTTCCTTATAGATCAAAGAATTTTCATAAGCCTCATTCCGGAGTTCATTGAGCTCATTGAGTTGGATTTTGCGTAGGTCACCGACTTTGTTGATGTCGAAATTAGCCCACTTCAAGGCCCAATAAGCCTTGTGCTCCAACTCAATGGGGAGGTGGCATGCTTTCCCGTACACGAGACGATATGGTGTACAACCAATCGGAGTCTTGTATGCGGTACGAAAAGCCCACAGAGCATCATCAAGTTTATCGGCCCATGCGGCACGATGCTCTCCCACGGTTCGTTCATGAAGTCGCTTTAATCCTCGATTAGAGATTTCAGCCTGGCCATTAGTTTGTGGGTGGTATGCGGTGGAAAGATGATGATTTACACCATACTTAGCCATGACTCTTGCAAATTGATCATTGCAAAAATGAGTCCCGCGATCACTAATAATGGCACGAGGCACACCGAATCTAGCGAATAGCGACTTCAAAAAGTTATAAACCACCCTTGCGTCATTAGTGGGTAAAGCTTTGGCTTCAACCCATTTAGAAACGTAGTCAACGGCTACAAGGATGTATTTGTTTCCTTTAGATGAAGGGAATGGCCCCATAAAGTTGATACCCCATACATCAAAGATTTCACATTCTTGTATGAAATTTTGAGGCATCTCATCTTTATGTGTGACCTTGCCTTGTTTTTGGCAAGCATCACAATGTTTAACCATCTCGTGAGCATCACGATAAATGGTGGGCCAATAAAATCCCGAGTCAAACACTTTTTTGGCGGTGTAGTAGGGACCAAAGTGACCACCGGTGGGTCCTTTGTGGCAAGCTTCGAGAATGTCTAGAGCTGCCGGTCCATCAACACATTAGCGAATAATCAAATCAGCACATTGTTTGAAGAGATACAGGTCATCCCAAAAGTAAGTCTTAATGTCTTTAAAGAACTTCTTCTTTTGTTGGGATGTTAACCCGCCAACGAGAATTCTACCCGCCAAGTAGTTTGCAATGTCCGCAAACCACGGGGTCTCATCTTGATTCGAATTAATAGACATTAAGGTCTCCAGGGGAAAAGAATCATTGATCTCTTTGTTCGGATGATCCCCTTGATAAGGATCCTCAAGTCTACTGAGATGATCCGCGGCTAGGTTTTCAGCTCCATTCTTATCACGAATTTTGATGTTAAATTCTTGAAGTAGCAAAACCCAGCTAAGAAGTCTTGGTTTGGAATCTTGTTTAGTTAACAAGTACTTCAACGCGGAATGATCGGTATACACGATGGTGGTAGAAAGGACAAGATAGGGACGAAACTTTTCAAAAGCGTAGACAACAGCTAAAAGCTCTTTTTTGGTTGTCGTGTAATGCAATTGAGCCCCCGTCATTGTCTTGCTAGCGTAGTGGATTGGTTGGAAGTGTTTGTTCACTCTTTGGCCCAAAACCGATCCAATAGCAAAGTCGCTAGCATCGCACATCAACTCAAAGGGAAGCTCCCAATTAGGGGTAACCAGGACTGGTGCCTTAGTTAGCTTATCCTTAAGAAGGTTGAAGGCTTCAATACACTCTTTGGAAAAGATAAAAGGAGTATCTTTTTCCAAGAGGTGGGTCATCGGGCGAGCGATTTTAGAAAAATCTTTGATAAAGCGACGGTAGAAGCCCGCATGACCCAGGAAACTTCTCACACCCTTCACAGTTGAAGGTGGAGGCAATTTAGCAATAACATCGACTTTAGCACGGTCCACTTCAAGACCGGCTTTGGAGATTTTGTGTCCTAGCACGATGCCCTCTTTTACCATGAAATGGCATTTTTCCCAATTAAGAACAAGGCGGGTGTCTTCACACCGCTTAAGCATACGTTCTAAATTGGCAAGGCAAGCAGAGAAAGAATCGCCATAAACCGAGAAATCATCCATGAAGACTTCCATAGTTTCTTCAACCATGTCATGGAAGATAGCCATCATACACCGTTGGAACGTCCCAGGAGCATTACATAAACCGAAAGGCATGCGTTTGTAAGCACATGTTCCGTAGGGACAAGTGAATGTGGTCTTTTCTTGGTCTTTGGGATCGATGGGAATTTGAAAATACCTGGAGAAACTGTCTAAAAAGCAGTAATAGTCATTACCCGCTAGACGCTCGAGCATTTGATCCATGAAAGGAAGAGGAAAATGATCTTTTCTTGTGGCATCATTGAGTTTGTGATAGTCGATACAAACTCTCCACCCAGTAACGAGACGAGTAGGAATCAACTCGTTGTATTCATTGGGAACAACGGTTATTCCGCCCTTCTTGGGCACACAATGGACGGGACTTACCCATGGCGAATCCGAAATAGGGTAAATCAAGCCGGCATCAAGAAGTTTGATAACCTCTTGTTTGATGACGTCATGAATGCGAGGATTAACCCTTCTTTTGCTCTGGATTGCGGGTTTAAAGTCATCTTCCATGAGAATCTTGTGAGTACAAAAGTTTGGATCAATTCCGCGGATATCAGAAATTTTCCAAGCAATTGCCTTCTTATGATCTTTAAGCACAGCGATGAGGCGAGATTTCTCTTCTTCTTTCAAGTACTTAGCAATGATGACGGGCGACTTCTTCTTTTCTTCAAGGAACACGTACTCGAGATGGGACGGCAACTCCTTAAGCTCTAAATCCGGAGGATTTTCGATGGGAGGCATATTCAAAGTCAGTTCATCGATAACAATAGCCTTGGGAGATGGTGGAGAAATATGGTCCTCTTTGAGAAGTTTCTCAATGAGACGAATGTCTTCATCTCAATCGGTGGGAGAATCATCATTTTCTAAGTTCACATCTCCCATGGTTGCTTCAAAATCTTTCCAAAGGAAATCACTTTCTCCAAATAGAGTTAGTGATGAATCGATAGAGGAAACGGTCTCAACATTGGGAGGAGAGGTAGGAATACTTTTACAAGCATCTTTGAAGTGTTCTTCACAAGCCTCATCAAGAACGCCGATACAATTAACACTCTCGTATGAATAAAGCTGTTTAGAAAGCTTTCCCATGTTGAAGACGATTTTATCGTCACCCACTCTCATGATAAGCTCACCCGCTTCAACATCGATTAGAGTGCGACCGGTCCTCAAGAATGGACGTCCAACGATTAATGGAACCCGAGGGTCCATCTCGTAGTCGACAACGATGAAATCGGCGGGAAAAGTGAGTTTGTCGACTCCTACAAAAACGTCTTCGGCTATCCCCACTGGATGAGCAACCGTACGGTTAGCTAATTCCAAAGTCATTTTGGTGGGGACAAGCTCATGGAGAGATAATTGCTTCCAAATGCTTAAGGGCATTAAGTTAATACTGGCACCTAGATCGGCTAGGGCCATGCAATTCTCTACTCCCAGGAAGTTGCAAGGGATTAAGAAGCGACCCGGATCACCAAGTTTGGTTGGCAATTTCCTTAAGAGAACCGCAGAGCAATTCTCGTTAAGTTGGGTATTAGCAATATCAAGAAGCTTATCCTTGTCGCTAAGAAGATCTTTGAACATTTTCGCGTATTTAGGCATGTGAGCGAGAGGCTCAGCGAAGGAGATGTTGAAATTCAATTGTTTAAACATTTTGAGAAAGTTCGAAACTTGAATATCATCCTTGCTTTTGAGCTTCTCTTTCCTCAACCTTGAGGGAGAAGGTATATCGGAAGAAGAGGTAGGCTTAGGAATAGTAGGATCACTCACATCCTTGGGTGGAGGAGGGGTAGAAGTAAGAGGTGGAGGAATTGGGGAAGTAGAAGATTGAGGAATATGAGCAGGTGACTCGTTTTCCTTAGTCACAATCACCGATGGAGGTATAGGAAGCTCGGGTTCCTTGGTACCTTTGCCACTGCGAGTGGTGATTGCTTTCATCTCCCCTCTTGGATTCGCAACGGTGTTACTCGGAAGAGTACCCGAAGAAGAGGATTGATTACCTTGGAAGAAACCAGCCATCATGTTCCGTAAGTCATTCGTTTGACTTGCCAAAGTGTTTCGCATATCAGCTCGAAGATCGTTTCCTTGTTTCACCATATCTGCTTTTAAGTTGAGCACTTCCCGCTGGAGATTTTCCACGATCACATCATTAGTCATCATGTAGGTTTCAACATCTTGGTGTAATGCGGTGGGTTGGTTGGGAGGAGGAGCATGGTAGGCGGGTGGTTGATAAGCAGGTTGTTGGTAAACGTAGTTGTTTCTTTGAGGTGGATATGGTTGTCTTTGAGGTGGTTTGTATGGTGCACGAGGTTGTTGTTGAGGAGGGCGATTGAGGTTTTGTTGTTGATTTGGGTTGTTAGGAGGAAAATCGGGCGGGGAAAGAAAGTTGTTTGAGCGGTAGCTAAGCAAGTTGCGGTCTCCTTGAGGACGAGTTTGATAAGCGGCCAGAGGATAGGTACCGTATGTTGCATTAACATTCTCAGAAGGATAGTCTTGGGTGGTGGTACAAGTGGTGTAAGAGTGAGGACCCCCACATATTTCACATGGTTGGCTTACAACATTGACTTGAGCGTTTTTAGCGTTGATGCTGTTGGTGTTGCTAGCGGTTTAGGTAGCAAGCGAATCAAGAAACGACGTAATTTTGTCAAGTCTCTTGTCGTTGTCACTAGTACTAGCACTAGCGGCATTGGTCCGAACACTCTTGGTTTGCACTCTAGACTTATTCTCAATAATATCCCAAGCGGCATTAGAGCTTTTAACCAAAATATTACCCCCCGAGGCACTGTTTAGTGAATCTTGGTCATTCATGCTTAAACCATTATAAAAAGTATTAATTTGGTGCACTTTGGTAAAACCATGTTGTGGCCACTTTCTTAAAAGGTCTTTAAAACGGTCCCAAGATTCACTAAAAGACTCATCGTACTTTTGTTCAAAATTAATAATTTCATTCCGCAAAGCGGTAGTACGAGAGGGTGGGAAAAAGTAGTTTATGAATTTGGTCTCCAAATCCGTCCACGTCAGAATACTTTATGGCGGTTCCTTTGCAAGCCAATGCCGGGATTGTCCCTCTAAAGAGAAAGGAAAAAGTTGTAAACGGATTACCTCTTGTGGAACACCATTGAGTTTGACCGTATTCGTGAGTTGCAAGAACCTTTTGATGTGGTCATGAGGATCATCAATGGTACGCCCCAAGAACGGTTGAGCGGAGACCATCTGAATAAAGCCGAATTTGAGCTCAAAGTTGTTGGCTGCAATCGCGGGTATGAAAATTGGATCATTGTTGCCGTCTACATGTGCTTGCAAAAGTTCAATCATAGGGCGATTGTCCGGTAGAGGCTCATTGTTGTTGTTATTGTTTTGAGGTGGGTTATTGTTGTTGTTGTGTACACCGGCCATGTCTAAGTCTTCGAGAGGCTCGGGCTCTTGATAAGACGTTGAACGAGTGCACATACACCTGCAAAAGAACTAACAAAGCAAACAAGAAATATTTTTGGTTTTTTATTTTTTTTAATTTTTAGGATTTTTTGAAAATTTTATATTTTTTTAGGGTGTTTGAAATTTTTTATGAAAAAGTAACGTTCACGGTGAACGGATCCCAAAATCCAAGTTCTCACAAAAAACTGTTACTTCTTTACGAGACGAGCCGGCAGCGGCGCCATTTGATACTTGTGTTTTTGCTCGGGTTCAGATTAAATTCTCGGAATCTTCTCGAATCGATCACGGTTCAAAGTGGAATAGTTGTTCTTGGTGACAAATAGGGGGTTTGGTTTTCTATTCTACGGAAAACTAATAAAAAGAGCAAGGTTGTGAAGAAAAGCTAAGATAATTGACAATTGAAAATCAAGTTAAAAGAAATAAGGATGAGTTCAAAATTAAACAACAAACAAAAAGTGATTAAAAACGTAACTCAAAAACTTAGAAAATTAAAACAAGAAAAGCTGGAAGAAATGCTCATTCAGAATAATTGATCCGGAATAAAAGCTTGATGCGGAATAAGAGCTTGATGCGGAATAAAGTAGTTGATGCGGAATAAGAGCTTGATGCGGAAAAAGAGCTTGATGCGGAATAATAGCTTGATGCGTAATAAGAGCTTGATGCGAAATAATTGATCCGGAATAAATGAAAGGAGCTTGATCCGGAATGTTTGAGTTGATCCGGAATAATTGATTATTCCGGATGAATGGTGTTGATCCGGAATATCCGGTTGATCAGGAATATATAATGAAAAATGATTGATCCGGAATATCTATGTTGATCCGGAATAAAAAATAAGAAACGGTTGATTCGGAATAAAGGGGTTGATCCAGAATAATTGATTATTCCGGATGAAGGGCTTTGATCCGGAATATAAAATATTCCGGATGAACAAACCTGAAACGGAATAAAAATGTTGATCCGAATCTGGGAATGATGAAGAACTCAGAAAAACAGGGGAAGACGATTTTAATCCAAACAAGCCAAATTTAACCAAAAGATTTAAACCAAACTAAACACTAATCATTTATCAACCATAAACATCAAATCCCAACAATAAAAACACAAAACCCAATAACTTTTGAAGATCAAATCAACCAAATAAGAACTTTAAACTTAAAATCAGAAAGATGAAGATGAACAAGATTAATGGAAGGATTATATTGATTGATTAAGGTAGAGTAAACAAAAGGAAAGATTAAACACTCACAAAATCAAAGATTCAACAAGAATGAAAAATCACCAACACCTTAATGGTGTTGGCTTCCTACGAAAGAAAAAGAAAAGACTGGAAAGAAAAACTAGCTCCAAATGTGTGAAGGGATTTCTTTATATAGGCCAAGTGGTTGGTTGGTGAGTGGGCTTTCTTCTTTCTTTTCGTCTTCTCGTCTTTTCAGTAAAGTCGACGTTTTCGATTCTGATTCGAGATTTGTCGACGATTAAATTCAACTCGTCTTTTAATTTCTTCGTTTAATAGACTTGAGTTCCTTCGACATATGTAAATCTTCCATCTTTGGTCCTTTTCTTCGATAAATCTTCAAATAGGCCCATTGACTTCAAATCTTTTGCATCTCTTGGACTATAGACTTCGTCTTAAGTCTTTTTCTTCGATAAAACCCGTGCAATCCCATGTTTTCTTCAATATTTATCCGGTTGGCTCTGAAAACACAACAAACACACAAACCACGCATAATTCCAAACAAGTGACATTAAATACGCGTTTTGGTCTTGTTTTAGCAATAAATAAGTGGTAAAAAGATGGGTGTTTTCACACCTATCATACACCCTCATTAATTTGAGGGGGAGCTTGTGTAATTCATGAAGATAATTGGATTTGCATTCTTCTTCCCAAATTTTTCTTAAAATGCTATTAAATCAATTGATATTAAAAACATCGATTGGGTTAATATTTTTAATACGGGGGAGAAAATGTGATTTAATATGGGAAATGATTAATCACAAATGGTTTGACTTAACGTGCTAGCTCATCCCGACATGTGCGAAATGTTTTCGGATATCGTGGCATATGTTAAGGGGGAGCAAAATGGATTTGCACTTCAAAATGGATTTCATGGTGACATACACTTACCCAAAACATCTCTATTCACGACGGTGAAGATTGTGGTGACATAAGGATGGTAGAATAGGTTAAAGTCCAAAGATTCCTCTAGAACCGGAGGAATCTTCCCAAGGACATTCCATAGCTAGAAATAGTAGTCCTTAGGAAAGATGGAGAAAGATTGTGAACGTAGCTGAATGCCGACCAAGTACTTAAGTTAGCACTGGAACAATCACAACAAGGTGCTAGTTATCACGTATTGGTAAGCATTGAAGGGGTTGAAGAATGAAAAAGAATTGTAAAGATAAAGGGTGTAAAGAAAGAAGCCCTCCTTACAACCTTAGACAGAAACCGGGTCAACTCATATGCTACTGAGATCATTTTAATGATGCTCGATATTGAAGATAGACATCATAGACCCAGTGATGCAATGCACAACCCATCCCAGCTAACTCAGATATCTCTCAAAAGATATTTGTTTTAATCACACGGAGACAACACATTATCTATTGATTTATTCACTCCGAATAAATTGGTATTGAAATGGTGGCACTCCTCTCCAGCCTCCGATCACTAAAAATCCAAAATGCACGATCGAGTCTAGAGCCATTTGAGATCATCAAATATCTCATTAGGACACACTTTCATATTTTCTTGCTTCCTCACACACTGTGAAAATTAAGAAAGATCTTAAGAGTCCTACGCAAAATCTTCATGATCTTGCCTCAACATCCGAGTAATACGAAAGTATTTACAATGAAGATGGAAATCATTCTTGAGCGAATATCAAAAAGCTCATGGTAGGTGACTTGTGCGATTCTTTATGAATCAAACTTGTGATAACTAGAAAGCAACAATGGTTTAACTCTTAAATGAATTTAAACACGTTCCAGGCCTCTACGCAATATCTTAGTAATCTTGCCAGAACACTCAGAGTGATACCTTAGTGTTCACAGTGATGAGTGGAAATCCTTCTAGTGTTAACCTCAAACAGCACTTGGTAGGTAACTTGCAAGATTCTATACGAATCAAGCTCGTGACAACTGGAAAGCAACGATGGTGTGGTTCTTAATTGAATTTCACTTGTTCTAGGAACATGAATTGACGGCTTCAAATCATGCGGATATTATTATCCAAATGATTCAATCTTTATGTTCGCAGTAAGCTTTGGACGGTCGAATAAAGAGAACGGGTGTACCCGCGAAATCTTGTCAAGGAGGTTCTTAATTGAAACTACATGTCACAAGTACGATATTTTATATCGTCCAACGGTCTTCACCGACCGGAGGTAAAATGCTACCGAATTAAAATGAAATGTTCAAGGCCATTTCATCCGTGTATATGTTTTGTTGCTAACTGTCTTATGCAGCGTAACAAGAAGGTGGCATTGCGGTTTACAATCCAGAAGAAGTTGTCACCACATGCTTATACTGTATGCACTTAATACTTCAACAAATTCAAGAAAGTCTAAAAGTCAAGTCTTCCGCTGTATCAAACTCTGAAGCTTTCAAGAATTTATAAAAGTATAAGTATGTGGAACATGAAGTCACGAGGAGGCAAATATCACAAGTGATGAAGGCACAAGGTCAAGGCAAGGAAACATGCTCAAGTCTAAAGTCAAAGATCACATCAATCATATACACAAGAACAAGATCGAAGACTCAAGCATAGTATGCTAGGTTTAAGATTTTGTAAAATGGTGTGACCTCCCTTTGGGGGAGATTGTTGAAAATACGTTTTTTCAAAGAAAGTCTCGGTCACATCATTGTTAGCATAGATCACGAGCTATAGACTATTTAGGACATTGTAACTTGGAGTGACCTCCCTTTGGGGGAGATTGTTGGAAATACGTTTTTACGTATTTAGAAAGGATCGGTCACTCAAATGATATTGGGCTCGTGATCCAATATAACCCATATAGCCCACATGTAGGGTGGGCTATATATACCCCCTCCTAGCATGTTAGGAGGGGTTGGTCACTTTGTATTCTCACATTTCATCTTAATCAACCATTCATCTCTTTCTCTCCTTTCTCTCTCTAGATCTTCCACTTCTCCATCCATCTCAATAGATAATTCATACAATGCCTAATCCTTAGAAAACACGATCCTACAATATATGTAGTTATACTAATAAAATTTATATTTTACTTCCCAGGTTGGGTTGAATATCATTTGCAATGTATAGGAATCGTGTGGTTGAAGAATTCTTTTCTCCATGTATCATCATCTCTTTCAAATGAGAAGTATCATAAAGTTGGTTGTAATGTTGTGCGTATTTTATTCATCTATTTCTTTCAATTTTTAAGTTTATATATAAGAGTGGAATAGAAGTTATTTCTGTAAATAAATAATTTGTCTTGAATGCATGTTTTGCATATTGTTGCTTTACACTAAGATTTACATTGTGTTTTTTCTTACTCTTGATTTGGTGCTTGTGTTATTCGATGACACGATTCTATTAATAATAGAGAAGCTACCGTTGAATATTTCAATATTGAAAGATTACAATCTAATTTGCTTGTTGGTATCAAGTCAACGTCATCTCTTTTATCAAACTAAGCAATAAACTTTATAAATTTTAAAAATTAAGTAAAAAACTAAAGGAAAAGAAAAAATTATATACCTGAATCATATAAAACAACATTTGCAATACAATACTACTCTATTATTTTCATAAGATTTTAATAATACTCAAGGATGTGTTCTCGTGTGATTCTAAATCTTTTCGTAAGTGATTCCTCAGTTTTTCTTACTATCGGCTTTTCAAGTTTCTATTGTTTTATCGACAATTGCATAGAAGCGTATCATTAATTATTTGATGCTAAGCAATTTCCGCCGCTATGCGCGGGTATTCGTCTAGTACTAATATACTAAGAGCTCATATTTGAAAGTTGAAAAAGTTGAAAATTCAATATTTCCATATATAAACATAATGCTTAAATAAAAAAAACAAGTGTATTAGCCACTACATGATAGGTCCGGCCATCTGGTAACGGGTTTGACCACCGTGTCAACCCGATCAAGTCATCGTGTTACGGGTTCGACCACCGGGTCAATCCAGTCGAGTCAGCATTTTGCGGGTTCGCTCACCGGGTCAACCCGATCGAGCCACCGGGTCACGAGTGCGACTATCGGGTCAATCCGAGCGAGTCACCAATTTATCGGTTTGATCACAGTTAGGATATCGTAAACTATTCGCCGCTATTGAATATTGAAAGTTGAAAAAACAAACATATATGAAGTTGAATTCGTCTGTGGTTGAATGTTAAACAAACAAATATGGCAATGTTGAACAAATTGTGGCAATGTTGAACGTGTATTCTATATAGAGTTTTACGTGTGAAGATTAAAGAAATAATATCAAACAATTATGAAAATCAAAAGCACAACTGGAAAGTATTTGCTATCTCAAATTTTCAAATGTTCAAAATTATAATTCAATTATTTTCGAAAAAATTAAGGGAAGACCTTAAGTGAATGCCATACCTCTTCAACACATTCTTGTTTCGGTCGTTTTCTAATGGCAGAGGTTTTACCCTTTGAGAAGATACTCGCCCGATTGGATGTCCCAAGTCTACTTAAATACAAGAGAGTTTGTAAGTCATGGTATTCTTTGATATCAAGTTCTCCTTTTGCTAAAGCTCATCTAATCAATAGTTGCAACAACCATCATGCAATTGAACTTAAAAAGATCGCTATAGGCGAGGCAGGCTGTAAGAGTTTAACGGCATTGTTTCGAAAAACCAGACATCATATTGTTGGTTCTTCGAATGGCCTTTTATGCATCTATCTTTGTGATAATGAACTTGAAGTAGTCAATCCTTATACTAGAGAGGTTAGAAAACTGCCTAGGCTTACTGAAATTCCTAAAAGAGCTATATTATGTTGCGGTTTTGGGTATGATTCATCTACGGATGATTACAAGGTTATAGTAGGGTTCAAGAAACTTAAGATAACGAAATTCTATGTCTTCAAGTTGAGATCCAACAGTTGGGAATTTATTAAAGATGTAAACTATGAGTTTATTGAATATTGTAACCATGGTATCCTATACCAGGGAACAATTAACTGGCTTATGAAAGATCAAAATAAAAAGAAAATTATTCTTTCTTTTGATTTAACTAAAGAGGGATTCAAAGAAATTCCCCTGCCATATGATTCTAAGAAATCCCAGTGTTTAGATTTTAACAGACTCGGGGTAACTGATGATGATCAATGCATGTTAATATATAGAAATGAATTGTATCAAACTATCAGATACAAATGGGTAGTGGAAAACAACACTGTAAAAGAGTCTTGGAAACTCGACCCACATGATAGAGAGTTGAGTGGTGGTAGCAGGGCTGCGAAAGTGCTGCAGTACATTCCACACGAGAATTTTTACTTTTCCAGGAGGTATGCGATGACAATGAAGCTTTGGGACTACAAATTTGCGCCTATGTTCGTGGAGAGCCTTATATCTCCTCATACAAAGAGGATTCATGCTAAGCATTGTATTTATTTCATGAATTTGATAAACTTAATTTAATTCATGAAATAAATACAGGAGCAAATTCTTCTAATTTCTCATGGAGCCCAATTTATTTCTATTTTAATAAACTTAATTTTCTTACATGGCCATGGTTCTTTAGAAACAAGTTGAGCCGTTCTTTAATACTTCGGCCTCCATGAGCTAAAGTACCCTTATGCAAGAGTTTTGATAGTGCGTTCAGGTGCCGTTACCCAATGTCATGACTAGTAACCCAAAAAAGGTAAAAATAATACTGTTGAATAGTAACTCATGAAGGGCACGCGCGAAAACCTCGATGAAAAGTACCGATTAACGATAACTTGAATTTTTCTTAGAACCATAAATCAAAGGCCCTCCCAACTAGAACTTTCAATGAAAATATCAATTCATACGACTAAGTTAAAGTTGTATCTTGATTGGGCACTAATTTTAGCGAGTGCTACCTCCTTAAGAACAAGAAAAGAAAAGACCAAAGATTTATTTGACGAAACATCAATAACATTCATTGATCAATCATACGGTATCTATGGCCGAACACATAACTTGTAAAATAACGCATTCTTAATATGACAACATATCTTAAATAAACATATATAAAAATAGATAGCATTTGTCCGTTCGTATCAACGAACTTGTAACTAGAACTTATATTAGTTTTCATAGAAGCTTAAAAGGTTATAGTCATGGGACTTATGTAATTAACTTTCATAAAAGCTTTTGTACTGTATTAGTTTTCATAAAAGCATATGAAGTTATTCTACAGTGGACGAACTTGTAAATACTAAATAATTTTCATTAAAACTTAAAAAGTCACTACATAAAATTGGGCGTAAAAGCTTTATATTAGTTTTTCATAAAAGAATAAGAAGTCATATTAAATAGCACATCAAAGACGATAATCTGATTTTTGTTAAATAAATCAGAGAATGCTTTTAATGTACAACATAACATTCAACTCAACTTGTTAAGGTGACATACATTTAAGTATAAAAATTAGCTATATTTGATGTCATAAATCGATATGGGATTAATGATTTTAAAGTGGCATATACATATAGTAATATAGATAAATAAGCAAATAAGCAAATTGGCTTCTCCATCATCATGGCTGATTGTCTTGCTTTGATGAATTTGCTCAAGCATTGTATTTATTTGATGAATTTGCTCAAGCATTGTATTTATTTCATGAATTACTTTCTATTATGAGACTATATGCCGCATATACTTTTTGGATGCTAATTTCACATATGCATTAGCAGAGTATTGCTTTGATATTCTAAAGACAAAAAATTTGATTGCAATGTGTGCAAATTATAACTTATCTACTAGAATTTAATTTGAATTGATACTTTGCTATAATGACCAAATGACATCTTCATGCATTACCTTAGCTTAACACTCTGTAATTATGTATTTACATGCAGGAGGAAGGAGATCTGACTGTCAAAACAGCTGTAAGTGGAAGGCGAAAAAGAAGAAAAATAGATCTCCAAAGCATCTAAATTGAACCACCGCAGCCTGTTTAATCATTCGCTTCTACATTTTAATGGTAAATGAAGGTGTTTTTTGAGTTGTACGTTTGTAGTTTACAACCTTTTGATTCCTTATGTTTTTGTGATAGTAAGATTTGGTTTAATTTTCATGTACTATCATGTAGGTAGATTGAATTATCATGCTATCTACTTCCTGAAATTTACTCTCTTCCTATTCTGTTTTTCAGTTTTCGCTCAGTCCAAGAGTCTGATGTCGCAAGTCGACAGAGCATTTCTCCTTAGATCTACATTTCAGAAGTTCCTATTATCTTTCGTATTCCAGTTTCTGAAACTTCGGTTTAATGGATTGAATAACTTTTATATGCTGGTAGATTTTTTTCTAAACTGTTACTTGGTTGCTTGTAACATTGGTTAACAATGTTTTAAATACTATATTACTTTGGTATTGTCTTATATATGTTCTATTTGGTTAAATTTTAGTTTGTTATCATATTAACACGTCTGAATTTCCGAACTTGAGTAACAGTATGAACAACTAGACCGGTCGCAGTGAGAACTATGCTCATGAGGTGGTTGACCGGTTGCCTTTAGGTAGCAGCATCATAAAGCGTTATGAACCACTACATCCAATAGGTTTTCATGTGTGGTTGACCGGTCGCAGTGAGAACTATGATCATGAGGTGGTTGACCGGTTGTACTTCTCTCTAAGTATATTTTGCTTCAGGATATTTTCTTGCAAGCGATATCTTTATTAGTTCACATAATCACTTGTATTACATTTTTTAAAATTAGCAAAGATGAAGGTTTCATTTCTCACAAGAGAAAGTTGTTTATCAAGAGCAACAAGATCTCTTAGCCATAAAGACTTGCGGGTAGTAGTGGTGAGATGCTCTAACTCTTTATCTCTTTTCCTTTCCTTTCTTCCTCCAACTCCTCACTCTCTTCATCTGAATCAGTCACCACATACGTCTCTTCTTGTTCGTGCTTTGTCCGGCTACATCTGCTGCTCGTTTTGCTCGTGCTTTCTTTTCTGCTTCAGTATATTTTGCTTCGGGATATTTTTCCTGCAAGCCATATTTTTGTTAGTTCACATAATCATCGTACTTATCATAAAATTAGCAAAGATAAAGGTTTCATTTCTCACAAGAGCAAGTTGTTTATCAAGAGCAGCAAGATCTGTTAGCCATAAAGACTCGGGAGTAGTAGCGGTGAGATGCTCTAACTCTTTATCCTTTGCTTTCATTTCTTCCTCCAGCTCCTCTATACACGCGTGAGCAAATAGTTCAAGCAGCAAGTAATCATATCCTTTATATCCTTTCACTGCCACATCTTCCTCCCCCTCTTGGGTTTCTTCCCTTGCCTCCCTTTCAATTGATTGTAAAGATTTGAAGCCTTTGTCCTTTAATAAAACGCAAATCTGATTTTTCGTTTTGGACAAATCAAGTTCTCTATCCCAAACTTGACGGAAAAACCTCACTTTGTTTTTCAGTTTCAATGAAGCTATCTTGAGCTCGTGAAGCAGAGATGTCTGGTAGTCATGACAGCATTTGGATTAGTACAGAGTTTGTTAATCTATTAAAGATGAAAAAGGAACATCCAACTTACCTTCCTCTTTTCATAAAATTCAAGACGAAGGTGATAGAAATCCTCAAGAACTGTACGCACAAAGAATATGAAGAGTATAAATCAATATGAGTAAATAATATGAAGAGTTGAATAAATTAAGAGTATATCGTACTTACGTTTTTCAGGGGTGTCATACTTTTTTAGTTTACCCTTTGCATCAAACACATACAGGTTAGCTGTGCTTAATGTAGTTGTTAGCATCAGTTTTTTCGAGAACCCCTCTTTTCTTGCTTTGTCCATTTGATCTTTAGTCATGGTAATTTCAAAATGCACACTACTAGAATCATCACTGCGAGACTTGTAAAACTGCATAGGGCCATATAAAAGCTTAAAGATAATAAAATAAAAATACAATATACGCGTGAACTAATTAAAATTGTTAATTTACCAGAATGTCTTTGCTACCCCGTGAAGCTGCCTCCAAAAATTTCATGTAACCCCGAGTCCAACTCCTTACTGGGAGTTCAGTGATAGTAAGAGCATCCTTGTCATCGGTTACAATTCCGTATGTGGTATATTCATTTGATGCGCTTTTCAGAATCTTTCCTTTAAACCCTTTGTACCACGGAAGCATAGCCACCATTTCTTCACCATTCAGCAGGCGTTTTAGGTTTGCAATGATGTCCCGTGGATTATAGTTTGGAATTAACGAACTCCATGCTCCTCTTGCCTCACTTCCATTTACCAGAACCATTGGGATGATTGGAATAAACCTTTTTCAAAAAAAAAAAAAATCATTATAACAAGTTATCAACCAATTAAAACAATATCATATACGCTTAGAATATATAAACTACCATGCCGGCTCAATGAATTGACCATCCTCATTCATGTAGTTGAGAACAAGTTCATCATCCTTGTGAAAAAGATATCGTGTGATAGGAGAGAGCCGAGTGAAAAGCGATGTGCCATCTGCATGATCTTTACCACCCTGCAAAGGAACAATACGTTAGAATATGCAATTGAATACAAAACAGTACGAGTATATGTTTAAATTTTTCTATATCTCACCAGATATCGTGTACCAAATCGCGCATTTGGTTGAAGAAGGTTAATGTTGTTACTACCAACGTAATTTTGGGCCATGCCAGTAATGGTATCAACTAGCGTCACCTCACCATCATCATTACGAGAGTGATCAAACACATAAACACTAAACTCAGTAACACTAATTTCTTGAATAATGGGCTTCTGGAGAGCATAGAATAGGATTTTTCTTTCGTGAGGTTTCAACCCGTCCAGCATTGATGGGATTGATCTTTGGAGATCAGCCAGTGCATATTGCTTGAACTCTTTGTTCATGAAGTCGCTGTATCGGATGCCCTTCTCCTTTAAGTCACGATGAGTACCATCCTGCATCAAGAAACGATGATTGTAATCAAATTCGTGTCAAGTCTCCATGATGTAAACGGGTCAAACTTAACATGTAAATTATTCAGTAAGATTTTGAAAGCTGACTCAACGAGTGGTTTGAACAATTGCTAGAAACATCACGGTTTGAGCACAACCTGCAAGTATTTAAGGCATTGCATATTTGATACGTTTTTTAAAAAAAGGAGCGAAAAGTGTATTCTGGCCTAATCAATTTCACCCTACTAAATGATATCTTTCGATCTAACACGATGATATTCTATCAATCACATTCGACGCCATAATTAAGTTGACAAAAGCCAAACCTGAGATGCCTGAAGCCAGTGCTTTCTCTCCTCGAGCTTCTTGTTACTAAAGGCAAGCTCAATCGCATCACCATCCTCGTCATTATCCCAAACAAAGTCCTTAATGTGCTGATCAAAATCATAATCTCCTGGTTCGTCACTTTTAATAGTTTCCAGCTCCTAGAAATAATGGAAAATAATAAAAATTGCAAAAACAAGAATGTATATATATAGCTGCTATTCAAAATTTTCATAAACAAACCTTATAGGACGTTACATCGAACTGGTTGAACTCGTTTCCCAATTCTTCCTTCCACGCCTTAAACTGAGACCTTGTATAGAACAAGAGCATGTTCTTAGTCCTCTTGTGAGAGACCTTAGCAATCGGTGTTACGAACCACTTCATAAAGTTTTCGACTTTTAGTAAAGATGGCCAGAAATAGTGAAGGAAGTTGATCAATAGCCCTTTGATGCGTGTACCATCATGATCCTGTACGTAAACACATCTATAAGCATAAAAAACGGCAGATAGTTGATGATATCGTCAACGCATAGTAAGAGTTATTCGTACACACCTCATCGACCATAATCATCAAGTGTCCATATCTCAATTCCCTAACATCTTTATAAATTTTACCATCTTCGAGGCCAAGAATCGTCTTAATATTTTGAATGTCAGTGTTATTCTCCAGTTCTTGAGGACTTGCTTCCCTCACATTAAGCAACTTTGCCATTATAAAAAAAAATATATTTTCGAAATTTATAAAAAAAAAACTTTTTCAAAAAATTTTTGAAAAAAAAATAAAATTCCAAGACATTTTTTAAAAAAAATGTTAAGTGCAAAAAATCATCCCCGAGTTGTAAAAATAACTAAAACACTCCTAAGTTGACAAACAGTTTTAACCCCCTTAACTGAAAACTATTATGGTGCACCATTTTACAAACACAATGATATATATGGTGCGCAAAATATTAACGATAGATGTAATTCAAACTCTTGACATACCACAAGGATGATTTTTGCACTTTACTCTTATTATCCCTTCGGTTCCAAAATTATTTTCTCGACAAAAAACACATAATTTAATAAAAATGTATTTATTATAGCTTTTTTTTCCTTACTTTTTAATAGAATAGCAATTTTATCTTTAATTAATTAATTAAACTTATTTTTTAATTTTGTAATAATAATATCTAATAAGGTTAATATAATAAATTTAAACAAATTTCACTATTTATTCTTAGTACCAAAAAAACATAAACAATAAAAATGAGAATGAGGAAGTAATGATTTTTCTCTCTGATTGTGGGCTTGTGGTCCGTACTTATCGTCTAATAATTTTTTGTATAATGACAGTCTTATTATTAACTAATTAATTAATATATACTTTAAAATTTGTATTATTAATTTCAACCAAAAATATTATAATAAAGTTGATCAGATGTTTTCGACTTATAAATAGTTAACAATAAAATTAAAACATTCAAAAAAATTACAAAAACTATAAATTTTGGACAGGTATTAGAAAAATAATGATTAGTAAAATCTTACATACTAAAAACAGATTTAATTTTTTAGAGATTACAAAAGGCCAAACTTAAAAAAAATAATAAAAAATGGCCAAACTTAAAATTTTGCTTTATTATACAGTAGATGTGAATCTATATCATCATCCCATCGACCCATCATAGCCTTTAAGGCCCATTTTGTTACTTTGCTTTCGGTCACGAGTTTAGATTAAGCCCAAACGAGCCTACTAAATTGGTGATTAGCTATTTAGCTATAAGCATTACCTGATGTTTTAGATTTATTCGAAGCTAAATTATTTTCTTTGTAAAGCAAAATTTAAAGTTACATTTTTTTCAAACGAATGTTTCTTTAATAATAAATAATTTCTTGATTTTTATTTTTATCTTTTTCTTAAAAAAATCTGAAAGATTCTTTATTTGGTAAAAGTTTTAAAAAAATTGATGATGAAATTTGATGGAGAAAAAAAGGCATTAAATTATATGTGTTAAATTTGTGAAAAATTTGAAAAAAAGTATAAGTCATAAATAAAACCTTGGTGGTTAAATTTTAAATAAATTAGAAGGTGTTAAATGAAAATTACGGAATATAGATTTTCATATTTATTTAATAAGTTAAAAAAATTAATAGATATCCCTTACATTTTATAACTTAATAATATCACAATTATAAAATATTAAACACATTATATATCTTTATATTAATCTAAAATATTAAATTAAAATTGATTTATTTGTAATCTCATACGTGCACGGAACTTATAACTAGTTTGTATTATAATATTTTCGTAGTTTTTACAATCATCTATGCATAACACTGGATTAAAGTAGGGATGGCAATGGTGAGAAAAAAGCCATAACCCACGGGTACCCACACGTAAATGGGTGGGTATTTTCTTCATTTTTTACCGACAGGAAGATCGTGGGTATAAATCTAAATCATCAATGTGTGGCGGGTGGGTGACGGGTATAGTATACCCGTCATGGGTAAACCCATGATACCTATCATTGGTAAACCCATGATACCTGTCACGGGTAAACCCATGAAACCCATTTGATATACCCATAGATATACTTAGATAGTTGTGACTTATGAGGCTATTATAAATTATAATAGCTACTATTGTCAAGAAAACACATTAAATTATAAAGGCTATTCGATCTGCTAGACTAAAAAGTTAAGATGAAAAATCAAATCACCAAATATATATACACGGATAATCTAATTTGTCTATTCTTCTGCTAGAAAAACATCAATTCATCCATACTAATACATATATGATACTAATGTTTTATACTTCTGGCATGTCTTATTCACTTTACAAGATACACCACACACCTATAATCCTCTAACTCATCTAAATAGTTATTCACATATTCTAATTTCGTAGTTTTATAGATAGTGTTTAATTCAGTTTCTTGAGACACACTCTTATAGTTATTTTTCATATAAGGTTTTGTGATTTTGTTTTATTGCATTAACCAATGGGTTTACCCACGGGTATGGATATGGGTAGAAAATTATACTCACTAGTGAGTGACGGGTAGGTGGTGGGTATGAAAAAATTCACGTGAGTGAGTGACGGGTTTGAAATACCCATACCCATTAGCCACGGATGTCATTCCTAGATTAAATCACATAAAGTTAAATAAACAAAGTTGTTTTGTGATCGTGCTACCGTGGTTCTTAGGTGTTATTGAACTCCCACTCCAAATTTATGGTTAATTTGTGCTACACATTCTAGACAATCCTGGATCAGTCGCCAACTCGCCATCATTTCTAGGCAATGTTTCCTATAAAAACCATCCCAACAAAAAAGACTGGGTAATAACAATCTGAAGACCGAGTCTTCCATGTTGCACCCACACCAATCAACAACTTTTCCATAGCAAACTTTCAAGACTCGGTGTTGGCCACGACCAAGTCGAGAGTGGATTTTCTATGCTTTTGTTTATGTGTGTGTTTTTTTGGGATACATTTGTGTTTAAGTGGAATATATATTTTGGTGTCGTAGTTGGTTGTTTTTCAACATTAAGTTGATGGTGAATATTATTATAAAAATAGAAAGCTTTCGAGACGTTTACGCCCAATTTAACTATGTTAGACATTAGATTGTTAGTGATTGTGGGCTTTATTAAGTCTAGCCCACCTATGTAGGTTTTAGAATAATCTTACAATGGTTATATATTATACTAGCTAAAAGACCCGTGAAATTCACGGGTATTTTAAAGAGATGGCTAATCAATAGAGGATTACTGTACATTTATATTATGTAATTAACATTAGCCGTTAGTAAGAATACGTGAGTATATGCATTCTTGTTAACAAATAATCTTGAAATCTGTTAACCATACATTACAACATGGTTCACGACACCTAATGCATATAAGATTAATGCTTAACCAATAATTTTGCTTGTCCAACTCTATGTTAGACCCATTATGGAAACCCTTACCCTACTTAACCACTTCGCTACATCTAACAAATATTTTTCAACGATTTTGAGCTAAACTCATGTTAAACCCTTACCCTACTTAACCACTTCGCTACATCTAACATAGTCATCTACTCAGATCAAGCCAATGCAAAGTAATAACAGAAAAATTAAGTTAACATGAATAAACATTTTTAAGAAGGAACGAATTCACATTTACGGCCATCATACTCGGAAAACACGAGTTCAAGGCAAGAAATCTCAAGGCCACTCCGAAATTCTCCATATTTATAAACAACATTTTCCAGTTACGAATTACTAAAGACTTGAGCTTAGGAGATTAAATACACATAAAATAAAGAATTCTTATCAATTAGTCTATCAAACCTAATTCCTCGAGCAATGGAGAATTCTCAAGACATTGTTCAACTAAATCCACATCCAACCAGCCTACTTGGATCAGCTCAAGAGCCCACAGAAGCTCCAATTTTGTGGTGTTTACCTACAAAAATACAATGGTAACTCGCTTTAAAAAAAAATTTACAATGATAACTTATATAACTTGTTTTTCAACAAAGAAACTTGAGGTTAAACCATAGATATAGCAAACATACTTATAAATTGATTAAAAACATACAACATGATTTATAATGTATAAAATCTTGAAAGGCTTATAATGTAATAAGTGTATCTACCTATGAGCTTATTTTTCTAATAGTTTGTAGCGTCTTGCCTCTTTATTTTAAATTAAAGAAACACTTCAACCGTCGTAGATTGATAAATGCTTATTTTCAAAGCTGATAAAAACTTTAAGATAAGCCTTAAATACCCACATAGACTAAGAAATTTACATTAACTACCATATACCGTCTACATGGTTTGCCATGTGTTTCTTTCGTCTTGCCTTATGTAATTTACTTTATTTTCTTTTAATGTCTTATCCTCTTATCTTATCATGCTCTCGTGGAAATTTGTATATATGTAAATAATAATAAATAAATAAATAGATAAATATATAAAATGTAACAATAAAATAATAATTGGCGTTGTACTGCTTTTTTTCCTTCTCTTAGACGAAGGTCTACTCAGAAGCAGTCTCCTTACCCGCGAGTTTTTTAAAAGTGGGGGTATGACTTGTCTACATTTCACCTCCCCATATCTATCCCAATAATAAGACATGAAGTGATTAAATAATTTTATATTTAGAGTTGTGATATTTAGACCTACCTGTTAGACCTAATAATATGCCTACCCAATAATATTTTGACACTTGTCATTATTTTAATAATGCTATCAAATGATAGTATTATTCTAATTTTACCCTTTAACTGTTTTTCCATCTTTTTTGCTTTCGTTGGCTTCTTTCTGAGTAATTAATCCATTACAGAAGCAGGTCTTGTACTACAGTCGATAGACTTTACTCATGATTAAATTTATTTAAAACATTGTTGATAGACTTTATGCAATTCTGAAAAATTACATGCATGATTGTTTAGATTACATAATAGACTTTTTTCACGGGTGAAAGATCATTGAAAATCGATGTATTCAAATGTTGTAGGGATTTAATCATCTTAATAGCCTTTGGTATTGATATTACAGTATTCAAAAGCAGACGTGTGTACGTAGCTATAATTAAGATATTCAAAATAAGGATCATAAGCTCAAGAAAAATTTACAGCGACACAACAACTTTCCACAATTACGTTTTTAACAATGGTGATTCTAAAAGATGAAGCATTTATGAGATAGAATATAATTAAATACAGTAAATAATTTAATTAAATACAAGGGAATATTAAGAACAATTTAAAAATAGTTGTTGGAGATATTTGACAATTATACGTGTCATCATCGTAGTATTAGGCCTGTATTTAGGCCTCTTAGTTAGGCATGTTTATAATTTTTCTTATATTTATCTCAATGGTCGTTTTTTTTACAAAAACTTTTTGTTCCCATAAGAATAAATATAAAAACTTACCTCGTGCAAACTCAAGGCTAATGAAAAAAACCACTTAAGTATCCTTTAGTTTCTAAAGACCTATGGTGCAACATATCTTTAAAAACATAACCAAATCAAAAGACTTCAAAAAATCAACATCTCTCTGTTTTCGTATAGGCAATTGTCTATCTATGATACTTCAACTTCACAACATTATAAAAGTGATTTGTGTGTGAGAGAACATCGAGTAATTTCCAATAAAAAAAGACTTACATGTTATGTCATGATTTGACATGTTCGTTCCTTGTTTTACCGTGTTTGTCACTTTCAGTAACTCGCTTATTCCAAAGTCTGCGAGTTTGAGATGCCCAGAATCAGCCATCAAAATTATCCTGTTTTCTTACGCGCAAAAAATAAAATATTCTACAATTATGATGAATAAACAAACTTCGCTACTATTTCCAAAGACATGTGTATCTACCTACTAAAAGAAAGGAAGAATAGCTATGTAATAGTATACGAAGACTAAATAAAACTATTCGCAAGATAACTAACCGTTGCTTAGATTTATGCACTTGTCCAGCTTCTGATACAATCTTATCTTTCCTGCATTCGCAAACATCACATAAAAAGATAATTGACAAAGTAAAGAGAACAAAAACGAATTTAAATGAAATTTGTAAATATCCCTTTAAACGAATAAGGTATCGCTTCATAATTTATATTAAAAACAGCTTCTCCTCTTTGTGGTCAACATATACATTATGTGTAACCAAACATCTTATGGAAAAAAGTGTCGACGTGACACAAATGATCATAAGCAACTTATTTGGGCGCCTGAAAAGCTTTCTAAACATCTTATGTGGCATCAAATAACTTTTTGGCCTTTGAAAGGTTACATGTAAGTGGCGTTTAACTAACTCTATGGCCTTTGACAACCTACCTTTTACATAACAGAATCGAACATAGACCACTAATCCTAAAAAATAATGTCAAAGCTAGCAACAAATATATCTACCAGTTTGTGCATAAGAATCGGCTCAAGAAGAACTTTGGCCTCCCCACTATTTTCATATTCAATTATGAGAAAAAAGTTGCTTGATATATTATTCCCGAAGCATCAGAAATTAAAATGTTACTAATAGTTATACGTGTTCAAGAAGATAAATGAGCTCCATGGCGGTTGATTTAAACTGATGAGACCATAGCAAGAATTTTTCCTTGGTGACAACCAATAACAACATTGATTTAATGATATAAATTATTTCAAACATGACAATATTAGCTTAGTTTCAACATATAATCATTGCCAAAATTTTCCTTAAGAAAATCAATTACAATCGAACGAAAAATAATAGTAGCGGTCCCTAAAAATTATGTCAGCAAAAAATGTAACAAAAAAACTACTAAAATGGAAGTGAAGAGATTATCTAATGCAATTACGAAGAATGTAATGTTTGTTGAAATCTAATAAAAATAATAATTAATAGTCTAACAATCTGCTTTGTCACGATCGAAACAAAGAATCAAACAAACCAACGTAAATTGAAAGTCTATAAAAATGAGCGTACCTTTTTTTTGAAGATTTTGGGAAGAGAAGAATGTGATTTGATCTTATGTTTTGGAAAGGGTGAAGAAAAAAAGAGTGATGCGTTTTTTGTTTATCTCTTTTATTTGATTTTGTGTTATAGCTGCAATTTTTTTAGCAAAATTTTAGTTGCAGTTAACAAAAATGATTTTATAGAGTTATGATAGTACACGTGTCATTAACAGGATCATAGTTATTTTTAGAAAAAATTTATTAGATTGATGTTTTAAGAGTTTTACAATTACTGCTTTAAATAGCTGTACAAAACTGTGTTATATTAGATATAATAGATAGATAATAGATAATAGATAGATGCTCACTGAATGAATAAAGGAAACCAATTATATTTCAAATTAGTATCAAGAGCAAAATCGATCATCTTTTAATTATTTTTCAATTTTTTTTCCTTCTTCTATCTCTTAGTCGGTTTCTAGAAAAAAGCAATCAAAGTTACGGCAGATTCAAGAAAACCATAAATTTGATCATATCAATCTTTGGAGTTTAAATGTACTAGGACTTGTTACCCGCGCTTCGCTGCGGGAAGCGCGGTCGTTTTTGGCAAGGGTTTTAGTGTGTTTTTACACCAGCGTCGTCGTTTGCGAAAGGAATTTACTTGCGGGTGTTTTCAAATTTTACTGTTCATTTTTTTCCTGCGAAACAAATAACCGCATTTATTAATCATTAAAAAAACAACCATTTTTTACACAAATGCAAATTCAAGTGTTCATCTGTAAATAAGCTTAAAAGATATAGCATAAATGTATGAAATTTACATGTGGGGAAATATGTGTGAAAGAATTCAAATGAAGGAAATAAAAAAAATTATAGCCCATAACTAATTGTTGCTTTCAGACTGATAACCATCTACTGCTGCATTTTAGGAAGTGTCCTAGAAAATCATGGTTGGACATTATTGTCAAAGAGGCAAGTGTTGAAGTTGCAGCCACGCTTGTTCCCGCTGTAAACGCAGGAAGAACAACCTAAAGAATCAAACCGTAGCCACTGCTATACATGTTAAACAACATTCTTGCAACTTCTGTAAATGTACATTGTAAGTGTACGTGCTGATTTTTTGTCCTGTGGGTAGCAAACGTCCCACGATATAATGTATGATGGTACATAACAGGCAAACATACTGGAAATATATATGGTGGAACCGTGAACATTGACATGGGAATATATACTTGTAACAAAAGCAATCATCTATTAGCCAAATGTCGCCCTACTTCTGCTGCTACTCGGGTTTTGATCTTTTCAGCATCTCTATTCCATAATTGCAGCATTTCGTTCGACGGATGAGAGCACAACATTAGACAGCAAGTATTTTTAATGTATTTTGTGGATGTGATGGTGGTAATGGTGATGATTCAACTTCAATATTTATCCTGCCAGTAAAAAAATAACATAAGAACCTCACACATCATGTGTAGCATCAACAATCAAGTTTAGTGCTTATGATGTTGGAATTGAATATTGTAAAAGTTAACATGAAGACACGTAAATGGATAGGGTTAAAAATGTTTCTACTCTCTATGAGTAAGTAAATACGTACTTGGGTAGAAAAGTACATGTATTTTCATATTCATTATACATAGAATAGCAACTATTTGAATACACTTGTTCCTCACAGGCATTCCCAAATCATTCAACGTCACAACCTGCACTTCTGAGAATAGTATTTGGCCACTCTTTCTGCAGCTTTGGTTGGAGTGGGTATTTTTGGGGTACCTGGACAGCAAACCATAAGTAAGATAAGGCTAAATATATTCATGCCATTTTTCTTGTTGAAAGAAGTACAAAAAAAACGTCCAGCAGATTAAATTATGTGTATGTATGCATAAAAAGGAAATAAAAATACTTGAAATGTTGGGTTTTTAAAAAACAAATAGGAGCTGTTTGATGGGAGTGTTTATACAGGTAGCAAGTTGTTCAAATTAGTGGTAAGAGTATCTATTTGAAAAGGCATTGAGTTTGACAGTTTTGTCTTGACCAACATGTGGATAGTATTATTTTTGGTCTAATATTTATATCTATTTTAGGTATGGGAAAGGCTGCTTAGAAGCTGTGATATTGGAAAGTGTGTTTCCAAGTTCGTAAGTAACCTTGTTGGTTCTAACAGTGTGGAAGTGTGAGATAGGTGTGTTTAGTTACATGGACCAAAATGTAACTGGAATCTCCACTGTAGAAACAATAAAGGGCAAAGTTTTTCTATTTAAGGACATGAGTGGGTCTGTCTATCTCACACAAACCATAAACCTAATTTTCAAAACTAATGGAACAGCCAATGGAATACCGTCGTAGATGCATCGCACTGGAAGCCGAGACTGGTTCTAAGGATTTGGCCAGCATGTTTATCTGCTATCTGGGCAAGGACGTGTCGGCAGACAAAGCATCAAAGCTCAAGGTGGAGGCCGTTGCTAGGAAAGTTTTTGCCGATGTTGTTGAGAGGCAGCATTTCATTCAAGAGCTGAAGACCTTTCCACGTGACCGTATGCTTGGCAGCATGATAGCTTTGCTTGACAAAAACTAGCAGGAAGACAATGAATTCCTTGCAACTCTGAACACCCAGGCAACCACTATGCAGATCATGATTGACCGCAAGGAGGCTTTTGTTGAGAAGCTTACGGCTGGTGGACCATGGTGAACGAAGGTTGGCGGAGCGGTTTTCCTGCTGGTGTTTTAGGTGTCAAATAAAAGGTCTATGTTGTTGTGTCTACGGTTTGTCCACTGGTATGATCAGTCTGTTTAGTGTTCTCTTTGTATGATCAGTTTCACTCCACCGTTGTTGATGTAATATATTTGGTTTTCTAGTGCTGTTTTTTTATAAATTATGGTTTCAGTGTAGATGAACATAGGTTGATAAAGCTGTCATATGACCTTATTTATGAGCAGATTACGAAGGTCGTTTCGGAAAGGAGCCCAAAAAAAATATGCAACTCGTCTATGAATGTTAGATTAGAGGTTAGAAGTATGGATGATGTACCTGTTTCAGTTTCTGTATTTGCATCCATGTCTGAGACTTTGCTTGAAGAACCTTCCATTTATGAGACTGTCTTTGAAGAACTTTTAAAAAAAAGATGAGTTAAGTGGTCGATGAATGTGAGATTATAGATTAGAAGTAAAGACGGTCTACCTGATCAAGACTATCCACTTTGATCAAATCACATACTTTCAAGACAACTAAGAGGTTAGGCTTAGATAGGGCAACACAGAACCTCAACAGGTTGGCCCACGAAGGTCCGTGTGATAATCCCAAAGGAAAAAGTGCAAACACCCAATTAATGAAAACAAGGCACCAATAAGTCGTTAACATACTTAGCGTATGTCACGATCCCACTTGATCTCAGCCGACTGAATTCCGCCACTTCTAATATCTGCAAACCCTAAAAAGTGAATACTAAATTAAAGATTGATAAATGAGCAGGCTATCGAAGCATATTTTATTTAAAAAAATGGGAAAAGTTTATACCATTATTTACCACATATTGAAGAACAACGACTCAGCTACTGCTGATCAAATGACACATGATCAAGATAACGAAGACGGTAGGCTCAGATAGGACAACTCATAGCAAGAGGAGGATACACACGGCATGGCTGCAACGTTAACAGGTTGCCCCGCCAAGATCCGTATATGCTGACCCTCAACCCGTACCGTTCAAACTCAGCACAGCCCTGGTAATTAATAAGCATGGCTACAAAGTTAATAGTTTGCCCCACAAATAGTCATAAAACCACGACTCTAATCAAAACTGTCCACCCTGATCAAATCACATACTTTCAAGACAACCAAGAGGTTAGGCTTAGATAGGGCAACGCAGAACCTCAACAGGTTGGCCTGCGAAGTAACTCAGTGAGCGCCTTTCTTAGAAAGAAGGGCTTGGAAGAAGAAAATGAAATACGAACAACCGCGGTGGTCCAAAGACAGAAGTTTAACCAACCATGTGAATGCCAACAAAGGCAGCCAAATGTAAAAATGCATAAACCAAGCATGTCAATGTCAACAAAGGCAGGTAAATCCAAAAACGCATAACACCAAAGACCAAAACACAGGTTTAAGCAAGCACATCAATAAAGAGACATTAATATTATGGAACTACAAAGTATAGATTTAACCAAATAAATGAAGAAACACATATTTGTGTATATATTAATCATGAAAAAACATGTCTAAACCAAGCACACGAATAAACATAGGCAATCATGTATATTATCCATGAAAAACAGGCTCGAACGAAGCATACAAATAAACATAGGTAATCATAAAGTATCAACAACGGGGGAAACTTACATAGGGTTGTAGCTCGTGCCCCCAAAGATGAAGAACAAAAGGGATAATGGCAATACTGTAGCAATGGGTCTCATAAATTCTACTATGTATAATAGAGGGGAATCACGTAATGGTAACCCAGCTGCAACTGGGTGATGATGTTGCTATATATATGGTACCAAGGGTCTGCATCATGACACGACACAACCCACTACACAATCGGACAACGCCAATTAATGTAGGGGGCATATGAATCTCCTTTTATCCCCAAAGGGTGACGCAGCAATTAATCAAAGTGATAACTAACCCCCAAAGGGTAACCGAGCAATTAATTAGCTCACGAAAGGGCAAATTAACCACACCAAAGAGCAAAGAAATCATCCCAATTAATGAAAACAGGGTACAATTAATGCAACGGGAAAAATCAAAGGGAAACTTGTAGGTGCTGGTGCGTGTGAGAACTGTCAGGGGAGAAGGGTTGAAGACGGTAGGCTCAGATACGGCAACACATAGGAAGAGAAGGATACACACGGCATGGCTGCAACGTCAACAGGCTGCCCCGCCAAGGTCCGTATAATCTCACCCTCATCCCGGCCCGGTCAAACTCATCACAACCCTCGTAACCACGGCTCTAATCAAAACTGTCCACTCTGATCAAATCACATACTTTCAACACAACCAAGAGATCAGGCTGAGAACTGTGAGGGGAGAAGGTTTGAAGATGGTAGGCTCAGATAGGGCAACACATAGGAAGAGAAGGATACAAACGGCATGGCTACAACGGCAACAGGTTGCCACGCCAAGATCCGTATAATCTCACCCTCATCCCGGGTCGTTCAAACTCATCACAACCCTCGTAATTAATAAGCACGATGTCACGATCCCACTTGATCTCAGCCCACTCAATTCCGCCACTTCTAATATCTACAAACCTAAAAAAGTAAATAGTAAATTCAAGATTGATAAATGAACAGTGTATCCAAGCATATTTTATTAAAAAAGGGAAAAGTTAATATCATTATTTACCACATATTGAAGAACAACGATTCAGCTACTGTTGATCAAATGACACATGATCAAGAGAACGAAGACGGTAGGCTCAGATAGGGCAACACATAGGAAGAGGAGGATACACACGACATGGCTGCAACGTCAACAGGCTGCCCTGCCAAGGTCCGTATAATCTGACCCTCATCCTGGCCCGGTCAAACTCATCACAACCCTCGTAACCACGGCTCTAATCAAAATTGTCCACTCTGATCAAATCACATACTTTCAACACAACCAGGAGATCAGGCTGAGAACTGTGAGGGGAGAAGGGTTGAAGACGGTAGGCTCAGATAGGGCAACACATAGGAATAGGAGGATACACACGGCATGGCTGCAACGTCAACAGGTTGCCCCGCCAAGATCCGTATAATCTCACCCTCATCGCGGCCTGTTCAAACTCATCTCAGCCCTCGTAATTAGTAAGCACGATGTCACCATCCCACTTGATCTCAGCCCACTCAATTCCGCCACTTCTAATATCTACAAACCTAAAAAAGTAAATAGTAAATTCAAGATTGATAAATGAGCAGTGTATCCAAGCATATTTTATTTAAAAAAATGGAAAAGTTAATATCATTATTTACCACATATTGAAGAACAACGATTCAGCTACTACTGATCAAATGACACATGATCAAGAGAACGAAGACGGTAGGCTCAGATAGGTCAACACATAGGAAGAGGAGGATACACACGGCATGGCTGCAACGTGAACAGGCTGCCCCTCCAAGATCCGTATAATCTCACCCTCATCCCGGGCCGTTCAAACTCATCATAGCCCTCGTAACCACGGCTCTAATCAAAACTATCCACTCTGATCAGATCACATACTTTCAAGACAACCAAGAGATCATGCTTAGAAAGAGCAACGTAGACCCTCAACAGGTTGGCCCGCGAAGGTCCATGTAATAATCCCAAAGGGCAAAGTACAAACACCCTATTAATCAAAACAGGGCACCAATAAGTCGTTAGCATACTTAGCGTATGTCACGATCCATATTGATCTCAGCCCACTGAATTCCGCCACTTCTAATATCTGCAAACCTAAAAAAGTTAATACTAAATTCAAGATCCATAAATGAGCAGTGTTGCCAAGCAAATTTTATTTAACAAAATTTTATTTGAGAATACATAATCTTTTCAAACTATGACAATCTACACCATAAACACACAATGCAGATTTTAAAAAATGGCCTAATTCACTTAGATTTAAGCTCATTGCGGTAGTTATGCCAGTCCAAAGGACACTACTATATCCCAATGTAACTGAAAGAAATAGCAAAAACACTTTTATAGTTTAACAGCTTATACATGTCAACTCCAAACCCTAGATAAATATAAAAAGTTGCAAGCCCTCGAAAGAAAAGAAAACATTTTGAGACCATTGTAGCTGTAGCTCATGGTACTTATATTCCTAACGGTAAGACGGTGACAACTGTCAATATTTGAGACGCCGTTTATTATAGCAGAAAACACAAACAAAGGCACGAGATGTGGTAATGACCAACTGCAATCATGAAACGGCAATTTTCAGATCCCATATCAAACAGAAGCAATTTCTTTCACACTAATACCAATCATTATGTCATCTTGTTTCCGTTTCATTAAGCCAAATGAATTCTGTTTGATTATAGTTGCCTTTTTAGACCCATTCACAAAAGAAAAATGGTCAACCATGACAATATGAAGCATAAACACCCAATGCAGCTTCAACTAGTAACCCACATTAGTGATACATAAGGTCATAACAGTAGTCGTCATGGAAGCCCAAATAAGACTATCATATCCTAATTACATATACAAATAGACAAAACAGATTAGCATGCTTTGCACCGGAACTCTCATATTTCAATAGCCTATACATATCAACCATAATCCCTAGATAAACGTAAAAAGCCGCAAAAGCCCTTAAAAGAAAGCAAAACACTTTAATTTTAGACCAATGTACCTGTTGATTCTTGAAGCTGAGCCCAAATAAAAAATAACTCTACAAGTCTAGACGATCCCAAAGATTTATAGGCTTAAGACCGAATCTAATGGCGGTGGTATTCGCCACAGCCACCGTAGATGTAATCATGATCAGAACCACAACGACAAACATTTTGCGCCTCGTCACCCTAAGTGAATGAATCAAATCACCCGCAGAAGGAAACACACATCTAGCCGCAGGACGCCGTCTACAGACCATCAACACCGCCTACCACAAACGGCGGCAACGAAGAAGTTGGTGTGTAGATCGTGCGACCAGGAAACCACCAAAGATGAAACGGGTAGCAAAACCCCAAAGTGAAGAACAAAAGGGCAAACCCATAGAAACAGTGATCCCCTCATTATTAAACAAATATTATTTCTTCCCACTCACACAACCCTTTTCCCTTCACAGATGGCAATACTGTAGCAGCTGGTGTCACAAATAACGGTAACCCAGGTGCAGCTGGGTGATGATGTTGGTATATATATGGAACGAAGGGTCCGCATCCTGAGACCACACATCCACCACACAACCGGACAACGGAAATTAATGTAGGGGCCATATTAATCCCATTTAATCCCAAAGGGTAACTCACCAATTAATCAACCAAGGGTACGCATCATGACACCACACAACACACCACACAACTGGACAACGCCAATGGTTGGCCCTGCATGTAACATAGTAACTAAGAACACTTACATCGTTACATCGTTACATAACATGGAAAAAATAAGAACCGTAGCACAAACCTGGGAAAAACAGGTTCAACTGTGAATGTTGTGGGGTCAATGTTTCAACAGGACTGGCACCCACGCCTGGGACACCCAAAACAGGTCGTTTGGCGTCACTTTGTGAACCTGGGGTTGCACCAGTAACAGAAAAAGCGCCCACTATATCAGCCCACAGGCGCGGTTGGGGGAGGAATTAAATGCCATGATCGGCAATATACCGGTCATACGCAGCTGCATACAAACAAAAACAGTTTAGAAAAAACAAAACACCAATACACAAAAGGGGTCTAACTTATTTTTGGAAAAAACAACAGAATACAAACCTCTTATCTTAGGGTTCCAACCACCCGTAGCTCGATTTATTGCACAACAGTCAGAACATACAAGCACGGGACGGGCAACAGAACGTAACCGACAAACGATAGAATTTTACAACCGGGAAGACGACCCAACCATAATTACTATGAACAATAGTAGGCGAAAAAAAGGAAAGCAACCCGGGAAGACAGAAAGAGTGTGAAGCAAGGTCTAAATGTCCATAAACTACATGATTCACAAATGCCATCTAAAATGTGATCATACAATGCGGTTATCTAAAAGAGACCTAATCTACCAGGCAGGCCCTTTCTTTTGCAATACTTTAAAAAAACTGTCATGGGCCAAATAACAAGATCGGTCGGGAAAAACAAAAGTAGCCCCGTAAGACAGAAAGAGTGTGAACCCCAGGTGTAAATGTCCATAAACCACACCGTTCATAAATAGCATTAAAAATGTGATCATAGAGGCGTGTTGTCTAAAAGAGACCTAATCTAACAGCCACCAAACACAGAAGTTTAACCAAGCATGTGAATGTCAACAAAGGCAGCCAAATGTAAAAATGCATAAACCAAGCATGTCAATGTCAACAAAGGCAGGTAAATCAACAAACGTATAACACGAAACACCAAAACATAGGTTTACGCAAGCATGGAACTACAAAGTATAGATTTAAGCAAATAAATGAACAACCACAGATTTGTGTGTATATTAATCACTAAAACACAGGCTCACACCAAGCACACGAATAAACATAGGCAATCATGTATATTATTCATGAAAAACAGGGTCGAACCAAGCACAGGAATAAACATAGGTAATCATAAAGGATCAACAACGGGGGAAACTTACATACAGTTGTAGTTCGCATGAGCAGTAAACGACCAAAGATGAAACGGGTAGCAAACCCCCAAAGATGAAGAACAAAAGTGAGAATGGCAATACTGTAGCAGATGGTGTCACAAATAATGGTAACCCAGCTGCAACTGGGTGATGATGTTGCTATATATATGGAACCAAGTGTCCGCATCGTGACACCACACAACCCACCACACAACCGGACAACGCCGTAGGGGCATTTTAATCCCCTTTAATCCCCAAAGGGTAACTCACCAATTAATCAACCAATGGTCCGCATCGTGACACCACAGAACCCAGCACACAACCGGACAACGATAATTAATTTAGGGGGCATATTAATCCCCTTTAATCCTCAAAGGGTAACTCACCAATCAATCAAAATGATAATTAACCCCCAAAGGGTAAGTGAGCAATTAATTATCTCACCAGAGGGAAAATTAATCACACCAAAGGGCAAATGAATCATCCTAGTTAATGAAAATAGGTCACAATTAATGGACCAAAAATTAAAGAGAAACTTGTAGGTGCTAGTGCGTGTGAAATATGTGAGGGGAGAAGGGTTGTGTGAGAGGGAAGAAATAATCTTTGTTTAATAAAATGTGAGGGGATCACTGTTTCTATGAAAACGTGATTCCCCTCTATTATATAAGGTAGAATTCTCCAATCCTTATCATATAGTAATTTGTTTTGGTGATTGTTGGTTAGGCATGTGCACAAAAAAAAGATTTGTTACATATATTCTTTTTGTAATTGGCGGCACTTGTTGGTGTATTAAAAAGAAAAGAAAAAGTATTTATTATTTTTATGGTTGTTGTCGAGAAGTAAAGAAATGTATCATTTTTTTAATCTTTGGTTTAAGATATGGTTACTACCAGAGCCGTCTCGTTGATTTCAGTAGCCCTATGTCACGACAATACGAAGGCCCTCAAAATACTAAGAATAAACATAAAAACAAATATATCCGTTGATAACGCGTAAAAAGTATTACTAAAATGGGAAAAAAACGTTAAACAACGAGACTAAAAAAATATTTACTAAGTTATAAAAACCAAAATTAACTTTTTAAATAGAGCGATTTTTGTAACATTCTTAGAAGCAAAACTATTGATTTAATCATGAAATGATGGACACAAAAAATAATAGTAATAAAAAAGAAGAAGTTAAAAAATATCTGACGAAACAAATTGGTTTTACCCTACATCTAAATAAAGATTCCGACCCCACTACTAAATAAAATGTAAGATTTGGTGGTACTATTTTTTTGCCAATTTCTTTTAGAATAAAAATAAATAATTACTCCATATATGATAGTACATTTATACTGATATACACAAAAAATAAAATAATTACTCCATATATGATAGTACATATATACTGATATACACAGACATACGGGGGACTTTCAGAATTTGGAGGCCCTGTGTTGATGTAACTATCACACCCTCATTAAGCCCGCCCTGGTTACTACATCATCAATTATTTTAGGCGCATCAAGGTACAAGCTCTCACAAGCTTTCAACGCAACGATTATTCAAGATCCAACATGGTGTATGGCTACATGTGCATCATCTTATCTTAATTCGCATACAAGTAACCTAGACACTATTTATAATAAATGTTTATATCTATCTGTTTGTGTTGGGGATGGTAAATCTATACATGTTACTAATACTTGTCATAGCATCTTACCTACCCTTAATCGCCTTTTACACTTGCATAATGTTCTAGTGACCCCAAATATAATCAAAAATCTTATTTTTGTTCGTCAATTTACTAGGGATAACAATTGTACTATTGAATTTGATGCTTTTAGTTTCTCGGTGAAAGATTTCTCGACCCGTCATATTCTCCTAAGATGTGATAGTTTAAGAGATCTCTACCTAGTCACCTAACCTTCTCATATCCCTCATGCTTTCTTGTCTGTTACTCCTTCTACATGGCACCAATGCCTTGGGAATCCCGGGGAAGAAGTGTCACATTTGCTTGTTTCTCGTCAGTTTATTTCTTTAGTAAAGAGAAGTCTCCTCATATTTGTCATGCGTGCCAACTTGGAAAACATGTGAGACTTCCATTTGCTAACTCAGATTCCGTTGTTACTCTTTGCTTTGAGATTGTCCATATTGGACGTCTCCTATTGTTAGTTCTGGTGGTTTTAAATATTATATGTTATTTTTTTTATCATTATTCTCATTATGTATGGATTTATCCTTTACGTACCAAACCTGAAGTATTTCAAAAAATTTAGCATTTTCGTTCTTATGTAAATAATCAATTCAAAGGTGATATTACGTCATTTCAGTGTGATCATGGTGGTGAGTTTGACAACACCAACCTCTTTCAATTATTTTCTAAACACGGTATTCAATTTAGATTCTTATGTCCCAAAACCTTACAACAAAATGGTAAGTCGGAACATCTGATACAAACCATCAATAATATTATACACACTATTCTTTTCCAAGCTCACCTTCCCTCAATATTTTGGGTCGAAGCATTACCTATGGTCGCATACCTCCTAAACATCCTCCCTTCCACCGCTATTCAAAATAAAATACCATGTACCAAATTATTCCATAAACAACCTGACTACTCTCGATTATGTGTTTTTGGATGTCTTTGTTACACACACCTTTAACCTCCACACAAGCTTGCACCTCGTGTCACCCCATGCATTTTTTTGGATATCCCACTTATCACCGTGGTATCGATGCCTAGACCTTTCCACCAATAAAATTATTCTTTCTCGCCATGTAACATTTGATGAACTTCAATTTCCATATGCCTCCATCTCCTCCCATAATCTACCATCATATACCTTTCTAGACCCTCAACCATCACTTATTACTCAATATGCTATCTTTAACCAGAACCCAAACACAATGACACATCACAACCCTTTAGCCCAACAAGAACCGATTTCTCCTATTTTAACCAAACACGAACCCGCATAGCCAACACCCCCTTCGGCCCAATCCACTTCGACTCCCACTATGGTCAAATGGCCCAATCTGGCCAAACCACAGTTCCGCACCACCCCACTAGTTATACAACCTAATCTACTTCTGGACCCAATACCGTGCACCAACCTACTCGAACTCAACCCATGTTCCCACGTGCTCAAGTTAGCACTGTCAAACCCAATCCTCGTTTTCACGGTCATACCTCTCATATTTCTCCTCTCCCTAAATCTCCTGCTATTGCTTTGTCTGATTCTAATTGGCGAGATTCTTTGTACGATGAATATAATTCATTGATTAGAAATAGTACTTGGATTCTTGTTCCGAAACCACCTAATGCTAATGTGGTTCGGTCAATGTGGTTGTTTTGGCCCAAATATCATGTCGTTGGTTTTTTGAGCAGGTATAAGGCTCGTCTCGTTGCTAATGGACGTAGCCAACAGTATGGTGTTGATTGTGATGATACATTTAGCCCGGTTGTTAAGCCGACAACTATTCGTACTGTTCTTAGTCTTGCATTATCTCGGAATGGGCTTATTCATCAGTTTGATGTTAAAAATGTATTTCTGAATGGGGATCTTCCTGAGACTGTTTATACGTACCAACCACATGGGTTTGTGGATCCTATATTTCCACATCATGTTTGTCGATTACAACGGTCTTTATATGGTTTGAAACATGCTTCTCGTGATAGGTTTCAATGGTCTGGAGGATATGCACTTCGAGTTAGGTTTTCTTCGAGTCGGTGTGACTCGTCATTATTCATATATCAGCAGGGTTCTAAGGTTTCATATTTATTGATATACGTTGATGATATTGTTCTGACAACTTCATCTACAGATTTACTAAAACGTATTATCTCTTCTCTCCATAAAGTGTTTGATATGACTCATTTGGGGGCTCTTAATTATTTTTTTGGGTATTTTAGTTACTCATGCTCTACAGACATGTTTCTTTCTCAAAAGAATAAATCGAGACATGTCGACTCATCCATTGAACATCTAACGTGTAACCAACACATACTGACTCATCCATTGAAAATCTAACGTTTAACAAATGCATACGGACTCATCCATTGAAAATCTGACGTGTAGCCAACACATACCGACTCATCATTGAACATCTACCGTGTAACCAACACATACCGACTCATCCATTGAACATCTAATGTGTAGCCAAGACATGTCTACTGATCCATTGAACATCTAACGTGTAACCAACACATACCGACTCAGCCATTGAACATCTAACGTTTAACAAATGCATACCGACTCATCCATTGAACATTTAACGTGTAACCAAGACATGTCGAGTCATCCATTGAACATCTAACGTGTAACCAAGACATGTCGACTCATCCATTGAACATCTAACGTTTAACAAATGCATACCGACTCATCCATTGAACATCTAACGTTTAACAAATGCATACCGACTCATCCATTGAACATCTAACGTGTAACCAAGACATGTCGAGTCATCCATTGAACATCTAACGTGTAACCAAGACATGTCAACTCATCCATTGAACATCTAACGTTTAACAAATGCATACCGACTCATCCATTGAACATCTAATGTGTAACCAAGACATGTCGACTCATCCATTGAACATCTAACGTGTAACCAACACATACCAACTCATCCATTGAACATCTAACGTTTAACAAATGCATACCGACTCATCCATTGAACATCTAACGTTTAACAAATGCACACCGACTCATCCATTGAACATCTAACGTGTAACCAAGACATGTCGAGTCATCCATTGAACATCTAACGTGTAACCTAGACATGTCGACTCATCCATTGAACATCCAACGTGTAAGCAACACATACCGACTCATCCATTGAACATCTAACATTTAACAAATGCATACCGAATCATCCATTAAACATCTAACGTGTAACCAAGACACGTCGAGTCATCTATTGAACATCTAACGTGTAACCAAGACATGTCGACTCATCCATTGAACATCTAACGTGTAACCAACACATACTGACTCATCCATTGAACATCTAACGTTTAACAAATGCATACCGACTTATCCATTGAATATCTAACGTGTAACCAAGACATGTCGAGTCATCCATTGAACATATAACGTGTAACCAAGACATGTCGACTCATCCATTGAACATCTAACGTGTAACCAAGACATGTCGAGTCATCCATTGAACAGCTAACGTGTAACCAAGACATGTCGACTCATCCATTGAACATCTAACGTTTAACAAATGCATACCGACTCGTCCATTAAACATCTAACGTGTAACCAAGACATGTCGACTCATCCATTGAACATCTAACGTGTAACCAACACATACTGACTCATCCCTTGAACATCTAACGTTTAACAAATGCATATCGACTCATCCATTGAACATCTAACGTTTAACAAATGCATACCGACTCATCCATTGAACATCTAACGTTTAACAAATGCATACCGACTCATCCAAATACACTCATGCATGAGGTTTCAGTATGCAACGCTTGCCCAGCTGATGGATTTGAAGGATGGGTGGTCAATTAAACATCTAAATATTAGAGGGAAAACATTGGCGGGAAAACATTGGCAGGAAAATATGGAGGGAAAACATTGGAGGGAAAATGTTAACAATTTCCCAACCCCTTTTTAGCATAAAAGGAGAACCACACACACTCCTTATCATCACAACCACTAGCAGATCACACACACTTATCATCACAAACACATTGTTATTATGAAGATGTTGAAGCATGATGCTTTTCCGTGCAAGTGTGGACATGAAGATGTAGTTCTTCGAGAATCGTGGCAAACTGAATCCTTTGGTAGACTGTACTATGCTTGTCCAAGTTCACGGGTTCAACCTCCAGTTTCATATGGATGCAATTTTTTTTATGGAAAGACGAACGCGTCCAACTACTAATCAATTCTCTTGGAGGTTCAATGAGATTTTCTCCTCCAATCTCTTCTTTAAGACCTTCAACGAGCTTTTCTCCTCCAAGCTCTTCTTCGAGACCTTCAGGGACTCCAATTTCTTCTCCAAGCTCTTCAACGTGTGTAAACTGCGTGCTCTTGAATGAAAAAATAAAGGTACTTGAGAGTACGATAGAGTTGTACCGTAATCCCGATAGGCACACAATGGATTCAGCTGCACTACTTCACGAACTTTACGATGACATGGGGAACCTTAGTTTGAACTAGTTTGTGATGTGTTTTTTCCGTGTTTACGAGTCTAAGATCGTTGTAATATCCATGTTTAATTAAGCGCGTGTTTAAGTGTCCGTGACGAATAAAATTATGTTTAAGAGTGTTTGTCTGTAAGTCTCCCATGTGATAATACAAAAGGTTTTATGTAATATTTGGAATAAATAAATATTTGTTTTATAAATGTCTCATTTTTATTATATAAACGTCGCAAAAATAAAATAACATCGGATCGATAGTTAAATAATAATTATTTGGAATAAATAAATATTTGTTTTAAAAATGTCTCATTTTTATTATATAAACGTCGCAAAAATAAAATAACATCGGATCGATAGTTAAAATAATAATTATATGAAATAATTAATAATTTTTCATAACAAGCAAAAACTAATTATATTTATGACAGGGAGTTTCCCTGGTGACATGTCGCCAGGGAAACTTTTGAGATTTGGCGGGTAAAAGCCCGCCACACGTTTTCTGCTTAACTTTGAAGCTAATTACGTTTTACAAAGTTTCCATGGCGACATGTCGTTAGGGATAAATTTAGCAGGTTAGTATAAAAAAAATTAATGGTAATTACCATGGACGAATTTTCCCTGGCGACATGTCGCCAGGGATAATTTTGGACAAAGTTTTCCTGGCGACATGTCGTCCAGGGATAAATGGGAGGAAAAATTTCGCGCTCTTTCATTTAGCATCTGATTTTGGACGGCGTATCCCCGGCGACATGTCGCCAGGGATACGCTAGTCAAACTTTGAACAAAAAGTAAATCTGCATCCGTGGCGACATTTTGTCGCCTGGGAAACTTCGGTCACCTGTTCCCAGTTTTCTTGTAAGGTCTCTCACAAGAGGACTAAGAAAGTGTTCTTGTTCTATACAAGGTCTCAGTTTAAGGCGTGGAAGGAAGAATTGGGAAACGAGTTCAACCAGTTCGATGTAACGTCCTATAAGGTTTGTTTATGAAAATTTTGAATAGCAGCTATATATATACATTCTTGTTTTTGCAATTTTTATTATTTTCCGTTATCTCTAGGAGCTGGAAACTACGAAAAGTGACGAACCAGGAGATTATGATTTTGATCAGCACATTAAGGACTTTGTTTGGGATAATGACGAGGATGGTGATGCAATTGAGCTTGCCTTTAGTAACAAGAAGCTCGAGGAGAGAAAGCACTGGCTTCAAGCATCTCAGGTTTGGCGTTTGTCAACTTAATTATGGTGTCGAATGTGATTGATAGAATATCATCGTGTTAGATCGAAAGATGTCATTCAGTAGGGTGAAATTGATTAGGCCAGAATACACTTTTCACTCCTTTTTTAGAAAAACGTATCAAATATGCAATGCCTTAAATACTTGCAGGTTGTGCTCAAACCGTGATGTTTCTAGCAATTGTTCAAACCACTCGTTGAGTCAGCTTTCAAAATCTTACTGAATAATTTACAGGTTAAGTTTGACCCGTTTACATCATGGAGACTTGACACGAATTTGATTACAATCATCGTTTCTTGATGCAGGATGGTACTCATCTTGACTTAAAGGAGAAGGGCATCCGATACAGTGACTTCATGAACAAAGAGTTCAAGCAATATGCACTGGCTGATCTCCAAAGATCAATCCCATCAATGCTGGACGGGTTGAAACCTCACGAAAGAAAAATCCTATTCTATGCTCTCCAGAAGCCCATTATTCAAGAAATTAGTGTTACTGAGTTTAGTGTTTATGTGTTTGATCACTCTCCTAATGATGATGGTGAGGTGACGCTAGTTGATACCATTACTGGCATGGCCCAAAATTACGTTGGTAGTAACGACATTAACCTTCTTCAATCAAATGCGCGATATGGTACACGATATATGGTGAGATATAGAAGAATTTGAACATATACTGTTTTGTATTCAATTGCATATTCTAAAGTATTATTCCTTTGCAGGGCGGTAAAGATCTTGCAGATGGCACATCGCTTTTCACTCGGCTCTCTCCTATCACACGATATCTTTTTCACAAGGATGATGAACTTCTTCTCAACTACATGAATGAGGATGGTCAATCTATTGAGCCGGCATGGTAGTTTATATACTCTAAGCGTATATGATATTGTTTAATTGGTTGTTAACTTGTTATAATGATTTTTTTTTTGAAAAAGGTTTATTCCAATCATCCCAACGGTTCTGGTAAATGGAAGTGAGGCAAGAGGAGCATGGAGTTCGTTTATTCCAAATTATAATCCACGGGACGTCATTGCAAACCTAAAACGCCTACTGAATGGTGAAGAAATGGTGGCTATGCTTCCGTGGTACAAAGGGTTTAAAGGAAAGATTCTGAAAAGCGCATCAGATGAATACACCACATACGGAATTATAACCGATGACAAGGATGCTCTTATGATCACTGAGCTCCCAGTAAGGAGTTGGACTCGGGATTACATGAAATTTTTGGAGGCAGCTTCACGGGGTAGCAAAGACATTCTGGTAAATTAACAATTTTAATTAGTTCACGCGTATATTGTATTTTTATTTTATTATCTTTATAGCTTTTATATGGCAACCCTATGCAGTTTTACAAGTCTCGCAGTGATGATTCTAGTAGTGTGCATTTTGAAATTACCATGACTCAAGATCAAATGGACAAAGCAAGAAAAGAGGGGTTCTCGAAAAAACTGATGCTAACAACTACATTAAGCACAGCTAACCTGTATGTGTTTGATGCAAAGGGTAAAGTAAAAAAGTATGACACCCCTGAAAAACGCAAGTACGATATACTCTTAATTTATTCTCCGACTCTTCATATTGTATATTCATATTGATTTATACTCTTGATATTCTTTCTGCGTACAGTTCTTAAGGATTTCTATCACCTTCGTCTTGACTTTTATGAAAAGAGGAAGGTAAGTTGGATGTTCGATTTTCATCTTTAATAGATTAACAAACTCTGTACTAATCCAAATGCTTTCATGGCTAACAGACATCTCTGCTTCCCGAGCTCAAGATAGCTTCATTGCAACTGAAAAACAAAGTGAGGTTTTTCCGTCAAGTTTGGGATGGAGAACTTGATTTGTCCAAAAATAAAAATCAGATTTGTGTTGAATTAAAGGACAAAGGTTTCAAATCTTTACATTCAATTGAAAGGGAGGCAAGGGAAGAAAGCCAAGAGGAGGAGGAGGAGGAAGATGTGGCAATGAAAGGATATAAAGGATATGATTACTTGCTGCTTGAACTATTTGCTCACGCGTGTATAGAGGAGCTGGAGGAAGAAATGAAAGCAAAGGATAAAGAGTTAGAGCATCTCACCGCTGCTACTCCCGAGTCTTTATGGCTAACAGATCTTGCTGCTCTTGATAAACAACTTGCTCTTGTGAGAAATGAAACCTTTATCTTTGCTAATTTTATGATAAGTACGATGATTATGTGAACTAACAAAAATATCGCTGGCAGGAAAAATATCCTGAAGCAAAATATACTGAAGCAGAAAAGAATGCACGAGCAAAACGAGCAGGAGATGCAGCCGGACAAAGCACGAACAAGAAGAGACGTATGTGGTGTGTGATTCAGATGAAGAGAGTGAGGAGTTGGAGGAAGAAAGGAAAGGAAAAGAGATAAAGAGTTAGAGCATCTCACCACTACTACCCGCAAGTCTTTATGGCTAAGAGATCTTGTTGCTCTTGATAAACAACTTTCTCTTGTAAGAAATGAAACCTTCATCTTTGCTAATTTTAAAAAATGTAATACAAGTGATTATGTGAACTAATAAAGATATCGCTTGAAGGAAAATATCCTGAAGCAAAATATACTTAGAGAGAAGTACAACCGGTCAACCACCTCATGAGCATAGTTCTCACTGCGACCGGTCAACGACACATGAAAACCTATTGGATGTAGTGGTTCATAACACTTTATGATGCACCTACCTAAGGGAAACCGGTCAACCACCTCATGAGCATAGTTCTCACTGCGACCGGTCTAGTTGTTCATACTGTTACTCAAGTTCGGAAATTCAGACGTGTTAATATGATAACAAACTAAAATTTAACCAAATAGAACATATATAAGACAATACCAAAGTAATATAGTATTTAAAGCATTGTTAACCAATGTTACAAGCAACCAAGTAACACTTTAGAAAAAAATCTACCAGCATATAAAAGTTATTCAATCCATAAACCGAAGTTTCAGGAACTGGAATACGAAAGATAATAGGGACTTCTGAAATGTAGATCTAAGGAGAAATGCTCTGTGGACTTGCAACATCAAACTCTTGGACTGAGCGAAAACTGAAAAACATAATAGGAAGAGAGTAAATTTGATTGTAATTTAATAAGACTACTAACCCCTTTTTCACAATTTCAGGAAGTAGATAGAATGATAATTCAAGCTATCTAAATGATAGTACATGAAAATTAAACCAAATCTTACTATCACAAAAACATAAGGAATCAAAAGGTTGTAAACTACAAACCTACAACTCAAAAAACACCTTCATTTACCATTAAAATGTAGAAGCGAATGATTAAGCAGGCTGCGGTGGTTCAATTTAGATGCTTTGGAGATCTAGTTTTCTTCTTTTTCGCCTTCCACTTACAGCTGTTTTGACTGTCAGATCTCCTTCCTCCTGCATGTAAATAGAAAGTGATTCATGAAATAAATACAATGCTTGCGCAAATTTATCAAACAACATAACTAAACCCCACCTTAGCATGAATCCTATTTGTATGAGGAGATATAAGGCTCTCCACGAACATAGGCGCAAATTTGTAGTCCCAAAGCTTCATTGTCGTCGCATACCTCCTGGAAAAGTAAAAATTCTCGTGTGGATTGTACTGCAGCACTTTCGCAGCCCTGCTACCACCACTCAACTCTCTATCATGTGAGTCGAGTTTCCAAGACTCTTTTACAGTGTTGTTTTCCATTACCCATTTGTATCTGATAGTTTGATACAATTCATTTCTATATATTAACATGCATTGATCATCATCAGTTACCCCGAGTCTGTTAAAATCTAAACACTGAGATTGATTTCTTAGAATCATATGGCAGGGGAATTTCTTTGAATCCCTCTTTAGTTAAATCAAAAGAAAGAATAATTTTCTTTTTATTTTGATCTTTCATAAGCCAGTTAATTGTTCCCTGGTATAGGATACCATGGTTACAATATTCAATAAACTCATAGTTTACATCTTTAATAAATTCCCAACTGTTGGATCTCAACTTGAAGACATAGAACTTCGTTAACTTAAGTTTCTTGAACCCTACTATAACCTTGTAATCATCCGTAGATGAATCATACCCAAAACCGCAACATAATATAGCTCTTTTAGGAATTTCAGTAAGCCTAGGCAGTTTTCTAACCTCTCTAGTATAAGGATTGACTACTTCAAGTTCGTTATCACAAAGATAGATGCATAAAAGGCCATTCGAAGAACCAACAATATGATGTCTGGTTTTTCGAAACAATGCCGTTAAACTCTTACAGCCTGCCTCACCTATAGCGATCTTTTTAAGTTTAATTGCATGATGGTTGTTGCAACTATTGATTAGATGAGCTTTAGCAAAAGGAGAACTTGATATCAAAGAATACCATGACTTACAAACTCTCTTGTATTTAAGTAGACTTGGGACATCCAATCGGGCGAGTATCTTCTCAAAGGGTAAAACCTCTGCCATTAGAAAACGACCGAAACAAGAATGTGTTGGAGAGGTATGGCATTGACTTAAGGTCTTCCCTTAATTTTTTTCGAAAATATTTGAACCATAATTTTGAACATTTGAAAATTTGAGATTGCAAATACTTACCAGTTGTGCTTTTGATTTTCATAATTGTTTGATATTATTTCTTTAAGCTTCACACGTATTACTCTATATAGAATACACGTTCAACATTGCCACAATTTGTTCAAAATTGCCATATTTGTTTGTTTAACATTCAACCACAGACGATTTATTCAACTTGCCATATATGTTTGTTTTTTCAACTTTCAATATTCAACAATTGAACCCTTTATAGGTTACTAGACGAGTACCCGAGCATAGCGGCGGAGATTCCTAGCAACATTTAATTAACGATATATGACGTTGTGTTTTGTGTAACGTGAAAATATCAAATTCTACTTCTATACATTTGAAACATGCGATAACTCATTTCAAGAAAAAATTCTCAATATATATCGAAGAACACATAAAAACATTTAGGAAAACTGAAGATAAAACATTACGTCAATTATGAGACAATAATTAATAATGCACGTTAATCACATAAACCTTCTTAATCACATAAACCTTCTTAATACAGGACATTTGAAGTATAGACGCTTGTTTACCAAAATATTTGTAAGTGTTGATCCTATATGAAATCTATATCTCGCCTAGTGTATTATAATGTACGTTGGTTGTTTTATATCAGAAACTATGTGCATTGTCTCGTTAGTGTATACTGATAAACGGGTATTCGTGCATAACGAGATTTATAGCGGCAAATAGTTAAGTGTTTCGCGTAACCAAAATAACACTATAATTATGTGCCGTCATGTACATCTTGGCTCAAAGACAAAACCCAACACAATTCTCTTGTAAAAAAACATTGGCCTATTATATTAAACTTACAACCTTTTAAGATAATAAGAAAGACTGATAAAAATAAAAGTCTTGAACCTATCTCGGTTATGAGTTTTCACAAAGAAACGTTTTATTTCAACTTCTTACAAAATTAACATAAAAACGCAACATTTTTAAAAAGACAATGCTACAATGTGGAAAGGGTACAAAAAGAATAAATTACAAATTAAAGAAGGCAATGAGTTTAGAAACAACTTCCAAGTACTTAATGCAGCTTTGGTTATTTCTTGACTAATATTCAATTGCTAATTAAAGACCACCAGAGCACTCGTTAGAAAGATATAAACGTCTTAAAAGATTGACGTGGTGCTATACTTGGAATTTGAGTAGTATATATTAATAACAAGAACATGATTTTAGATCACAAAGTTTAACAACAAAATATTCGGTTTCTCCTTTGCTGTTTTTTAAATGGTAACATTGATCGTGTAATCTATATACTACATATAAATAATTTTATGCACTATCTCCCATAAATACACAAAAATTAAGTAGTACTACTTAAACAATGTAATATACATCATTTTAATGCACCGACTCAAATATGATTTAAGTAATACAAGTTCATAAGCCAAATGTACACCTATTTTGACATACAATAATTACAAAAAATCATTACCATCACTTTTTTAAAATTAGTTTTAATTAATACATGTTATAAAACATGTGTTACAAATACATATTAATTAATATATTAAACACCCTAATTAATAGTATTTCAAAAATAATCCTAAACTGAATAATACACCTCATTATACATATTGTTCAACTATTAAAACACAAAAAAAAACTTCATATAACTTACAAGTTGGTGGTACATATAGTTTTAAAATTCAACGGGTTTAATCGAAAACAATCAGCGAACCAACCTGACTGGAATCACTTTTTTTACCTTTCTCTGATTAATCACAGGGTACCCGCCGCAGCATCGCGCGGATACCTGCTAGAGTCGTTAAATTCCAAAGATATTAATATGTGACTTCCCATGTGTTAGATGTGTATGATACCAGTTTCATGTTTTATACAATAAGTAAATTAATCAATATGTATTCAGAAAATTTAAAGTATTCATATTCGTTTTACATGTATAAACCAAGTTAACACTCATTAATATATCATTAAAGAAACGCACTTACATCGTCACAAAAGGAGGAAAATCTTAACTTATCATATATTCGTATCATCATTTGCTAAAGTGAAACAAACTCTTAAATACATAATTAGAACAACGTCAAGAATTGAAAACAAGAAGGAAAAGAACATATAAAAAACTTCTATTTCCCGGTTGCAAATGCTTTTAAGCAAAACAATTTAGTCCTTTAGGGGCATATCGTTTACTTTACTGATACGATTCTGTGCATGAATTTTAGGAATCACGTGTTAGATATTTTAGGAATGTAAATGTTACATTTCAACTTTTATTGTGCATGACAAGTTTTATAGAAGTTTCAATAATGCTAAGATTAGTGTGTGTTTATCAATGTCAACCATGCCGTGTATAAATTTTGGAATAGCGTGTGTTTATCAGTGCCATAAATATGATGATTTTCCAGCATTGCATCCATATATAATGGATTTTTTGATTTCATGTTTGTTTATCAATTCCAAGGAATATCACAAATATTTCCAATATTTCCATAATTATTCACACTTGAGTTGCCTTAAATAGTTTTAGTTTCAAACGCTTGATATTTTAATTAATACTAGAACTACACATAAATAAAGATAAAAATGGGTACATGATATAAAAATTAAAAGTACACATGGTTAATCTTTCTTGTCATTCTCTTGAGTTAATGTGCCAATTTGCCTTTTTTGCCTTGCATTGACAACAAGCAAGTTGTGTCACTACTCCAACGGTTCCCGCCAGACGATTGAAGACTCATATAAAGTAAATGTTTACGTACAATATATACTTCGTATATTACACATATAAGCAATAAAAAAGTAGCATGTAAAAAATATACGTCCAACTAAGCAAACTAGTGTATAATGAACCTTGATAAGCCGTCATGGAGAGAAAAATGATATTCTAGACCATGAAGAATGTTATTGATGTCCTCATTATCCACATGGTACTTCCGGGCCTAGGTGTCCTTGGTGGTCACCAAAGTTGTATGACAACAATATACAGGATTGAATGCGAAGAAACATGCATACAAATATGACAATTATTAGACTCAGCATACTAATAAACTAAAAGAGTTTCACTAATAACAAATATTCATAAGGAGTTTATATACCCTTCAACATCAATCCTCTTTAGCAACATATTCTTTCTAAGATATCCATGGCCCTCTTGAGTGCATCTAGTATGTGCATACTATGACTCTCTATTCGTAAACCTGAGAAACAAATAAAGTTGCCAATATGCCTACATAATTACGGATACAAATAAACTTATCAAAACTAAAGAAAGACAAAAAAAAAACAGGTAAATTATGTTGGATTACCGATTTTTTATCTTTACAATAAATTCAACATCAACTTGAGCCAACAACCTAAGTGGGTTTGTAGTCCCCCACAAATATCCAGATGGTTGTAATTACCTGGTATCTAAAAGCAAAATCATTGTTTAGTTAGATCTTGTAGTACCCTATATATTCCTAACCACAATCTTTTTTAAGGGTTGTGCAAACGCATCCACATCACAGTCGTGTGTAGAAATAACAAATGGCAAGTAAAATTCAGAAGCAATATAAGTTATACCTAACAGTGAGAACACATTTGCATCATCATCGTCACATACCCATCACCAACGTCACACACCATTCACCAACAATAAAGGATAAATGGTGGCATCGAGGGACTGGTGGCATCGAAACGGCAACATTATCGAAGGACTGGTATAATTGTTTGTTTTCGTCGAAGTGAAGATAGAAGTTTGTTTTTGTAGTGGAAATGACACTAACTGCTATTAATGAGCTATGCAGCTTCTACAAGAAGTTATCATAGGTTTTTCATCTAGGGTGGGTTACAACTGGTTGGGTGGGTTACAACTAATAATGCATCAATTAGTTTCCTAAAATTATAAAAATGTAGTATCTCGTGCTTTCAATAGTCAACATTTCCTTATATTTTGTGAATAACAACGAGGTGTTCAATATTTCTATATTTGCTATTGTTTTCAACTTTCAACTTTCAACTTTCAACAATTGACATACACCCTTTATAGGCTATATAGACTAGACGTTACCTACGTATAGCGGCGGATAGTTTACGATATCCTAACTATGATCGAACCGATAAATTGGTGACTCGCTCGGATTGACCCGATAGTCGCACTCGTGACCCGGTGGCTCGATCGGGTTGACCCGGTGAGCGAACCCGCAAAATGCTGACTCGACTGGATTGACCCGGTGGTCGAACCCGTAACACGGTGACTTGATCGGGTTGACACGGTGGTCAAACCCGTTAATAGATGGCCGAACCTATGATGTAGTGGCTAATCCACTTGTTTTTTTATTTAAGCATTATGTTTATATATGAAAATATTGAATTTTCAACTTTTTCAACTTTAAAACATGAGCTCTTTATATATTAGTACTAGACGAATACTCGCGCATAGCGGCGGAAATTGCTTAGCATCAAATAATTAATGATAAGCTTCTATGCAATTGTCGATAAAACAATAGAAACTTGAAAAGCCGATAGCAAGAAAAACCGAGGAATAACTTTCGATAAAGATTTAGAATCTAACGAGAACACATCCTTGAGTATTATTAAAATCTTATGAAAATAATAGAGTAGTATTGTATTGCAAATGTTGTTTTATATGATTCAGGTATATAATTTTTTCTTTCCTTTAGTTTTTTACTTAATTTTTAAATTTTATATAGTTTATTGCTTAGTTTGATAAAAGAGATGACGTTGACTTGATACCAACAAGCAAATTAGATTGTAATCTTTCAATATTGAAATATTCAATGGTAGCTTCTCTATTATTAATAGAATCGTGCCATCGAATAACACAAGCACCAAATCAAGAGTAAGAAAAAACACAATGTAAATCTTAGTGTAAAGCAACAATATGCAAAACATGCATTTAAGACAAATTATTTATTTACTGAAATAACTTCTATTCCACTCTATATATAAACTTAAAAATTGAAAGAAATAGATGAATAAAACACGCACAACATTACAAGCAAATTTATGATACTTCTCATTTGAAAGAGATGATGATACATGGAGAAAAGAATTCTTCAACCACACGATTCCTATACATTACAAATGATATTCAACCCAACCTGGGAAGTAAAATATAAATTTTATTAGTATAACTACATATATGTTTGTTAGTGCAAATTGTAAATCGAAAATAGAACTATGTGCAAAGAAAAAAAATTTATAAGTCATCCGCAAATACATTTTGAAGAGTGTTTATATGAACACTATTTATTTAAAATATCATTCAAAGAGATAAATAATTGAGTGTACCTGAAGTATTTTTTTTGCTATCTTTGAATGTTTCATGAATTACTTCTCATTTTAGACGATGCATGGCGCAGGTAGACATGATCCTAGATAATATCACTTTATACCTGTAATACTCGTCAATGTAAAACAATGGAACGACGTTTAAAAAGGCAGAACAAAAGTAGATATACATATGATCAGTTGCAAAAATGAAAATATTAGACGGAGAATGTTTCATGTAAACAAAATTCACACAACAAACGAAAAAGCATAAATTCACACAACAAATGAAAAAGCAGAAAAAACGTAAGAAAAATTACTAAAAAAAGGTACTCATAATGTAAAATGTTTATTCAAACCTTCTCATCCATGAAGATAATTTACATTTGCATATTGATCATAATATGCCTGTACGCAACCAATGACATTGTACCTAGTATGATATGATGCACAGTTGAAACTGGGATTTGATTTTGTTTTTGGTGTGTGTTGCATCATTATATAGGGCTTAGAATTCAAATAAGATGTAATTTAATTAGGAAATGATTTAGGCATGATAGACCAAATTACGCATAAAAGAATGTCTTAACTCATTAAGTACGTTATTGTTATCTATATCTATATCTATATCTATATCTATATCTATACTATTATATAAAGAGGCTAACTCCGATCTTAATCCCGAACCTAAAATTTTCAAACCTAACTCAAAACCAAAAATTAAGATATGAAGGTTAAATTTAAGCCATTAGATCAGATTTTGTTAAATTGATCTCAACCATATATATATATATTTTTATAACAAACTTTTGTAACAACTTTAGTAACAAATAATTCAAAAAACTTTTATCTTTAAATTGAAATATCTTTTAATATATTTATTTTTTTTATAATCTAATTTCACCATATTTTCTAAAATTTCGTGCTCTTTAATTCAACATCCTTTTTGATATAACTTTATTAAATTTTAGTTTTTTCGTTTTTAATGAGTTTATTTAAGTTAATTTTTTTTTTTTTACTATTTTAACTTTAATTTGAACCTTAGTAAAATTATAATATTTATTCGCAAAAAAAAATAGTTATCGGGTACTCGCCGCTGGATTGCGCGGGTACAATGCTAGTTGATTTCAAAATCATTTGAAATTTGGAAATAATAAGAAAATTGAGTAGATTAAAAGTCAATGAATCGGAGAAATATATGGTAGTAGAGTGGTAAATCTTGCCCATTTTGAAAAATATGGGCACTTTTCAAAAAAGAATGAGACATTTTTTTTACCTTTTTTTATTGAATGGACTAAACGAGCGTATCATGAAAGAAATAAATGGGCTTAATAGGCACAGATGTAAATTACTAATTATGATATTCAGCGAATCTTTTATATTTAATTTTTTATACCGGCTTTCAAACAAGTATTATTATTTATTATTTCTACGTTTTAATATGTTTTTTTTTTCGTTTTAGCTTGCGCCCGTTTTGCCCGCCCAATTTGCCCGTGCCCTTCTAGCCCACGCCCGTTTAGTCCGCCGCCCGTGACCGCTTACCCGTCCACCCGTTTTGACACCTCTAATGGGTAGAGATGAAAACTAAAGAAATAATTGAAGATTAAAAATTCAACATTATTTTTTTAGAATATTCAATAATTTCAATAAATTTATACCTCTTTTATAGTGTTAAAATAAAAAAAGATAAATATACAAAAAGAATTCATAGCAGAGCTTGTCGAGGAAAAATATTCATGACATTAAAAGAGATAAGTTGAAACTCATTTTTTATCATTTAAAAATAATTGTTGCTAAAAATAAGAATTTGTGATTCAATATGTAAAGTTCTAAACGCGGCTTATTAATTTACGGTGTTAAAAGTTTTGAAGTACCATGTACTCTAGTATATTTTCCATAATTAAGGGGCAGTTTGGTTTATAGGTGTTGGATTTAGGGAATCTTTTTATTGATAGCTTTAAGTGTTTCGTAAATAAAATTGGAAACAAAACTTACAATCATTGTAAAAAAACTAAAACCACACTATAAGGGTCGGTTTTAAACTAATTCCATCTGATTATGGGACCCACACACCAAACTATATCACATATTGCCATTTGTAGTTACGTGTATTATTTTCTATCCACAATCATATATTTTTTTTTCTATTAATCACTTTTATTCTTTTTCCTTTTTTACTTTATATCATATAATATTATATAATATCAAAACCTAATTTTACACAATCATATAAACAAACAATCTTTTTAAACAATCAAATATTTCTTTCTCCTACTTTTCTTTGATACCGATTCCATTATATATCAAACCTAAATTTGAATTCAATCCCGCTTACAAACCAAACGGGCCTAAATATATGGCATATGTGTTTCAACAAATTAATGAATATCGTGTGTGGTTTATGGGTGCAATTAATATTTTAATATTTCCAAAAATAAAGGTTTTTTTAAGTTTCAAAAAGGTATATAAACGTTTCAACGATATTCTTATTTTCAGATGTAACTTTTTAATATTTCTAAAATTACAATTCATTTGCTTATATTGTATTAAGGTGTAATTAAATTTTTAATATTGCCATATATATACACATTTTCAATATTCAAGGTGTAATTAAGTTTTCAATAACGCCATATATATACACATTTTCAACTTTCAAGGATTTGGGGTATTCTCTTTATAAGTAGTAGAGATAGAATAGATATAGAATAGACGAGTACCCGCACATAACGGCGGAATGTCTAGCGGTAAATAATTAAAGATATATTTTTAACCCGGTAATCAAACTCGTGACCCGCTAAGTCGATCGACTAAACAATCAGATGAGCACATCGCATCTCTCAGTTGGACGACTAAAAGTCAGAGATATCGCCCAAACCGTCAACATGTCGTTGTCTTTGTTCATAATCAATACTAAAGAGTACATTTGTTATGTTTCATTGTTAATTCAATGTGCTTTAGCACACTATGTTATAGTCAATTTGGGTTTCTATGTTGCAACAATTCAAGTTTAATCACAATACCCATGTTTAAGCATTTTTTAAATGTCATTTACTCGAAACTTAAATTGTCTTTCACTCATATATTAAAGTCCAACATTTAACACTATAAAACTTAAAAGTTACTCATTTATAAGTTAAAATACTCGATTTTTTTATTTAAATTCTAGTTTTTTCGTCTTATTATTTTTAAAATAAAATTTACTCCCCATATTTCACTTTTTTTCGTCCGCCACATACGCCAAACATAGATTGTGTTTAAGGTATGTAATTAAAAGGAAACTAGAATACACGTAGTCGGTCATGTTTTATGATGTAACCCTAATAAGAAAAAGAACCCCCACTCAACCATAACGATAATAATACGATCATAATACTAACTAACAACCATGGCGGTTGAGAAACTCAACATTCCTAATACAAGATGCTAACTTAGCTGGTACACCTTATTCGGAACACTGCACTTTAAATCTTGCCACATATTTTGTAGTAAGCTTTCTTTGTCTTTGTTACTTGATACATATATTCACACAAGGACGGAACCACGGTGGGTTCCGGGACACCCATGGATTTTTGTTACGTTATGTTAAGTTCATTAAAAAAACTTCAAATTTTTGTTAGATTTTTGTTACGTTGTCCCTAAAAATTGTGTTTGTGGTATTATTTGGTTTATTGTAAATGCACTTGATCGTTTTGTATCCTGGTTCCGTCCTTGTATTACAATTGTATTCATCGTAACTATTTACCACAAAAAATAGCCAACAATCTCATAAAGCCACCAAATCTTAGACGGCTGTTCATATCACGCGCTCAATGTGAATGCCAAACTAATATAAGTTGTAACATATGTGGCTACAACCAAAAAAAAAATTAGTTGCCTCGCCAACAAACAAACACGGGTAGGGAGAGTTTCACAAATGCAACTCAGTTACAAATCGTCATTGTCAAAAATGTGACCGTAACTATGTATCACAAATAGTAGCCAATAATCTCATAGAGCCGCCAAAATTTATCATTTAAATCTATAAGGGGTTAGTCAAAAGTATCTTGAAAGTGCGACTCAAGTGTAGGCGTAAAAAATAACGCCACCAAACGTGGTTTTTGGCTGCAACCAAAGACGAAAGTGGTTACCTCATCGATAAAAAAACATGGGCAACGACAATTTCATAAATGCAACTCGGACACAAATCATCGTTGCTAAGAATATCACCTTATCTATTTACCTCAAACAGTAACCAACAATCTCTTAAAGCCACCAAACTTTATCAATAAAGTCAGTAAGGGGCAGATCAAAAGTATTTAGAAAGTGTGGATGAAAAATAGCATATTTCATAGCTATATTCCGTTCATACTCTAAAGACCGAGGTCCAACCAAACTTGATTAGGGTCACAGTTACGATACAGAGCGCTTACCCACCTTGGCGACAACCTGAAAAGATCGCCATGCAATACGCAACTGGTTGATCCAAGATAAGATAAACTTCTATTATTAGTTTAGCATTCACATTGTGTGACTGTTATGAACAACTGTTATAAACGGTACCTCAAACTCATTCAATCAAATGTTGTTAACCATAAAAGCGGGCATACAACAATAAAAACCAATTATCAATCGAACCTGAAGGAACCGTCACCACCGCCAAAAAAAGACCAAAACCAATTATGATACACCATCAGTTGGGCCAACGATCCTCATAAAAAGGAACGATCAACGCCGGCATAGAAACACCAAAACCAATTACGAATCGTCATCAATTTAGGAATCATCATGACCACAACCCTAGGCCGATCGTCACCAACCCAACAAACATTAGGGGCAACGATCAGGGTGAAAATTCGACCGTCATCACCCTAAATCGATCAACGTCAACCCATGAAATGTTAAGGACAACTGTCAGCGGCAAAAACGACATGCAAACCCAAAAGGATCGAGATCGAGAGAGAGAGAGAGAGAGAGAGAGAGAGAGAGAGAGAGAGAGAGAGAGAGAGAGAGAGAGAGAGAGAGAGAGAGAGAGAGAGAGAGAGAGATCATTTATGGGCGGCGAGAGATATGATTAAATAGAAAGAAAGATAACGAACCACGTACCCATGATAGCCATGGGTAGGGCACATGTACAAAAGAAACAATTAAAAATTGGAGAAAATAATAAAAAACACAGCTATTGTTTATAACACTCACACAATATGAATGCCAAACTAATATAAGTTATAATATATCTTTAAACATGCATTCATTACTGAATTCAAATTTATATATTAACAACGAGTGTACAATTTTTTTTTATTAACCCCAAAAGTAATGTTAATTTACTAATATATAGTTTGTAGGGGTGTTCACGGGTTGGTTCGATTCGGTTAATTGAAAATTTTTAAATATCCGTCATGGGGCGACTAATTATTTTTACTAGCCGAAACTGAACCGTACTAGGCAGGTAACCGGATATGTAGTTACCCGTGGTTCGGTTCTCGGTTAACCATTTTTAATGTTTAATCGAATTTAACCGTATAACAATAATGTGGTTTAGAACATAATATGTCATTTTAGTTGAATCAAATGACATTGAGTAAATAAAAGTCATATAAATGTCATATAATCGAAATTAATCTTATAAAGTTATTTCGTTTATTTATTCCCAAAAGGTTTAAATCGACGGGGAAACCCTGACCCCGTGCACCCTTTTGGGTGCCGACTGACCCTTCCCCAAGGACCAAGCCCCAGGCAATGAGCACCTGTTCCAGCGACCTTTATCCAGGAGTTAGGATTGAACCCATGGCCTATTTCTGAAAAGCCCTCCTTTGACCGGTCAACTGGACGTTTGCGGTGGAGGAGTGATACCAATGGAGCAATGCTCCTTTGGTTTATTACGATTACATTAATCATTTTCACACATAGATAATTAGAGATGCTTACATGAGGAGCTATAAAGTTGTTATATAATAAGAGTGATGCAATAAAATGACTAATACGTGTAAGTTATTTGAATGCAATAAAATGACTAATACATAGATAATTAGAGATGCTTACATCATGTTTTTTTTTTCTTCGATTTTTTGGTTTCGGATTAAACTATTCGATTTAGTTTGTCGGTTGCTCGGATTTTTTTAACACCCACCTTAATAGTTTATTCATTATTTACGGTTTTTGTGATTTTAAGGGGAGTAAATATAAAAGATAACGCCAAAAATAGATTGTGTCATTATTCTAATGTGTGTAATTAAAGGAAACTAGAATACGAGTATTATAGTCGGTCATGTTTTAAGGTATGTAATCCTGATAAGGAAAATAGATTGAGTGTTTTCGTAACAACCCTAATAAAACCATGGCGATCGAGAAACTCAACATTCCTGAACTACAAGATGCTAACTTAGCTGGTACATCTGTTTCGGAACACTGCACTTTAAATTAATTCTAACAAAAGGAGATCTTGCCACATATTTTGTAGTAAGCTAGCTTTCTTTCTCTTTGTTACTTGATACGTGTATTCACACAGGGACGGAACCAGGGTGATCCCGAGACACCCATGAATTTTTGTTACATTGTGTTAAGTTCCTTAAAAACTTTTATTTTTGTTAGGTTCTCCTTAAAAATTGTTTTTGTAGTATTGTTTAGTTAATTGTAAGTGCACTTGGTCTTTTTGTGTCATGGTTCCGTTTATTTTTTTACAATACAAAATCGGGCCTAAGCCCATTAAGTCACTCTTTTTTTTAAAAGAACCGGCCCCTTATAGTCTTATATAATTTTCATCTTTTTCTTTAAATCTTATTCGTACGTTCTCGTTTAATTTCCGCGTTTTATTTTTCTAAAGCGTAACTAACATTTCTGTGTAATAATACATTCGTAATATTTATTTTCTTGAATAATAGTATAAAGTTTATGATAGATCAAAACTGCGTATTTAATATTTTAAATTTTAAATACGGGTTTTACAGATCTCCAACCAAACTCGATTAGGGTCACAGTTACGATAGAGAGCGCTTACCCAACATGGCGGCAATCTCAAAAGATCGCCATGCAATACGCAACTGGTTGACCCAAGATAAGATAAACTTCTATTATTAGTTTAGCATTCACATTGTGTGAGTGTTTTGAACAACAGTAATAAACGGTACCTCAAACTCATTCAATCAAATGTTGTTTACCATAAAAGAGGGCATACAACAATAAAAACCAATTTTCAATCGAACCGGATAAGAAGGAATCATCACCAACGCCAAAAAAAAGACCAAAACCAACTATGATACACCATAAGTTGGGCCAACGATCCTCATAAAAAGGAACGATCACCGCCGACATAAAAACACCAAAACCAATTACGAATTGTCATCAATTTGGGAATCATCATGGCCACAACCCTAGGCCGACCGTCACCAACCCAACAAAGGTCGGGGGCAACGATCGGGGTAAAAATTTGACCGTCATCACCCTAAATCGACCGCTGTCAACCCATGAAATGTCGAGGGCAACGATCAGCGCCAAAAACAGCATGCAAACCCAAAAGAATCGAGATAGAATATGAGAGAGAGAGAGAGAGAGAGAGAGAGAGAGAGAGAGAGAGAGAGAGAGAGAGAGAGAGAGAGAGAGAGAGAGAGAGAGAGAGAGAGAGAGAGAGAGAGAGAGAGAGAGAGAGTAATGCAATAAAATGACTAATACGTGTAAGTTATCTGAATATCATGTATAATATGCAGGGTTCGGTTCGGTTAACTAGATATTTAAAAGTAAAAACCGAAATTGAATCGTGATGAGCGGGATTTTTTCGGTTTCAATTTTTTATGTTTTGATTTTTTCGGTTTTGGATTAAACTATTTAGCTTGGTTTGTCGGTTTCTCGGTTTTTTTAACACCCACCCTAATAGTTTGTTCATTATTTACGGTTTTTGTGAGATAAGGGGAGTATATAAAAGATAACGCCAAAAATAGTTTGTGTCGTTATTCTAAGGTATGTAATTAAAGGAAAACTAGAATATACGAGTATAGTCGGTCATGTTTTTAGGTATGTAAACCTGATAAGGAAAAGAAGTTCGATGACTATACAAGGGGGGATTTTCAACATTCACTGTGTATTCGTAACAATCCTAATACTAACTAACAACCATGGCGATCGAGAAACTCAACATTCCTAAACTACAAGATGCTAACTTAGCTGGTACACCTGTTTCGGAACACGAACTTAACCAAGACATATATTCACACTAGGACGGAACCAGAGTGGGTATGGATTTTTGTTACATTGTGTTAAGTTCGTTAAAAAACTTTGATTTTTGTTAGATATTTAGGTTTTCCTTAAAAATCGTGTTTATAGTATTGTTTAGTATATTGTAAGAACACTTCGTCGTTTTGTGTCATGGTTCCGTCCTTGTATCATGAACAATCATTTATTACAATTTTTATTATTGTTTGCAGACGTCTGAAATGGAAGATAAATATGGTGTGTTTCCTTTGGAAGGCGAGTTGCTTAATGTGAGGGAAGCAAGTCCTCAAGAACTGGAGAATAACACTGACATTCAAAATATTAAGACGATTCTTGGCCTCGAAGATGGTAAAATTTATACAAATGTTAAGGAATTGAGATATGGACACTTGATGATTATGGTCGATGAGGTGTGTACCGATAACTCTTACTATGCGTTGACAATATCAAGTATCTGCAATTTTTTATGTTTATAGATGTGTTTTGCAGGATCATGATGGTACACGGATCAAAGGGCTATTGATCAACTTCCTTCACTATTTCTGGCCATCTTTACTAAAAGTCGAAAACTTTATGAAGTGGTTCGTAACACCGATTGCTAAGGTCTCTCACAAGAGGACTAAGAACATGCTCTTGTTCTATTCAAGGTCTCAGTTTAAGGCGTGGAAGGAAGAATTGGGAAACGAGTTCAACCAGTTCGATGTAACGTCCTATAAGGTTTGTTTATGAAAATTTTGAATAGCAGCTATATATATACATTCTTGTTTTTGCAATTTTTATTATTTTCCGTTATCTCTAGGAGCTGGAAACTACGAAAAGTGACGAACCAGGAGATTATGATTTTGATCAGCACATTAAGGACTTTGTTTGGGATAATGACGAGGATGGTGATGCAATTGAGCTTGCCTTTAGTAACAAGAAGCTCGAGGAGAGAAAGCACTGGCTTCAAGCCTCTGAGGTTTGGCGTTTTTCAACTTAATTTTGGTGTCGAATGTGATTGATAGAATATCATCGTGTTAGATCGAAAGATATCATTTACTAGGGTGAAATTGATTAGGCCAGAATACACTTTTCGCTCCTTTTAAAAAAAAAACGTATCAAATATGCAATGCCTTAAATACTTGCAGGTTGTGCTCAAACCGTGATGTTTCTAGCAATTGTTCAAACCACTCGTTGAGTCAGCTTCCAAAATCTTACTGAATAATTTACATGTTAAGTTTGACCCGTTTACATCATGGAGACTTGACACGAATTTGATTACAATCATCGTTTCTTGATGCAGGATGGTACTCATCTTGACTTAAAGGAGAAGGGCATCCGATACCGCGACTTCATGAACAAAGAGTTCAAGCAATATGCACTGGCTGATCTCCAAAGATCAATCCCATCAATGCTGGACGGGTTGAAACCTCGCGAAAGAAAAATCCTATTCTTTGCTCTCCAGAAGCCCATAATTCAAGAAATTGGTGTTACTGAGTTTAGTGTTTATGTGTTTGATCACTCTCGTAATGATGATGGTGAGGTGACGCTAGTTGATACCATTATTGGCATGGCCCAAAATTACGTTGGTAGTGACAACATTAACCTTCTTCAATCAAATGCGCGATTTGGTACACGATATATGGTGAGATATAGAAGAATTTGAACATATACTGTTTTGTATTCAATTGCATATTCTAAAGTATTATTCCTTTGCAGGGCGGTAAAGATCTTGCAGATGGCACATCGCTTTTCACTCGGCTCTCTCCTATCACACGGTATCTTTTTCACAAGGATGATGAACTTCTTCTCAACTACATGAATGAGGATGGTCAATCTATTGAGCCGGCATGGTAGTTTATATACTCTAAGCGTATATGATATTGTTTGAATTGGTTGTTAACTTGTTATAATGATTTTTTTTTTGAAAAAGGTTTATTCCAATCATCCCAACGGTTCTGGTAAATGGAAGTGAGGCAAGAGGAGCATGGAGTTCGTTTATTCCAAATTATAATCCACGGGACGTCATTGCAAACCTAAAACGCCTACTGAATGGTGAAGAAATGGTGGCTATGCTTCCGTGGTACAAAGGTTTTAAAGGAAAGATTCTGAAAAGCGCATCAGATGAATACACCACATACGGAATTATAACCGATGACAAGGATGCTCTTATGATCACTGAGCTCCCAGTAAGGAGTTGGACTCGGGATTACATGAAATTTTTGGAGGCAGCTTCACGGGGTAGCAAAGACATTCTGGTAAATTAACAATTTTAATTAGTTCACGCGTATATTGTATTTTTATTTTATTATCTTTATAGCTTTTAAATGGCAATCCTATGCAGTTTTACAAGTCTCGCAGTGATGATTCTAGTAGTGTGCATTTTGAAATTACCATGACTAAAGATCAAATGGACAAAGCAAGAAAAGAGGGGTTCTCGAAAAAACTGAAGCTAACAACTACATTAAGCACAGCTAACCTGTATGTGTTTGATGCAAAGGGTAAACTAAGAATGTATGACACCCCTGAGAAACGTAAGTACGATATACTCTTAATTTATTCTCCGACTCTTCATATTGATTTATACTCTTGATATTCTTTGTGCGTACAGTTCTTGAGGATTTCTATCACCTTCGTCTTGAGTTTTATGAAAAGAGGAAGGTAAGTTGGATGCTCCTTTTTCATCTTTAATAGATTAACAAACTCTGTACTAATCCAAATGCTGTCATGGCTAACAGACATCTCTGCTTCACGAGCTCAAGATAGCTTCATTGAAACTGAAAAACAAAGAGAGGTTTGCCCGTCAAGTTTGGGATAGAGAACTTGATTTGTCCAAAACGAAAAATCAGATTTGTGTTGAATTAAAGGACAAAGGTTTCAAATCTTTACAATCAATTGAAAGGGAGGCAAGGGAAGAAACACAAGAGGGGGAGGAGGAAGATGTGGCAGTGAAAGGATATAAAGGATATGATTACTCCTGAGTTAGAGCATCTCACCGCTGCTACTCCTGAGTCTTTATGGCTAACAGATCTGGCTGCTCTTGATAAACAGCTTGCTCTTGTGAGAAATGAAACCTTTATCTTTGCTAATTTTATGACAAGTACGATGATTATGTGAACTAATAAAAGTATCGCTTGCAGGAAAAATATCCTGAAGCAAAATATACTGAAGCAGAAAAGAATGCACGAGCAAAACGAGCAGGAGATGCAGCCCGACAAAGCACGAACAAGAAGAGACGTATGTGGTGACTGATTCAGATGAAGAGAGTGAGGAGTTGGAGGAAGAAAGGAAAGGAAAAGAGATAAAGAGTTAGAGCATCTCACCACTACTACCCGCAAGTCTTTATGGCTAAGAGATCTTGTTGCTCTTGATAAACAACTTTCTCTTCTGAGAAATGAAACCTTCATCTTTGCTAATTTTAAAAAATGTAATACAAGTGATTATGTGAACTAATAAAGATATCGCTTGAAGGAAAATATCCTGAAGCAAAATATACTTAGAGAGAAGTACAACCGGTCAACCACCTCATGAGCATAGTTCTCACTGCGACCGGTCAACGACACATGAAAACCTATTGGATGTAGTGGTTCATAACACTTTATGATGCACCTACCTAAGGGAAACCGGTCAACCACCTCATGAGCATAGTTCTCACTGCGACCGGTCTAGTTGTTCATACTGTTACTCAAGTTCGGAAATTCAGACGTGTTAATATGATAACAAACTAAAATTTAACCAAATAGAACATATATAAGACAATACCAAAGTAATATAGTATTTAAAACATTGTTAACCAATATTACAAGCAACCAAGTAACAATTTAGAAAAAAAATCTACCAGCATATAAAAGTTATTCAATCCGTTAAACCGAAGTTTCAGAAACTGGAATACGAAAGATAATAGGGACTTCTGAAATGTAGATCTATGGAGAAATGCTCTGTGGACTTGCAACATCAAACTCTTGGACTGAGCGAAAACTGAAAAACATAATAGGAAGAGAGTAAATTTGATTGTAATTTAATAAGACTACTAACCCCTTTTTCACAATTTCAGGAAGTAGATAGAATGATAATTCAAGCTATCTAAATGATAGTACATGAAAATTAAACCAAATCTTACTATCACATAAACATAAGGAATCAAAAGGTTGTAAACTACAAACCTACAACTCAAAAAACACCTTCATTTACCATTAAAATGTAGAAGCGAATGATTAAGCAGGCTGCGGTGGTTCAATTTAGATGCTTTGGAGATCTAGTTTTCTTCTTTTTCGCCTTCCACTTACAGCTGTTTTGACTGTCAGATCTCCTTCCTCCTGCATGTAAATAGAAAGTGATTCATGAAATAAATACAATGCTTGCGCAAATTTATCAAACAACATAACTAAACCCCACCTTAGCATGAATCCTATTTGTATGAGGAGATATAAGGCTCTCCACGAACATAGGTGCAAATTTGTAGTCCCAAAGCTTCATTGTCGTCGCATACCTCCTGGAAAAGTAAAAATTCTCGTGTGGATTGTACTGCAGCACTTTCGCAGCCCTGCTACCACCACTCAACTCTCTATCATGTGGGTTGAGTTTCCAAGACTCTTTTACAGTGTTGTTTTCCATTACCCATTTGTATCTGATAGTTTGATACAATTCATTTCTATATATTAACATGAATTGATCATCATCAGTTACCCCGAGTCTGTTAAAATCTAAACACTGAGATTTCTTAGAATCATATGGCAGGCGAATTTCTTTGAATCCCTCTTTAGTTAAATCAAAAGAAAGAATAATTTTCTTTTTATTTTGATCTTTCATAAGCCAGTTAATTGTTCCCTGGTATAGGATACCATGGTTACAATATTCAATAAACTCATAGTTTACATCTTTAATAAACTCCCAACTGTTCGATCTCAACTTGAAGACATAGAATTTCGTTATCTTAAGTTTCTTGAACCCTACTATAACCTTGTAATCATCCGTAGATGAATCATACCCAAAACCGCAACATAATATAGCTCTTTTAGGAATTTCAGTAAGCCTAGGCAGTTTTCTAACATCTCTAGTATAAGGATTGACTACTTCAAGTTCATTATCACAAAGATAGATGCATAAAAGGCCATTCGAAGAACCAACAATATGATGTCTGGTTTTTCGAAACAATGCCGTTAAACTCTTACAGCCTGCCTCACCTATAGCGATCTTTTTAAGTTCAATTGCATGATGGTTGTTGCAACTATTGATTAGATGAGCTTTAGCAAAAGGAGAACTTGATATCAAAGAATACCATGACTTACAAACTCTCTTGTATTTAAGTAGACTTGGGACATCCAATCGGGCGAGTATCTTATCAAAGGGTAAAACCTCTGCCATTACAAAACGACCGAAACAAGAATGTGTTGAAGAGTTATGGCATTCACTTAAGGTCTTCCTTTAATTTTTTTCGAAAATATTTGAACTATAATTTTGAACATTTAAAAATTTGAGATAGCAAATACTTTCCAGTTGTGCTTTTGATTTTCATAATTGTTTGATATTATTTCTTTAATTTTTACACGTATTACTCTATATAGAATGCACGTTCAACATTGCCACAATTTATTCAAAATTGCCATATTTGTTTGTTTAACATTCTAACCACAGACAATTTATTCAACTTGCCATATATGTTTGTTTTTCAACTTTCAATATTCAACAATTGAACCCTTTATAGGTTACTAGACGAGTACCCGCGCTTAGCGGCGGAAATTGCTAACGACAGATAATTAACAATATGTGATATCTGAAAAGATCAAAATAAAATTACAATCACTCGTAACATGCGATAAATTCTTGACATGTACCAAACAATCTAGAAAAACACTTAATAAAACCTAAAAATGAAACATTACATTAATTATGAGATAGAATATAAAAACATATGTAATCGGTCTCTTATTAGATTATTAAAAATTCATTTGATTCGTTAAAAATCGAATAAAAAAGAGATGTTTCAATAGCCCATTTCAAAAATATTATTATGGTCCGCAACTTTTCACTTGTAATTAACTTTTTAATTAACTCGCTCATTGAATGCTACACATATATCTTGGTCTCTTGGAACCATGTTATGGAGTAATAAAAGACACTACATACGGAGATCAGAACTCATCGCGGATAATTAGATTGCATGTTAATAAATATAGACGAGTAGCAGTGCATATCAATATAGTTTCTATCAACAAACAATTACAATTGCAATATTGTGTTAAGTATTTCGTATAACATCAAACAAGTTGAAAATATCGAAATATAATATCAGAAGGTCGTAACATGTAATAGTTCAACTCAAATAATAATCTTAACATGTATTATAGGATTAAGATGAAAATCAATGAATTTTTAGCCTTCAATACATTAAAAACAAAAAAAAATTATATTAACCACTTAGTATTTTCATCAACCAAATCTCTAAAAGACACTAATATATGTAAAAAAAATATTAATTGATAATTTATTGAATACGAAATATTTAGTTACTCTTGTTAATTGAGTTTTATAATAAAACTCGTGTCATGTTTTAAATGTACTTAACTACATTTTAATGTAATATAATACAAAAATTAAAAATTCAAAAAACTTTACATTAAAACTATCTCATTATTGTTTTAATTTATATATTTTAAGTTTTAAGTATTCTTAAATTTTCAAAAATAAAGATACATCTTTTACATTTATAAAAAATGAAGATAAATTAAATATCACATATCTATAGTGCATAGTAACTGATATAGTGTAATTCAAGAATCTTCATGAATGAGGTTTTTATTTTTGTAACTCATATCGTGTAAAAACAATCAAATAAAATTTCACGTGTAGAATAATTGAACCGATATAAAAATTAGTTTCATTCGAAGTGACAATATACTAATTTTTCACCAAATGACATTTTTTTGTTATGTTTAATAAATTCTGATGCATGACAATTTTTTTTGTTCGTTATACTTATTTATTCAAGTCACAATATGTTATATTGACCAAAAGTCGCTGATTAAAGAAGCATTTTAGTTGACAATAAAATTTCGTAATGTTCTTCTTCCCCAATACTCAATTGAAAATAGATCACCATCTATAATGTCCTGATTTAAAGATCAAGAATTAAAAATCAATCAATAAAAAATATTTAAAATTTAATACGTATATACTATGAATAAGCCAAAAAGTACCACACTAATGATTAGACATAACAGCCACAAAACAAGTTTAAACAAACAAACAGAAACCTAAGAAACAAAAACAAAAGTTATAATACACATGATAAAATATAAAAAAATCTTTTGACATTTACTAAACCACATAGCAATCCAACCAAAAGGTCATAACCACACTCGAAACACCAATATTCATTGATCATACGTCATTAACTTTTTGAGCTTCAACTCAAGGGAGGAACAACGTTTGATGTAGAGCCACCAGGAGATGAGAATGGTGAGCTGAAGGTGTGGGTGTTTTGTATGTTTGCATGCCCTTCATAATAAAACCTTTTCTTCCTCTACTACAAATGTAGTAAACATGCAAAGATAAATTAGCAATCTGTTAATTCAAGTAATACAACCCATAAAGCTTTAGGTGGTGTTTCATACATCATACAAACATTTACTGAGTGTTTGGGATGTCGAGCATAATGTTACGAATCAAAGAGGCTGAAGCTGTAATAAAAAAAACAAAGCGTTTCACAGAAATATATTAAACTTGTTTTTCAGTTCGACAACATTTGCGATAAATAATAGTGTAACAAAACGAACCTCAAGATTATCATCTACGTTTCTTTTATTTGAAAAATTCATGTCTTCGGTTTAAGTGTTTGTGTTGTTTGCGAATGATTAACCCTAAATGTTGGTTCAATTCTTTATATAGGCATTTTTCTTCTTTGTAATTCAAATTCAAACTTTTTTGAATCCTGCAAGAATGTCAACCCAACCAAATCAAATGTATAATTTCAAGAATTATATTTTCTTAAATTAAGGTTTGTTTTCCCAATTCGTGTATACTCTAAGAATGATTCAACTCTCCTTAATTAAAGGTATTAAGAGTATAATTTCCAAGAAGTGCATTTCCTAATAAAGAGTTTTCAATTTTCAACATTTCCGTGTGTATCATCTGTTCAAGTTTTTAATTTTCAAGCATTGGAGGCAATTAATTAATTTCCAGTAGTACATTTCCTAATTTAAGATTTTCCAATTTTCATGTGTGTATATCTCATATGGTTCAAGGTTTTCAGTTTTCATTCGTGTATAGATGCCTATACATACACACGTTTTTGCAAGTCTAAGTTTTCAACATTTCCATATATACCATATTTTCAACATTTCCTAAATTAGAGGGTTTTTCAACATTCAAGGTTTTGGGGTTTTTCCTTTATAAGTAGTAGAGATTAGACGTGTACCTGCGTATAGCGGCGGATAGTTTACGAAATCCTAACTGTGATCGAACCGATAAATTGGTGACTCGCTCGGATTGACCCGATAGTCGCACTCGTGACCCGGTAGCTCGATCGGGCTCACCAACCCGTATAATGCTGACTCGACTGGATTGACCCAGTGGTCGAACCCGTAACACGGTGAATTGATCGGGTTGACAAGGTGGTCAAACCCGTTACCAGATGGCCGGACCTATGATGTAGTGGCTAATACACTTGTTTTTTTATTTAAGCATTATGTTTATATATGGAAATATTGAATTTTCATTTTTTAAAACTTTCAAACATGAGCTCTTTATATATTAGTACTAGACGAATACCCGCGCATAGCGGCGGAAATTGCTTAGCATCATATAATTAATGATACGCTTCTATGCAATTGTCGATAAAACAATAGAAACTTGAAAAGCCGATAGCAAGAAAAACTGAGGAATAACTTACGATAAAGATTTAGAATCACACGAGAACACATCCTTGAGTATTATTTAAATCTTATGAAAATAATAGAGTAGTATTGTATTGCAAATGTTGTTTTATATGATTCAGGTATATAATTTTTTCTTTTCCTTTAGTTTTTTACTTAATTTTTAAAATTTATAAAGTTTATTGCTTAGTTTGATAAAAGAGATGACGTTGACTTGATACCAACAAGCAAATTAGATTGCAATCTTTCAATATTGAAATATTCAACGGTAGCTTCTCTATTATTAATAGAATCGTGCCATCGAATAACACAAGCACCAAATCAAGAGTAAGAAAAAACACAATGTAAATCTTAATGTAAAGCAACAATATGCAAAACATGCATTCAAGACAAATTATTTATTTACAGAAATAACTTCTAGTCCACTCTTATATATAAACTTGAAAATTGAAAGAAATAGATGAATAAAACACACACAACATTACAACCAACTTTATGATACTTCTCATTTGAAAGAGATGATGATACATGGATAAAAGAATTCTTCAACCACACGATTCCTATACATTGCAAATGATATTCAACCCAACCTGGGAAGTAAAATATAAATTTTATTAGTATAACTACATATATGTTTGTTAATGCAAATTGTAAATCGAAAATAGAACTATGTGCAAAGAAAAAAAATTAATAAGTCATCCGCAAATACATTTTGAAGAGTGTCTATATGAACACTATTTATTTAAAATATCATTCAAAGAGATAAATAATTGAGTGTACCTGAAGTATTTTTTGCTATCTTTGAATGTTTCATGAATTATTTCTCATTTTAGACGATGCATGGCGCAGGTAGACATGATCCTTGATAATATGATGCATGGCGCAGGTAGACATGATCCTAGATAATATCACTTTGTACCTGTAATACTCGTCAATGTAAAACAATGGAACGACGTTTAAAAAGACAGAACAAAAGTAGATATACATATGATCTGTCACACCCCACCATGGCGGAATATGGGGCGCGACGTATGGATATCATCACAACAACAGCGTGTCTATAGAGAGAACTAAATGAAATTGAAATATCATAGATGGCGACACAAATGTCGTGACAATATCTCAACAATGCAGGCGTCTAGGTAAGTAGGTAACAGGCCTACCTCTTACCAAAGACATACAAATAAACAAACATCAAACATATAGGTACCACAAAGTTCACTTAATCAAAACACAAAATAAAATCTAAGAGGAAAGGGATTCCTCCGAATGCAATCCTAGCAGCCTCTATACTCTAGCCACTTCTAACATCATCTTGCACAACTACCTCACCTGAAAATGACACTAAAATCTGTCAACATAAAGTTGGTGAGAACATAGGTTTAAGTTATCTAGAACATCATAAGAAACCTCGACATCCGCTGTAAATAAGTTGAAGAAAAACAATTTATAGTAATAGACCATAATGTGATAATCATGCTACATGCATCCACAACAAAACTCAAGCCAAGAACCAATCACATCTACAATTCACAAAGCACATTAACAATCAAGAAGTATCCCGTCACACGCACAAGAACACACACCACACTATCCGGATCTTTCCCACACCACCTGTGGAAGATGAACTATATCCCCGTCGAGATATCTTGCCTCCGAAGAGACGATGCACAAGTACTCAGGACGGATCGTGCCCCACGCTCCACACACATCACAACTGGTCCCATAGACGCCCATACATCTATGTACCAAAGCCAATCACAATCCAAACAAGATTCACATAGTAGAACACGTACCAAAGCACATATGAGAACACATAAGCACGCAAGTCACACAATAACACATTTATGTCCACACATTTTAAAACATAGTACTAAATCATGTTAAAGAACATTTCAAGTGTCATCTCCATCCCATACTGGAAAAAAAAAACATTTAAAAACGTAGTAAAATGGGACTATGAACTCACCTGATTGCTTCTCCAAAGTCCTTGCTCTAGCCCCAAGCTAATAATCCAAAAACACATAAATCAATACATGAACCAACCTCTAAAAGACATCTAACCTCCTCTCATATAAATACCCCATTTATAACTCTAAACACCCCATTACCCTTCCTTAACAAGTCCTTAACTTGGTTAAGTTTAATAACTATCCCGTTCATATTTTACACAAAACAGTCCCAGTTTTTAGGTCTCAAAACTTTAAGTCAAATGTCCACTTAAACATACCCATGGTTTCTGTAAAAGGAATATTCATACCCTTACATATGTTGACTAACACCTCCCACTTGACCTAACCTTAAAGCTACTGTTAAGGCCCCGATATACATATATTTACTTTTGTCATTCCAGATTTCCTGATTTTAAACGTACTAAAAGTTTGTTACCATTAAGGGGTCTTACCCTAAACCACAACCTTAGCCCAAGTGCAGATCCTTATTACAATATATAAACCATCTCTCACATTCGTGAGAAGATCCTAATGCAACCCTAAGTACCCCAAACAACCCAAAACTTAAAAAGAAAACAGGCTGGATTCAAAACTGTTTTGACCTCCGACTGTTGTAACCTGTTTTTGACCCACTTCCGAACCTCCAATTTAGTTCTCGTTTCTTGCATTGGAAAGCCACTTCAAATACCTTTTCAGGGGTATGTGGATCGTAAGATAAGAGTTTGTAGAACTCCCTATATGATCAAAACAATGACCCAAAATTCTGCCCAGTTTTTAAAAACGGGTTTAACAAAATCAACCTCATTAATTAACCCTAATCCCTCTAATTACAAGCCCTAATTTATGTGATCATCATATTATGATTAATACAACATTAATTTACTGTTTTTATATTAAACCCTAACCCTAATCCATCAATAGATGATTAAATAAACATAAAAACAATTTAATTAAAAGGAGTATTAAAGATTTTACCTTAGAATTTTTGAAAGAAGAAAAATTAATGAAGAACCCTAAAACCACCATTTATGCCGACCAAACCTTGATTTCCAGGGATTTTATGAGTGTTTTGATTAATAAAAATACTTTATATACTTTCCTAACATGTCCTTGGCCCATATACAAAAGCCTGGTTCCCTTTTTCCCTTTTTTCCCCTTTTCTTTTCTTTTTTTTCACATAACCGACCTATACCCATCAAAATTCGTTTTTTATTTCTTTTTATTATTAATATATGTATTATTAATATTACCTTAATTTACCTTAATTTATTTCAGCTCCTAAAGCTCCCAAAACCTCAAAACCGTAAAACTAGTCAAATTTACGCGTTTTACCGTAAAAGACGTAAAATATACACTTTTAAAAAAAATCTCAAATTTTGAAATAAACTTTATAACTAAGTCCTAAATGACTTAAAACCATCCCGAAAAATATTCATATGGATAATTACCTCACCCGAGACCTCTAAAGGCTAAACCGTAAATCCTAAAAAAATACTATTACTATAATACTTATACGTATACGTAAACACTACAATATCACCATTTTCATTTCATAGTCACCACTTGTGAGCTCATGAACATGAAATAACCGTTCCTCGATTTACTTATGAGTACTCTATACTCATAAACGATAACCACACCAACCTCGTTCACACAAAATAAACACGTAAACACACAATTCAAGTAAGCACACATAAAATAACCTAAAAGTAAGACCAAGTGACCAACCCAAAACCACGGTTGTCACATCACTCCCTCCTAATAGAAATCTCGTCCCGAGATTCACTCCCAAACTCAAACTTATTCTCAGCAAACAAACGAGGATGCATATCCCTGATAAAACCTTCACGTTCAAACGTGAACTCAGTTTACACGAAAATAATCTCAACCAACAACACATGAGCCTTAACCGTCCGCGAGGAAACTTATCAAAACCATGAAGTTATGTAACCAACCTAACTAAATCTCGCAACTCATCAGACAAGAACTGTCTTGAAACCAAGTTAGGAGCCGTCACATAACTCAACGGGTTTAACACTGTCACCCCGATTTCAGTCTTACTCATAAGTACCATAAATCAAAACTCATCAAAATATAACCACGTATAATAAGGTCTAAATAACTCTCAAATTCCTTCCCAACTCATCTCTATGTTAACCCTCCATGTGTTCATTACCGCAAAATACCCAAAACACGAGTTTAAACCATATTGTCCAAAAATTAACCTTGAACTCAACACTTGTACAATTAATTCGACCAAGCTACTGACTTCCAATTACGAAACTTTCTGAATATTTGAAAAGTATGTTTCGAGTACATAATTTTAGGCTTTTGAATCACCCAAAAACCTTTAAAAACGAATAAGTTATGACCAAAACGATTTTTCTCAAAATCTGCCTAGGCATTAGCGACAGTTTCTGACAGTTAGCGATATATTTTGACAGTTTAGCGACAGTTTCTGCCTACTCCGCTTTATACCAAAAAAAACAATTTTTAAACCCTAAAAAAACCCCGTTATTAATTACAAAATTCAAGGTCTAATTTATTTTAATTCTAGAAAATTTAAACTCTCACCCATCATATGATTAAGACATGATTTAACATATTTAAGTTAATAAGAACAAGAATTCTAACTAAAGAACAATAACTTTAGGTGATCAAAACCAAAATATTTTAGAATAAAAAGGCCATGCTTATATGAAAAAAAAATTATATTCCACCTTATTTCAAACACGTTTTCGACACTTCCTTATTTCATCGACTACCAACAACTATTTTTTTTTTCAATTTGCAAGTTCTATATTTTTTTTACCATGTATAACTCGAAACAAAAGACATCGTTACCCCAAAAAGAAATCTCCACCATCTCAAAATCCTTCACGCCAAAAGTACCGTACAAACAAACATGTGAAATGAGGACCGGAGAAATGCGCTACTACATAAGTTGAACATCTCAAAGAGAAACGAGCTAGCAACCATCCCAAGAATACAACCGGTAAGTAGAAAATAATTTTACATACATAGGCATAAGCGTACATACACTCAAATCCATCTAACATATACTATACAAGCATGTATTAACTCTCTTTCATGCAATCATACTTGAAAGTCCAGTGGTGTTGTGGCACATATATAATTATGTAGGCCTCCATAATTATACATGTTCCCTTTCACCAATGTACTCCCTCCTATGATGACACTTATAAGAAATTAATACTACACATAACACATAATCCGACACCTCACAAGCACATAACCACACAAGATAAGATCCAAAACCCCATGTATTAAAATAACATAGTCAATGCACGAAACACATAAACTCGTAGTTCAGTTGAACCAGCGTAGACAAAATTCAAAATGTATAAAGAACATGAAAACATAATTAAACGAAATCCAACAATAACTAGCGTATACGACCATGGTTCCACCCGCACTAATCAAAACTCGTAAAGAAAATAACATGTAGTTAAGTATGAACCATAGTAGTTCATAACCTAACAAATACTGCAAAAATAATATTCTAACACATCAATTACTATAAAATGCACACATACTCCTATGACGCCTATATGCAGGGACCCTTAAGCTATAGACTAGGCTACACGACTAGGAAACCTAATTCTCTATAACCATTGGCTCTGATACCATTCTGTCACACCCCACCATGGCGGAATATGGGGCGCGACGTATGGATATCATCACAACAACAGCGTGTCTATAGAAAGAACTAAATGAAATTGAAATATCATAGATGGCGACACAAATGTCGTGACAATATCTCAACAATGCAGGCGTCTAGGTAAGTAGGTAACAGGCCTACCTCTTACCAAAGACATACAAATAAACAAACATCAAACATATAGGTACCACAAAGTTCACTTAATCAAAACACAAAATAAAATCTAAGAGGAAAGGGATTCCTCCGAATGCAATCCTAGCAGCCTCTATACTCTAGCCACTTCTAACATCATCTTGCACAACTACCTCACCTGAAAATGACACTAAAATCTGTCAACATAAAGTTGGTGAGAACATAGGTTTAAGTTATCTAGAACATCATAAGAAACCTCGACATCCGCTGTAAATAAGTTGAAGAAAAACAATTTATAGTAATGGACCATAATGTGATAATCATGCTACATGCATCCACAACAAAACTCAAGCCAAGTACCGATCACATCTACAATTCACAAAGCACATTAACAATCAAGAAGTATCCCGTCACACGCACAAGAACACACACCACACTATCCAGATCTTTCCCACACCACCTGTGGAAGATGAACTATATCCCCGTCGAGATATCTTGCCTCCGAAGAGACGATGCACAAGTACTCAGGACGGATCGTGCCCCACGCTCCACACACATCACAACTGGTCCCATAGACGCCCATACATCTATGTACCAAAGCCAATCACAATCCAAACAAGATTCACATAGCAGAACACGTACCAAAGCACATATGAGAACACATAAGCACGCAAGTCACACAATAACACATTTATGTCCACACATTTTAAAACATAGTACTAAATCATGTTAAAGAACATTTCAAGTGTCATCTCCATCCCATACTGGAAAAAAAAACATTTAAAAACGTAGTAAAATGGGACTATGAACTCACCTGATTGCTTCTCCAAAGTCCTTGCTCTAGCCCCAAGCTAATAATTCAAAAACACATAAATCAATACATGAACCAACCTCTAAAATGGTTCATCAACCTATGATGGACATCTAACCTCCTCTCATATAAATACCCCATTTATAACTCTAAACACCCCATTACCCTTCCTTAACAAGTCCTTAACTTGGTTAAGTTTAATAACTATCCCGTTCATATTTTACACAAAACAGTCCCAGTTTTTAGGTCTCAAAACTTTAAGTCAAATGTCCACTTAAACATACCCATGGTTTCTGTAAAAGGAATATTCATACCCTTACATATGTTGGCTAACACCTCCCACTTGACCTAACCTTAAAGCTACTGTTAAGGCCCCGATATACATATATCTACTTTTGTCATTCCAGATTTCCTGATTTTAAACGTACTAAAAGTTTGTTACCATTAAGGGGTCTTACCCTAAACCACAACCTTAGCCCAAGTGCAGATCTTTATTACAATATATAAACCATCTCTCACATTCGTGAGAAGATCCTAATGCAACCCTAAGTACCCCAAACAACCCAAAACTTAAAAAGAAAACAGGCTGGATTCAAAACTGTTTTGACCTCCGACTGTTGTAACCTGTTTTTGACCCACTTCCGAACCTCTAATTTAGTTCTCGTTTCTTGCATTGGAAAGCCACTTCAAATACCTTTTCAGGGGTATGTGGATCGTAAGATAAGAGTTTGTAGAACTCCCTATATGATCAAAACAATGACCCAAAATTCTGCCCAGTTTTTAAAAACGGGTTTAACAAAATCAACCTCATTAATTAACCCTAATCCCTCTAATTACAAGCCCTAATTTATGTGATCATCATATTATGATTAATACAACATTAATTTACTGTTTTTATATTAAACCCTAACCCTAATCGATCAATAGATGATTAAATAAACATAAAAACAATTTAATTAAAAGGAGTATTAAAGATTTTACCTTAGAATTTTTGAAAGAAGAAAAATTAATGAAGAACCCTAAAACCACCATTTATGCCGACCAAACCTTGATCTCCAGGGATTTTATGAGTGTTTTGATTAATAAAAATACTTTATATACTTTCCTAACATGTCCTTGGCCCATATACAAAAGTGTGGTTCCCTTTTTCCCTTTTTTCCCCTTTTCTTTTCTTTTTTTTCACATAACCGACCTATACCTATCAAAATTCGTTTTTTATTTCTTTTTATTATTAATATATGTATTATTAATATTACCTTAATTTACCTTAATTTATTTCAGCTCCTAAAGCTCCCAAAACCTCAAAACCGTAAAACTAGTCAAATTTACGCGTTTTACCGTAAAAGACGTAAAATATACACTTTTAAAAAAAATCTCAAATTTTGAAATAAACTTTATAACTAAGTCCTAAATGACTTAAAACCATCCCGAAAAATATTCATATGGATAATTACCTCACCCGAGACCTCTAAAGGCTAAACCGTAAATCCTAAAAAAATACTATTACTATAATACTTATACGTATACGTAAACACTACAATATCACCATTTTCATTTCATAGTCACCACTTGTGAGCTCATGAACATGAAATAACCGTTCCTCGATTTACTTATGAGTACTCTATACTCATAAACGATAACCACACCAACCTCGTTCACACAAAATAAACACGTAAACACACAATTCAAGTAAGCACACATAAAATAACCTAAAAGTAAGACCAAGTGACCAACCCAAAACCACGGTTGTCACATGATCAGTTGCAAAAATGAAAATATTAGACGGAGAATGTTTCATGTAAACAAAATTCACACAAAAAACGAAAAAGCATAAATTCACACCACAAATGAAAAAGCAGAAAAAACGTAAGAAAAAATTACTAAAAAAAGGTACTGATAATGTTAAATTTTATTCAAACCTTCTCATCCATGAAGATAATTTACATTTGCATATTGATCATAATATGCCTGTACGCAACCAATGACATTGTACCTAGTATGATAGGATGCACGATTGAAACTGGGATTTGATTTTGTTTTTGGTGTATGTTGAATCATTATATAGGGCTTAGAATTCAAATAAGATGTAATTTAATTAGGAAATGATTTAGGCATGATAGACCAAATTACGCATTAAAAGAATGTCTTAACTCATTAAGTACGTTATTGTTATCTATATCTATATCTATATCTATACTTCTATACTATTATATAAAGAGGCTAACTCCAAAGGAGGATAAAGAGCATCATCATAGTCCAAAGGAGGAGAATCATTCTCATTTGAGAAGTAGGTATTGAGAAAAGTAGTAAAATATTCCTCAAATGAGTAATTATCCAACGTATCAATAGTGTTTGGTGGAGGATCTTCACCAAAAGTAGGAGTAAGGTCATCATGAGAAGAATCACTCGAGAGAGTATCAACATCATCAAAATCATCATAAGTGGGCATGTCTGGATACTCTGAAACAAAAGCAGCATAATCATCCCCATCGGAACTAGAATCTGTATCATAATCATCATATATTGGTGGACGATCATAAATTGGTAGGGGATCCACGATTGGCTTTAAAAATGATGTGGTCTTCGTGTGAAGACAAAGTTATGAAAGGAATTTGGCCTTCAGCCTTCCAGTTGCAGGGACAGTACAGTTAGTTATCTATTCAAACAAAATCGACGAATTGAAAGATTCCACTTGCTACGTGGGTAACATTATTCTTTATAAAAACGTCAAATTGAACTTTATATATAAAAAGTGATTCAGTTTCACGTCAACACCTTATGTGGATGTTGCGGGCTAACAAAATTTGGAAACTCCCAGACACCTTAATTAAAGATTACTAACTTATGTTTTCTGAATGAAATACCTTTACTTGAATGTACTCTTAACTGGAATGCATTTCCTTTTTTTTTCCGGTGAGCGTAAAGAAACTGTGGAAGGAAGTGTAGCATGTGAATACGTAGCTCTCCACAAGTTGTCCTAAAGTTCTTGCTGAGATAAAGGTAGTTGGAATCAGAATCAGAATAAGAAGGGAAAGCAAGGTTTAACTCTCCTTCTGTACGTATGTGTGGGACTCCTTATTACTAATATGTGCGGTTTTATTAAATGTAGTAGGTACAAGTGTCAGACTCCTTATTACTAATATGTGATTGGATTGTTGTGGTGTGGTCTGCAGAGTTACAATCTAGTAGCTGGTTCTGTTCTCGGACGGTTAGAAGCTGAGGATGATGATGAACAGATGGTTGAGGCTGTTACTGATGGGAAGAAGGATAAGAAGAATAAAAAGGCAAAGGCTGTTGAAGAAGAAATAGCGGATGAAGAAGTCACCGCTAAGAAGGATAAAAAAGAAGAAGAAGAAAGACGTTGCTGAGGAGGCTGTTGAGGTGCAGACTGAAGAGAAGAAGAAAAAGAAGAGGAAACACACAGAAGCTGTTGAGGAGAAAACCGAGACACCAAGTAAGAAGAAGGATAAGAAAAAGAAGAAATCTGAAGAATGAAACGATTGACAAGTTTGACTTTTCTTTAGGTAAAGTATGCTGTTATGTACGTTGTAAGCTTTTTATTGTTAGATGCTGAGCAAAATCATAGGACAAGTAAACGTTGGTGTATCGTCTAATAAAAAGACCCTTGACGCTATTTTATTTTGTCAAAACTTGGTGCCAACACCTATAGAGAAGGACTATGATAGTAGTGTTTGCGTAAACAGCTTTTGTGCCACAATATCTGTTAAAAGTTGTTTCACTTGACCAAATTATGTCCAGTTTTTGTTCAGGTAACCCGCGGCGGAGCGCGGGCATCAATCCTAGTCTATCTATACTACATTATAAAGGGTGTATTCCTTTGGTTGAAAGTTGAAAATGTTGAATGGTTGAAAAATGTGGGTCCCACTAATCTATATCTATACTACATTATAAAGGGTGTATCATTTGGTTGAAAGTTGAAAATGTTGAATGCTGGAAAAATGTGGGTCCCACTAATGTATATTTATATTACATTATAAAGCGTGTATCCCTTTGGTTGAAAGTTGAAAATGTTGAATGCTTGAAAAATGTGGGTCCAACTAAAAACTACTACATGCAAATCTTATTCATTAAAAAAGATATAAACTTTGGTTAATTAAACAAATGGCACCCTTTCATCCAATTGAAACATACTTATAAGATATTTTGAATTATAACATGTTACAACGCTTTGCAATAAAAGTTTAATCTTTTGACATTATATTTTGAACGTCACCGAAACACTTACCACAATATCGCATCGTGTTATTTATCTGTTGCTAGACAATTTCCGCCGCTATGCGCGGGTACTCGTCTAGTTGTATAATAAAGCAAAATTTTAAGTTTGGCCAGTTTTTTATTTTTTTTAAGTTTGGCCTTTTGTAATCTCTAAAAAATTAAATCTGTTTTTAGTATGTAAGATTTTACTAATCATTATTTTTCTAATACCTGTCCAAAATTTTTAGTTTTTGTAATTTTTTAATGTTTTAATTTAATTGTTAACTATTTATAAGTTGAAAACATCTGATCAAGTTTATTATAATATTTTTGGTTGAAATTAATAATACAAATTTTAAAGTATATATTAATTAATTAGTTAATAATAAAACAGTCATTATACAAAAAATTATTAGACGATAAGTACGGACCACAAGCCCACAATCAGAGAGAAAAATCATTACTTCCTCAATCTCATTTTTATTGTTTATGTTTTTTTGGTATTAAAAATAAATAGTGAAATTTGATTAAATTTATTATATTAACCTTATTAGATATTATTATTACAAAATTAAAAAAGAAGTTTAATTAATTAATTAAAGGTAAAATTGTTATCTATACTACATTATAAAGAGCTCATACAAAAAGTTGAAAATGTTGAAAATTCAACAATTCCTTATATAGAATTGTTAAAAACTATATTTGAAAATTCAACACTGCATTATCATTCCTCCGGAGATGGTATTGAAGTAAAGTATTAGAAGGTAATATATTGCAATTTGTAATTAAGGCAAGTCTTCATACGTGTATAATTAATATCAAGCAAGTTTTGATATGCTGCCATATGAAAATAAAATAACATTTGTAACTTAGGAAATGTCTTATACTACTCGGCAAATATTAAAGGAAAGCATATTGACATAATTCTGATCTTATATACGCTGGAAATATAATATACACAGTCGGAAATGTGTTGGAAATGTCTTGAATGTATTCAATCTTAAAACACTATATATGGCAAGGATCTTTTAACAATCATAATGCTAATTCATTTCATAAATCAAATCGCATCGAAAGAAATAAGTGGAAATGATGAATAAAAATAATGTTTATGCTAATCTTGAGGTTAGAAATGTTTTTCTTTGTTCTTCTTAAGAAATTTAATTGGGTTGTTTCTTATACAGCTTCATCGCCAACTGTTTGTTATATTTTCTATACAATTCAAATGATATATGATTCGATTTTTTTTTATGATTCGATTCACAGGTATGCATCAAAGAAAATTTTGTAGCGGCAACTAAAATTCGAAATTAGACAAATGATAGGTATTCCCCAAATCTTGGATGATTAATGAGAATATAATTTTTGCGCTTACAACAGTGTTTTCTTCCTCATTGTAAAGGTTTGGTACAACTTTGATCATCCATATAAACCTTCTATAGAAGACGTCACCTTTCGGTATTTGATTATTCATTTGAAGTGGAGCATCTTGACTTGACTATCCATGAATATAGGCTATGGGTTTTTAAGTATCATTGCACTGATGATGTTTTTCTTGACAGATTACACTGATCATCTTACTTATGTTCACCCACCTATTTGATTACAGTATTAAATTTCATGTTTTTCTCTTATTATGTGTCTTTTCTTAAAAAAAATTATGTCTGACAAACGGAAGTTCGGTTGCATACAAGGGTGATTGTTCATGCATAACATTTATAGATATTTTTTTTGTTTATTTAATGTTACTTTTGATCTTTTTATTTTCTGCATTGATGGATTCTTTATGAATTTTGGTTTCTGTTTTATAGTTTGACTTACAAATTTTGAGTTAAATTTGATTAAGTTATTAAGATTGGGCAACTATGGTTACATACCTACTTTTTTAGTTGTTTTTGTGTTAAAAACATTTCAATATAATGATCTTTAAGGTGGTACCATTGTATTCAACTCTTCATGGGATAGGTACGTATATTTTACCCATTCCTTTTAGATGAAGAGTTCATGGAGCCTGTAACGTAATAAGAAGTGCATCAAAACTTATAATAATTGTGTTGTTGAAAAAAACTTATAATAATTGCTTGTACTTTTTGACTAATCAAACTGAATGTATCATGCATGAAGAATAGGGTTGCCCTTGATTTGAACTCAATTGGCTAGCAAAACCTGCAATACCTACTTAGCCACGTCCAGTGAAAATAGTTTGGATATGTGTATATGATAAAAGCAAAGAGGATCGTTGAATATATAGCCTTGAGGCAAGTTTTTAAATATTAAGCAAATCAAGAGTGAATCACGAATATCAAAGAAATAAGGCATGGTTTATGTAATCTCAAGGTAAAGCCATGTAAAAAGAGCAAAATTACTCAAAATCACATTAGAAACAATACCGTAATTCTGTATATAAACGGTTTTTTTAAACATTTGTATATTTAAAGCATTTTCAGCAAATTGATTTTTCCTTTATATATCCGTATAAATATTATAATAATATTTATTATACTTAAAATATGTCCAAATATACTTAAAATATGCCAAAAGCCATCAATGCAAAGATTTTTTCTTAATTAGTTTAATCATACTTATATTTCTTATTATAAAAATTTAATTAATTAGTTAAAAGTAAAACTGTTATCTATTAAAAACGTCTGAAAAAATGAAACAAATTTCATTTTTTTTTAAACTGTGTGTTTTTTATCGGGAGACAATAATTTTGAAACGACATAGAAAAAATAACAATAAAACAATCTTGCAACCAAGCAACCTTATTTAAATTTATCTTTTTGCATATAACACTAAATGGTGTATTCATTCGCTGGATCTTTTCAAACCCTAACATAAAGAAAATCAGGGTCGTCTCAAAGAATTTTGTGGCCCTGTGTCATTACTTGATGGAGGCTCTACTAAATACCAAAAGTACATGTAAAACAAATATATCGAGTGACAATAAGTAACAAGTATATCTATACGAATAATGTCAAAATAGTGCATTTATAAATAATACAAAATGTCATCTTTTGGTAGCCCCTTTTTTGTGGTGGTCTTGTGCGAACGCACCTGTTGCATTCCCAATATCCGGTCTTAGAGAAAATAATATGTGACGTGTCAAGATGTTAGCCTCAAATATCGCAAACCAAGAGAATTTTTGCAACCAATAATGTTGATTGTTAGTTATTACCCCATAATTTATGCAATTTTTTATTTTAGTTTTATTAAATGTTTGATATTTTTTTGATACATGCCTGAATTGAATTATCACATGTTATAATCGTTTGCAATCACATTTTGATACTTTCACGTTCTATTTTGAATGTTACACGAAATATTTACCATAATATCACATATCGTTAATTAATTATCGCTAAAAATTTCCGCCGCTATGCGCGGGTACTCGTATAGTTCTATTAAAAAGTAAGAAAAAAAGCTATAATAAATACATTTTTATTAAATTATGTGTTTTTTGTCGAGAAAATAATTTTGGAACCGAAGGGATAATAAGAGTAAAGTGCAAAAAACATCTTTTTGGTATGTCAAAAGTTTGAATTACATTCATCTTTAATATTTTGCGCAGCATATGTATCATTGTGTTTGTAAAATGGTGCACCATAATAGTTTTCAGTTAAGAGGGTTAAAACTGTTTGTCAACTTAGGAGTGTTTTAGTTATTTTTACAACTTCGGGATGATTTTTTGCACTTAACTTTTTTTAAAAAAATTGTCTTGGAAATTTTTTTTTTTTCAAAATTTTTTTTAAAAAGTTTTTTTTTTGAAAAATTTCGAAAATATATATTTTTTTATAATGGCAAAGGAAGATTGTGTTTCCATTCGGTATGTAATAAAGGAAACTAGAATACGAGTATAGTAGTCGGTCATGTTTTAGTTATTTTTACAACTCTGGCATGATTTTTTGCACTTAACTTTTTTTTTTAAAAATGTCTTGGAATTTTTTTTTTTTTCAAAATTTTTTTGAAAAAGTTTTTTTTATAAAAATTTAGAAAATATATATTTTTTTATAATGGCAAAGGAAGATTGTGTTTCCATTCGGTATGTAATAAAGGAAACTAGAATACGAGTATTGTAGTCGGTCATGTTTTATGATATAAACCTGATAAGGAAGGAAAAGAAGTTCGATGACTATACAAGGCAGATTTTCAACATTCACTGTGTGTTTCTGTAACAAACCCTAATACTAAACTAACAACCATGTCGACCGAGAAGCAACCCAATATTCCTAAACTCCAAGATGCTAACTTAGCTGGTACACCTGATTCGGAACTCTGCACTTTAATTCTAACAAAAGGAGATCTTGCCACGGATTTTGTAGTAAGCTTTCTTTATCCCGGGACACCCATGGATTTTTGTTACGTTGTGTTAAGTTCGTTTAAAACTTGGATTTTTGTTAGATTTATGTTAGGTTGTCATTAAAAATTGTGTTTGTAGTATTGTTTAGTTTAATGTACATGCACTTGATCGTTTTGTGTCGTGGTTCCGTCTTTGTTTTCACATAAACAATCACTTAGTACAATGTTTATTATTGTTTGCAGACGTCTGAAATGGAAGATAAATATGGTGTGTTTCCTTTGGAAGGCGAGTTGCTTAATGTGAGGGAAGCAAGTCCTCAAGAACTGGAGAATAACACTGACATTCAAAATATTAAGACGATTCTTGGCCTCGAAGATGGTAAAATTTATAAAGATGTTAGGGAATTGAGATATGGACACTTGATGATTATGGTCGATGAGGTGTGTACCGATAACTCTTACTATGCGTTGACGATATCATCAACTATGTGCCGTTTTTTATGCTTATAGATGTGTTTACGTACAGGATCATGATGGTACACGCATCAAAGGGCTATTGATCAACTTCCTTCACTATTTCTGGCCATCTTTACTAAAAGTCGAAAACTTTATGAAGTTGTTCGTAACACCGATTGCTAAGGTCTCTCACAAGAGGACTAAGAACATGCTCTTGTTCTATACAAGGTCTCAGTTTAAGGCGTGGAAGGAAGAATTGGGAAACGAGTTCAACCAGTTCGATGTAACGTCCTATAAGGTTTGTTTATGAAAATTTTGAATAGCAGCTATATATATACATTCTTGTTTTTGCAATTTTTATTATTTTCCATTGTTTCTAGGAGCTGGAAACTATTAAAAGTGAAGAACCAGGAGATTATGATTTTGATCAGCACATTAAGGACTTTGTTTGGGATAATGACGAGGATGGTGATGCAATTGAGCTTGCCTTTAGTAACAAGAAGCTCGAGGAGAGAAAGCACTGGCTTCAGGCATCTCAGGTTTGGCTTTTGTCAACTTAATTATGGCGTCGAATGTGATTGATAGAATATCATCGTGTTAGATCGAAAGATGTCATTTAGTAGGGTGAAATTGATTAGGCCAGAATACACTTTTTGCTCCTTTTTTAAAAAATCGTATCAAATATGCAATGCCTTAAATACTTGCAGGTTGTGCTCAAACCGTGATGTTTCTAGCAATTGTTCAAACAACTCGTTGAGTCAGCTTTCAAAATCTTACTGAATAATTTACATGTTAAGTTTGACCCGTTTACATCATGGAGACTTGACACGAATTTGATTACAATCATCGTTTCTTGATGCAGGATGGTACTCATCTTGACTTAAAGGAGAAGGGCATCCGATACAGCGACTTCATGAACAAAGAGTTCAAGCAATATGCACTGGCTGATCTCCAAAGATCAATCCCATCAATGCTGGACGGGTTGAAACCTCGTGAAAGAAAAATCCTATTCTATGCTCTCCAAAAGCCCATTATTCAAAAAATTAGTGTTACTGAGTTTAGTGTTTATGTGTTTGATCACTCTCGAAATCATGATGGTGAGGTGACGCTAGTTGATACCATTATTGGCATGGCCCAAAATTACGTTGGTAGTAACAACATTAACCTTCTTCAACCAAATGCGCGATTTGGTACACGATATCTGGTGAGATATAGAAAAATTTAAACATATACTCGTACTGTTTTGTATTCAATTGCATATTCTAAAGTATTATTCCTTTGCAGGGTGGTAAAGATCATGCAGATGGCACATCGCTTTTCACTCGACTCTCTCCTATCACACGATATCTTTTTCACAAGGATGATGAACTTCTACTCAACTACATGAATGAGGATGATCAATTCATTGAGCCGGCATGGTAGTTTATATAGTCTAAGCGTATATGATATTGTTTGAATTGGTTGATAACTTGTTATAATGATTTTTTTTTTTGAAAAAGGTTTATTCCAATACACCACATACGGAAGTGAGGCAAGAAATGGAAGTGAGGCAAGAAATGGTGGCTATGCTTCCGTGGTACAAAGGTTTTAAAGGAAAGATTTTGAAAAGCGCATCAGATGAATACACCACATACGGAATTATAACCGATGACAAGGATGCTCTTATGATCACTGAGCTCCCAGTAAGGAGTTGGACTCGGGATTACATGAAATTTTTGGAGGCAGCTTCACGGGGTAGCAAAGACATTCTGGTAAATTAACAATTTTAATTAGTTCACGCGTATATTGTATTTTTATTTTATTATCTTGATAGCTTTTAAATGGGAATCCTATGCAGTTTTACAAGTCTCGCAGTGATGATTCTAGTAGTGTGCATTTTGAAATTACCATGACTAAAGATCAAATGGACAAAGCAAGAAAAGAGGGGTTCTCGAAAAAACTGAAGCTAACAACTACATTAAGCACAGCTAACCTGTATGTGTTTGATGCAAAGGGTAAACTAAGAATGTATGACACCCCTGAAAAACGTAAGTACGATATACTCTTAATTTATTCTCCGACTCTTCATATTGATTTATACTCTAGATATTCTTTGTGCGTACAGTTCTTGAGGATTTCTATCACCTTCGTCTTGAGTTTTATGAAAAGAGGAAGGTAAGTTGGATGCTCCTTTTTCATCTTTAATAGATTATCAAACTCTGTACTAATCCAAATGTTGTCATGGCTACCAGACATCTCTGCTTCCCGAGCTCAAGGTAGCTTCATTGCAACTGAAAAACAAAGTGAGGTTTTTCCGTCAAGTTTGGGATGGAGAACTTGATTTGTCCAAAAATAAAAATCAGATTTGTGTTGAATTAAAGGACAAAGGTTTCAAATCTTTACAATCAATTGAAAGGGAGGCAAGGGAAGAAACACAAGAGGAGGAGGAGGAAGATGTGGAAGTGAAAGGATATAAAGGATATGATTACTTGCTGCTTGAACTATTTGCTCACGCGTGTATAGAGGAGCTGGAGGAAGAAATGAAAGCAAAGGATAAAGAGTTAGAGCATCTCACCGCTGCTACTCCCGAGTCTTTATGGCTAACACATCTTGCTGCTCTTGATAAACAACTTGCTCTTGTGAGAAATGAAACCTTTATCTTTGCTAATTTTATGATAAGTACGATGATTATGTGAACTAACAAAAATATCGCTGGCAGGAAAAATATCCTGAAGCAAAATATACTGAAGCAGAAAAGAATGCACGAGCAAAACGAGCAGGAGATGCAGCCCGACAAAGCACGAACAAGAAGAGACGTATGTGGTGACTGATTCAGATGAAGAGAGTGAGGAGTTGGAGGAAGAAAGGAAAGGAAAAGAGATAAAGAGTTAGAGCATCTCACCACTACTACCCGCAAGTCTTTATGGCTAAGAGATCTTGTTGCTCTTTATAAACAACTTTCTCTTGTGAGAAATGAAACCTTCATCTTTGCTAATTTTAAAAAATGTAATACAAGTGATTATGTGAACTAATAAAGATATCGCTTGCAGGAAAATATCCTGAAGCAAAATATACTTAGAGAGAAGTACAACCGGTCAACCACCTCATGAGCATAGTTCTCATTGCGACCGGTCAACCACACATGAAAACCTATTGGATGTAGTGGTTCATAACGCTTTATGATGCTGCTACCTAAAGGAAACCGGTCAACCACCTCATGAGCATAGTTCTCACTGCGACCGGTCTAGTTGTTCATACTGTCACTCAAGTTCGGAAATTCAGACGTGTTAATATGATAACAAACTAAAATTTAACCAAATAGAACATATATAAGACAATACCAAAGTAATATAGTATTTAAAACATTGTTAACCAATGTTACAAGCAACCAAGTAACAGTTTAGAAAAAAAATCTACCAGCATATAAAAGTTATTCAATCCGGTAAACCGAAGTTTCAGTAACTGGAATTCGAAAGATAATAGGGATTTCTGAAATGTAGATCTAAGGAGAAATGCTCTGTGGACTTGCGACATCAGACTCTTGGATTGAGCGAAAACTGAAAAACAGAATAGGAAGAGAGTAAATTTGGTTGTAATTTAATAAGACTACTAACCCCTTTTTCACAATCTCAGGAAGTAGAATAGCATGATAATTCAATCTATCTAAATGATAGTACATGAAAATTAAACCAAATCTTACTATCACAAAAACATAAGGAATCAAAAGGTTGTAAACTACAAACCTACAACTCAAAAAACACCTTCATTTACCATTAAAATGTAGAAGCAAATGATTAAGCAGGCTGCGGTGGTTCAATTTAGATGCTTTGGAGATCTATTTTTCTTCTTTTTCGCCTTCCACTTACAGCTGTTTTGACTGTCAGATCTCCTTCCTCCTGCATGTAAATAGAAAGTGATTCATGAAATAAATACAATGCTTGCGCAAATTTATCAAACAACATAACTAAACCCCACCTTAGCCTGAATCCTCTTTGTATGAGGAGATATAAGGCTCTCCACGAACATAGGCGCAAATTTGTAGTCCCAAAGCTTCATTGTCATCGCATACCTCCTGGAAAAGTAAAAATTCTCGTGTGGATTGTACTGCAGCACTTTCGCAGCCCTGCTACCACCACTCAACTCTCTATCATGTGGGTCGAGTTTCCAAGACTCTTTTACAGTGTTGTTTTCCACTACCCATTTGTATCTGATAGTTTGATACAATTCATTTCTATATATTAACATGCATTGATCATCATCAGTTACCCCGAGTCTGTTAAAATCTAAACACTGAGATTTCTTAGAATCATATGGCAGGGGAATTTCTTTGAATCCCTCTTTAGTTAAATCAAAAGAAAGAATAATTTTCTTTTTATTTTGATCTTTCATAAGCCAGTTAATTGTTCCCTGGTATAGGATACCATGGTTACAATATTCAATAAACTCATAGTTTACATCTTTAATAAATTCCCAACTGTTCGATCTCAACTTGAAGACATAGAATTTCGTTATCTTAAGTTTCTTGAACCCTACTATAACCTTGTAATCATCCGTAGATGAATCATACCCAAAACCGCAACATAATATAGCTCTTTTAGGAATTTCAGTAAGCCTAGGCAGTTTTCTAACCTCTCTAGTATAAGGATTGACTACTTCAAGTTCATTATCACAAAGATAGATGCATAAAAGGCCATTCGAAGAACCAACAATATGATGTCTGGTTTTTCGAAACAATGCCGTTAAACTCTTACAGCCTGCCTCACCTATAGCGATCTTTTTAAGTTTAATTGCATGATGGTTGTTGCAACTATTCATTAGATGAGCTTTAGCAAAAGGAGAACTTGATATCAAAGAATACCATGACTTACAAACTCTCTTGTATTTAAGTAGACTTGGGACATCCAATCGGGCGAGTATCTTCTCAAAGGGTAAAACCTCTGCCATTAGAAAACGACCCAAACAAGAATGTGTTGAAGAGTTATGGCATTCACTTAAGGTCTTCCCTTAATTTTTTTCGAAAATATTTGAACTATAATTTTGAACATTTGAAAATTTGAGATAGCAAATACTTTCCAGTTGTGCTTTTGATTTTCATAATTGTTTGATATTATTTCTTTAATCTTCACACGTATTACTCTATATAGAATACACGTTCAACATTGCTACAATTTGTTCAAAATTGCCATATTTGTTTGTTTAACATTCAACCACAAACAATTTATTCAACTTGCTATATATGTTTGTTTTTTCAACTTTCAATATTCAACAATTGAACCCTTTATAGGTTACTAGACGTGTATCTGCGTATAACGGCGGATAGTTTACGATATCCTAACTGTGATCGAACCGATAAATTGGTGACTCGCTCGGATTGACCCGATAGTCGAACTCGTGACCCGGTGGGATGAGCGAACCCACAAAATGATGACTCGACTAGATTGACCCGGTGGTCGAACCCGTAACACGGTGACTTGATCGGGTTGACACGGTGGTCAAACCCGTCACCAGATGGCCGGACCCATGATATAGTGGCTAATACACGGATTAGAATCCTCTAAAGTTGAGTCAAACATGACCCATCCTGTTCACCAATCACAAATTAATTGAATGTATTAACTTTTTTTTATTTAATTAAATTCAGGGACCGACTTCTTTATTTACATTTAGACTAGGCTTAACATGACCAATCATGTTTGACCATAACATGAGAGGATCTTTTTCCCTAATACACTTGTTTCATATTTAAGCATTATATTTATATATGGAAATGTTGAATTTTCACCTTTTTCAACTTTTAACATGAGCTCTTTATATATTATATATATAAGTATAGATATAGATATAGATTAGTATAGATATAGAAGTATAGATATAGATACAGAAGTATATATATAGATATAGATATAGAAGTATAGATATAGATTAGACGAGTACCCGCGCACAACGGCCGAATGTCTAGCGGTAAATAATTAACGATATGCTTTTTAACCCGGTGACTTGACCGAGTTGACCCAGTAATCAAACTCATGCCACTAAGTCGATGGACTAAACAGTCTGATGAGCACATCGCATTTCTCGGTGGGACGACTAAAAGTCAAAGATATCCCCCAAACTGTCAACATGTCGCTGTCTTTGTTCATAATCCAATAGAAGCAATACTAAAGAGTACCTTTGTGATGTTTCATTGTTAATTCAATGTGCTTTAGGAGACTATTTTATAGTCAATTTGGGTTTCTATGTAGCAACAATTCAAGTTTAATCACAATACCCATGTTTATATAAATTTTGCTTTAGTATGTCACAAAAATTCTATTATCCAATAACAATCGCAGGTGTGTAAATGCTTAACACCACGACATTCAATTCAATTAGCGCGCTTCTGATAATGTAAGATATTTTTTCCGTTTTTGACTAATTATCGATAAAAGATAACCTGAATGTCTTGCTTGCATGCCCATATGATGATTTCATAGGAAAAGTAGTGTGTAAGGTCCTTTAGGCAATAACCATACGAAATCTTAAGTCTATAATACGAAATTTTCAAGGGACATATAACTTGGCTACTCATTTATATTTGAGGCTAAAAATGATAAAAAGTTCTCTCATTACTTGTTTGTATCGTTTAGAAACATGGCACTATACTAATAACTACCTCCAGTAGGTTCCCAATAAACTTCAGGATGTTGCTTTATGTCTCATCCAATTTGTAGCGGACCACTTCTCTCTAGAGAGGACTTCGCAACCTCCATGAATGTTTCTTGGGTCCGATTGTCCATCAAGTCCGTGCATTAAAACACAAAATTATACAAATGTTTATGGCTTTAGAAAAAGAAATTATCAATTTACAAACGATGTTTTAATGTTGAGCTATAGCAGAATATCCATTTCTTGATTCTAAATTTTAATATTAGTCAAGAGAAATAAACAAGTCTTGCTAAAGATGCTTCTATGTTGCTGTCGAACAAAAAGAAACAACAAAGATTATATATGTAATCTAAACAAGAACGCAAGTATTACCGAACAAGATATTAGTTATACATATTACAGGAAATTAACTATCCGAAGTATATTCTCCAATATATAATTTGACTACCGGTCATACTTTCACTACCTTTACCTTCTACACAATGGTCATAGTGTCATATTTTCCAGCAATCTGCCTGATGAGCATTCACATGGAAATATTTTAGTAAAGGGTAAATTGGTCAAATATACTATTGTCCCTAATATATGAATGATATAACACGAATTTAAAGAAAGAAAATAGGAGAAGAAGATGAATTCTAGAGAGAGAAAGTAGTGAGAGAAAGTAGAGAGAATGGTTGGAGAAACTAGGTGATATTAGATTTGAGAAGTAAATAAAAATGAACCAACACCCTTCCTAACATGCTAGGAAGGGTTTATATAGCATTTGCTTACATGTAGCTTAATGGGCTATATGATCATGGGTCGGGCTTTCCTTTTGGGCTTTGGTTACTTATGAATGAACCTTAGCTTAAAGTTAATCCCGTAATACACGACTAACATACTACCTATTACAACGTTCTAACTAATGTTACAATAATAACCTATGACCGAGCATTCTTGTTTGACTCAATATTTTGAGGCTAACAATCTCCCCCAATGTGAGGTCATTCCTCTTCGTTATTTGGATTCCAATGGAGATTTATGAATTTCGTCATAAGTGAGTCTTGAACGTGTAATAGTAGTTTTGTTCCTTCATGCTGTGATCTTTGAGCCTTTGTCATTGTCTTTCGACTTTGTCTTTAAATCTTGAGATCTTCAAATCATCCTTGACTTGTCTTTTCCATCTTGTGATCTTGTGTCTTCATCCACATGCTCACACTATTAATTGTTGAATATGTCTTTAGGCATGAGAATGTGGTTTTGAATCTTTGACTTTGCTGAATACACCGTGACGCCACCTTCTCGAGACAAAACATAGATACGGACTGAATGGCTTTGACATTCGTCCTAAATCGGTAGCGTTTTACCTCCGGTCGGTGAAGACCGTTATATGATATTAAATATCGTACCTATGATCAGGTAGATTCAATTAAGAATCTCCTTGACAGGGTTTCGCGACTGTACTAGCTGTTCTCTTTACTCGACCGTCTCAAAGCAAGACTGCGAACATAAAGAGTGAATCAATTGGATAAATATCCGCTTGATTAAAATTGTCAATTCAAATTCCTGGAACAAGTGTGGTTCATAAAAAATCTTACCATTGTTGCTTTCCAGTTGACACAAGCTTGATTCATAAGAATCTCACAAGTCACCTACCGTAGCGCTGTTTGATGTTGACGCTAGAAGGATTTCCATTCGTCACTGTGAATATTAATGAATATCACTCTGAATGTTCTGGCAAGAACATAAAGATATTGCGTAGAAACCTGAAACGAGTTTGAATCAATTTAGAATTAAACCATGTTGCTTTTCAGTTTTACACATGTTCAATTCATAAAGAATCTTGCATATGACCTACCGTAGTGCTGTTTGATGTTAACACTGGAAGGATTTCCACTCATCATTGTGAATACTAAGTAGTATCACTCTGAGTGTTCTAGCAATATCACAAGGATAAATCGTAGGACTCTCTTGATCTTCATCCGTGTGTCCTAACGAGATTTGATTGATCTCTTGGCTCTAGACTCTATTTGTGCACTTTTAATGGTCGGAGGCTGGAGCAGATGCCACCTATTCAGTATCAACTATCTCGGAGTGAGAAAGTCAATAGAAATCGTGTTGATCTCCGTGACAATAAAACAAACTTCATTTGAGAGAAGCCTGACTAGCTAGGAAAGGGTTGTGCTTCACATCGTTAGGTCCATGATGAGTTTGTCTTCATGATGAGTTAACCCGGTTTCTGCCTAAGTTGTATGGAGGGCTTCTTTCTTTACACCCTTTATCCTTACATTTCTTTTTCATTCTTCAACCCCTTCAATGCTTACCAAGACATCATTACTAGCACTTTGTTGTGATTGTTCTAGTGCTAGCATTAGTACTTAGTCGGCATTTAGTTACGTTCACATTCTACTCCATCTTTCCTAAGGACTTCTAATAATCTATTGGATTGTCCCTGGGAAGATCCCTCCGGTTCTGGTTGGATCATAGGACTTAAACCTAACCACCCTTTTGACACCAATAATGTCGTGAATTAAAGATGTTGTGGGTATTTGATCGTCACCATAAAAACCACTTTAAATTCTAACAAAGTGTTTGAAAAACATTTAACACTTTGCTAGTTTTGTCGTTTCAGAAATGCTCCCCCTTTACATGTGCATCGATAATCGAAAGTGTTTCGCACATGTAGGTAAGAGTTAAAGTGCTTGAGTCTTATATAAGATCACATTTTAATCACATTTTCTCCCCCTATCTCTAATATATAAAACCTTTTGATATTAGAGATACCAAATTTGATTAAAATATATTTTGAAAAATAGTCTTGAAAAATCTCCAGGAGAAAGATGTGTTAACCTTTTGCATGAAGTGAAAATGCTCCCCCTCAAAAATTGATCCAATTGATTTGTCATTGTGAGGATGTGATCCACATTTCTCTTTTTGAGGATGGGGGTTGTTGAACTCACAATTTTTGAAAGATTTTGAATATCATTAAGAAATTCTTGAACAAATTGTGTTCAACGCTTTTTGAAAATTCAATTCTTTTTTATGAAAATGTTTTTCTAAAGCATAAACTTGAGTTCATAGACTTTCAATGTCTTGACGAATCCACTCAAGTGTAAGAAGATTTAACTTCTTTTGCTAAGGGTAAGAGTACAAAAGCGTACACTCCCCCGTGAATTTAGAGTCGGGTTGCAATCTGAAAGTGATTACAAGCCATTGTGTTGAGCTCAAAACGTTGAATGTTTTGTGACAAGCTCAACCCGAGATAGATTGCTCTACCCATTGTTGGAAATATTGTCCAAAAGAGACAATTTCCTTTAAAAAGATAGAAATGACATGTTTTGAAAAATATTTACAACTTTCATTCGAGCTTTATGTACACACCCGTGTCGTTATTGAGCGACATTTCTAGGTACGTCCATATTATCGATACTGAAAGACATGTCGAGAAGAATATTTTTGGATTATCAAAGATTTTTTAATTTTGTATTTTGCTTTTTCATTAATATTTACAAGTAAATGTTTGATAGATGAATCAAGCAGGCTTCTTTGCCAGAACCTCCAGTTTTGCTGGAGTCAAACATCTCATACCAATTTGCCTAACTAGATACGCAAACCTCTTTTTCGAAAGAGCTTTTGTAAACAAGTCAGCTAATTGGTAATCAGTTCCAACAAAGTATAATTCAACAATACCCTTTTCAACTTGTTCCTTAATGAAGTGATATCTGACATCAATGTGCTTCGTGCGGGAATGCTGTACCGGATTGCAGGAGATTGCTATAGCAGACTTTGAGTCACAGTACATAGGTACTTTATCAAAGTGGAAGCCATAATCCGTGAGTTGTGTTCTCATCCAAAGAACTTGAGCATAACACGCAGATAGAGGCACATACTCCGCTTTGGCTGATGAAAGTGACGTGCGATCCTGCTTCTTGGAAGACCATCCCACAAGCTTATCTTGACCTAGAAATTGTGCACCACCAGAAGTACTTTTTCGTGTATCAAGACACCCTGCATGATCAGAATCTGAATAGGCTGTTAGAAAGAAACCGGTTTCCCTTGGATACCAGAGTCCCATGTGAATGGTATTCTTAAGGTACCGAAAGATCCGTTTAACCTCCTTGAGGTGCTTTTCAGTGGGTCGTGCTTGATATCGTGCACAATAATATGTAGCATGATGAATATCAGGTCTGCTTGCTGTCAAGTACATGAGGGACCCGATCATGAAACGATATCCTCGTTTGATCTATGGGTAATCCCTCCAAATCAGCATCTAGGGATGTGGTTGATAATGGTGTCCCAACGGGATCACATGAGGTCATACCATGCTTTTTGATTATCTCTTGACAAAACTTAGCTTGGTTAATGAAGATACCACTTGGGGATTGGTGAACTTGAATTCCTAAAAAGAATTTTAGTTCGCCCATCATAGATATTTCAAATCTGTTGTGCATTACTTTTTCAAACCATTTTGAAAGTTTTGGGTTTGTAGACCCGAAAATAATGTCATCAACATAAATCTGCACAAGCAAAATGTCATCCCCATATTTATAAGTGAACAAAGTTAGATCAATGGAACCTTTTGAGAAACCTTTGGAGACCAGAAATTTCGAGAGCTCGTCGTACCACGCCCTTGGAGCTTGATTTAGTCCATAAAGTGCTTTGTGGAGACGATTCACCTTGTCAGGATAATGAGGATTGACGAATCCTTCCGGATGCGTGACATAGACTTCTTCCTTCAAAGGACCGTTAAGAAATGTTGTCTTTACGTCTATTTGATAGACAGTGAATCTCTTATGTGCAGCATAAGCAAGGAAAATCCTGACTGCTTCCATACGAGCAACTGGTGCAAATGATTCTTCAAAATCAATTCCCTCTTCCTGGCCATACCCCTTAGCCACTAGCCTAGCTTTGTTCTTGATGATCGTATTCTCTTCATCCATCTTGTTTTTCCAGATCCAACGAAGATTTAATGGAATCACATCGTATGGTCTGTCAACAAGTTCCTAGACTTTAAGTCTTTCAAATTGTTGAAGTTCATCCGTCATCGATTCGATCCAAGCATGATCAGCCATGGCTTCTTTGATGTTTTTCGGTTCAGTTGTACTCACTACGAGTGCGAACATACAAACATCGCCATCGGTTACGAGTTGTCGTCTTGTACGAACAGGCTGTGAAGGGTTTCCAATTACGTGAACCAAAGGATGATCTCGGGTCCAATGATGTGTTGAAGGATGTCGTTGATAAAACGTATGCATATTTGAGGGATCAACATGGCGAGTAGAAGACTCTCCAGTTTCGTGTATCGGTGTACCGAATGGGTTGATAAATTCGTCTTCGTCAAATAATGCATCGTTTGCTTGATTTGTGTTCTCTGGAGCAATGACAGTAGTTGTGGATGTTGTAGGATCGATTGTTGAAGTGATATTCTGAGGAGGTAAATCTGCAGCAACCCTTGTTGAAGTAGATGAAGTTGTATCTGGTTGTTGACGATGATCAGTATCATCATTCGTATCATGAGTGACAGCGGAAGACTTCGATATAACTTGTTTCTCCCCCGTGAAATATTCATCATACATTGGTCCATATAACATTTCCAACTCTTCAATTGTCGTGTCGACTGTCATATCAGCTCTAGGAACATTTTCTGGAACCAGCGTTGAACTTGACGGTTCATTGCTGTAGTCTGGAGTTCCGAGTTCCGTGCGGTTGTGAACGGAAGTCGTTTGTCGTTGTGGATCGGGACTTAAACTGTTTTGTTCAAGTGCCATTTCTTGTAATTCATCAAATCGAATGTGAATGGTCTCGACAATCAATTTTGTTCTCTTGTTGTATACTCTATACCCCTTAGACTGAGTTGCATATCCCACAAGAATACATGCATCACCTTTCTCTTTTATCTTATACAAATTTTCACCATCTCGAATAATGTAACAAGTACATCCAAAAACATGAAGGTGTTTGAGTGAAGGTTTTCGATCATGAATTATGTGATATGGTGTCTTTTCGTGTCTTGGGATAATTAAGGAACGGTTTTGTGTGTAGCATGCGGTTGACACGGCTTCGGCCCAAAAGTATAGTGGAAGTTTTGAAGCGGATAGTAATGTTCGAGCAGCCTCAACTAAAGTACGGTTTCGTCTTTCAACAACGCCGTTTTGTTCGGGTGTTCGAGCAATAGATGTTTCATGTTTAATTCCTTCGGCTTCAAAATAGTTTCTCATATTTGAATTCAAAAATTATGTACCTCTGTCAGTACGAACCACTTTAACTTGAGCTTGAAGACCACGTTGTATCAGTTTAAGGAAGCTGATGAGAACTTCGGGTGTTTCATCCTTGGACCTCAAGAAGTGAGTCCATGTGTACCTTGAGTAATCATCGACAATTACCAGAATATATTTCTTCTCATTGATACTTTGAACACACATGGGACCACATAGATCCATATGGAGAAGATCTAACCGTCCTTTAGAGCTTGGTTTGGTCTTTGTTTTGAAGCTACTTCGTTTAGCTTTACAAAGCTCACAAGAAGAACAAAGATGATCTTTGATGAATTTCAAACTTGGAAGGCCTCTCACAATATCTTTCTTGGAACGCAAGTTGATGGTATCGAAGTTAAGATGAGATAAACGTTGATGCCATAACCATGCCTGAGTCGTTGAAGCTTTAGCCATGAAGCAAATTGGAGTTGATGAAGTTGTGTCTTGAAGTGAAATTGTGTAAAGATCAGTACCCCGTGTACCGGTAAGTAAGTCATTCCCATCATAATCACGAACAAAACATGTCTTCTTTCTGAAAGCAACCTCCAAATCCGCATCACAGAATTGACCAACTGAGAAAAGATTGTGATTGAGCCCTTCAACGTAGTATACCCTTTTGATTGTAATATTCCCCTGAACCAAATCTCCATATCCTAGGATCGGTGCAAATTGATCATTTCTGAATCGGACCGTACCCAGGAACTTCTCCAAGAAGTTAATTAGAAGCTTGAGATTCCCCGTCATGTGCTTCGTGCATCCGGAGTCCATTATGAAGAGAATTATTTGTATCACCTGCAGAAGAGTTAGAACACGGTGGAGCATTTGCTAAATTGGATACCACAGTAGTTGTGATAGTAGAATCATTAGTGTCCTTAGCAACATTTTAAGGCATACAAACACTCGTTGTCACATTTTCTGTCCTAACTTTAGGCATCCATTTATATCCTAGAGGACATTGATTAGCAAACCACCATTTCCCAGACTTTCTAGTAGACTCATATAATTCCTTAATTTTGCTTCTAGGATTCTTAGTGGTGGAGTCTGATGCATTACTTTTCTTAGTGGGGGTTGCACCAGAATGGTTCACTTTGCGTTTGGGTTTTCTAGCACTAATAGGCATCGAAGTTTGCTTCTTAGTTCTAGTATCTACGCCTTTGAAATTATTCAAAACACACATAGCATGATTAGCATTAGCACACTTTCTACATTTCACACAAACAAACTTAACATTCAAAGCATTCGTAGTCGAATCATTCAAATCCTCATTACACGCGATTACAGACGTTTTATTCTTAGAGACATTGAAAATCCTAGGGTGTTCTTCTACTTCCTTCATCTTTTCTTGACTCTTGTGTTTCCAGACCTTATCATTCACTTGAGTGCGCTTAAGCTGAGGCCGGCTAACACTAGTAGTGGAGACTATTCCTGTAGTAAAATACACACTAATATTAGTGTTTCTAGAAGTCTGAGGCGAGTGACTAACTTTGTTTGTGGGCTTAGTGGTCATTCTATACATCCCTGGTTTAATCACATTATTGTGCTTAACGATTGGTGCTATGACATTCCTTATGGGTTGATTCTATGGTAACCTTTCTTTTCCATCCATCTTGGAGGTAAACACAGGTTTAGCAAACAAGGAATTTGATAAAGAAGATGGTTTTCCCAAGATAGGGGATCTATTCACTTTAGAGGCATTGGGTTGTCTAACAACAGGTTTCTTAACGCTAGGTTCCACAACTTTCCCACCCATCTTAGCAACGAGTTTCTGCAACTCTGCTATCGCTGTTTCCCTGTCGTGTAACTGAGCTTTCAACCCTTTAATTTCCAAATTCAGCTCATTCATTTCTTGAAACGTTGTGGAAAGTTTTTCTTGCAAGTTATCATCATGTGGAAAACTACCAACGTCTTTTTGCAAAGCAAGTTCAAGAGAATGACAATGTTTTTGAAGGAAATCAGTTTTGTGTTGAAGTAACTCAAAAGCCTTTCTATCAACATTTTCTTTACATTTCGAAAGCTCAAGTTCAAGACGCTCACATTCTTTGATTTTTATCAAGATATTTGCATGCAACATTAGAATATTCATCGATATCAGCACAAGATTGAAGAGTAACACACAAAATATCTTTGGATAGACATTCTTCTAAGAGTAAATCATATTCATCTGAAAAAACGGACTTGTCCATTTGAAGATCGTAATAGACTCAACATATTTTAAATCATCAAACATTTCAGACCGAATTAATCTTTCAAATTCAAGCATATTTTCTTTTAATGTGGTCGTGTTGGGTATTAAGATTTGTTTGATAAGCACAGTTATATCTTTAGGAATTGGTTTTTTCCACTCGTCATTTTCTCGTTGTTTCCATTCATTGTCAACAATGGATTTAATATTATCAATGTAATGTTGTAGAAAACCAAATGTCTGCCTGCTCTTGCTTTTAGAATCATCAAGAGGCAAGTAGTTGATGAACTTAGAAACGTTTGTTTTCTTAGTAGCAAAAGCTTTCCTCCATTAAATTCTTGCATTCTAAAAACAATTCCTCACGAGACTTTTGTTTTTGAGTAGTGAAAAGAACATATAGACTATTCTCATAAGCATAATTGGTTTCATAAACTCTTTATTGACCGGTGATCTACTCTCCTTTTCCCAAAGGGATGTCTCATCATAACCAAGAGGATATTCAGGATCGGTCCATTCGGACTCATCCATATAAATGCGCGGGTTCGTAGCTTGAGCTTGGGCTAGATAATCAGGACTTGCAAAGCTAGCTTGACCCTTAAACATGGACGGAGGTGCTAACATTCTTACGGTTTGAATAGAGTCATGCGTTTTATAAACAACTTTCTTCAAAAATTTGACTTGTTTTTCTAGTCCCGTTACTTTTTCAGTATCTTTTTCATGTCGACTTTTGAAATCTTGTTTTAACGTTTCAACCTCTTGTTTCTTAACATCAAGAATTTTAGCAGACTCGGTGTTATCCATCAAAAGCCGTTGTTCAAGTTCGTTAACTTTGGTGGTAGCAAGGTACGTTTTTGACGTTCATCCATTAATAAAACATTAAATTGACGTTTCTCTTTGGTTAATAACTCAAGAGTTTCGTTGTATTCTTTTCAAGATCGTCCTTTTGACTTTTTAACGCACTACCCTTGTACCCCTCAAGTTCTTTGGTTTTCTGAAGAAGCTCATCTTTATAGTGTTCAATGGTCTCACTAGATGTAATTAGTGCGGCTTTACATTCTTCAAAATTTTGAGTGAGCGCTGTGTTTGCCTTCTTTAATTGCTTTTGACTTTTTCTAGTTTCATTGACATCTTTTTGTAAACTAGCAATTAAATTAGCAAGCGCGACACGCTCCTCATCATCATACTCATTTGCATGTTGATCATCCTCAAACTCATTATTGCACATGTCTGATGAATCGGGTGTGGTATTGCTATCAACCTTTTCCGTCATACATGTGTCATTAATGGCATTGGGTAGCTCACTATGCTCATGAGTATCACCAAACACATTATATTCATCAGTGGTGTGTACCTTATCGAGTGGCTCAATGTCAAAGATAGGTCCATTGTCATCTTCAGTGACGTTGAGAACTTCGTCAACCTTTGCCATGTACGAGTAATGTGCTTCTAAATCTTGGTCGGAGGCTTCATCATCAGTATCATCAAGCATTGCTCCTTCCTCAGCCGACAATTTGACCCCTGCTTCCATCTTCTTGCATAACAACATCTTCTCTTTATGATAGCTAGAGTCCCTAACCCGTTTCGGCTTTCTCCATTCCTTTGCCATATGCCCATAACCTTGGAAATTATAACACTAAATCCCACTTTGTTGAACCACTTGCATTCCAACAGTTTCGCTATTCCCAATAGCAACAGTAATCCTCTGAGTATCATACTTGGCAGTTTGTCGATCATACCTTGCAGACCCCTCAACATGTGTTGGATTATGTCGATCATACCTAGAAGGACTTTCACCATGCCGACGTGTGTCATACCTTGAAGGGTTCTTAACATATTGGTTCTTTGTGTTGGATGATGTTCGAAGATTGTTGTTTGTGGGTTTGAAGATTTTCTTGTAAGTCTTCATAATGAAAGCAATTTGTTGTTTCATTTCCCGATTCTTCCGAGCTTGATCTTCATCACTATCCTCTGCAGATGATGATTCAGATGGTGGTGATGGTGCTCTTGGTTCTTTGCCGCGTGATTTTATGGATACTGAAGACTTGGATGATGTGGAATATCGTGGTGAGGATGATTGAATGGAATATGACTTTGGAGTACGAGATCGATGATCTTGAGTGGTAGACACTAGAGCAAGTGGATTAGCCGTCTTTGCAACTCGTTCAGCTCGAATTTCATTTGCCTCATGCTGAAATTGTTTCAAGATATCAAAGAGAGTGTTATAGTTTACCTTGTCTAACTGCTTCTGTTGTTTCACCAAAGTAACAAAACATGTCCACTCTGGTTGAAGTTGCTGAAGAAATTGCACATTGACTTGCATGGTGGAGACTTCCAGGTTGTTTCTTGTCATGTCGTTCATCATCTTGTAGAATCGTGAATAATAAGACTCAATTGATTCTCCATCCCATGCAGTAAACTTACCAAAATTGCAAAACAAGTTTGTTTTAACATCTTGCTTGTTGAGTGATTCTCCTTGTTGCAAGCGTTCAATAGCCGTCCATATTTCTTGTGCCGTAGGGCATGCATCAACCGTGGAATAAATATCATCTCCAATTCCACTTAGAATCATATAGATCGCTTCTTTTTCTGCATCATTCCAAGCACGCTTCTCTGGTGTAAGATCAGATAACGTTTCTTTTCTTGTGGTTGCGGGTACTTCTGTGGTAGTGTCAGTGGCTGGTGTATGAGGAACAGTGATATCGGAGAAAACATATGGTCCATTGTTAATACATTGCCTCAATGCATCACCATTAGGTCTTGTATCAAGATAACGAAGAAAACGTGATTGCCGTTGAGCATATCGACCGACCACAAGTATTTGTGGTCTCTCTTTGTTACCCGCCACCATTATGTTGTTGTTCGTCACACGGTATTCTGCAGTAGAATCCATCTAAAAATTCTCTGAAATGATGAAGTGAATATGGATCTTAAGTAGATATGATGTGATTGAGTTGTTGTTGAAATTCCGAAAAATGCTATTTTTTTCAGTCCGACAATAAATTCCTCAGTCCGACAAAACGATAGACCAAAGAATTTTGCATCGCCAATTTTTTTTTTATCTTCGAGTAAACGATATTCCGAAACTAGTCTAGATGGTGGCTAAGTCTAAAAAATAATCAAACAAAATTTAGCTAAACATGTCATCGGAATGTCCATCAGAATGTGCCATCGGAATGTTGGCTGTCGGAATGCTTAGATCGCAATGCACTGTCGGAATGTTTAGATCGGAATATGGCTTAGATCGCAATGCATTGTCGGAATGTTTAGATCGGAATGTCCTTCTGTCTGAATGCTTAGATCGCAATGTATACCTGTCGGAATCCCAGATCGCAATGTACCGTCGGAATGTTCATATTGGAATATGGCTGAAACAAATTTGGCAGAGTAACGACTCAAAGATCCCTTGAAACCATCGGAATCCCATATCGCAATGTACGATCAGAATGTCTCGTCGGAATAAGGTATCGGAATCCAGTGATCGCAAAGTAGAACCAAAAGGTTATTGCGATCAAACCACAAACACTTGTACTTTCCGATGGATACCTTTGCTAGAATTTCGGAATGATGAAAAACCAAGAATTTTTGAAAGTTTGATCCAAGAAAGTTTGTGTTTTTAACCAAAACCAAGATACCAAAATCACTACAACACTATTGAAGAAGGTATACGACTTGAAATCACAAACAAACACAATAAAAATCTTGAATTCGTGGAAGAAATACGGATCAAATCAAATAAATCAAGTGAAAACACAACAACCAATCACAAAACTACCCTATGGCGATTGATACCAATTATTGTCCCTAATATATGAATGATATAACACGAATTTAAAGAAAGAAAATAGGAGAAGAAGATGAATTCTAGAGAGAGAAAGTAGTGAGAGAAAGTATAGAGAATGGTTGGAGAAACTAGGTGATATTAGATTTGAGAAGTAAATAAAAATGAACCAACACCCTTCCTAACATGCTGTCACACCCCACCATGGCGGAATATGGGGCGCGACGTATGGATATCATCACAACAACAGCGTGTCTATAGAGAGAACTAAATGAAATTGAAATATCATAGATGGCGACACAAATGTCGTGACAATATCTCAACAATGCAGGCGTCTAGGTAAGTAGGTAACATGCCTACCTCTTACCAAAGACATACAAATAAACAAACATCAAACATATAGGTACCACAACGTTCACTTAAGCAAAACACAAAATAAAATCTAAGAGGAAAGGGATTCCTCCGAATGCAATCCTAGCAGCCTCTATACTCTAGCCACTTCTAACATCATCTTGCACAACTACCTCACCTGAAAATGACACTAAAATCTGTCAACATAAAGTTGGTGAGAACATAGGTTTAAGTTATCTAGAACATCATAAGAAACCTTGACATCCGCTGTAAATAAGTTGAAGAAAAACAATTTATAGTAATGGACCATAATGTGATAATCATACCACATGCATCCACAACAAAACTCAAGCCAAGTACCAATCACATCTACAATTCACAAAGCACATTATAACAATCAAGAAGTATCCCGTCACACGCACAAGAACACACACCACACTATCCGGATCTTTCCCACACCACCTGTGGAAGATGAACTATATCCCCGTCGAGATATCTTGCCTCCGAAGAGACGATGCACAAGTACTCAGGACGGATCGTGCCCCACGCTCCACACACATCACAACTGGTCCCATAGACGCCCATACATCTATGTACCAAAGCCAATCACAATCCAAACAAGATTCACATAGCAGAACACATATCAAAGCACATATGAGAACACATAAGCACGCATGTCACACAATAGCACATCTATGTCCAAATATTTATAAGAAAAATATAGTACCAAAACATTTTAAGAACACCACTAGTGTCATCTCCATCCCATACTGGAAAAAAACATTTAAAAACGTAGTAAAATGGGACTATGAACTCACCTGATTGCTTCTCCAAAGTCCTTGCTCTAGCCCCAAGCTAATAATCCAAAAACACATAAATCAATACATGAACCAACCTCTAAAATAGTTCATCAACCTATGATGGACATCTAACCTCCTCTCATATAAATACCCCATTTATAACTCTAAACACCCCATTACCCTTCCCTAACAAGTCCTTAACCTGGTTAAGTTTAATAGCTATCCCGTTCACAATTTTACACAAATCAGTCCCAGTTTTAGGTCTCAAAACTTTAAGTCAAATGTCCACTTAAACATACCCATGGTTTCTGTAAAAGGAATATTCATACCCTTACATATGTTGGCTAACACCTCCTACTTGACCTAACCTTAAAGCTACTGTTAAGGCCCCGATATACATATATCGACTTTTGTCATTCCAGATTTCCTGATTTTAAACGTACTAAAAGTTTGTTACCATTAAGGGGTCTTACCCTAAACCACAACCTTAGCCCAAGTGCAGATACTTACTACAATATATAAAACATCTCTCACATTCGTGAGAAGATCCCAATGCAACCCTAAGTACCCCAAACAACCCAAAACTTAAAAAGAAAACAGGCTGAATTCAAAACTGTTTTGACCTCCGACTGTTGTAACCTGTTTTTGACCCACTTCCCTACCTCCAATTTAGTTCTAGTTTCTTGCATTGGAAATCCACTTCAAATACCTTTTCAGGGCTAGTTTGATCGCATCTTGAATGTTCCTAGAACTCCAGATATGATCAAAACAATTGACTCAAAATTCTGCCCAGTTTTTAAAAACGGGTTTAACAAAATCAACATCATTAATTAACCCTAATCCCTCTAATTACAAGCCCTAACCCATGTAATCATTATATTATGATTATTACAACATTAATTTACTGTTTTTATATTAAACCCTAACCTAAATCCATCATAAGATTATTAAAGAAAACATAAAAACAATTTAATTAAAAAGGGATTTGAAAATTTACCTTGGATTTATGAAAACCCCCAAATTTTATGAAGAACCCTAATTTTTTTATAAGACTCACGAATTTCCTTCATCTCCAGGAGAAAAATAATGAATTTGGTTTAGTATATACATTATATAGGGTATGGGTGAATCCTAGTCCAACCCAAAGCCCACTTTCCTTAAATATTTTCCTTTTTCCTTTTTTTTCTCTTCTAAACCGACCCAAACACCCCTAATTTCGTTTTTTTCTTTATTTTTTTTCTTTTTATTGTTAATTAATATCTTATTAACATTACCTTAATTTACCTTAATTTATTTCAGCTCCTAAAACTCCCAAAACCTCAAAACCGTAAAACTAGTCAAATTTACGCGTTTTACCGTAAAAGACGTAAAATATACACTTTTATAAAAAATCTCAAATTTTGAAATAAACTTTATAACTAAGTCCTAAATGACTTAAAACCATCCCGAAAAATATTCATATGGATAATTACCTCACCCGAGACCTCTAAATGCTAAACCGTAAATCCTAAAAAAAATACTATTACTATAATACTTATACGTATACGTAAACACCACAATATCACCATTTTCATTTCATAGTCACCACTTGTGAGCTTATGAACATGAAATAACCGTTCCTCGATTTACTTATGAGTACTCTATACTCATAAACGATAACCACACCAACCTCGTTCACACAAAATAAACACGTAAACACACAATTCAAGTAAGCACACATAAAATAACCTAAAAGTAAGACCAAGTGACAAACCCAAAACCACGGTTGTCACATCACTCCCTACTAATAGAAATCTCGTCCCGAGATTCAGTCCCAAACTCAAACTTATTCTCAGCGAACAAACGAGGATGCATATCCCTGATAAAACCTTCACGTTCAAACATGAACTCAGTTTACACGAAAATAATCTCAACCAACAACACATGAGCCTTAACCGTCCGCGAGGAAACTTATCAAAACCATAAAGTTATGTAACCAACCTAACTAAATCTCGCAACTCATCAGACAAGAACTGTCTTGAAACCAAGTTAGGAGCCGTCACATAACTCAACGGGTTTAACACTGTCACCCCGATTTCAGTCTTACTCATAAGTACCATAAATCAAAACTCATCAAAATATAACCACGTATAATAAGGTCTAAAGAACTCTCAAATTCCTTCCCAACTCATCTCTATGTTAACCCTCCAAGTGTTCATTACCGCAAAATACCCAAAACACGAGTTTAAACCATGTTGTCCGAAAATTAACCTTGAACTCAACACTTGTACAATTAATTCGACCAAGCTACTGACTTCCAATTACGAAACTTTCTGAATATTTGAAAAGTATGTTCCGAGTACATAATTTTAGGCTTTTGAATCACCCAAAAACCTTTAAAAACGAATAAGTTATGACCAAAACGATTTTTTTCAAAATCTGCCTAGGCATTAGCGACAGTTTCTGACAGTTAGCGACATATTTTGACAGTTTAGCAACAGTTTCTGCCTACTCCGATTTATACCAAATAAAAAAAAACGATTTTTAAACCCTAAAAAAAACCCGTTATTAATTACAAAATTCAAGGTCTAATTTATTTTAATTCCAGAAAATTTAAATTCTCCCCCATCATATGATTAATACATGATTTTAACATATTTAAGTTAGTAAGAATAAAATTTCTAACTAAAGAACAATAACTTTAGGTGATCAAAACCAAAATATTTTAAAATAAACAAGTCATGCTTATATGTTAAAAAAAATTTATATTCCACCTTATTTCAAACACGTTTTCGACACTTTACCCTCATTTTATCGACTACCAATAACTATTTTTATTTTACTATTTGCAAGTTTTATTCTTTTACCATGTAAGACTCCAAACAAAAGAAATCGTTATTACAAAAAAGAAATCTCCACCCTGTCAATAGCCTCTACACCAAAAATACGGTACAAACAAGCACGTGAAATGAGGACTCGAGCAATGCGCTACTACAGAAGTTGAACATCTCAAAAAGAAACGAGGCTAGCAACCATCCCAAGAATACAACCGGTAAGTAGAAAATAATTTTACATACATAGGCATAAGCGTACATACACTCAAATCCATCCAACATATACTATACAAGCATGTATTAACTCTCTTTCATGCAATCATACTTGAAAGTCCAGTGGTGTTGTGGCACATATATAATTATGTAGGCCTCCATAATTATACATGTTCTCTTTCACCAATGTACTCCCTCCTATGATGACACTTATAAGAAATTAATACTACACATAACACATAATCCAACAACTCACAAGCACATAACCACACAAGATAAAATCCAAAACCCCATGTATTAAAATACCATGTATTAAAATAACATAGCCAATGCACGAAACACATAAACTCGTAGTCCAGCTGAACCAGCGTAGACAAAATTCGAAATGTATAAAGAACATGAAAACATAATTAAGCGAAATCCAACAATGACTAGCGTATACGACCATGGTTCCACCCTCACTAATCAAAACTCGTAAAGAAAATAACATGTAGTTAAGTATGAAGTTACTATGGTTCAATTCATACTAGTCAAAATATCGCAATAAATAACATCCAAACACATCAATTAATATAAAATGCACACATACTCCTATGACGCCTATATGCAGGGACCCTTAAGCTATAGACTAGGCTACACGACTAGGCAACCTAATTCTCTATAACCATTGGCTCTAATACCATTCTGTCACACCCCACCATGGCGGAATATGGGGCGCGACGTATGGATATCATCACAACAACAGCGTGTCTATAGAGAGAACTAAATGAAATTGAAATATCATAGATGGCGACACAAATGTCGTGACAATATCTCAACAATGCAGGCGTCTAGGTAAGTAGGTAACATGCCTACCTCTTACCAAAGACATACAAATAAACAAACATCAAACATATAGGTACCACAACGTTCACTTAAGCAAAACACAAAATAAAATCTAAGAGGAAAGGGATTCCTCCGAATGCAATCCTAGCAGCCTCTATACTCTAGCCACTTCTAACATCATCTTGCACAACTACCTCACCTGAAAATGACACTAAAATCTGTCAACATAAAGTTGGTGAGAACATAGGTTTAAGTTATCTAGAACATCATAAGAAACCTTGACATCCGCTGTAAATAAGTTGAAGAAAAACAATTTATAGTAATGGACCATAATGTGATAATCATGCCACATGCATCCACAACAAAACTCAAGCCAAGTACCAATCACATCTACAATTCACAAAGCACATTATAACAATCAAGAAGTATCCCGTCACACGCACAAGAACACACACCACACTATCCGGATCTTTCCCACACCACCTGTGGAAGATGAACTATATCCCCGTCGAGATATCTTGCCTCCGAAGAGACGATGCACAAGTACTCAGGACGGATCGTGCCCCACGCTCCACACACATCACAACTGGTCCCATAGACGCCCATACATCATGTACCAAAGCCAATCACAATCCAAACAAGATTCACATAGCAGAACACATATCAAAGCACATATGAGAACACATAAGCACGCATGTCACACAATAGCACATCTATGTCCAAATATTTATAAGAAAAATATAGTACCAAAACATTTTAAGAACACCACTAGTGTCATCTCCATCCCATACTGGAAAAAAAACATTTAAAAACGTAGTAAAATGGGACTATGAACTCACCTGATTGCTTCTCCAAAGTCCTTGCTCTAGCCCCAAGCTAATAATCCAAAAACACATAAATCAATACATGAACCAACCTCTAAAATAGTTCATCAACCTATGATGGACATCTAACCTCCTCTCATATAAATACCCCATTTATAACTCTAAACACCCCATTACCCTTCCCTAACAAGTCCTTAACTTGGTTAAGTTTAATAGCTATCCCGTTCACAATTTTACACAAATCAGTCCCAGTTTTAGGTCTCAAAACTTTTAAGTCAAACGTCCACTTAAACATACCCATGGTTTCTGTAAAAGGAATATTCATACCCTTACATATGTTGGCTAACACCTCCCACTTGCCCTAACCTTAAAGCTACTGTTAAGGCCCCGATATACATATATCTATTTTTGTCATTCCAGATTTCCTGATTTTAAACGTACTAAAAGTTTGTTACCATTAAGGGGTCTTACCCTAAACCACAACCTTAGCCCAAGTGCAGATACTTACTACAATATATAAAACATCTCTCACATTCGTGAGAAGATCCCAATGCAACCCTAAGTACCCCAAACAACCCAAAACTTAAAAAGAAAACAGGCTGAATTCAAAACTGTTTTGACCTCCGACTGTTGTAACCTGTTTTTGACCCACTTCCCTACCTCCAATTTAGTTCTAGTTTCTTGCATTGGAAAGCCACTTCAAATACCTTTTCAGGGCTAGTTTGATCGCATCTTGAATGTTCCTAGAACTCCAGATATGATCAAAACAATTGACTCAAAATTCTGCCCAGTTTTTAAAAACGGGTTTAACAAAATCAACATTATTAATTAACCCTAATCCCTCTAATTACAAGCCCTAACCCATGTAATCATTATATTATGATTATTACAACATTAATTTACTGTTTTTATATTAAACCCTAACCTAAATCCATCATAAGATTATTAAAGAAAACATAAAAACAATTTAATTAAAAAGGGATTTGAAGATTTACCTTGGATTTATGAAAACCCACAAATTTTATGAAGAACCCTAATTTTTTTATAAGACTCACGAATTTCCTTCATCTCCAGGAGAAAAATAATGAATTTGGTTTAGTATATACATTATATAGGGTATGGGTGAATCCTAGTCCAACCCAAAGCCCACTTTCCTTAAATATTTTCCTTTTTCCTTTTTTTCTCTTCTAAACCGACCCAAACACCCCTAATTTCGTTTTTTTCTTTATTTTTTTTCTTTTTATTGTTAATTAATATCTTATTAACATTACCTTAATTTACCTTAATTTATTTCAGCTCCTAAAACTCCCAAAACCTCAAAACCGTAAAACTAGTCAAATTTACGCGTTTTACCGTAAAAGACGTAAAATATACACTTTTATAAAAAATCTCAAATTTTGAAATAAACTTTATAACTAAGTCCTAAATGACTTAAAACCATCCCGAAAAATATTCATATGGATAATTACCTCACCCGAGACCTCTAAATGCTAAACCGTAAATCCTAAAAAAAATACTATTACTATAATACTTATACGTATACGTAAACACCACAATATCACCATTTTCATTTCATAGTCACCACTTGTGAGCTTATGAACATGAAATAACCGTTCCTCGATTTACTTATGAGTACTCTATACTCATAAACGATAACCACACCAACCTCGTTCACACAAAATAAACACGTAAACACACAATTCAAGTAAGCACACATAAAATAACCTAAAAGTAAGACCAAGTGACAAACCCAAAACCACGGTTGTCACACATGCTAAGAAGGGTTTATATAGCCTTTGCTTACATGTAGCTTAATGGGCTATATGATCATGGGTCGGGCTTTCCTTTTGGGCTTTGGTTACTTATGAATGAACCTTAGCTTAAAGTTAAGCCCGTAATACACGACTAACATACTACCTATTACAACGTTCTAATTAATGTTACAATAATAACCTATGACCGAGCATTCTTGTTTGACTCAATATTTTGAGGCTAACATATACATTTCTTTTCGACAAGACACATTGGTAGAACCAATAATTTATAACATATTGTTTCGTGGATTCATTTTACTTGATATCATGGGGGTGACACATGTGTCTACCATATGTTCTAATTATCTATATCATGAATGGTTAAAAACTATTGTAATAAAAACACGGCAAAGATATCAAATTGTAACTACGTCACAAAAACAAAAAATTGAGTATAGATAACAAACGATGCTCCAAAAAAGCTCCTCATTTATTCGGGTTAAAACAATTTGTAGGTTTTGGACAAAAAACGTTAATGGCTTAACCCGACCCATTCCATAAAACTTGACCAAAAGTAAAATATGATGTGGGCTAAGCAAATCCAACTCGACTGTTTTTATATTATAGCATTCTTATAGTATTCACGACACCAACTATTTTATATCTAAAAAAAAAAGTTTCTGGCTGAGCGAATCCAACTCGGCTTGACATGTATAAAAAGTAACTGTTTTGACCCATCACCAATATACCTACCCCACCTGTAATACTGATATTCGAAGGTAACTATACCTATTAATTACTGGTAAGGAATCATGATCTAAAATAACGGATATTGCTTTCGAAATTTTCGTTTTTTGTTTGCAAGTTAAACCTTAGAGAAAAAACCCTAAAAATGGCGACTAATGGCGATTCTTCTTCTCCCTTTCAATTTTGATCCACTACCTTTCGTCTCAATCTTGCATCTAAAGGATTTGTCGTCTGTGATCAATCCTTGTGATTCGATATCCAGAACGAGCTTCTTTATTCGCTTGATTTCAAAACCATAGAGATCGATCTTGATTTTGGGGATCTTACCTTATTTTTTTCGTTTTGTCCTAACTGTTCATTATCTCTTAAATAACGTGAGATTACTGTTTGATTATCAATCATGATTCCTAATCGTTGGTATCAAGGGTTCGACGTTGTTGCAGAATTAGGGTTTGATCTTCGGATTAGAACTTAACTCGTGTGATATTCATCCTTTATACCCACGTTTTTTTGTTATCTAATTGCTATTTTCGTTCTGATTCTATATGTTCTTTAGGAGTTTCGATTAGGGTTAGGTTCCGAATCATTTTTTCATTTTTTAGGGTTTACTGTTCATTTTTTATTCTGCTATCATAGGAAGATCTTACTCCCTGGAGGATGATGTAATGTGGATTGCTAAGACAGTGTTTGTTACGAATTTTCAAGATTCATTCAATTCTCGTGATCTTTGGAATCTGTGTCAATCTTATGGTAAGGTTATAGATGTTTTTATTCTGTATCGTAAGACTCAAGCTGGTAAACGGTACGCGGTTGTTCGGTTCATTATGGTGGATAATTTTGTTAGATTGATTGAGAATTTACGTTCTCTTTGGGTGGGAAGGTTTCATATCCATGCTAATGATGTACGTTATGAGCGACCTAGGCAAGCGTCTCATACACAAGCTCATAAACCAATCTATACTCCCCGTCCTCAAGCGAATCAGAAAGCATCATATGCTAATGTGGTGAATAACCGAAGGACACTAATAGATTTTTGGTACTTGCTAATCCGCCTGTAGTTCTCGATGACACGTGTGGTTTTGAGGGTAATCTTTCGAGGCATGTTCTTGGCAAACTCAAGGAATTTAATTCTATCCGGTCATTAAAGCTTGTCTTGGTTAAGGAGGGTTTTCAAATCATGAATTTATCTTATGCTGGTGGGTTTTGGATCATGATTGAATTGGACAATGAGGAGACTAGGACCGAATTTTTGAATCACTCCGGTGTTAAGTCCTGGTTTGAGGAGCTTTTAGAAGCTTATGCTGATTTTATTAGCAATGAACGCATTGTGTGGGTTGACATAGAAGGGATCCCACTTAGGGTATGGTCAGCCAATACGTTTGCTAGAATTGGTAAAAAATGGGGTCAGGTTATGGACATTAAGGAGAATATGGGTTCGTTATTCTCGCGTAAACGCCTATGTATTAAAACATCGCTGCCCAATAATATCTTGGAATCGTTAAAGGTCATCTTCAAAGGTAATATTTTTATGGTCTGCGCCAAGGAATTATTCATGTGGTCGCCTACTTTTGCTGGTGTCAAAGATTGTGAGTATGAGTCGGATGAGGAACTTCATGTGAGAAGAATTTGGGTGCTATAGATAATAGTGATGATGAAAATGTTGCTCCGCAAAACGAGGGGGATGTAAACGACGAGGTTATTTCTGAAACACTTTATGATAATGGTTTTGATCAGAATGATTTACAGAATGAGGGAGATAAGGAAGTACAAGCTGAGGTATCCAAGTCTGTAGAAGTTCTACCTAATGAGACCCAAAAATTGGAGGACCCGTTTGGTTTATATGATACACTTATTCAGCTTCTTGTTCTAAATGTTAATTCGGTTTCAAGTTCCTCCAGGCCTCATCCTCTAGGTTACACACCTGAACATGTAGACCATTATAACGTGGACACCAGTGATAGAGTGGAGACTCCCATTCATCAGCCTAAGACTGTGGTCCAAGATTCTAATGAATTCTCATCTAGTGTTCCGTCTCGTGTTACACCTAAAGGAGGGTCTATGCTTGATATGCTAGATGATTTGATTAAGGTTGTCCAATCGATGGGGTATGAGATGGAAGGATGTTTCAAGGACTTCGAACGCATTATTAGTTTAAAAGGAGTTGATGAGGGTTTTCCATGAAGATCCTTTCTCTTAACATTCAAGGTCTAGGCCACAAGACCAAAAAAGCGTGGATTAAGGAGCTCAATTTTAAACATAGGATTAATTTTTTATCTTTGCAAGAGACGAAGATGGAGAAAATTTCAGATATGGAAATCACACTTATGTGGGGAAATTCAAATTTTCAGTATGTTCATAATGAGGCGCTTTGGGATTTCAGGAGGTATACTTTGTATATGGGAACAATCTATTTTTATAAAAAGCCATGTTTCGATCTCAGATAATTTCATTGCTGTTTACGTGACCTGGCTTCCTACTAGTACTGATCTTCTCTTTATTTCGATATATGCCCCACAATCTTACACTCTTAAAAGGATTTTGTGGGAGTATATCACCTCCTTGATTAATCGTTGGAATGGAGAGACCATCGTGATGGGAGACTTCAATGCGGTTCGTCATGTTGATGAGCGGTTTGTGTTGAGTCTTAGGATCTAGACTCATCTGGGATATCATGATCATGATTGTAATAAGCACAGCGGAACATAAAGAACATAATCATAACCAAGAACAAGGCTTTCACTAATAAAGATTACTATTAATAATGCTACTAACTACTACTCCTGGTGCCTTATAGGCTTGACACCAGGAGGAACGCACACACACCTATGGTTTACATTGTATGTGAATGAGTGAATAACCATGTGTGCCTAACCCTCTTTATATAATAGAGGTACTATAGTTACATCACAACCCTAGCTTACTATAGAAGCTAATATATTACTACTAGGTCCTTCATCTTGTTTTGTCATATCAACTCAAGATCTCTAAGTCCCAACAATCTTCCCCTAGTTGATTTGAAAAAACCAGTAAGCACAAACTTCCCCTGAAGCTAAGATAGATGAAGGCTAAGCTTCCCCTCGATCCATGCATTCTTCCCCTTTTTGTCAAATCAACTCAAAAGGGATCGTCTTCCCCTTAAGAAGTGCATGTCGAATCCAGTAGGTTCCATGGAGTGATCACTGATGAACAAAATCAAGTATAACGAATTTTATGAAGAAGTGGAATCTCCCAAACTTGTGTCTTATGTCTTGCACTAACCACGTGACGTCGAGATCGAACAAAAATCCTCAAATAAATGAGACACTGAGCACAAAAACGTAACCCCTTCAAGTGATAACAAATGTACGCATAGAGCAAGTTATCTTAAAAAGGCTCATAATCCTTTTAAGATATGAATAGATCGTACCCCTTCGCTAGATGTGCCAAGTCTTCGTCACCATTCAAACGAAGCAAGTTATCTTAAAAAGGTACTGGCTTCCTTTGAAGATATGATAAGAACACAATACATGTGAAACTCAACTACAACATAAAATAAGTGATAATCAAATGTCTTCTTCAATGAATCACCCTAACGAAATGATGATGGTTGAGAACTCCTCCTCCAGTAACAGTAGTGACATCAGACTAGTCACTAAATCAGAGTAGTAGCAATCTTACTTGACTAGTAGGAACGAAAACCGGCCAAAGAAAATTAGTATACAACAAGCCAGCTGGAACCATAAGAAAGTCAGCATGAACATACACCTACCAGTAGGAACCGACCAGTGGTATGGACCAGTAGGAACCGACTAGTAAGAACCGATCAGTAGGAACCGATGATTAAACCAGGAGGAACCATCGAATATTACTAGGAGGAACCAAGAACATAACCACCACGAACATATATGACCAGTAGGAACCATAGCGCACCAGTAGGAACAACATAACCTACCAGTAGCATCTCAAAACCCTTTCTTTTTTTCCTTTTTTTTGTTTTTTTGTTTTTTTTTTGTTTTTTTTTTGTTTTTTTCCTCTTTTTTTTTCATGCTGTCACCACACTGTCAATAAAGCTACCGTTGTTGTTGCTGTTGTTGTGGCTGATCTCTTGTATGTCATAAACTCCACGAATCCAGCCCAGAAGTAGCCCATAGAGACCATGTCAACACATATGGAACCCACGTCCATATACTTAGTAAATAGCTGGACACAGTTAGCACATGTAAAGAATATTTCCTTAAAATCAGCCACCTAATTGACCATATCGCATAAATTTGTGAAGATTCACACGTCTTTGTATCACAAAAATAGGAAACTATATAATTTACGTAGTATATGGGATATTTGGTCAATGCCATAAATATGGTAACCATTATTACATGTTTTCTCCATAACTGCTTCCATATATGTCTAGTAAAGTATCCCATGTCAAAAGAGAAACTATACGCTATAAAAGTTGTATCCCACAAATATTGTAACAACCATGACATGTTTTCTCCATAAAATCAGGATTTCCCATCCACGATTCTCATGATTTTGGCCAGTATACGTATATATTCCTAAAACATACGAACTAAAAGCTGCTTCCAAAAACAAACATACCTTCGTTCATATATGACACACAACTGCATCAATAGAGTCACACGTCCAAATATATACTTCCATAAGATCAGCCAAAATTCATGCACCGTAAATAGTTTCTTCATATCCACGTCCCAAGTATGAAACGGTTCAATACTCCCATAAACATTGCATATATATATATTCCAAAAATAATGAAGTTATTTTCAGAATAAAAGCAAAGAATGACATATACATACCAGATCATGTGAGAGATAGCATAAGAACATGGAATCTATTTTAAGAACCCGATCATTCCTGTTATAGCACAAACTTCGTCCAAAATATATTGTGTAGCCCATAAAATCAGGAATATTTTAATACTCCACGATTTTCTGGGTAAAACAGCAGGTAACAAACGAATCAACCTTGGGATCGTCCTTTTCTTGGCACCAATAGCACCAAAACAAAAAAAACAACAACCCAACATCATTGTTGGATGTGTACTTAACTCATTGCTGATTTTTGACCACACAATCACGTGACACCGGTCACGTCTTCTGTCTGATGTGACTTTAGCATGTGAGAAACGGTACAACGATCAATCCTGGACCACCATATGACTTCTATCGTTTCTTATCAGCCCTTGATAAAACATGTGTTAATAAACAGCAATTGTTTAACCATGTCAGCAGTAACAAATGTCAAACGTGAACTTGGAAGCATAAGGACTAGTATCATGACACCATGTTCAAAGTCTTTGTCTTTTGATCAGCCATATACATCATGAATCTGTTGTGTTTTAATGAAGACGAATCTAGAGTTTATGCAAACCCTAAAACAAGGATCGTCACAACAGCCATGAAATCATTCACCACCAGATCATTCTAGGGTTCATCATTGATTCAAGAATCAACTCACCAAAGCTAGAATAATTGTGACAATCCGTCAATTTATGGTTGATATTTTATTCTCAAATATTATTTGAAAATATTATTTTAATGTTATATTATGAACTCACTTATTTTTGGGAAGAAATTTGGATTTACGTCTTGAAATAGCATCGACTACGTCTAAACCGGAGGATACTACGTTACGTGCTTACGTTTACATACACCGTCCTTGGTGACAGTCCGACATTTCAGAAAGTAAATTTATCCGTGAATATTATCTTGAGATTTAAATTTGTGTTGGTTCATAAACTCACAAATTTACGAGAAGAGATTAGGACTTACGATTTTAGTTTAACGTCCTTTACGACTAAACCGGAAACCTTAGGATTACGTATTTACGTTTTCGAACTCCATTTTTGATGAGACAATTTTTATTAAATTCGTTTTGTGCCGTTGATCCATAATTTATAAAAACTTTTTTCGTAAAACGACCCGAGGACATGCAAATCGAGGAAACTAGAATCAAAGAGTACCCGTAATTAAATGGGGATGAGACAAGTGGGACACTTGCCCCACCCCCACAAACCCATGGCTAGACTTAGCCACATAACCCATGTGTTGTCAAAAACTTCACAAGGAAGCTAAGACACTTGTCTTATAACTCCCCAAAACCATTTCACAAAACCATTTCCTCTCATTTCCTCCATGCAAAACAACCAAAATCCTCTCTTCCTCTCTCTATGATTTCGTCCCACTCTCACACAAAACACCCCATTTGATCTAAATTTAACCACAAACTATTGTTATAACTTACATATGTTAATCTCCTTCCAAAGAGATGAAGATTGGTGCAAGTTTTAACATCCAAGGAGAAGTTTCTATGGAGTCTTGGGGCTGATTTCTCAAGGAGTTTTCATGAAGAACAAGGACTGATTTTCGGAGGAATCTACAAATACTTGGTGATCCTAGAAGTGGTGTTGATATCTCATAAGATTGGTTACCCAAAACCATGTCTTGTTCATCCAAAAGCTCATCATTTCATCACTTTGGTGGTATAAAGATTGTTCTCCCCATCCTCTTGTTATTTTGATTACGTAAACATGTATTTTATTTCCTATTGTATATTTATATGATGATAAAAATGTTATGTGGGGATTTGGTGTTGATAAACATGCTTAAAAAGATGAAAAACTATAAGAAACAAGGCTAAAATCTTGTCTAAATTTGTTGGCTGTATAAAACAGTAAAGAAACATGTCATGAACTAATAAAATGATGAAGTAGAATTGATATACAGTAAGCTATGAGTCTTGTACACATGTGAGAGTTGGCCATGCAATGGAATCATTGTAATGAGTGAGATATGATCAAAACAAGTTTAAAGTACAAATCTGAGTTCACTGTTTTGGACGATTTTTAGAAAATACTTAGAAGATGATTCAACAGTAGCTATAGAAGAGTTAAATGTAGAAAATATCATGTAGTTTATGTGATAAAAATTTGAGCTTCTATCTCCATATAGAACTCTAGATATGGCAGTTTTGGTGAAGATGAAAATAAAAATCAGATTTTGGAAATTAAAGTATAATACTATTATATAAGCACTCAAAATTTAATAGTATAAAATATAAATTAAAACCCACTAACTTATATAATACATTTATATAAATATGTACAATGGTAAATAAGTGAACATTTTATAAAAATGGTAACTTGTTAAGTTTTATAAGTTATAAAACTATAAACATGATTTTTACGACTTTTTCGGCTAATACCGTAAAATTAACGTTTTTGTTAAATAAAACCTAGATGGTTGGACCCGTCTAAGGTAAACTTTATAAAACTTATATACTGATATATAAACATGTATAACAAGTAAAAACCGATAAGACCCGAACTATAGGACATACGGACGTTAACGGACTAAATTAACGTTATTGGACTAATAATACAACAAAAATGGACTAAAACACTTATAAACTTATTATTGGGCTTAACCCATTTAGGCCCAACTTGTAAAGTGTAGATACTGATAATATAAGTAAAACATGGATTATTACAAGTTAAAGAACTTATAATAAGTTCATTGGACTTAAAACACGTAAATAGGTAAAACGAGAAAACTAGTATAAAAGTTATCGACACATAACACAAAAATGAGTAAATGAGGATATGTAAACCCACTTGATCATCATATATATATATAATCATCATATGTATACATAATTGCTATTTTTATAAAGTCATTGGACATGAGTCTAAGACCGATTATTATTTATATAGGTTTCCGTGATTGAAGCACGTACCGTACATCCGAATTGCCGACAACCCGCCTTCCCACATCAACGTGAGTTCATAGCCTCGCACTCTTTTTTTTATAAACCCGCGAGGGAGATAACATGTTAGTTTTTATAAAATAGGACACCATTTGTCCCGATTGCTTGTTTATTGATTTGGACCCGAATGATTGTATGACCTGAATGTATGACCCGATAAATGATTAAAGGACCCGATAGATGAAATCAAATGGATTATTAAAGTTAGGTTATGTCACTAAAAGTCCCATTAGCATGAATTGTGAACTACCGGGAGTTGGTAGACGCTTATGCATATAATAGTACTATTTGGGGACGATCACCCCAGTTCGCGCCTTGACGGTTGATCCCCGTCGTGCCACATTGATTGGTAAGCGAATTTATGTATGAGAAGATTTCCATAGCGTGACCTTTGTGACGACACGCTACTTTAGATGGGCAAATTTGGTATCGGGTTAGCTACCCGTTGTTGGTTTAGTAAGGTAACAATGTCATGCGGCTTATAATAATCCGACTAACGAAATACTACTAGACGCTCAGAATTACGACGTATTGCCTGACTAGCAATACAGGGTCATACTATTGATATTATGTTTGTGTTTTGGTTTTCATAACCATATTCATATAACGGTTTTCATTTTTATACAACGTCATAAGACGTATTGTATGATGTTTTTACGACATTGGCTCGTATAATGATTTTTAAGGCAAATGCCTATATTATGATTTGGATGAAGATTTGTATAAAATGACTTTGGCTATTTTATGGCCTGTTAAAATGATTTGTACAAAATGATTTTCAGTAATAATTTTATACTGATATTATATTGATGGATTTTATTAAACTCTATGAATTCACTCGGCGTTATCGCTGACCTTTTCTTTTAACATGTGTTATCTCAGGTACTTGAAGGTAATTCTCGGGAAGACGACAAGAATTCATGGCCCGCACTTAAACAATATTTTCCATTCAAATACTTTGTAAAACTTTGTATGAAATAATATGACTTGGGACCGATGTAACTTTGATATTTATGAATGGAAATGCTTTTATTATTAAACGACGCAATTTTTATGCGTTGTCTATGATGTGAGTAATGTGTTATCCCGTAACACCAACTAGTCTTCCGCTGTATTGAGTTGTATAAATTTGGGGGTGTTACAATAATCATCATCATTCCAAGAAACAACATGTGAACAGCAGCATCAAGAAACAGCAGTCACATCAAAATTAACAACAGCGACCATCATCTAGGGTTTGTTGGTAAAAACCCTAGATCAGGAACTTTATTTTATAAAAACAGAAAATACTAACGAAAACCTTGTAGATCAACCAGATCAAGAGCCAACAAGCTCTGATACCACTTGTGGAGTCTTAGGATCTAGACTCATCTGGGATATCATGATCATGATTGTAATAAGCACAACAGAACATAAAGAACATAATCATAACCAAGAACAAGGCTTTCACTAATAAAGATTACTATTAATAATGCTACTAACTACTACTCCTTGTGCCTTATAGGCTTGACACCAGGAGGAACGCACACACACCTATGGTTTACATTGTATGTGAATGAGTGAATAACCATGTGTGCCTAACCCTCTATATATAATAGAGGCACTAGGGTTACATCACAACCCTGGCTTACTATAGAAGCTAATATATTACTACTAGGTCCTTCATCTTGTTTTGTCATATCAACTCAAGATCTCTAAGTCCCAACAGTTTGGTTCTGTTTTTAATACTTGGTGTGCTCGTGACTTCAATCAGTTCATTTCAGCTTCTGGACTTATTGATGTGAAGATGGAGGGTTTTCTTTTACTTGGTCTTTGCCGTCAGCATCTAAAATGAGTAAGTTGGATCGATTCTTAATTTCTAATGGCATTCTTTCGACTTTTCCTAGTTTGGCAGCTGTTTGCCTAGATTGTCATCTTTCTGATCATAGACCGATCATTTTTAAGGAGATATCTGCTGATTATGGTCCGTCACCTTTCACATTTATCACTCATGGTTTTCTTATGAGGGTTTCGACTCTATGGTGGAAAAGGCATGGAGATCTTTTTTGCACAATGATTCTTATAAGCTCATTCGGTTCAAAAAGAAGCTACAAGACCTGAAAAAATGTATTCGAGAGTGGGTTCGTCATCAGAATTTGCATAAGAAGGAGACGAAGATTTAACGGCTAGCTGATATTTATTCTAAACTTGATAGTGGCCTCAAATCTGACGAGTTACTTCTAAACATGTTGGATATCTCACGGAAGTTACATAATATTACTCATTTAGAATCTTTAGAGGCGGCCCAAAAGGCTAAAGTTAAATGGGCCATCGAGGGGGATAAAAACACTAAATTTTTTCATGGGATTATTAATAAGAAACGTATGCAAAGCACTATTCGGGGTATTTTCAATAATGGGGTTTGGAGTTCTGATCTGATCACTGTCAAAGAAGCGTTTGTCTCCCATTTTTCTTCGCGGTTTAAACAACCTTCTACTGCTCGTTTTAAGCTCAATATGAGTTTTAATAATCATCTTTCGGATGATCAGGTGGAGGATTTGGAAAAACATATTATGCCGGATGAGATCAAAAATGCTGTTTGGGATTCTGGTAATAATAAGTCTCCTTGTCCTGACGGTTTCACTTTCGAATTTTTTAAACATTTTTGGTACTTAATCGGATCTGACTTGCTCGTAGCAGTTCAATATTTTTTTGCAAAGGGGACCTTTCCTAGGGGATGTAATTCTTCCTTCATTGCTTTAATCCCTAAAGTGCCAGATGCCAAATTTGTCTCGGATTTTAGACCTATCAGCCTTATTGGAAGCATCTATAAAGTCATTACTAAAGTGCTTGCTAATCGTCTCAGTGGTGTTATTTTGGATCTGGTTTCTAATACAAAATCAGCTTTCATTAAGAACTGACAAAATCTTGATGGTCCTTTTATTATTAATGTGGTTATATCTTGGTGTAAACGAAATAGGAAGCAATCTCTTCTTTTTCAAAGTCGATTTATCTAAGGCTTACGATTCCGTAAGATGGGATTTTCTTTTAGAAGCTCTCTACGCATTCGGTTTTGGGCCTCGATGGTGTTCTTGCATCATGGGTATTCTTTCTTCTAATATTTCTTTGATTCTTATTAATGGTAGTCCTACGTGTGAGTTCCCTATTAACTGTGGTCTCAAACAAGGTGATCCTTTGGCTCCAATGCTTTTTATCTTAGTTATGGAATCACTTCATCTTTCGGTTACAAGGGCTGTAAATGATGGTATTTTTAATGGGCTTTAGATTCAAAATCAGTTTGTGTTATCTCATTTATTCTACGCGGATGATGTTATTTTTCTTGGTGAATGGTCTAAGGTTAATTTTAATAACCTCATAAAAATACTTAAATGCTTTTACCTTGCGTTAGGTTTAAAGATCAATATTCAAAAGAGCCAGTTGATAGGTATTGGAGTTCATGAGGAGTTAGTTAAGTTTGGTGCATCTTCCATTGGTTGTGTCGTTTTATCCACCCCGTTCAGATATTTGGGAGTAGATGTAGGCGGTAGTATGTCAAGGAAGTCTATGTGGAACGGGATTATTCAGAAAGTCCAATCGAGGTTATCATGATGGAAAGAAAATATCCTTTCAGTGGGTGGTAGATTGACGCTTTTGAAAGCCGTCCTTGGTGTCACTCCTCTTTATACGATGTCTATTTATAAGGCGCCTTCAGTGGTTTTACATAGCCTTGAGAAACTTAGAAGTAAATTTTTTGTGGGTACCAAACATTCGGTTAGGAAGATGTCTTGGATTGCATGGGATCAGGCTCTAGCTTCAAAAGATCATGGAGGATTAGGGGTCTCTAGTTTGTTCGCCTTGAACCGTGCTTTACTTCTCAAATGGATGTGGCGGTTTATCCCTAATGATGGGTCTCTTTGGTGTCGTTTTATTCATGCTGTTTATGGTAGTTCGATCAAGAATCACAGGCCTTTATTTTCTTCCTGATGGAGCTCAATTATTCGTGAGGTTCGTGTTTTGGAGACCAAGGGTTTCAAGATCTTTTCTCACTGTAAAATTCGAGTTGGAGATGGTTCCAATACTAGATTCTGGTTTTACCCCTGGATATCTGATATTCCCTTATGTGATCTATATCCTCGTGTTTTTGCTCTTGAAGTTGTCAAAGATGTGTTGGTTTCCGCTAAGATTAACAGCCCGTCTTTAAGTGATTCTTTTCAAAGATAAGTTCGAGATGGAGTTGAGAAACAACAATGGTATGAGTTCCTTCTTGTTATGGATTTGTTTTGCTTGTCATCTGCTGGTGATAGATGGATTTTTGATTTAAATGGCCAAGGTATGTTTTCTGTTAAAGATATTCGCTTAGCCCTCAACAAATTGTTGCTTCCTAGGTCAACTACGGTTACGCGTTGGGTGAAGCAGGTTCCTATTAAAGTTAATGTGTTTTTTTTGGAGGGCTCATTGTGATCGTCTTCCAACTCACCTTAACCTCAGTATTAGAGGCATTAATGTGACTTCGGTTGGCTGTTCTATATGTGGGTTGGAGCCTAAAGACACGAGTCACCTTTTCTTTGGGTTTTCGCTTGCAAAAGACTTGTTAGGTTTAATCTGCTGCTGGTGGGACGTTCTCGGCCCAGCCTTGCGTCATTTCATCAGTGGGACGAATGGATGCTTTCTATTCGTATGTCGGGTAAGATCAAAGTCATGTTTGAGGGCGTTTTCTTTACGGCGTGGTGGTTAATTTGGTCTTTTCGTAACAAGCTTTTATTTTATAATTCTACTCCAAGAAAGGATCGGATTTTCGATGATGTTATTTCTTTCTCATATAATTGGTGTGCTAATAGATGTCATAGAGTTATTACCAAGGATTGTTGGTTTAAGAATCCTTATTTGATTTCCTTGTAATGTTTTTTCTAGCATCTTGCTAGTCTTTTTTAATAAAGTTGCCGTTAAAAAAAAGCTGCAAGTTAGCTGATTCATATATTCAATAACTATTTTCGTAAATATTAATCTTCCTTTCTTTTGAGGGGCCCTTTTTCTTTGAAGTTGCTTATTAAATTGTATAATTTTGTATAAAAGGAAGAGCTAATGAGAGTTTTGGTGCAGATTGTTTGTCGTAATTTGAATGGCAGCTATGACTCAAATTTTTATAACTGGCCTGATTCGGGTTAGGATTAAAAATGGGATTTTAGAGCTGAAAAACAAGCATAAAATGTTAGGTAGGAGGAATGTAGAAACAAAAAAAAGTGCTCGGTAACATATAAATAATATTGTAGGCAATTTGCTTATGCAAATCAATCTGCTGAGACAGACCTAGCACTTGGTTGACGTCTTTCTTGCTCCACCTTTAATATTTTACGCACATCCTAAGACACAAAAAGAGGTAAACTGTTAGGGCGTTTGGATTGATAGTTTGAAACAAAAATATGCAATAATAGATGGGTTAGTTTTATTGATAGACGATTTTAGTTATTAATGATAGATTATGTTATTTTTAAAGACAAATGTTTCTGTGTGCATCTACTGCTGCTTACAAACGTAATCAACAAAACTCATCTTAGTTAAGTTAATAGACATTGTTGATGTACCCTAAGCCTACATATATCAAAAAATAAGAAAATTAAGCTAATAGACATTGTTCTAGCAATCACATTCAAAAACGTAAAATGTAATTTATTTCCAGCAGTAATCTCTTTATTGAACGCTATTAGTGATCATAAGAAAAATTGAACTACTTGACCTTAAGCAGCTGAAAGATACGTTATCTATACACATACGTAGAAATCACAATCGACACATGCCAGTTCTGCCCTTAGTGTGTATCTCCAATTTCAAATCTTGTATCATATCCAAAGAATTCGAGTCACACGGGCACAATAATTTCATACACTCACTAATGGACAACAAAATACACAATATGGTTAAATCTATGTCAACAAGTACCTAACAGTATTTATACGGTATGTAAAATTTAGCTCTCTTGTTATTTATACCATATTGTGTATTTTGTTGTCCATAGATTTAACCATATTGTGTATTTTGTTGTCCGCTCTCTTGTTATTTATACCAAAAGTAGTGCTTTTTAAACAACTTAATTATAAACATGATTTAAACCTGACGACCGTTAAGATGGTAGGCCATAAACGCAAAAAATAAATGAGATGGCGGCGGTGATGAGAAAGAGGATTGGGGTTTTGTTTAAAACTCGTATTAAGTGTTACAAAACAAGGAGGATAGCTTCTTTTGACAAATTCAATATACGGTGACATTAAATTTTTCAACATTTTTTTAATTATTAATATTTTTCAACATTAAAGTAGTAGATATAGAGATATAGGGTATGTTTGGTAAAAATAGCGGTAGCAGTGAGAAGAATCAGGTAGCAGGAGCTGTGAGATGTGGTTGTGAGCAGTAGCTGTGGTTTTAATAAAAACGTTTGGTAACCTAGATGTAGTTGTAAGTATAATGTGTAAAACAATTCCTCAATGCTCAAAGCTCTTAAATGTTATTTCATAGAGCATCGAAAAAAGAGTATCGAAAAAAGAGCATCCCAAAAAATAGCCACCGCTCTTAAATGCTTGTCAAACAAACATTAAAACTCACAACGCTCAATACTCACCGCTCCTAAATGCTCTTAAAAGCTCTTCATCGAACACACCCATAGAAGATAATCACCAATTTAGGCTTGTTTGGGCTTATTTAAACTCGTGGCCCAAAAAGTAAAGTAACAAAGTGGACTACTGAGCCTTAAAACACAAAAATCAACATCTTCGGTGACTTTTATATCTCTAAAAGATTAAATCATTTTTTACTACGTGATATCTTCACCTTTCAAAAATTATAGCTCCTTTATGCCATGTACTGTTCGATTGTTTATTAATAAAAATATATAAAGAAATTTGATTGAATTTATTAAATTGTTTTTTGGTTAAAATTAATGTTACAATAATTCGAGTATATATCAAAAAAAATTAAACGACAAATTAGATTAGGAAAAAAAAGCAACTAACAACAAGCTAGAGCAAATTACAAAGGATGTCTAAGCCAATTATTTGAATTAGGAATTTTACAACCTCTAGACTTTAACCAAGAAAAAAAACAACCTAATATTCTCAAAAATGTCACATATTCTAAAATTTTGAGAGCAAAAAATGACGTCATTACGTAAACGCCAAATCCACCACAAAGTTGTAGCAATGATACCATGCAAGCGGTCCTTTTTTTTCTTTAGAGTCACTCCAAGAATCTAACCAAGAGTAAAGATCGTCAATAAAGGCACTATCCGCCCAAGGAACATCGACCCAAACGCTAATGAGGTTCCAAATAGATCTCGCGGTGTGGCAAGCCAAAAAGAGATGATCTCTAGAATTCACCTCCCACACAACAAACTGGGAAAATAATAGAACTGATTTCGATACCTCAAAATGAGAGATTCAAACGCGTAGGGAGATGATCCAAGGTTACTTCATTGGCGCTAAACACCATCTAGATGGATTTTTCTTACCATCTTTGTCGTCTAGTACAAGATGGTAGTACAAGTTTAATCCAAGTAGAACACACCATCTAGCATGTTTTAATCCAAGTAGAAAACACAATTGAGGTACTTCTTGTTAATGTTAAAGAGGTAGATACGATGTCGAGCATATACCGCGTGTGTCGTAACGAAGGATTTGTTAATCTCAAGATTCACCACGTTGTTAGATTATGGGTATGGATCCAATTCCCCAACGCTAATGCCTGCACTAATTTAAAATCTAATGGTAAGATGAAGAAAATGTTTACCTACCTTAAAACCATCTCTAAGAACTTTGTTGTAAACGAAAGGATGGTATCGATTGAAATCAGTGGGCTTCCTCTTTGTGCTTGGTGATCGGCTGCGTATAAAAAGGTTGCAAACACCATGGGTAAATTTAAGTTCTTTTAAGATGACCTTTCAACATCGATGAGCAACGGAAGAGTTTGCATCTCTACAAACAAGCTAAACATTATTTTCGAAGTGATACATGTGACAATTAGTTGGAATGTTTTCAAGGTTCAGATACAAGAATTAGCAACTTGGAGTATCAATATTGAACATGATCAATCTAATGTCGCTTGTGACATAGAATCTAATGGGGAAGAACAATCAATGGAAGCTGATGACAGGGTACACGGTGATATTGAAACTGAGATCCTTACTAAATTTTATTGGGATAAAAAAGGAACCCCTCTTGACGATATAAGTAATCATCCATATAACCTTGAAAATCATGAAGCAAATACAAATGAAGAGGATAAAAATGATAAGCAAGAAACTAATGCCATCAACGAATCCGGCACAAGCTACCCTCCGGGATTTGAACACATGAAACAGTCACACCCGTGTCACTCTCATTCATCATTCACTACAGCTACGAGTAAGCAATATTTTCATACTAGGCTTGACTCAGACCGGTCAACTGGTTGACCCGGTTCTGGTCAAAAAATGGGTCATATTGACCCGGGTTTCACATTTTCGAAACCCGGCTAGACCTGTCGGGTTTGGTGTGACCCGGGTCAAGCCGGTCTCGAGACTCGGTCGGGTATCAATTTTTTTGGGTTTTTTTAAAAAAAATATGTAAATTTTATGTATTTGCGACGACATTTTATTTTTACTTGTTATGTTGGTCGGTATATAGTTTATATGTTAAATATACGAAGTTTTCATGATTTTTATATATAATTTTTGTTAATTATTAAAAATATAAAAAAAATTGTTTTTTTAGAAAACCGGGTTGACCCAGTCACTCGACCGGGTAGATTTGTGAACTTTTCAAAACATTGCTAATAAGTGCTCTACATCGTTTTGCAAATACAGAAAAGAGGATATCCGAGGAATTTCACTCATTCACCAGATGTCGAGGTTAGTAGAGGTTGGTGGATAATTAGGGTATGGTGTCATAGGGTGCAATAAAAGTATTTCTCGATTGATCAACAGAATTGGAGTTTCTAAAGTTGACAAATGAATGTTCTAATATTATAAATCCGAGGCACTAAGAAACGAAGTAAATGTGAATGGGTTAAGGAGCTTAATAACATTCATTTCCTTGGCATTCAAGAGTCCAAGATAACACGTCTAGAATTATTTTGTATCAAATCCATGTGACGCAACAATAATTTAAATTATGCATGTAGATTATCTAGAGAGAGATCATGAGGTCTTATTTCTATATGGGACCCTAACTCATTTTCTAAAGAATATATATGGTGTCACGCTTCATACATCATAGTTGAAGGTAAATGATCTCATTCTGAAGATTCTTATTACATGATTAATGTGTATGGGCCTCAAAGTTCAGAAGCAACACAAAAAATACATATCCAGAATCCGCAATCGCCAAATATACATCCCTGTCTATGAACACCCGCAGTTTTTTTAAATGCTATCCGGTATGTACTTTCATCAATTCCTTTTGCAGAAAATATATTTCCTTTTGCTAAAACTTCTGGTAGTTGTTCCTAAAGTTTAAATTTGTATACACAGTTAGTGGGCTATTTTTGTCAAATAAAAAGTTAATCATATTCATCTAATTTCTAAGAATTCCTTTGTTCTGAGATACCAATCGCAAAATTTTAAGTTGTTACTGTCTCGACTATCGTAGAAAGTAACTACACCATACCGAATACTAAAATTAGCCAAGAGCCAGTGTTGGCCGGGTTCATTTATTGGTATAAAAACCTACGGAATGCAAAAATAATGTGTGTAAGTAAAAGATACATATGAACAAGTATGTAATTAATATTACAACAACTATTTTCCTTATCAACTTGAGACCATGCTTTACAATAACATTGAACGTTAACATACCATAATGGCGTTCCATTTTGAAGGAGTGGCTGAAGAAAGTAACTACTAACCATGACCCAGTTAGCATCATGTGGTCGCACATACCACATGTAGTTCAACCGTAAATCAATGTGCTTTTACCGGAAAACATAATGAAGTTTAAAAATACTCGTTATATAGACTTCTAATATTTTTACTTAGAACAAGTTAGGTTGGTGAATTAAATTTTACTTACTTCATCCATTAGCCAACCTAGTCTAGGAGGATCTAAGCATACTAACGCCTCTTCCCAAAAACGTCGATCCAAGTCATCATTTATCAAAATGTGGTGTATGGCATTTCTTCTTCTCGATAAATACTATATAAATATGAAAACAAACAAAAATTAATCCATAATATATAAGTTTCTATAATTTCACTACTTAAAAATGCTAGTTCAAAATAATTCGTACCTCAATCCATGGTGTAAGATCTTGTAACAATTGCATCATGTCTACATCAACAACACCATAATGTTGATTTGTTTTTTGAAATTTATTGGATACTAACAACCGATTCCCCGTTCTATCAAGTAAAAGTTATGTCATGTTCTTAGGAACACATGTGCCATTGCTTGTTTCATATGAGTGATTCATCAAAATGTTGGACCTTCTCTGATAGTCCTCTTCCCTTTTTTTCTTAACCTCATGCGACCTTTCTTCTGCATCAAACAAGATTTTTTTTCATTTCCATTTTATGCAGCTTCATTCCCTCTTATACCAAACGAACCATTAATTCCTCTTCGATGAGATAATCCTATGTTTATCATAGGTAAAGTCAATACAACGGACTTTGACATAGAAAATGAATAGGTAAACGAATTATAAAGTACCATATCAAAATCTTCTTGAATATCAGGGTATAAAGCCATCGCTAGGGTATCATCACTGGAATATTCAAGCAAACGAAGATACATATTATTAAGGTCATCACATAAATCTTTGTTACTAGATTTAAATGCTTCACTAAAGTCCAATGTAGCCACATTAGCTCCATTCATTTAACGACCAAAAGCCTATAATTTGGGTATATAGGTGTTATATTGTTGTCCCTTAAATATGATGATTTTATACGAATAAAGAAGAAAGAAAGTTAGATATGAGATGAATTCTAGAGAGAGAAAAGAGAGAGAAGTGTGTGAAAACTTGGTGAATATTAGATTAAGAGAATTAGAGAAAATGAGACAACCAACCTCTCTTTACATGCAAGGAGAGGTTTATATAGCCTTGTCTACATGTGGTATAATGGGCTATATGATAATGGGTCGGGCTTTCATTTTGGGCTTTGGTTACTTATGAATGAACCTTAGCTTAAAATTAAGCCCGTAATACACGACTAACCTACTACATATTACAATGTTCTAATATACGATATGTCATAAACATATGACCGAGCATTCTTGTTTGACTCAATATTTTGAGGCTTACAATCTCCCCCAATGTGAGGTCACTATCCTTTATGAGAGGTCATTACCCTTTGTCATTTAGAGATTCATAGAGATTACTAATCTGGCCAAAAATGAGTCTTGAACGGGTAATAGTAGTCTTTTTCCTTCATGTTGTGATCTTTGAGCCTTTGTCGTTGTCTTTCGACTTTGTCTTTTGATCTTGAGATCTTCAAATTTTCTTTGACTTGTCTTTGCCATCTTGCAATCTTGTGTCTTCATCCATATGCTCACGCTATTAATTGTTGAATATGTCTTTTGGCATGAGTATGTGGTTTTGAATCTTTCACTTTGCTGAGTACACCGTGACGCTACCTTCTTGAGACAAAACATAGACACGGACTGAATGGCTTTGACATTCGTCCTAAATCAGTAGCGTTTTACCTCCGGTCAGTGAAGACCGTTATACGATATTAAATAACGTACCTGGGATAGGTAGATTCAATTAAGAATCTCCTTGACAGGGTTTCACGGCTATACTAGCCGTTCTCTTTACTCAACCATCTCAAAGCAAGACTGCGAACATAAAGAGTTGATCAATTGGATAGATACCCGCTTGATTAAAGTCGTCAATTCAAATTCCTGGAAAAAGTGTGATTCGTAAAGAGTCTTACCATTGTTGCTTTCCAGTTGACACAAGCTTGATTCATAAGAATCTCACAAGTCACCTACCTTAGCGCTGTTTGATGTTGACGCTAGAAGGATTTCCATTCGTCACTGTGAATATTAATGTATATCACTCTGAATTTCTGGCAAGACCATAAAGATATTGCGTAGAAACCTGAAACGAGTTTGAATCAATTCAGAATCAAACCACTGTTGCTTTTCAGTTCTACATATGTTTAATTCATAATGAATCTTACATATGACCTACCGCAATGCTGTTTGATGTTAACACTGGAAGGATTTCCACTCATCATTGTGCATACTAAGTATTATCACTCTGAGTGTTCTAGCAATATCACAAGGATATAGCGTAGGACTCTCTTGATCTTCATCCGTGTGTCCTAACGAGATTTGATTGATCTCTTGGCTCTAGACTCGATTTGTACACTTTTAGTGGTCGGAGGCTGGAGCAGATGCCACCTATTTAATATCAACTATCTCGGAATGAGAAAGCTAATAGAAGTCATGTTGTTCTCCGTGACAATAAAACAAACTTCTTTTGAGAGAAGCCTGAGTAGCTAAGAAAGGGTTGTGCTTCATATCACTGGGTCCATGATGAGTTGTCTTCATGATGTGTTGACCCGGTTTCTGCCTAAGTTGTATGGAGGGCTTCTTTGTTTACACCCTTTATCCTTACATTTATTTTTCATTCTTCAACTCCTTCAATGCTTACCAAGACATCATTACTAGCACCTTGTTGTGATTGTTCTAGTGCTAGCATCAGTACTTAGTCGGCATTCAGATACGTTCTCATTCTACTCCATCTTTCCTAAGCACTTCTAATAATCTATTGGATTGTACCTGGGAAGATCCCTCCAGTTCTGGTTGGATCATAGGACTTAAACCTAACCACCCTTTTGACACCAATAACGTCTTGAATTAAAGATGTTATGGGTATTTGATCGTAACCATGAAAAACCACTTCAAATGTCTAACAAGGTGTTTGAAAAACATTTAACACCTTGATAGTTTTGTCGTTTCAGAAATGCTCCCCCTTTACATGTGCATCGATAATCGAAAGTGTTTTGCACATGTAGGTAAGAGTTAAAGTGCTTGAGTCTTGTATAAGATCACATTTTAATCACATTTTCTCCCTCTATCTCTAATATATAAAATCTTTTGATATTAGAGATACCAAATTTGATTAAAATATATTTTGAAAAATAGTCTTGAAAATCTCCAGGAGAAAGATGTGTTAAGCTTTTGCATGAAGTTGAAATGCTCCCCCTCAAAAATTGATCCAATTGAATTGTCATTGTGAGGATTTGATCCACATTTCACTTTTTGATGATGGGAGTTGTTGAACACACAATTTTTGAAAGATTTTGAATAATCATTGAGAAATTCTTGAAAAAATTGTGTTCAACGCTTTTTGAAAAATCCTATTTCTTTTTGGCGAAGAGGTTTTTCTAAAGCAAAAACTTGAGTTCATAGACTTTGAATGTCTTGACGAATCCACTCAAGTGTAAGAAGATTCCTCTTCCTTTGCTGAGGATAAGAGCACGAAATCGTACACTCCCCCGTGAATATAGAACCGGGTTGCAATCTGAAAGTGATTACAAGCCATTGTGTTGAGCTCAAAACGTTGAATGTTTTGTGACAAGCTCAACCCAAGATAGATTGCTCTACCCGTTGTTGGAAAAGTTGTCCAAAATAGACATTTTCCATTTGTTTTGAAAAATATCTACAACTTTCATTCGAGCTTTATGTACACACCCGTGTCGTTATCGAGCGACATTTCTAGGTCTCCATATTATCGATACTGAAAGACATGTCGAGAAGAATTTTTTTGGATTTTAAAATATTTTTAATTTTTTGTTTTGTTTTTATATGTTTTATATTTTGTATTTTGCTTTTTCAAAGATATTTACAGGTAGATGTTTGATAGATGAATCAAGCAGGCTTCTTTTCCAGAATCTCCAGTTCTGCTGGAGTCAAACATCTCATACCAATTTGCCTAACTAGATACACAAACCTCTCTTTCGAAAGAGCTTTTGTAAACAAGTCAGCTAATTGGTAATCAGTTCCAACAAAGTATAGTTCAACGATACCCCTTTCAACTTGTTCCTTAATGAAGTGTAATCTGACATCAATGTGCTTCTTGCAGGAATGCTGTACCGGATTGTAGGATATGGCTATGGCGGACTTTGAGTCACAGTACATAGGTACTTTATCAAAGTGGAAGCCATAATCCGTGAGTTGTGTTATCATCCATAGAACTTGAGCACAACACGTAGATAGAGACACATACTCCGCTTCGGCTGATGACAATGATGTGCAATCCTGCTTCTTGGAAGACCATCTCACAAGCTTATCTTGACCTAGAAGTTGTGCACCACCAGAAGTACTTTTACGTGTATCAAGACACCCTGCGTGATCAGAATCTGAATACGCCGTTAGAAAGAAACCGGTTTCCCTCGGATACCAGAGTCCCAAATGAATGGTATTCTTTAGGTACCGAAAGATCCGTTTAACCTCCTTGAGGTGCTTTTAAGTGGGTTGTGCTTGATCGTGCACAATAACACGTAGCATGGGATATATCTGGTCGGCTTGTTGTTAAGTACATGAGGGAGCCGATCATGGAACGATATTTTGTTTGATCTATGACATCTCCCTCCAAATCAGCATCTAGGGATGTGGTTGATAATGGTGTCCCAACGGGGTCACATGAGGTCATACCATGCTTTCTGATTATCTCTTGACAATAGTTAGCTTGGTTTATAAAGATACCACTTGGGGATTGGTGAACTTGAATTCCTAGAAAGAATTTTAGTTCACCCATCATAGACATTTCAAATTTGTTGTGCATTACTTTTTCAAACCATTTTGAAAGTTTTGGGTTTGTAGACCCGAAAATAATGTCATCAACATAAATCTGCACAAGCAAGATGTCATCCCCATATTTATAAGTGAACAAAGTTAGATCAATGGAACCTTTTGAGAAACCTTTGGATACCAAAAATTTTGAGAGCTCGTCATACCACGCCCTTGGAGCTTGCTTGAGTCCATAAAGTGCTTTGTGGAGACGATACACCTTGTCAGGATAATGAGGATTGACAAATCCTTCCGGCTGTGTGACATAGAATTCTTCCTTCAAATGACCGTTAAGAAACGCCGTCTTTACGTCCATTTGGTAGACAATGAATCCCTTATGTGCAGCATAAGAAAGAAAAATCCTGACCGCTTCCAAACGAGCTACTGGTGCAAATGATTCTTCAAAATAAATACCCTCTTTCTGGCCATACCCTTTAGCCACTAGCCTAGATTTGTTCTTGATGATCATGTTCTCTTCATCCATCTTGTTTTTTAGATCCATCGAAGATTTAATGGTATTACATCGTATGGTCTGTCAACAAGTTCCCAGACTTTAAGTCTTTCAAATTGTTGAAGTTCATCTGTCATCGATTCAATCCAAGCATGATCAGCCATGGCTTCTTTGATATTTTTCGGTTCAGCTGAACTCACGGCGAGTGCTAACATACAAACATCACCATCGGTGTTAAGCTGTCGTCTTGTATGAACGGGTTGTGAAGGTTTTCCAATTACTTGAACCAAAGGATGATCTCGGGTCCAATGATGTGTTGAAGGATGTCGTTGGTAGAACGTGTGCATATTTGACGGATCAACATGGCGAGTAGAAGACTCTCCAGTTTCGTGTACCGGTGTACCGAATGGGTTGATAAATTCGTCTTCGTCAGATAATGCATTGTCTGCTTGATTTGTGTTCTCTGGAGCAATGACAGTAGTTGTTGATGTTGTAGGAGTGGTTGTTGATGTGATATACTGAGGAGGTAAATCTGCAGCAACCCGTGTTGAAGTAGATAAAGTTGTATCCTTGTTGTTGACGATGATCGGTATCATCATTCTTATTATGAGTGACATCGGAAGACTTTGATACAACATGTTTCTCCCTCGTGAAATATTCATCATACATTGGTCCATATAACATTTCCAACTCTTTAAGTGTCGTGTCCACTGTCATATCTGCTCTAGCAACATGTTCAGGAACTAGCTTTGAACTTAACGGTTCATTGCTGTGGTCTTGAGTTCTGATTTCCGTGTGGTTGTGCACAGAAGTCTTTTGTCGTTGTGGATAGGGACTTAAATTATTTTGTTCAAGTGCCATTTCCTGTAATTCATAATCTGATATGAATAGTCTCGACTATCAATTTTGTTCTCTTGTTGTACACTCTATATTCCTTAGACTGAGTTGCATATCCCACTAGAATGCATGCATCACCTTTCTCTTTCATCTTGTCCATATTTTCACCATCTCGAATAATGTAGCACGTACATCCAAAAACGTGAAGGTGTTTGAGTGAAGGTTTTCGATCATGAATTATGTGATATGGTGTCTTTTCGTATCTTGGGATAAATAAGGAGCGGTTTTGTGTGTAGCATGCGGTTGACACGGCTTCGGCCCAAAAATATAGTGGTAGTTTTGAAGCGGATAATAATGTTCGAGCAGCTTCAACCAAAGTACGGTTTCGTCTTTCAACAACGCCGTTTTGTTCGGGTGTTCGAGCAATAGATGTTTCATGTTTAATTCCTTCGGCTTCAAAATAGTTCTCAGATTTGAATTCAAAAATTATGTACCTCTGTCGGTACGAACAAATTTAACTTGAGCTTGAAGACAACGTTGTATCAGTTTAAGGAAGTTGATGAGAACTTCAGGTGTTTCATCCTTGGACCTCAAGAAGTGAGTCCATGTGTACCTTGAGTAATCATCGACAATTACCAGAATATATTTCTTCCCATTGATACTTTGAACACGCATGGGACCACACAGATCCATATGGAGAAGATCTAACCGTTCTTTAGAGCTTGGTGTGGTCTTTGTTTTGAAGCTACTTCGTTTATCTTTGCAAAGCTCACAAGAAGAACAAATATGATCCTTGATGAATTTCAAACTTGGAAGGCCTCTCACAATATCTTTCTTGGATAGCAAGTTGATGGTATCAAAATTGAGATGAGATAAACGTTGATGCCATAACCATGCCTGAGTCGTTGAAGCTTTAGCCATGAAGCAAATTGGAGTTGATGAAGTTGTGTCTTGAAGTGAAATTGTGTAAAGATCAGTACCCCGTGTACCGGTAAGTAAGTCATTCCCATCATAATCACGAACAAAACATGTCTTCTTTCTGAAAGCAACCTCCAAATCCGCATCACAGAATTGGCCAACCGAGAAAAGATTGTGATTGAGCCCTTCGACGTAGTATACCCTTTTTATCATGATATTACCCTGTACTAAATCTCCATATCCTAGGATCGGTGCAAATTGATCATTTCCGTATCGGACCATACCCAGGAACTTCTCCACGAAGTTAATTAGAAGCTTGAGATTCCCCGTCATGTGCTTCGTGCATCTGGAGTCCAGTATGAAGAGAATTATTTGTATCACCTACAGAAGAGTTAGAACACGATGGAGCATTTGCTAAATTGGATACCACATTAGTTGTGATTTCAGAATCATTAGTGTCCTTAGCAACATTTAAAGTCATACTAACACTCGTTGTCACATTTTCTGTCCTAACTTTAGGCATCCATTTATATCTTGGAGGACATTGATTAGCAAACCACCATTTCCACGACTTGCTAGCAGACTCATATAATTCCCTAATTCTGCTTCTAGTGGTCTTAGTGGTGGAGTCTGATGTAATACTTTTTCCAGGGGGGGGGGGGTTACACCAGAATGGTTCACTTTGCGTTTGGTTTTTCTAGCACTAACAGGCATCGTAGTTTGCTTCTTATTTCTAGTATCTACGCCTTTGACATTATTCGAAACACACATATCATGATTAGCATTAGAACACTTTCCACATTTCACACAAACAAACTTAACATTCAAAGCATTCAAATTCGAATCATTCAAATCGTCATTACACGCGATTACAAACATTTTATTCTTAGAAACATTGAAAATCCTAGGGTGATCTTCTACTGTCTTCATCTTCCCTTGACTTTTGTTTTGCCAAACCTTTTTATTCATGCGAGTGCTCTTAAGCTGAGGCCGGATAACACTATCAGTGGGGATTACTCCTGTTGTAAAAGATACACATCTATTAGTGTTTCTAGAAGTCTGAGGTGATTGACTTTTGTTTTTGTGTGTAGGTGTAGTGGCCAATCTATACATCCCTGGTTTAACCACATTTGTGTTCTTAATGCTTTGTGATCGAATATGTGTTTTGAGAGTGTTTTGTGGTAACCTATCCTTCACATCCGTCTTGGGGGAAAACGCAGGTTTTGCAAATGCAGAATTAGAGAAAACAAATGGTTTTCCCAAGACAGAGGGTCTAGTCACTTTGTGCGTGTTGGATTGTCTTACAATAGGTTTCTTAACACTAGGTTCCAAAATTTTCCTACCCATCTTAGCAACGAGTTTCTTCAACTCTGCTATCGCTATTTCCCTGTCTTGTAACTGAGCTTTCAACCCTTTAATTTCCAAATTCTGTTCATTTATTTCTCGAAACGTTTTGGAAAGTTTTTCTTGCAAGTTATTATCATGTGGAAAACTACTAACGTCTTTTTGCAAAGCAAGTTCAAGAGAACGACAATGTTTTTGAAGGAAATCAGTTTTGTGTTGAAGTAACTCAAAAGCCTTTTTATCAACATTTTCTTTACGTTTCGAAAGCTCAAGTTCAAGATGCTCACATTCTTTGATTTTATCAAGATATTTGCATGCAACATCAGAATATTCATTAATATCAGCACAAGATTGAAGAGTAACACACAAAATATCTTTGGAGAGACATTCTTCTAAGAGTAAATCATATTCATCTAAAAAAACGGACTTGTCCATTTGAAGATCGTCAATTTCTTTCTCAATAGACTCAACATATTTTAAATTATCAAACATTTCAGACCGAATTAATCTTTCAGATTCAAGCATAGTTTCTTTTAATGTGGTCGTGTTCGGTATTAAGATTTGTTTGATAAGCACAGTTATATCTTGAGGAATTGGTTTTTCCACTCGTCATTTTCTCGTTGTTTCCATTCATTATCAACAATGGATTTAATATTATCAATGTAATGTTGTAGAAACCCAAATGTCTGCCTACTCTTGCTAAGATGCAAGTAGTTGATGAACTTATAAACGTTTGTTTTCTTAGTGGCAAAAGCTTGCTTCCCCTGAATTCTTCTTTGTTTGCATTCTAAAAACAATTCCTCAAGAGACTTTTGTTTTTGTGTAGTGAAAAGACCATATAGACTATTCTCATAAGCATAATTGTATGGTTTTACAAACTCTTTATTGACCGGTGATCTACTCTCCTCTTCCCAAAGGGATGTCTCATCGTAACCAAGAGGATATTCAGGATCGGTCCATTCGGACTCATCTATATAAAGGCGCGGGTTCGCAGCTTGAGCTTGGGCAAGATAATCAGGACTCGCAAAGCTAGCTTGACCCTTAAACATACACGAAGGTTCTATCATTCTTACCGTTTGAATAGAGTCATGCGTTTTATAAACAACTTTCTTCAAAAATTCGACTTGTTTTTCTAGTTCCGTTACTTTTTCAGTATCTTTTTCATGTTGACTTTTGAAATCTTGTTTTAACGTTTCAACCTCTTGTTTCTTAACATCAAGAATTTTAGTAGACTCGGCGTTATCCATCGAAAACCGTTGTTCAAGTTCGTTAACTTTGGTGGTAGCAAGGTACTTTTTTGACGTTCATCCATTAATAAAACATTAAATTGACGTTTCTCTTTGGTTAATAACTCAAGAGTTTCGTTGTATTTCTTTTCAAGATCGTCCTTTTGACTTTTTAACGCACTACCCTTGTACCCCTCAAGCTCTTTGGTTTTCTGAAGAAGCTCATCTTTATAGCGTTCAATGGTCTCACTAGATGTAATTAGTGCGGCTTTGCATTCTTCAAAATTTTGAGTGAGCGCTGTGTTTGCCTTCTTTAATTGCTTTTGACTTTTTCTAGTTTTATTGACATCTTTTTGTAAACTAGCAATTAAATTAGCAAGCGCGACACGTTCCTCATCATCATACTCATTTGCATGTTGATCATCCTCAAATTCATTATTGCACATGTCTGATGAATCGGGTATGGTATTGCTATCAACCTTTTCCGTCATACATGTGTCATTAATGGCATTGGGTAGCTCACTATGCTCATGAATATCACCAAACACATTATATTCATCAGTGGTGTGTACCTTATCGAGTGGCTCAGTGTCAAAGATAGGGCCATTTTCATATTCAGTGACGTTGAGAACTTCGTCAACCTTTGCCATGTACGAGTAATGTGCTACTAATTCTTGGTCGGAGGCTTCATCATCAGTATCATCAAGCATTCCTCCTTCCTCAGCCGACAATATGACCCCTGCTTCCATCTTCTTGCATAACAACATCTTCTCTTTATGATAGCTAGAGTCCCTAACCCGTTTCAGCTTTCTACATTCCTTTGCCATATGCTCATAACCTTGGCAATTATAACACTGAATCCCACTTAGTTGAACCACTTGTGTTCTAACAGTTTCCCTATTCCCAGTAGCAACAACAATCCTCTGAGTATCATACTTGGCAGTTTGTCGATCATACCTTGCAGAACCCTCAACATGTGTTGGATTATGTCGATCATACCTAGAAGGACTTTCACCACGTCGACGCGTGTCATACCTTGAAGGGTTCTCAACATATTGGTTCTTTATGTTGGATGATGTTCGAAGATTGTTGTTGGTGGGTTTGAAGATTTTCTTGTAGGTCTTCATAATGAAAGCAATTTATTGTTTCATTTCCCAATTCTTCTGAGCTTGATCTTCATCACTATCCTCTTCAGATGATGACTCAGATGGTGGTGATGGTGCTCTTGGTTCTTTGCCGTGTGATCTTGTGGAGGATGAAGACTTGGGTGATGTGGAATATCGTGGTGAGGATGATTGACTGGAGTATGACATTGGAGTACGAGATCGATGATCTTGAGTGGTAGACACTAGAGCAAGTGGATTAGCCGTCTTTGCAACTCGATCAGCTCGAATTTAATTTGCCTCATGCTGAAATTGTTTCAAGATATCAAAGAGAGTGTGATAGTTTAACTTGTCTAACTGCTTCTTTTGTTGCACCAAAGTAACAAAACGTGTACACTCTGGTTGAAGGTGCTGAAAAAATTGCACATTGACTTACATGGTAGAGACCTCCAAGTTGTTTCTTGTCATATCGTTCATCATCTTGTAGAATCGTGAATAATAAGACTCAATTGATTCTCCATCCAATGCAGTAAACTTACCAAAGTTCCAAAACAAGTTTGTTTTAACATCTTGCTTGTTGAGTGATTCTCCTTGCTGCAAGCGTTCAATAGCCGTCCATATTTCTTGTGCCGTAGGACATGCATCAACCGTGGAATAAATATCATCTCCAATTCCACTTAGAATCATATAGATCGTTTCTTTTTCTGCATCATACCAAGCACGCTTCTCTGGTGTAAGATCAGATAACGTTTCTTTTCTTGTGGTTGCGGGTATTTCTGGAATAGTGTCTATGGCTGGTGTATGAGGAACAGTGATATCGGAGAAAACATATGGTCCATTGTTAATACATTGCCTCAATGCATCACCATTAGGTCTTGTATCAAGATAGCGAAGAAAACGTGATTGCCATTGAGCATATCGACCGACCACAAGCATTGGTGGTCTCTCTTTGTTACCGACCACTATGATGTTGTTGTTTGTCACACGATATTTTGTAGTAGAATCCATCTCAATATTCTCTTAAGTGATGAATTGAATGTGGATCTTAAGTAGTTGTGTTGTTGTTGAAATTCCGAAAATTGCGAGTTTTTCACTGTCTGACAATAAATTCCTCAGTCCGACAAAACGGTAGACCTAAAAAATTTGTAATCACCAAATTTTGAAATCGAGTTAGAAATAGCCTAAAACTAGTATGGAAAAAATTTGAATCTACTTGACAGGAAACTACGTTCCGTGACTAGTCTAGATAGTGGCTAAGTCTAAAAAAATACTCTAACAAAATTTAGATGTCCATCGCACTCTTAGATCGTAGTCCTTGATCGTACTCATAGACGGTACTCTTAGATCGTAGTCCTTGATCGTACTCTATGATCGTATCCAATGATCGTATCCAGTGATCGTATCCAATGATCGTATCCAATGATCGTACTCACTTGATCGCACTCACTTGATTGTATTCACTTGATCGTACTCACTTCATCGCACTCACTTGATCATATCTACTTGATCGTACTCACTTGATCGCAGGCTATGATCGTAGGGAGTGATCGTGGGCTATGATCGTACTCAGTGATCGTAGTTTATGATCATATTGAGTGATCGTGGGCTATGACCGTACTCAGTGATCGTAGTTATGATCGTACTGAGTGATCGTAGGATGTGATCGTGACCTTGGATCGCAAGTAGAAACCCTCAGAGTTTATGCAATCGCAACAATCAGATCGTAACAAGAAAATAGTTCGAGACTTGTAAGCAATAAGAAAAAAGAGATTTTTACCTTGGAATTCATGTTTCAATCCAAACCAAAGTAACCAAAATCTTACCACAAGTATGTAGATAATCTAAAGCATGATTTAGAACACGGAACACAACGAAAAACAAGAAAATACTTGAATTCGGGATGAAGTTAGGTGTAAATCACACGAACCCAATATAATAGCAACAACGAATCACAAAAACTACCCCATGGCGATTGATACCAATTGTTGTCCCTTCAATATGATGATTCTATACGAATAAAGAAGAAAGAAAGGTAGATATGAGATAAATTCTAAAGAGAGAAACTAGAGAGAGAAAAGAGAGAGAAGTGTGTGAAAACTTGGTGAATATTAGATTAAGAGAATTAGAGAAAATGAGACAACCAACCTCTCCTTACATGCAAGGAGAGGTTTATATAGCCTTGCCTACATGTGGCATAATGGGCTATATGATAATGGGCCGGGCTTTCCTTTTGGGCTTTGGTTACTTATGAATGAACCTTAGCTTAAAGTTAAGCCCGTAATACACGACTAACCTACTACCTATTACAATGTTCTAATATACGATACATCATAAACATATGACTGAGCATTCTTGTTTGACTTAATATTTTGAGGCTAACATATATATTTATGGTTAAGTATAATAATATGGGAAATAATAATATTGTAAATTATACCTAGATAATAACCTCAAGTTTGAATATACGACAATTCAACTCCTTTATAAGACAACCCTTAATACTACTTTCTGTAGTTCTATGAACACTAACATCCGATGTACTGATACTGCGACATAAGCTGTTGCGTTTGCGGCTATCAGATATCTTTTTGAAATACGCTTCGTACACATCGTGTTTTCTAATAGGATCCTTCGGTGTATATACTTTCAGATATTCAATGGTACTATACCACCACTTAGTTTGGTACTCTAATGTTGTAGGTCTAAGATCAAAGATAACATTCGAATCCTGTTTCAAAACACACACTAAATACATAAACCGAACTAAATTTTGAATGTATATCTTATTTAAATACCTTGCCAAATAAAGTTCCAAAATCAGATCTTTTCATAATACGCTTTTTAGACCATGAAACTCCTCTTGGTGTAATGTCTGATACTTTATTCCACCAGTGAAGGCTTTGTTGAAATGACTCTAAAATCCATACCTTCCAAATATCGAAAAGTTAAACTTAAAATTGGATTAATGTATGTAATACATTAAAAAAAAGTAAAAGAACAAACCTCAAATGCCTAAACGATGTCAGACAGTGTGTACGTAGGAACATAATTAGGGGATTTATGCAACCCTTCTAGGTGCTCACTCTTGTACTTTGCAACAACATTCACTGTCTCCTCATACAAATTACTCAGACAGGCTCCCCTACGGAAAAAATTCCAGTCTTCTTAATTCTCCAACAAACGGAATAAAGTGTCATCAACTTCTTTTGTCAAGATCCGACCCATAAATATAACTTCCAAACATAACAAAAGACTCAACCGAACCGCGTCTAAATCACATAGTTTTGTAAATAACTCATCATCCTCGTTAAGACATAGTATATCTAAACTTGTTATTGGTAAACCATCTCTATGTGGGAAAATCCTATGTTTGAATATCATATAACTGTTGGTATACGCACTAAAACTTCCTGGTCCAAACCTAAAACCAATGATGAGACAAAACTCGCGACATCCAAAATGTATATTCGAACCATTGACATTATATGTTATCGGCATACCGTAGTGAGAATCATTAACAGGACTTGGTTTCTGTAGGATAAAATCATTCATATGTTCTTCATGATTTAAATACTTAAAATCTAACTATTGACTAAAACATGTTGTCCTAAACAGATTCCCCTGTTTATCATCCATCGCATTCTTAATAAAATTAAAGTACTTCAATTTACTACGTATAAATACCTTGCCTTCATACTCCTAAAATAAACAAAAATATAAATTAAAAATTATCACTAACAATATAGATGTTTCAAATAAGGATATAAATGAAAACATATAAACTTAAGTGAACATTTCCATTCATATGTAACATTGATTCATACATTGACTGGGAAAGAGATAATTATACATAACTGAACGATATGAAATTTTCATGCACTGGGACTAGGTTAAACATAATTGACCTACATGGTCAGACACAGGCTTAAGCATTACAAAAGAGACTTAAAAAGCAACAAAAATGACAGATGATTTTAAAGAGAGTACATGCCACCACTGAAAGACTAAACAACACATCACTTGCTTCTAAGGCGAACCACCATTGACATCTTTTTCCGCACCTTTATGTGAATGTGACTTATAACAAGCATCAAAGCACGGATCTTGCCTAGAACAGAGTCGTTGAGATCCCTCAACAACTTTGAACATTCATAGGCAACAATGCCACAAAGACAGTTTTCTAGTTCACCAACGAGGGCAGGCCGCTCATCAACACGTGCAGCCAAACATTCAGCAAGGGTGTTAAGGTTGTCTGCAATCACATAGTCTTTGTTTTTTTCAATTTCAAAAAGCACCATCATCATGTCCCTTAAGTCATTTGACTTTTAAATGGTGGAAAGTTCAAGTAGGCTAGTCATTTTTGGTTAAAAAAGGTTTGAAAGAAAGATTATAAGTAGTTGCTAAGGGTATGCAAAACTTTAAAAAATAATTAGCTTTTATAGATGAAAAGTTTCAACACAAAAAAGAGAATATCATTAACGAAGGGGTAGACTATTGGGGCTAATATCACTGTTTGTAGAATTTTGTATATTCTAAACAAATTGTTTTTTTCCATACTTGTAACTTAAGGGCCTAGTATAAAGTTTATTCAGATTTACGGTTACCAGTATTGGAAAAAGTTTGCCATTTTAGTGTTGGAATTTATAAAAAACCCTTAACCATATCAACACATTAATAATCACGAGTACACAATGGAATAATTTTGATCGCGTATAGTCGGTATAGACAAGTAATAACATAAACGATAAATAATAGTGTACCTTTTAGCAATAGATTAATTCACCTTTATCGAACAATCAAATAACCGAAAACCCAATAAAGAATAAACAATGATCTCTCTAAGTATACGCACACAATACGTTTAAAAAGCAATAAGTATGCTAGTGCGTTTGCGTTAAACCACCAATAAACCAAACCACTTGAATCAATTAACTAAAGAAATAATTGTTTCTTTCTTCTTGGGAACCACTCGAACGAACCGAAACCCTAATTGGGGTGTTCGTTCGATCAATTAAAGAAAGAGAGGAGGAAATACTTAGAGATGAAACTTATGTATAATGAGGACTCATACGACCTCTTTATATAGCCCAAACCTCAAACTATTTAAGGCATTAATCCCACCTTCTTAAGGAGGCGGGCTTCCACCTACAAGCCCAAAGGATGTTCCCCTTTGTTTCCTTTTACCGTCTTTCCATATTTTGGTTTAGTTGTTTAACAAATAATTATTATAACAAAATATTTATTATATTTATTGCTTAACGGTTTACGTGTGCGTCTCTTTAGGCTCGAGACGACTTCCGGACATATATTATTTCATGTACATATTCCTTCAGCTCCCACTTGGACATGCACAATAATATAATATAATAACATTTGTTATCGTCTAGAAACACGCCAATGCTCCTGGAAACTCTCGAGTGTAGTTTTCCATAAAGTACATTTGAATGACTTAAACATTTACAATCATTTTGTTTCTCAAATGCCATTTTAATAATGGATATGGATCGAAGTCATTTCATTTTAACTTTTTTGTTTCTCGTATTACATAATAGAATCAAGATTACCAATCTAATCGAGACAATTCTAGATTACCATTAGGTACGGCCGTACACACGTCTGATTAATTAAACAAGGGCCCCAGTAGCATTATTCTTCAATACTTATTGGATGAACACATTCTATCTTGACTACAAGTTCCTCTCACATGCTTCAAGATACAAATGATTATAGCCTTTATTACTTCCTTGTTAAGGATATCATTAGAACTATAACGAAAAGTACCATCAACATATGTAAGACCTGCTTGCATCTCAAGTCAAAGGATTTGGTAATGTGGATCATTTACAAGTTTCACTTAATGACGGCGATCTATAAAGTGATTGACTTGTTTGTAGAAGATGTCTAATATGCAAACTTTGAATATTGTGTGAGTTGGTGAACCGTTCTTACATCTTCTATGAATATTACCATCGCTCAAATATGTCCTAATTCAAGTATATTCCCATATAATTGATCGACGTAGACTATTTAGAATAACATATTATTCAAGGATTAAAACATGCAAATATAGGACCAATAAATATAAATGAAAACCGAACATATCACATACTCCAATTCATAAAATAAATATTGTTTAATAATATCCTTTACCCAAATACTAAAAGATTAGTGCATGATAATCCTATTTGAAAAATCATGCGTCAAGATATGACGATCATACTTGTTGAAATTCTACTAGGTTTGATCTTTGGAAGTTTGAGAATACTTGTTTCAAATTCACAATTATGAAAAACTCTGAACATATATATAATGATTGTTATTATGTACATTTCTATATATAAACACACAACAAAATGGGAGTATTGTTGATGTATATCCTATAAGGTGTGTGAGTCCAACTAAATACCTTATTGAAAACAATCATATTTTATAATTTCTTAAACTATAAACTATTTTTTATTCTATTAATATTTATTGCAACATTATGTTCAATTGAACATAAACAGTCTACATATTCATCATCAAATATGAAATTGTACTATGATTAGTATTGAGTGTTATTTTAATCAAACTATCATCCATGTCTAGAAACATCACTATGATTTGTTATAATCTATAAACTATAAATATTACTATGATAATATTTGGTGTCTTTCTAAACTTTAAGTTTGTTGACAATGATAATTACATCTTATTATCATATAAAATATTCATCACATGAAACAATTCAAGTTAATAATGATTTTTCTATTCCAAACAAATCTTATCATAATATTTGTACTAATAAATGATTTTCTCTTTTAGCGAACATGGTTGTCAAATCTGTAGAAACTAGAAGGGGGGGGGGGGGTTGAATAGTTTCTCTTCGATTAGTCACCTAATTAAAATTACTTTCAATTAGGTTTGTATCAAAACTATCTTTTACTTGAAGCTAAGTTGCATAATGATTAGGTTCAATTCAAATGCATTAGCAATGGTAATAAGTAAGTGTAATGATAATGAAATAAGTAAAGAGTAAGGAAAGAGACAACCAAATGAGAAGACACCAAGATTTATAGTGGTTCGACAACGAGGATCTATCCTCGTTTCGACTCCACTCCTCGAGTACACCTACTCGAGATTTCCACTATATCCACAAGCTCCCTTCTTGGCGGAGAAAACCTTACATCGTCGCTTACATTATTTTCCGACACTAAGCTAAATGTCGAAACCTAATCTTTAGCTAGGACCAATCTACACAATGTTGCCTACTTTACAATTTAACGACACAAGGCTAGATGTCGAGTTCTAATCTCAAGGTAGAACCAATCTTCACGACGTTGCCTACTTCACCATTTTACGACACAAGGCTAGATGTCGAGTTCTAATCCAAAGCTAGAACCAATCTTCACGACTCTTCACTTTGAAGCTAAGTGAGAACTTAACACAACACAACTACTAATCACTTTCTAGTTTAGTGAGAACTCACAAGACACAACCACATCACTTTATAGTTTAGTGAGAACTACTACACAATCTATTACAACTCAACTAGACATATCAAAGTACACACATGTAGCTTGGATCTACACAACATAAATCCAAGCAAACACATATGCAATGGATGTACACAACAAATCCAAGTATTCACAAATAGCCTGGATAAACACAACTAGTCCAAGTATTCTTAAATACAATGGATTAACATAAAACAAAAAGGCTAACATGATGAACATGACTAATTCATGGATTCATCTTTATGACAACACTAGTGAGTGAGTGAGTGATCTTCTCTTTGGACAAGGTAAAGGAGGGGATCAAGAGGATAATCATATGTAAACATACTTAACACATTAAGTGATCATTTACTAATGATTATGCTATATAAAAGAGAAAGGGGGCTGAGAAAAACGTCCAAAAAGGGTTGTTGGAAAATGAGATTTGATCCACTATTTATAAGAGACAAAGTGCAACGGCTAGCTAGGTGCGGTTCCTTATCTAGCCCGGCGGTTCCTTATCGCTAGAGAACTGCCTAGCTATTTAAAGGACCGCCCAGTAGACTACGCTCGGATTTTGTCTTTTAGTGGGGTAGGAATATCTGAGGTTTTTTAAACCTTCAAAGGATATTCTTATGGCATATGGAATATGCCATTTTCAAATTTATATTTTCCATTTTAATAAAACATTTTCTTAAAAAGAAAGTTTATTAAAAAATCTTTTGTCATATTAACAAAAGTGAGTTTTAAGGATAATCACTTTGATGATCACTAAGTATGATTAAGAAAAGTTAGTGATATGATTTTTACCTTGATGATAGTGTTAGTTAAATAATTCGTTTTGTGTTTTACACTAAATGTGTTGTATAGTTTGTTGTGATCAAAACTAAGAAAGATTAGTTAACACTGATAATTTTTTTAGGCATCACTTGCATTAACAATCTCCCCCTTTTTGATTACGACAAACTATAAACTCCACGTAGAAACACAAAATATCGAATTATTAACGAGTTTATCACTATCATTTCTCTCCCTTTGTCGTAGCAAAAAGGTTAGCACAAGTCTTTGAAGAAAACCGGACTTTGCTAGTAGCTCCCCCTTGGTTCCTCCCCCTTGCTTGGGGCACCAAGTTTATGAGCTAAGGTGACATGCTACACAAAGGTTCGTAGAAAAAAAAAGAAACACCAATGTATATATGATCACTACCTACTAAGTAACTTGAGAGGGAGAAGGAGAAGAAACCTCAAATTAGAAGCAAGTATTGTTAAGTATGTCCAAAGAGGTAAATGACAAAATCAAAGTTCAATTGGTGGAATGGAGGTAGAAAAGAAACATCTAACCAATAAAGATGATAAATTTGTCAAGGGGTTAAAGTTGAGATTTGATGGAATCACCCATAATCAATTGTAAAGATTAACCACGATCAACTCAAAAGAAAAAGAGAGAATGATCAAAGAAAGAAAAACAAAAACAACACAAAGGTTTCATATTACAAAAATATGAAAGAAACAAACAAGGTAGATAGTCATACACACAATATGAGTATCAAAAGCAAAAAATATGGAAAATAAACCACAAAGCATAAGCTATTCTAATAGTGATAATTTGCCAAGATTTCTTAAAATGTTATTGACTCCAAAACAACTAAAGTATTATTGAATCCAAGAGTGCTTAGTCCTTTAGTTGGAAAAAAAGACGACGAGGCATCATTCGAAGTTTTGTCCACGGGAACGAAAACTTTGAGAGGAGGTCGAGTGAGGAGTAATTCAAGAAAATTTAACTTCTCATACACATGAGCAAGTTCAATTTGTTGAAATCGACAACAAGAACACGAGGATCCATGATGCAAAACAAATTTGGTTGATGGGGGAAGGCCATCAAACCTAGGGTTTGGTGGTGGTGAGGAGAGTGGGTAGGAAATGTTTTCACAATGCCTTGTGAGGTTTGGGAAGGTTGAAAGGTCATTAAGTTGAGGGGTGTCGAAAGGTTTTGGTGGTGGGGGAACATTTTCCTTTTCTCCGGTGATAGGGTTAATGGAGTAGGTCTCATTCCAATACTTGATTGGAGAGAAGGTGGGGTTCTTGGGTGGTTTGGAAGAAGAGGGTTCATTTTTCTTGATCCAAATAGGTCGAACCGAGATCTTCAGTTTCTTGGAAAGCTTGGATGAGGAAGCTTTGGGTGAGGAGGTTTGTGATAATGAAATATCAAGGTTATGAAAGGAGGAGTTAGGAATTGTTGAGGTTTGAGAATGAAATCTCAGTGTGGGGGTATAAGAAGAAAGTATACAAGGCAAAGATTTGAAAATAAAATGTGAAGTGTCAAGGAATGTATAGCCAAATTGAGTAAACATGGAATCTTGACAGGGGATAGGGTGATGAAGAAAGACCAAAAACGAGCTAAAAAAGGCTATCAGACTGCGGTTCCTTATAGGGACCGCGGTTCCATAGAACTTAAGGGACCGCGCGACTTAATGAGCCGCGTACAGTGGATGTAGAACCATGATTTTTCAGGGTTTTGAGAAAAAATAAAGACTTTTTCAAAAAATTGCAAATCTTGGAATTTTACCTCTATTAGCACTAAATTATGCTAGGGTTGCATAAAAGCAACACATTCACAAAGAATGTCTTGACAAAGGGTGACAAAATATTTAGATAACATTTTGAACCAATTTTAGTCAAGTTTTAGAGGTTGTGATAGATTTAGGTTCAATTTTAATTTAAAATTAAAGTTGATTAATGTGCACATAAAGATAGAAACACATAAAGCTAAATCCATAAATCATCCTCATGAAAAACTCATGGAGGGGAGGAAATACAATAAGGAAATGAAAAACAACTAACTAAAACAAAGTTAGCTTAAAACTAGTTCTTGATGAGTAGTCTTCCTTGGCTTGGTTTTTCTTGAAAAACACTTATTAAAAAAAATCATCATTCATCTCCTAGGAGGAGGCATGGTAAACAAGGTGAGCAAGAAATCTTGCAACCTCCTATGAAGTCCAAACATCTCCATCCTAAGGTTGTGAATGATGTAGTTGTTGTTGAGGCAACATGGACAATGAGAACCATGAGCTTCTAGGAACCCAAAGAAGTAAGGATCACCCATAAAGAGGGGAAGTGGGACACCCAAAATGGGAGTGTTTGAGGGAGGTGGAGGTGGAGGAGGTATGTTCTACAAGGGTGATGTGGGTGAGTGTGGAGGTATGTTCTCCAAGGGTGAAATGGGTGATGTGGCTGAGTTTGGAGGGGTAAAAGGTGAAGTCACCAAGGTATCAACAAAGTAATTCATAATGGGAATGCTTTGGATGGGTTGAGGTTGGGTAGTCACATCCAAGAGAGTACATAGAGTGAAGGGTGAGGTTAGCTCATTCATTCTAGATTGGAATGAAGAGGAGGTAGAACCATGAGAATGGTTGGTACCATGGGTTGAGGTAGTGTTGCATGGAGCAAGAGGTGGCGAGGGTGATGAAGAGATGAGAATTGGAACAGTCTCATTATTGGGTGTGTGAAAGGGTGAAGAGTTAAGTTTGGGCAACTTAATCTTAATCTTAAGGTTTTTCTTTGAAGTGGAGATTATGGATGAGTTTGAGGTTCCTGTAGAAACCATGATTGTAATGAGTGGTTTAATGGTTAAGGATGAATGGTTTGATGTGTGAAGAACATGGCTAACAAGGTGGGTTTAAAAGGGTGAGGGGATGATCCAAACTAGTAATGGGTTAAAAACATTTTATGTGAATAATGAATTTAGGTAACCTAGTTTAGGAAATGTGCAGGTTTTTGCAAAGAATCAAGCCAGGTTTAGACAGATTAAGGAAAATAGTGTAAAGCAAAGATTCTGTCGGACACAGTAGCCGGCGGTTCCCTATCTAGGATGGGCGGTTCCTTATCGATAAGGAACCGCTGGTCGATATGGAACCGCGACCAGAGGTGTTCAAAAATCGCACTTCCTCAAACTTTAGTTAGCCCAGATTTTTACCAAAGGATTAACAAGCCAAAGTTAACTACTGACCAAAATCTAGGAAGCTAACTAACACATAAGATGCACAAAGCTATGCAAATCGTAAACACGATGGCATAGACAACATTAGGATTAAAATAATAAGTAATCCAAACAAGTAGTATTAGTTAATACACAACCAAAATAAAGTAAAAAGAAGCAAATGTTCAACATCACATTACATGTTTAGCAACATGTATACTTTGAAACAATTCAAAGTCTTCATCTTATTTTCTTGCCCAATCTCTTGATTATGTTTCCCAAGTACTTGAATCCCTTCCTTGACTCAACTCGATGTTCATGTATTTCACCTCGAGTCCTAAGATTTTCACGGTAGAGATGCTCCATATTGAGATCTTCCGGTACTTCACTAGAGGAATAATGAGGTGGAGGAGCTAAGTCTTCAAGTCCATCCACGAATGAGTTTGAGGATGGGTGGGAATTACTCGAAGAGTTGAAATGAGAACTAGAACCTATGCCATCACCATCACTTGTTGGCATATAGGTGTCCTCATCATCCGGCTCTTGACGATCGGATTTTCGCGAACCTCGATCACTTCTAGGATTTCTTTCATATACGTCTTGAATAGGCAACATAACCCGATGAACCGGGTGAAAGCGAGAATGGTCGAGGTGGTGAAAGTCATGAACAACCCTTTTGAAAAGGCGAGTAAGAAGCATAGCGCAGGAAAGGTTTGTTTTGGGCTTTGAAATAGCATAATTTATTCGTCGAGCGATATAGTATGCCAAATTGTACTTGGTTGATGTAAAGATGCAACATAACATATGCACCATACAAGGCGAGATAGGATCTCAGTTTCCACCAACACAAAATACATTCTCCCTAAGGATATTTTCCCATTGGACCATAAAATCCTTAAGATCGCTTGAGAGCACTTCATAGCGATTCACATATCGCACATTAGAATGAAGGCTTCTCACAACGTTTCCATCACGCTCTTTCGAAATGATCTCAAGGATAAATTTCGGCGTGGTCATTTGGAGGTTTGTCGTTGGATTCCAAGAGACCATCAAGTCTCCATTTGTCCGTGAAACGACAAGTGCCTTCATATGGCACACCAAGAATTTCACCAAAATCTTCGAGAGAATATTGAATGATTTGTTCGTTCAACAAGAATCGAATGAAGATTTCGCCATTGTATTCAAACATAGAGTAAGTGCTAAATATTTCTCGAAGAAACAAGGGGTATATATCTTCTTCTATGTATAGCAAGCAATAAAACCCCGTATGCTCAAACATAGATTTGATATAGATATAACCCGTTATTCCCTCATCAACAACTCTACCCTAATGGAAATTTCGTATTGAAAGAGATGAAAAGGAGTTTCGAAGTTGAGTGGATGCAAAGGTTTGGGAAATGTTTGGCATATATTGTTTAGTGAGTTGATGATCCTTTTGGTATTGTGAAGGCATGATTAGTACCTAAATAAACACAAGAAAATATATTTCCAATCACTCATATGAAAAATAAAATCAAAAATCAAAATATGAGAATGTGTTATATCAATTTCTTGACAAACAAAGAATTGAATCCATATCATTCTCATGTTCACAATGTATCTATTCCATTATTAACAAAGAACATATGAACTATGTTGGATCAACAATGGACTAGAACATTGGTTTTTCAAAACAAGGTTTTTAGTTAAGCATTAACAATGCAATTACCTATTTGTTCATGGGTTCATCTCAATTCCATCTTTTAACCAAAATCATTTAGCCAAAATTCGGATTTGTTCTACAAGTGGGTTTTAGTGAAATCTCAATGAATATGAACCTAAGGAATCATAGTAAAATAACCATGTCAACCCATATTCCTATTAAGGTTCTAATTCAATTTCAATTTTAAAAACCCCAATTATGAAAGGATGAACCCTAGAACAAAATAGATGAAATTGAAAGAAAATACTTACAATTAATTGATGTTTGATGAAGGATGAGTGAAACCCACAACTTGGAATCAATTAATTTGAGTGATTGAAGGTTTTTGAAGCTTCAACAATGGTGGAAAAAGGGGAACCCGACGGTTGTGTGTTTTTGGGAGAGAGAGGGTTTTGTTTGAAAAATATTAAATTAATAAAACTGGCGCTCTGACAAGTTTTACTGCCCGTGGTTCCTTATTGATAGAGAATCGCGGGTTTGAACCGCCAGAGATAAAGAACCGCCTACAGAGGCAGGTTTTTATCAATGAAATACACCAAACTTTTGAAAACCAAGTTTTCTAAAATACTTAAAAATATATCTTAAACCTTTTAGAATATCATTGGATCATCATAACACTAAGCAATATGCCTTAATGAAGGATTACGAGTTGAATCGACATCGAAAAGAACCGAAACGGACAAACGACTACTCGTAGCGAAAAAGCAAAGTGGAGAGAAGTCAAAGGAAGTGAATCAAGACTAAGACCAATGCTTAAGGGATTAATGACAATCTTCAAATCATGGAGACGAAGATCTTGTGTCATATATAGTGGTTTAAGACGTGCCTTTCCGGCGAAGTGTTAAACGGATTTGGTAATGAATAAACACAAAGCAAATATTGATGCATAGACTAAGATCACTTTCAATAATAGTCTTAGTCTAAACCAAAATATGAGAAATGTATTAATTCACTTTCTCTCCCACAAAGGGCCTACTAACCGTATGGGTGTAAACCATGGATATCATGCTTGATACTTTAAGCTACTACTAACTCACTCTACATCACCATAGTGAGTCAAGTATCCAACCAATGAAGGTTTGAGAGGATAAAAGAAAAGAATCACAAACTACAAACAAATGTCAAGGCAAGGATGCCAAGAACAAGCACATAGTCAAGTAATGATCAAAAGAATGATCAAAGGGCGTGTGGAAGAACGAAAGCCTACCTTGGCCACAAAGAGCATTCCAATCCATCAAGGAATCAATGCAAAGCCCAACAATGACTATGATGAGTACTAAGTCTTCAAGGACTAGTATCATTCCCAGTCATCTTGATATCATCATTCAAAGATGTTGAAGATCAATGAAGATGAGTCTTCTACAAGTGCAAGTAACTCAATCCACAACCAACTAAATGATTGATCTTCATGAGTACCTACACACAGCAAGATGCAAACTAGTAGATAAATTTCAAGAGTAGATCTAAAATGCATAAAAGCTACTAATCTAAGAGTGATGCAATATTACCAATTAAAAGACCTATTTTCCAAGAAAATTAGTTTTGACCAAAGAGAAACTTTAGTACAACTTGACCTTCTAATTTGAGGAGACAATGAATTGATCCAAGTTTTAAAGTAGAATATACTTCAAAGATCTTGAGTGACCATTGCTCTAATACCAATTGTAGAAACTAGAAGGGGGGGGGGGGGGGGGTTGAATAGTTTCTCTTCGATTAGTCACCTAATTAAATATACTTTCAATTAGGTTTGTATCAAAACTATCTTTTACTTGAAGCTAAGTTGCATAATGATTAGGTTCAATTCAAATGCATTAGAAATGGTAATAGGTAAGTGTAATGATAATGAAATAAGTAAAGAGTAAGGAAAGGGACAACCTAATGAGAAGACACCAAGATTTATAGTGGTTCGACAACGAGGCTCTATCCTCGTTTCTACTCCACTCCTCGAGTACACCTACTCAAGATTTCCACTATATCCACAAGCTCCCTTCTTGGCGGAGAAAACCTTACATCGTCGCTTACATTATTTTCCGACACTAAGCTAAATGTCGAGACCTAATCTTTAGCTAGGACCAATCTACACAACGTTGCCTACTTCACAATTTAACGACATTTAACACCCCCAAATTTATACGCAGCGGAATATATCTTTGGGTGCTAAACAATGATACAAAACACATAATTTATAAAGAACGACTCGAAAAGAGACGTTTTAATTTTATCATTCCTAAAATATTCGTCAGAGTAGCGTAGTCCCAAGACATCGTAGCCAAAGTACAATTAAAACAAAAGATATAAATTGTTTTAAACAAAGGAACGATAAATATTCAAAGAGTTTATATTGCGAAAGCAGTGCACAACTTCATTCCCGTGACCTCCAAGCTTCACACTTCTTGATTACCTGAAATACATGTGAGAAAATCATCAGCAAAAATGCCGAGTGAATCTATACGTTTATATAATCATTTTGAACACAAGTAAAGATTATAAGTTTGTGGTATACTTGAAGGCAACAAGCATCTAATAATTTGCATCAACAATAATAATTGTGTTTAGCATAAATTGCATCAAGCTCATGGAACCGAGCCCTTAGACACTCCTTTTAGAGGTCTGATAAGACAGGAGATTTATTAATTGTCAATTACCTCCAGCTTATTGGTACATTGCCGTATACCTGACTTCTCAATACAATATGTTCAAACAGTGTGGAGATGGGGCCTAAGCTTCTGTGACAAGTCCACACAAACTGACCAGGGCGGCTTCCCCCATAGATCTATTAATTTTACTAGCGGTTAACTCATCAAAGGTTAATTAACGGTCCATAATTGAGGTTTTAATAATGGCAATTACTTAATGCAATTTAAAGGCAACCACGGGTCCATTCATAGAGGGACAAGCACACCATAAAAATCTTGTGTTCTAAGTTTATAAAAACATGTATTCCCCCTCGCGGGTTTTTAAAATATTTAAATGAGTTCAAACGAGGCTATAGACTCACTTTAGTATTTATAGTAGTTGAAAACGATCGCCGACGATAGATGATGGCCGGTAAACATGATAACCGCAACCTAGAAAATAAGGTGCGTACGTTAATAATTTCAAAAATCAATTAAAATACATACTTAGAAAAATTTGACAACTTTAACTTTTTGGTCAACTTTGACCTTCGGGTCTGACCCCATTAATTGACCCACTAAATGAAATATTCGTGGTTCAAGACTTAAGCTTTTTGATGTAAAACGACGTTTCGGACAACTTTCCAGTTATACCCGTGACGTGAAACTTGATAAAAACTGTCCAAAATACACATGCAAATTCTGTGTAAAATTACAATTTTACCCCTAAACATCTCAGATTTTACTATTAACTTTTACCCTATTATCACTCGTTTCCAGGTCTAATTTCTATGCGGTAAAGGTAAAACATCATTATGAACAACTTTCGTGTTTCGACCGAAGGCTGAAACGGACTAGAAATGATAGATTTACCCCTCACATCATATCTGTTAAAGATGACGGTTTTTAGAAAATGCAGATTTAATTTTTAAGTTTTGCTCCGTCTACATTCGTTTTCAGAACTGGTTTCCACGCGGTAGAAGTAAAACGACATTTTAAACAACTTTTTAGTTTTACACAAAAGCTGAAACGAACCAGATTTGGACGATTTTGCCCTTTTTCGGATCTGCATCAGATAGTGTGCGGGAAATAATTAGATAAATTTTCAGAATTTCAAACATGCGTAACTTTTATCTCGTTTGGAGTTAGAAGCTCTACTTGGTATCAAATCGAAGATCTCGAAATTCTCTACAACATGATCGCATAATATCAACCTATACTCAGACTTAAGACCTCTGAAAATAGCCTTAAACCCACGGCTCAAAATTAAATATTTGAAAAACATGTAAAAAATAATTTTTCAACACAATTTACCCATTTCCATACTCCTAATAACAACTAAAAATCATCCTAATCAAACACTAATAAACCTAGACCACTTGCATGTCCAAATCTTACTAGATCCATATCAAAAATCTTACATGCAAGCATCCCCACTTTTAATATAGTAAAAATAACACTTGTTTACAACTATAAAATAGATCAAAACAAGATAATCTTTCAAGAAAAATAATTTTAAGAAAAAGTTCATGCATGTTGTAAATTTTTATACCAAAATGACCCAAATCATATTACAAACATGGGACTTACTTTAGTTTTTAAGGATTCAAGCTAGAAATTTGAATCCAAGGGTATTTTGGTTTGAGGGTGTCACGAAAAAAAAACAAAAGAAAGGAGAGAAGAAAAAAATAATTTGCTTGTGGTTTTTATATGTTTTTAATTAGTAGAAGTTGATCAAAATTTATAAAATCAAAAGAAATGTAATGCATGTAAAATTTTAACAAAGATCATAGATCAAATACAACTTTTTAACATGAAAACATGATGATCTTACCTAGATCATCACATGCATGATGATTTAAACATAGATCTATCATGGAAATTATAAAATCTTGAAAGTGTAATGCATGTAGGAGATTTTCATACCAATGTGTAGATCTCTAGATTTCCAAGATGGGTCTTTGATTTGTTTTTGAAGATTAAAGCTTGATCATCAAAAATTTGATGATCTTTGTGTTGGAAGCTCACGGTAAAGGAAAGAAAAAAAAGAAAGAGAGAGAGTTTTTTTTTTGGTGGGAGGTGATGTATGTGTGTGTAAAATGAAAGAAAATTTCCTTTTATATGGTGGGTGAAGGGTAATTCTTGCAATTTGAGCATTCTTTTGGACTAAAAGACAATTAACTATTTTATTTTCTTGCAATTTGAGCATTCTTTTGGACTAAAAGACAATTAACTATTTTATAGGGTAGAAAATAAATATTAGTCAATTTAAAATTATTTACGAGGCTCGGGTTTCATAGGAATATTTTTTTTTAAGTTTAAACGCACACGAAAAATAATAATATAACGACCCGATACATAATTAAAATGATATCGTCGAAAATATTAAATATCGAAACAATCGATAATAAAATATAAAATTTTGGACATTCGTCGGTATCGCGATCAATAGTAGTCCTCGTTATTCGTCAAAATATTAAAACAAAATATTCAGTATCGGTTTCAACTTAAACCATTAATCAAAATAGTATTTAACGTTATGAAATACTAAAAAAATATTAGTAAGATAGAATTAAATAATGACCTTATTTTTGCGGGTTTTACATCCTCACCACCTTAGGAGAGCACCGTCCCGGGGCTTACTTCTCCTTAGGCCGTCTACGAAAAAATGTGGATACTTGCTCTTGAAGTAGTCCTCTCGCTCCCAAGTGTATTTGGGTCCATGTTGGGAATTCCATCGCACTTTTACTATCGGGATCCGACTTTGTTTAAGCCGTTTCACCTCTCGATCCATAATCTCCACCGGTTCTTCAATAAAATGCAACTTGTCATCCAGTTGAACCTCCTCAAGTGGAATTATCAAATTCTCGTCCGCCAAACATCTCTTAAGATTGGAAACGTGAAAAGTGTTGTGAATAGCACTAAACTTATCTGGCAATTCCAACTTATACGCCACAGGACCAAATCGATCAATGATCTTGAATGGACCAATATAGCGTGGACTAAGCTTTCCTCGCTTGCCAAATCGAATTACTCCTTTCCAAGGTGATACTTTCAACATAACCATGTCGCCAACATCAAACTCCAATGGTTTTCTCCTCTTATCCGCATAGCTCTTTTGCCTGCTACGAGCTGTCAATAAACGATTCTTGATTTGCACGATCTTCTCAGTCGTCTCTCTAATCAATTCAGGACCCGTCAATTGACTTTCTCCAACCTCACACCAACCAACTAGTGATCTACACTTTCGCCCGTAAAGTGCTTCAAAAGGCGCAGCCTTGATACTTGCTTGATAACTGTTGTTGTATGAGAACTCCACCAAAGGTAAGTGTCGATCCCAACTACCTCCAAAGTCTATTACATACGCTCGTAACATATCCTCCAAAGTCTGAATAGTCCTTTCACTTTGTCCGTCCGTTTCCGGATGATACGCAGTGCTCATGTCCAACTGATTCCCCAAAGCTCGCTGAAGCGATCTCCAAAACTCAGATGTGAACCGACTGTCTCGATCAGATATAATTGACAAAGGAACTCCATGTCTACAAACAACTTCCTTCAAATACAACCGAGTAAGTTTGTCTAAGTCGTCAGTTTTCTTTATCGGCAAGAAATGAGCCGACTTAGTCAACCGATCAACAATCACCCAAATTGTATCATAACCACTAGAAGTTCTCGGAAGTCCCGAAACAAAATCCATAGTGATCTTCTCCCATTTCCATTCTGGAATTTTAGGTTGTTGCTGTAAACCTGAAGGTCTCTTGTGCTCAAACTTCACCTTAGCACATGTCAAGCATTTACTAACATAGGTAGCAATGTTAGCCTTCATGTTCGGCCACCAGTAACATTTCTTCAAGTCTTGGTACATTTTATCCGATCCTGGGTGAATCGAATATTTAGGCTTATGAGATTCGTGCATAATTAAATCTCTCAGTCCTCCATACACCGGTAACCATACACGATTCTCGAAATACCGAACTCCGTCATCACGAATTTCGAATATAGGTGTCATCCTTCTACCTAAGTCTTCATTTCTCACATTCTCCTCTTTCATCGCCTTTGTTTGAGCTTTAAGTATTCGATTAGATAAATCTGAATAAGTTGTCATGGCTAAAGCTCTAACCCTTCTGGTTATTTCTCTATCCTTCCTACTAAGAGCATCGGCAACTACATTCGCCTTGCCGGGATGATAGCAAATTTTAATGTCATAATCACTCAACAATTCTACCCATCTTCTCTGCCTCATATTGAGCTCCTTCTGATCTAAAATATGTTGCAGGCTTTTATGATCGGTATATACCACACTCTTTGTACCGTAGAGATAGTGTCTCCAAAGTCTAAGAGCAAAGACAACAGCTCCTAATTCCAAGTCATGTGTAGTATAATTCTCCTCATGCTTCCTCAATTGACGAGATGCATACGCGATCATTTTCTCCCTTTGCATCAACACAACACCATAACCCTTACGTGATGCATCACAATATACCACAAAGTCTTCAGCTCCATCGGGCAAAGCCAAAATTGGTGCAGAACACAGCTTCTGTTTCAAAGTTTGGAATGCTTCTTCTTCTTCTGAACCTCACTCATACTTCTTGTTTTTCTGTGTAAGTTTAGTAAGAGGTTTAGAAATTAGAGAGAACCCTTCTATGAATTGCCGGTAGTATCCAGCTAATCCCAAGAATTGTCTAACTTCAGTCGGGGTTGTAGGCGTAGCCCAATCTCTAATAGCATCAATTTTGGAAGGATCAACATGAACACCGCTACTATCGATCACGTGTCCAAGGAATTGGACAGAATCCAACCAAAAATCACACTTGGAGAATTTTGCATACAACTTCTCCTTCTTCAATAATTCCAAGATAATCTTTAGATGACCTTCATGCTCTTCCTGACTCTTAGAGTAAATCAAGATATCATCAATAAATACAATCACAAACTTGTCGAGGTATGGTTTACACACACGATTCATTAAGTCCATAAATACCGCAGGTGCATTAGTTAACCCAAACGGCGTTACTTGGAACTCAAAGTGTCCATAACGCGTTCGAAAAGCTGTAATATGTATGTCCTCTTCTTTAACACGAAGTTGATGATAACCCGACCTCAAGTCGATCTTCGAGTACACACGCGAACCTTGAAGTTGATCAAACAAATCGTCGATTCTCGGGAGTGGATAACGATTCTTAATAGTTAGCTTGTTCAACTCTCGGTAGTCTATGCACATTCTGAACGATCCGTCCTTCTTCTTCACGAACAATACTGGAGCTCCCCAAGGTGACGAACTTGGTCTAATGAAGCCCTTATCCATTAACTACTTCAGTTGATCTGCCAACTCCTTCAACTCAGACGGTGCCAAACGATAAGGTGCACGCGCCACCGGTGCAGCTCCCGGCACTAGATCAATCTTGAATTCGATTTCTCGCTGAGGCGGAAGCCCTGGCAAGTCATCAGGAGATACATCAGGAAAATCACAAATAACCGGAACATCTTCCACACGTCGTACCGGTAGTTCTTTCTCCACTACTTGAGCCAAGAACAGGTGACAACCTCTTTCCACATATTTCCTCGCCTTGATACAAGATATCGCCGTCAGACGAGATCTACCGACCTCACCTTCAACTACTAATACCTTGTCCTTAACTGGTATGTGAACAACTTTCTCCCCACATACAATCACCGCATCATGTGCAACCAACCAATCCATACCAACAATCACATCGAATGAACCCAACTCTATCGGCATCAAATCAATTTCAAACAAATGATTTGCTAAGCACTTCTTAAATATAGTGGTAGTACTAACTAATTGTCCATCAGCTAACTCGATCTCATAACTAGTATTTAGGCTTGTTGGCTCAATATCAATTAAACGACTAAAGGACGTGCTTATAAAGCTCCTATCAGATCCTGAGTCAAACAAAACACTAGCATATCGATGGTTGAGTAAGAACGTACCCGTCACCACATTTGGACCTTGTGCCTGATCAGCATCCTTAACAGCATAAACTGTCCCAACAGCTTCACCTGCTTTCGCGTTCTTCCACTTTGGACATTGAGGGCGAATATGATCACGTTCTCCACAATCAAAACAAGTCCTGATCGGAATAGCATTCGCTCTGGTGGCAGGGACCCTTGTCATGCATTTCTCCACAACATGCCCAACCTTTCCACATTTAGTGCACCTTGGTGGACATTTACCAAAGTGACAAGCACCGCAGCTCCTACATCTTTGGGCTGGTCCCCCATGGTCAGCATTATCATTCTTGTTAGTTGCAGCTCTAGCCCCATAATTTCTCCTCTAATTGTACTGCTTGTGGCGGTTATTACCCTGATAATTCCCACGATTATTGTTACCCTGGTTATTACCTTGGTTACCACTCTGCGAATTCTCCCATTTCCTTTTACTACTCTCAGCAGCTTTCTCAGTCCTATCTTGAACTTTCTGCCCCATGAGTGTATGAGCCATCCTTACAGTTTCAACAAAGTTCTTGGGTTGAGATGAAGTTGTCTCACCTTTAATGTACCCATACAGCTCTTTAATGTATTGGTCCATCTTTTTCTTCTCAGTAACAAAAGCATCCGGACACAACAAAACCAACTCATTGAATCGGATAGTATAAGCAGCAATGTTGTTATCTTTCAGCTTCAGGTGCCTCAACTCATCCTCCAAAGCAGACAACTCTTCTTCTGGACAAAAATCTTCTTTCAGCAACCTTTTGACTTCATCCCAAGGTTTCTTGTTGGCAGCTTCTAACCCAACTGTAGCAACTTGAGTCTTCCACCAGCTTAAAGCTCGATCCTTGAAAGTAGCAACTGCGAACTTAACCTTGTTCCTTTCTGAGCAATCACTGATCTCAAAGGTTGTTTCAGTTTTCTCAATCCACCTGAATAATTCCAGTGCTCCACCAGTTCCTTGAAATGTAGTGGGTCCACATTTCATATACCAAGAAAAATTACACTCTTTTACTACAGTAGCAACCTGAGCAACCTCATCTACAGGATTCTCAGCTACACCAGCTCCTCCAACAGTTTCTGGTTCAACAGGTTCACCTGCAACTTCAGCACCAGCACCTCCAACATTAGCACCTCCAGAGCCACCTGCCCCTTCAGTGTTAACACGTGCAGCTCTATCCGCAGCTAATGCTTTCGCTACCTCTTCAGCAACTAGCCTTGCAAGGGCATCATTCGTCATTCTCCTAGGTGGCATGATTCTGTCATATCACATAGAGAGAAGATAAAATGAATGAGTTAATTGTAATCATGTTATAGTCATATCATGTACAAAATTCAATCATCAAATGCATGCACATTATAAATACAAGGAATCACAAACATTATAAGGGTCAAAGGAAACTATTATCGTAGATCAACAAGTAATGATCTTAAAGATAAATAGAGTACAATGACACCAAAATAATAGACACCAGTCATGTAGGGATCCACATAACTTAGTTGACTGTGACTCACTTGCAGCAGTGGAACCTGCTTCCTCCTCATCGAAGACGTAATCAAGCGGTGATAATTTCGCAAAATAGGTATAAGGTCATAATAAAATAATTTCCAAAAATTTAAATAAATATAGAAAATCCTTCAAATAAATACAGGAAATTTCATAAATTTATTTAAATAAATCATTTGTAAATGATAAACTTTTATCGAAAAGTTTAACGATATTAATATATATCGATAAAGTATTATAGTATTTATTTATAAATACTTAGCAATAAGGCCTACATAATAATGTATACTAAAATGATAATCCTAGAAGTAGCTTGAACTTGAAGTCACGCGAAGTTATGTGCACCGACTCTTTGAAAAATAAAAATTTACAGTTATAGTTTAGGTTTTTATAAAAATGACCTAGTTCTCTATAACTTATGGCTCTGGTACCAATCTTTAACACCCCCAAATTTATACGCAGCGGAATCTATCTTTGGGTGCTAAACAATGATACAAAACACATAATTTATAAAGAACGACTCGAAAAGAGACGTTTTAATTTTATCGTTCCTAAAATATTCGTCAGAGTAGCGTAGTCCCAATACATCGTAACCAAAGTACAATTAAAACAAAAGATTTAAATTGTTTTAAACAAAGGAACGATAATTATTCAAAGAGTTTATATTGCGAAAGCAGTGCACAACTTCATTCCCGTGACCTCCAAGCTTCACACTTCTTGATTACCTGAAATACATGTGAGAAAATCATCAGCAAAAATGCCGAGTGAATCTATAGGTTTATATAATCATTTTGAACACAAGCAAAGATTATAATTGTGACATACTTGAAGGCAACAAGCATCTAATAATTTGCATCAACAATAATAATTGTATTTAGCATAAATTGCATCAAGCTCATGGAACCGAGCCCTTAGACACTCCTTTTAGAGGTCTGATAAGACAGGAGATTTATTAATTGTCAATTACCTCCAGATTATTGGTACATTGTCGTATACCTGACTTCTCAATATAATATGTTCAAACAGTGTGGAGGTCGGGCCTAAGCTTTTGTGACAAGTCCACACAAACTGAACCGGGGCGGCTTCCCCCATAGATCTATTAATTGTACTAGCGGTTAACCCATCATAGGTTAATTAACGGTCCATAATTGAGGTTTTAATAATGGTAATCACTTAATGCAATTTAAAGGCAACCACGGGTCCATTCATAGAGGGACAAGCACACCATAAAAATCTTGTGTTCTAAGTTTATAAAAACATGTATACCCCCTCGCGGGTTTTTAAAATATTTAAATGAGCTCAAACGAGGCTATAGACTCACCTTAGTATTTATAGTAGTTGAAGACGATCGCCGACGATAAATGATGCCCGGTAAACACGATAACCGCAACCTAGAAAATAAGGTGCGTACGTTAATAATCTCAAAAATCAATTAAAATGGATACTTAGAAAAATTTGACAAATTTAACTTTTTGGTCAACTTTGACTTTTTGGTCAACTTTGACCTTCGGGTCTAACCCGATTAATTGACCCATTAAAGGAAATATTCGTGGTTCAACACTTAAGCTTTTTGATGTAAAACGACGTTTCGGACAACTTTCCAGTTATACCCGTGACGTGAAACTTAATAAAAACTGTCCAAAATACACATGCAAGTTCTGTGTAAAATTACAATTTTATCCCTAAACATCTCAGATTTTACTATTAACTTTTACCCTATTATCACTCGTTTCTAGGTCTGAAACAGACCAGAATGACAAATTTACCCCTCGCATCAGATCTGTTAAAGATGACGGTTTTTAGAAAATGCAGAGTTAATTTTTAAGTTTTGCCCCGTCTACATTCGTTTTCAGAACTGGTTTTCACGCGGTAGAAGTAAAACGACATTTTAAACAACTTTTTAGTTTTACACGAAAGCTGAAACGAACCAGATCTGGACGATTTTGCCCTTTTTCGGATCTGCATCAGATAGTGTGCGGAAAATAATTAGATAAATTTTCAGAATTTCAAACATGCGTAACTTTTAGCTCGTTTGGAGTTAGAAGCTCTACTTGGTATCAAATCGAAGCTCTCGAAATTCTCTACAACATGATCCCATAATATCAACCTATACTCAGACTTAAGACCTCTGAAAATAGCCTTAAACCCACGGCTCAAAAATTAAATATTTGAAAAACATGTAAAAATTATTTTTTCAACACAATTTACCCATTTCCATACTCCTAATAACAACTAAAAATCATCCTAATCAAACACTAATAACCCTATACCACTTTCATGTCCAAATCTTACTAGATCCATATCAAAAATCTTACATGCAAGCATCCTCACTTTTAATATAGTAAAAATAACACTTGTTTACAACTATAAAATAGATCAAAACAAGATGATCTTTCAAGAAAAATAATTTTAAGAAAAAGTTCATGCATGTTGTAAATTTTTATACCAAAATGACCCAAAATCATATTACAAACATGGGACTTACTTTAGTTTTTAAGGATTAAAGCTAAAAATTTGAATCCAAGGGTATTTGGTTTTTGAGGGTGTCACGAAAAAAAAAACAAAAGAAAGGAGAGAAGAAAAAAATAATTTGCTTGTGGTTTTTATATGTTTTTAATTAGTAGAAGTTGATCCAAATTTATAAAATCAAAAGAAATGTAATGCATGTAAAATTTTAACAAAGATCATAGATCAAATACAACTTTTTAACATGAAAACATGATGATCTTACCTAAATCATCACAAGCATGATGATTAAACATAGATCTACCATGGAAATTATAAAATCTTGAAAGTGTAATGCATGTAGGAGATTTTCATACCAATGTATAGATCTCTAGATTTCCAAGATGGGTCTTTGATTTGTTTTTGAAGATTAAAGCTTGATCATCAAAAATTTGATGATCTTTGTGTTGGAAGCTCACGGCAAAGGAAAGAAAGAAAAGAAAGAGAGAGAGTTTTTTTTGGTGGGAGGTGATGTATGTGTGTGTAAAATGAAAGAAAATTTTCTTTTATATGGTGGGTGAAGGGTAATTCTTGCAATTTGAGCATTCTTTTGGACTAAAAGACAATTAACTATTTTATATTCTTGCAATTTGAGTATTCTTTTGGACTAAAAGACAATTAACTATTTTATAGGGTAGAAAATGATAGTCAATTTAAAATTATTTACGAGGCTCAGGTTTTATAGGAATACTTTTTTTTAAGTTTAAACGCACACGAAAAATAATAATATAACGACCCGATACATAATTAAAATGATATCGTCGAAAATATTAAATATCGAAACAATCGATAATAAAATATAAATTCTTGGGCATCCGTCGGTATCGCGATCAATAGTAGTCCTCGTTATTCGTCAAAATAATAAAATAAAATATTCAGTATCGGTTTCAACTTAAACCATTAATCAATATAGTATTTAACGTTATGAAATACTTAAAAATATTAGTAAGATAGAATTAAATAATGACCTTATTTTTGCGGGTTTTACACGACACAAGGCTAGATGTCGAGTTCTAATCTCAAGGTAGAACCAATCTTCACGACGTTGCCTACTTCACCATTTTACGACACAAGGCTAGATGTCGAGTTCTAATCCAAAGCTAGAACCAATCTTCACGACTCTTCACTTTGAAGCTAAGTGAGAACTTCACACAACACAACTACTAATCACTTTCTAGTTTAGTGAGAACTCACAAGACACAACCACATCACTTTATAGTTTAGTGAGAAATACTACACAATCTATTACAACTCAACTAGACATATCCAAGTACACACATGTAGCTTGGATCTACACAACATAAATCCAAGCAAACACATATGCAATGGATGTACACAACAAATCCAAGTATTCACAAATAGCTTGGTAAACACAACTAGTCCAAGTATTCATAAATATAATAGATTAACATAAAACAAAAAGGCTAACATGATGAACATGACTAATTCATGGATTCATCTTTATCACACACTAGTGAGTGAGTGATCTTCTCTTTGGACAAGGTAAAGGAGGGGATCAAGAGGATAATCATATGTGAACATACTTAGCACATTAAGTGATCATTTACTAATGATTATGCTATAGAAAAGAGAAAGGGGGCTGAGAAAAACGTCCAAAAAGGGTTGTTGGAAAATGAGATTTGATCCAATATTTATAGGAGACAAAGTGCAACGGCTAGCTGGGCGCGGTTCCTTATCTAGCCCGGTGGTGCCTTATCGCTAGAGAACCGCCTAGCTATTCAAAGGACCGCCCAGTAGACTACGCTCCGATTTTGTCTTTTAGTGGGGTAGGAATATCTGAGGTTTTTTAAACCTTCAAAGGGTATTCTTATGGCATATGGAATATGTCATTTTCAAATTTACATTTTCCATTTTAATAAAATATTTTCTTAAAAAGAAAGTTTATTAAAAAATATTTTGTCATATTAACAAAAGTGAGTTTTAAGGATAATCACTTTGATGATCACTAAGTATGATTAAAAAAAGTTAGTGATATGATTATTACGTTGATGATAGTGTTAGTTAAATAATTCTTTTTGTGTTTTACACTAAATGTGTTGTATAGTTTGTTGTGATTAAAACTAAGAAAGATTAGTTAACACTAATAATATTTTTAGGCATCACTTGCATTAACAAAATCTTCTTGAACTTATACAAGTTTTACAATTATTCATATACAAAATATGCTTTACATGATGTATCCCTTAAGTTTCCATCACATGTCAACTCTCATCAAATGAGATATATTCATTGAAACTTTCAAAATGATATTTTATGTTGTGTTGGATTTAATTAACCACAAATGTTTATCTTAATAAACATATATAAATCAAGGTCATAAGTTTAATTTTTTTAAACCCTTTCATATGAAACTTTATTCCAAACTTAGATGGAATATAGTTCTTCATATATTATACATCATATGTGATTTAACGAAATAAACATAATATTGCCACTAGCTTTTAGATGTACTCACAAGTTATCTTAGATATAATTAAAAATCAAAACGAATATTTAATAATTAGACTTAAGATACATCCCTTAGGTGCATACATTTATCCATACATGGATTCTTGCATTATGTACACGACATAAAGATTATTGTAATTTATAAACTCGTTGATTACAACCATCTTCGCTAATTATAATCATCAAAAAAGAGTTTAATTACATTATCATATTTATCATTATAAAATCATCATGACAATAAATCATCTTTATTAAATGAATGTGCATAGAACTTTCTATCACATAGTGTGCATTAATCATGTGTACAATATGGTCCATATGAATCTTCCTCTAAAGAACTGCGTATTCAACTTACAATTTAACTGTTTCGTTAAAGATTAATCAAGTTTCCAAAAATCGATTATCTCTTATGGACTTGCATCTACTCATTCATAGTTTTATTCAGTCATGACATTCAAGATTTAATAATACATATATGTAAGTTCTATCATCAAGAGATTCAACATTTTCATGTTTACCCTCATTATGACATCCACCTAGTATATTTAGAAGGTTTCATATTTTGTTATTTGATCTCTTAAAGATCTACGAGTCCTCCCACTTGCTTTTAGTAATCATAGTACTATTATTCAAATACATAACATATAGAGAAACAACAAATTGTTATCTTTTGGGACACTACACAAAATACCTCGATAGTTCTTGATAAATTCAAAACTTAAATTTAAAGACTCAATGTGATTCATCATATTCCATAGTTGTATGGTGTCTTAACTTCCTTCTCGGTCGGAGTAATATTTAGGTAAATACTTGTATACTCAATTTTCAAACCTTGACAACTTTTGGAGGTAAAGTATTTCAAGTTATAAATATCAAACAATTCTAAAGAATTTGATTTATCACTCAAGACATACCAAACTATGTGGTATTTTGTGACTATTGAGATTGTGAGACTACATCACAATACATAAATAACTTAATACTCTTTAGGTTACTGATAGGTGTGTAAACACCCATCCTTTTACCACTTAACCACAATAATAACCAGGCCAAAACGTGTATTTTATGTCGTAAATGTCGGAATTATGCGTGGTTTGTGTTTTTGTTGTGATTTAGGACGAAAATGTGAAAAGGGGAGAAAACACGGGCATTCACGGGCTTTTATCGAAGAAAAAGACAAAAGGCGAAGTCAAGAAATCAAGAGTGCAAAAAGAACGGAAGTCCAAGACCAATTCTGAAGATTTATCGAAGAAAAAGTCAAAAGACGGAAGTTTACAAAAAGCCGAAGAACTCAAGTCTAATTTATTGAAGAAATTACAAGACGAGTTTATTAACCCCGAGACAAAAGTCGAAGAATTAAGAAGATGAGGACTTAACGATAAATAAAGAAAGAAGAAAGAGAGAGGAAGCTTCCACTAATCACCTTCCTAATCTCCTATAAATAGCTTTCATTTCATTTCATTTCATTTTGTTGGCTAATTTGACACATTAGTTCTTCCATCTTTAATTACTTGCACATTTACTTAATTGCACCTTTAATTACTTGTCTTGCACCTTAATTTTGTAAGCTTTTAATTCTTGTCTTTACTTTAATTGTTGAATCTTTATCTTAATCAAGTTTTATTTTAATCTCTCATTCTACCTTTCTTAATTTTGTTAATCTTTGTGCTTATTATCTTATTGTCATGCTAATTTGATTACTTGTTATGCTTTTATGTTTTTGATTTTGTTAGCTTATTGATTTTATAGCTTATTTTGTTTTTCTTAAATTTAATCAAGTGCTTATTAGTTAATTTTTATAAAAAGTTGATTTTTAATATTTTTATTGTTTAGTGTTTTTAAAAAGTTTTTAAATTTCAGCTTATTTGCTTTTTCTTAAAAGTATTTTGGTTAAACTTTTAGATTAGTGCTTATTTGTTTCTAGCTTAATTTTAGTTTATAGCTTATTTGATTTATATTGTTATCCAGATTCCCTAGAAACCCTATTATTCTGGATAGCTTGCTATTGTTTTACCCGGATAAGCTTCAAACCCTCATATTCCGAATATTGCCTCCAAGTCTAGCATTCTGAATAGTGACAGCTTCGGTTATTCCGGATAAGGAGAATATGTCATCATTCCAGATAAGGGTTCGGAAAACATTCCGGATAAGCCCTAGGTGAAAGTATTCCGGATAAGAGTCTGGTCGATTATTCCGGATAAGGGGTCGTTGAACAGGATTCCGGATAAGAAGTAGCAGGTATTCCGGATAAGAGACTTGAGATTTATTCCAGATAACAGCGAAGTCAAATATTCCGGATAACACTCCAAATTTATTCCGGATAAGGCAGTGAAGCTTTATTCAGGATAAGGGGTTGGTCAGGATTCCGGATAAGCGAGAGAACAAATTCCGGATAAGCTACAAGTGAATATTTCGGATAAGCTGTTGGGAGATTATTCTGGATAAGCATCCGAACATCTGATTCCGGATAACCAGCTCGACTGATCATTCCGGATAAGCAAATTGTGACTAATACCGGATAAGCTCAAGAACCAAGTTATTCCGGATAAGAAACCCTTGGTTATTCCGGATAAGAGTGACAGTTTTATTCAGGATAAGCAGCAGGTTTGGTATTCAGGATAAGTGTAAGGTTGGATTCCGAATAGTGACAGTATTTTGGATCCCGGCTCAGGTTCTGTTTATTTCCTTTCTTTTTTCAAGCATTAATTTTCCCGCCATTTTTCTTAAGTGTTATTTTAATTGTCTTTTCTTTATTTAAAATTTCAGGTTTACATTTTTATTACATTGTCAATTTAACTTTTCGTCACGCTTTAATTTTAAGTCATTTAATTAATTTACTTTTAAAAGTTTTAATCTTGCACCACTTAAGTTTTAATTAGTTTTAGATTTAATTACCGCCCTTTATTTTAAAGTTGTGCACTTTTCCCTTTACTACAACGACAACATTTGTTTCCACCAAAAGAAGATTGAGTCGCACTTAAACCAGCAATCAATTCGATTAGACCACCACAACGAACAATTTTTATAACTAAAATACTCAGTTATTAAATGGCGCCGCTGCCGGGGAAAATTGAGATTGTGAGACTACATCACAATACATAAATAACTTAATACTCTTTAGGTAACATACTTATCAATTGTGTCATGACAAAATTGAAAATATATCGTATTTAGAAACCTAGTGCATGTTCTAATGTATACATCTTTAAATAGTTCAATAAATATATATACACTATTTATCCTTTAAAAATTCAAAGAATTCAAGTTAATTGCTCATATTTATTTATGAGCATTCCAAGAAACTATAAACAAAATAGTTGAAGTACCTTGTTATTCATATCTTGACTTTTCAAAACAAGACAAGATACATTGACAATTAAATGTATGAGTCTTAATAGAATATTAGATTCGTATCTCGCGGTCAAGAAAACCATTTTCAAATTGTTATGTGTTGTGCATTGCACACAATAAAGATTCTCTCCCACTTGTGCATGGCACAACATCATGTATCCAGATAAACAATCACAAAACGTAATTGTTTATGTGAACAATATGATAATGTCATGTATATTTGAATAACTAGTAGAATGTCCACTATATAGTTTTATAAGAAATTGTGCATATGTATTATATGGAATATACTTCAAAAGTTATTATCATATAAAATAAGATGCAATTATCCCAATGGTTCTTTATATTCTGAAAATAAGTTATTATTGCAAGTCAAACTAGAAATAATATGGATTAGTGACAAGGTAAACAAGCTTGTAGCTCCCTCTGAATTAGACAACATTACATTAATGTATTTTCAGTATCAAAACGCAATGCTCCACTAGATTTGAGAACATTACAAATATTACTTTACAAGTGAAAAGCAAATAGGGATTTATTTACTTTCCCGCTCGCATTAAATGCCCATAAGTAACAATTAGTAATGTATTATAGAGAGTGTATGAACTTCTACCATGTAGATGAGGGACTATCTATCATGCTTTTATTAACTTGAAAACTCGCATGCAATTTTCTCCATATTAGGCATATCATTCAATAAGGGTATATAGTGCCTATATTGGATTGAAACATAATAACTAAGGTAAATAAAGCTAGTTACTATAATCACAATACGCAAACAAAAAACTTGTTTTGTTCTTATCGATTATATCCTTAAGGGGTATCAATTTGTATAGAACAAAAGAAACATTTTTTGCCTAGAGATTGCTAAGAGACTTATTAGTTTGAAAGATTCTCGAAAACTCAAATAAGAGTACCGAGATCTACTTGAAACAATAAGTTATGAAAATCTACTTAAACATTTAAGTATGTATATAGATTGATAATTACAATAATCCACTCGAACCTTTTAATAGCTTTTCCTTGCAAGGAAAAAGAATAGGTATAAGTCTCTCACTTTCTTATAAGGAAATGAGACTTTGTTTGTCGAAAAAACATAACTTTATGGAACTTCGTTGCACTAATACTTTTAAAAGAATCACATAATTAAATTTTAGTATTTTTATAATACTATCTTTATAAAAAAATTAAATAGCCATGTTTATAAATAAACAATTAATTTTTTAAAAGCTGGATTCACCAAGACATACCACCACTGCATCAGTTGATCTGCTAGTGATGATGGTATTTAAGGGGTAATTAACGTTTAATGATTGCATCCAATACAACTTCTAGAATTATAAGACTCTACTTTATGTACATCACTTGTGACAAATTCAAAAGTGAAAAATTGAGCATGTTTATCCCGTCAATTGCCACGAATTAAAGTATCGCCTATCTTAACTTGCTTAAGTCGTCCAACCAAAAATAGTGATTATACAGCACCAACATCTCACAATTTATTGTATTATATCACCTTGGGTTACAAAATTACCATAGTCTCAAGTATGATGAAAAAGTAAGTGCAAGTGCTTTTACTAGTTGGATGGTAAAATAACTTATTTCAAAGGGTATAACTTTGACAATGTCAAAACATGTACAAAGAGCATGCAACATCTTTGTATCATGAAAAATTAAGAAAATTTTACTCAATTACGTTAATGATAAATTTCACTTATTTAACTCACAAATCAATTGTATAAATAGTGACATTATAAAAAAATTGACGATTCAACATGTTTTCCACATAAAGAAGTTTAAATTTATCATGGGAAAGCATTAAAGAATGATTAAAATCATTGAAACACTGGACCATTTGCGGCTTCCTAAATAGTATGCAAGGTAAGGAAACTACAAGTAGTTCGACATTATAGGGTAATTGTATCTACAAGACCGAAGTCCTGATGAGTCTCCTCGAACCTAACCTTGCAAGTATGTAGTACTTTTTCAAATTACGTCATTAATAAAATTTTACATCTTTAAAATAGAAAACACATTATAAACTTGATTCTTTCTAGTCACGGCGTGAGTTAGATTTAAAACCATGTAAGGGCGACTCATTTGTTGCCACATAAGACTGTGCAAGAATAAGCTTATAATAAATCAAATTTTATATAGTTTTAGTCCGGTTTATTTTTATTCTCGAACAACCCTTTGCTTGAAATATGATATACAACATTTATAATCAAAAGCAAAACAAATAAACATTAACCCAAAACAAATATCCAATTAACAATTAATCACATACAACATGCATACCAATTGATGATGAATCCAAGTCAATTAAATTAAAACAATGAATATACATGAATAACACTTTCACTTATTAATGGAAGTGAGCCACATGCATCAAAAAATCGATTGTGTAAGTCAAATTCAAGTGTACACCACATAGCACATAAAGTTGTTTTTCAATTTAAGTTGACTTCAGGCCAAGTCTGGGGTTATCCCAACCTTAGCTCAAAACTATAAAGTTTTTGATATTTGAGTCGTGAACCTCCCACAAAAATTTCAAATTTTTTTTCGAAATCGTATGAATTTATTATGAATTTTTTAGTGACGGTGTCAAAACAAACATCCTTAAAAATTACACAATAATTATGTCAAGGTTCATCATAAACCATCAGTTAAGCATGTATAAACCAGGACCAATTAATTAACATCTATATATCCAATATCAAGAACACATTATCCATGGTAAACTTGCGTGATTTCCATGGATTCATCTATTAAGAATTAATAACGTGATAAACAACGACTAATTAACAATTAACAACATATTTACCTTTAAAAAATGCATACAACTTAGGGTTTGTCTAATTAATTTTATCAACCCTAATTAGGGTTTATGAGAAACTAATCATCAAATAAAACAATTATACAACATCATATTAAGTTTACACAATTTTAGCTCTTTCGTTTTTTAATGTAATTAAAAGCTATACGAACGGCTCGTGATGCCACTGTTGGAATTTATAACAAAAACCCTTAACCATATTAACACATTAATAATCACGAGTACGTAGCGGAATAATTTAGATCACGTATAGACAAGTAATTAACATAAACGATAAAGAATAGCGTACCTTTTAGCAATGGACTAATTCACCTTTATCGAACAATCAAATAACCCAAACCCATAAAGATCAAACAATGATCTCTCTAAGTATACACACACAATACTTTTAACAAGCAATAATTATGCTTGTACGTTTGTGTTAAACCACCAATACACCAAACCACTTGAATCAATCAACTAAAGAAACCCTTGTTTCTTTCTTCTTGGTTGAACCACTCGAACAAATCGAAACCCTAATTGTGGTGTTCGATCGATCAATTAAAAGAAGAGAGGAGGAAATATTTAAGATAAAACTTATGTATAGTGAGGACTCCTAAGACCTCCTTATATAGCTCACACCTCAAACTATTTAAGTCATTAATCCCACCTCCTTAAGGATGTGGGCTTCCACCAATTACAAGCCCAAAGGGTGTTCCCTTTTGTTTCATTTTACCGACTTTCCATATATTGGTTTAATTGTTTAACAAATAATTAATATAACAATATTTTAATTATATTTATTGCTTAACGATTTACGTGTGTGTCTCCTTAGGCTCGGAATAACTTTCGGACATATATTATTTGATGTACATATTCCTTCATTTAGCACCTTGCAAAGACGAATATACTATTATAATTTTGCCATTTTAGTATTCTTGGTATATAGTATTCCTTAATTTTTAACAAATGTAAGTCTTATATCTATGTTACTATCTAAATATTACACTAATAAACAGTATATTCAAAATTAACAAAATTAATTAACTCCAAACAGTTGAGTCTTGTCAATGTGGTTAGACCAAGTGGTATAGGCAATAAATTAAGATAAGAGAAAGTCGCATAACTATTAAAACCCTAAAAAATATCAGTAATATTCATGGGTACGAATTTCTTCTAAAGATTATTTAAAAACTAAATCAATACTAAATATGGATACAAAGGGTGATTTTGGGTCATGTCAAAAATAAATATATGACAAGATAGTACAATGCAGTTAATTTAAAAATCAATCCGGAAAACTAATTGCCATTAACCAAACACAAATTTGAAAACCAATTATGCAGTTCATATGTATTTTAAATTAGGTAAAGAGATAAAAAAATTACCTTTATTATAGGATCGTAATAATTATAATACAATCCAATAATCCTCGAAGTAATAATAATGAAACGAGCGATTATTATAGGATCGAAATTGACACATTGATTGGTATGAAGAAGGGTGTTTTTTCTGTTTAAATTGGGGACGGGGTTACACACAGTAATAATGGGTATGATAAAGGGTTAAGTTTTATAAATTGAGTATAAATTATGAAGATTATAATACAACATAATGATGCAATACACTTGTATAACATTTTGTAAAATAAAGTGAGTTTTTATTAAAATCTAAAGTATAAATCGTTTAAAAGTACACTTACATATTCTTACAAAAAAATATACTAGTCGTATAAAATATAATTAAAAGTTGCATAATATTTTTTAATCTATCAATTTTTACAAAAAAAATATTATAATTAAGACTCGCTTAATAAATTGACCTATAGTCGTTTAAAAAATACTCTTACACACCATCTTACACAAATGTACTTGTGTCTTACACAATTTGTACTTTTTGAGATGAATAGTTTTTTTTTCAAAAAAACAAAAGTTGTACAAGTAACATAAGTCACATAGGTCTAATTGTGGAAGTCTAAAGTCGCATAGTGCAGTTTGGTAAAATGATTTCTTTTGTGGTCTATTTGAGTAATTGAAATAAAGCGACTCTCGTATCTCGTATTTAAAAACAAACCTTTTTTTTAATACAAAAGTCTCTGTTTAAGGGTTTGTATTATTATACTACCCTTATATCTTAAAAAATGTTTATCTTACTATTTATATTTATCTTTATAAAAAATGTTTTGATTTTTGTTATTTAATATTAATTATTACTGATATTCTTATTTTACACTTATAATCAAACATTCATTAATTACTTAGGGGACGCTTGGTTAACCTGACGGGAATGGGAATGGAAAAGGAAAAGGAATACAAAAGAATGCAATGATCATTCCCTAGTATTATTATTACCATTATTGGTGCTTGGTTACTATAAGTTGCAGTCGTATTGAATATGGTGGCAATAACGGCTACGATGACAACGATGTTGGGAGGGGAAGCATTCATGAAAATTAGTGGCGGCTAGTGTTGATTGAGGACGTCAGCCATTGCAACAGACGATTGTGGACTTGAGGTAGTCGGCAGAGGTGGCGATCAAAGGTGATGGGTGGTGGTAACGACAATGATCGGTGGTTTTTTGGTCGTTGACAGGTGGTTGTTGACGGTTGGTGGTTGCGATAAGCGGTTGTGGTAGATGGTACATGTAGCGACGAGATATGGAGGTTGTAGCAGTAATGATAATCGACGGTGTGGTGGTGGTAGCGGTGGCGCCATCGGTAGTCGTTAATGATGGTCATAGAGTGTTGTGGTCGTTGGTGGACCAATACACACTTGAATCCATGGTGAGGTGGTAGCGGCCGGTGACAGTGGTGGTGGTGGTGGCGGCAGAGAGCGGTGGTGGTGTTAGGAGGGTGATGATAGCGACAATAGTGGTCATCAGTGCGGTATTGTTAGTGAGACAATTAATGTAAATTAGTGGCGGCTAGTGGTGGTTATGTACGACAACAGTTGTAGTAGTCGGTATAGGTAGCGATCAGAGGTGGAGGTGGTGGTAACGGTGATGATCGGCGGTTTTTGACGGTTGGTTGTTGTGGTAGATGGTATAGGTAGCGACGGAATTTATAGGTTGTGACGTTGGTGATGATCGGCGGTGTGGTGGTGGTAGCGATGGCACTATCGATAGCCATTAATGATGGTGGTAGAGTGTGGTGGCGGCATCAGTAGAGGTGGTGGTCGCTGGTGGACAAATACACACTTGAATCTATTGTGAGGTGGTAGCGGCCGGTGGTGGTAGCGGTGATGGTGGTGGCGGCAGAGAGTGATGGTGACACTGGAGAGTGGTGGTGGCGACAATGGTGGTGGTCAGTGATGGTGGTGGCGGTCGGTGGAGACACACACATACCTGAATCTATTACCTCAAATCCATTACCCCCAACTTACAGGGGAATGGTTCATTACCCAGTAATGGGTAATGATTACTTATACTTCTCGTAACCAAGAACTAGTAATCATTATCATTCTCATTACTTACCTTCTAAAACCTCTAACCAAGCACACCCTTAATTTAAATTTATATATTAACAATGAGTGTAAAAGTAATTTTTTAAAAACCCCAAAAATAACTTAGTAATATCATAAGTTTTTTCATTTTTGTCGTTTTTGTGAGATGAAGGGGGAGTATATAAAAGATAACGCCAAACTAGGGCGGGACTTACCTTATGAGCTTGGGGAGTTGGGGTGGCGGTAGCCCTAAAGTTAGACAAAAATGATGAAGTTATAGTGTAAATTTTTTCGATTTTAAGCGTTTTTTTAAAATGTCATTTACTCGAAACTTAAATTGCCTTTCACTCATACATTAAATTCGAACATTTAACACTATAAAAATCAAAAGTTCTTCAGTTTTAAGTTAAAATACTCGATTTTTTAATTAAAATTCTATTTTTTTCATCTTATTATTTTCAAAATAAATTTTGTTCCCCATATTTCACTTTTCTTCGTCCGCCTCATACGCCAAACATAGATTGTGTTTAAGGTATGTAATTAAAAGGAAACTAGAATACACGTAGTCGGTCATGTTTTATAATGTAACCCTACTAATAAGAAAAAGAGCCCCCACTGAACCATAACGATAATAATACGACCATAATACTAACTAAAAACCATGGCGATCGAGAAACTAAACATTCCTAAACTACAAGATGCTAACTTAGTTGGTACACCTAATTCGGAACACTGCACTTTAAATCTTGCCACATATTTTGTAGTAAGCTTTCTTTGTCTTTGTTACTTGATACATATATTCACACAAGGACGGAACCAGGGTGGGTTCCGGGACACCCATGGATTTGTGTTACGTTATGTTAAGTTCATTAAAAAACTTCAATTTTTGTTAGATTTTTGTTACGTTGCCCTTAAAAATTGTGTTTGTGGTATACTTTAGTTTATTGTAAATGCACTTGATCGTTTTGTATCCTAATTCCGTACTTGTATTACAATTGTATTCACCGTAACTATTTACCACAAACAATAGCCAACAATCTCATAAAGCCACTAAACCTTAGACCGTTGTTCATAACACGCGCTCAATGTGAATGCCAAACTAATATAAGTTGTAAAATTTGTGGCTACAACCAAAAAAGAAATTAGTTGCCTCGCCAACAAACAAACACGGGCAGGGAGAGTTTCACAAATGCAACTCAGTTACAAATCGTCATTGCCAAAAATGTGACCGTAACTATGTATCACAAACAGTAGCCAATAATCTCATAGAGCCACCAAAATTTATCATATAAATCAATAAGGGGTTGGTTAAAAGTATCTGGAAAGTGCGGCTCAGGTGCAGGCGCAAAAAATAACGCCACCAAACATGGTTTGTGGCTGCAACCAAAGACGAAAGTGGTTACCTCACCGATAAACAAACATGCAAACGACAATTTCACAAATGCAACTCAGACACAAATCATCATTGCTAAGAATATCACCTTAACTATTTACCACAAACAGTAACCAACAATCTCTTAAAGCCACCAAACTTTATCAATTAAGTCAGTAAGGGGCAGATCAAAAGTATCTAGAAAGTGTGGATGAAAAATAGCATATATCATAGCTATATTCCGTTCATACTTTAAAGACCGAGCTTGTAACACCCCACTTAGATAAGTGGACCATTACGTGTATTTATGGCGTGTCATCAAAGCATAAGGTAAATGTCCTAAAACATTAACTGAACATAACAGAAATACCGGGATCAAACTTCGGTAATCCAACCTAAGCTCAAAACATGAAAAGTAATATACTGAAAGAAAGGACTAAAATATGACCAACAGGCAATATAAGAATGAAGTGCATAAAGTAAGGAACTCTGGATTGCTTCCATCCAATGCACAAGCTCTCAGAATCTTAAGAGTGTCCTGGTGTACCTTCCGTTAGAACATGAAAGAACTACGGCTGAGCATAACGCTTAGTGAACGGATAAGAAGCATGATAATAATATACTGGAAGAGAACTGGTAACAAATACTGAAACTAAAACTGTTATGACAATGGAAGAAAACTGTGTAAAATCTGATACATCTGATTTATAAATAATAAACTGATTTAATGACTGTTGGATCTGAAAACATGCATTTACAGTATTTTAATGGCTAGAGCTTATATAGGTCATGTGTTGTAACAGCGGTGCATGAATAACTAGAGGGGTGACCTCGTCATGCTATAGAGGGGGTGACCTCTAAAGACTGTGCTGGATGGAAGGACCAGCTCCAATGTGAAGGATGTAGAGCACACATCACATTCACCTGATAAACTATAAACTGATAAGCCTAGGATGCATCCATACGCCCCACTAATAATACTGATAAAAATGGCCAAGCTGAGCTGAGTGGGACGTTGCAGGATATCACTCTCCTATAGGTGAGTCATGACAACGGTGCCTCTAGTGCCATGGTTACGGTACCTCCGTAACTAGTACATAAACTGGTCATGCTTGTATATAATGCTCAGACAATTTATTTAGTTATTAACATGATTACTGATAAGCTTAAACATATACTGGGGAAAACATTTGGCTGTAGACGGGGAATCCTAATCATGCATAGGAGAAAGTCCTTACTGAAGGACGGGAAATCCGTACCTCTTGTCCAGTAACTGACTGAAGGAAGACTAAACGAACACTACTCGGGCTTCACAGAAGCTACAATAATGATAGATGCGAATAAGTTATCCGATCTTAATTTAATTTACTGATCTTATCGGCTT